>CAJVRI010000715.1:0-1338250 GCA_911649635.1 Poeciliopsis gracilis
GGAGGAAGAGAGGCGAGTTATTCGTCAGAGAGCCTCTTCAGCCCGCCGTCTCCCGGAAGCTACAACATGGGCCCGTACCATCTACCATCGCCGGTGCTATATTCTTCTTCTGCGGAATCATCCCCCGCTCTCTCTCCTAGTGCGTTTTTGATACCGTCTACCATCGCCGAGGAGGGGGCCCCGCAAGCATCAGCGGACTCTGGAGACCCAGGTACCGGCTCTAACGCTTCCAACTGTCGCTCTCAACCTCCGCCAGTAGAGACGGGGGAGGAGGAGGAGGAGCTTTTAGATTCTCTAGAATGCGACTGCGGCCGCGTGCACCGTTCATCATCATCATCATCACCCATGCAGCAAGAGCAGCCGCGAGAAGATGATGAAATTGACGGATGGTTACCAACTACGTTAATTGCTAACGTAAAAACAGCCCTGCTGCATCTACTCAACTTGATCTGTGTAAAATACACCAAGGAAACCTGTTTTGGCTGTCAAGTTAATCACCCCAGCCAGACACAGCATCCCTGCTTAAACGCTATAGAGGAGGAGTATTATCAGACGAATTTCCATAACATCGTAAGAAGACTTCTGACTCCGCGCTTCATTCCGGCTATCCAGCAACTCCTGAAACATCGCCGGATTCAGGTGGAGGACGGAAAAGTCAAGATGATTGCAGAGACTGTTTTACATGAACTCAGATCGGTAAACGGCTTTCATTCTGCAATCACTGAAATGTATCAAAATATGGAGAGTGATGAAAATATGAAGCAACTTCGGTCTGTTTCAGAATGCTACACCCTGAATGATGAGTAACTGCTCTCAGTCTAGTATTATCTTATTCCATCTAATTTTCTAGTTGTTTAGTTCATTATTGTTTTTTCATCTTATTATTAGGCATGTTTAAGTATCTGTAATTGTTACTGATTTTTTAGATTTAGCCCAGGTATTTTATTCATTATTGTTTTTCATCTTATTATTATTATGCATGTTTAAGTATCTGTAATTGTTAAGGATTTTTTCTATTTGTTTTTTAATAAAAACTTTATACACGTATTTTCGGCTAGCATTTATATGTAATTTCTAGAAAATAAATGTACTGTTTATGACTTCTCACTATTCACAAAAAAAAATAAATAAATCCTTTGTACCACGACCTAGTTTCCTCATTATTTAAGAGAGAAGCGCTCGCTAAAGTGACAGGATGGCGGAGAGAAGGTTAATGAAAAAACTATATTACACTCCTTCCCATCCAGGGAGTTTAGGAGGCACGGATAGACTGAAAAGAGCTTTGCAGGATGAAACGGGGAAGAAGTTTAAGACGGAAAAAGTCCAAGATTTTTTATCAGAGCAAGACACCTACACTCTTCACAAACCTGCGCGTGTTAAGTTCCCGAGAAACAAGGTTTTTGTCACGAGGCCTTTAAAACAGTTTCAAGCAGACCTCTGTGACATGCAAGCTTTAGCTGCGGAGAATGATGGTTATAATTACTTATTAACGGTCATTGATATATTTTCTAAACGAGCATACGTACGGGTTTTAAAGCGAAAGACCGCCGACGAAGTGATAAAAGCCTTTGAATCAATTTTCAAAGTCAGTATGACTCCTAAAAAACTGCAGACAGATGCAGGAAAAGAATTTTTTAACAAAAAATTTAAAGCTTTAATGAAAAAGCATAGTATCGAGCATTTTGCCACAGCGAGTGACACCAAAGCCTCAGTGATTGAGAGATTTAATCGTACATTAAAAACTAGAATGTGGAGATATTTCACAGCAAACAACACTCGGCGCTACATAGATGTCCTGCAAGATTTACTAAAAAGCTATAATCATACTTTTCATTCATCTATAAAAACGACCCCTATGGAAGTGAATTCAGAAAATGCCTTTCAAATCTTTCAGAACCTGTACGGTACGTCCTCCTCTAACAAAACCCCTCGCAGCAGCGGCAGTAAGAAATCCGAGCCTAAGCTTAAACCTAAGCTTAAAGCAGGGGATCTCGTTCGATTATCTAAATTACGCGGAGTTTTTGATAAAAAATATGAACAGAGTTTTACAGATGAGGTGTTTACAATAACCAGCGTCATACATCGATCTCCTCCTGTATATAAAATTAAGGACTTTGATAATGAACCCATACATGGTTCTTTCTACGAAGAGGAGCTTCAGAAAGTTAAACTCTGTAAAGATAAGATATATCATGTAGAAAAGATATTACACAGACGCACCCTAAGAGGCGTTAAACAAGTGCTGGTGCAATGGAGAAATTGGCCTCAGAAATTTAACAGCTGGGTTAATCAGACCGACCTTCGCGACTTATAAAAGACACCTGCGGGGAAAACACTTGACTCAGACAGCGACATGCAGCGTAAGATGGAAGAGGAAGGATTCTACGTCACACTGCCTTCCAACGCGAGTGCGGATGTTTTTAAGGATAATACAATTTCGAGCTTTCGCGTAAATTTAGCGCAGCATATTAATTTAGAAGGTTCGTGGCAAGTCGGCTTGACAGAGATATCTTATCCTCACACATGGTTAAATGTGCCGGAAGAATTGGCCTATTTCGATTGGAGGACTGTGGACCAGAAAAAGCCGACCCGACAGCACATCTTACCTGGATACTACAAAAATGTCAAACAACTGCTCGGGGAAATTGAACCTATCCTCAGAGAAATAAAAGCGGACATCTACTTTCGTCTTTACATATTCCTAAATAAATTATTCTTTGAGACAGGAGGACGATATCAGCTACGTTTTCAAGCTCCTATAGCTTTTATGCTAGGAATTGAACCGAACAAATGGTTCGGTTTCGATAAAGTCAGACAAACGTTCCCTCTAGACATCAAAGCCGGGTTCTACATGATATATTGTTACAGCGATGTCGTTGAACAGCAAATAGTGGGGGATAGTTATTCTCCTCTGCTGCGAACGATTAAAATTGAGGGCGAATTTGGTGATATAATCACTCAAACCTTTAATCCTATCAACTATCTTCCAGTGGCAAAGAGGCATATTGAAACGATTCAAATTGATTTGAAAACAGACCAGAACGAACCTGTAAATTTTACGTATGGGAAATCAGTTGTGAAATTGCATTTTCGACCTACAAGATCGCGTGGAGGCTTGAGATACTAAAAACTGAGATAGTATTTAATTATTCTCTGACCAGAAACAAATGTATAAAAATCGAATGAATACACAATCTTCATCATTCGTAGCGCCTCTCAAGCGCTAGTCAGTGCGTCTCTCATCTGCTAGTCAGTCAGTCACTCAGTCAGTCAGCCCCTCTCTCTCTCTCTCTCTCTCTCTCTCTCAGCTACTAATCACTGCGCATCACAGAGACACCCTGCGCGCAGCACAGAGGTATTCAGTGCTTGTCAACGCTGCTCGGCGGCGCACAGAGGCGCGTCACAGAGTCCCTGCGCGCAGCAGCAGAGTCAGCGCTGCACGGCACGCGACACAGAGCCGCTCATATAAAACCAGTGCAAGTACTGAAACTACTGAAACTAGTGAAACATGACTCTGATAAATCTGAGAGATGATCCCCACCGCTTTGTACATTATTACCATAACCAAGTGGGTGGAGCACCAATAAATGGTTTTGCAGGAAGCGCGGTGATGTATGGAAGAGGGCTTGGGTCTATTTTCTCAAGATTATTCCGCTTCGTAACACCATTAGTTAGATCAGGGTTCGCACTCGCTAAGCCACACTTAAAAAAAGCAGCCACTAACATCGCTACAGATGTGATCAGTAAAGCCATGAATAAAATATCTGGCTCTAGAGAGGGTCAGGAAGGGTCAGGAATCATGGTTCTGTCTAGGAGACCGAGGATGCATCCGCCGGGGGAACGCGTCAGAAATGTACAAATACTTAGAGCACTAAAGCGAAAGAAATCAAACGCGAAAAGGAAGGCTAAGGCGAGGAAGTCCGATCGTATCAAGGATATATTCCGTTAAAAAAAAAAAATATATATATATATATAAATATATATAATTATATATATTTATATAATGGCTCTTTTACATCACAAATCAGCTGAATGCACTCTGTCGGAATTGGATTTATTTTCAGCCCCGATGTCGCAATTATCTATAGAGGAAAAATGTTACACAGAGATTTTGCCTCTGTCGGCTCTGACAGACAGCTCACCGATAGAGTTTTTAATACCCGGCGGGTCCAAGTACGTGGATTTAAACGACACTCTGCTTCATCTGCGTGTCAAGATCACCAACGCGGATGGCAGTCAACTGGATAATGACGAGGCTGTGGGGTTAATTAATTATCCTCTTAACACAATATTTTCGCAATGCGACATCACCCTGGGAGATCGTCTGATTTCCCAGTCCAGCTCCACTCATCCGTACAGAGCGATAATTGAAACGCTGCTGAACTTCTCTGAAGATACGCTAAAATCACAATTCACAGCGGGTCTGTTCTATAAAGATACAGCGGGTGCCGCTGATTCTATAGTCGCTAATAACGGCCCAAACGCCGGTTTAAATAAAAGGGCTTCTTTCACTAGCGAATCCAAGGAGCTGCACCTGCTAGGACCGCTCCACGCTGACATATTTTTCTGTGAAAGGGCTCTGCTTAATTCTGTGGATTTGAGAATTAAATTAACAAGAGCCAGCGATGCATTTTGTCTGATGGGAGCTCGTGACTCAACTTTCCGGCTGAAGATATTAGGCGCATCACTTTTTATTAAAAAAGTGACGGTCTCACCAGCCGTCCGACTAGGACATGAATCTGCGTTATTGCGAGGAAACGCGTTGTATCCTCTATCTAGAGTTAATGTTAAAACTTATTCCATTCCTGAAAATACAAGAATATGTACGCAGGAGAATCTCTTTCTAGGCACAATACCAAAGTATATTGTTTTAGGAATGGTGCATCACGAAGCCTTCACAGGAAGAAGGGATTTATCACCTTTCAATTTTAGACATATGGACGCGGAATACATAGCCCTCTGTCAGGAGGGTCGCCAGATTCCCGGAAAAGCCTTCCAGCCGCAGTTTAATCACGGCATTTCCGTCCGCGAATTTTTTAATATGTTTTCAGCAACAGGTCGTCAATTAAAAGATCTTCCGCTGAGCATAGATCGTGAAGAATTTAACAACGGGTATTCGCTGTTTGTTTTTAATCTGAACCCAAGCGGCGATCTCGACGCGTTATCTCCCATTTCGACAGGGAATTTAAGATTAGAGATCCGTTTCAGACAGGCCCTACCTCATACCGTGACTCTAATCGTTTATACGTGCTACGACTCTATTTTGGAGATCAATTCAAAAAGACAGGTCTTGGTGGATTATTATTAATTATTAATAATTAAATTATGAATAATCATCAGTTGGAGAGTCTGCTACATCATCTGCTAGGCAAAGTATTCTGCGGAGTCTGGGCCTGCGATGAACTGTCATTGCTCTCACTCGAGTATGCGGAGCCGGCCTATTTTATGTAAACACAGATCCCTCTGACAGACCGGGTCAACACTGGCTGGCTATGACTCTGGAAGGGGATGGAATTGCGACTTTTTTCGACTCGTACGGACTCAGACCAGATTTTGAATTATATCCAGCGAGCATCGTGAAGTTTTTAAAAGACAGATCTTCAAAAATAATATGTCATAATAATCAACTTCAAGACACTCTATCGGTGGTGTGCGGCATCACTGCGCGTTTTACCTATGCAAAAGAGCTTGCGGATTAACGATGCAGCAAGTAATAGATTTATATCCCGGTGATGTGATTAAAAATGATGTCATGGTTTCTGATTTTGTGAAAAAACATGAGCGCTGTATTAAAAACCAAAAGTATTGTTCTTTTAACCATGGGACATGTTCCATGCAAATGTTTAAAGATTGTCATAAACTGTTGATGTAATTTTCAAATATGATTGTTATCAAATATGATTGTTATCAACGTATTTTTTTAAAAAAAAACTGTACAACCGAAATATTTTTTAATAAAATATTTTATTGAAAAAAAACAGAATCATCGTCAAGAGTTTTTTTTTTTTATGGGGTAAAAGCAATCCATTGCGCGGTTTTGTCTTTGTGCGCGTACTTTTCCTTATATCCCCCTGATTATTTAGATCAAATCTAGGAGATAAAATAAATTTCTTTCTTTTTTTCTTGTCATCGATTCCGTGTTGTAAATCAAAGTTAGGGGATAAGATTATCTTCTTCTTTCTCTCCGATCTCGAAGGGAATTTCAGTCCCTCCGTCTTAAGACGCAAATATTGCTCCCGCGCATCTGAATTACTTACAGAAGATACAGGAAAATTAATTTCATCTAGCGTGGAAAGGAAATTGCTCCAGCCTGCAGGCGCGAGTTTGTGATATTTCCTTTTAAAAGGCATCAGAAGATTTTTGAATAAATCAACCAAATGCGATCCCTTTGTAACCTTTCCTTTATAAATAAATTCGGCTCTGGGTGTCCAACCGCTATTACTCTTGGATAACTTTTTCAAAATGTATTCAGCATTTTTGTGATCCCTCTCGGGAAGCGCTTTTAGGATGTCGTTTCGCAGTTTCATCCAATTCATTCGGTTTTTGGATAGAATTATCATCATCATCTTTGTGTCTAGCCACAGACACGGGGTCCTCCCCGCTGCGTTGCAGAGTCACTGATAACGAGGGTTCTTCTAACTGCCCTTGCTTGATTAAAGAGCGGTATCTTTGCAGTAAAGCGTCGTATTTCTTGATTTTTTCATAAGAGGTCAGCCCTGCCTCATTCAGAATTTCTCTCATTTGAGAATCCAAATCCTCCTCCGCAGCTTCTCTGATCGAAGTTTCTGACGGATTCAGGCGTTTAAATTGCTGGGGCGAAACGAGGAACATCTTCTGAGTTGTTCTAAGAGCCATTATTTTTTATTTATTTTTTATCTCTGAAGGACCCCGCCGAGTAAATTCCCGATTATGGGACTTAAGGCCGCTAGAATAGGCAGAATGAAACCTCCTCCTTGACTTTTAAGAGCGCTATGCTTACGTTTAAGCGTGGTTCGTTTATCGGCCAGCAGTCTGATGATTTTTTCGTTGCTTTTTCAATTTCTGATGTTGAGAGCAATTTCGCATAATGTTTAGTTTAATATTTCCTTTAAGAATATTGAGAGCAATTCGCATAAAGTTTTAAGGAAATCAGGCGAGCAATGCATTAAAATATCTTTACGCTTCTGAGGAGTAGAATGATAAAGAGCTCTAAGCATTGGGATATTCCTCTTTATACGAGCAGACATTCTGCTTTTTTTTTTTTTTTTTTTACTTTGAATTAGGTATATAAACAATCGGTCGCTCGTGAGCCAGTATCCCTGTTCTCAATCTGTAACGTTCTGGACAGGAGGGGGTTAGATCCACGATTAAATACCCGTGAGATTCTTTAGTGGCATCCTCAAAAGACTCCAGGAAGCTGGCTTTGGCTGAGGGGAAGATTTGACGAGCTAATATTTCAATTTGTAATTTATCTCTGGGATTCTTAAAGAGGATCAGATAATTACTGTTCAGACTAATGGTGCGAGTGTATTTACCCTGCTGAAATACATTCTGTGTGAGGAATAAGACAGACATATTTCTATGATGTCGATATTGAGTAAACAATTTAGCCACTTCAGGATGGTTAGATGCTTGGAAGATGACATCATCCAAAATAATCAAGTGTCTTTTATTGACAGGAAAAAGATCTTCATCTTCAAAAGATTCAGGGAGTCCTTTAACAAACTTTATATCTTTATTCACTTTTTGCAATTCAACATACAAAGGTTGAAAAGAAGTATAAATCCAAACAATATTATCAGGTACAATATTCATGACATGTTCAAGATTTTGTATCATTTTTCCTACGATGTACGATTTCCCACATCCGCTGGCCCCCACAATCATGGATGAAAAGGGTACTTTAAATCGAGGGTCAAAGTTGACCTCTTGCACATCATCTGAATTGAACATTTTTCTCTGTTTCTGTCTCTGTCTCTTAAACTCTAATATTCAAAAAGGCACAGTTGATACAGTTGATACAGTTGAACCATCAGAAAAAAAAAAGCCTTCTTAATATCCAAACGGTAAAGTTGAACCATCAGAAAAAAGCCTTCTTTTGTCATACACGACCTGAAACTTTTTCAGAAATGTAACGTTTTTTAACAGGAACCCCTTTTTATCACGCTTGATCATGCGCTGGGGCACCTGAATTACCCGCTGCCGCGAGTTGTGCAAGTATCCTTCCACTAGCTCTCTGATGCTGTCAAAATTGACTCTCTCTGCGCATTCAGTCGTCTGAGTGATGCCTTTCATACGAATGACTACTTTCTTGCTGATTTTGGTTTGGTAGGCATAACTCTTTGGCCCTGTTGAAGCAAATTCCTGAATTGTATCACCTGCCAATTCGTCTGTCAAGTCCCCAAGATAATTGCCTACCTCTAATGGACTCTCACCATCTTTACCCTGTAAATCAGACTATCGGTGTCAATGTACAGTACATTTTTCTGAACTCGCTCCAGACAACTGTAAAGTTTTAAACGAGCATAGGCTGTTGTGAATGCTGCAACGAATACATTATTCACCTTGCTGGGAGGAGTCACACAGCTCTTGTTGTAAACCCATTGCAGCAGACAGGTTTCAGGGCTGATAAAGTGAAAGTACTTCACTTTATATTTGCCTGAAAATAAAAATTTGAAAAACTCATCAGGTTCACTCACAAAGGTCGTTTGCGTCAGGTCATTCCTTTGAGCGAACTTGCCCCAGAAACTATTTAGACAGAGCTTAGCTATCTGCCTCCTGGCAGGATTCACCTGAATTTTTTCAGCATCCAGCCGGATCCCCTGATTAACCTCATAATCTCTCACATATTTCAGTTTGTCATCCTCAGTCGTGACGTCGGGGGGATACCCGCTGGCTTCCTGTTTTCCCTTCAGAAATGTGTGAATGTAACCTTTAAAGATGGTGCTACTGCTTCTCTGGAAATGCCAGACCTCTGTGATTTTCCCAACACGATACCCGCACTGTAAGGCTTTTTTGAATTCCTCACTCACCCAGACACCTGTGAGAGCCCGTTCCTCCTCGTTATGCACACAGGGCCCTGTCTGATTGTTAGTCTCTGCACAAGTGTGACAAAGAGTGAAAACTAGTTTACTCTGAGATGTTTTGTAGGGCAGGACTGGAAAAAAAAGACCTCTCGGGGGATAGACCTTAGCACTGATAAACCCGAAATAATTACAAGGGTTATCAAAATCTTTGTAGATGATCGTAGGATGACCTAATGGATATGCAAAAGCTGAATTTACATATGGGTATAACGATGTGAAATCTACATAATACACAGACTCACCCGGCCGTGCCGTGTACCGCAGTTTCAAAGCACAAGTCCTCCCGCCATACAGAGCTTTTCGAGGAGATAATGCTTCTGGTGCGTTAAACTCCTCCAAGAATCTGATCACCCCTGGATGAGACTTTTTCATCTCATTCCAGTCGTGCTCCCACACTGTTTCGACTCGAACCCTGTAAATAGATTGCAGAACTTTTGATCTTTCAAGCGCGGCTGCGTAAATCTGATCGAATGGGACTTTTCTCAGAGGACATGTCTCAGTGGGAAGAAAACATTCTGGACAGCCGTGAAAAAAACATCCCTCGAAAGAGAATACAGTGGGTTCGCCCGAGATGACCGCGAATCCGTCTACAAAATAGGGCCCGATCTTACGCTCGCCCGAGTTCAACGCGTGTTCGATGTGAATGTTTCTGCTGCTCATATTCCACTCTAACCACTGAATGGATGCGTTAGAGAAAGTTTTGAACCCTCGTCTGTAATCTACAGCTGATGGGATGGCTAAACTTTTTTCTGGAAGAAAATTCGTGACAAAAACAGACATACAGGCTGACGCTATAGTGATGCTCTGAAACGGATCGACACTCGTCTCCTTAAAAAACTCGTCTCTGAATTTAACACAGCCTTTTAGGAGAATTTCTACATCATTTTTACAATAATGGAGAGATTCTTTCTCAAAGTCAAAAATGCCTTTGGATGCTTCTCCGTACCATTCAGTAATTTTTTCTCGCTCGCTCGGTTTCATACTTTTAACGTCGTACAACTCCAGAGGAGGGAATCGGCCTACATAGTTCAGACGTTCTAACGAGGAGAAGAGATGTGGGAAGTGACCTTTTGAATGGTCACTAAAACCTAAAGCTTTAGGCATCGCGGAAAGTTTCATAGCGAGAAATGACAGACTGTCGATAAATTTGAGATTATAGTCAGGCTCTGTAAAACACAACACCTTTCCTCCCTGCATGATTATTCGAGGTTTTATTCCCAGCTGCATCATAGCATTGAGGACGATATAACTATCGTAACCTCTGGCATTATGTGCTAAAAATGTGAAGTTTTTATAAAGAGGTCTTCGGAAATGCAGAAGGAATCGCCTCGCACAATCCAGGCCATAAGCGTGCCATTCTATGCCCTTGAGTGTTTTTTGAACAGATTAAAAAAGGAATGTGGGTACCCTCCTGGTCAGGAAATGATTCAAAATCATAAAAGACAAGCTTATCGTGAAGCTTTTCCACGGGAGCACTCGTTTGAATGTAGCATTGATGTTCGTTCAGAGTTATGTCGGTGCCCGGAGGTAGATTTTTTTCATTGCAGATTACGCATTTTGATTCGCACACATGTATAGTTTTTTCTTTAGTCAAAGAAACATGATATAATCTTTTACACAGGGAGCATAATTTGATCATCTCACAATCACTCACAAGCATTTCAGCATGAGGTCTGAAGCGTTTTTTCTCTATGGCTTTCGAAGCATGTTGCATTTCGACAAATCCTGTTACAGTCGTTGCAACGTACAGGATTGTACAGCAGATGTGTACAGCTGTATGTGGAGCAAATTCCACAGTATCCTGCACAGTGGTGCGTCTTAGGCTTATTGTAACTGCTGTAACAAAATTTACAAATATATCGTGACCCCATAAAGCCCTGTAGGTTCTTAATACCGAAATAATGTTGATTGTGGAGAAGGAGAAAGCAGGGATTTGATCGATTTTGAAAATCTGTTTCAAATTTATTGAAGACACCGTTTTTTCGAGGTTCGATGAAACACTACAATTTTTCTCTCTAGAATGTTTTCAAACTTTGCAACGTCACTAAGTGTAACCGCTGTGTGATCAGATAGACCCGCCTGATGCTGCCACTTTCTACCTTGTTCAGAAGCTTGTGCGTCTGTAAATTCAGGATGTGCTATATGAGCTAGATTAATTGCAAACATAACTGATTATCTGTATTTTCCTGAATATACAAGTGACGCTTCTTCTTTTTAATCAGTTCCGATTCAAAGTTCTTTCAGCCTTGCGTTTTGAACCTCCTGTAGGATTTTTAACTATTTGAAGAACTAATTCTAGATTATCTTCTGAAGGCAGTTCTGAATTAGACTGAACGAGCTCTTCTAAAAATTCTTGAAACGTGGGTAGAATTGCCTGATTTTCAGCAATAGAAAAAGTCAGATGGTGTGAAATATTATTTCCTCCTAATAATTCCAATTGTAAAACATCGCTGCGTGAAGCGATTGAACCGGCGGTGTTAGCCAACTCGGATAAAACGTTCATCACACCTGTATAAAATTCAGCCAGATGCGGAACATTACCATGAGGGGGCGGAATTGTTATTGGTCTCCGTATTTCAATGTTATTAAAACGCTGACGATCGATCCTCTGGTTCTGTACTAAATTTCCTCCATATTGGCCGCCATCATCATCTTCATCATCATCATCATCACCATCAACACTACCGTCTACGTCACCGCTGACGCATCAGAGGGGACTGCAGCTGTTGGTGACGGTGCAGTGTCAGCAACAGCTGCACCGCCCTCTGATGCGCCATCCGCTGACTCCGAGTCTGATTCTGTATTTTGTAAGTCGTCAGGATTTAGACGGGCGGGAGAGCGAGGACTTTGCGCGGATAAACATATATTTAGATGATTAACCGCCTCGTTAATTTGATTTAAATAATCATTAGATTCAGGCACGTTTAGCAGAGTCGGACTTTCAGGGAGACTCTGAGGAATTTGTACACAGCTTTCGCTCGGAGCTGTATTCAGACTTGAAACCAGATTTTGTAGAATCTGAACTGCATCAACAATTTGACCGGTATAATCTGACTGGAATTCTGTATTTTGTAAGTCATCAGGATTTAGAGGGCAGGAGAGCGAGGACTTTGCGGGGATAAACAGATATTTAGATGATTAACCGCCTCGTTAATTTGATTTAAATAATCATTAACTTCAGCCACGTTTAGCAGAGTCGGACTTTCAGGGAGACTCTGAGGAATTTGTACACAGCTTTCGCTCGGAGCTGTATTCAGACTTGAAACGAGATTTTGCAGAATCTGAAGTGCATCAGCAATTTGACCGGTATAATCTGATGGCTCAACTGTAGTTTCTCGATCATCCATTCTTTTATTTAGTTATAAGAGACATACACGAATTATTCCTAAAATCCATCAACATCAACAGAGATAATAATCAGAACCTCCTCTAAAATCCATCAACATCGTCAGAAATAATAATCAGAACCTCTCTAGCCGCTTCAATCAAAATTTGAGCTTTCAAACGTTCGTCCACGAGAATCCCTCTGCGTCCGCGCCTGTCGTTAGATCGCCTTTCCAGAAGCAGGAAAGACTCTGTAAGACAGAAAATAATAAAAATAAATAAATAAATTACGTAGGAAATAAACTCGTAACAGTTATGAAATGTGATTTTCGCTATAAAAATTCATTACCTCTCATTAGGCCTGCAGTAAATCGACTCTATCTTGAACGATTTCGGCCAGAAACTTAATTCTCCGTCTCTCTCGACGTGCTGTAAAATATAACGAGTATTAATAATAATTAAAACAAAGTCTCATACATTGCTACACACGCGACTTGATTCCCGTCTCTGAATAAGTAAACAAAAAAAAACTTACCCTCGCGAGAATTGCTAGAAGAATAAGAAGAATCAGACGAAGAAGAAGAAGACGTAGAAGTTCTTCTTCTTCGACGGCGCCCCGACCGGCTCCGTTCGCTAATCTCACCGGAAGGCTGCGGAGCCCTAGCATCCAAATCAGGAGCAGTTTGCTGGTGCTCTTGGTGTTCTCTTTCCTCTTGGTGCTCTTGGTGCTCTTCCAACGGGTCTTGCTCCTCTAATATATCTGCAGCAGGGGATGGCGGCGGAGTAAATAGAACTGCTTCTGCTGCTAGCTCGAGAGCTAATGGATTAGCGATCTCTTCAACAGCAGCAGCGCCAGCGGCTACGTCATCTTCGTCGTCATCAGATGCGACGGGTGACGGAGGTGGAGCCGGTGCAATATCCCGCGACTCTGGCTCTTCTTCTCCCTCGGAAATGAGAATTACGTCATCATTACGCTTTAAATCTGTAAAAACGAGAGAGAGAAAATAGATACGTTAACGAAAAAACGGAGTTTTTTAAGAAAAAACTACTTTCAGCGGTAAAAAGTTATAACGAATAATCATACCATTTCCAGCCGAATCTACCGTAGTCTCGCTCAACTGACAGAGATCAGCGTCTGAAGCAAAAACAGATGATTGTTTAATTATTTTCAGAACTCTTTAGAAAAAAAAAGCTATATACTCACCGCTTATATCATCATGGAAGAAGACGTTCTCTGCGTTTTCGTTTATGGCACCTAGAGGAAATAAACCAATAAATAAAATAGTCAGGTTTTTACTTACGTTCAAAAAGCGTAGCTTGCCCCTGTGAACTTAATAATGCTCTAACCTGTCTCGCGGCGAAATCAGACATGATTCACAATAATACTTTTTTTTCAGTCTTAAAAATGAACGAGTGTACGAATTATATTATACCGAAAGTCGCTCGGACTTGTCGCTGCTGTTCTGATCTTGAGGTTCTCTTAATGCTTCAGACTGTCTCTTTTAAAAGAGACTAGATCTTGCCACTCAGACACGGGGGGCGGGTGGACAGAGTTGATCAAAGGGGGGACAGAGTGTCTTTTGTTTTAGCCTTCTGTCTCCGCTATCTGTATCCAGTTAACGCCAGGGGGGTCCGTTGAAATCAGCCCCCCAGACCTCTCCTGCTCAAAACATGAAGCTGATATTCCAATATCTCACGACCTCCGGCAACCTTTGACGAGTTGAGGTCTCGAGAAGGAGTCGCTTAGAATCTAACGGATCTCTCAGAGGATTTTCAAACAAATAATCGAAGCCAATTAGCAGATGTGCGCCGTGGGGTGCAAGTATCGTATGACGCGAGCAGAGCGGTTGTCTCCGGACATTTTTTAAATTCTTTAAAATAAACAGAAAAAACAGAAAAACCCTTAAATTCTTACCAGATGTCCTCGCTATGGATGGAGCCTGTGTGTGTGTGTGTGTGTGTGTGTGTGTGTGTGTGTGTGTGTGTGTGTGTGTGTGTGTGTGTGTGTGCGCGTGTGTGTGTGTGTGTGTGTGTGTGTGTGTGTGTGTGTGTGTGACCTCAGGATGCAGGGTGTGTCAAATCCCTTAGGCCTTATCTGACCAGCTCAGACTTCTGCCGCATGCCAGTTATGCGAGCAGATGGAGCCGAGAGAATCAGAAGTAACATCTCCATTCCAAATCTATTTAAACTTTATTAGACATAGTATATAATTATATACATTTTTTTCTTCATTATATATCAGTTGTTCTAACAGTATTAGTCTTAAAGCGAAGTAAGAAAAAAAATAACCCTTAAATTCTTACCAGATGTCCCCGCTATGCACGGAGTCCGCGAGAACTGTGGATGCAGAGAACTGCGGATGCAGAGTGTGTCAAATCCTCTTTAGACCTTATCTGACCAGCTCTGACGCCTGTTGCATGCCGGTTATACAGGCACTTGAAGCCGAGAGAAACAGAAGTAACATCTCCATTTAAACTTTATTAGACTTAGTATATAGTTATATACATTTTTCTTCATTATATTCCATTTGTTCTATCGGTATTAGTCTTAAACATAGGTAAATAGGAGCTTTCAAGAAAACAAAGAATATTAGATGTCTAAGAAATGTTCATTTAAGGAGGGGAAGGAGAAGGAGGAGGGGGAAGGAGGGTTTTAAAAAAATAAAAAAACATAGGGGGGTTAAAAGGGGGGCTTGGTCACCTGTCAAAATGAGTTTGACGAAAGGGTGTACCTATGTCTCTCTACTATCTGTTACATCAAATAAATAATAGACCATATTTTTAAATTAAAAACAATTTAATATGCTTTTAAAGTTCAGGATACTTCAGCTTCTTTCCCATCCCCCTAAAGCATAAAATTCTGTCCTAAACAACATATTAAGATAAAAAAAGTTACTGTGCTCCCATAAAGAAGACAATAAAGTACATATCCTTACTTCCAAGAAAAAACTAAATTGTCTTCATAGCTTCAAATGACAGGAAAATGAGTTCCAGTATTAAATGAGACAAAAAAACCTTTCCAAACTCCAAAGTATCATACTAAAGTCCACTTTATCATATTATGAATTATGATTCATTATCACAAGTCAAGGCTATTAGAGCTGTTGCCTTGCAGCTGGAACGTCCAGGGTTTTTATGTTCTCCCTATACATGTGTGGACTCTCTCCATGTTATTTGGGTTGCTTCCACAGTTCAATAAGTTCAAGAACTGGTGAGAAATGAATGTATTCTTTTTTTTTTTTTTTTTTAGTTCTCTGTGATGGACTACTGATCTGTGCAAAGTATATCCTGTCTTCTTTGCCAAAAGACTTCTGAAGACAGGCATAAGCACCTCTGTGACCCTCTGAGGATTAGTGGGTATAGACCAGAGGTTCTCAGATGCAGGCCTTGAGGTCCAGTGTCATTATTTTTAGACGTGTTCCTGATCCAACATACCTCAATCAAATGGCTGAATTAGCAACTAGAGTTATGCTAATGGCTTTGTTATTTGATTCAAGTGTGTTAAAGCAGAGATACGTCTACAAGTTGGAGGATACTTGACACCAGACTACTGGTATAGACAACAGATGTATGGAGAGTTGACGTCAGCTCAGTTGAAGTACACTTTTTATCCCACATGGTGGCAGTCTTGATCCGTGATTCTCTGAGTATTATTCCCCACAGCAGTCCAAGAGCGTCAAGCCACATTCCTCTCAAGGGAACAGTTCAATAAATTAAGCCATAAAGTCTTCAGTTCCATACTTCATTAATCCCAAAGATAAATCTGATGTTGTAGTTATTGACATTAGTTTCCTTAAAGAGACAACGAAGAGATAAAAAGGTGTGGCCTGGAAGAATCCCTTAATAGCTCTCTTTATTTTTCTTCGCAATGAAGTGTCCCTCATCATTTTATGAAGTATTATTCTTTAATATTAATTTCTAGACGTTTTCATTCAAGATGACATGAGTGTTTCTATAAACTGGATATTCTTTAACCTTTAGTTTCACGTGCACTTTTAGGGAGGAAATAAATAAATATTTAATTTTCAGTCGTTTTGTTGACATCAACATATTTGATCTGGTAGCTACTAAACATCATTTAGTCGCCAAATTGACCTGTTAAAGTAATTGATTTATTTTAACAGAATAAAAACTTGAATAAATGTGTTTCATTATCAGCAGGTGGCGACGGAGAACGTTCCGTCCTAAAACATCAACCACAGAAGAAGATTGTCTCCGCTACAGCTAACAAGCTAGCAGCTAAGTTAGCATTTTGCCCATTTGTGAGTTTTTAAAATGCTTTTGCAGTCCGTGAGGCCGTGGTTGCTTCGATGCAGGGTATTACCGCTGCCCTGTACACGGACTTACTACGCTGACAGCGTCGCTCGGCTCGGATCCCAACCTGATAAACATTCCTCCGAATATCAGGTAGGTTAGCCTGTTGCTAAAGCCTGTTAGCTTAACTGGGGAAATAACCTTACCTTTGAGTTAAACTAGGTGAGGATGAAACTCAGTTTGGACACCGTGGTCAGATAGCAGTAGTGTTTGGTAACATGCAAAACTACCTAAACTGTATTCTATTGGGTTCATGATATATAGCAGAAACTGAATGTTATATGACAGAAACCCTAAAAGCTATGTTTAAGAACATTATTGTTACTAAAGTAATTCCCCAAATTGAAAAGGGCTGGGATTTAGATGGATTACATACTTTATATTTAATGTTTTGCTGAAAATTAAGCGAAATGTGTTTTAGCATTTGAAAAGAATCGCCTGAATCCTTCTGTAGACATTGTTGAGGTTGCAGTTTAAATGTGTACACGCGTTAATTCTTTTGTTTACAATGACAGTATTTAATTTATGTTCATATGACATTTAGCTTGGTGTAGAGGCACAACACTGACACTAGATGTCACTAAAAGACAGTCATTTCTGATTAAAGTTTTGCTCGAGATGTAGCAGCATAACAAGTAATCCCTCATTTTATTCTTGAATCTACTACAGTAGCTTGAACAGTGCAGCCTGTTCTGGACTTACTGAAGGAAACACTACGTCCTTGCTATTTCAGTTTTATACAGGAAAAAAGTACAGATGTGTATAGCGCTTAAAACAACTCCAAATTCATATTGTGGAATTCTAAATTGTTATTTTTAAAAATATGGGAGCTTAGTCGTTAGATATCTTTGATGCTTTGCACTTTCTGGGCAATTTTTTTTCAATAACCAAGTGTGTAAACAACATTTCTATCATGACCTCTTATGGCACTGTAAGAGTCCTTACAAAAGCAGAGATCAGCATATCAGTCTGACTCTAAGGTTCTTGCACTGGCTACTTGTTACTCAAAGAAAAGTTGAAAATCTCAGTAAGGGTTTACAAAACACTTACAAGTAAAAGCCCGGACTACATCTCTGATCTTCTTCAATTCTCAACACCATTAAGACCTTTAAGAATGTCTGAATCAAACCTATCAATACATCTCTGATCTTCTTCAATTCTCAACACCATTAAGACCTTTAAGAATGTCTGAATCAAACCTATCAACCATTCAAAGAGACAGAACAAAACATGCTGAAGTTGCCTTCAGTTTTGTGCACCAAAAATCTGAAATAAGCTCCGGAATGCTCCCAACCTGAACTCTTTTAAAACAAGGTTTAGATCCTTTTTATTTACTGATTTGTTGTTGCCTACTATGTCCTTGCTTATTTTTTTTTACTTTTCTTTCGAATCTTTCTAATCTAAATCTGTTTGGATGTATGTTGTTCTTAACTGCTATAGACAAGCACTTTGAATTTCCTTTGGCTGAAAATGCTATATAAATATGTTTTCCTTGCCTTGCATTCACAGGAAAATTATGAGCGAATGAAAGTTTTGGTAGATGAACTGAGAAACCGGACAGAGAAAATCAAGTTGGGTGAGTACCAGGAAAAGCACACTTTGTGGTGAAAATTAAGCCCTGACTTTTGTTTCACACACTGCATCACAAAGTGCAGAGCAAGAAAGTTTGAAATCACTTGCAAATTTCCTTTTTAACAAAAGCAAAAAGAAAACTTTTTGAGCATCTTGGTTTTTTTTTAATATATATTCTGGTTTGTTGTTTGAAATAAACATTCATTTATTCATATAAAATAAAGGATTGAAGATGACATTCATCATTTCCATTAAAATGTTATTTCTTAACACTCATAACTGACTAGCACTAATCTTTCCCTGACCTGGTCCCTTGCTATTTTTACTATTCAGACTAATTTAATGTATGTTTCCTAGGAAACAAGAACATTTTTTATCTGATCCCAAACCTTTTGTGCAGAACTGCATTTAGTCTTCTACTAAAACTACTTTGAGTTTAATAATAAGTTCAATTTTGTCTTAGGTACAAAAAAATAGCAACCTTAGCTGACATTTTTTTTTTTTTACATTTTATTTGTTTCACTTTTATAATACAATAAAAATAAATTTACAAAGTGTTTATTCATCTGATATGCTGTTATTACTAAAGGTGGAGGAGAAAAATCAAGGAAACTTCACACATCTCGAGGGAAGCTGTTGCCAAGAGAACGCATAGATAGACTGCTGGATCCAGGGTATTATCATCTGCCTTTTAGTTCAATTTAAAATTATTGGCTCACATGTGATTTGCACAAAGATAACCATTTCATTTTGTTATGTTGGTTTCATTTTCTCATCTACACTTAAAAATCAGCTATGATCAGTATTCAGCTTCTGTTTCTTGTTTTTGCAGGACTCCTTTTTTGGAATTTTCCCAGTTTGCAGGATATGAGTTGTATGGAAAAGAGGATGTTCCTGCCGGGGGGATGATTACTGGGATAGGACGGGTTTCAGGGTGGGTGCTGAAGCGTTTTTTGTAGATATTTTCCTTAATAAAAATAATGAACACAATAATTTGTTGACTGTTTAATGAAATAAGACAAGCTCCAAGACAGTATGCAGTTTTCAAATGATTAATTTAAACAGCTTTGTTTTTTTCCAAGGGTGGAATGTGTTGTTGTTGCAAATGATGCCACCGTGAAAGGAGGAACATACTACCCAATTACAGTGAAAAAACATCTTCGTGCACAAGAAATTGCTCAGCAGAATCATTTACCATGCATCTATTTGGGTACGTTTTCTTGATTTGGGTCAAAGCAATTAAATAATAACAATTTATTATACAAAAATGTCAAACACACTTCTTTTCACTATTTAGTTAAGAATTGAATGTTGCATTCTCAAAATAATTCTCCTATTGGTGGAGATGTGCTGTTTTTCCAAAATTTGATAGAATATCAAATATATAATCTTTGAATTCCCCCTCAGTGGATTCTGGAGGAGCCAATCTTCCCAGACAGGCTGAAGTCTTTCCAGACCGCGATCACTTTGGACGCATTTTCTACAACCAGGCCAGGCTGTCTTCAGAAGGAATTGCACAGGTGAGGCTTTAAATATTGTGTTTGACAAGCTAAAATTTAACAATGTTGAAATCACTCTTCTCTCTTTGTTTACCTTACATGCATAGCCTGTTGCAAACCTACTCAATATATTGCCATTTATGACGGTTTAAGTCTTAGTATCTGCATCCAGAGCACAGACGGAGAAATTGTGACTTCTTGTTGTTGTTCTGAAGGAAACATTTTTTCTTGCAATACAATTTTGAAGTAACAACATTTATGTAATAACAGGAACAAACAAGGCAGCATGTTTTTTTTTTTTTCCAAAGCAGCAGCACTAAGCTCAGCAATAGCTTTTCAGTTATTGAATTCAGCTCTTTTCACTGAATCCACTAAAGAGAACCATTGAATGTTTGAGTCACTGTTCTGAATGGTCACTCATCAACAGTATCTAGAAACATTTCAGATTTCACTTTTCATTCTGGGAGTTTTGTTTTTCATCCCCTAATAGTATTTTCAAGAATCTTGTAAGCTTAAAATATGTTCTCATAAGAAGTTTTTCATGCTCTTAGAAATGTTTTTTATAAAAAAAAGAGATCAGATAGATTTGCATAGTAAGGCAGTGGTTTTGCTTTCTTTACAGGCTACTTATAACTTTTTTCATAGGAGAAAAATGTGGAGAAAAAAGATTAATCACAGTTACACATTATCAGCTTTTCTTTCTTTTTTTATATTTTTTGCTTGCTGAAAGATAAAAAGGGTGTGAAAAATTATATGCATTTGTCGTTAAACTTTGGAAGACTACAAGTTTAATGTAGCATCCCCAAAAAAGTTGAGTCAAAGCTGTGAAATCAGAACTTTTTTTGGAAGCCATTACTTTGGTTTTAGGGTTTGAAACCAAAGCAATGTGTTGTGAATCATTTTTGCGATGTATCACATTTTAATAATGCACTACTAAGTGAAACTTTCATAGAGAAAAATAATGCCATGGTCGACAATTTTTCAATTTTTTTTATTGTTGTACTTCAAACAAGCTGGAAGGGATGTTTCTGTATTAGAAACGCTTCGGTGAAGATTTAACTTCCTATTTCTTTTTAGATTGCCGTTGTGATGGGCTCGTGCACGGCTGGAGGAGCATATGTTCCAGCAATGGCAGACGAGAGCATCATTGTGCGAAAGCAAGGAACAATTTTTCTCGGAGGACCTCCTCTGGTTGGAAAATTTTTCATTTCCTTTCTGTTTTGCAAACATGAGATGAACTATGTGAATTGTTGCATACTCTCATTGCATCACATTTGATTTTGTAATTCCCATTCCAGCTGGACAGAATGATTGAGCAGCTTTTGCATTCACAAAACTGGAACTAGCGAGAGTATGTGCACTGGTTTAATTTACCAAAAAAAAAAAGATTTGTGCAGCAAAAACTTTCTGCATAGCCATGGTGGTTGGCCATTTTTAGTGAAATGTATTGCATATATTTAGAACAAGATTCCAATAATAACAAATTTATAGGTTACACCATTCTCACTGATATGAGTTGCTTTAATGTTAATGTGAAATATTTACCGTCTCCTAAAAGCTGCTGGTAAGTGAGACCTAGGAGAAGAACCAAGGTTCGACTAAAGCTATGTTCACATAGCAGCTCTCTGTGTTCAATTCTGATGTTTTGCTGAAACCAGATATTTTTGGCATATGCCATACATGGAAATGATACAAATCAGTTTTTTTGTTTTTGGAGATGAAAATATTGTATTTGTGCCATACAGACAATCATGAAGAAGTCAGATATGGGTTGCATATGGGCAAAAATAATCATTTGCCTACTGAGTGAAAGAACCCTAAGATCCTATGTGAAAAAAGAAAATGATCCTGACTGTTGTTATAAAAGCAAACAGTGTGAGGTCATTTCTGGGTGAATTTGTGTCAACATCTCATACCTACAGATTTCTAATTTTTCCCTGCATTCTTTCATTTTGCACCAATAAACGCATAATAATGGCGAAAAATATATAATTGTGATGCTGAAGATGACATTTTTTTTTTTATCACCACTCACATTTTCTTATCTTTTTTTTTTTTTTTACATTTTACTTTACACATTTTTTGGGCTTCAGTGTCTCAGGCACCAGAAATATATATTAGGTGGTCCTATTAAGTGCAGTTAGTCTATTCAATTTGACCAAATGTGACTGCATGACATTTGAAATGAAATATACTTTAAATTATTGCTTCCAAGAGATCCGGTGTCATTGCTGCTCTGGACTCACTGGTACAAATTGATGGATGTTCCGTACAAAATGTTCCGTTTCAGCAGGCTGATATGAAATGAGCAACATTGCAAAGGCAGGCAATGGTGAAGGAGAGAAATGTCCAACAACCAAAGAATTTTGTTATAAACTAATGCCATAGGTGTATAAGAGGCATCATCATTGGAGAGTTGTTGAACTGACTTATAAAGCAAAGGTTGGGAACACGTTTTTTTTTCCAGAATGTAGAGAAGTAGAGGGCATGTTGGAATTGATAGAACAGTATAAAGGTACACTCTACTACAGGAGTGAAGGAGTGTCAAACCCCAGTCCTCAAAGGCTGGTGACATGCAACTTTTAGATGCGTGTCTGCTGCACCACACCTGAATAGAATAATTAGGTCATTAGCTTACTGTGTAGATAAGCTCTGCAGAACTTATCTACACCAGTGTTTTGAACCTGTGGTACATCTAAAAACTGCAGGACATCAGCCCTTGAGGACTGGAGTTTGACACATGTGCTCTTCTACATTCATCTAAGTTTACCAAAGACTTTGTAGTGAAACATTTAAGAAGATGTCCTTTCCTATCTGTGCCTGTGCCCTTAAAGCATCCTGAATGTTTTCCAGTCTGATAGTGCGGTGTTGTTTTGCAGTTATGGAAAATGATACTTCATCTGTTAAGACCTGAAGCACGCTGTGAGGAAATTGTTTTTCATTTCTCTCAGTAACTTTTAACACCTGCTGTGTTATAGGAATCATAATGAATGCAGCGTTGTGTAATTTGCCCATATATTCTGCATCTGTTGGGCATGCCTCTGCAAGCATGACCTTGGTACTGTTTGTTTTTGAGTTAGAAGACTGAATGGACAAAATAAATGCTGCTAATATGCTTTGGGGTAGTTCAAACCTTTATACCACAACTCCCTACTGGCTCACTCACTTTGTACCTGTCAGTCTATTTTTCTGGGGAGTGAAGTGTTGTCTTGGTAATGAGAAAACCACAAGAGTCCTAAAAGTTAGATTTAATCGAATATTATTTGTTGAATGTTTTTTATATTACACCGTTAATTTCCATTAATTGTTTTTCTGATCTGCGTTTGATTCAGTTGAATCTTATCAGATGTGACAGATTATTATCTAAAATAACTCTGCGCAACCTCTTGTGAATGGACATTACATATTAGAGTTGTATAACCACGTTTTCTTGAAAACTATTTGTAGATTATGTACAATTACTGCAAGTAATTTTACTTGAATGTGCAAGATGGATAAAAGATCCTGTCCCAAAATACTGAAATGGTGATGGCAGAGAGGATAACTAGCAAATTATTCAGAAAAACTCAAAGTGTTTTTGATAACTTAAAATCTCTTCATTTATAAAATTAGCGTCTTGGCTGCAGAGAAGGGTGGAAAGCATTTCTGTGATTGTTTAATTATCTGAACACTTCCTTCTTTTATAGGTAAAAGCTGCCACGGGGGAAGAAGTATCTGCAGAAGATCTTGGTGGTGCTGATCTGCACTGCAAGTATGAATGCAGCATTTATAGTTACATTAGTTAACATTGCTTTAGCCACTGCACATATACCAGTGATGCAATTTCTAATTTCAGCTTAGTGTTAGTGTTCTGTTCCCTGATTGAAATTATTTGATAGCAAAAACAAATCGGATTGCATCGACGGCGGTATATTTCACCTGCTCTCATCTTTATGATCATTTCTTAACCACTGATTTATATTCTATAATAGCTCCATTGTGATTGGTTTGCTTCCAATTTCACAGAAAATCTGGCGTGACAGACCACTACGCTTTAGATGATAACCACGCACTCCACTTAGCTCGGAAGACGGTCCGAAGTCTCAACTACAGAAAGAACATTGAGGTCAATCCAACGATTCTTCTAATTGCTAATTATGGTCACCTAATTGTGCCTGAACTGCCTATTACATCTGTGTCTACTTTATTTTATCAGGTTATTGTAGAACCCACTGAAGCCCCCCTTTATCCCTCAGATGAGCTTTACGGGATAGTTGGTGATAACTTGAAACGCAACTTTGATATCAGAGAGGTAATTGGCCGTTTCTGACTGCACTACAGAAAAGATGATCTTTGATGTGATGATTTGTCTTTCAGGCGTTTGACTGTGAGATAGGTTTTCTTTGTTTTTGAGCTCTTACATGGGAATACATAATGAAGTAAAAATCATTCCAGAGCTCCTCTCCGAATGCTAATTAGATATTACTTGAGTCTGAATACATCTCAATTTAATTTAAGGGAAAGAATAAAACAAATTATAACCACCACACACTAGTATGTGTTTAATCTTAAATAGGGTTACAATTAATTATTTTAGAAATCAATTATTGTATTCTTTATTCTGACAATTAATGTGATGAAAAAACATGGCACATTCTGTAGATTTTTTGTTTAACCACTTAAGCTTTTTTATACAATGTTGGAAATACATTTAAAGTTTTTTTTTTCCAGTTTTGTTTTTACAGAACTTGAACTGAGTGAAGCTATTTCTTTCACTTGAGGAGTTCTGTGTAGAACATATTTATAGACAAAGAAGGTTTTGTTTTTATCTTCACTTCAAAATGCATGAATGTTTGTACAGTTTTGGCTTAATTACTCGTCTGTATTCTGCAGTTAACAATTAGCTGATTATTGTATTAGTTATTTAAAAAAATAGATTCATTACGATTAATCTGATTACTCATTTCAGCTCTAAATCTAAGCTTCGTAAAGCCACACAGACATGACTTTAAAGGCTCAGAGTCTACAGTGTTGAGATGTCATGTTCAGGTTTTCAGTTGATTGTGGCTGTTTGGTATCAGTCACGCTGTTTTCCTTCTCTGGCTTCTCCTGAGGCTCTGATACTTGATGTAAACTCAGGAGCAGAAATTATTGTTAACTCAAGCAATGCCACAGCGTCTGTGGTGTAGAGCAGCATTGGCGGTCTGTTTAGGTATCGGGAACAACCAGCTGCTCCTTTTTATTTACAGGGCTCTTGTTTTTTATCAGGAACAGGCAGCCCAACACAGCATGCGGCCAAATCACTTTAATAAAGCAGGTTTCGCAAAATTTGTGACATTATTGCCCAATGCAGCTCGGTTTTCTGCCTCAGGGCCTTGTTTTCTGACATTTCGTTACACACCTCTATGAGCTGACACATTCATTCGTTTGCAGGTTATTGCCAGAATTGTGGACGGCAGTAAATTTGATGAGTTCAAGGCATTTTATGGAGACACGCTTGTTACAGGTATACAGGCTGATATTGTTTTCAATTTCGACTGTACAGGTATTTTTTTTTTTTTTTGGTTTGTTTTGCTGTCAGCCTCATCTTTCAATATCTAATTTGTGCCTTTTGTAGGCTTCTCAAGAATCTTTGGATACCCTGTTGGAATTATTGGCAACAATGGAGTCCTGTTTTCAGAGTCTGCAAAAAAGGTACTTGTCCTTTGGAACTAAAAAAATAATATGTGTGTCACCTTGAAGAAAGAGCAATATAATGTTTATGCACCCTGAAAATGTCAAGGTCTTAAAGCAGAATCCTGAAGTGGTTCAGGATGACCTCAGAGATTCGCTGCTCACAAAGAATGCCTGAATGTTTTGCTTGTATTGCAGAAGCTTTGGCATGCATAAGTGCTTTGCATTGACCCTTCACTGTCGAGCTGCAGAGTTTCTCTCATAAAGTAACCTTTTAAATTCCACTTGTCTTCCAATAAGTCCTCTAAAAAGGCTATTATAATAGCATTAGAGTTTGAAACCACAGGACATTCATAATTGTCATTTTGCATGATTCAGTTAACTTGGAAGCCAATTTGCTTTGAGCATTGCTGAACTTCACGGCAGGATTAAAAAAAGATGAGTCAAATCTGTTATAATACTCCAATGTGTTTTTCCAAACAGGTTTTAAATTAGATTACAAGCTTCACTTCTGGAAAAAAAGATTTTTTATTCTATTTCTTTCTGTCGGGTCTCCTCGAGAGACAAGCTGTCTCATCAGAGTAATTACTGTCAAAAAAGGACCGACAGTGGTTCGTGTGGAGAAGGCATGCTTGGAGAGCATATTCAACAAAAATCAATACATCACCTGGTTTTCAAGATTCATTTATGAGACACACTGTCATTGCTTTAAACAGGTCTGGGCTTCAATTATACAAGGTGTTCGGTGATTGAAAAGCATATCTGTCAGGTATTTGTGCAAAGAGAAGTAAGGGTGATAGAAAGATGATCTTAGGCAAAGACTTACCGCATAACTGCTGCTAATTGTCTGCTTTTTACTCTTTTTTTTTACAAGTTGTGTGCAGTGTTGAATCCAAATAAAGCATTATTGTTTAAAATTACGACAGCGCAGACTTGAATTTTGTTTGGCTCTTAAGGAGCTTCTAACTCTTCTGTGTTTTGCATTAGTCTTTAAATTTTTATTTGAACCAACCGAATACAAGTAAATTCTCAACCAAAATACTTCCTTAGTCCTGGAGCTTTTTTCTGTTTGCACTATTTACATGTCAAATATGGAAAAATATTAACTTAAAAGTGATGCTAGTAGCTCAGTTTTCAGGGAATGTTTTGGGTTATTTTGTCTGATTTCAAGAAAACTAAGTAAATGCAAGACGCACTGCCTTTGTGTCCATCTGTCTGTCTGATTAATCCATCCCTCAAATAATCCACCTATTTATTCATCTCTCCATCTCTCCATTCCTCATCTATACGTCCGTCTACATGTTACAATTGTTAGAAAAATGATCAGGAGAGAACAGACTTTTCGGTCTGGAAATATCTGAAATTGTGACTAGAAAGATGTATCCTAATTCTTACTAAAGGGGTTTTTGGTCTGTTTTTGAAGGCCTATTGTTCAGATAATAATTTTTTGTTTACCCATCCATCCCTGGATTTTATTTATTGCTTGAGACATACAGTTATATTTGATGCAGCATCTTATTTGAAACCCATGTACTTATTTGACCCTTGAGATGCCAAGACTTTTAATGTAATGAAGATGCATAGCTGAGATTTTACCTCTTGGCAGCTCTACTGTTAGTAATAACTAAAAAATATATTTTATTCAGGGAACCCATTTCATCGAATTATGCTGCCAAAGAAACATTCCTCTGATTTTCCTTCAAAACATAACAGGTTGGTGCAAATTTTTCCTCCTCTTTTGGAATATTGATGCGCTGTTTTGCAGTGGGAAACCATTCTTCTTTTTTTTTTCTTTGTCCTAAGGGTTCATGGTGGGAAGAGAGTATGAAGCCGGAGGTATTGCCAAAGATGGAGCTAAGATGGTCACTGCTGTTGCCTGTGCCAATGTGCCAAAGATAACAGTTATCATTGGAGGCTCCTACGGTGCAGGCAATTACGGCATGTGTGGAAGAGCGTACAGGTATAAAGTAGTCTCTTGCTGTTGGGTTGGGTGATTTGATACAGTAGCAAAAAACTTAAAAAATGTTCCCCTTCTTGTACTGGTTTCATATTCACAATGCCTCATTTATGTTGCTTTCTTATGAACAAAGACCTTCTTGGAATCACTTAAAGACATTTTCAGTCATCTTAAGTTTTTACCACAGTTATGGTTTGCTTTATTATTTTCTGTATTTGACAAGACCTTAATGTTTATTTATTTATTATTTTGTTAACGTTGTACCTAGCTGTTCTACCTAGTGTTGACCTTCATGTATAATTCTTGAACGATTGAGATTTAAAAGAAAAATAGAATCAATACAAAAGATTAATGAAGACCAGAAACAAAATTAATTGATGCAAAATTAATTGATTTTTTTTTTAAAATAAACTCAATAATAGATCAAAACTAAATCTTGAAATCAATAAATTGGCATCTAAAAAGAAAAGTTTTATGAATCAGAAACCAAAATCAAACTAAATAAAATTTTATAAATCTGTTAAAATGATATAAAAACTTGTTCCTTGCTGCCAAGAGGACCACAAACATCACATGAAGAAAATGAGCCATGAAGTAACTGCTAAATTGCAGTCGCACACTGCAAAATGTGCGACACATTTGAAGTGTTGCACATGAACATTTCTAGATGATCATGGATGCACTTTCAGTTTTTTGTTCTGCCCATGCATCTTCATCTAATAAAACAGAGCTACAAACAAACCATGGGCTTGGTGGAGAGGAGTTTGTGTTAAACATGGTTTTGCAAATATTTTACTACAAAGGCAAAACAGCAACTTGATTGAACTGCTGACATGTGTCAGCATGATGTACCTTCTTGCATTTCTCCATTTTCACTTTCTAAAGATCAGTGAAACTGAGAATAATTCATTATGACGCAGTAATACTGTCCACTGCCAAGACTGTTATTTCAGTCTAATTACACAATATGCTGAAATTTAAATTAACTAATGACTGCAAGTCAGTCATTAGTTAATGGAAAAACTGGATGATTTGATTTGACACAAGCTGATTTCTGATGTCAGGTTGGTAGGATGAGAACAACATACTCTAAATTTGAGTAAACAGGCTGTTTTTGTTGTTAAAGGCTTATTTTCAGAAACTCCTTTGCACCATCGTTCCACCTTAACAGCTCAGAAAATATGTTTCCATTAAGCCACCAGTATTTCCCATTTGGTACTTCACACCGACCAGAGGCAGCTCAGTGCAGCATGGGCTGGTGCCTCCTCACAGCAGTCTGTTGTCATGGAAATTAACTCCGACACAACTCTCGAACTCAAGTTTTTTGGTTTTGAAAATGTAGTGGCACTGTAAAACACTTGTCTAATGCCTCACAGTAGCAACGTAAAAAATTTAACAAGGGAGCAACCACTTTAGCTGTAATTATTGTGGCAGTCAGCAGCTGTTTCCAGCTTCTGAATGACAGAACAGACTAAAACCGATGAGCCTAACATGTCCTTAGAAACGTTTTCTTTCCATCTGAAATTGTTACGACATTTTTATAAATATTTACTGCAACATGATGTTGGATTTGGGATGCTGAATTCACAACACCAGTTGTTTTTTAGGAATTAAAAAAGCTTCTTGGGAATGAAATACTATTTTAATCTAAAATGCAGAAAATGCACTTACTGCAATGTTTTAATAAAGACAAGACATTTAAAATATCAGCTGTTTGTTAAACTTGCATTTCATGCAATAAGAACTTCGTCTAGATTTGTTTTTATCATTTAGTATACGTCCAAAACATGTCAACATTTTCTACTTTTAATATCAATGACCACTGTAACAATTTATAATTGTTTTTTTTTTCCTCACAGCCCCCGATTCCTCTACATGTGGCCCAATTCAAGAATCTCAGTAATGGGAGGTGAGCAGGCGGCGACAGTCCTGGCCACCATCACTAAAGATCAGAGGACACGTGAAGGAAAGGAGGTAGTACCTTAACATAAATCTGCCCTTCTCTGCGCAGCCATAAATTGCCTGTGGCTGATTTGCTGCCAAAAGAATAAATATTATGAAAGGCAAATTTCTTCCAGTGATGGTAAATCACTACAGAATAAAATTAGATCAGCGTTAAGTGAAACTGTGATGCCTTATCCAGAACAGTGCAGACATTAAGTGGCTGTAATTAAATTGTCTCAGGTTTGCTGTTATAGGTGTATTAACAGTGCATTAATTGCTTCACAATGACACAGCTGTGCCGTGGAAACTGGCAATTTAATGATGTGTAAGCCATCTGAAAGAAAAAAAAAAGATAGCACATTAAACTGTAGAGTGTATTTTGTGAAGTTCTTTTAAAGCTCTGACTCTTAGTTGAACCTGGGTGAAGAAAAAATACATGTCAAGTTTTGTTGAAACTGACTAAACTCGCTAAAGTATTCATATACTTTTAATTTGTCTGCATTTCGTCATGTTATAAGAAGCTTCAATAAGAGAGAAGGGAAGAAACATCTGCGGTCATGATTTAAAAAGAGAATAGATGGATTTTCTGCCAAAAATGTCAAGTGTTTTTGAACAGAAACGGCAGTGCATAAGGTGATTACTAACCCACAAATAAGAAGGGCCACTATAGAAAAGACTAAATACCTGGGTAATTTTTTTAAAGTGTTAAACCATGAATTTATAAGGTGATGGTGCAGCAGAACACCAAATATGTGGAAGATTTTTTTTTTGTTTTACAAAGTTTAGTTTTAAGTTTAGTTGAATTTTTTGCTAGAACGTTTTTCAGATCCACAGCTTTCCCCTCTCATCCTTGAAACTAAACTAAAAGCAGTGGGAAGCTGTTGCGTATCCTCAGTGTTTTTCATTATTTGATTTTTTTTTTCTTTAGAAGATTTGGCTCAGTATTTCCAAGCGGACAAGACCAGCGTTCATGACAAATGAAAGGCTGTGTGCTTTCAGCTTTACATTTCATCTTCACCTTCAATAATTCAGACCAACCTTTAAAATGCCTCCAGCGCCTTCATTGTCCTGTTCTGTTCTCACAATTTATTCACAGTTCACAGCTGAACAAGAGGCTGCCATGAAGGAACCAATTGTTCGTCGGTTTGAAGAGGAAGGCAGTCCATATTACTCCAGTGCCAGGTGAGATTTGGTCAAGCCACATCACATTTATGAGGCGCGAGTGTACTGAAAAAGAACCATGTACTCCGCAATGGTTCTATTTATTTCTTTTTGTTTGGAAATTGAAGCATTCAAATAATGTTGGTGAGACAGGTATTGTTGAAGCTATGATAATATTTGACAAAGCTGTCTTGCTTCTCTTTATTTTTAAATGTTTTCAGTACTTGGAATTCTGTTTTATCCTGGACCCAAGCAAGGCAGTCTGTTAATACATGAGGAGTGACGCAAGAATTTGTTTTATTTCCATTAAGGCTCCTGTTGCTTTTTTTTCCAATTACCTTTTATTTAGTCCTGTGGGCATTGATCCGTGTGCATGTGGAGACTGGAGCTTATCAAAAGAAGATTTTGTTATTTGAATCAATACATATGTTATTAAATTGGCAGATTTAATATAACTTTTGAACATGTCTGTTCTTTTAATGTTTTTTTTTATGAAGGCGTACAAGCCTTGCATTTTGCGCTCTATGTTTTAATCTGAGGCTGTCTGATGCTAACAAAGCCCCAGTAAAGAAAACAAAAAAAAAAAAAACACACAAATCACTTCTCTGCTTTGCAGTAAGCACTATGTTTAGATCAATAGGATTAAGAACATTTGGTTCAGACTGATTGGTTTGTACTGGCTCAGCCTGAGGGAAAGCCTGGACTTTGTTGTCAAGTTTTGGCTATGAATAACTATAATGGCTTCAGGCAATCATAAACTAATAATTTACATCAAACTTACTAGGTGGGGGCACTACTCGATATTTGAGAAAATGATTTTGAGGAATTAATATCATATTGAATTTGACTGAATTAGAAAATCAATAACCACTGTGCATGTATGAGAACTGGCCAACAATGTAAGATTCTTTATTTTTACAGATTGTGGGATGATGGCATCATTGACCCTGCAGACACTCGTCTGGTTCTGGGACTGAGCCTCAGCGCAGCACTCAACGCACCAATAAAAAAGACCCACTTTGGAGTGTTCAGGATGTAATTTCATGTAGTTTATGATGTAAATAGACATCTCTTTGTAGCATAGATTGTAAAGTGTGGAAAACAGATTTCAACAGGAATCAATCTTTGGAGGAATTGAGGATGTAAGTAGTTCTCATTGTGGATCATTTCCACAATGACGTTGTGCCTGTTCCACTGTACAAACAACTGTTCTTGGAAACATTTTTTCTTGGTTAGATTATGTTTTTATCACTTACACTAAATAAAGATTAAAGAGCTGAAAGCCTAAAGTTTTAATTGTTTGACCTATTAATAGTGCAAGGAGACATTTCCTCATGAGGGGGCACTATTTAGCCAAAAATAATACACTATATCTTGTTTAGTGAGACCCAAAGGGTTTTTTTTTTATTCTGGCTTTCTGAACTCCTTATTAATGCCTTCGATTGAGCAAAAGAGGAAATGATACATATATATGTACAGGGTATCATATGTTGTGGTGCAGTTTATGTAATTATTAAAGATTGCTTTTTTACATTTAGTTAGGTATTTATTAGTTTACTGAGCAGTTTCACTCCCGTGTGAATCAGTTCACCTTCTTAGTTTTGCATCATTGGATTTGCATGTTTGCATGGATTCAGCTGGTTAAAGTGCTTAACCAGAAGCCCTTCACGCTCTCTGTGAATGACGGTAGTTGATGCACTGGGGCTGTGGAGAGGTTCACCATGGAAAGAGAAAGTAGAAATAACAGGGCATCATGTGGGCATGAGTTTATCTATGTGTTGCCCACACCTCCCACTAGACCTTCATCTTCCTGCTCCAAATGTCACTGTAGGAGGCATTTCAAAATTTCACATCATGGCTTCTCAAATTGTGGATGTTCAGCAGACAAAGACAGAGCAGATATTTCAGAAAAGTCTTCAGCCTCACAAAAGAAACGGACTGGAGCTGTGAGAAACATTGATTTGCTATAGGAAATTATAGCAATTCTGAATCTGTACTGTCTTTGTTGGAAATAGTTTCTGCCCCTGTCTGCAAAACGATCATTTATTGCGCATCTTCCAGGTCTCTAACAGAGCAGAGCTTGGCTTTCAGTCTGTTCAGAATAATCTGGCAAGCTTTCGATCTGCTTCAGAGTGCTCTGCCTCCAAGGTTCTCAGCCTTTCTTTGCTTATATTGGATTAAAAAGCAGTCAAGACAAATGGCCAGACACGTAGACGAGCACACTGAATAACAGTGATGTGCTAGATGATTTATCTAAGAGAAAATAAAATGTCTTTGGGCAATTGAACAAAGATGAAACTAGTGAAAGAGATGAAAGTCAAGTGAGGCTCATCGAAGGCAACAGCACAGCTGTGAGTGGCATCTCAATACAGTAGATTGTCATCAAAAAGACGAGTTATATCACTATGTCAAATCAAAAAGGAAAACTTCATTTTTCCTGGGGTCATATAAACTGTTTGATTGTTTCGACGATAATGGCTAAGTCTTTCTCTTAAAAATAGAATATTACATAAGACCACATTTTATTCTATAACCCACACAATCATGGATAACACTACTTGCTTGATAGTTGTCCTACAGACATTGACGCTCTCCACAGAGAAAAAAAAGCCAGGGAAAAGAACATTAGGTTTTACAGAGTTCTGTGTGCAAACATTTGAACAGAAAGTTGAGGAGGAGGGAAAATTGGGCTTTGCCTTACAATTCTCAATGCTTGATCATCCCTGATACTGTGCACCTTCCTCTACCTCTACGACTGAAGGAGATGAAATCTTGTACTTTAAGAGCCACTCGTCCAGGTAATGAGCTACAGCTGTCACGTACCGTATGTGAAACTGCGCCTTAACCAGGAACTTCATCACAGCTGTCCTATCCGAGCTAAGAAAAATAATTGCTCAGTGGTAGAAAATCCTCAATTCAGATTAAAGTAAGTTAAGGTATTATCTGGAGAAAAGGTAGAGACACAGAATCCATGTTATTGAAGAGTGAAGCGTCTGTCGTGTCATCTGCCGGTGATGGTCCACTATGTTTTATTAGTGCAGCAGACAAACGTTTTGGAGATGTGGATTTAAATTTTATAGCTGGTCTTGGCTAATGCCATTAATAAAGCAATCAGCCACATACTAAAAAAGAATCAATGTTTTTATTACATTACTGAAACTCATCCAAGGTTTGCTTTTTAAACTGATAAGCATAAACTTTTCTGTCATGTTTCAATTCACAGAGATCACCTGCTAGAGCTGAAGCAATTTTATCTGAAAAGCCTTATTGAAAGCAAAGTATTTTGAGCTTCCAGCTGAAGTGTGATTTGACATTTTGTTTCAGCTAGATCCAGATAAGGGTTTTCTAGCTGAGCTGCATATTGTGTAAACAGTGAGTGAACCTGCATGTTGCTAAGTATAGCTGAGTTCAAAATACCAGGCATGTATTTGTAAAGTAAGTAAAGCTCAAAGTTTTATTATTTTTATGGACACATAATGATTTGAATTCTGTCTGAAGGAATGCGTTTCTAATATCTTATTGATCTACAGAAAGTAAAGGAATGGGAATATCAGGTGCGCTTCATTTTTTGTTTTTGCAAACTCACATATTTTCTGTTTAAATAAAAAAAAATGCCTGAAGATTTAGGGTTGTAAATCCCTCAGCTATTTTTTTATTTGTGTTACCTACTATGAAAAGCTTCACTTCTTTGTTGCAGGGAGTCAACAGACTTCTGTCACCTGTGAAGAATCATTCCAGCACCCTGACAAATACAGGTTTCACATATTTCACATTTCCTCGGCATTGCTTTATTTTGCCTCAAAAACAGCATATTTGATGTCACAACTTTTCTATTTGATTTAGTTAAAAACAGTCATTTGAAGGGCATTTCGTCATCAGCATAAAGCAGCATGACCACGTGTCTTTGTATGTGATAGAGGTTGATATGTGAGCCACCATAGGCAGCTCCCTACTCAGAAGAGGCAGCTCAATTTGCTACTTGCCAAAATGTAAAACTACTTTGGTTGACATTTTTAATCGTTTGGACTGTTGTGAGACGTTTCCATTAGCTTGCCTTCACAAAGGCACCATTAAGTTGTTATAATGCTCAAAGTGCAATTAGGTTTTGAACATAATGCAATCATTCACTGACTTTGCCACTATGGCTAGTTTTTGATTGATTCGAATGATCATTTATTCATGGTATTTCTTTTGATTTCCACTTTGAATTGTTGGAGAACGTTTAAATGGCCAATCTATCATATTCTACACTTCTTTGTATGTTTTCTACAATCAAACTATGCTGTTCTGAACTAATTCTGGAAAGCCACATTGAGTATGTAAACTTAAAAGATTACTCTTGGTTTATGTTAGAGGATTTGATCAACATGTTCATTTTTTTTTCTCAGGTCAGAGCTTTTATGCCCATAAAGAGAACAAAAACTACCATCAGGAAACCTATTCTCTATATAACATTTGCTTCAGCCATTCAGAAGGTCTGTTCATATTTTGAGAGCTTTAAAAATGTTAGCTTGAAGCCTAGTCAATAAGTTAGCAACAAAAAAAGCAATACACAGAAGAGCTATATAAAACATCTAGCACTCTTTTTATGTTTCAAAAGCAACCACAAAGTGTTGCTCCTCTTGTTTTACAGGAATCAATACTACACCAGTCCTCCTCTCTACCAATTGCAAAACAAAAAGTTAGAAGGAAAACCAACACAGTCTTTAATTATTAGGTTTCAGATATTTTCCAGCCTCTTTATTTTGTAACATATTCCACCTCCTGATCCATCTGTGGGGAGACCAAGCTATCACTTATTTATCTTCAGAAACTTTCAAATGTAGAGGATTTTGTGTTTGTATTGTTAGTGTATTAACAGGACTAGGATATAACTTTTTCTAGTTGTATCCTTATTAGTTTTTAATAATAATAAACATCATTTATTATTTCTTCAGCATGGCACCTCATCTTGTACTCAAAGATGAGGTGAAGCAAGATTGAGGTAGATGACTGGGTCCAAGTCCTCTGATTGCTGAAGGTGTGGATGTTGTTTTAGACAGAAACGTTTTGCAGTCTTTTGGGCAGTGGGATGAAAAGCTTCAGACCAGTCAGGGAGTTAATGCTGACCCAATACCACAGTGTCAGAGCTCCCCCACAGTGGCAGTTTTTGTTTTAGTTGTAACCTGTGTGTGATGTTTTTACTCTGAATCCTGCCACACATGTGGGTATTACTTTGAAAGGTGTCATTGCACTTTGTGGTTTTTCAGCAGGATGATGTACCCTGACATAAATCGAAAGGAGATAACAAAAGATTAGGAACTAGTTTGGGGTGTTGACCTTGCCTCCAAATCCTCCAGGTCTCAATCTAATGAAGCAAATATTTGACCTGCTGACCAAACAGTCCAATAAATGGACGCCCCATCTGACAACTGACAGATTAAATGTCATACTGCTACCATCTTAGTACTAGCTAGTAAATCTACAAGAGTCTGATGCACTATTTCTCAGGTGGTCAAAATGTTATGTCTGTTGGTGAATATATTTTAAGGAAATGTCAGATATTTTCAAGTCCTCCAATTTTCCATTGTTGTTTCTTTTATGTGTCACAAACTCACATTTATCCTCTAAATGAACTACAGATCATGTTTTCTTTTGTCCAGCTGCAATAATTTGTTCAAAAAGCCTTTCAGACAGACTTCATTCAGGAGCTCATTCTCTCTTCAACAGATCTGCTTGGATTGCAATGACTCATGGTGAGATGACCCTCAGGCCAGAATATGAGTAATTTCCGCTGTTCAGCTCCAGGGGACAAAGATTGGCTATTATCTGCTACAATAATTTAAATCACCTGATGAAACCCGATACGGGTAGATAAAATCTAGAGTTACTTTAACTTTCTGAAGCTGCTAGTTTAAAAACACTAAACACTTTGTGTAGTTAAACTTACAGTTCCTGTACCTTGTCAGTTTAATATGAATCCCTAAAATCAGTCCTGCTTTTATCTGGACCATTACTGAGATGTAGCCATGGCTGCAGCAAATCCTGTCTCCCTTATGGGGGCTAAAGATGTATCTTAATCCAACAGACTTGAAGCAATCAGTATGAAATAGCATCCTATTAACTGACGTGAGAAAACATGTCAACTGTGACATCAAACAGAAGAATGAAAATAAAACTAGCGCGGCTAAAATTGAATCTCCACTAAGACCTATTTGTGCAAAATTAAGAGCTAACATTGCAGTAACTCTCGATGCTAACAAAGTTGAAGTTTAATACTGTGTTGGACTCAAATGTTGTAATATTATTTTTGCCATATTAGGGTCATTATCATTGTACTTGTGTCACTGCACGTCAATGGAAATGACTGATTCATTCTAAAGAGTCTAAGCTTCTAACCACAGTTGTAGACTGCAAATAAATGTTCTTGATTCTTTCTTGCAAGAAAAAATTAATTGACAGCAAATTTTAGTTCTTAAAGTTTTTTTTTTCTTTTAGTTCTCCCAAAAATCAACAAGTATCTTTAGTCCAAGTTAGATGTTACAGCATTGCATTTAAACAGATCCACTCTGAAACAAGGACTTTAGAGAAACTTTCCACAAAGATAAAAATAAAACACAGACAGTAAAGTTGAAAATCACTGCTACAGAAATATGTCCACATTTTAGGGGGCTTTGCAGCAATAAGTCCTTGCTAACTTTCTGAGTCGGCTCCCTGAGGAGGAGGCAGCGTCGCTGGTTCGGGGGGCAGCTGCAGCCTCTGTAGTCCTCTCCAGCCTCCTGTGCGCGGTGGCCCGGCGGACGCTCGGGCTCCGGCGGTGACGAGGCCCTGTGCTGCAGTCCACGTCCGCAGCGTGCGGCGGACGGACAAGCCCGCTGGTCCAATCAAATCGCTCGACATATTGAGGTTGCCAAATCAAAGCTGAAGAGGAGGCGCCGGCGACGTCGTCGTCGGAATGACGTCATGCACAAACAGCTGGTCGCTGGCTGATAATCAGAAAAAATGTAGACCAGCAGAGCGCCTGAGACCTGCAGCCGGGCTGGAGCCCCCCTCACAACGCGTTCGGCTTTTAACGATGCTGCAGCTGGAGCGTCGGGGCTCGGGATGTAGCCCTCCGAGGCTCCTCTTGCTTGTTTACACCTTTTTCTGCGCTGTTGGAGGTGAGTGGATGCGTGTGTTTGTGTGTGCTGCCGCCGCCGCCGCTTTGATTCGCGGAGCTGTTCCTTTTGTTGGTGGTGCTGAAATCCTCCGAGCTGGAAGCAGCAGGACGAGCGGCGGTGGCAGCGCCGCATCCCGGTCTGGTTCAGTTGCCTGAGCATCCACCCTTCGCTGCTGCCTTCACTGCTGCCAGCGGTTTAAAATAATAACAATAATCATCATTTTAAATGACAAGAATGAGGAAAAGATAACTGCCAATTATGGTTCACTGAGATAAACGCTGCTGAAGAATGTATCGGTTATGAAACTGACAGGGAGGAAAACACATCAGACTGGACGCTTATGTTGTGAACTTTCGTTGTCTGTTTAATTTGTTTATTCTAAAGTACGCAAAAGATGTACGCAAATATGACCAAAACAGTAGTTACTTTTTGTTTCTAATTTAATAATTACCCACAGACTTCAAACTTCAAAATATAATTTAACAATCTGAGAGTTTTCATGTTGGTATTTCTCTTTTTCTCCTAATGTAAGCAAAAAACTGCATTGCTGTAATGACCTTTCGTTATTTTTCTAATTGCTTTATTGGGCTTTGGAATGTCAGCCACCAACATTTCAAAGCTAAACATATTAAAATTTCTGTTCTGGATTCTGGGACAACAACAAAATGCAGGACAAACTGTACTTTTCTGTGCATCTGTCTGAGAATGTTGCAGACTTGTTGCTGTTTTGCTCCATCAGTTTATGGTAACTTTGCTGGAGACAGAAATCTGACTTTTTATTCCCATCATTGTGGAGAATGGGGGAGAATCATTTATGTTTACAGTGTACCTGTGTGAATGTCACTCAGAGCAGGTCTGGAAATGATTCCAACTGAGTTATCTTCAAGCAGATTGCACTTAGTGGGTGTGAGCAGTGGGGTGAAGTCCTTGTTGTTGTTGTGGGCACTCGTCTCCAGCATTTTATCCCCCACAAACCCGCTCACACACACACACAGGAAAATCTATAAAAGCATACGCTTTCTTAAATCCTGCTGTTAAAAATTAAAGTTTGCAGACAGCCGTGTGAGGTGTTCATGCATAAATCTCACGTTGAGATGACAAAAAGCAGGATTATGTCTGTATTAAGCTTCTCTTCCAGAGTAAAATCTGTGGTAGGGAGGTGCTCCTTGAAGAGATTACTAAAATTCAGAAGCATGGTGCAAGAAAGCCTGTAAGCGCTCGGTTGCTTTTATCTTCTGATGAGATGTCTTCATTAAGCTGACAAACAAAACAAGCATAAGGATATGTTTTTGGCATATTTACAGCTCAGCGTTAAATGGATCCTCTGTGTCACTGAGGCTTCCACTGTTTGCTTGGATGTAAAATTTCAAATCTTTGTTAAATGAAATACATTCAAAATACAAGAAAAAAAAAAATAGATCAGCTTACTATTGTAAAATGAATTTTAATGTGGATATGTTTTCACTTTACCATGTTTTGATAGCTATAGTTAAACATAAGGTCGCAGCTTCCTGCAAATGCAATGTCTCATATTTCTGAATATTTACAGAGTATAATTCCCTTGTGATAAGTTCTTATAGAATGTAAACATTCTGGCAATTAGACATATAGGCACACATCCAAGCTGCAGAAATTAATTTGACTGCGGCATCCAAAATAACGTCGACAGCTCACATAAAGAGATAAAATTCTGCAATTAATTTTGCATGCTACCCAAAACCAGCAATTAAAAAGGGAAAGGTAGCAGTCTGGAAAGTAAGCAAAATGTATAATGTAAGATGGATTGTAATTACTACAGGCAGTAATCTAGAGGGATTTGAAAAATGTTTCTGTTTTGTACCTTTTTATCACATTACTACCGTCAATTTTTATGCAATATTTTGGGATTATTATGCGATCAATTCAAAGTGGTGCATAATGGTACAGTAAAAAAAGATTGTGCGTGGTTCTCCAAACTTTATTAGTAATAAAATCTGAAAAGTGTGGCATGCATTTGTGTTCAGTTTCCCTTAATCGATTGTTTGTCGAACCACGTTTTAATGCTATTACAGCTGGAAGTGTTTCTGATCATTTTGCATTTTGTAAATACTTTTTTGCTTGCGTTATTGCAGAATGCCTCAAGCTCAGTCAGATTAAATGCACTTTGTAAGTGAACATAAATGTTAAAGTCTGGCCACATACTCGTCACTCTAACATGTGAATATGCTTTCATCTGAACCATTTCAATGTGAATCTGGTTGTATTGTTTGAGTTGCTGTCCTGTTGGACGGAAATCTTCTCATCGTCTCTGACCAGGTCTCCGTTCTTTGCTGAAACAAAACTTTTCCCTTCACCTGATGCTGCCATATCCTAAAAATCCAAAAGTGTTAACTTCAAACTCGTCTTTTTGCTCTTTTGTCTTTGACCTCAGGCATATTTTTAATAAAATGAAAAAGCAAAAAGGAATTTCACTGCGAAGAAGCTGAAACATAATGCAGAAAGTCCAGAAAAGGCTCACAAAAGAGAAAAGTAGACATTTTGGAGCTTTGTATGGGATTAGGCTTTAGCTTTGAGACCAAGTCTGCTCTACCGCTCTCAGTTTCCACGTCTTTTTTCTGTATTTTTTTTTGTATTCGAGGTTGCCTTCAATGACTGTAGGTGAGAATCAATGAATGCATCGAGAATTGATTGTAGAGCGAGGGGGTGGGAAGAGCATAGAAAGGCCATTTTTATCTTTTTAAATTAATATACAAACATTAGACAACACAACATATTAAAGGGAACCATTTATATACGTATGATGGCATCATATATATTGTCTCACCTGTTAAACTGGGTTTCCTTTTTTATTTCTTCCTCAAAAGATTTGTGTCAATTCTAATTTTTCTATGATTTGCAAGCAATTTGCAATTCTCAAAAGTGGAGCGATGTCACCACAGCTACAGCGAGGACGGGACGTAAGAAGAGTCATGCGCAAACACAAAGAGAAAAGGTGTAATAAATGGAGAACATTCACCGCAGATGAAAAATCATTATGCCTCCTTGTCGTTCCCATGGAAATCTGCAACCTGTGCTGCTGTTTATGTTTATGATAACACTTATGCTTTATGTGGTGGTGTGGCAATTAGCTGACTCGCATGTAGTTACCTGGGGTTTTTGCCCACCTGCGGGGTGTACTTGGTGTCAGCCCAGCTCACGTCGGTAATGTGGCAGATTACACCTGCCAGATGTTGGTCTTTTTATGTGCTGAAACTTCTGTGGATGTAATCCTGGACTTTTCCTTGTGAAGTTTACTAGTTAAGCACATTCATTGGCAGCTTCAAGGGCCGTTCAAAACCTAGGATCACAAATTTGGCTGATTTAAGCTTTTGAAGGGCATTTTTAGGTTCAGTGAGGAGCTTTCTGTTGTGGACTGTTGAACATAGAATATCAAGCAAAGTGCATTTAAATTAATGTTAAGCCTCGAGGAAAAAACAAATATGTTGTCAATACATTTTCTTTAAATATCTGCTGTTGCCTGTAAATCATGTCAAATTACTGTACTACAAATGCCACAAGATCAGTTTAGTCTTTTTCAAAAGAAAGTAAAATATTTAGATTGCAACTTTGTGTACAAGCAGAAAATGTAAACTAAACCCCAAAAAACAAACAAAAAAAAATTGATAAATTCAAGAAATGTCACTAATCATTTTTGGATTACATTATAATTACATTTACAGACGTCAACAGAGATATCTAAATAAAATAATAGCTGATATTGTCATTATGGTTTCATAATAATAATATTAAAACTATTTTCCAATGGGTCCTGGGATTATAGCCAACGTGGTTTCCAAAAATTTACCTTGTCTGAGTGAAATAAAAGAAAAAAAGTTTCCTAATTGGGTCATTCTCTATATTCCTGACAGCCTCTCCTGCGTGGAGAGGTGTTGGGGGCAGAGCTGAATCACAGCAGAGGGAGGCACCAGATCACAATATGAATGTTCAAACTGTGTCTTCTTTTTATGAAGAGATACATTTCAATGAAAAGGAATTTTCTTGTTAGAAATGAGAAAACTAAACAAACAATAAATAAATATTGACTCTCCATAAATATGTCTTTTGTACAATATGACAAACATGTAAAATATTAGCCCTTTTTGTCTTTCAGCACTTTATAGAGTAACAAGCTGATATCAGGTGGTTAATTAGTCAGGTTATCTACACAGGTGGAGCCTGCAGTTAGCTACTTAGCTCTTGTTGCTTTCCAGCTGTAGTTTTGAAACACTGCATCCTCATTATTGTTCTCTCCTACTCGAGAGAACATACGGTAAAATTCCTGGATTCATTTAAAATACTTTAAACTTTAGGAATAAGATGACAATACGTTTAGGAATTTTGAAACTTTTTTGTTGCTTCTTTTCACTCACTAATATTTCACATATTTTTTATTTTTTAACTGGAAACTGTTAGGGGTGCCGCAAAAAGGAATATAATAATAAAATAAAAATCAGGGAGTGAAGCAATCAATGTCAGAACACATTTGGCTCCTTTACAATCCTCCTCACTGTTCGTGGTGACTTGATGGACTAGTGTCATTGTTTAGTCTTGTTGAACCTTTTGGGTTTTATTCCAGGACTTATGAACACATGCCTTTCTTAAACGGCATGTCTCTCCTGCCTTTTACCAGTCTGGAGATAAAATAAACTCATAAAGTCATTGATTAAGTATTTGAAATTTTAACAATAAAAATGTTTATCTTAGGGACTTTCTAGTTGTGGCAATGATCACACCAGCAATGGTTTTAAAACGGTTATTCTCAACTTGGGATGTGTTTTCTCTCCTCAGAAAATGTCATGGTTAGATTTTTCACAATTTTTCAGTTTCTTTCTTTTTATTAAACCTTTATGTGGTTCCCAGACCCTCCATTCAAACCTCCAATCTCTGGTTTATATGTCAGGAAAGTCTTTCTGCTCATATCTAAAGTTAAACCACTCTTGGTTTATTGTTAGATTAAGTGCTAGAATAAGGTTCTTCCATGTTTGTTATATGAACAAGAAATGCATATAGCATTACTCTTACAGGACGTGCAGAAAATTATGCTAACAGTAGTCTTTCTGAAAAAGAAAAGTCTAAAAATGCAACATAAAATGTTTTTTTCTGGTCATAGTGTTACATTGTCCTGAATTTTTGATTTTGAGAAATTAAAAGTAAAAAAAAAAAAAACAATTAATAGAACAACAAGCAGAAACAATGTGGTATAGATACAAATTAACTGGACAGATTTTCAAAGAAAGATCAAGTGCTTTACTCTTATTTTTGTTTTTGTTCTCCCTAGATTGCCTTTTTGTGACCGATTACTTCACCCGTACGCCTCGTAAGCTAAATGCTTTCAACTCCTTCGCCAGTGTGGAGCTGTTCCACTTCAATGTGCCTGAAGACACAATGATGGCCGTCTGGAACCTCATCACCTTCAAGGAGCAAGGGGGCACGTTTGGAGACAGCTGCCCAAACCGCAATGTGACAGTGTAAGACAATGACTTCAGAGTCGCCTCCTTTTTGAAGGGAATAAGTGGACAATCATAAGCCTTTTACCTGTGGAGGACGGGGTGGTTATCTGAGCAAGGTCAACTGTTACCAGCAGCTCAGAATCATAGAGGAGCTGCTGTAAAAGCATTAGCATTAGCTTTTAATATTGCATATCTATTTCTGTCATAGTTTATGGTGAGTGCTGCAAAATTTCTCATGTGTCCTAGTGATCTTTTAATAAAAATGAAAGACAGTGATGCTCAATTTGAATTATTCATATTTTATAGAGGCCATCCATCTGTGCTCGCACAGCTGAAGTGCCTCCAGAGATGTTAAAAAGTATTGGCCCCCTACTGATGGCACAAATTTTATTGGTCAAAAGCTGTTCAGACCCACCCAGCATAAAATATAATTGCCCCCTTTGTTAATTCACTAAAAGCATAATTTAACCCTGTTGTTTTAGTTTTGATAAGATTCCCCAAGGCCTGATTGATTACTTTTTCACATACAGCCATACTACTTTGGATATTATTTTTCACATCTTAATGAATGAAATTATTTGAAAACTGGATTTCGTAATTCCTCAGATTATCTCTGTCTGATATAAAGCTGTTTTATGTGAGAACAAACTTGTAAGGAGTCAAATGCTTTTCCCCACACTTACATATCAATTTCTCATATGGATGCTCCCTTTTTTGTTCATGAAAGTGTTGCTTTGGTTTGAATTGTGGCTTTGCTATTAATAGGTATTTCAGGTCAGGAGCTCCTCCGGTGATCAACCCCCTTTATACCCGCTTCCCTCGGGATACGGTTGTCCCGGGGTCCTTCGCCGTGACCCTGACCTGGACTCTTCCAAACCGAACAACCGGAGCATTCAATGTGACTAGTCCTCTCCCAGGAGACTGGTTCTTAGCCGCACATTTACCCAAGGATGAGGGCAAGATCTCAGTCAAGGTGAGCCCGGGCATTTATCAAAGCTAACTGACTTCCCCGAGCTCCACTGACAAACACATGCTGTGAATAAATCTGCCTTGATATTGAACTGGTAGGCCAATATTGCAATCGCTGCAGCCTTGCAGTTAACATGGCGGAATTGTGGAAATCTTCCATCAAGCATTTGCTTTTAAGGCAGCAAATTAGATGCTTGAGTCACTCTTATGTTGCTCATTACTCATCAGTGGTGACTGGTAACAAAATTTTAATGAGATCAACTACTATTTTTTTTCATGCACGCTTAACTCCCTTTCATGGATAAAAAAGAAAAATGTCAGAAGGTACCAGGATTTGTATTCCAGCTTGTGGTGCAGAGTCAAAAGAAGCAGAACGGTATCAGAGAGTTTTACTTTATCTCATCCTGTTCTCCTATTTGGCTGCATAAACGCCTGCTGATTTCCATTTCGGGTGACTTATTTGTGACCAGTACGGTGCTCTGTTGTGCTTGCTCTGTGGTTTTCACTGGCTGACAAAAACGCACATAGTACACAACAATCAAAAATATCATCAGAAGTTTCCATCACATCAAATGCACAAAGGAATTGGTTTTCTTTTTGGGGCATTGGGGATGCAAGCCACCGTGGCTTAAAATGGGAAAAGCTTCTACTTTTACACCGTATACACAGAAATACAAATATTCTGCTTTATGAAGCAATTTTAAAGGAAAAAGGGTTGATTTCAACTTGAAAAGGACGAAAATAAAGAACAGGGAGGATCCAGCCTGCATTTTAGGGAAGAAATAAGCAGCTTTTAGTTGTTGGTTGTTTGACTTACAAAAATTTCTGCTTCTTGCAGTAGGTAATTAGAGTTCAGACGACTGCTTCTGTGAATTATTTAATTTGCTTGAACTGACTTCAGGCAAATATTTTAAAGATCAATTATGTGTGTTGAAAAAGTCAGTAGAAAATTCTGTTGATGTAAGCTGTATATGTGTTGATCTTTATATGTTAGAAATCACCTTCTACTAATAATTACATCCTCAGTACAGTTAGAAGAAGCTATAAATATTTTAGTGAAACTATGGGTACTGAACATTAAACGGTTTCATAAAACTTTCAAACATAATCCCCCATTTTTATTTATTTTTACTTTCCGGTATTGTACCAACTTTGTTAAAGCATCAAATTCCAGTAAACTAATGCTAGTAAACTATCTTGTTGTTCCTGTTTATCTTCTTGGATTTATTCCCATTTCAGCCCAGTGTGTTGGATTGACTAAATTAGGAAAGTTGTGGTTTAAAACATCATTGATTAACTATCTTCACATGTAAAGCAAAAACTCAAGAGATCGTGTTTGACTGTGTAAGTCAGTCTTAGCTGACTGCTGCAAGATGAAAAAAAAGGGAGCCATTAAAAGGGCAAAATTTAATTTGAAGGGCCCACCAAGTGATCTATAATGACCAGTGATCGTACACGCCAATCACGGTAAGAGCATTGATGTAAATTAGATATAAAACGGCAGAAAGTCGGAATTAAACATTAGATCTTATATTTTTAAAGTAAAATTGTTTATACTTAAAAGTTTCTTTTATAAAAAATGATTAATAAAATTAATCAATCAATATAGGTAAAACAGAAGTCCCCGAAATGTGAAGAGCTACAACAATCGAGACTGCCAAGAGAGCTGGACCTCCTTTCACTAATCAATGCTCTTCTTCTGAATCTTGATGCCAGTTACATCTGCTCTATCGCCACCTGCTGGTATGATGATGTTACTTTAAGATTGAAGCCTCCGTGTAGACTTTCACAAATGGAGGAAAACGAGCAGCATTGCCTCAGGCTTGATCATAAAACCTCCAACTGGATTCAGACATGTGCTGCCCATGTTCCAGTAGATGAACAAGTCTGAAAACCTAAAACATTAATGGCCCATTAATAAATTGTGCACAGGAAGATCCTCTTATAAAAATTTAATTGATGGAATAATGTGCAAAATCTGTTCACACCAGCAACTGGAAGAATCTTCTTTAAAGAGCTGCTGACAGATAGGAATGACATTTAAGTCATCCGCGCGCTGAAGTCAATGCTGTCAGGTAAGCAGCACAAGTACATTATAAACAAAAGAATTAGAAATGAGCCTTGAGTTTAACATAAATCTTTTAAGGCTGCATTCATTGCAGCACTGTTGCATGAGATTGCTCAGGTAACGCTGAATTTAAACTAACCGTATACCCCAGAGTTGACCCTGAAAAACGCACGGCCTCTGTGGGCATGTCTGAATAAAGGCATTAAAATAATGCAGTTGGGCAGGATTTCTTTAGGGAATCTTGATGCTTCATGGCTCTAATGGAGTTTGAAAGAACAAAAGAAAACCCCAGAAATCCTGCCTAAAGTAAACTACTCACTTTCTATGTTCGAGATGGTCAAATTTAGGACTATTATCACCCGATACAAAGTAAAGCAACCAGATTTAAAAAATCCATTTTGAAAGAGTCTTAATTAAAACCCAGCTTGCTCTAGACGACGTTTGCTGCTGGCCAGGAGGACAGGCTGTAATAAATCAAGAGGTCACCCTTGCAGCTCCTAGAGTAATGACACGCCACAGTAATTGTTGCTTATGCACAAGGGGGTTAGTGATCAGATGATAGGGATGTAAGACCTCATTTTGTATTCAAACCTGTCCTCTCAAATTCAGGTTCTATTCTTTTCCAAACACATTTTCAAGCCGATCGTGTGTGGAAGCAACACTTGGACTCCTGGCTTTTAAGTCATTCTCGGTGCTTGCCTCATCTCTGAATCATTAATGGTTCAGAGCAACACAAATGAAATGGTGGGTGTGCATGCTATGCTGTGTAGCGGAGAGGAGGAGGACAGAGTCATATTAATCCAGGAGGCTGACAAGCTTAATGCACACAGTCCATTAGAGAATTTTTGGCATCTGAATGATACCTAATCTTCTCTTTACCAGGTTTAGAGGAATATTAATGAGAAAACCGATGAAACACCGACTGAAACTGCTGCTGTGATGTTGTTTCAGGGTTTGTCTGAGGAATGCCAGTATTTGTTCCAACCACAGCTCATCGTCCAGAAGTTGATTGGAATTTCAGTGCTTTATCCTGGATACTTCATTGACCAGATGATCCCAATCCATAACAGATCAGCACTTTACAAGTGAGTGTTTTCTTTTTGTGGGATCTTAAAAGCAAGTGTGAGGATGGATTGTGTTTATTTGCTTTTGAATTCTACTAAAACCAGCAGTATGTTCTTGTTTTTATTGATTTGCTGACATAATTTAAAGGCACTTTGTTGCTGAAAACCACTTTAAGTCATAAAATTAACCGGTTCGTGCCTAATTATCCGGTAACACTTTATTAGACGGGTTGTGAATAAGACTGTCATGACACCGTAACCAAAAGTATTACTGCCTTAATCAGTAACACTTTAATAACAAATTTATGTCAGATCATGATTTCTTGGTTAATGTCAAGAAATTAAAAATGTCAACAAAGACATTTTGAATAATGTCAACTTTGTATTAAAAGTGTCATAATTTACCGAAACACACTTTATAACAGCAGTCATAAATATACATGAAGACTTACTCATGTTTATGACAGATGTTATGTCATGTTTATGACGGTGTCATGACCATCTTATTCACAACCCATCAAATAAAGGTTTACTGATTATCCTTATGCATTGCTAATAGAGTGAGTCACTGTATATAATTAGCAATATGCATCATTCACTGCAACCCTCCAGTTAAATAGTGGATGTCCCTGTAGAAATTACAACTTAAGAATTCTCTGAAGCAACAGAAGAGCAGTCTAAAGTAAGAATGTTTTGCATAAGGAAAAAAATGTCTGCTTAGCTCATCTGAATCAAAGAATTTAACAGTGCTGTTTATATTTTATAAAGAAAGTTAATAAATAATGGTTCAAATCCTTGAAAAAACATGCATGAAATTGGAATATATAAGCAATGAATTGAGCAAATAATAGAAAATTATCCCTTTTTCCAAATTACATTGTTTTGAAGATCATATGCATCAAAATTAAAATCTAAAATTGATTTCAGCACAATCTAGAACCTTGAACATCCAGTGGTAACATAAATTAAAAAATTTTTTAAGACATGTTGTTTCAACACGAATCTCACATGCAGGTCTTTTATTTTATTTTTAGGATACCAGTTTAGCAAACTTTAGAATCTGATTCTAAATTCTGATTAAACTGACCTTTATTCATGTGACCATTAGTATATAAATTTCCTGGCAACACAGAAATAGCTTTTGTGTTTGCCTTAAATATCCTAATGTGTACAATATTCTGTTCCTGCAGAGGATGTGATTATTTGTGTCTGGTTGTGTTTGTGCAGGGTTTTCATTCCCAATTACATATCAAAGGTGAAGGTTCAGCTGGTAAACTGCAGCACCAAAAACAAAAGCAGCGACACCTGTCCCGTGGTGCTGAAGATGAGAGCGCGGGCGCCGCCGGTGCACAACTCGAGTGCCCTCGACTGCAGGGAGTGGAACCCGTGTGAATTAGTTACCCTCGTACCTGCCTGGGAGCAATGGTACTACATCCTCATTGAGAGGTATCTGAGTAACTCAGACGTCTACTTTCGCATCGGTGTGCAAGTCACAGGTGAGACTGAATGAATATGAATAAGCTGTGGTTTTTTCCATCTCTTAGTTTGGCACCTCTGATTCTTTCAAGATGTTTGGCAGAGATTGTGATTAAGCTCTCTGAACAATAGAAGGGATTTGTTTAACCATTTTCCTGGCTACATCAGGTAGTATTTCCAGGAAATAATGAATAAGGTTTATTACCTATGTAATGGTTATATACAGACTAAAAAGAAATACGTGGAAGAAGAACCTACAGAACAGCTTTTCTCACTTATGTGTTGAAGACCTAAGAATGTGAAAGTGCAATTTCCCAAAATTGAAAACAGCAGACAAACACTTCTGAGAAAATAAGTCGGCACTAGTCCAAAAAAATCCTGATTTGCATGTCTCTAGCCTAATATTGACTCAACCTGCTGTTCATCCAGACCGTGTCATGTAAAATAGAGTATTTATCGGCAGAAACACTCAGTCAAGTTTTTAAACAGCTTCTTCTGGAAAATTACACATTCATTTATGCCAAGTGAACATTTATGTTTTCCCAAAAGTCTAAACATTTTTTGCCATTAAAGTTTAATCCCAAAGTGAAATAAAGTGTTTTTGTTGATCCCAGAAATAAAGAGCAACATCTTCCTGTTGGCAGTCAGTATCAGAGCTGGTGCATAACTCTCCTGAGTGATTATCAGTAATATGCTGCTGTATCTGTAGATTAGTGCTCTGAGTATAACAAATTGATGATAAAGTGTTTCTCAAAGTGATAAAAAGTGATGTAAAGTATTCTTGACTAAGCATGAATTTGTGTCAAGTCAGTAGTGGGCTGAAGTGCATTTGTACTCATGGCATAGACACAAATATACATGAACTAATAATGTTAAATGATCTATTCTACCATCAAAGCAGCATATTTGTCAGGAAAGCTCTTCCTTAGTATAGGAAGGTTTTTGTGGAGTTTTGAAATTTTAAAATACTTTAATTCCATAACAGTAGAAGAAAATTTGATAATAAAAATAAAAGTAAAGACATAATTATTTGAGCTGTTCTTTTGTGGAAAAGCAGGAATGCTATGTTAGTGTAGTTAAGAAAAATCCTGCTACCTCTTTAAAGACATTTGCAGACTACTATTTCATGCCCTGTTTATTTTTATTTATTTTTTTTTATCATAATTGCTGTTTCCTGAATTGAAACAAAATTTAATTCAAATAGTTTGTGTCCATGTCCACTACAAACTGGGAGTGGAAATTTTTTGTCATTATTCTGTCTCTTGATAAGCAAAACAAAAATTCCTCAAGTATTTATCAGGTATATTGTCTTTGAACTATTTTGAATGAAAACAAACCCTTCTAGTTCAACAAAAATGTGTTTTTATTCTTTACCATTGCACATTTAGCATCTCAAATTGCTGGTGATAATTTAAAAAAAGTGTAGTTTTGTTTTTACATTAAAATACTCCGCCTTCAATGAATCATGAGAAATGCACTGAGGAGGTTGAGGGAAGATGGGGATGTGTCACTTGGAAAACTGAAGAAAGATTCCTTCACTTCAATAAAAGAAGCTTGTTCAAGAAAAGTGCAGGATAGTTTAGCAGGGACTGAGAAAAAGGACGAATAATCTACGGGCAACTACTACATGCTGTTATGGAGTTTAGGATATTTTTTATGCATTTCCTACAAGGGATGGCTCACAAATCTGTGGGAAGTCCACTCCCAAGTAGCAGTTGTCCCCCTCTGTTCCACGCCATGCCATGCACTTTGTGACCATGGCAACACAGACACTAATTATTCACACTCTGTCTCTCCTCCTGCCTGGCAGCCAGATCTTACTTGACCTTTTGCAGATTTGAATTGAGGAACACCTCAGGTTCAGAAGGGAGACCATCTGGAGTTCTCACCTCCTAATGCTTTGCTTGATAATATTAATTTTTGTTGCTACAAGCATCTCAAATGGAAATGTGCAAACTTACTTGAATTCATTCCAGTATAAAAGCAAAGTTGATGTTCTAGACGGTGCATAAAGAAAGTAGGCTACAATTTATTATTTATCATTGTTGTGTAGAGCTTTTTCACTGCCGGTGTTTTACCCTTTGTGATCGGACAAAGAAGATAGTTCATGCGTTATGCTATGGATTCAAGCAAGACAAAGACATTTCTCTCAATTATTAATGTCATAAAACATGTGGTTACAGCCCTTCTTTGTGTAGCCATCTCTCTGTACTCTAAAATAACTATAGGCTTTATTCTGCATATAGTTCTTCATCATTTTCTGGAGCATGCATTATTAGGTATTTTTAGGTGAGCTTCAGCTGTTCTAACATATCAGAATCCTTCACGCTTCTTCAGAGCGCTATGCAAACGAGGGTGAGCTAGAAAATCCTTTGACAAATGCTTTTCCCTTGAGGACTGTTGGTATTTGATGCTTCCCAGCCAGTTGTCATCAATGACCATTTTGCAGTTGCTTTCTGTTGAAAGAGAGAGCGTACTGTTAGCAATTACAGTGAATCTATGTCTCATTAAGAATCAGTCTGTGGCTCTGGAAGCCAGCTGAAGGCAATCATTTGAAACATCTTGTAGGACTTAGCCGCTTCAAGCCATTTTTCAACTGTTTTCCTTTCCATTTTATTTGACATTTCATTTTATTGATTATTTTATTACACAAATGTAACATTAAGATTTAAAATCTAATAAAAATGTCCCTCACTGCTGAACTTATGTAGGAATGACTCTGAAAACCTCCATATTTTGTCTATTACAACCAAATAATTCACTATATTCACAAATCAGTCACTATGATTTTGGGCTTTGCCTCTACAAACTTTTCCACTGAGTATTTTTTAACCATAATTCACTTCTGACCCAGATTGTCTGTTAAGGTGGAATACCAAAAGGTACAAAACACCTTTCAGATTGCTATCACTTTCCTTCCACTAAATTATGCTGAAATTTGCATTGTTCTGTTATATAAATCCCCAATAAGCAGAATTTGTTTAAAATGTGACAAAAATTGTAAAAAGTTGTTTTTTTGCAAAAGACAATTATTTGTCCTCTTTGAAATGTTATTTTTCCCCGATCAGATTGCTCCAAACCCAGCTCGTCGAAGGACCGAGCACAGTCCAGCTCGTCCATGAACATGCCTCAGTCTTTTGGAACAGCGATGGGCTTCTCTCTTTCAGACACGCTGCTGATGGCATCACTGCCTGGCCTGTCTCAGAACGCTAGTCACCTGCACACCTCAGAGGACAGCATCATTTACCTCGCCCCCACAGCAGACACGAACAAATGCTGGCCCATTCGCCCCACCCTGCGTAACGAGCTGGATACCTTCTCTGTGCACTTCTACGTCTTCTTTGGTCCAAACATATCCATTCCACCTGACCGGGCCGCTGTGTTCGCCATCAACCTGATGCCAGTTTTAGACAGCGGAGGGGTCCTCAATATGGAGCTCAAATTAAACTTGGTAAGTTCCAGAATAAAATATTTGATATTGTTAAATTTTAAAATCGATATGTTTCTATATTACTTCTTGTCTGTAGAAACTAATCTAAGATTTTGGTCTGCGCTCCATTGTCGCCTGTTTTGTAGTGCTCTGACAGACAAATTGACAAAGCACTACAATCTCCTCCATTTTGCAACTGAATTGCTTCTACCGTTTGCTTTATTTTTGTTAAATATTTGCAAAGCAGTTTTCCCTGAATAGAGGAATCTTCCACCCTCCAATTCCAGCAGATGGGTGCAATTGGCACTTGTTTTTATATGATCACAGTTTTCTCTGCAGGAGATACAGAAAAATGTTTCACTTTTTCACTTCATAATTACCAATGGTAAGGTATGCCCCTGGGTACTTTGCCAATTTTTTTAATTTCTGCATAACTGTGACTGGAATGTTTAAACTGAATGGATGGATAAATGGAAAAGTAAATCTTTATTATTTCTTCTTTTTTTATTTTATTTTTTTTACTGTAAATGACATCTGTTCATTTTAATTTAGGAAAAATATGTAGCAATCTATGACTACCTATAAATATAAAAATCTTTTTTGTGTCCAAGAGACATAGATGAAGCCCAAACTGAAGGGACCTCAAAGATTTGACAAGAAATTCCTCAAACTTCTGAGCAATGTCCGGCATTGCGTTTGCATTTTCACATAAGAAAACAATGTACTGCCAAATAATTCTTTATGTATGACGTTGTATGTACTAATGGATTCAAGCACATTTTCTTCTTTTATTCCAATCAACAGAAAAACTGAGCACACATGGAGACATGCCAGCCACCTTCTCTGGCACGTCTCATTTAGATATTCAGAAAAAAGAAAAAATATGAGCTGTGCTTTTCCTTTCTGCCTAATAAAAAAAACATGTTTAGAAGACAGAAGTGGGACTTCATGAAATATAAACTGGGTTGCTTTTACATAAAAATACATTAATATTCAGAATAAAAAGTGTCATTGTTGTAAATAAAACACTCTTATAGTGAATAAATGCAGACATGTGATGGGGAAAGAATATTTGCACCAGTGTTAGATGCAGAAGTATTTTATGGGCTTGCTAGAATGTTCTGAAACTGTAGTTTAATCAGCAAATAGTTTGGTGATCTCAGCAACAGAGCACTGCATTGGGTACTGACTGTACTCAGCTTCTCACCAGGCTCCTCTCTTAGACCAACTGCAGTTCAGTCAGTTCCAACAACCTCTGAAACCTAAAATTTTTGATTAGCTAATTGTCATCTTGCACCAGATAGTATCTAAATAAGTTTTTTTTTTCATATCAAGCCATGTGACATTCGTAAATAAAGCTGAAGTTAGTGTTGCTCAAGGTATTTTTCACTGCTGTTTGCATGCCTGACACTTCTATATCTACAATTGCATTGTATACATGTGCAACTATTAATTGCATGTATGTGGATAAATTAATATTATCATGTTTCTAATGCGTACATTCATTATTTGTACATAATTAGCAGTTTCCTTGCAAACTCTGTTGGTGTTGAGTAACTCTAGAACCATACGTACTGCAGCTGTGAAGTTGGTGTGAGACTGCACACACAATCAGTCAACACTTCTGTAAGTCTGCCTCAGGGCAGCTGTGGCTACCATGTAGCTTACCACCATCCATGTGTGAATGTGTCTATTAATCAGTGAATGACTAATTGTAGTGTGAAGCACTTTGGAGTTTTTTGACTTGATAAAGTGCTATACAAATCCAAGCCAGAAGGAATTGAGTCAACTCATTTCTATGAGTTGACCTCTTTGCACTTGAGATGCCTGGATGCAAATATAAGGTCAGACTTGGCGTCCTTACACGTGTGGCAATAGAAAAAGGTCACAATAAAAATTGCCCCAGTGTCAGAGCTGTGACATATGTCTCTAAATGAAACCAAGCAAAATGCAAAAATCCATCTGTCAGATAGGGAAGGCATTAGAATGCACCTGCAGTGCCTTTTAAGATCTGCAGGGAATCAAAAAAGCTGCCAGATAGTTTTAAACTTTTCATTCATAAAAGAGATCAAGCCAGCAAGTATTGAAATACGCAGAGGATTAGGCATGAAACGGAAATCTTTTAGATTGTTTGGTTCAAAGGAATGTCCTGACATTTCAGAAAATATCCTTCTTTTTGCTTCCCTCCCAGGAGTTTGACTGCTATCAGATTCACATCTGTGAATGCAGGAAATGTATTGTTCAAGGACATTTTTCAGCTCTAAAAAGCATACAATAACTTGTCACCCAAAAATCTGTCAGGCATAATGACCACCAGCTTACAAACAAAATCAGAAGTGAAAAGAATAATTTTGTTGGGTGAAAATAATTCCCTGTATTTTTGCATGTTACATGGCAGGTTTGAAGTTGTTGAAATGCCACTGCAGCCTCCATGCTGCTCCTCTCTACTGTCAGAATTTGCGATAGGCAAGGCTAAACACATCCTTCCTTTCCACTACACACACACAGATGAAATTGATAATCGATCTTTTAGTCTAACCCCTGCCAAGAGGGTAAACAGGACTATTTCCCAAAATATCGGAAACGAACACAAACAGAAAACTTATGAGGAAATAGAAAATAATTGACAGTCGTTAAATTGTTTCTTCAGAGACTGAGGTTGATTTTGTCATTTCCTGGGAGATCAACTTGTAGACTAGGTGTATTGTTTTCCTTGTTAAATCAATCTTGTCTCTATAGCTATACATGATTTATTTATTAATATATGATGATGTCTATTATTATTATTGTTATTATTATTTTCATTTTCAGATAATGACTCTTTGAGATTGACTTTTCTAATGCTAAAAGTAATTCTTGTGTTTCAGACTGCTAATTTATTTAGCGTATTCAAACACGCTGGAGGCTCTATTTCTTCTTTCTAAACTTGCATGGTTGTATAATCGTGCGTCAGTTTGTAGCCATTTTTATGTGGGAGTGTAAATGTTGAGTTGGGGATGTGACCAGCAGCAGGTTATTGAGTAACAAGAGGCCCTAAAACGTCTCATTTCGAAAGGAGCTCAGAACAGAGCAGACTTATCTAAGAATGATTTTGTGCAAAAAAAAAAAGACTTATCCTAACCTATTCAAGGAAGTATAATAGGTCACCTTTAAAAGTAAAAAGACATAAGCGAAATTTATTTCTTTAGAAGCAGAATATATAAAAAGAAGGAATTAAGACTTTATATAGAACCTTAAGTATGCTTTGCCTGTCTTGAGAGCATTTTGTGTGCTATTTTGACTTTGGATAAGCAGTTTTGGTGCATTCCTTTCATGCAACGACCTAAGGAATAGAGCACAGTTCGACTTTAAGATGTGCAGGTTTGAGTTAGTAGACAGATTTTACTGCTGCAGAAGTCACAAGGACGGAGCGTTGTGATGCAACCTGTTTAGTGTGATACTTTTCCAAACTGTGAGATGTATTTTTCAGAGGCAGTGTCATCATATATAATCTATGAACAGATTTCTCCCCATTGGCGATGATCTGTCTCTTGCTTGTCACAAATTCAGGGTTTAGTCAGCAGCTGCTGGTGGGCAACTTTAGCAGATTTGCAAGATTTTTGAGGACAAGAGCTGAAGCTTTTGTGTAATTTAAATTCACCTCTGTCCCAGAAAGCCTAAGGGATATGTATGACTCTTATTTCCACTGATTCCTCGGGTGTCAGCTTATTGATATAATCTCTTTTGATGCATTTTAAAAAATGACTCTTTTGGTAGGGCAATGCAGGGGGGAAAATTAAAGGCAGCATAATGAGATCATTTACTTAAGAATATATTATTGCCCTTTATAGGTTTTTCCCAAGCTGTGCTTATGGATGCCACAACAATGATCTTAAAATGATAGCACAAGAGATTCAAAGAAAAGTTCTAAAAATGCAAGAAATTAGACATGAACAAAAGCGCCATAAACATGAATTATAAAATTTCCAGAGTCAAATTTAAGGTGAGCCTGCAACTTGGTTTAAATTGGATCATTTACAAGATAATCAAAGGTCAAGTAGCAAATTAAGGCTTCCTGAATTGCTGAAAATAAAACCAATGGATCTTTAAAATTATGGACATCAACATTATTGAATGGCTTATTGAATTGTTTGTTGTAATAAGATAATAATCCTGACATCCTGAGCCGTCAGTAACTTTTGTATCCTGGTTGGATGGCAGTTTCCTGTGAGAATAACAGTAAAATCTAAAATGATACATTTTAAAAAAAATCTTTTTCAGTAGAGTGAGGTGAAGTTTTCTGCATGGTTTCATGTCCACACACGCTAATAGGAATTGTAGCCTGATAGTTTAATCTCTGTTTTATCAAGTTTCCTGACAGTTTTCCTTATGGCACAATAAAATATGATTTATCTACACTTTATTATTCGAACAGGGAATTTTTCCCAGGGGACTGACATGTACCTTATAGTGAGTAATAGCTTCTCTTTGGCCTCTCTACAGTAAAAGCGTGACTGAGGGAGAACTGCATTGATGATTGTCCTTCTATGAGGGTCACGCACCTCTATAAAGAAACATCACGTCTCCTTTTCTTAGATCTCATCAAAAGTTTACCTTTTAGACCAAACTTTAGGAAGTGTGAAAGACTGGGTTGTTTCCAATAGTTAGGTGAATTTTAACAACATATTGTTGAAGGATGTGTGATAAGCTCACTTATGAATTTTTCACACTACTAAATATTCCTCAATCAATTGTTTTTTATTAAAACAAAGTGGAAGGGAGTTGAAGCAGCAGAAACTCATTGACCAAGTGATAGGCCACGTTTAATCACAGAGTGGGGTCAGCGGATGCTGAGGTGCAGAGAGCGGAGAGGTTGCCTACTGTCTGCAGAGTCTGTAGATAAAGATCTTAAAACTTCATGGCCTTCAGATCAGCTGAAGAGTGTGTGAGGTTCATGAAATGAGTTTTTATGCCTGATCAGCTGCATCCCAGGCTCACATCACCAAGTGTAGTCCAAAGCTGCAGATACAGTGGTGGAAAGCATACCTCCACTGCAGGAGAAGGGACACCTGTGATATGATGAATTACGCTTCACTATCTGACAGTTCAGTTGATGAGACTGGGTTTGGCAGGACAACATAACTTACCTGATTACATCGTATCAAGTCTAAAGTTTGGCTCAGAGGAGACTAAGGCATGGAGACGCTTTTAGGAAATTGACTTCAGCACACCAGGACTTATGGTATGATTTTATTTTCCCAGCTTTATGGGAATCCCTTTCTTGTTGATAATAAAGGTGTACCAGTGAACAAAATAAAGTCCATAAAGACATGAATGAATTTGTTTCTGTGGAGAAACTTGACTGGCCTGCATAGTCCAGATCTCAACCTTCAACAGTCCTAAGTAACTTTGGGATGGACTATAGTGGAGACTTGAACCCAGGCTTTCTAGTCCAACATCAGTGTATGACCTTACAAATGTACTTCTGGAAGTATGATCAAACATGGACTCCTAAACCTTGAGGAAATTTCACAAACTATCTTAGCTGCAAAGGTTGGGCTGCCAATAAATTAAACATATGAACTAAAGGAGTCACTCAAGTGCATATATTTGGGAATGAGATCAGCAAATACTTCTAATAATGTTTTAGTCAAGTATTTTTCCATTTCAAAGTGTTTGGGGTTAGGTTTCTCTGGCATAGTCAGTGCTTCAACAAAATCCTATTAAACAACTTGTTTTTTTGAACCATATTATCTTGATTTTATCTCTCTCACACACAATATCCCCAGTGAGACCTTAGACAGGCTGTCATACGCTTTCTTAATTATGTCCAGTGAATAAAAGAATTCACAGGTGATTGCATTCAAGTGTAAAAGCTGCATAAGAACAGATGTGGTGCGCATCAGAAGTGGGAGTCATATGCCTGAACGATTTCACATATGTTTTTTTAGTTTTATCTGATTAAAAATTGCTTTGGAAATCTTGTTTTGGCTTTGGTTTGATAACTTTCTTTCATTAATATGTGATCTAAAAAAACAAGTTAAAATGAGAAAGTTTTTCATCCATTAATTTATTGTTTTTCCAGATGGAAATTTATAATCAAAAGCCTGTTACTAAGCAACATTGAAATGCTCATCTTTTAATCACATGCATTTCCTTACAAATATATCCATATCCTTAAAATAGTTCAACATTGTCATTTTATTTTAATTGAATACAATTCAATTGAATTGAATACAATTCAGTTCAATTAAACATAATAATTTCTGTTTATTTAATAAACAGAAATAAGTGTTGCTTTTCTAGCAACACTTTTTGCCACTATTAGAGTTTCACTCGATCTTTTTTACAAAAAAAAAAAACAAAAAACAAAAAACTTAGATTTGATGTGTTTCTGTGCACAGTGTTGCCACATATTCTTATTTGGATATTGGTCGCTACTTTAACAAAGCCACCCTAACTTACATTGTTTTGATCTAAACTATTCCATTTTCAACTCTGTGTTTGGAGTGATTATTCTGCTGGAAAGTGAACATCAAAGTCTTTAGCTACATTAACATATTTTCCTTGGTTTGGAGTGGTGCCCATACGCTTTACATATTCAGATTATAGTTTTTAAAGCACGTGGACTATTAATTAGCTGACTTCTTAAGAGAATTGGATTTTATTTAGGTGAAAGTCAAGAGGGCTGGCTTTTTTGTTTAGTTGTTGACATAAACAGGGATAGTGCGACTGTGGTATCTTAAGGACCACAATATCCTCAACAAATAATGCATTTCAACTTTGTGGTGGGCTGAAATTTTTAATAACCAAACTGCACGACTTCCTTTCCCTATTTATGCTTTAAAAAACTTCTCTTGCTTTATTCATGAAATTTCTTTTATTTTTTTTTCCTCTCGTCCTGAAACCTTGATTAGTAATTTGTTGGTAGATGGCACTCCAAACTGAATTATGCCTCTGCCACTCACATTCAGCCATCATAACTAACTGATGCATAATGGATCTGGCATATAAATCACACTGTTAAATGTGATTGATGTGGCTATGTTTTACAACAATGCTACAAAGTGCTTTCCATGCATGGGCCATAAATAATAGGATAAGCCAAAAAATAAATAAACAAATAACAGTAAAATTACAAACATGAATTTATAATAGGGTTTAAACCAGAACCAGAAATAATGGTTAATTAAAAGCAAATCACATAATGGTCTTGAAGCAAAGCAATTTTATGAGTTGTGCTAAATCTCCCTAAAAGAGCTGGCCTTTGTATCTGGATAGTAGAGATATGGAGTGCCGAAGGTAGATAAACCTGGAAGACAAACGGAGCCTCGGAAGTTATCGTAAAAATCTTAATTTAGGCACCACACAGATCTGCAGAGCAGAGTTTCAGAACAAAACAGTTTCCTGGTTTCACCCGCGCCGAGGGAGTTCAGATAATAAATCTGAGAAAGATGAAATGCGCAAAATAATCATGTGTATCTTGAGATAATCTCGCTTCCTTAATTCCCAGTGTTTACCGGTGAACCAGGATGTTTACGACAAGTGAAGAGAAGGGATTGCCCAACACATGATCTCCTGTAAAGATAGTAGAGTTCAACAGTAAATCAACCCTGAGGAATTCTGACTCCTTAAGCAGAATACTTTCTGTGAGGAATGAGGGGTATGGATGTAGGCACAGTTTTCTTAAAAACTGAAATAAGATCAATAGACCTTATTTTTAGCTTCCTGGCATCTGTGAAATTCCATATTTGGTGTCGCATCTTCATTTAGATAGACTTTATTCAGAGGGAGATATTATACATCTGAATCCTCAGTAAATCATCATGCGTTTGTCCATCCATCCATCCATCCATCCATCCATCCATCCATCCATCCATCCATCCATCCATCCATCCATCCATCCATCCATCCATCCATCCATCCATCCATCCATCCATCCATCCATCCATCCATCCATCCATCCATCCATCCATCCATCCTCCATCCATCTGCTTGTCCACTCATTCATTCATCCATCCATTCATCTGTTTATCCACCAATCTGTTTTTCATCCATTAGCTTTTTGTCTACCTGTCTCTCCACCTGTCAGTCTGACACTTGGTCCGTTCATACTTCTGCTGTAGTTTTTTTTATTTTTTATTAGTCAGTTTTAAAAAAAGAGAAAGGGGGAAAAGCAGAACACCCATTTTAATTTGTAAAGGGCCTTTATCAGACCTTTTCTGGCTGGGGCAGCATAAGCAGAATTGATCTAGAAGAGTCCATGACAGTTCATGTCTGCCATGTAAAATTCATCCATCCATCCATATATCTGAGAATTGCTACAGCAATGGATCCAGAAAAGATTTATAGTCCCTCCAATGAGTTTTTGGTTTTCCCCTGGGTTCCAAAAACTCCAAAAGACAACAAGAATGAAAACCTGCTGATGAGCAGCTGGACATTTCCTCTGTATCCCTGGCTGGGTTTACCCTTAGAGATAAGGAGAGGGGCTGTCGACTGCTTGTATCTGGAATCTTGTCCTTTCAGTCATTTGTCCATTTATCACAACCATAGGTCAGAACGTAGATTAACCAGTAAATCAAGAACTTTGCTTATCATCTCAACTCCTTCTTTACTGTGATAGATCAGAGCAGCACATATATCAAAGCAGCTGAGGCTCCAATCCCTGCTTCACTATATCATTACTCACGAACAACATAAAGGATATTTCAAATCACGCCTCCTCAGGTCCTGATTGACCCCATGCCTGTAGAAAGCAGTCCACCTTTTTGCTGGTTGAGAGATATGACATTTAACTTAAAGAAATTGACTCTAACTCTTTCTGCTATAAAGAATCCCTTCACAGATTAAAGAAATTCACAGCAGCAAAAACCAAGATATTTCCGCTTGAATCAAAAGTCAAAAACCCCTTTGCTTCCTCTTCACCAGTGTTTGGCAGACTCTTTCAGTTTTTACGTGAGCGTTTCTTTCTTAATACTTCCTCTTCAGATTTTAGGGTAGAGCTGCAATGAGGCATAGGAGAAGAATCATCTTAAAATGCCAGTGGACTTGATTTAGTTTAACCATCAAGAGAGTACAGGCCAGATGGTGAGTTTAGGAAGCCTGAAATCTCAGCACCTGGCAAAATGTTTGTCATTGCATTAATCAAGAATATTTCCAGTCTTCCATATACATTATGCTTATTTTCTGCTTTGTGGAGGTGAGAGAAATCTTATAACTCCTAGAAATAATTGCCTTAAGATGTCCCTGTTCCTTTTGGATTAAATACATTTAATAGCTGGAGAATTGTTCTACGATTTCCTTTTTTTATATCAGACAAAATGACATTTACTGTTTTTGAGGATGCTCATCATTACAATAATGTAGTTGGACAGATTTTATATTAGTTATAAACCACTTCATTACTTTATTCACAGGAAAGGACAAGACAGCTTGTAAAGTGTTTGAATACTCTCTGGCAATTTATGAATACATTTATTTTATTACTACTTTTTGTCCTGTTGTTTCTATGCTGACATTAAATCTGATTGCCTCCATTTCTTTTTCTACCGCATGAGCTATTGTATATCGGCATATGCAGCGTCCTAAATAATTCTTCTTTTAATGCATGAGCATGTTATTGTATAATTGATGCTGTGAGGAGATAAACTGCCAACATCTTCATCTAGGTGCCTCTGGTAGACAAATGTAGAGCGGTTTCACTTGATTTGTTAGTTTTAAAGAATATTCTTTCATGGCTGAAGGAGCAGAGGCCTCAGGTAATCATGAGTAGTCTGAGCTCACCGCCAAGAGGACAGCAGATGGTTGATGGTTGTATGGATGATTGACATTTTCTTCTGTTTCTTCTCCCTGCAGTCTACGCTGAAGGGAGCAAATCTGACTGTGTTCGGCTGCCTCAATCACGGGATGCCTCTCTTCTTGAGAGAAAATTCGTCGCTAAAATGTGATTCAGGTATGTTGGATTACCCTGTGACAAAATAAAATTTGGAATATTTTGGGTTCCTACAAGAGGTCGCATTAATCAAATATTTTCCATGTTTGACTGGATTTTTGAAGCAGTGGAAAAATCTAAACACCGTCTACGCTTCACCCTTCTGCCCATCATGCATACATTTTAAATTGTACACACAGACTAGATTGCAGAGGCAACTATCAAAATAGATTCTAGTACGAGCATCTTAAGCACCAGTGGTTGACCAGTTGAACCACTGGTACAGAAGGAGCACAAGCTGTGGGATTTCCACCTGCTGAAGTGAGTGCATGAAGGATCAGGAAACTCTCGTGCAGAGTCTTGTCGATTTATGATCACTTCAATTTGAGAAATTTCCCCTGATTTAAAATCTTTGACTGGAATGGTGTTTGTAATTCCAGTCTTTAGTGTGGCGGCAGAGCACTGAGTCAACATCCATATGAATATTAAAACCCTCATCAAAGTCATCTGTCTGCAGCAAAAGTCCAACCTTTTATGAGAAAAGCTTCTGTGACAAGCTCCCATTAGGCATTTGGTTGTACATACGTAGGGGTGCAATTCAGCTTCAAAGTTGTGTGACTGTGCATTCATCTTTCATATCTTCAAATGATTCATCTGTCAGTTTGTACATTCATTATTTTTTCACCATTCTGATCATTTATTCATCCATCATCAAAGATTAACAAAACTTGAATACCTGGAAATTTAAGCAAAAACATCTGAACTTTTAATTTAAATTGAAACAGCAAATTATTTGTTTTAATTTTCTGTTTTTGCAACTGAACACATTTATAAAGCTTTATTGGTGTTCTCTTTTTTTCAATCAGAATCAGTTGCTGGGTTTTTCCTCTCTGTCAACGTGTCCTCTAATATTACCAAACTGAGAATTCCCTACCCACAAACAGGAACCTGGTACCTCAGTCTGCGCTCCTTATGTGCCACTGAACACGGGTAAGATTACCATGTTGTCTCACAGCGAAATTTAATTCAGCTGTAAAGAAATCTTTACATAAGCTTTATGTGCGTATTTGCTTTCTTGACACAGACATAATATAAGGCATATAATGTCATTTTTATATTTATGGTCTTAAGGTTTTTGACAACTATTCCAGTTGAATTTAGCAAAAGGCAAGGATAAGAGGCCTGAACTGCTCTGTTTATATCAGAATCCCTCTGACAACACAGGAGCAAGGTATCTGTCATCTGCTCCAGCTCTCAGCAAGAAGGTGAATAAACACATTTCCCAAAATATCTAACAGGGCCTTTAAAGTGGAAAAAAGTCTATAAAGTGTACTCTCAGGAGTATTTACCCAGAAAGAAAAATAAATGGATTTACAAGCAAAAATTCACTGAAATGAGCCGGTTGACTGTTGCTCATAAATTTTTGATGTTCTCATAATCAGTTCACAGCCTCGGTCCCAACGCCCCACAGCAACCTCGGAGAGACAATGTTTGCTCTGTTCTGCAGGAAGACAATCACAACACAGGATGTAAAGTATTTTTATAGCACATCTTCAAACAGTCGCTACTTTGTTTACCAAATTTAATAATTTAGCCCAGTGATTTGGGGAACACACTTATCTCCCATCTGTCATCTGGCAGCACAATTTGGCCCTTAGATGCACATGACATGGAAGAGCGTTTCTGTGTTGTGCATTAAGAAATGTAAGGTAAGTATGATGATTCAGTCATATATAAATGATGTATCATCTCTAAAATGTTAAAGGTGAGCTGTGATTATTTTAAAGCCATTACAGTAAAAAAGGTGCAGACTGGATCTTTACCAGCGATAGCACATCAGGCAGATCAGACTGTCAGCATGTTGTGCTTTCTGAAAAGGGCACAGCTCTTATCATTTGTGGACTAGATTATATCTTGTGATATCAAATGTTCTCTCCAACTGTTTGTACTCTGCAGATGAATTCAATAAGTGCACACATTTCTTCGCTAAGGGTTTATTTTAAGTGCGCGTGAGAGACGTTGTGGAAGATGGAAAAAAAATAATGCTATAAAGTTATTCAACAAAATTATTTTCCCAAGTTTTTCAGTGTTGAGCAGATTGAGCAATTTTGCCGAATCTTTAACGATTCAAAAAATCTGAAAGGAATTTAATTAAATATTAGGTTTTGCAGGTTCTCTTGGGAGTTCCAGTTGAATTTGCGTTACAGATAACAGATGGTGTGGGACTTGTACTTATCTTCATTTGAGAGCCTAACTGAGCTTTTGAAATGGTGATGGCAGTCACATAATGGTGTGATACATTTCACACGCTAAATTAGTCCAGGCTTGCTTCAGCTGAAAAGTGGCGGCGTGTTTGGCTCATACTAACGGTGATTTTTATATGTTGAAAGCACAAATAAAAAAGGGATCAGTCAAAGCTGCTATGAACAGACAGAAACATATCTGTAAGCAGTTACTTGGCATTTGAAGAGTATCACGAAATCACACACATTTTCTGCGGTACTGTTAAGGAACAAAAAAGAATGACATGGATTTTATGTAGCCTTGCAAGATAACTGCGAATAAAATAAAACACATACAAAATAAAAGACCCTTAATGGTACTTATTGGAAAAGATGAGAAAAATATTGGCAACTCAAATTTCAGTTCTATTTCTCCTTTGCCTGCTTGTGCTTTTTTCTCAGGTTTGAAGCATGCACCAATGTAACTGCAGAGGTGTATATGCGTGCATACCTTACTCCGTGCATCAATGACTGTGGGACATATGGACAGTGCAAGCTTCTGCGAACCAACAACTACCTTTATGCTGCATGTGAATGCAAAGCAGGTAACAATTTATGTGCAGGAGCCGCTGCAGAGCCCTGTGTATTTGAATTACTGGAACAACTCTTCTTTTTTTTTTTATACTTGCTTTGATTTTGTTCCCACTGTGAGCTAAATTCTGATGAAGTCATCTACTAATGTCTTTTTTTTTATTTGATTTTAATGCCAGACTCAGTCAGCAGCTGAAAATAATTAATGTCTATCTTCAAGAATCCCTCATTGTTTATTATTTAGTAGTACATAGGAAGGAAATGCATCATCATTGATGATATTACATTTTTGATAAAAGAAAAAGAAAGAAGTCATATCTGCTGCAAATAATTTCAGATTAATTGTAAAATATATGATGAAGAATGACAGAAAATGGAAATGTCAGCCGCAGGGGCTTGGGCTAGCCGGTTTCCAGAACTGAACTAACAATACAGCCAGTAAATGGTATGTACCACTGTCCAAGAAGCCTAGTATTAATCTCTTCCTATAAGATGTTGATGAGACAATAAAACACTCTTAATTACAAACAGCTTTTCAATAAAAGATGAGCTTATGAAGCCAAACAAAGCCTGTCCTCAGAGGCTTTTTTTAAATCCTGCCTTTGATCTTGTTTTATCCGAGCCCGTTTCTCTTCCATTGAATCCATTGTCATACTTCATGTGTGCCTCTGCTTCCTGGCGGAACCACGGCAATCAGCACTTGCCCTTGGCTTGTCTTCACTCAGCAAAACCTCAATAATACAGTGCCTTTTAAAAGTGTTATACACCTTGAACTTTTTCGTGTTGCACCTTAGAACTGGGCAAAATGGACAGAATAATTATCACAATATTTTTTTGTGAACTGAATTACAAAACAGTAGCCAATGAGTTATTTGTAAAGCACATTTTAGCAAGGAGGTACTTCAAAGTGCTTTGCATTATTAAAACGTCACACAGTCACCAATTGCGAAACAAGCAATAAACATTACATTTTGTCAAAAGCCATTATCAAAACCATCAATAAACGTGCATATAAATGCACAGCATATATTAAAAAAATGTTTTATTTGCAAAAACTTGAAAACCATGTATCATTTTTCTAAATCCAGAAGGTTGGTTTATCTCAGTAACATTGAACTCTGTGACTGTAATGTGACGATGTGAAAGAGTCTGAGGAATGTGAATGTTTTTGTTCGGCATCGTATCGGTCAATACTGTGTACATTCAGAGCTTAGTTTGTGATAATTTGACCCAAAAACAGTAAGTACTCTCAATCATTATGACTTGGCCTGAAATTATCGGAAAAACAACCAAACAAAGATAGTTTTTCAAACTGTCTTATTCATTTGGCCTCTTGATGATGATGTATTGTTACAAAGCAGAGATGGTTGAGAATAGGAGTGTGTTCACTCCAGGAGGCTCTTTTGTGCAAGATAAACAACTTCACACAACTCTGATGTTCCTGAAAAAGAGCTGCTGCTGCTGATGATACTCTTATCAAGTCATAAATCTTTCGTACACTTTAAGAAATGCACAAAATTCAAAGGAAAAGATTTTGAATCGACTGTTTCATCTCTCATTCAAATTTCTTCCCTCTTCCATCCACAAAAAGATTTAAGAAGACTTTCCCAAAGTTCATGTAGAGTTTAACACAACTTAACGATACAGAAGCTCCTTTAGATCTCTCCTTTCTTCCGTCAGGCTACAGGTCTGACAGTGTGTTTGTCTAATAGGCTGGAATGGTTGGGGCTGCACCGACAACTCCGAAGCCTATTCTTACAGCTTCCAGCTCCTCTCCACCCTCCTGCTCTGTCTCAGCAACCTGATGTTCGTCCCGCCTGTGGCCATCGCCATTCGAAGCCACTACCTGCTGGAGGCTTCAGTCTACATCTTCACCATGTTTTTCTCCACTGTGAGTCACTAAATGATTCAGCTGATGACTGGAAGTGCAGTTGAAGTCATATGCTTGCTTGCAAAATACATACAGTAAAGAAGCACATCATCTTTTTTTCTGTGCTTGTTTTATGGCATAAAATCCAATCAATCTTTTACTGATTTTAGGTTAGTGAGCATTAACAGCATTATTTATATTTGTTAAACATGAAAATATTGAGAGAGGGATTTTTATTTTGTTTTAACATTTTATTTTCCAAATCACTTCTTTTGATTCAGAAGTAGGATGCTTTAAAATGCTCTCACAATTTTTGCTTCCCTCTGCAATGTTATAAAAAGATCAAAACACGTCAAGCAAGTTATCAGAGAATTGTGAACCTCCACTGGACTGGTTCATCTTTGGGAACAATTTCAAGATGCCTGAAGGTGGCACACTGAATTTTTCAATCAATTTTAAGCAAGCATAATCAGCATGACAGTATCTAGCCATCGTACTGTTAAGGAAGGAAATGTATTCTGCAGTGCAGAGATGGATGTGGAGCAAAATGCATCAGCTACATAGAAAAAGCAGAAGATCTTGTGAATATCATGACAAAAGCAAGGAAGTGATTATTATCTACAGTGAAGTGAAGTGTGTGGTGACTGAAAGCCCACTCAGAGACGAAGAAACCATTACTCCAAAAGTAACTTAAAAAGCCCATATACCTTTTCTAAATCCACACAGGGACAAATGTACACCTTTTTGAAAAAAAAACAAAACAAAACAACAACAACAAGAAAACATATGCTGTAGTTTGGTGAAACTTAAATTGAAATGTTTGACTATATTGCCTATGGAGAAAAATGCTGAGAACATCACCTGTACTGTGAAGTATGGCTGGCAGAATCATAGTGTGTTGGTGTTTTGCTTCAGGAGGGACTGGTGCTCTTCTCATAATAGATGGAAAGAACATTATGTGAGCATCTTGAGGCAATATCTTAAGACGGGAGCCAGGAAGTTGAAACTGGGGTAAAAATTGGTCTTGCAAATGTAAAATAATTTGTTATAAAGGAGCCTTGGCACAACAGGATTAATGTTTTTCAGTGACCCACAGCCCCAATGTCAGTCCTCTAGAAAAACTGAAGGGAGAGCTAAAACAAAGTTTGTGTGAGTAATGCAGTCTTCAAACTGAAGTCAATTTAGTCCTGTCAGGAAGGATGAGTCATTCAAAAGGTTTAACCCAAGGCATACATTTTAAAAGCCTAGTTTAGTATTCTTAATTGACCTAAAACATTAAACATTTAGCCTAATTTAAAGTCAAACTGTAAAAAAAGGTTGTTTTCACTTCAAACGTTTGGTTTGAAGTTTATATTTTTACATCTCTCTGAACCTCTGAAACTTCATTGCTGATTCATATTCAGACACTTTTAAAGAAAAACAAAATAATTCAGTGTTGTTCTGAAGATTAAAATCATCATCGTAGAATATGTTCTTTGTATTTGGATGCGTATGAACATAAGTAATGTATGCAGGTAATTTCACACAGTTCCTAACAATGGACTCATGCTGTTCCACTGATTGACACCTAATAATAGTCTGGCACAAAAGCAGTGCAGATGACTTCATTATGCAAGCGCTTACGGTGGTAAACTGAAAACGAATTACTGTCACAAAGAGGGTTGTTTGAAAATCAGGACCAATTATATATATGTGATAAATGTTACAAGCATGAAAGCATCCAGAACAGGATCAGAAATTTGGCTCAGTGGGCAAAACAAATGACACAACATAGAATTGTTTTATTTGCGAATCAAATTTTTAAAATTATCTTTCTTCCTCTGTTATTTTTTTTGAAAATGATTACATTTGATTTTAGAATCTCAGCATAGATATCAATCTGCCTTGTGACAACCTGAAAGCTTAACCTTTTCTTTGTGTTGAAGCTTGGTTTGTTCACTACTACATATCAACAACAAATAATAGCCAATCAACATGATTGCTTTTAGACTCAGCCAATGAAATGGCTCAGTCTCTGTTAGTGGTGGCGGTGCTGTTAATAGGAAGATGGGAACCTCATCACATTCTCCTTAAGGCTTCATACCCCTTTGCTGCAGGGCAACCTTAAGCGAGTGTTACAGTATTATTTTAAGCACAAGTTTCAAATGGCGAGGAAGATCAGTGACAACCAGCAGCCCAAACAAACAACACCACATGAAGACCAATTCCTCACCCTGTCAGCACTCAGGAACGGTAGGCAGTCTTGTACAGATTACAGTTTATTGGGTGTCTGGCAGCTCTCTACCCTGAGAAACCAAAACACACAGTGCATTTCCAGTCTCTTAGGACTGGTAGGAGGCCTGCCATGACTACTCTTTGCCGTCTGCCAACACCAATGCAATTAGGCTACAACTGGAACTTGATCAGTATCATTGATAAACTCACAAATGCACTTCCTTAACAATGTTGCATAATTTAAATGAAAAAGAGTGCTTTCCATAGTTATGAGATTGGATTACTTTTTTGTATAGATGGAAAAAAAACATAATTTCTAAATGTGAAATATGATGGAAGCAGATGAGTCCTTCACAGACTAGTAGACTGGCCATTCAGAGCATATAGTACAAAGCTGAGAGAACATAGGCCCTCCAGTCTTTGTACAGAAAATGATTATTGTTAAGCACAAAATTAACTGTGCTTAACAGTATTCATTGGGTGAATGAATACCCAATGAATACTGTGAATGAAAAGGATGAATAAAAAAATATTTGTATTCATCCAAGAAGTTTGTTTCTGATAGGAATTCAGACAGGAATCTCTAAAAAGGTAACAAAGCAGTATGGAAGGATAAATGCAAAAAATAAGTGCAAATATAATAGTTTTCAGTGAACCTGCAAATACCTATGATTTACTTTCAACTGGCCTCAATGTGGTACTCCTAAAGAAAGTCCAATACAAAGTCAATTCATGAGTAAATAGTCATAACACCTGTATAAATGAAGTATAAATGATGCTTTTCTATGAAGGCTTCAAGTTTGCTAGAGAACGTGTTAGCGAACAAACAACATCATGAAGACCAAGGCGAGGGAGAAGGTTGTGAAAGAATCTAAAGAATAGTAAGATTATATAAAAGAAACTCAAATCCTAGTAGCCATGAGGCTTACAGAAAGTTTTTTAGAGATTCACAGCAAAGATGAGTCAATCTGTTGACCAGACAACTGTTAGTCATAGTGCATGACTAACAGATTGACTCATTTGTAGTTTATGAAGCAGCATTAAGAAGAAACAAAGTGAAGTTTAAAGTTCACGTCTTTGCTTTGTCCTGGTCAAAGACGTGGAAGGAGGTATTATTCAGCAGCGAGTCAGAACTGATTCATGATGCTAAATTATCATTTTATACAGATGCAACAAAATGGTTAGACCAAAGCATCTGTAATGTGTGAGAATGGCCTAATCAAAGTTGAAATCCTAAGTAGTCCTAGTCAAATTTTAAATCCTAATTAGAACCTGAGGTGAGACTTGAAAAATAATATTGACCCTGGAATTCAATCTGGAATATTTCAGAACAAAAATCTTTCAAAAATGCAAACCTTTATGTAAACAATAGATGTAGAGAAATACCCCACGAAATTATCTGAAAGCTGAAATTTTTCAGATTTTTATATATTAAAAAAAATATTTAATATAATTGAAAATCATTTAAAACTTTTGAGTCACAATGCCATAAGAGGTTATGGTTGTAACATGACAACTCTGACAAAATGTGAAAAAAGGTACAAATACTTTCAAAAGGCTGTTAGTTTCTCAACAGAAAGATTTATTTTAAGAAACTGAAACCATATGGTTAGATGGAGCTTCAATTTCAGGTTTTTCCTTTTATGCTGTGGAGAAATTCCTTTTAAAAATGCTGACAAAAGCTGATAAATTATAGTCCAATTTCCCTTATAAAGGTTTTTTTAAGGGTGGCAAAGAACTTAAGTGGAACATAAGAAAAGCAGTTCAAGCTGGATTTTTCTTTTGTTAAAGTGGAGTGCGTCTATTAGACATTGGGTCTATCAAGAGAGATAAAGTCAATTTCTGTATATTATACTTTTAAAAACTACAGAGTAAAGATCAATCTATAATTCAAACTTTAAAAAAGAGCAAAGCAATAACTAGAAATCTGGTGGTGTAACAACTGTCTTCTTTGTCTCTTCCCACAGTTTTACCATGCATGTGACCAGCCTGGTATCGTGGTCTTTTGCATCATGGAGTATGACGTTCTGCAGTTTTGTGACTTCCTGGGGTCCCTTATGTCAGTGTGGGTCACAGTTATTGCTATGGCAAGGCTAAAATCCATCATCAAACAGGTATGTTTTCACTGTATTTCTAAGTAATCAACAAATAAGTAATTTTATGGAAACTTAGCTTCTGGTGACAGTCAATACATATTTTTCTTTCTTGTCATAAAATAAAGAAAATGGTATTTTAAAACTTTTGTGTTTAAAATGTTATGTCAAGAACAGTATCTAATGTTTGCAATAAAATAAAGGGAACTTCTCGGTGTAGAAAATGTTATTGAAATATTTTTTTAGAATAATCTGATCAAACTGCTGAAAGTGAAACCATCTTTGAAATATTTGGAGGAATTGGATAAATCAAAAGGAAGTAAATTATGGCACAATATTATTTTAGTTTTATGTATTTTTGGTTAACATAAGAATCCAATATATATAAAATAAAATAAAGCTACTGCTTCCCTACCGCTCCTCCTATCAAATCTTTTTGACTCAAATCTTTTGATCAGTTCTGATAAAAAACAAATGTATTGTTTAACAAATGTATTGTTTAACCAATGAGGTTTTTATGCTACTTATGAAAATGGGTTTTGCCAAACTTTTTTTGACACTTATGAAACAAAAAAGTTTTTGTTTTCTCAGGTTTTACTTTTTTTGTCAAATTAGGGTCAGAATGTTTAATTTGCTGCAGGGACATTTATGGAAAAAAGAAATTGAAAGATACATGTATGTATCTATAAATGCAAAGATGTATATGGGGACCATCTTTTTCTGCTAGCTCTGTAATTAGATAAATAAAATGAGACGCAACAGGGCAGTCCATTAAATGGATTTTGAGTGTCATTATCACACACAGCACATATTTATTAAAATGACTACTGACACCATTAATGAAGAAAAAAATGACTCGTTACTAAAAGTGCAGTAAAACCTTTATGAGTGAGAAGCCAAAAGCAGGTCATTTATCTCACCATGTAATCAGCCAGCTAAAAAATGGAGAAAAACATCACTTTAACCTCTTCCATTGATCAGATGTATTTTTTACACCCCCACAGCATGTCTGTCAGCCTGATATGAATTGCTGTAACAATGTGAAATCTTGTAATAAGGATTCTTTGACATCACTTCAGTATATGCATGAGTCTACCTTCAGTCTAGTTTTGTGTGAATTGCATTGAAAATCAAAGCAGGTTCATTTGTATACCACTATTCATACTCAAGGTAATTAAAAAAGATAAAGAAACATAGATAAGAAAGTCAAACACAAAGTTTGTTAAAACCTAAAATATACATCATATAAAAATGTAAAGAATTGCTTATTTTGAGGCCATACATTGGTTAGACATGATTAAAAATTATCCAATAAAAATACTTACGCACTGAATGTCAACTTGAGGTAAATGGTAACATTTTCACACCTGATTTAATGGAGGCAAAAGTTTCTACACATCTCACATTAATCTATGTTCTGTGCAAGCACAGGAAGCTGCAGTCGCTGTGGCCCTTTGTCTCACATTTGATTTAAAATTTTATTTAAAGAAATTTTGGTTGAGAAACTGTTAACAAGTTTCTTTTCTCTGATGCTTCTTACTCTTCATATTTTTCCTTAAAAATATCCTGCATTATATGATTTTAAATAAAAATCTTCACATACATCATGGAAGATTCCCAAATTTTATTAACTTTAGATATTCTAATTGGCTAAGGTATTTACTGAAACAAGCAGTCGTTCCTTAAAATGACAATTATTTTTGGACAGATGGTTAGAAATGGCCAGTTCTCTGTAATCAGATGTCGGATAGCAATAGATTCCACTTGTGTTGTCGTGTCAGTGGGTGATGAGTCGAATAAAAGCCAGAACAAAGAGAGATTAGAGTTCTCCAGAGCTGTGTATAAACAAATCTCGCATATGCCTCTGTTCTTAGTTATAAATTAAAAGATCAGAATCCGCGTAGTGTGGCGCTAAATTCTCAGCTTGTTGACATATTGCAGAGAATAAACACTAACAGGTGCACCTTCTCCCTGGGTCACCCCCTGGCTGCACACCAATATGGAGCAGTCGGAGGGGAAAGTGTGAGTGTAAATGTGTGTCCCTGTCTATAAATGAGACAGAGAAGCGCAGCGCGGTGGGGGCTGAGGGTGGAGGTGGTGAGACAGGGAGGTGTGAGTGGGGGAAAGTATGAACATCTGCTGTCCTCTTGGGTTTTCATTTTTGCTTAGTTCTGCAGTATGCAGCCACTAATCAAATCGCACATGTCAGGACTGGCAAGAGGAACTGTGCACGCTTGTGTACTTGAAAAGAGACAATGTGTGTGTTTGTGTGTGTGTTTATCAATGTCTAGTACTGCCGCAGCAGTAGAGGGTAAAGGACCTTTCATTTTCTGATTGCGTCTATGTGTGTGTGTGTGTGCAGCTCATACGAGATTCACAAAGCCTTAAAAGTTCCTACAAATTTGTCAGCAGAATATATTATCAGTCTGCAAACAGAAAGCACTCTGGGTCATTTGTTAATCTGAGTTTGCTAAAGGTTACTAGTCAGTATTATTAATATGTAGGAAAATAATAGTTATCTTTGCTGGAGTAATAAAAAGATTGTTGTGACTACATTATTTGGTGACCTTTTGTTACAACGGTGCATGTATAATTAATAATTAGAGACAATTAGCCAGATGATTTCATTTTTATCAGTCTTTGCATCTTGTTTCTTTGTCCGCCTATCAGGTCTGTTATTGATAATGCAGTACTGTGCAGATATTTTGCATCATAAAACAGATTCCTTGAAATAAGTGTTTATTTCAAGAAACCTCTACCTTTAGGACATCGTTAAGATCTTTGCTACAATCTCATTGTAGCAAAGATAAAAGAGTATAAAAGACGTAAACATTACCCTATTATGACAATGATTAAAATTAAGTTATTAATAAAATGTTCTGATATATGTCATTTCAGCAGCAGGAGCAATAATTCTAACTTTTCTATTTACATAAAAACATCTCGATCACAGTATACATTTTGCTCTAAATTTATGTGTAAGTATTTTTTATTTATTGAGTAAAAATATAAGCAATAATGACCCCCTAGTAGTAGATATTTTGATAGTCAGAAAACTGTGCAGAAAATCTTGCAGCAGAAAATTACCAGATTAAATTAATGTATCATTTATTAACCTAAGTGCTACAACAAAGTTCATCCAAAATGCCCTGAGGCAGATGACTGGCTTCATGTACTCAAATAACAAAATTACAAGGGTTCAAAAAGACAAAACTTCAAAGCAGTTAAATCAGTTGATCAAACTGGTAATTATTCTTACAGAAAAGCATGGGCTAATGATTAAATATTAAAAAGCAACTGAAGTCCAAACAAAAGACCTTAGCTAAACCTTAAAATATCTCTAAAGGCCATTAAGATCTTAGAAGAAAGATTGACTTCTTCTTGGAAGTAGAATACAAAGAAATACCAGAAACTCCAGGTTCACTGCGATGCAAGAGCATGTAAATGAGATAAATTTACTGTAATTTCTGATAAAACATATTTGAGTTGAAGCAAAAAAAAATATGCTACAATACATTTCATGCAGACAAGGTGTGATTATTCTTAGAAAGCTCAACAAATCAGCTCTGTTAAGTCATATGTAACCCAGGGTAAAAACTGCTCTTAATCCCGCCTTTGCTGCTCCATTGGTTGGAGTGATAGTCAATCACACAGAGTAGTCAGCCAATCATTGCACCTGGAGTGGTTTTTTTAGGCCTGCTCCAGCTTTTCCCAATCAGGTGTGAGGGGGAGAGCTGGAGACAAAGGAGCTGCAGGTTTGTGTTTCCAAACAATTAGTTGATCTCTTTGTTGTTATGCACTTTTAAAACCTCACAATATAAAAATCATGTAGATCTGGGTATCCAGTGAGCTTGGAGCCATGAAGTTATCATACAGTGATCTATAAATGGAATTGGTGAGTAGTGAATATAATGTTTTGTTTGGTATGTTGGTGGTGGTATCCAATGCTAATTGTTTATGAAATATACCATCTAACTTTTTTAAATTCAAAACATGTATTTAAGATAATGAAATGAATGCTGATATCTTTAAGTTGTTTTTAAAGATTTGATTGTGGATATGATTGTATTTATTTCTGGATATAACTGAAAAAACAGTCTAGTTAACTAGCAGGATGGTAATTTACTGGACCTGTTTATCTCAATACAGGCCAGGTGACCCTTTTTGGGTTAAAGGATGGTGAGCTTTCTGATAACTGGCTGGAGCCAGGAGAACCTGAAATTGACTCCATACTGGTCTGGTAGGAGGCTGATGGTCCACAATATTTTCCCCCTCCATCTCACTACATAGACACACTTCATTATTCATCTTTTCATCGGACACAAATTGCGCTTGGACATTCTTCTCTTGAATATCTGGAAAAACACACTATGGACTTTTAAATGTGTGTCGGTCAGACACTGTGCTGACCAGGCGGGGAAAAGTGAAGGACTTTTGTGCACAATTAGAAGATCTACTGCAGTACTGTGTATATATTTATTGTGTTTTTTTTTGTTTTTTTTGTATGTTTTGTCTTGTAATGTTTACTTATTTTCTTTAAAATACATAGTATTGAAAGCAATTATTCTTTTGTTTCGTTTATTGATTACTGACAACAGCTCCAGTAGATGAACTTAGTCTTCTGATCTCAGATGCTACTTAGTCTCTTGCTATATTAAATACTGCTACATTATTGGTGAGCTAGCCAGGAGCTGTTTGATCAGTAATCAATAGAAAGCTGTTGAATTGAGTTGCACAAATAAGTCTGGTTCATACTCACCAATTCAGTTTCCATCATGGAAGTTTTTGAAACTTTCGGTTTAAAAAATCTCTAATACAGTATTGATTGATGGAGTCTCAGAGAACCCCACTGATGAGCTTGTTGATTTTCTTGAACAGTATGGTAATATTAAGCAGAAAATTACCATAGATTTACATGAATCAGAATTTGATCAAAGGTTGGCTGTTGAATATGATTCTGGGTTATCTTTAGCACGCTTATCTCCAATATTACCCTATACATTTACATCAAGTGAGGGTGATAAATTTCATATTGAAAGTTTATCTGAGATTTATGCCTCAAAGGTTGGTGGCTTAAAGACAAACAAGTATTTGGCGGATTTACAAGAAATTGCCAAGCTGTCTGGAAAAAATTATGCTGAAGTCCTCACAGAAGTGATGTCCCAGATACAGCAGTCTGTTTCAGAGTTTTGTCCTGTGGTGCCAGTGAAGGCAAAAGAAGAACAACTTGCAGAAGCAGATGAAGCGCAGCAGCCATCAGCTCATGCCACAACTCGACTCCCTTTCCCTTTATCATCCCATTCACAGTCAGATCCTCTTCCATCCAGTTCTTCTGTCCCCATTAGAACTGAAGCACAAGGTCAGGAGAAGCAGTCCACGTCAATTTCTGCTGGTGACCTTAATCCTCCTGAGGTGCAACGCTACATTGTGGAGCATGTTGTCAGGAGTGGGGACAGCTCTCTGCATATGCATACATCTCATAGACTGAGAGTATTCTCTGGAAAAGTCCCCAGGCCAAGTCATGAGACAGACTATGACACATGGCGGGCAAGTGTTGATCTAATTCTTCAAGATTCTTCTATGTCACAGTTGCAATGTACCAGACTAATTCGTGATAGTCTTCTTCCACCTGCCTGTGATATAGTGAAACATTTAAGTCCTGATACATTGCCAAAGGTGTACATGCAACAACTTGATTCAGCTTATGGAACTGTTCAAGATGGAGAGGAGTTGTATGTTAAATTTATGGACACCTATCAGGATAGCGGAGAAAAGCCATCTGCTTATTTGCAGCGTCTGAAAGTTGTGCTACAGCATGCAGTAAAGAGAGGAGGTGTTTTGGAGAAGGACATGGATGCACGACTGTTGACCCAATTTTGTAGAGGATGTTGGGACAACAATCTAATATCAGAACTTCAACTCAAACAGAAAAAAGATAATCCACCTTCATTTGCTGAGTTGTTGTTGTTGCTTAGAACTGAAGAGGACAGGGAAACGGCAAAGACTTTAAGGATGAAGCACCATTTGGGGAGCACTAGACAGAAAGTTGCATCTCAAGTCCAGTTTGCACATACTGATCAGGAAACTAACCTGTGTGTTGCTTTGAATAACATGACTAAACAGCTTTCACAACAGATGGCAGCAATACAGCAGCAGCTCACTGCTTTAACAACAGGTCAGATGAGCACTAAGTTACCTTTTGGCTGCAAAAGTTACTTCAAAGCCTAATGTGAAAAAACCTATTAAGGATGTAAATCTCAGCATTTCTAGCTCTAAACCTGGGTTTTGTTTCCGTTATGGAGAGGATGGCCACATTAAGCCTCAATGTGACAATGAGCCCAATCCAGTATTGGTCAGTGCAAAGCGGAAATTGTTTTATGATAAACAGAAGAGACAGAGACAAAATCCCTCTACTTCAGGACATTTAAACTAGTCCCAGTTCCTGTTGAGGGGCAAACAGGAGCTGAGTTGGACCAACCTTGTCCCGCAGAGAGAGCGTCTGTTGAGTGTGCTAAATTGCAGACAAGAACTAAAACTAACTTGCCAAAGGGATTAATCGGCTCCAGATGTACAGCAGAAGTCAATATTGCTGGCTACAACTCTCAATGTCTTCTGGATACCGGCTCTCAAGTTACTACAATTCCTGTTTCTTTCTTTAATGAGCATCTTTCAGATTATCCAGTTCACTCGCTAAATGATCTACTTCATGTTGAAGGGGCTGCAGGTCAACATGTTCCATATTTGGGTTATGTTGAAGTACCAATAACATTTCCAAAAGACTTCATTGGTAGTGAATTAACAGTTGAAACCCTTGCTTTGGTTGTCCCTGATGTGAGACCTGGATTTCCAGTTTCAGTATTAATTGGCATGAATACACTTGAAATTCTCTATGAAAAATTTTGTTCCAGTGACTGTCCAACATTTCAACCTGCCTCATATGGGTTTAAAACAGTTCTGCATCAGTTAATGCATCAGCAGAATTGTGGTAACCATTTAGGTGTTGTGACACTCAACAGTAAAACCCCTGTGCTTATTCCAGCTGGTTGCACAGTGGTGGTTGAGGGTTGTGCCAAACTGTCTCATGCGGCCAGTCAGTGTGCTGTTGTTCGGCACCCAGGTTCAGGCCTGCCGGGTGGCCTAGTTGTTAGTAGTTGTTTGGTTGCACTTCAAGCTGGCTTACTCAATAAGGTTCCAGTTGTTGTCTCCAATGAAACAAAGCAAGCTACTTCCATATCGGCTTTAAATATCATTGCTGAACTGGAAGCCTATGCAAGTATCATTTCAGAGCACGATGAGATCAATCGTACAGCTGAGGAGACATCAACAGCACCTTTGAACATCAACTTTGGTGAGTCACCAATACCATCAGAATGGAAAGAAAGAATCATTACAAAAATTAAATGCCATACCTGAAGTTTTCTCCCATCATGATTTAGATTTTGGTTGTACCAAGCAAGTGAAACATCACATTAATCTTCATGATAACACCCCCTTTAAACATCGTGCGAGACCGATTCACCCACAAGACATAGAGGCTGTTCGTAAACATTTACGTGAACTTCTGGATGCTGGTGTTATTAGAGAATCCGAATCACCTTTTTTCATCTCCAATTGTTGTTGTTAAAAAGAAAAATGGAGACATAAGGCTGTGCATTGACTACCGTAAACTTAATTTACAAACTGTCAAGGATGCATATGCTTTGCCCAATCTGGAAGAATCATTTACAGCACTTAGAGGATCAAAATGGTTCTCTGTGCTTGACCTGAAATCTGGTTATTATCAGATTGAAATGAATGAAACTGATAAAGCTAAGACCGCTTTTGTTACTCCACTTGGGTTCTGGGAGTTTAATCGGATGCCTCAAGGGGTTACTAATGCACCATCAACATTTCAGAGATTGATGGAGAAATGTATGGGTGACCTGCATTTGAAAGAGGTTTTGGTTTTTTTGGATGACTTGATCATATTTTCTAACAGTCTTGAAGAACATGAAACCCGTTTACTCAGAGTTCTAAATCGTCTGAAAGAGTTTGGATTAAAACTCTCTCTGGAAAAATGTAAATTTTTCCAAACATCTGTCAAATATTTGGGCCACATTGTTTCAGAGGAAGGTGTTGAGACAGACCCAGAAAAGATTTCTACAGTGAAATCCTGGCCAATTCCTACCAATTTGAAGACTCTGAGATCTTTTCTGGGATTTACTGGCTATTATAGGCGTTTCATAAAAGGATATGCTACTATTGCCAAACCTCTTAACAATCTGACCCGTGGGTACCCATCAACTAATAAAACCTCAAGAGCACAATCTAAGTGTTCACAGTTCGATCCAAAGCAACCTTTTGGTTCCAGATGGACTCCTGAGTGTCAGTTGGCTTTTTAATACTCTGATTGACAAACTTATTACTGCACCAGTCTTGGGGGTTTGCTGATCCTGCATTACCTTACATCCTTCACACAGATGCCAGCACCACAGGACTGGGTGCTGCCCTCTACCAGGAGCAGGAAGGGAAGCTCAGGGTAATAGCTTATGCTAGCCGGGGTTTGTCAGCCAGTGAAAGTCGATATCCAGCTCACAAACTTGAATTCTTAGCACTAAAGTGGAGTGTAACAGAAAAGTTTCACGATTTTTTGTATGGAGCGGATTTTACAGTGGTCACTGATAGTAATCCCCTTACTTATATTTTGACATCAGCTAAGTTGGATGCTACCAGTCATCGTTGGCTGGCTGCACTTTCTACTTTCTCCTTTAAGTTGCAGTATCGAGCAGGGAAACACAATCTAGATGCTGATGCACTTTCCCGTCGTCCCCTGTGAAAAATCTGTGACAGATGAGGTTGAACATAAAGATCAGGAACTCATTTCTCAGTTTGCTCAACAACATCTTTTAAGCAGCACTAACAATGAGATATTACCTGAAGTGATTGATGCAATTTGCCAAAGTCGTCTAGTTCGGACCAGAGTTGAAAGTCTTTTGGTTGAATCGCTCTCAGTCAGAGCAGATGTAATTCCTGTGGACTACTTTGAAGATTCACATGGACTTCCTGTTGTTCCTGTGATGTCTCATGCAGACCTACAAGACCATCAGAGAGCTGATCCTAGTATTAGGGAAGTAATCCATCAGTTGGAGACTGGTGAAAAGATTCCTTCAATAATTAGGGGTGAACTTTCCGAACTTCCTCTTCTCCTTAGAGAATTAACTAAACTGGAGATGATTGATGGCATTCTGTACAGAAAACGGCAGGAACATGAACAATATAAATACCAACTGGTCCTTCCAGCAGACCTTCGTCAATCTGTTCTCCATAGTCTCCATAATGAGATGGGCCATCTGGGAGTGGAGCGAACCCTGGACCTTGTTAGGGCTCGATTCTATTGGCCAAGAATGGCTATGGAGGTGGAGAAGAAAATAAAAACATGTGGACGTTGTGTTCGGGCGGAAAAGTTTGCCAGAAAGAGCAGCTCCATTGGTCAACATTCAGACTTCACGTCCTTTGGAACTCATTTGTATGGATTTCCTCAGTATTGAGCCTGATAGCAGCAATACCAAAGATATTCTTGTGCTGACAGACCATTTCACCAAGTTTGCTATTGCCATTCCAACGCCAAATCAAAAGGCAAGAACAGTTGCCAAATGTCTTTTGGAAAATTTCATAATATATTTTGGAATACCAGAAAGACTACATACAGATCAAGGTCCGGATTTTTGAGTCCAAGTTGATAAAAGAGCTGTGTGCTATGATGGGAATCCAAAAGAGTCATACAACACCATACCACCCAAGAGGAAACCCTGTAGAAAGGTTTAATCGTACACTGCTGGCAATGTTAGGAACTCTTGAATCAAAACAGAAGTCAAAATGGAAAGAATATGTTAAACCTCTCGTTCATGCGTACAACTGTACCAGAAATGAAGTGACAGGATATACTCCTTATGAACTTATGTTTGGCCGTTGTCCTCGACTTCCAATTGATCTTGCTTTTTGGTCTTCCTGTTTTTTAAAGAGAAATGTCCATCACATTCGCAGTATGTACAGAACCTGAAGTCACGGTTGAAAGAGAGTTATCAGATGGCATCAAAGAACTCTGCCAGAAGCGCTGAAAGGAACAAGACTCGGTTTGATCAGCGGGTTCTACCATCCAGGCTGGAAGTTGGAGATCGAGTACTTGTGCGGAATGTGAGACTCAGAGGTAAACACAAACTCTGTGATAAATGGGAACAAGATGTCTTTGTAGTGGTGAAGTGTGCTGGAGATCTTCCAGTTTATAGTGTAAAACCAGAGTGCAAAGATGGCCCAATACGCACACTACACAGAGATCTTCTTCTTCCGTGTGGTTTTCTCCCTACGACAGATGCTGAAAGATCAACTGAGACTGTGTCAGTTCCAAAAACCCAGAGACATCAACAACTTGAGAAATGGCAAGAATCTCCTGATGACTCTGTAGAAGATGAAGACTGTGAACAACAAGAGATTCCATTCTATCTAGTTCCACCTCAAGTGACGGTTGAAGTGGAGAAAACACTCACAAGGTCATCATCTTCTGATGTAGAGAACTCTGTTGCTCTAACAGCCTCTCCAGTGAAGAAACAATCGGTTGAAATTCCTTCAGAGTCTGAGAGTGTGAAGTCAGTTGTTGAAGTGGAATCAACTGAACTAGAATCCAGTGCTGAAGACCAATCTGATGTGTTTGTAGAACAAGTTCCACCTGATTCTGAAGACTTGCCTGATCCAGGAAGCCCAATTGGTGAAACTGTTCAAGCTTCTGATTCTGACGTTACTTTGAATACATCCCTAAACTTTGATGGCATAAATCAAATTAATGACGTTCCTCCAAAACGTTCAACACGTCACAGAGTGGCGCCTAAACGACTTCAATATAGCACTTTAGGCAATCCGCTTATTTCAGTTGTTCAAACTTTATTACATAGTTTGTCCGATGCCCTCGTTTCGACACCCACTACTTCTAGCACTGTTCAAATTATCTAAATGTTTACATGTCACGGGACGTGCATGATTTAGGGGGGGAGGGTGTAACCCAGGGTAAAAACTGCCCTTAATCCCGCCTTTGCTGCTCCATTGGTTGGAGTGATAGTCAATCACACAGAGTAGTCAGCCAATCATTGCACCTGGAGTGGTTTTTTTAGGCCTGCTCCAGCTTTTCCCAATCAGGTGTGAGGGGGAGAGCTGGAGACAAAGGAGCTGCAGGTTTGTGTTTCCAAACAATTAGTTGATCTCTTTGTTGTTATGCACTTTTAAAACCTCACAATATAAAAATCATGTAGATCTGGGTATCCAGTGAGCTTGGAGCCATGAAGTTATCATACAGTGATCTATAAATGGAATTGGTGAGTAGTGAATATAATGTTTTGTTTGGTATGTTGGTGGTGGTATCCAATGCTAATTGTTTATGAAATATACCATCTAACTTTTTAAATTCAAAACATGTATTTAAGATAATGAAATGAATGCTGATATCTTTAAGTTGTTTTTAAAGATTTGATTGTGGATATGATTGTATTTATTTCTGGATATAACTGAAAAAACAGTCTAGTTAACTAGCAGGATGGTAATTTACTGGACCTGTTTATCTCAATACAGGCCAGGTGACCCTTTTTGGGTTAAAGGATGGTGAGCTTTTGATAACTGGCTGGAGCCAGGAGAACCTGAAATTGACTCCATACTGGTCTGGTAGGAGGCTGATGGTCCACAATATTTCCCCCCCTCCATCTCACTACATAGACACACTTCATTATTCATCTTTTCATCGGGACACAAATTGCGCTTGGACATTCTTCTCTTGAATATCTGGAAAAACACACTATGGACTTTTAAATGTGTGTCTGTCAGACACTGTGCTGACCAGGCGGGGAAAAGTGAAGGACTTTTGTGCACAATTAGAAGATCTACTGCAGTACTGTGTATATATTTATTGTGTTTTTTTTTGTTTTTTTTGTATGTTTTGTCTTGTAATGTTTACTTATTTTCTTTAAAATACATAGTATTGAAAGCAATTATTCTTTTGTTTCGTTTATTGATTACTGACAACAGCTCCAGTAGATGAACTTAGTCTTCTGATCTCAGATGCTACTTAGTCTCTTGCTATATTAAATACTGCTACACATAGTAGCACCCAATAATGGAGGCAGATCAAAAGAGCATGCAAAACCAATAAAATCAGAGCAACGACCTACCAAAGGTTACACACAAGGTGTCTAACATTATTAAATTCTTAATTAGCTCCATGACCCTACATTTAATAAATGTTGTGATTAGCTTGAAACCTGTGCTGTCCATGTTCCCTCTTATTAAATTTTAACTGACTTTGGAACATGTTTTGCCCAGTAAGGCAGTGTATTCTTGCAGTGGCATTTAATTCACACATACACACATCAAAACATATTACTGTATATCACTAGGCGTGAAAATATGGGTTGCTGATAAAAATAGACTAACACCAGAGGACAGGAGTTTACTTTAGCTCGTCTGTCATAGTGACTGATAATGATTCATTACAGTAAAAAAAAAAAGCCTTGCCTATGAGCATCGAGCATTCATGCTTGTATACAATGCATGCATTTTTGGGCATCTCTGTATGATCCAGCAGCGCAGTATGACTGATGATCGGGCTGCACAGAGTCCTCAGGCTGCACCGCAAAGCTCCTTTTCTCCTTGGTCTGTGTCAATTAGTCGTATTCTCCTGCAGGCAGGTCATCCCCTCCCAGCTCCAAACTCCCTGGTTTCTCCTCACATTGTTCACCAGACACAAGAATGCAGGCGAAAGTCTTCCTGAAGCCTGTGTGGACAACATATTGATTTTTTCCCCCCTACTCTCATTTTATCTCTTTATCTTATGGCTTTATCTTGAATTGTGAATTGGGGAAAAGAATAAAAAAACTACTTTTACTATCTATTGCATGGGGGTTAGTGTTCATATTTTATTTCTACTGTTATTTTGTGCCTTCCACTCTTTGGGGTTTGGCTTCATCTTAGTAGAACTCAGATGAATCAAACTGATAAGACCTTTAATTATTTTCTTTATGTTTGTGAAAATCGATTATTGTTCGTAGGTAACTAACAATTTCAAAAATAAAAATAAGTACCACATCAACACAAAAAATGACCAGATGCATAATCTACATAAATTTCATGTTAATTTTGAACAGTTTTGTTTTCCCAGAGTTAACTGATGATACCATCATTTAATATTTCAAAAACAAACATTAAATGCCAAAGTTTGAAATTGTAATATGACCAACATCCTTCAATAAAGTTTACAAATAATTATTTAAAAAGATTTTCCTTACCAAATTTGAATGAAACATACTTTTTGTAGCCACTTTTCTAATGGGATAAGGTAGAGTATTTGGTTTACTCTTTTACAAACCTGACATTTAATCATAGTTGATGCATTTTCAATTGGATTGAGGTTGGTGCCATATCTGTAGTTTAATCTGAACCAACACCGCAGTCTTTCTCTCCATACCATAAAACTACCATAAAACTTTTCTCCAGAAACATTTAGCTTTCCCATGTGAACAGCTTCAAATTCTCAAATGTCCATGGCGATGCTACACTTACTTCTCTGTAAATACTGGCAGCAGCTTATGATGGGTTTGGGCCTTAGAGTTTTGCAGCTTGGTTTTCATCTGAGCCACTTTCCTGTTGTCTCATGGTGATTGATTGAAATGAGAAAGAATTGGCTATCAATCAGAACAACAATTCCCCATGAAAATGGTCTTTGGTTTGGCCGGAGCAGATTAACATTAAGAGTATTGATTTGGCGGTTAAAATTGTGGGCTATGTTTAAAAGTCACGGCCAGGAAGCAAATTTAAGTGAGCCTAAAATGTCTGACAAAAAGAGAATTCAGGTCTCCATCTAGAACTAGGTCAGGTCTTTGGTGGCTATGAAAATTGTGTGACTTCTGTACCTCAAATCTATTTCTTGCCTCAAAACATTACTTAAATTATGTGGTTTATTTTAGTCCCACGTTTGAAAAGGACTAAAATGTTTGAAGGCATTATTCATAGCCCACAATTTGATGTTTATGCCCGTGATGAGGTAATTTATACCAGAATTTTAACAAATTTAATTAAAACTTGATGAATACAGAAGATAACTTGAAAGAAAGATATAAAAAATTACGAGACACCACATTACTCCAGAGATTAAATTACTAAAACAAGGTTGAGCAATTGTCCTCCAAACTTCCAAGGATACACTGTGCAACCACAGCAGAGATGGGAGCAAATCTCTTTATTGTTTAAAAAAAAAAATACGAATTTCACAGAAACACAGCAGTAAATCTTGAACAAATGTTTCATTAGCATTATAAAATCTAAAATAAATATCATGCTGTTTCAGTTGTCACAATGTATAATATAATCAGGGAGTTTTAGTCTGTTTTATATATTTTTTACAATCTGCAGGAAAACAAATCTAGTAAAGTAATTTTCTTGTAATTACAAAAAATTACAATTCAGACCAATCAATAATAGAAGAGCCGTGCTTTTGCCTCACTACACAATCATCCTTGTATTTATTGGTGATGAGATGATGTGAACAGTGTTTATGGGGGACAGTTATTGATCCGTGTGTGTGTGTTGTTTTTTTTCTTTCCATCCTGTGAAGGTGCTGTATCTGCTGGGGGCGATGTCTCTCTCTATGGCTCTGCAGCTGGACCGCCACGGTCTGTGGAACCTGCTGGGACCCAGCCTGTTTGCACTGGGCATAATGGCGGTAGCATGGGTAAGGGGATTTCCTATGCTCTGGTTCAGACCATTTCTCATTAAGTCAAGTTAATTTCCCTTTTAGGTTTTATTGTACTTGAGGGAAAATTCTAAAATAGATGTAATCAGAAGGGTGAAGGTGTCTTTTTTTAAGGGATTATAAAAGCTGCCTTAAACTACTTAAGTAATGCTTTATTTAGAATTATTTGTTCAAAAGACTCGGTTTGAATCCTGTCTTTCAGATTCAGAGTTATCTACACAGCTCTGAATGCATCACAAAGAGGTTTTCCCAGAGGATGAAAGACAATTATTTCAACACGTCTGTGCTTAACATTCAAAGCCACGCTGGTTCAAACATGCAGAAGAAACGTGTTTTCTGTGCTGTCCTCCTAATGTTCCATGTGCTAGAAGGTGTTAAAGCATTTAATCTATCATGTAAGCCAATTGAGGGCTAGAACACGTGTGTCTGTGGATAAAAACTACTTTCCGATCAACATAGCTGGTTTATATTAACATGGAAGAGGCTTTAAAAGTTTTTCTGGCTGTGGGGTATTAGTCATGGCTTGTAGTTCCATTATAACTCTGCATGTACTTTCACTGACTCTTCGAGTCATAATGTGCTCCCTGAACTGAGAAGATAAAAATAATAGTCTTTAAGGGAGGATTCTTGAAAAAAAAATAAAAAATCGAGCCTTTAACACCAACCCCTCTAGATGTGCGTCTGAAAACAAGTTTGTTGTTTCCTTGGAGAAACAAATAAGTGTTGAATAAAATGTAGGAGTTTTGTTTATGAGAGTTACTTTACTGTTCACTGAAGGATCCCTTGAAAGCTAGAAGAGTGTTTAAATCCTCCCTGCAAAGACTTGTGTTTGAGCACAAAGAGGGCAATGCATTATTATAATATAAAGCTACATTTAACATTATTTTTCAATGCAAAACAAATCACCAAAAACATTGAAAGTTAGTACATCTACAGTATTTGAGATTAAGTGTAGATTATAATTGGGATTGTTCTTTAACTTTCATACCTCTCTCCATATATTTTGACAATTATCTATTTCTACAAAACTCCAATAAACCCTAATCTAAAACTAAAACTGATACATTGTCATGTATTCTACTTCACAACTTGACTACATCAAACAATAATTCAGTCATATTATTAAATATATTACTATCTGGTGGTCTCAATATGCATAGAGTTACAAATAAATTTTCCTTTGCAGATTTTTGAGAAAATGCTTCTTTAAATAAAATCCCAAGCCTCCTCCCTTTTTCCCAGCACATGGCCAGCAAAAGAGATTAAAAATATACCAATTTGTACATTTTCAAATCAACATTTTTTAATCCACATAGAAACCACAATGACTGTAAGTGTGCACCATCTTCCATTGTTGATGACTGTATGTATATGATCTCTGGTATAGATTTTATTACTGCACATCAATGTTGTCAGGGGAATTATTGACGCAAACTTGGATCACTCCGGCAGTCCACAGCTTCACAGCAGCTGTTGCTGCATTCGATACTGATATGTGCGGCTGAACATCGTCTGTTTCGGTGTGGAGGTACACTGATGAGCGTTCCAGTTGTATCAGTCCAACTCATCAGCTGATTATGATGACACAGAAAGCACATACTGCTTTTGATTTTGCTGCTCAACTGCAATCCAAAGATTTTCTTTATTGTTGGTGGTGCTAAAGCAGAGCAGCTGCATGAAGACTGGGCCACCTGTGAGTGCTTTGAAATGAGGTAGCAAACTATGGCAGCAGCTGTTTCTTCTTGATAAGAGACTAAGCGTTCATACCAGACTCCAAAAATACACCAGGTCACTAGTTGCTGTTCTGCAAATTGGTTGCCAGAGGTGTCTGAGTACTTGCTGTATATAGCAACAAGCTTAATGATTTGGCAACATTGGATGTTTGCATCCTGCATCTCCAGTATAACTGTTTGAATGACAAAACCAGAGAGGTCCCTGTGGAGCCGGTCAAAAACAAAAGCACAGCTCTACCTGCAGTAGTACAGCTAAACAAAGAGGAGAATATTTTTTCAGATTAAACTAAAGTTAGAAGGTCTTCAGTTCTACCATCATAAATTATTGTGGAGTATCTTACTTTTAAAATCTATTTATTTGATATGTATTAGTATAGTTTTATTTTTGTGACAAAAATACTAATTGAGGCAAGAATTTTATCTGACCTTAGGTTTGTAAATATGATACCGAACACCTGCCCCTCCAAGATTAAACTTATCAACTAAATTAAATGGACAATAAAGCCAGTAAATATATAATATGCCATAAAAAACTGTTTACTGCAAATAATCCAGTGCTTTAAAATCTTTCTTAAAAGGTTGATTTACTGGTTTACCAAACACGACCAGATTCCTCTTTTCAGTCGATTTTCTGTAGGCGCTGGCAGATTTGTAATTTAATTTTAAATGTCATGTACAATTTAACAAATACAAACTTCAAGCATTAGCTTTTTGTGTATCATGACAAGCTCAACATAATGAAAGTCTAAACTCTGAGACAGCATTTCTAATCTTTCACTGACAAATGAAAACTAGCTACAAAACTGAACTCCTCACAGCAACTTCTTTAAAAAAAAAGAGCCTTACTTGGATCTACTGCTAATGTTGCAGGATTTAAAGATAAACCTGGGCAACTGCTTTGATTACTTGACAGTTAATAATTTATAGGCTGTTCGGCTGAGAATGTCTGCATTTCAACAGTCTTTCCTCCGCGCTGCGCCTCTCGGATTGAGCGCCACACGTTCTCTACAAGAGCCCTTTCATTTCAGCTTGTCATGTTTCTGCAAAGCTTGGCATTCTGAATGCTCCCAGACACCACCAAATTAGATCAGTGAAGCGGAGGGCACAGAGCGTCTGCTGCTGCCGCTGCGTAGGGGTGTCATTAGCAGTAAGAGGAAGGGGAGCGGTTCCGATCAGTCAGTTCCAAAATATCCCTATTTCTCCAAACTAAATGAAGTCTCTGACTGGAGCGTGAAAAGACTCTCCCAGTTTAGAATTGTTTGCTTTAACAAAAAAAACATGCAGCGCAGAAGGGAACTGAACAGCCAAAATACATTTTGTTTTTCACTTCACTTCGCACAGATTATTAATCTTCACTCTAAACTGTATTCTGCATAATAACTTAATCACAGCCATTTCCTGCAAGAGTATTTGTAATTATTTTTGCATCTAATGTAGAGCGCGCATTTCCCTTGATAACATCGCAGTTCTTCATGGTAACATTTTCAGGCAGATCTTTAAGAGGTGCAAGTAATCAGGGCTCAGGAGCTGATGGAAATAGAGACGGAGTGAAATGAAATGTTGAAGTCTTTTTGTGCTGTGATTGTGGCGCTTCTGGGAACAAATGAGCACAATCTGTTGATTAAAACAAACAGAGACACCATATCCAGTTACTGCAAAACAGAACATGAGCATACATGACAGGACAGATAAGAGACTGACTAACAAGTCAAATTCATCTGCTGATCAGTCTGATGCACATGATGAGGAATACAAACTCCTCAGAATAACACAAATGGAGATTATTAAAAAATCACTGTCCCTCAGCTTCTCAAGTTAAAACAGGTCTTTATCTGAAATCCTACTTTAATTTGTGCGAGCTCCAACTCCTTTGACCTGTCTCTGAATTGGCTACTCTACATGAAAGAAAAAGAAAGGCATATTTAGTCCCTTTATGCCTTTTTGTGCCATGCTTAGGCATTTTCCACAATGGCTACCTGACCAGGTTCTGCGGCAGCTCTATACTTTCACAGCTGACATGAGGTTCTTAACAGATAATGTTCTTAGTTTTGAGGTCCAAATAATTCTGACTCATATCTCTAATAATCATTGTTTCAAAAGTCTTGCGTTCTATCTTTCAGATTTCAATCTAGCCTTTTTCTAAGATGGTAAAGTTTCCTCTTTGCACTTTTCAAATGAAGGATAAACATGTGCAGTTCACTTTCACTTCAATAGTCAGGAACAAACCAAACCTAAAAGGTTTAAACAGGACAAACATCACCTGATCTTAGGATGCACAACAGATATGAACTGCTTAGGTGCGATATGAGTGGGAATGTATGTAAAGGCTCTGTTATTTATAGCGTAGCTCAATCTGCAAACTTTTTTTTCAAAATTATGTGAAATAATCCAATATTTTCTATATGATTGAAACTCACAGAGAACATGGACAAGATTTTTCTGTGTTTTAGTTTTATTGTGAAAATGCTATTTTTTTTAATAGAAATTTTCTTTTAGTAATTTGAATAATCATTTATGGCTTTTTGTAGATTCATGCCAGCATTAAATTTAAAATAAAAAGACACCAAATATTGCTCAGTACATTCTGAACATAATTCTGGGTAAAGCTTACAGCAGCATTAACATGATTTGTTTGGTGATCTTATCAGACTGTGCGCACCATCCGGCGCCGGCGCTGCTACCCGCCCACCTGGAAGCGCTGGGTCTTCTTCCTGTTCCCCGGCACCATGATCGCCACATCCGCTGTGGCTCTGTACGCCTTCGTGGAGACGGAGGAGAACTACTTCTACATCCACAGCATATGGCACATGCTGATCGCAGGGAGCGTGGGTTTCCTTTTGCCACCTCGCGCCAAGCCAGACGCCAAGGTGACCCCGCTGAAGCGCAAGCGGGGCTGCGGCTATCAGCTGTGCGTGAACGAACACGAGGAACTGGGCCTGGTGGACCCAGGCATCATAACCATCAACAGCATCTGTACCAGCTGATAAACTCCACATTCACTACTTTTTACCTTAGAGACACTTCATTGCCTTCTTTTACTCCAGAAATTCACACATGGAAATTAAGCCACAGAACTTTAAAAAAGGAAGAAGAAAAAAATGTAAATACTTAAATCCTAATGTGACACTGAAATTTCTTTTTCTGTTGTAATGGTCATGGTAATTATGATCAGTATGTAAGTATTAACTATAGTTGAAGTTCTGATGATTTGTGGGTGTATAGTGACACAGTGTTGCTTGTGAATATGTATTTAAAGTCAAAGCTGAAACACTGCTGCTATCTGACGGTGACTGTAAATCTGCTTCTGTTGGTTATTTATTGCTGGTCTTGTAAGCAGGCCAAGAACAATAGTGTGGGAAGGTACGGGTTGCTGTTAACGGTGGACATAGATGGACGTTTACCAAGGGCACGGCTTTTCTGAAATTCTTTTAAGATATATCTTTTGCACTGAGACACAAAAATGTTAGTGTGTAAATTTTTATAACAACAATGGGCATCACAAATGTAAAACCTAGCTGTCATGTGGAATGTTAGACTGTCTTTTGCAAATGCAATGTATCACTTTTACACGAATGTGCTGAGTGTTCTTAGAGGAGGAAAAAAATATCAAACCTCCTGAAAGAGAAGAGAAACGGCAGGAATACTTAAAAGGATAGATTTTTTTTTTTTTTAAATGAGGTGTATTTGTCAGCATCTTATCAATAGCCAAATGCATTATGAGTGACCTCAGATGGAGAATTGCTGAAAAATTTTCTTAGAAGAGGAAGAGCCTTTATAGTCAATTTTTCATCAGTTCTGATTCTGACAAATAGTAAAAAAGTATGTTTTTCACACTGCCACACTTACATATTTACCTTGGATTCAGATTTGTAATTATGTGATACTGCAGCATGTGGAGTCATAATGCCATAATTATTGTTTGGACATGCCACAAGGGTCACAACTCTGAGCTTCAATGTATACAGCATATGTTCACCACTGCAAAGGAATCTTTATATATTATACACCACTGATACAGCAATGGCAAGATAACATTACTAAATGTTACATGATGCAGACACTGATGGTTTAACTTGGACCAATGTTCTAAAGAATTCATTAAACCTTTGGTCAGCTGTAAAACATTACATTTTCATCAAGACAGTCATGGCATTTAGTATGGGGAAATATAACACAATATAACTTGCTCTACCCTAACTCGGAAATTGATTTGGCACATTTCATCACATGGGATATTTGTAATGGGCCATTACACAAGTGATGCATGCCTTATATATATATTACACAGGACTTTACATTTCAATCCAGATCAAAAATTTGTCACAATTCATTTCAAAATGAGAAACGGCACAGCAACACAACCTCCTCTAACTTCTTATCCTGTTGAGATTCATGTGGCTAAACATGAATTTGATGGAATTTGGTAGAATTGAAAACTAAAGCTACTTTTCTTTCAAATGAAATGTTAACAATACAGACAGCATTTTTTCTGAAAAGGCAGGGAAATTAAATATGTGAGTCCCTTGGAGTCTCATGGGGCACTTTTGGCCATGAAGGTTTCCAGAGGGAATATCTGGCACCACATTAAAATGCTAAAGCAGTCAAACAGTTTTGTTACTGCTCTTTCATTTTTCCAGAACTCTAATTACCACATAAGTCTGATGCCCTGTACAATTATTTATTGGAGAATAATTAACTTTTTAAACAGTTTTGTTTTATAATCAACAATAATCCATATAAGAGAATATGCCTTGGTATATTCCAAATATAATTCTAATCTGTTTATCCAGTGTTTTTTTAAATTATTTTCTTATCCAATCAGACATTGTGAACAATCCTTTGCAGACGCTGCTGTTTCTTTGAAAACCTTCATGCCACAAACACACACAAGGGTTAAACATGCAAACATTTTCAAAAAAATATTTTAAAAATGTAAGGATTTGCATTTGTATACATTGTGGAAATATTCTCTGGAAATCTTTTAACCCGGCTCCCTCGTGAGAATTTTAAGTTGATTCTCCAAACTGATAGTTATTTGTTTTTGACCACTCAAGATGATGACTACTCTTGCCTACTCCTCAAAGCAATGCTTCAAAAACAACAGCAGAGACCTCAGACATAGACCTTTCCTTGCCACTCTTTTTCTGACAGGACCTCTGTGACACCACATTCATGAACAATAAATGTTTTCTTTCTTTGCCTCGGTATCACTTTGCTGCTCTCAAAGCTTTTAAACACTGGACAACTGGTGAAATCTCTCACTAAGACATCATATTGCCATTCTTGGCCCTAATGGAAGTCAGTGGTTCTCAGACAGTGGGGTGAAATGCTGTCAACAGCATCCTCTCAGGAATAGAGCAGGAGTGGAGATAAATAATTCTTCTATACAGGCAGCAGACTGAAGGCAGTTCCAGAGAATGCTGTCGATATGTGGCTTTTTTCTTTCCTTTTGGAAGAAAGAGCAGAGTTGTGAGACTTTTATGAATCTCTGCTATGTTCCCCCTCAGTGTGATCCATCATTTCCTGTGCGCACCAGATAGTTACGAGAGTATTTCAGGAAGGCTGAAAGGATTTATTATTTTAGCAATGCAAATCCTGGTACAAGGTAAGCGGTGACTGTACCTGGACTTGATGTCGCACATGGAGAAAACGATTGCTGTTAAAGGTATAGTTTGGCATTTGGGAAATTGTACTCACTCTCTTTCATGTTACGGACGGACTGCCATTGCTCTCACGGTGTTAACAGCTACCGCTTTTTTAAAAAGATCTTTTAGCTGAGAACAAAAGATTGGAAACAAGGGGAAACAGCTGAGCTCAGTTTGAGCTGGTTAGACGGAACAAATAAAAATCTTTAGAGGTATGGTTGCCATAGTTTCAAATTTAACAAACGAGGAAATGCTGGAATGGTATTGATTTCCCTCTGCAATAAAGTAGATGAACACATTTGCCAAAAATGTCAGTCCGTTCCTATTAGAATAATACAATTTGTAAAAAGAAAAAATAAATCAATGTTAGGGTTCTTTTTTAATAATTTAGCCAGTATTTAAATCTAAAGCTATGAATAAGTCACACACATGAATACTAATCGGCCAGAATAAATAACATCCTTTTTCTTTTCGCTTTTGTAAGCAAAGAAGTTCTTCCCGGAATAAGATGCAGGATTACTCCACCACCACTGCAGCTAATTACACCAGATTTTTGCACTGTGTTTGCCTATTCAGCTTTGAAAACATGACAGAATCAGGTCACACGAGGCCAGACAAAGTCCTCATATTTACTGTTTTTCTCTATCCGGAGATATTTTCTCCCCTTGACAAATCTTTAACCAGTGTATGGCTGTAGCCCTAAATAAGAAAGAGGCCATATGAGCAATGCTAACTGCCTTATGCTTTTCAAAAAATTTAAATGAATCATACCTTGATGTCATTTGTAGTATTTTAATTTACGGAGGATTATGTATTAACCACAAGTAACATCCCACACAATTTTGCTTTCATATATTTATCAAAAAGAAATGCAAATTAACCCTCTTTAGTTTTTTTCTTCAATGCAAGCAAATAATTGAAGATGTATCTTTTAAATGATTATGTCAGTAATATAGAAGAGAAGGGAAGGGAAATCCTAAAAAGAAATTCAGATCTCTCTACCTGCTCAAAATATAAATATGAATAATTTTTACATTTTTTTTTCTCAGTGGTGTCCATAAAAAGCAAAGTAATGGGAATTCCTGTAATACAAAACTCAGTATCTGGAGTGGAGAGTGGACCCCTTGGCACAAATAAAAGGCCTGTAGCTGTGCCTAATGAAACAAATCAAACCCCGATGACAAGGTTCCACATATTAAAATTTCAAACAGTGGATATTTATTTAGTTAAACATCACATGAAATCCAACCAAACACCTTGTTTGTATTCATGGGTTCTTCTCAAACGTACAATATCACTCAAAAACAGCATACCTGACATCACAAGAGCATTTCCAGCTGGACGGTGTACATTTCAACATTTTCTGATGATTTGAGCTTTAACAAATGGGCTTCAGAGCTGATATATGATACAATACACTGTGCCAAATACAAGTTTGTGTAATGATTTGTTTCATGACACTTTACACACTGGCTTCCACATGTTCATCTGATTTTTTTAGTATTGCAGGAATAATGCTCCAAAATAGCATGCTTAATGTACATGGATTACATTCCTGGGCAAAACCAGCTTTAGAGGACAAAGAAATTATAGAGCCAGAAAACATCTTTAAAGGATGAAACAAATACATCTCTATTGACTACATATAATTTGAGTATTTGGAGGAAAGCCACTATTTAGGCCAGGAACACTAATATACTAATATATATGATGCCATATCAGTTGGAACTGCATTGTGTTACTTTCTACTGTCTTTGTGTTGCAAAAAAAATCTGTGTAACCATGTTTTTGGAAAAGCACTCTCACCTTCTGATTCAAAATCTGATTTTGAAAAAAATCAGACTTCCGATTGTGCGTGCTGAAGCTGAGAGACATCTGAAGGTTGTCTCTTGGCGAACATTTTAAGACTACAGCCCTAAAGAAAAGTATTCAATTTTTATATTAATTAAAAAAAATTCAATTCAGTTTAGTTTATTTATATGTTGAGCATGTTTTAAGTTCTTAACATCTTATCTTAAGTCACTTTACAGAACAAAATGTCTGTTCAATTAAATCATACAAACTGATTTAGTTTAAATTAAAACATTTTCTATATCAGGAAATCCATCATATTGCTTTGAATCCCTTCATAAAAGAGACAGAAAGAACATTAAGAATGAAACATGTTCTTTAAAGTTATTAGATCTACTATAATTTCTCTCAGGGTGGCGTAGTTTGTTAAATTGAACTCAGAGGTTATCATGGTCAGCCAGGGTAGAGTTATGAGGAAATACTGTTATTTGTTGAGATTTAGTGATGCCATATGTCGGCATCAGGTTCAGAGTATGAAGACTGAAGTTGGTAGGTTGGTGAATGTTTGGATAAAGCCAATTGAGTCTAAGATGGCATTAAAGGCTGCATTTAGGCTATCACTTCCATGTCACCATGAATGTTAAAATCCCACTCTGTAACTACTTTTTCTCTCTTTAGCACTAATTTAAATTTTAAATCAGAAAACTGATCTAAAAATTGAGAGTGAGTAGCTGGCGAATGAAACAAAACAATAAGCAGAAGTGGTTTGAGGGTTTGCAATCTGAATGAGAAAAACAATGCAAAAGAATTGCAGCTATTAATTGGCCTGGACCTAATCAATAAATCTGACTGGAAGATGGTTGCTACTCCTCCTCTCCCAGGAATGTGAAAAAGTAAATTCATTAGGAGAAGTTGACTAATTTAGATTAACATTATCCTCTTGCTGCAGCCAGGTATCTTTGAGACTAAATACACCATTCTTATTATCCCTAAGTCATTAACTAATAATTTATTCGAAGAGAAAGACTTTATAATCAATAAACCATGTTAAATTGTTTCAACTTTCTATTCGGTCAGACTATTATTTCTTCCTATGGCATGTCAAATCGATTTGACTTTGGCCTTGAGGAAGACATTGTCTCAATAGAGTAATGGGTGGGTAATAATACAGAAGCTACAGAGAAGTTTGTAAAACTATGACTCTGCTTCCAAACAAGCTTTTTTTTATTTGCTTTGTGCTTGATATGATCGATCGACTGCACAAAACCTGCCACTATGGGCTTACAAAAAACAAACAAAGCACGTGCGACATCGCAGCAGGGTGACCACATGGCAGGTGATTGTTCTCAAAGGATTGCAGATCTGTAGTTGAGCTTTTATTACTTTTTTTTTTTTTTGTCTTCACTCAGAGTGTGGTTGAAACTGGTGGTGGGGAAAAAAGGCTTCTCCTGTTCAGTAACTGAACTGCTTTCTCCATGGAATAAGATTGAATAGATTTTATTCACCTTGACTTATTAAAGGTGGTCTCAAACGTTTCTGTCATTCTTTATGAACACAGTAGTGTAGAAGTAGAAATAATCTTTATTTTCTCTCAGTGGGAAAATGTAGCCGTACCAGGAGCAAAGTGACAGGCATGTCGAAACATGCAGATTCAACCAAAGGTAAAAATATAAAAATAAAAATAAGAGACTGTACAGTCATGGAATATTTACAGCAATTTCTCTTATGAGAGCACACGAGTAACAACAGATCAAGAGAAAATAAATGAAAATATAGACATTCAAGAGAAAATGTGAATAATTTTAAAGCATTTCAAATTCAATTTTCCCTCCTTCAAACATTGTGGGCTTTCAATTTGTTTATAAAAATTATTTTATTTGCATTTAAGCTCTTCTGGAGTCATTTTTTTGTCCAGTGACAGATCCTAGTACCATATTTCCACTCCTAACTGGACCCATCTTTTTCCATTCATAGAATGCTGAAAAAGATTGTTTTGTACCTAAAATATCACAGCAAATTGGACAATGTTTGCTTTAATTATGAGTATTGCAGAAAGTGAAGAACCAGACAGAAGTTGAGCTTAAAAATCTAGAAAACAGGAAAACACAGCCTGAAAGAGAACATGAGAAGCTTCAAACTTCATTCAGTTCATCTTTTTGTGGATGTATCTGATTGGCCTGAGTAATTTATAGGTCAGAGTTCGTTATAACGGAAAAGGGAAAACAAACATGAGTGAGTAGATATATTGGTAGACGTAAAAAAGTGAATAATCTACAAATAAATGAATTACTTTATGAGAAACTGAGTGAATATAAATTCAGTGAGTTTAAGAGCAACTTTCTCCAGTTGCTCTTAAACTGGAGAAACTTATTTCATATCACAAATTGTTGGGATTACTTATTTTAGTGGACAAAAACTTGTCCTTAACTCAGATTGTATGTGAAAAATCATCATAATTCACAGAAAAATATGCTTGAAGACATTATCTTGTGTGTAAACTTCCTTCCTTTTATCAAACAGATTCCAGCTCAGTGATTTCTTTTACAGATCTGACCATAATCAGGCTAATAGTGTGTGGTTAATGAAATTGAACTAAGCTTTCCACAAAATGTGGCTTACCGTAGTTAATGCAATTTGAATGTCGTTTTCCCTTTAATAAATTAAGTCATCATTCGAAAACAATCTTAGCCTCTCAGGATTTTTTTTTTGTCTCACACTGAAAGTAATTTAATGATCTTCAGCATTTAAGTGTAAAGATCTTTAGTTAAATTGGGTAAGAGAAGAGTTCTGATAAGAGAACAAATAATTTTTCACAGCATAGTACAAGGCACCCTAAAGACTTAGCGGCACATTTTATCCAATAGAGTGCTTTATTCTCAGACTGCCTTTTGAGATGCGGTTCTGAGTAGACTGGACCTTTAGTTGTCCACTCCTGTGGAATCAACTCCCACAGGATACAAGTATTGTTTGTTCTTTTCAAACTGGGCTCAAAACTTTTCTTTTCTTTTCTTTTTTAAAGCATTTTCATGAAAGGATTGGGCAACACCATTCATTTGGGACATAATTCCCATAAGGCAGAGACCATATGTCCCTCCTCTTCAGTCTGTATTTTTTCTTCAATCATTTGGCCGGCATTTCACAATCTGAGGTTGTAGGGATCTCTGCAAGTAAAGATCAAATGAAAGTTCGCAATTTATCATTTGTAAAGCATCAGTGTAACCCACATATTTTTGCAAGATATCCAAAGACGGGTGTAGCAAAAATAAACTACAGAAAAATCTACTCTATTGAGAGCAAATTGAAGTTTTCACCCAATAATTTTACCCAGGCTGTGATGAGATTGAAGCCAAAGAACATGTTTGATTCTCAATGTCTGTTTCTCATTATTAAACATGCTGGACAATCTGTAATGGTTTAGGCAACCATCTGGTGAAAGTCATCAAGTCCAGTGTTTGTTCTGCATGATTGCATAGCAACCAGGAAATATGGGCTCATTTTGGCTGACCAGATGCACACCAGGGTGCAAATGTTTGTCCATAATTATGGAAAAAGTTAATCAAGAATAAATGACATGCTGAGAACATCGGTGTAATTACAAGTAAAGGTACCAATGATTTTCTTTTCTTTTTTGCCAATCTCTAGATTTTCTACTGAAATTCCAGCTCAACAGTCAAGGGGAAAGACACAAAAGTTTCTCATCAATGCATTGCACAATATATGTGATCTTTAATCAACAACTTGCCCCGTTGGTCTTGTGAAAGTTTGAAGTTGTGTGTCAAATATAAAGGAGTGATTATTCAGCATTTGTGTAGGATTAGGGGGAAACACAACACCAGGGAACTATTTTCTGTAACGAAAAGCAGATGCTTTTCTTGATGGGGGAGAAAATAAAAAAGCTCAACTTGAAAAGCTACAATGACAGGAAAAAAAAACAACCTGTTTCCTGAGATTTACGTTTCTTAAAAGAACATTAATCTGTTTTTTCTTACAGTCCTCAGTCTTATTCCATTTCGTTCACCCTCAATAGTAAAAACTTCTTCTTTTCACCTGTATTAAATGCCCAATTGCTGTCATTCTACCAAGGAGATCTTCTGTACTTTTGCTTCATTTGTAGCCTTTAGCCATAATAAAAGCACAACTTGAGGGATTACATATTTTGAGCCTGCTGGCAAACTCTGCATTGTTATTTACAGCTGTAAGTGATAAAAACAATAAAGCTTTAAATCAGTAAAGAAAGTGATGTTGTTTGCTGAAATCCTTTTAGGAATACAAATGTCAAATATTTATAGTGCCCTAAACAAGTAGTTTTTAATGCTAATGTCCCCTTACTAGTTGATGTTTCCATATTACTTGCTTTAACTTAATCGTTTTGGTGTGGTCAATGTAAAAACCACTTTATGAACCTTTTAATCATTCATTCATGCATCATCACTCAAGTAGTGCAGAAATGTATGAGTTAAGAGGAATTAGCCTAATAAGTATGAGCCTCCTGCAGTATAATTAATGCTTGGATGATTGTCTTTCAGTTTTGAACAACTTACTAAACCCCAAAAGTTTCAACACAATGAATGGCAGTGTGGAAAGGCACATCCCATGGTTCTGGCAAGGATGTTAGTCTGTTTCAGAAGGGTTAAATCGATCACATACACTAAGGAGATAAGAAAAAATCAGAGGTCATTAAAATGTGGTTGAGAACTGTTCAACACGTTATTAAGAAAAATGGAAGTAGAAAGTGTGGAATAATCGACTTCTAGGAAGAAATGTGATCAGAAACCTCCACCTCCCCAAAATGATAAGCGTGATCAGCGATCACTTAAATGTTTTGAAATCAAATCCTGGCTTCTGCTCACACCTGTAATGAGTTAGCTAATCAGCTGGGGTCCATTCAACCTCCTAGTACATAAGCACCTATTTCTCAGCCACTCCTCATTGGTTCCTTCATCACTGCATCCTGTGCTCTCCTAGCTGTTTTTTCCCCTTGGATTTATGAGTTGTGCTCTGCACCAGCTCCATGGTGGTTTATGTAAGTTTTATTCTTTAGTTTTCATTAAACATCTCCATTCATGCCATGCCTCTGCTGTTCTGCATTTGGGCCTGCCACCAACAACCACTTACCAAATATGACAGAATGACCAGGTTATTCCATTAATAGATGTTTTTTCTCTGCTGTCGCAGCAATAATCCAAGATGTCAATTCTAAGATTCATCAGGGTCAAGAATGAGTGGTTCAGGGGGCATTAGACATAATTTTCACACATGCAGTGGGAGCCACATGGATTTCTTCCAGACTTTAACCCCATTAAGAATCTTGTGGATGTCCAGGAGAAGGGTTTGCACTTTTACACAGATCATTTTTCAAGATCTATATGAAAAATTAATACAACACTGGATAGAAATAAATCCAAAGTGTGACTAAAACAACACCACGGCAAATAAGTGCCAAAATCAACAGACCTGATATAAAAGATAAGCATTTTACTAATTTGTTTATACATGAGTTCTGTAAAAGCCCTTTAACAACCAGATAATTAACTAGAACTAGGTAATTTAAATACATTTAGCTGTAGCAAAAAAAATAACCCAAAAAGACCTCAGTGAGATAAGAAAAAAACAAACTAATACAAATTTTGGCAATACACCCTAGCGAAAACATTTTTACATCTTCAAGAATTTATTTGTTCGGTATTCTATTTATGAAACTGCAAGCAGAGTATTAACCCCATCCACAGGACTAAATTGGTTTGAGCTTGTTTTTCTGTGGTGGATGCACATCATCAGCAGCAGTATGGCAGCTGGTTTAAATAAAGCCTGTGATTAATTTTTTCCCTAAGCATTAACTAAGACTCAACAATAAATATTTACTGTTTACCTAAATACATTTAACCTATTTTATGGATTTCTTCGCAAAATCTGTTCTGATCTCTTAATGATTTTTCTCATGCGTTAGATACGAGATGTTTTTAGGTAATCAAAAAAGTTGCCCAGTATAAGTTAAGCAGGCAAAAAGCAAGCCCACCTGCTGGGAAATAACAGCCACTGATGTCTTAAATCTTAAAATAAAAATACTGGCAATGAGCCTGATTCTCTTACCAGCTGATTAATTTCCTTTCCTCTCAGAAATGACTCATACTGATAGCAATTGGTTTGTAGAAAATAGGTAAAGCAAAAATGTTTTTATTACACCTCTAACAGCTTAGACTGTAGAGGCTTTTGATTGCCTTTCAAATATCTAGGAAAAAAATGACATTTAGCAAAAGGAGCCTGAGTAAAAACTCCCAATGGACATGTGCAAGCACTTAAAAAAAACTACAATCAGACAAAAAAGTCATTTTTAATCCAAGGAGAAACTTAATTTGATAAATCTTACATTTGACCAAATTCATGTCTGCCATCTATAAATAATGTTTAAACATCGATGATAGGAGAACTGCATTGCTCCAGTACTTTTAAAATTTATGTTAAATATCCTTATGTTCAGCAATGCTGGAAAACACACAAAAGTGGTGTCCTAGATGTCTGGCTTTTTTATATAACATTTCTTTTGACTGAAGTAAATTTATTACATACAAATCAATGGTTCAATGTCACTTTAAATTTTTTGCATGGATGTATTGAAAGGTATTGCGAAGCGAGAACATTGTTAAAAATGAATAGGCTTGAATGTTTGGCTTCATTTCTCCTCTCAGGCTTTGCTCTATCCCTCCTACAGAATCCTGTCAGTACACAGTGGACCCAAACACATCAGGCAGACAGCCGAGGCTGTCTGATGAGACCAGAAAGGTCATGCTACATTTCAGATGCCGTGTTGAGAGGGATCGGCTGAGTGTCGGAGCGGTGAGATTTAATAAAGTCTGTCGTGATTTTATGCAACGTGTAGCCCCCACACAGACATCTGTCACAATCAACAAAATGATGAGGGGCTTTTGACTCAGTAAAAAGCTGAGGGGGTTGATGGTACGCTTATGATGCTCGGAGTTTAAAACGAGAAGATGCTGCAACTTGTGAACTAAAGGCAGTTGTCCTTGTACGCCAACCTCAGATTTGACAGCTGCTGCCGAAGGACCCTGGCTTTAATTATCACTGCTGAGCATACACAGAGGAATAACAACTAAAACATGAGTTTTAGTTCATACAAGTGAAAAAGAAAAGTTTCTTCTTTTTCAGTGGTTATTTTTTAAGTTAATTGAAGTGACTACGGTTAACAATGACATGAAATACATTAAAAAGTTGAGATTAACCTACAGAAAATTGACAGGAAATTATGTTGTAACTACACAAATTTATCCATTATCACTTTGTACATCTGTTCAGCCTGCAGCTTGGATTTTTATTGAAACTCTCATTAAAGTAGTGTTTATGGGCAGTTTGTTTTTTCCCATAGTTATTAGTTGATGTGAACAGTAGTGATTTTGCAAACACACAAAAAAGTAACTTCAAAAACAACACTTGCTAGTGATTTTGCTCCATTATAAGTTTCTTTCTTGGTAGTTTGAGAAGCTTTGTACAAGACCCTTTCTATTGTAAAGCAAAGCTTCTGCTTTCTAACAATAAAAGTGTAAAGGTAAAGGTAAAGGTATTTGTACAGAAAGTATTTGATATAGCCTGGTAGGTTTTTCACTGACATGCACCAAATACATAGTTGTTTTATACCTGAAAAAATATGTGCAGAACTAAGAATGCAATACAATTTTTTGTAGCGCAACTTTAAAAAGTGACACAATAACACAGAGGAATCATAGCAGTTACCAATGTCTGCTATTTTCAAATATTAAGGTTTCTCATGCAGTTACATTGGAGAAAGAAAGGTGGACCAAAAGTAAACTTAAAAATCTCATTTGAAATAACATGAAGTTGAATGTAAATATCACTGACACAGAAAAAAATAAGCTAATGTCCAAACCAATCTTCCTGGAGCATTGGACCATTTGAAATGATGCACAGTATGAGATGTGACAACAAACCGGTGCTGTCGTGATGAATACCTCTGACCAGAGGAGATTTCAAGAAAGAGACCTTGCAGCTTGTATTATGCATTCAAATATACTAGATTTCAACCTTTTTTTTTAATGCCTGTAGAGTCTCATGAAAGACATTGTAAACAGCATTGGACATTTACAAGAGGATTTATTTTTTGTAAAATCTGGTCATCCACTTGAAACAGTTCTATTGTGGCCACTTTTTATTCTCTTTAGTCCAGTAAACTCATAACAGACCCAACAGTGACTTTAAAGTCAAAGTACCATCCTGTAATCTTTGTGTACCACTACACCCTTAATCAATTTGGATCCAACCGGGACATGTTTTGCACCATCTTTGAAAATGTTCATTTCAAAGGGCATGCATCAGTATTTCTCATGCTTCTCCTTGTAAATTGCATTTAGGCTTGAAGCTTACAATTTTTGAATACATTTCCATGGCTAAAATCAAGGAACATATATTTAAAACACGCATGAAAGAAAAAAGGTTGAGCAAAAGGCAGCTGGGAACTCATCTGAAAGTTTCTGTTGTGTGCAAAATACATTTGGAACGGAAAACTCGGGCATCAGTCCATGATGCAAAGTTGAACCAAGACAAATTAGTGACAGCCAATTTGAGTTCATAAAGTGACGATTTGTATGGCGACTATGCAGGAGAAATGTTCTGAGAGCAGCTGCTCTGAGCTCTAACAAATCATGACGTTAGGTTCTGATTATGTCTGTTTGTTATTACAGAATGACTCAGCTGAACAGTAAATGTTGGAGTGAGTGATGTGTGATCCAGGTGAGCTGTTCCAAGACACCAACCAGCAGGGAAATTCACAAAGACGATCCTGAGAATGAGTTTTGGGGCAACAAAGAGGGAGAAAAAGGCAACATTTGCAGCTCAAAAGGAGACATCAGAGCAGCACTGTTGAGGAACAGATATGGGAAAGGTAAGTACAAATTCTCATACAAAGAGAGCATTAGAGCAACTAATCTGATAAACACACATGTAAACATGCAATTATATGACTGTGTCAGGAAAAAAAACTCTTTCAGAGCTGGAGCGAATGATTCTGGCCCACCATGCAGGACTAAAGCTTTGAGTGAAGAGTTATTGATTTAATGTGATCCACTCACAGAAATTCTGTGGTAACGGAGAACACATAGGAAGTGAAAACCGCTGCAAGGAAAACATTTTCTTGAACTATAAACTTTAGGTTCACAAACAATTTTTGTCTCAGGGGCCTAGGTGATCTGTATAAACTGTGCTGTTCTTTTCCCTCCCTTAAGAACAAGATTTAAAAACGGGCTGTTTGAATCCCGAAAAAAAGTCATTTTTGATAAATCTGTCTTTCAAGATATGTCGGCATTCTGGCTGTAAAATTATTTTCTATAAGTTAATCACAGGAAATCATAGTTATATGACTCTAATGCATTAAACATATCAGCAGGAGATAGATGAGAATCATTGGACCAAATGAAATAAAAAAAGTCACTCTTCATAAGCTGGTGTGGGTCAGTTTCAAGAGTTTTCTACTGCTCTGTTTTAGATGTCATGTAAGTGGGATTTTACTCCACTCATTTTATATCTGTGTATATATTGAGCTTCAGCTCTGACAAAAAAAAAAAAAAAGACATTCACGCAATTTAAAGCAGGGCTGCTTCAAGTCTGGTCAGACAAACCAGTTGTTAGTTGCCTTGGAAACAAGTGTCCATAAATTTTGTGGCCACTGCCTCTGAAGAAACACTAAAGATAAGGGTGAGTTTCTCCACTGTAAAAATCAAGTGTGTCCTCAGAAGACAGAAAGTACTGAAACATACTGCGCTGTTATGTTCTGCATTACATGCAGATTCTCGAGGAATTATCTCTGTCACAAGTCAGCTTAATTATCTAAAAGGTATTAGTATTCAGGCTATAAATATGTTTAACCAGTTCTTAAGCAAAGCTGAACCGTAATGAAATTAAAGCTCATCCTGCAATTTCAGTTAATGACTGACAAAAACAAAGGATTTAAAACATGTCTGCATATGGCCCAGAAGAAAGTTTTTTTTATTTATTTATTTATTTATTTTTTTTTAGCAATGAAGTTCATTTTCAAAGATGCAAATAATACACAGACCCATTGCTCAGTTATAATCATTTTTGACATTGCTGTCATTTGTCTGTCATTACCAGTCATGGCATATTAGAGAATTATATGAATAAATTTGAAAATAATAATTTTCTGTAAATAAATGTATATATTCGTTCCAGGAAAGATGTCTTTAATTCTTTATAGGGGAATTTGTCTGCCATAATAAAAAGCACAAACTTTCAGTCTGAATTATGATAGACAAATTCCCCCATACGTTATTTTTTGAAATATTCACAATGTCATATTTCATTTTCTTTGACTGCTCGCAAAAACATTGTCCTTAAGAGAGTTGACGTTTGAAGCAGAAAAAAATTTGCAAACGTAAGACCGTTAGGGGTAAAATTATGATGGCTGTTTCACTGGATCAGAGAATCTCCAAAACTGCTGCTCTTGTGGGATGTTTTTGGCCTTTGTGAATATCAAGGTGACTCACAAAGGTTATTGGTGGACATGAAAAATAAAGACATGCTGATGTGGTCTAACCTAATCCAACAGATAAGCTCACACTGCTGAGAAAGATAATGCCGCCATGACTCCATGGGCATTACTTCTCACCTGGTTTCCATATCACTCATCTTTTCTCCACAAAATTTTAATTCTCTGCTTCCTTTGCTTAATTGCTGGATTCAACTGTTTGCCCTCGATCGTGTTATTATTTTTATCTGGTGATGTAATTTAGTTTATTCATTATTAAATCTTCCTTCTACTTTGTGCCTCTCTCTGTCCTGGTTGCATGTGGGTTCTGCTAAACCACAAAACATGAAAACTGCTGTTTCTGACAGATGTGTTGCAGAATGCACAGTGTATAATAGTGCTGCATATGGGGACAGCTGCAGACCAGTAACAGTGGAAGCAGAATTCCCTACTGCCATATGCCCTGTCACAAGGCAAATAAAAAAAGGATTTGAGATGAATGATTTTGATGCCTCGACCTGGCATCCAAATTTTCTAAACTGAAAAACCAACACAAACCATGGAGACCTGACCTAAAAGCTTAGAGAGCTTCAATCATCTCCTGCTAGCATTTTGGCATCAGATTACACATCACCTGTGGAGGAGTTTAGTAAGGTCCACATAACTTTCACTTTTATCAGACTATTTTCAGTTTTATATCTTCCACTGGATTTTCTGTAGATTTAAATGGAATGTAAATCTAATTTTGAATCTGAATGTTCAATCGGTAACTACTTATAATGGATTTTAACTTTTAATATAAGAGCAACATCTTCAGCAAAACCAATATTGAAGAACGATGAACAGTCTCAATACAAACTGTTTGTAGTTTGTATAGTAAAATGCAAACAGAAAGAATACAACAAAACAATCAACCCAAAAAACTTTTCAGAAAAGACATTATAGGTTTTGAAGAGCTGGTCAATGGATGCTGTAACCTCTCCCTCTCTAGTTTAGTGTTGAAGCTGCATAAACAAGAAGTGGAAGATATTAGTATTTTTTATTAGGCTGTCTCACCCATAAATGTGTTGTAGCTTACAATGTTTTAATTGACATCCCTGCTTAATGTTCTTATTTTTTAAGTTGCTGTTGTGTTTGTACTACAAATAAACATGGGCATTTTTCATGCATTCTAAACGTTAGTATCTGCGTCTCTGTGATAATGTGTTGTAGTGCTGCACTTTGAAGCCTCTTTTATTTCCATTTTTCAAGACATGTTGCTGTTAAACTGTAGCAGTGTCAGATGCTCTCCCAACTTCATAAAAGCCCATCAGAACTCCCACCCTCCCGGGATTTTTGGTGGTTATTTCACACGATGAGAGGCATCTGGCCTCCCTGTTGCTATTAGGAGTGTTATGAATCATGCTAAACAGTCAAAACCATCAGCACACCCCATGTAGACATCTGCCAGCTGCTGTGTATTATGAAATTATGGAAATCATTTCTTATTATATAATGAAAGTTGTTTAGTTTTAACAAACTTTGTAGCCAAATTTTTTCTTCCTTAGGCAGGTTTGAAGCAATATGTCATCACACAGATTGCAATTCCCTTTTACTTCAACACTTGCTTTTAACAAACAAATAAGTCGTAAGCAATGCAAAATTATATTCCTACCATAGTTTTAATTAATTACCTATTGCAAACGATGAAGGTGCCTCATAAAGGAGCAAAACTCATGTCACTGAATATTCCGATTAATGTGACAAACATTTTTTTCAGGCTGTCAATGTTAGCTGTCTTCTTTTCAGCAGAGACGTCTGATGTCACCTGTGCTGTGATCTTTTCAAAAGATGTCTGCCACTCATATCAGATGACTCTTATCTCTCGCCAGCTGTCACTGAAGCTGCGTTTTAAGCTGGTGACCTTCAGACGATAATATGTTTGAAGTTTTCTCTGAACTTGTTCTAAGGAGATTTATTTTCATTTAATACACTGTGACAAAAAATTAGAAAGACTAAGTGAAAAAAAGATATACTTTAGTATATTTCAAATATACTTACATTTGTGTAAGTACATTTTAAGTATACCAAGTATTATAATATTGTAGATATAAATGTCTACGAATATATAAAAGCATGCTTGTGCCAATTTTGACATTATAATTTTAAACATACTTGAATATAATTACACCAAAATACTCTTTTAAGAACTACATTAAATAAAAGTATACTTTAAGTGAACAAAATATGTATTTGCTCAAATGTAAATATACACTTGACTAAGTGTATTTAAAAAATATTTAAAAAAAATATGTTTTAAAGAAATCTTTGTGCCTGAGCTGGATGGAAATGGTTTTAACTTTTTGTCTTTTTTTTTTTTTTTTTTTAAGGTTTGTTGTGAACACATCATTAGCCTTGGTCCATTCTCCCTGCACAGAAATGGAAAATATTATTCCGTTTTACAGAATAATGTGTATAAAATAGCTTATAGCTCAAAGCTTAACTCTCCTAATCTACAGTAAAGTATGTATGACAAATTTTGAAACTGGTGATTGACCACTACCTGGGTTTATTTTACAGAAATATTAAATGTCATTGTTTTTAACATGTGTAGACTGTAACAACTGAAAACACCTAAATCAATTGAATTCTTTCTATGCTCAAAATGCTAAACATAAAAGTAAATCCTGCACAATCCTAATTTCAAGCCACTTGAAATTTCTTTTGATTTGTTTTTTGAAAAATTTGAATCATAATTGTTTAAATTCTTTATGTGGACAATGACTAATGCCTCTTTGCATGCTTAACAGTCAGGCAGGATTGTCCAAGTAATAGTTGTTTTCTTGTGTTCATGCATTAGAAATGCTTGGCCACAGTTTAGTTTTCACATAATAACAACTCCTGGTCATGCTGCTGTATATTTTCCAGCAAAACCTTCTCAGTTAAAGGCCCATTATCCTTTGACAATCTCTCAGGCTTTGAATGTGCTGGTGCGTTTGACCTCCACAAAGAGGGAAAAAGTGATAGCTAATCGAAAAGGGGAAAAAAAAAAGAAAAAAAAAAAATTCCCTTGCGTATTTGTGTATCTGCCTCAAAATGTTTTTGAGACAAATGCATTTCTAGTCAGCAGTACGACTCACAGTAACTATGATCCATTTTGTTGTGGCTCTGGGTTGTCATCAGTCTTGATGATCGAACTCTTGGCTGTGCTTTTAAATTCTGAGCACTGTATTTTTCTCCTATAGTGCTTCAAGGGAAAAGTTTGAACTTGCCTGTCTAGCAGAAGGGTTCAAAGAAAATAAAATTAACTCTTGATAATTTCAACATGATTTTGTATTCTTTCTTAAAATGCACCAAGTCAAATTCTCACTCACTAATTCTCACTAATGCCACACAGACAGCTGGGAATTTCAGTAAATGCGCATGTGTGTATGTGTATATGTGTGCGTGTTTGTGCACTGATGCCACCAGTAACTGCGTTTTAACAAGCTCCACAGCCAGTGCACAGTTCCACTCCCGTAGAGAGGAAGACCTCCTGATTGGCTCATTCTTTCTTTTGGGCCTGCAGACTTCCCAATTAGGGGCTCAGAATATTGCTGTGGGAGGTGAGGGCCAAGGGAGCCCAGGAGGCCGGGTCAATCACCAGGTTTAGTCTGGCCAGCTCATAGCAGCTTGTTGCTTTGGGGCCCTTGAATGGAGCAGGTGTGTGTTTTTATACTGGAAAAGTGTAGTGTTTTGTGAAGCGAATTTTTGCCTGCTTTTTGACAGCCCGGGAGATGTTTTTAATCATGAATCAGGAAACTGCTCACACTGACAGTGTGCCAATTCTTAGCCTGAAGCAACATTTTCTCAAACTGCAAATTGTTCCTTCCTTTTTCGGCTTTAAAATAGAAATACAAATTTGGCTCAATTTCACAACAGGCAGGTCTTGATCGTCACATTCACCTGAAATTAGCTCTCTGAGGACAGTTTGCAGGTAGGTTGTCTGCACCGGGTGTGACATCTGCTTCGGAGGAGCAGGTGAAAATTATGCAAATTAGTGAGCCAACTAAATAAGAAAAAAGTTAAGGAGGAGGGAAAGATTAAAAAAAACGAGGCTAAAGCATGTTTTTATGCTTTGGGAGATGATATAAACCCTGACATGACACTGTTGCAGGTGACAGAAAAACTGTGAAAAAATGTTACTTTCATAGATACACAGATGGTACCAGTTTCTTTTTTTTTAACCTGATAAATCCATTGAACCTCTTTCGAAATGTAATTACTCAAGTTGTGTCTGCTTTAGACTGATAAGGATAACCTTGCATTATAAGTTCAAGACAATTAAGTATAGATATCCACTTACCAGTCTGATGTCCATTCTATTGACAATTTACATAGCTTTTTTTTAGTTATTTTAATGTAACAGTAATGCAGATTAAGTTTCCTCGATTAAGAAACAGTCAGATACATTTTGATTAATGTCAAGAAAAGATCAAAATTTGGATTAAAGTTGCAACTCCATTAAAATTGAAAACCCTTACCACCTTGATTAAAATATAAATTACTTGGTGATATACTCATGAACACTTGCAGTCATCAGGATAACAGTTCTCTGCAAACAGAAACTACATGAGTGCATACAAGAGATTAGAGGATTATTTGAGTAACACTGCTTAAAATAAAGTACATCCTCTTTTTTAACTCTGGGGATAATGTGCTAATAAAAATATTCTGGCCTTTATCAAGTTCTGAGACTGTTTAAATCTATTTTTTATGTTCATGTTTTGAGCTTTACCTTTGATCTGCAGGTTTTCATCTCGGAGTGCAGTTCTCACAACAGTAGTGTTTAATTTCGACTTTCAAATTAAACGCTATGTGATTTGACTATGTAGGAAAGAAAACTTTTGGAAAGGGGGGAGTCAAGGGTCCAATTAAACTAGGAATTGTATAGAGAATTACATCCTAAACAAGCAGGGTGCACAGGTGAAGCAGCACAGTGTCAACATTTTTTCTTTGTTTGCTTTCAACTTCACTCACGGGGTTTATCTTAAAATAGGCATCGATGTGTCCCTCTGCCTGTTTCCTTTCTGCATTTTACTGACACTGTCTGGGAAAAAGAGAGGATATGTTTAATATTTAAAAAGCTTTGTTAAACCCTGAACCACTTTTAGTACCAATGACTTAACGAAGACAGTTTCTCCATGACTTTAACAGCTTCTAAGATTAATTGTTAATAATTTTAGTTCGTTCTACTTTCCATGTTCTTTGTGCTTCCCAAGTTGAATTGATTGTTTTGGCTACTATTCAAATTCTGTTTCCTACCATCAAAACATATTTCATCAGATTTTCTTTGGGTTTCAATACATTTACCTAGTAATTATGAGCAACTGTTAAACTGCCCCCCCCACTCCCAGATTTGGATCGCTTCTTTCCACTTTGGAATTCAGTGGATCATTTAAAGCTCCGCATCTGAGTTTTGTAACGGTGTCTCTACTGATGTCTCGTGCTGATTAACTTCCAATTTTAAACCCCAAAATAAAAGATAAATTAAGATAATGAAGTCTGTGTCCAAATCTTGTCTGCTTTCTGCTTTGTTTTGCAAAAAGTGGTTTGTTTGTGCTGTTTAATTTTAAAAATCAAAAACCTTTTTAACAGTAATTTATTTTGTATTTCACATTGTGCACTTACCTTAGAATGACATTTCATCTTTGAAGTGTTTTTTAAATTGTGGGACTTCCAAATGTTTTGCAAAACAACCCAGGACTAATGCAATTGCCTAATTGTTGTTAGATAAAACAAAATCATAGTGATAAATATTTAGATTTAATCAGAATATCCCAAATTCAGGTTTATGATGTTACAAAAGTTTTAAACTCATATAAAGTTATGAGGAGAAAACAGAAGGCATCGGTTTACAGACTACAAAAGAGCTTGAGTCCTATCTGACATGACTTGTCTGCATTTTTTCTACTTTTTGTCAAATTCAATGGTAGCAGCAAATGGTTTTTTCCATTAAATATACATGGTTAGGTATTAAAAGTTGAGCTTAGAAATTAAATATACATGGTCATTGTAGGATTATCCAATGTGTCCTTCATATCCATCCCTTTTCAAACATACAGACTAAACTTCTACCGTTTCACATTTTCAGTGCTTCACTTTTGTTTAGTGAACAGACTTAACGCTCTTTCATCATTTAAATAACATGATTAAAGTCTGACTTTATGTCAGATTATTAAGCTCAATGTATAGTTCAGAAACTTAAAATAATCATTCTTAAAAAATGCAATACTGCTTGTTGTTTGGGTGAGAAATTACAACAGTGAGCCTCATGAGCCTTATACTAACTTAATTTTAAGACTGCTTTCAGGTGAAAGCTGAATATACTGCTTAAACAAGAGGTAAAAACTGCATACAAATAGTTGTCCTTTGCAAAAGGACAACTATTTCTGCACGTTATCTTGGCTAAGGTGCAGAAATAGTTATACTATTGGTGCATTTATCAATCTGGATTTTTAACTGCTTGACACTCATTTTCATTTGGTGATGGCAACCCTTCTTCTGGTGGATTTACAAAAAAAATTGTCCCATGATACGTTTAAAAAAGTTGTGGATTTTAAGTGCATATGGATACCAATAACAACATGGTCAGAAATGGTATTGTGATTGTTCAGACTGTTGCTTTCTTGAAAATGATTATTTTGTCCCAAGAGGAGTTTCTATTACTTAGCTTTATGTTGTTGGTCGACTCAATCAAAAACTCTGTGCTTTGAATGTTGTGACATTGATTAACTCGTGTTTCAGCTGCTCTCTGTATACTGTAGCTCTCTGCCTCACTGACAGTCAAAGCTTGGCTCACATACTAAGTCACAGGCTCTTTCTTTACCTTTCTGTGTTTTTCCCACATGGATAAAAAGCATCCATAATCTTATGAACTACTTTAACAATTAGATTAACAAAATAATGTGAACTGCTGTGAATCCATTGTGGTAAGTTATGCAAATAAATCGGAGTGATTTTTAAAATTGATCATAAAAATTCCCAGTAACAAGCAACAGTGATGTCATAAAGATTTGTTAATTTTGACATTAACAAATCTGCAAGTTTTCTGTTCTAATACATGAAAGATTTGCATAAATCCTGTCTTGATTAGGAACTGCAAAATAAATCTCTTCAGCTTGCTTTGTTTAAACAATGGAAAACTCAGCTGCAAACTAAAATTGAAATGTCAGACCTGCTGAAGAATTTCCCTAAAAAACATTATCTGACCAGAGCTTGCTTTAAGCAGTACAGTACCTGACATGCAGGCATTCAGTTACCTTTTTATACTAAGAGTATGGATAATTTCATGTAATTAATGACGGTGGGACCCAGAGGTGCATCTTTGGTTCATTTTGCAAAATCCACATTTCACTCATGACTGCGTTGCAAAATATGATAGGGACTGCTTCATTAAATTTGAAAACAGGAAAGCAGCCAGAGGAAATTTAGAATAAATACAAGTCAGAGAGAGGAGCATGTGTGTGAATTGAAAAGTGGTAAAGCAAAAGTGAAGTTGATTTCATGCAGCAGTGATGAAGCCTCTATATCCTGGCTTAAATAAAAACAGCAGATTGGTGCCAGTGAAGCAGATATAAAAATCTACTTTTTTTTTTTCCACCCTTAGCTCCGATATGCAAGAGACTCGAATGTTCTCATGGTGAAGCCAAAGTTAAAGTCGAAGTGAGGGTTAACATTTAAGATTTAAATGTCTTTGTTTATTGTCAGTAAACTGTGCTGATGAGGACCACGGCTTTGAAAGAACAGCCCATTTACCAGCTGTGAAACTCAGCTGCCATCTGTGGATACCATTTAGGCACAGTGATAGGGAGGCGATCGCAGATGCAAAACCAACACGACAACAGGCTGATCACCTCTCTCTCATCAGGGTGTGCCATTACTGGGATAGTCACGTGCATTGGGATACAAGTAGTTTCAAGCACATGCAGACACTTCAGCATCCAACGAGTAGCTTTTGGATTTGCTGCAGCACTTCATTTACTGATAACAAGTGAGACAACTTCTACATTTTATCCCTTAAACATTAAACTTTTTTAAAGTTACAGAACACTATTTGCTGTCCATTGGTAAACGCCCTGGCTATTAATAATTGCTGCAGTGGTGATTTAAATTTTTTTTATTATTATTTTCTTTTTTTGCTTGCATGCTTTTGCGGCAGAAGGAACTTTGGGTCGTCAGACTGAATGTGAGGATTTTGAAGACGGTTCATATGGTGACTGAAATACAGACTCATTGTTTATCTGCAAGTTTTAATTGACAATTATTTGTATAACACAGCTGACAACCTCAACCGAGGGTGAAGAATTTCTAATTAACATTTTTTAAGAAAAGCTGAAAATACTAATTAATTTCGCAACTTCAGTTAAAGCATCAACAAACTGCCTATATTGTTGATGGTGTGTATGAAATCACATTTGTGATTTTGTACACAATTTGATTTTTAGAATAAAATCAAAAACAGAGCCACACTCGTTTATTAAAAAAAGGTGAAGTTATTACTCGGCTCATTAGGGCTCACTTCTGCTGAGTGAATAAATTCGCTCCACTGTGAGCCGGTTTGACACGTTTCTCACCCAGGGTGCTGAGCTGAATGTAAAACCTGAGCCATGTTCACCCTCTTTCATGTAACACTCCATGTAGTCAGCTCGGTAATGAGCTCCGATCGACTCCACTGCTCAGGCAACTCTTGGCGGAATAAGCAAAGACAGATAACAGGCAAATCCCAAAATGAGAATCAGTTCGCCGAACCAAATTTACAATTGCCAATAAGAGATCTCCTACGATCAATAAACGAGAGGTCTGAGCTTGTGCCAAGAGGCATTAAATTGATGTAACCACTAAAAGACAGATTCAGGGTGTGAATGATGAAGTACATTAATCCCTTGTTTGTTAACTAACTAAATCAAGCTCACATTTTTTTTGGAGCGACATTATATATTGCTTTTATGAAATGAGAAATATTACGTGCTTCATAAGAGACTTCATCAGAGGAAGGGAGACTGAGTCAAATCCAGTTAGTGGTTGGTTCTGCAGCCTGTCAGAAATAAATGGGTGAAAGCCAATCATCTCCCTCTTGGAAACCAGCCCTTTAAATTACTTTACAAAACAACTTAAGCCTCGAGAATAAAAAAGAAGAATTTAACTGGTAAAACATTGTGACATATTTCCATTCAGTATTGCAGAACCATCAAAAAGTATTCAATGACCTTTTATGACCTTGTGGTTTATTCACATATATACACTCAAACTGTTGCACGCCCTTTTAAAACTGCATGGACATAAAGCAAAAAACGTGCACAGCATAGTTCATATGGTTCTGAAAAAAATGTTTTTCTTGTATAAAGCTGGATGAGAATAATAATGTTTTTATTTTTCAACTTCACCTTGTGCTTTTGTGAAGAAAATGAAACTTCAGGACTCTGGCTAGTAATGCGTCTAACATATAGATGGACTTTGTCCCTGAATGTGGGTAGTAAAAGCATTGTGGAACGAGTTTAATATTTAGGTCTACTTTTTAAATCATCAGCGAAGTTCATATCTTTATACACTCATCAAGGGTATGAATGTATTTATTTTCTTTGAAGGATTTATTTAAATCTTGTTTTAGGGTGTTGCAGTACCTTCAATGAACTGTAAAAATGACAAATAGTGACACACATTGGAATTACTTTCATATTTCTATCTTATTTCTCAGGTACGCACAATTAAACACACTTAGAAAAACATGTACACATATTTACCAGTGTAAATATGTGATTGATAAATAAACTTCAGCAGTTGGATTTTGATCACATGTATTCTGTAACTATTGAAAAGATGCCTGGACATTAAAATTTACTTGGCTGAATTAAAATTGTTGGTTTATTGGCAAAGACTTTTACATTTCACTAAAATTGAAGAGATAATATAAATACAAACAAAGTCAAAAAATGACAGCGTTTAAATTAACTTTATCTTGATGTTATTTCTCAATTACTTTAAAGCTTTCTGTGTTTTTGAATGAAAGATAAGATCCTGAACTGCAATAAAGCTCTTTCTTGAGTCTTACCTAAGAGAAAATTTCAAGCATTCAGTTAAACAAATTGGATAATAGCATTTTCATAACTTCTCTAGTTTTGAAATGTTGTGCTGTTCCTTGTGTGAAAAACAGCTTTCTTTGATAAAACCTGTGATCCTACGAGGCCAAACAGTTGAGACAAATTTCAAACATCTTTCTCTGAAAATCATATTTCCTTTTATTTATTTATTTATTTGTGACAGTTTTGGTTTTCTTACAGAACTTGGAAAAGAGTTTACTGTGTTTCGCAAATTTTCCCTGGTCAATCCAATGAATCCTGTTAAACTATTTATTTTTATTCTGGTAGAGAAAAACTACAACATGTTGTCGATCATCATTAACGTTTGTAAATTATCATTAATTGCTAGGATATATGTCTGAATTTGATGTGAGAAAATCCACAGTAAATTTAAGATTTCATTTGTCTGATATAAACAAATTTGTTTTAGAAAAAAATATTTTCTTTTAAATTTATTTTATTTATTTTTAAGTTTTAGAAAATATTGCTTATTTGTTTAATTTGCTTGCTGATCATCATTCATACTACTTCTATTCAGAAAAACCATGTTGATATTTTTCTTAAAATGTTAATCTGCCTGAATGTGAAATTTGTTTTAATAAACTAAAATGCTAAAAATCAATAAATAAATAAACACAAAAGATTGTTTTTCTACCACAATTAAAACCTTTTATACAAAATTACGTACTAGTGCATGAGGTACAGAGCAAATGAAGAAAAAACACAATTACTAAATAAAAACTAAATTTCAAATGATGCATTTATATCCTAACAAATGCTATTCCTCTAAGTTATGTATCAGAAAACGTTGGCTGTCTTGTTGTCATTATTGGTCATTAAATCAGTTTAAAGGTTTTCCTCATAATCAAAAATCTGACCGATAATTGTTTCTGACTCTTGGTTCACTCAACCCCATCCAGAAGTTTGACCTACAGTTTTCTGTAGCTCTAAACAGAGCTCAGTTTTCAGTAGCAGCACTTAACCAAAAATCCGACTCCTGGGGGACGAAAGGTGGAATCTGCAGTTAAGACTACGCCAGGTTACTTGTTAAGAGCTTATAGTACCTCGGAGTGCAAGTGACTTAAACCATCTTAAGTGTAACAGTGTGGATGAGTAGGAGTGACAGGACTTTCTAGGTCAAGGAAAGTGAATCCCAGAAAAGCTTTTACCTGGAGCGAGACGATTTGCTTATCTCAAGTTGCCACAGCTATAATCACATTGTCACTCTGCAGGGCTGTCCTATTTATTGGCTTTTCTGTTCATACAAACAGCAAATTACCATGAAAAGTAATCATCCTTCCAAGTCATAAACTAAGTCAGGTCATTAATGTAACTGTCCCTTTAAAAAAAAAAAGAAGAAAAAAAGTACATTTTTAAGAGTCAGTGTTGGTAAAAAAAAAAAAAAGGCTCTCTTCAAAATTTTAAGTGGCTGAAGGAGAAAATAGTGACAAAATTTTTTCAACAGATTTACATATTTGTACTATTTTTATGTGCATATCTTTTGGATGCAGTCCAAACAAACACAGGCCGTCTGTACTGGAAACATCATTTGGTCCAAAAGTGAGAGTTGAGTGACTGTCAGTCTGTGCTAACCCTATTATAATCTGGATCTCTGCCCAGTGTATTTTAGGATATACTTCAAACCATCACAAACAAGGAGGACCATGAATAATTTACAGTATAGAAAGATTTACCACAGTCAGAGCATCACAGCCATCCTTCATTTTTACTGTCTGATTCACTTGTCATTTTCTATTGGAATGAAATGGAAAAAGCGTCTGCAGCGCTTTTGCATTTATTTTCACACTCCCTCAGTCTTGAAACACAGATAAATTCAGAATACCTCCCTCTCCCCACTTTATTGACCAAAACCACACATTTTATTGCAGTGAGGGTTGTTTTAGGGGAAAATACTGGTGGAAAAAGAGTCTAAGGAGAACAATTATAGCTGGATGACATGTGATTGTTCTCACAAAACTGGTTTAGGCATATATCAGCATATATACCGTATTTTCTATGTTTTTGTGACAGCATTGCAAAAACAAAAATGCAGCGGATAAAAGCAGTGGTGAATCTTTTCTCCAGTGAAAATTAGAATCGAGGAGAAACAGCTGAAATGACTGATGGAAAATTTATGTTATTAAATAAATAGGTATGGCATGTGTGAATCTGACCAAAATTAATAAAGGAGTTTTTCCCAAAGCTGGAGCTTCAGTCCGAGTATGATTAATATTATTCTTAAATTATTTACAGCATATTCAAAGACACAATATCAGTAGTGCTAACTTTATTCTCACTGTCTGAAAAACCTTCTTGACTGAATAATTTCCAGTTTAAGGTCAGCTTGGATTACTTAAACAAAAGCCTTGTTGTGCTCTGAAAGGCCGCATGCGAAGGAGTCATTACACAAAAACTTGCATAAAAAGTCAGAAAATAATTTGAAAATCTGAGGAAGATTTTTTTTATTATTATTTTTTCCAAGGCATCTTGTGAACAAATGAAATTAAAATTACAATGTTTGATCAGTCAGGATGCTGCCTGTCTTTTCTCTTATAGAGGTGTTTTCTGTCAGTTTGGTGACACCACATTTCTGACCTTTGAACTGCTGGAGTACCACTTTCCTTATCCATGCCCAGTAGTATGAACATAGCTCCTCCATTGCTTTTGTCTACACTGCTGGCTTACTGTTCTTAGGAAACTTTACTCCTTGAAGCACCCAGATTTTTATCTACCTTACTATGTTACTAAAATATTGATGCATTTTTGGACTAGTGTCCTGATTTTGCCACCGTTTGGACTTTCAGTTTCATCTGTTTCTGTTTTCCTTTCTTGTTTATTTATCTGTACCAGTTATTTTTGCTCAATCTAAATTTCGATTGAGGCTCTTTAGATTAGAGTTTTGTTGTTTATGGTTTATGTTGGCTACAGATTTTTTTCTTTAAATTTTATGTTCTCGCTTTTTCTGCTCTCACCTTTGTTTTTTTTCTCTTTTCCTCAGCTTTTGATGTTATGAGATCAAATATAGATACAGCTATATTATAGCTGTATCTCATAACATCCCTCTGCTTGTTCTTTAGCATACCTGCCCCTACTTACTTATGATGAGCTCTTCTGGTTCCTCTGCAACATTCAGCTCTTCCTCCATATTTAAGCCCTTCATTCTACATTGTTCTTCACTGACTTCTTCTGTTACTTTCTGTTATATACTAAATATTTATCTCTTATTTGTACTAGCTGTTTTGCTACCTGTCAAGTTCTATATTTTTTTTTTGTTTTATGTTTTCCATTGAACTTTCATTTAATGAGGATCCAGATCTCATGCTTTTATCATGCCTTAAACCAGTAAAGCATAACATAGTGGGGAAACCTCTTTTCCACTTCCATTTTTCATCTTGCACCAGGTTCAGTGTGGACAATTTCATTCTAACTCAAATGGTCACCATCTCCCCAAGCACCCCTCCAAAAAAAAAAAAAAGAACAGGATGACAAAAAGTCTGAAAGATAGATAAGATATTCTTCACTGGAAGTTTGAATAACTTCCCAATTGAGTTGAAGAAGAAGGTGGAAGAGTTTACCAAGAAAAGTTTCTGCTTGGGATCAAGCATGAAGCCTTTTCTAACACTACTCCCACCTGCATTCTAGGTTGGCAGGCCAAAGAGACAGACAACAGATCTCCTTCAATATGGAGAACCCTGAAAATGCCCAAGATGAGCAGAGCAGCTGGGGTAGTTAAACAGTTAATCTGCAGAGTTAAACAGACAGTCTCCAGCCTTCTGCATTGTTGAACTATAAGAGCGGCTTTGCAACGCATCAGACTAAATAACTTCTATTTCTCCCCAAACCCTGTAATCATGTTCAAGGACCTCTGTCTACCAGAGGTCAGTGCCTGTCAAAGACAATGGCTGTTAAATTAGAAAGACGCCATTCTTTCATTCGCTTGACCGCCTGTGGTGGTGGTCCCATCAGATACATTAGCTGAAGTGCAGGGACAGAGCATGTCCCTCAAAAGTAGATGAGTTCCTAATAGCATTCTGCTCTTCATACATCAGGGGCCCATTGTGGACAAAGATTCTGACCTTGAAGTCCAAGGAAGCCTGACATATAAGGGGAATTTATAACAAGAAAGTTTTGGTGTTGTCAGCATCAGTTACAGCAGGCAGGATATGTAATTTTTCATGCTTAGCATCTGACACCAAAGGTCTATAGAGCATGGGACAAAAGCCCATTGAAGAAAAAATGTCTCAAATAGAGAAATGGAGCTTCCGATTTTCTATAAGAGCAGGTAATAATGACCTGGTACAGGAAATTGCTGAGGTAGAGGGTAGAAAGGACGATGAGACTGATTTGAAGCAGGGAGCTTTGGTGTACAGTGGCTAAATGTAATTTTCCAACAGGTGATTTTGTAAATGGAGGTAATTTTAGTCAATTAGGAGTGTAAAAAAGGTTTTCACTATTACTGAGCCACAAGTGGCAGTGAGAGCTTATGAGCTTAGTAACATAGTAGATTAAAAAAGACAACCGACAACTAATGTCAGGAAAAATGACATTAAAGGTTTCACTTACAGTTTAAATGTTTAATATTTAAAATTGTTTTAATAATGTAACTTTAGTTAGCCTTTTCTGTGGCACTCTGCAAATCCAGTGGCTTCTGCGTTGTAGATTATGTTTTCTTTATTTTAAGTTGCTACCTCCCTCTGGCTAAATGCAATTACAATAAAAAACAATGTTTCATGAACTATGAAACACTTCATAAAACATACACAATTCCCTATTTTGTAATCAGAAAGTCAAAAGCCAATGTGCCGGAGGATATGTCTTGACAGCCAATGTCAACCGGGTTGCCAACTGAGCCTTGAAATACAAAGTTGTTCAATATTTTAAATTCTAAGAGGTGTATGAAATATAATCGATACAGGATGCACTTTTTCTGTATTTTTAAGTCAGTACAAACCCATTTACAAAATATAATGTTACAGGTGAAAGTCCACTCAATATTGTGCTTCTCATCAACCCAAACAGAGAATCCATCATCCATTTGAATTCATGTTGTGGGTTGTGAGTCCTTCAACCAAAGGAGTTCTTATTCACGTTTGCTTGGGTCTGATGAAAGCTTGTGAACAATTAATTATAGTGAAAGGTTATTTTTGTATATTAAGCATCCGTTAAGCAATTGTTTTAAAGATTAGATAAAGTAAAGAGAGCAAATTTTCCTAACAAGATTGTTCTTTCCTGTTAAATGTACTATACATATATAAAAAAAAATGTAGCACTTTTTAATGTGTCCTTAAATAACATTTCAGAGGAGAGAGTAAACCTGCTAAACCTGCACTTTAATTTGCAGAATTGGTTTTGTCTGATTTGAAAAGCAGAAGCAGAGAAAGAGCCCACCTGAAAACTTTCACATCCTAAAATCTCACCCCCTCTGACCCTGCTGAGACTTTCAAACTGAATAAAAGTGAACCTGCAAAGATGGATTACATAAAGGTGTGCTTTGATCTGGAGTGACTGTCGAACTCTTTATCAGACAATGGTGTGACAAGAGCGGAAAGCTCCGAGGTAATCTTTGTTATTCTGCTAGAAGTAGTGTTGCCCACAGGGAGAGGATTCCCAGACTGTTTAATCAGGCATATTAATCATACATTATTTATTACAATTACAAAAGCAGCTCTCCAAGGCAATAGCCCTTGAAGACATGAAGCATGAAAAAGACTGTATGAACAGATTAAACTGGCCCCGTGGCGCTTCTCAGCACAATGTATTGTACAGTGCTGAGTTAGAAGACATTTTTAAATCAGCTCTACATGATGTCCTTCCAGAGGCATAAAGGAATAACACACACATTGGTTATGTATGATATGTCTCCCAAAAATGCCAGAAATGTCTTTAAAGTACTAATTCTGCTTAAACCTAAAAGGTCGGGACGCTGAAGATGACTAGGATTCCCAGACATACATAAAGTACGACGGAACATAAGAATTACAAAAATATGTTGCACACATTCCTGAGCTCTCTTTGATTCTGTACCTTTGAGGAAGTGTGTTTTTTTTTCTTTTCTTTTCCAGGTGTTGCTCCAGGCTATCCATCATTATGGCTCAGCAGTGCTGAGGTATGCTTAGGTGAGCCTGATTAAAGCCAAGGATGCCTCTCGACCTGCTCTGAAGGAAATGAGCGCAGAGGGAGGACTGCAGACCCCCCTTTCCATCCATCTCCCTGCTGCTTTATTCATGTGCTATCTGGTTCACTGGCTTCTGCATCAGGTTCCCTCTCCATAAGTTGCATTGTACAGCAGGTGCTGCTGAATTGTGTATGTCTCATTATGTGTTCCACAATGTCTTCCTCTCTTTCCCTTTGTGTGTGAGTAAATGTGCTTGGAGAAATAATTTGCGATCATCTGTTCACAGAATTAGCATTTTCAAGATGAAACAAAAGAATTAAAAGCCTAAATTAAAATAATATTTAAAAAAAAATATGAAATAACACTCCTACAGCTGCTCTTGTGACAACTAAGAACAATATATATATTTTTTTTTCAGATTCATCCCTGGGAAATGACAGATAATACTCCTGTCACTCTATAGCATGTCTGTCCTGCCTCTCAATAGTGCATGAAGATGCTGCATCTAATAAAGTTCCAGCATAACAATTCCAGGCATCTATTTCAGGTAAACCAAAATAAAGATGATGAAAAATGAAATGGCATTGTAACCAGAAAACACAATAAAACATAAAAGCATCTCTGCTGCAGCATTTGTGTACATTCTATTCAAATATTTCTGCAAGATTTATAAATTATAATGTTACTTCTAGCTCATACTAAGCTATTCAGACACTTTGATTGCAGATAAGAATGCTCACGAAACAGCATGTTGAATACGCAGCATGATAAAACTAGAAATGAAGAAATAAAAGCAGTACCATCAGGGGAATTTCAATCACTGCATCACTCACTGCATCCTACATGTTCAGACACATATTTAGCTCAATTTCACACATCTAAGATAAAAAACTAATCTCAGATCACTAGCTAAGCTTTTCCCCTCCCCATCTGAGGAAAGTTTGAACAAGTGGATATTTGTCAATGATAAATGCAAAGCGTGGTCTGAATAATCTGTTTTTCTTCTTTTTTTTTTTTTTGTAGATGATGGCACAAAATGAAAAGCAACTGTACTCAGAGTCTGGAGGTGGGACTCTGGCCGAGGCTTACCATTACTGCCATGAGCTGTTGGCAGACATGATAGAGAGCCTTTCACATTGATACATCGTCTCACAGCTTGTCAACTGGAAGTACACAGTGAATTTAGTCACATTTGTGACTGACAGTCTGCAGTTTTGAAAGATATACTGAGCCAAGGATACTGCAAACTGACACTCCGAGGAGTGGTTTAAAACGTAATTGTATTTCTTTCATATAGACTCAACAGAAACTCTTACATCATAACCTTTAAAGTTGGTATTTATTCCAAGGTGAAAGCCTTTGTTGCTTTAAGGCCGCTTTATGTTTGAGCGAAGGCATGACACAAAGGGCAGAATCTACTGGTTAAAATGTAAAAATACAAGGTATTTTTTGATGACAATCTTATGGTGTTTCGAATCTTTATTATTTTACCAATAATTACTGCAACCAATTAAAGTTTTGGAATCAAAAAGATTTAAAACTAAATTTTACCCAATTTTAACGCTGCCAGAAAAGAAGCACAATCAAGTCTGTCGACTTGTCTGCCGTTTATGGATTATTCTTACCAGTTACTACTAACCTTCTGCTCACCTGTGCTGCCTGGACTTTTGGATTTTGTGGTTGAGCTTGTCTTTTCATCATTAGATTCATCATCATTCACTTTACTACCTGGGTTCACCAGGTCTTCTTCACTGCCGATCATAACATGTATAAACTTTCTGCTTTATATAAAATGCCTTGGGTTTTAAAAAAATCAATTTGTAGTCCTGTTGTAAGAGCTCTATAAAACAGTTTGATATAGGAACTCTTATTCATCTATTGGGAAAAAAAAATACAAAAAGTGATGCTCTTGCGTTTGGCACACTTGTCTCTTTCGATGCATTTTACAACGGCCTCCCACTGAAAAAGCAAGTCAGTCTGAATAAGGGTTTCTATATCAAACTGTTTTATAGAGCTCTTACAACAGTATTCAAAAGGACTATAAATTGATTTTTTTAAAACCCAAAGCATTTTATATAAAGCAGAAAGTCTATTCATGTTTACATGTTTACGTCTTTCAAATATATATATATATATATATATATATATATATATATATATATATATATATATATATATATCAAGTCAACATTCAGATTTTATAAGTTGCATTAAAACTATAAACCTGCTGCAGTATTATATGTTTTTGATCTCCTGTTGAACTTTAATCTGTTGAAATAATGATTCTACATGTCTGGGAGCAACATCTTTACATGGTTATTTAGGCATATGTCACATTTTGATAGTCTTTAAACATGTTGAACAAAGCAAATTATGCTCCTTATTTTTGTCTTCATACTGATAGAAGTCAGAGAAATGTGAAAGCAAATGGTGTTATTTAAATCACCCTCAGACGGGGCTTAAATTGTGCTTTGTTTTGTTTTCCTGCTCCTGTCAGCTAGAAAATAAAATATTCAATTTCACGCTACTGATACAAATGTATGTGCTTTCTGGATTTCGTTAGATGTTTTTCAATTTGTAAAATGAAATGGGAATTTGTGAGATTAATGCAGCTTACCTGTGTGGATCACCAAGGCTCTCTGGTGCAGCTTTCACCATGAAGATGAGGGAAAGACTCGGAAGAGGAAAGTCGTATTAAGACCTGGGTCGATTAAGTTGTTATTTTGCTACTAATGAGCAGGTTGATCTCAGAGGGCTTATCCTGTTGCTGAAGTGAATAAACCTGGCATAATATATGTTTATATTCAAAATGAGTTTGCCTTCTACCTGAGGTTGTGTAATATAATGTGATTCTAAGTATCTTACAAACAAAATCATACTGCATGACTTTTTTAACATTTTGCCTGTGCAAAAATGTCTTATATGCAGGAGTGACGAGATGTTTACTACAAGTCACAGCCTAATTAAATAGAGTGATATTGCACTCAACTTGTATTCATTTTTTATGGAACAAGGTACAAAAATGACAACAAATCTTGTTACAGCATCTCTACGTTGAAACATCCAAATTTGAGTGCAGTTTTGTGGTGTGGGAATGTTTTCTCTTTTTTTTCAACATGGTACTTGACATGATAAGAAGCTCACGCTAAATACAGAGAAATACTGGAATTAAACCCAGTAGATGCTGCAGATGAAATGGCTTAGATCAAAGCATACTTATGTGAATGCCCCAGTCTATCAGTCAGACTCCAGACGTAAATGCAACTTTGACTGTGTGGCTCCACTTGAAAATACTTTTTTACCATCAGAATCTATTCCTTTTAACTGAGATTGACATATTTGTCAAAGAATATTAGGAAGAAATGCCAGCTGCACATTTCCTTAAACATGCATAAGTTCAAGTCAGATTTATTTTAATTGTTATAAAAATGATCTGGAATTAATTTAATATTGCACTCAAAGCAGACTAGACTATGCATAATGCATAAACATAAAAAGAAGGTTAGAAAAGTAGATAATGACCTAAATAAATAAATACCTATAAGTAGGGATGTGTATGAAAAAGCCCCTGAGGGGGACCAAGCTCACTAGACAAAGCAGATAAGGGCTTATAAAAGCAGAGGGCTTTCACTGCCTGAGGATATGTCCTATTGGGAATCAATTTGATCCTAACCTGATGCTTTTTAACCTTTTGTCGGATGGAAAGGGACAAAAATACCTTCACACTAGGGCAGGCAGAACCACCTGGAGCTTGTCCAGCTCAAGACTGTGGAGATGACAATGGACTTCTGGAGAAGTCACAGACTGCTTAGACTTTTACCATTAGATCAGTGCTATAGAGCGCTATTTGCAAAAACCAGAGATCACTCAATGATGGTTCTTTCTCCAGGCGGTCAAACTGATGAACACTTTAACAGTCAGAGTGCCCAGACCAACATGTCATACATATGTTCAAAACCAAGTTTCCTTTCCCAACAATTATTTTTAAATATTTGTATTTAAAATGTCTTCAAAGCTAAATTTCTTGTTTGACAACTTGACAAATAAACCCAATTCTGATTTTGATTTATTTTAGTATTTTTCAAATAACTAATATCACTTAAAGGATTTATACATACAAAATACAAAAATATATGTTCTTTTTGCGCCTCAGGGTAGTTGTTCTCATGTTAACAAATGTTTGAAGAGGTTGTTGTTTTAGGGAAAGCTGTGGCCGTGGATGCATCAGGCTTCTTTTTGAAGAAGCGGGGGACATAAAGTGTAATCCTCTAATGACAGACAGAGTTGGCTTGGCTCACATATTGCTGTGAAGGTAGCTACACATATCCTGTTAACTTCAATTTGCTCACTGCTGCTGAGCCAGCAGACTGAACTGAATGATAAGAGACCAGATTCCAGCCTAATCCTTCTATCACGTTCCGTCTCTGTTCTCCGCCGCCCGCACCCGTCTCAAACGAACCACTACCGGTTGATTTGCCATTACCCCTGGCTGTGGAAAGGAGCCAGTAAATGTTCCTCCGAGGTGTAATGGGATGTACATTTTGTTGTTTTCCACATCAACTCATTCTCTTTTCTTACTAAAATCCAATCAGGAGGGGGAAAAAAATAAAGCTTAGTGTTTTTTTTCCTAGTGTCCTCTGTGTTTCCTGCTTTCACTTGTTTCCTTGGCACCGGAGAGGTTTTAGAAAAAAGTCTTTCTTCAAAATTGACATTTTTGTAGCAATGCAGTGATGACAGTGTAAGCTTTAAAATCAGTTCCCCCACCACTACCACTGTCTTGCTAAGATAGGACTTATCTTTTTGCTTTAAAGAAATGGTATGCATGATGTATCTTTAAATGCCAAAATTCTGATTAGAGTCCTTCGCGAAGAAGTATTAATAAAAAATTTAAATTGTTCCACATTTCATCCTGTTACAATCAAAAAGTTCAATGTATTTTATTTAAATTGTATATGATAAAACACAAAGCAGTGCATTGTATGAAGCGTAGAAAAACGATACATTTTTATAATTTGTTTTATAATTTGTTTACTCTGATAAAGCTAAACAATTCCAGTGTAATCAACGCTTTCTGAAATCTCCTAATTATTCATTAATTTATCCATAAGTTAATGAATAACTCATGCAGTAAACCTTAGCGGTGACAACTGATTAAATCAGAGAAAATATACATGTTAGAAGTCCAGACCTGAAGTTAGTTTAGAATATGTTGTCTGGAAATGGTTATCTCCATCCAGTCTGACTGAACTCAGACTGTTAATTTGCAAATGGATGGCATTTAAGAGTCTAAGTGTGCAAAACTGGCAGAGACTTTCTCAATAATATTTGTAGTTGCTTTTGAGATTGAAAGAATCTAGTTTTGTGTTTTATCTATCAATTAAAAATACTAATGAAATACACTGAAATTGGCTGATGTAATGTTGCATCAAAAGAATATTGATCCAAGCAGTATGAACCTTCTTACAAGGCACTTTAGTTCAACATTACCAGTTACCATTTCATGTGTCTAGATCCAAATGATTTGGTTGGCTTTACTCCAGCGCATTTTATATCTTCTTTTCACATCACCGTGAAGCAGGAAATGATTTGAATAAAAAAGAAATAGAGCTCAATACTTGCACCTAGATGAGAGTATTTCTTTCTTTTTTCTTCCTGAGAAAAAATAGTTTTTCCCCTGTTTATTGTGCTTTATTTGACTGCTGTCACGCTTCTTTCATGTGCATCAGCATTTGAATTTCAACTCAAAGCGAGAACCTCTGTGTGAACCAGAGGCTCTGCAGGAAACTCAGCTCAGGGAGGCTGATGACCCAGAAACAAACCCCTATGTGTGAATGCAGATCCAATACACTCGGCGTTGAGGTGTAAGCAACATAAAGTTGATGGAGATCAGATGAACCGTCTTTCAGTGTGTTACTTGCAATCATACTCGAATGAAGAACTCCCAATAATTATTCAAAAGGAATTTAAAACAGTGAAGAGATGAGAGTACTTTTTTTATAATAATATATATCTGTGACCTTGTCACCCTAATTGATCCACAGCTACATATGAACTACATTTTTGTCAGCTAATAAGCATCTGTTTTTATATTTCAAATTAAATTTTCTTTCTGTGTTATGGCATGTTCTTTGATTTAAGAAGAAAAACAAGATTCACATGAATGCAGATCATTTTTATTCCCACTTCCAGATTTCTGAATGGCATGAGGTTGACAAGTAGAAACTTTAGATTACTTGGCACTCAATAGACAGTTTTAAATGAAAAGAAAAGCAGGGTTTAAATGTTTTTCATTTTCTTGTAAGTGTGCAGAAAACATTTTAACTTATGTCAGACTTAAAGCGATTCTGAAATTCAAAGCAAGGTAAGGCTGTGCTCTGCAGTGTATTATGTTTCTCTGAATATAGCAAGGAGAAACATTGTAGAATACATTATTTCATACCTTCATAGACAACATTCAAATTTTTATTAAGACCACAAAATAGGTGATTCACTGAGTGCAGAGGAAACTTTTTAAATGACCAGACAGAGGAAAAACAAGGTTAAAAACTTTCCAAAACACATCAAATATCTTATAGACACTAAAAGCACATTTAAGTTTGATAAATGCAAGATCAATGGGCTGGAAGAAACTGCTATAATTTTTGAAGATGCTGCTATATATATCTATGTATTTATAGAAATGTGTTTAATGGTTTGAAAAACTAAAATACTTTCTAAAAAATCAACAAAACTAAGTTTTCAGGGGCAAAGTAGTTCTTCACAGCCAAATCATGTGACCTCTTCTTGGCCCTTTTAAGGTGAGATTATGATTTCACCATTGTAAATTACTTTCATTCTTTGATTGTCAGTGTGGGTACAAATTATCCCTTGTATACTACATTTCCCAGCTTTTTTGATTTCCCTAAAAACTAGGTACAAAATGAAGGCGCTCAAAACTACAAAGCCAAGAAGTAGCAAAGAGAGCTAAATGATAAGCACCTTGCAGATCCCTGTTGTCACAACAACAAACAAATCTTCCTAGTCAAGAGAATTATGAAAGAAAAGCACTTTCACTTTAACTTTCATAAAAGGATCCGGTTTATTTTTTAATTTTTAAAAGAAGCAAAAAAGGAATGGGTTTATGAAAAAGATGCAAACCACCATTGGATTCAATTTATTCTAACCAACCTTAAACCATTTCCCCTGGCAACGCAGGTTAACTTTTGCTGTTCATTAAGAAGCTCACACTGCTAGCAAGTTCGACATTAACATTAACGATTTGACTAAACTAGCTAAAGCAGATCAAAACTGTAATCCTTGCAGTTTTAACATTTTTTAAGCAAAAGTCTTCTGATAGTTATTTGGTTTGTAGTCAAAATATTTGTTCATACATACAATGACAAAGAAATGGTTGACATTCTAATCAAAATGTTTAAATATGATATGATACCATGGAAGCAGTATATGTTTTTTGGAATTATTGAAAATTACATTTTCCAAACTAATATACTTGACTACGATTAATAATTCATAAGGGCTAATACACAGCAGCATACCACTCTCTAAATATCCTTGTCTAATCCCCTACTGCCCTTGAAATCTTTGTATCCAGTTTCTTTAATCAAAAGTGAACAGAACCTTATGGACAGAGTGAACCAACTTAATTTAGGTTCTGGGTAAACACCAATGTGTACACAGCCAACAGTGTTTAGATAGTCATTGACAGAAACATAGCAGCTCTGACAAGAAGCTTGGAGCAAGATCTCCTCCTGGATTTTGGAGCAGATGGCTGTCTGCCTGTTTGGGGTGAGCTATGCGCCCTTGTCTTTGACCTGGTGTCATCATTTCCCATCACAGAGGCCAGTTGAATGCCAGGGATTATCCATAGAGTAGTTTTCCCTCGGAAGGCAGACACAGTTACTTCTTTGGTCTTGGCTGTTAGAATGCTATTATTTTCTGACTTCTGCTACTTTCAAAATTGCTTTGAGGCATTTTGTGATCCTAACAAGATATCCTTCACTCTCTGCTCCTTCCTCCAGCAGCCAATCTCATCACTTCCTTTTATTCTATTCATCTCCAGATTTTACATCTTTCTTGCATCATCCATTCCTCCATTGTTTCGCAGATCGGACTACCCCTAAGTGAAAAATGAGAAAGGTTGTTGCACAAAGAATTCCCTAACATCTACAAATCCCTTTCATTTGAAATATTGTTTCATGTAATACACACAATAACTGCAAACACAGGCTGCACTTGAAAAAGGATGTGATCATTGTATAAAATATTCATGATGCATTTAGACCAAATCCCATCTTATATTTGCTTCTGTAATTTCCTCTGACTGTTGAGCGAGGAGAGAAGAGCTGGAGCTGCTGGCTGTTGTCTCCAGAGATGCTTGTTGACAAATTCTGCTGCTATCAAAACTTCTGTGAGGGAGGTGACAATGTCAGGTGCTGCATTGTGGGGGAGTGAAAACTGCAGGCTGAGGACCTTATTCGAGACCTGCTGCTGTTTGGTCTGCAGCTTTTTAAGGCTTCACTACTGACACCTAATGGCCACAAATATAGAGAAGATTCTCTACAGAAAGCAGAAAGGACTGCAGGACAAGGTACATAAAACTTATACTCTAAGGGTTGGTAATACATTCACTTTTGTGGAGTCTTTTATTGTGTTGGTGATTTATTTATTTCTACTCCTACTTTACCAGCATGCATAAACAATTTTAGATTTCCTCACAGTCTTTTGTCCTCTGAGTGCTGCTTTATTTATCTACTCATAGTATTTTACATGCTATTTATGCTATATTTTTAAAACTATAGACCTATTTTCTATTGAGTAGGTCTTATTTCCTTTAGTTTTTTGTTTTTTTTCGTTTTGTTTTATTTAATTTCAAAAGCAATGCAAATCTGAACTGATTCTAGGTATCAGTGTTGGTGCCTTGAAAACTACTAATATATTTTGAACTTTTAAATTTGTTCATGTTGTGTTACAGCTACAAACCTCTGTATTTTATAAGATTGTCCATTATTGTGAAGTGGATTGTGCTTATTCTTATATAAACAAAATTCTGAAAGAGTTTTCATATGTATATTGAAGCAGTTCTCCTCCAATGTTATAGTTTTTAAATGGGCACATTTTTTACCGTTTCAGCAGAAAGTGATGAAGCATCTATGTATACTTTAACATTTATTTATTATGTCAGAGTGATTGTTGTCTAGTTTTTCTTGCAAAATACCTTAAAGCTCAGTTAATTGCGGTAAAGGGCATTGGTGAAAATCAATTTTAATTGAATTGCCACAGATTCTCACTTGATTTAAATCAGGATTTTGATTCAGCACTTGTAACACAAAAATATGCTGGGATCTAAATCACTCCATTGCAGGTTTGGTATAATGTTTAGGGTTGTTGTCTTGATGGAAGGCAAACATCAACCCTGTTTGAAATCTAACCCCCTGAGCTGGTATCAAGCTGCATCCCCACAGCATGATACTGCCACCACCATGTTGTATTCAAGGTGATGTACTGTGCAAAATATCCTCCACACATTCATTTTTGCAAGGTATGCTTGATTTCATCTGACAAGGCATAATTGTTTTCTGACTTTATTTATTTATGATTCACTCCTTTTCAGTATTTAGATAGCTTTTATGCACTTTTAAAATCTGTACATGGTGGTTGCTCTGGTTTTGAAGGTCTTAACTAGAAATTATTTACTCTTCCTCTTTCTTTCACGTTAGAGCTAGATGTAACTTTATGTTGGTCTTTTGCATAAAGTGTCAAGGCAAAATGCAGACGTTCGTCAAAGTGAAAAATATGAAAAAGTTCAGAGTATGAAGGCCTTTGTAATGTAGAATTTTAGTAAATTTTATGTAACTACTATTAAGTTTAGCATTTCAAAATACATACCCCTTCATTATTCATTATTCATTATTTGTTGATCTGTGATATATTGTTCGTAATCAAGTGCTTGTTTGGCTTATCCGAAGAAACAGACACTCAGCAGTGTAAGTCAGCTATTTCAAAAGCAGGAGTCTTCTAAGACTAAACCACAGCCAAGAAATAAAATATGGTGCCTGACTTTTCGAGTGCTTGAAGGTTAATTATTCAAGACTTTTCTCGCCTCACAACAAGCCAAGAAACAGCAGGATAACGTGGCAAGCAGCAGGAGCTTCTTCTTTATTCCCTCAGAGAGTGCCACAAGTTTAAACCCAGCGTTCTGTTTTAATTGAGATGCACATATTGTCTGGAGTCTGGCCCCTTCGAGCGCGCCAGAAGGAAATGTAGGACAGGCATGACCTCAGTTATTCTGTATACTCAGTGAAGCAATCAACGATATGATTTGATCCAACAAAAATAATAATAATGTATTATAATGATGACTTGTGAGTGTGAACTATTTGCTCCTACATCTGTTTAATGATTAAAAATGTACGCTTGCTCTCCATGATGAATGAGCAACACATGAATGCATGTTGGTATAATTAAAGTTTTACATAATTAGTTATCTATCATATTAAAAAGCAATTAAAAACACAAATTGGCTGGAAATAAATGCTTTTAAATTGCATAAAACAAAATAACGGAGAAAACCCTAGAAGACAATGCAAACATTTGTTTAATAGTGTATTAAGGCAAATCCATTTTTGCAATAATGACATGTTTTTCATTTTCCATCATTGGCAGAGAAAATATGCAGTGAGACTTCTTCATTGACCTCTCCCAAATTCTCCCTAGTTTTAGAGTTTTTGGACTAATTAGCCATGGAAAACCAACACTTGTATCTTACAGAGTAAATATATTAATTTTCATGTCAAATCACAGAATTAATAAAAAAAAAAAAGTCAAAAAAATGAAATATGCTCTCTTCACTGCCTTTTTGCTTGTATGTAAAAAGGACTTAACAAACATCAGCATGGAAAGACTTTCAATTCAAAATAGGACAGACTCAATTCGCACTCAGTGAGATGTCATATTTCCCATATTTCAGGTCATGTTTACACCAGGTTACACCCACTCATTTTGTAAGTTGAAAAATAGCTTCAGGGAGAATCGATTGAACAACATTCTACTTGGAAAACAGCTGCCCTAAAGAATGAACCAGAAGCAGACTTTACTCTATATCTAATTTTAGAATGATACAATGCTGCTCCTATTGCCATGTCTTCAAGGGTTTTGTTGGCAGCAGAAATTTTATGTAGGTCAATATTTAGTGCAACTTAGCAGGAAAATTGGCTTTTTAAAAAATATATTTTTGTCATTTGTTGATATTAACATTAATGATAATTGTTGTTTTCTGTCGTCTATGGAAAATGGAAAATGTTCATGCTATGATGATATTATCATGGAATTCAGCACATATAAGTTGAAACATGCAATAGTGATTTCCTTACCTAGTATATTAAACAACTCAGCCAGAAAAGTCAATGTCTCAATAATGTGTCTTGTGCAGAATATAACTTTAATAAATAATATGTTTCTTTACATATTTGTTAAAAATGTTATTGTGGTATTGTGGTTATTGTGTCTTGATGTAAGGTTAGTATTAACAATTTCCCTCATACACCTCCATCTTTATAATTTTACCAACTTTGTGCAATACTCCAGTGCTATTGACCATGAAACTGCTTAACAGCTCGTACAATGTTTTTAAGGTTTCCTAGTACCACCTTGAGACAAACACACATTTTCCAATTTTGGTTAAATACCCCAATTGTTGTCTTGTCACACCCTCAAACTTTCCAGTAGGGAATATTCACCTGTTCACATGGGCTTCCATAGATCTCTGGCATCTGCTCAGTGTATTTTGATGTTAAACTGACTACACTTTCAATATCGAAACAGGTTCCCCAGTATCTTCCAGTAAATAATAGACTTTAGTCATGGCAATTGGTGTGTTATTCCTGAACATTCAGCACAATTTGCACCTTTGAAAATGATCAAATGTGAAATATTATTACATTTTTGATGGTCTTCTCTTGTCAATTATGAAGTATGTATATATATTGATATAAATGATTTAAACTCACTTTGAAGAAGAAAACTGCCTTTTTAAGGCAGCTTGTATATTTGTTGCTTGAAGGAATTCTTAATGAGCTCCTGACATGTTTTAAGCTTTATGATGATAAGTGACCAAATTCCCAAGGTGTGGGCTTCCTAAGCCCAACCAATTCCAGTGATTAATATAATATAATATAATATAATATAATATAATATAATATAATATAATATAATATAATATAATATAATATAATATAATATAATATAACATAATATAATATAATATAATATAATATAATATAATATAATATAATATAATTGCTCACACTGTACAGACATTCAGTACAAATATATAGATATTAGGCAGAGTAAAATAAGGATAAAGGAACATCTAAATGTTACTGCCAAGTTTTTATAGATTAGAAATAAAGAAAAAGATTGATGTGAAAGAGAAAAAATGCTTGTGTCTTCACATTAGAGTTACAATTCTGGATGTAAGCCATTCATTGTGAGACAGCCTAGAGAAGCTCAATTTGGCAAATTGCACCCGAAAACATCAATCTCAAGGTAATAGTTTTAGTGGGATCTATGGGGTCAGAAGCCTTTTTCCTGACCCCAGACTTGTAGTGTTAGATTGAAAATGTCACTAATGAGCTTCATAGCCAGTTTTATGTTATGTCCTACTGAGACATAGTAAACAACCTCTAAACTTTAGTTTATTCATTTTAAACCTAATTGTTTTCGTAAGACTTTAACGTGACAAAAATAGTTTGTTTGGGAGTTTGACAAATTTATTTTCATGTCAAATAAGCCCCGCCCAATCTGTAATGTTGCATCAGAATATCCCGGAAATGTCATCATCCCTCACCCGGCTTTCCTGCTGCTCACAGTTCACTTCAAGTAGCATAACTTAGCTCTGAATGTGGGCTCGTTCTTGATTTGTTATGGCTGAGCAGACTTTGGTAAAGGAAATGAATGACTTGCAAGTGGACGGGAGCATAAAGGTGATCATTTTATTTTTTATATCGGGATAAATAGACTGTTGAAAGCCAACTAGTAGCTAGCTTAGCATGTGGTAAGAAGCATGCTGTCATTTAGCGCTTTGCTATGTGGGGCTAACGCTTCAGCTAGCTGAGTTGTAAGTGGATTATTTGTTACAATATCATCGCAAACGCTCCTCTACGAACTTTTTAACGTTTAGTTTATGCTTAAATGTTTCCTGCTGGGTTGCTAGAAGTAACTTTCAGGTACTCGTGTTTCGTCTGTTTGCATGATTTCGTAAACCAGCCAAACTCTTGTTAAAAATGTGAATAATTGTTTATTTCATTGTCATTTGAAAGATTATTCAGTGTGTAGCAAATTTTAAACTTTTTGTGGCGATTGTTCTGTGTTCACAGTATAAATCGATTTGCACCCAAAACCTAAATGTTGCTCATTTGACAAAAGGTTTCATTATAGACTGATAGAGGTCAAAGATTTGGTGACCTAAGGATAACAGACAACCTTCTATCACTGAGTTCTGTAATTAATTTGACACGTTTTTGTTTGATTTCCGTCTGGTTGTCAACTACTTCCAAAAGATAGAACTTCTGTTACGATATTAACATTTGCACTTGTCTGTGCCCTCCATATGCATTTTAAATATAGATAGAAAAACTGAATATATATTGTCCCAGTTGTGACCACATGTCATTTTTATCACTTCCTTCATTGTGGTATTTGGACAGGAGTCAAGTACACCCAGTAAGAATGGAGGGAAGAAAAAAAACAAAAATGTTTCTGGGGACTCGGCAGGCAAGACTGAGGTGAGTTAAACGTCATATGGGTTTCTTGACCTGACAGCATAAGACAATGGTGATTAACAAGTATTTATTTATTTGAAATACCCATTGTTTTGAGGTGACACTTAGCATCACTGATTTGTTGAACCTGCTGAGGTTCAACGACTGACCACTAATCAATGTTACTCTTCTCAAGAAACTAAATTAACTTCTTGTTAAAAAAACTACATGTTATGAGAACTGCTATTTAAATGAAATACTGATTTACATTATGTATAAGATAAGTTCTTTGTTGAAGTCCTGTTTTCTGAGAGAGATTTTTTGGGGAATTATATTGGTTGGTGGATTACAGATTGCAGGATGTGTGAGTAGGTTTTCTCTGCTGTGTAATGTTTGTTTTTGAAAATCTCTTAACTGTACAGTAGTGTGTTGTACATCCACCTGGATTATTCAGCTTTCTTAAGCTATATGTCCAGCGTTGTGTGGAAACACATTTGATGCCTCTTATTTTATTAATTAATTTTTTCCTGAATAGTACTCTAACTTAGGTGATTGGCATTTTCACAGAAGAATTACAAACTGGGATCTGGTCATTCAGGTTCGAGTACTTTACTACTGGGTGTGAACAGTCATGTTTACAGTTGTCATTTTGTATGGAAATCTGCCTGGATGTTTAAAACCCGATCTGAACAGGATGTTGTCCTGGGTTTGCTTAAGATGATCTATTTGCAAAACAATCATTTCATACAAAACATGTTGGACTAGACTGTAAAACAGGGTCCCAACATTGGCAAGCTTTGATGGAAATGACTACCTGACAAAAAAGTGATTCATTTTAAGAAATCTAAAAAATTTAAGACTTAAACTTCAAGACATTCAAATAAATGCAACATGTTTTAAACCAGTTTTGAAAATTAGTAAATTATTTTAATGAATGGGTCTTAACTTTTGTTCAGATGCCATATATTATTTCACAAATGTGAAATAATAACATAATAACTCATATATATTTTCTATCTAGATTTTCTACACTTAGCTTTTAAGTATTGACTTTTTTGTTGGTAAAATCCCGTAAAGTCTCTTGTATTATTATGTGGTGCTTCACCCAAACGGTCACCAGTTTTTGATTTGAAGGCAAGCAGATCTGCTGTTCTGTTTAACCCAGTGCATATATTAAACACTGGCAGCCTATTAACTGTTGCCAGTCCTTGTACTTACAGCCTGTGTTTCCCCCACAGTTGTCACCACTGCCACAGTACATCGACGACCGTCTCACTTTGTATGCAAAGCTGAAAGCCGAGCACGACGCTCTGATTGCAGAGAGAGCTGCGACGGATAGCAAGCCTATCAAGGTGACCCTGCCTGATGGGAAGGTGGTGGAGGCGGAGTCCTGGAAGACCACACCGTACCAAGTGGCATGTGGAATCAGGTCAGCATAATGATAGCTCTGCTGTAATTATAGTGGTATTACAGTTAATTCGAATGAAGCAAATAAAAAAGGGGGCTACCAGACTTTGATTGCCAAAAGCTGAACTGTGATGTGTTGCTATTTAACATGTGATTATTGTTGCTCTCCTTTAAATAGTCCACATCACTTGTATAATTAAAAGCAGAAGCTGCCACCAGCCAGTCTTGTGGTTGTTATATTAATAAGTTGATTAAATCATCTGGCCACAAACAAGTTAAAAAAAACATCTAGATAAAATATTTTGTGTGTTTGGTATTCTTTGGTAATCTTAATCAATGATTCAATATAGAGTATATTTCTGGATATCAAAAAATCTCCACAAACCAAACATTGTGTCTCTGATGTATTTATTTAACATACACTTTAAAATTCAGTATTTTTATAGGAAAGCACAATGGACTCTCAGGGAAAGCTTGTTTTCTTGAGCTGCTTGTTAATATACCCCAAATTATAGCTTTGTAAAACAAAAGCTCACCAACTTGACAATATTCATTTATAATGTTAATGTTGTATAAATTGTTTCTAAGTTTAATATTGCGGTTTAATTTGTATAATTTGTTTTGTTGCTGGCAGTAGATATTTCTAAGTAGAAAATGTAATTAGGAACACCCTGTGACCGAGGGAGCTGCAGCTTTCATTTTTTACCTGCCATTATCAGCAGAGTTTAAAAGGGATTTCTATAGGAGCCATTCCCCAGTTGATATGTTCCTGTTCTTTACTTTGATGTGGAATATTTTATGTTTTACGGTGCAGCCAAGGCCTTGCTGACAACACAGTGATTGCCAAAGTAAACAACAGTGTGTGGGACCTTGACAGACCTTTGGAGGGTGACTGCAGCCTTCAGTTGCTCAAGTTTGATGATGAAGAAGCTCAAGCTGTAAGTTTAAATCATCAATGGTCCTGATTTTGGAGTACTGGTAGAAAATGATGTATATAAATTTCTGCATATGGTTATGAGTGCAAGAATCAGTTTTCTTGATTCTGTCTGAATCAGATTTATTTATTTATTTGCGAGTAATTTGGACATATTTACAGTGTTATTTGTTGGTATCTTCCAAACTCTTCTTTCTTTTTTCTTGTACATGTCGTAAGACTTTTCTGGTAATTATCTTACTAGATGTATCTAAGGATAAAATTATAGTTGCAAGAATAAGTAAATAGATTAATATTTTTTATATGAATTACTTAGCTAATGATTCAATTTCAGTTTTAACAGTATCCATTAATGTCAAACAAAACTATGTTTGATCAGTGATTCTTGCTTAATGGTGCATAAAATGCTTATCATTGTTGGAAAAATATTTGTATTGTAATTGTTGTTCCCCTTCTGACTTTTAATCATTCAAAATGTCTTTACTGCAATTTTAATAAGCACCAGAATAACATTGTTCAAACATAAAGTTTGGCAATCCAATCAGATTAACGGCATCATTCAAAAGCTACTTATTGTTTTTCCTTCAATAAACATCATGCTGTTTTGTAAAACATATTTTATAATGTTAAGAAATCAAATTAGAAAAATACACATTCTTCATCACATCAGTTTTATTTGCCTTTGTATGTTTATCAATAATATAAGAAATAGATATTTTTTGTATTTAGTATATAACTGGCTGACATTTTATGCTAACATTTTAGGTTTACTGGCATTCCAGTGCCCACATCCTTGGAGAAGCCATGGAGCGTGTGTACGGAGGCTGTCTCTGCTACGGACCTCCGATTGAGAACGGCTTCTACTACGACATGTTTCTGGATAACAATGAGTGAGTTACTCAGGTTTTGGGCTCAATTTTGTCAAGTAGTTTTGGTCTCAATGAGAGTCTTTTGGGTGTAAAGTGTGTCTAGCAGGTTCTATGAGATTGGTGACTAACATACCTCAGAATACAGGAACTCGTTGAGCTGTATTTTTCTTGGGTGTGTTTCAATTCAGCTTTAATGTGTTAACAGTTTTCTGGTGAATAATTTTTTCATTTGACTTTATTTTATTTCTTTTTTGCTACGGCTGCTTTTTGTCCTGCTGTAATGATGTTTTCCGAATAATTCTGCAGCCCACTTAATGAAGTCAGTTTATGCTAATGGCCCTACTGGATACAGTTGGTCTAAGGATATTTTGACATTGCTGAAGGGCTAAAGCCAAGGACTTGTGGTGTTTGTTTTTGCTTTGTCTAAATATGACTTTGTTGGTGGACAAAATGTCCTTCTTGTAGAGTCTGGGGCTTTTAGCTTACAAACTGGTTATATTTTACAACTTTATTCCTTTTTAAACAAAACAATTAATCATTGTCTAATTATTATTTACATATTTAAAGTCTGTGCAGTCTAGAAATGTGTGCCATGTGTGCTATAAACTTAAAAATGGTATGAAAATTTGAAAAGTTGTGCATGGAAATACGCATAAAGCTAACTCAATTTTACTGGATTACATGGTAGATTACTTTTAATAAGGAAAATTAAGTAGAATATAACGTTTCTCTGTAAATAATGCTTAAATGAGGCGTCATGAAGCGTTTCGACCATAGCAAAATTGTATTGATACTGTATCGATACTGTGTCACTGAATACTGACATCTGCTGTTGTCTATGGACCCATCACTAGTATTGTTTTTTTTAACAGGGGTGTATCAAGTAATGACTTTGCAACTCTGGAGAGCCTTTGCAAGAAAATCATGAAGGAGAAGCAGCCGTTTGAAAGGCTGGAGATAAAGAAAGAAACTCTTCTGGAAATGTTTAAGGTAAGGCGATGGATACACAAGTAAATACAAAGAAAATTCTAATTCATTAATAACCCTATAATGTTCTTTTAAAGTACAACAAGTTTAAGTGCCGCATTCTGAATGAGAAAGTCACCACTCCCACCACCACCGTTTACAGGTGAGTCCAAAGCTGGATGGAGTAAATATTCTGTGGGTTTTTTGTTGCAAAATTGTAAAGACAACCTGAAGTGCATGAATTTCGTTAGCCAAATTTGATCTGTTGTCAACATTTTTTTGCACCAGAACTTGTTAACATACACAGTGCTGACCTACATGACCTGAATCAGTGACATCTGTCATCTGAATTGGGAACATTGGGTTCTGTATATTAGATAAGAAATCCTCACAGTATATATAAAATACTTTATATCTGATACTTCAGACATTTTCAAATGAAAAATAATATATTCTTAAGTATTTTTCCCCACAAATACCGTATCATTTCAGATGTGGTCCACTAATTGATTTGTGCCGGGGTCCTCATGTGAGACACACTGGAAAAATCAAAGCCCTTAAAATACACAAGGTTAGTCTACTTTTTTTTTTCTTTTTTTAAAAAGAAGAGTATAAAACTATGATGTGACACTGTTTGTTGCTACCAACTATATTTAGTTTGTTTCAACTTCTGGAACAGAACTACTCTGTCTTACACTCATGGGATTTGGTGGACTCTGGAGAACAGTGAAGTTTTATACCCTCTCCCTGTTTTTCTGTTGTGCTAGAATTCTTCTACCTACTGGGAGGGAAAAGCAGACATGGAAACTCTCCAGAGGATCTACGGAATCTCTTTTCCTGACCCCAAAATGCTGAAAGAGTGGGAGAAGTTTCAGGAGGAAGCCAAGAACAGAGATCACCGCAAATTGGGCCGGGTAGGAACTGAAATAAAAAAGCAATGTCGGCTAGAAAGAGAGTAAAATCATTGTGTATTCTGAAGGGTTGAATATGTTAAAAACTGTTATTTATGGATCTACTGCTATTCAGTCTACTTGAATAACTTTTTTTAATGAAAGAATTGATTTGACTAGGCAAACCTACTTTAAAAATGACTGAAATTGTTTATTATAATCCAGTTTTTCTGGTTGTCTTTAGGAATGTTTAAAAAAAAATAATGCTAATTATGTTGTTGCTGGTAGTACAACTGATTTTATATTTTTTCTTTTTGCATGAGTATAGAAATTGCTAAATTTATGATGTAACTTTTCCGATGAGTCACTGTTGATGCTAGAAGAAATAAAGGAGTTATATTTAGCTCTGCTAAGCAATTGTTGCTACAGGGCGTGTGTTCTTCTGTCTGTCTGCTCCATGTAATCATGCTTATGGAAAAACAAGTTAAACAGGAGCACAAATACAGACCAGGATTTATATATAATGAGGTGTTGCATTATGTGAAAGGAAAAACTAGTTTTGACCTTGGTATTACCCACTTAAATTTCCCATCACTTTAACAAACCTTTGTTTTTTTTAAATTAAGGAGCAGGAACTGTTCTTCTTCCATGAACTGAGTCCAGGGAGCTGCTTCTTCCTGCCTAAAGGGGCCTTCATCTACAACACGCTGATTGAGTTCATCAGAGTGAGTTTGAGCCGACAGGCCCACAGTGGATAATTGCTTTGATCTCGCTCCAAGCTTTGAGAGAAAAAGTCCAGGGTTTGAGGCAGAAAGTTTAGTTTTGCAGGAAAACCTGAAGAGAATAAAATGATCAGAATAAGCACTACTTGTTCTGTACAAAAGTAGAAAACGAAGACGTACAATAGGATTCAATATTTAACATGCATATTCTTTTCTCTATTTTCTGCCTTTTTTATATTACATACACATGCTTTGATAATGAAAAGGCAGTTTACAAAGCTGTTCTTTTAGAACAACATAAAAAGCAACATAAAAAAATATGTAACTTAAGCAATTCTTCTTTGTCATAGATGGCAAATTAATAAATTTAGATTGCTCTAAATAATTGATACATTAGGGTATGTTTAGTCTTTTTTTTCATGCTAATATATCTTGCACTTTTAACTGTGCAGCTGTTCACATAACTGCATCTTCACAAATTAGATTAATTAACCAGCGTAATAGACAAGTCTATTTCTGAACCAAATTTAATAAACACAAAATGCTATATTTCAGGTGCATATGAACCGGTGTCACAGGCTGTAGAAACTTAACACTGATTTTCATCCACTTCACTTTTCTTCCAGACTGGAACCTGTAGTTCAAAATTAATTTTAATTTCAAAAAGAAACTTTTCACAACTAAACAACCTTTCAGTCCTTTTGTTCTTAGCTCAAGAACTCTCCAAATATTAACACAGCGACGTACTGCAGCCTTAATATATTGTGTGTTTACTCTTGGAGCTCTGTGTCCAACTGGAGTCCATTCCTTGTAAACGTCCAAAACTCATGAATAGGCTTTGCTTCTCAATCAAGGTTGTGGTTATCTCAGTCACTTGTACACCGTTTTTCAACCACACATTTTTTTTCCCCAATCAACATTCTGTGAATGTGCATCAATACTTTTTCAGCAATTACATTTTGATTAGCCACCGTCTGCTGGAAAATTGTCAAACAGATTATGTAGAGTGTAACTGTTCTGTTATGACAATACATTTGTTCTTGCTCTTAATGTTAAAGTACACAAGTTTAAATTGGAAATAAACACAACGGTGCATTGTTTGACTGTAACATTTTTCAGGTAATACAGATAATGCAGCAAAAGTTATGCTGTTCAAAAACATAAATAAATAAACTAACCAAAAACAGCTTCACATAAAATTGTACTGGTAATACAAAAAAAAGTTATATACATGTATATTTTTTAAATTTTATAACTTATCTTGAACAATAGGTGTAATTATTTCTACCTCTCTGGAAATTGATTAGACTGCTAATTAGTCTAATGTTGGATGCTTCAGAATTTTACATCAACACTTTTTATTTTGAAAGTGAAAAATTTTAAATGTCTGTTTCAAAACTCAGGACCAACTACCAGAACAGCTCCTGAAGACTTAATCCTTCAATATAAAGTCAGGCATTTCCCCACCCTCCTTATCATCAACATACAGTTTTACTTGAACTGTTTTACATTACCTTCTGTTCAGATAACAAGCAGAGTTGTAAAATCCTCAAATGAAACGTTTTGCTTGTTGCTATTGTGCGTTTCAAACTTCCTGTTTCAGTCCAAATGTAATTCCTGCTTTTTACTTTGTTAGACAACCCCAAATCAAACTAAAGTTTGTAAGTCAAATACCGTTGAAGTGAACTAACCCTTTGTAAAATAAATCAAAACATGTAAATCAGATTAATTTGACGGCATTGAAGAAAAGTTATTTCTCTATATTCTAAAGGGTGAGAAATTGCTTTTCAAATCTTGATTCCCAGAGTGTGCACTCACAAAGAAAAAAACACTTTAAGCAATTTCACTTTAATGTAACAAAATGGATTTCTGACAGAGGCGATTTCGAGAAACGAAATTGGGTTTCATAAAGAAGCCCTGTCTGCACAAGCTTAAACTCCACCTCTGTCAAATATAGTAATCAGTCAGTCAAATACTTTAATGATGAAAAAAATCCCATCAGTTGCCCAAGATTTTATTGTGAAAGCTCTTTCATGGCTAGATTTTGAAGTGTAACACCCAAGTAGACAAAGCAAGCCAAGATGTATTAACACATGAAAATGAGACGCAATAATCAGTATAAATCGTCCCATGTGAATTTGGCATATCAGATTTCAAGGAGTTAAGCAGTTTTAAAGCAACAAAAAAGCAATTTCTCATTTAATTTCATGTTTCTAATTTATAAACAGAATTGAAGGTAAAGTTCCTTCCACAATTATTTACAACTTTGCTAAAATCTAAAGTAGTGTTATGATTAATTCAAGATGCCGCTCTTCAACAACTCTTGCTGCTGCTAGTGTTTTTCTAGTGAGATGCTGGAAAAACTGTTTTTAAGCATTTAGATCTACGCGATTGTAGATTTCTGCAGTTTTAGCCTAGATTTGCTCATTTATTACAACCATTTCTTGATTTATATGATATGACCTCTTGGCTCTCCCTTCTTGGAAGACGAAGGGAGGCCAACCGCCGTGTTAACTCATAATTGCACACCAGGGAAATAGGATGTCAATAACTACTGATTATGGGTTTTGAGATTCCTATCAAAAGAAAAGTCCAAATAAAGCAAAAAAAAGCCTGTAGCATTTTTTTAGGAGTCAAATATTGTGGAAGATTTTTTTTGTTTATATCTTTTTACATAAGAATGTTTTTTACTTACATGGGGGCAATACATATAATTTAATTAAGGATTTAATTTTTTAAAATGTTCCACCCCTATCTTGTGTATGTTATAAAATGTATTTAAATGTACTTATTTTAACTTTTTTCCTGTAATTAAAAAGGTGTTTTTTAATTTCACCTTTATCTCAGTGAGAGCTGAGGTCTCATTCACAGGAGTGACCTGTTCTTCCTTTTTCACAATATCTATTTTCTCTAATTATCACAGAAATTAGATTTTCTGCAATGTTACTGATATAAAATATGAGTTGAATTTAATGGGTTTTTTTTGTTTGTTTTTTACACTATCTGTTGTAATCAGGTGTGGAAGGTGCTATTTGTTAGCAGAAGTCCTTCCCTGTGACAGAAGACTGTTCAAGGTTTTATTTATAGTGCAGATTTTTTCTGCACTATGAACGCCTTTGAATGTCCTTCAAAGGCGCCATGTATCTTATAAGGAATACTTTGGCATGTCCTTCGCAGAGCGAATACAGGAAGAGGGGTTTCCAGGAAGTAGTGACTCCCAACATCTACAACAGCAAACTGTGGATGACTTCGGGCCACTGGCAGCACTACAGCGAGAACATGTTCTCTTTTGAAGCAGAGAAGGAGACCTTTGCACTCAAACCAATGAACTGTCCTGGGCACTGGTGAGACATAGGCATTTTCTTACAAGAAATTGTATAATTTAGTCTGGCAGTGAGGGGAAAAATGAACATTAATTTGATAAATGAAAACACCTTGTAAATGAGATAAATGATTTTGTTTTTTCCTCATAAAATGAAGTACCTTCATGCAAAATAGCTGTGATGTTTAGCTCTGTATCTTTTTGTGACAAACTGTCGCTGCAGCAGATTTTCAACCAGCACGGCTGAAATTGGAATGGCTTTAAGACCTTGTAGTGTTTTCAGATGGAAAATGTCCCATTTCTGTTTCCTGCTGAATTGCAGGATAAATAGAAGTAACACTTTGAATCTTTATTTTAATATCTTTCATATGTTTATTTACTGCTCCGGTCTCTTATCGCTTCCCAGTAAATCACATTATCATCCAAAATAACTTTTACTTTGTTTACAACAGTTGCATCAAATCTTGCATTTACTCTCAATGTTGTTTTGAATCAGTGTTTTTGTAATAACTTTAGGTTGAAATCGCATTGTGTTTTCACACTTTTTTTTCCTCCTCTCTGTTTGGACCCAGCCTGATGTTTGATCACCGTCCTCGCTCCTGGAGAGAGCTTCCTCTCCGCATGGCCGACTTTGGCGTCCTGCACAGAAACGAGTTGTCTGGAGCCCTGACTGGCCTCACGCGAGTCCGCCGCTTCCAGCAGGATGACGCGCATATCTTCTGCTCAATAGACCAGGTGAGGACTCTCTTACAAAAACTCATTTCTGGAGGAAGAAAAGCTGTCTGTGGCTAATAATTTGCTCAGAGTGACATTGCCTGCGGTGCTGTCAGCTGAGGTTAAAGAGTACAAGTTGGAAAATAAACGATGCTATTCTGAAATAATTTTAAATTTCTACAGCTCATGTGTCAGGTCTTGCTGTGTTAATAATGAATGTGCAGCGTTTGGACAAGGAATATGAATTTATTCCTGATTCTCCTGCTTCATATTTTAATTGTCAGAAGTAAAACTGCAATGCAGAAGTAAAACTGCAATGCACAGTTGTGTTCAGTGTTGTATTTTCATCACAACACTGCTGCATTTCAGATCTGCTTCTTGTGGGTAAAGATTTAGTTTTTTAATTTGGTAAAACTACAACATGAGTCAGCTTTCCAGAGTAACACAATAAAAACGCTGTGTGTAAAAGCACACAGTGTTTATTTGCAGGATTTCAAACTTTTACTACAACACTTTCTGGCACAGCAAACGTGTTATTAATGATGAATTGTTTGTCATATTCACATATGAAAACTCCAAATTCTTCTGCTCCATGGTGAACAGTTTGGAGACAAGGTTATTGCCCCGAATCACTTCCAGTATCAGTTTAAAGAGACCAAAAGTTCAAAAAGTGAAGCAATTTTATTCATTATCAGACTCGTATATGAAGATGCGGCAATACACAGCCAGATTGATCATGATTGTGTATTGTGAAAAACGGCTGGAAAAGACACAAAGATCGTAAAGCCTTTAGGCCAAAGCGGCTCGATTTTAGGAAAATATGTGATAATATAACAAGCCATTAAAAGTGTACATGTGTTTCTGCTTTGGGTTCATTGCAAACAGACCCTAGATAATGAGTGGAAAAAAATAAAATCTTAATTTTTCCATCAAATTTTATTGAAAACGGGAATTTTAGCCAACTTCGTTTTGCTTTGATACTGAGAAAAAAGTAACTGTTGTAACTTAATGGCTTAACCGGTACACCTGATGTGTACCTATTAAAATGCACTGGACTAAGTATCATAGGTATATTACCAACAAAGACAGGATGAATCTATGCTTCCTACATAACTAGATAATAATTTAAATGCATGTAGTTCTTGGCATACTGTAACATTGTCATGCTTACAATAAATTGGGGTAAAAACACAGATAAAAGCTTAAGAACCGTAAAAAATGACAAAGCTAAGAATAGAAACATTAAACTGTTAACGCTTGTATAAACATGATGTTTTACTAAATTTATGTTTTCAAATATTAATTTTCTGTTTTTGTGGACCCCAGATTGAGGAGGAAATTAAAGGCTGCCTGGACTTTCTGCGTACAGTTTATGAAGTGTTTGGCTTCACTTTCAAACTCAACCTTTCTACAAGACCAGAGAAGTTTCTGGGAGAGCCAGAGATCTGGAACCAGGCAGAAAAGGTAATTTCTGTTCCTCTCAGTATAACAGAAAATATGAACACCCAGAAGGTGCCGTTAGAAAGTATTGGCTGAACAGAAGCAGATTTATATTTTCTCAAAGCGGCCTTCAGTTCGGTGGAAGAAAATGCTTCTTCCCTCTTCAGAGATAATCTTCACACTTTGCTGCTTTCACGTCTTCTTCTGTCCCAGCGAGTTGATTTACAGGAAAAGCAGCAATGTTTCAGTGATTATTTTTTTCAACTTAAAGCCTCAATTGGCTAAATTATTGTGTAAAGCAAACAATGAGAGGCGTTAAATTGAGCAATAATGACTGTTTAGCCTATAGATTACCACAATACAGACCCTTTCTTTAACTACTTGGAAGTCTGGGAGAATTTTGTAGAGTTTGTGTTAAATTGCAGCTGATAAAACAAAAGACTTTGTTTTCAGGTGCACTTGGGATTGAACGAAGGATGTTAGATTGTTGGTTTTGTAAGGATTTACTGGCAGGCCTTAGATGGATGAAAAGGTGTTTGTTGGCAGGTACACTGCTGGAATTGAGTTTTAGTTGGGGGGTTTTTTTTCCACTTGACATACTAATCAGCACTTTTGTATGCACATTTTCCCTCTTGATTTCCATTACTTATTTATACATCAATTTTTACTAGGGCTGCAACTAAGGATTATTTTAGAATTCAATTTGTTTCACATTCTGCAAAGTTTTCATTTAACTACTTCATCTTTTTTTGTGCAATGTTAAAAGATGCAAATAAACAAATACATTTATTTTTAATTAAAACATAGTTTGCCTGGAATGTAATAACCTTGGCCATTTGTTGCAAAAGATTAATCTGCAGCCAAATAAATACTTCTAACATCAACATGTGAAGAGCTGAGCTCTTTCTGCTTGACTTCACATCAGTGTAGAACTGATCTGCTGACTGTTTTGGTTTAACCTATTAACTGGATAGCCAAAGGTCCTTAATAAGGAGATTTTCACTTCCTTTTCTGTATTTTCTTGTTGCAGAATTTGATACAAAGGAAGCTATATATAAACCTGAGGAGTTCTGGGTAGAACATATTTACGCAGAAAAGTTCTTATTTTCAATCTTAAATACAAAATTTATGTAATATATGCTTTTTCCTACCGCTTTAGCTTAATTATTGTTCTGACTCTGTTCTTTCTTTTGAGTCCCTGTACTTCAGTAAATGATTCATCGGTTACTAAATTAATTGACGTTCATTTAAGCAATTTTTACTAATTCCCCATCCTTAAAAATACTGTCTTTTTGTATTTTTACTGTCGTTAATTTACAGTGCTGTATTTTTTTTTTATCTGCAACTAATATTTAAACCTTTGATTGAGGTGATTATCCAATTATCCAGAAAACTGTTGGTAATTATCCAACAGTTTTCACTATTTTCCTGGTATGAAAATAATGACTATGTACTTTAATTATCCAATAATAATGTTTTCCTGCAACCTTTTATATCTCAACATATTTCAAAAAAGTAAATTTTTTGTTAAAATTTAACTCATGCATGCATTACTTGCAGAATAACATGTTTTAAGCTTTTATTATTGCTAGTGCTGATGAATAATGGAATAAATGTAACCCGGGTTCTTGTGAAGGATCTAAGAGCACTTGGTTGCACACCTTGTAAATCTTTGCACGCTTGAATTGGCTTTAGTTTACAATCCTCTTAAGGCTGTGGTTACTCTCGCTACTTATACACCTTTTTCTACCGCGTGTTTATCTTCCGTTCAACTTTTCATTAATATGCTTTCAAACAGCGCTGTGCAAATGGACTCTTTTGAGCTTTTGTAGCTTGTTCTCATAGTTTACAGCATCAGTAACGGTCTGATGGACAACTGTCCAGTCAGAAGCTTTGGCCATAGCATAGTATTTCTGCATTAAAAATATTTTTTATTTGTCTGACATAATATAAAAATGTTCTTAAAAACTATGACTAAAATCAATAGAAATGGTTAAATTAGTATGGCATTAATAGTAATCTTGTGTTTTTTGTGTTGTTTTTGTGATGCACCTGTAAGACACAACAGGTTGAGGTTAAAGGTCATGGTACATGGATAAGGTCTTGTGTTATGATTTTCTTCCTGTTTTGCTGTTTAATTTGTCTGAGAATTATGGTGTTTCAAGCTTCTATATATATATATATTTATTTATTTTTAATCTATTACATTTTTCTATAGGATAAACTCCTGGACTTGATTTCTTGTTTATTGTTTGCAGTGAAACAGATGGAAAAAGACAGATAAAATGGGCAGAAGGAGAGGCAGAAAGCTCTGTGCTTTCTCCTCCTCATTTTATTGCTCAGATACATAACATAACATGGAGGCATTAGCAGTTCTCAGCTCAGTGATTTGTCCCAGATGAACTTTCTTGCTGTGCTTAGCAACACTGTTTACCTGGATATTGCTCAACCATGAATGTTGTTGTAAAGCAATATTAATCATTTCTGTTTTCGCAGCAACTGGAAAACAGCTTAAATGAGTTTGGGGAGAAATGGGTCCTGAACCCGGGTGACGGAGCTTTTTACGGACCCAAGGTGAGCGGAGCACTGAAGCATTGATTTAGTTCAGCTGTAAATCAGCTGGAGGGAGGACGGCTGATCACATGTGTTTTTTATGTCTGCAGATTGACATTCAGATCAAGGATGCCATCGGTCGATACCACCAGTGTGCCACTATACAGCTTGATTTCCAGCTCCCCATACGCTTTAATCTCTCCTTTGTCGGGTAACAGCTCTGCTGCTTTTCATTAATGTTAAATACTGCTCAAGATTTATTTATTTTTTTAAGTTGTTGGATGAAGTCTTACTTCTCATACTGCGTACATGTGATTTATGTCTTGCGTGTCTTTATTTCAATTCCATTTTTTTTAGTTTTGTTTGAATTGTTTTGCAGTAATGATGGTGATGACCACAAGAGACCAGTGATCATTCACAGAGCCATTCTGGGATCAGTTGAGAGAATGATCGCCATCCTGACTGAGAACTACGGAGGCAAATGGTTCATGAACAATTCTATTTCATTTGATTCATTAAAAATAAGGACAAACCCTAATGGATGGAGAAATGTTTGTTTTTATTTAAGTTGGTTTGAGTTACGACAATTCATGAATAATTTAAAAAAACAGAAATGTATCCTGAACCTTTTTGCAGTCTGTGTTTGTCCTGCTGCTGCCCCACAAGTCCAATAAATGCAGAAATGTTCTGTTCTTCTTCTTCAGGCCACTGTGGCTTTCTCCCGGTCAAGTGATGGTCGTACCTGTGGGACCAACTTGCGAAGAATATGCCGAGAAAGTAAGCACTCACCTCTTCTATGTTAATACAGCGACACATTTCAAGGGCACCGAGTTACCCCGAGGTTGTCAAGTATTTAAATTTACCTCCAAGCTGAAGCTATTTGTCTTTTCTCTTATCCCTGGTGTGCATCTTGTTTTTGGCTGGGATTCTGTGCCACACCAGAATCACAGAACTGTTCAGTGCTTATTACAATCACAACAGCTTTTTTCTTCTGACTTTAAAGTACTGCATTTTATTCATCTGTATAAAAACGCCTCTCATTTTTGTTCATTGGAACATTTTAGGAGGGATTGATGGATTCAAAAACAATAGATAGAAAAAATAATAAAGGAAGGAAAGAGGGGAGGTAGGATCGATCGATTGATTGAAAGAAGAATTTAAAAATCTGACAGGAAGTCGAGTAAAAACGGGAGGAAGAAAACATCATTGGATTGAAGCATGAAAGGGGGTATAAGTCGGGGGACTGTTTGGAAAATGAAAGGACGGAACAAGTTTTGGAATTAGAACTTATTAAAAATATGTATTGGTTTGAAAAAGGAAGGAAAAAAGGAATGGCTGATTTAGGCAAAAAAGGAGGTAAGGCTTAATTGTAAGAAGAAAGATGTGATTGGAGGAATGAAGAAATGGAGAGTTGATTGAGAGGGTTTACTAAAAGAAAGCTGGATGGATGAACTATTGATTAGGAATTGATTAGAAACACTGGTTGATGGAAAGAAGGAAGAGACTGATTGATTGGAAAAGGGGAGAAACGGAAGGTTGATTGGAGGGAGTATTTACTAAAGGAAATGTTGATGGATGGAAGATTTATATAAGGCAAAGGTTTGAAGAAGGATTTTAGGGAGGAAAGGTTGAATGGTAGCAGGATTTATTAAATGAATGGTTGAGGAAAGAAAAATGGAGGAAAGCATCACAGATTAATGGAAGTAAAGGTCTGATTTCATTGGTTCTTCATGTCATGCTGATTTAAGCAGTTTTGTTGGGTTTGAACAAAAATATTTGGGACTTTATCTGACAAATTCTTAGTCCATCTATGATACTAAATAATTCAGAGAAACTTGTCATAAATTTGAAGTAAACTCCTATAATGCTTGCAAGAGATTTATTCAGGAGATTTCAGCTTCAAAAATGTGCTTCATAAGGATATATTTGAGCTATTATTCTCTTGGAAATATAATCCCTTGCGTTTAGTATAGAAACACTTTTTGTTGAGTGACAGCATTTCAGCAAGGATGTTTTTCCTCACAGAAAAATAAGTGGGATTTATTTTGCAGTTTGCTATAAACCTAGCCTGTACTTTACATATGATTTCTGCAGCAATAGTCAACAAAATAGATTTGTGCACAAAGTTTTGGATCCATGTCAGTCAGTTAGAATAAAAGCCATAATAAGAATTTTGAGCTTTTCTTACTTAAAAAAAAAAAACTTTGTTTTTTCATCTCAGCTGGATTTCAGCTTGAACTTTAGTACAGATGGCATATTTTATTTCAGGTAGAAGCAACATGACATGAATGCTTTATAGCTAGGAGGCCAACTTTTTTCACCACTTTTCTGTGCAAAAGTTCCTATTTTATTTTGCTTTCATAGTGGAAATCAGTCTTTTCTTTTTTTAGTTGTCTCAAGTGAATATTCTGGGGGTAATTTTGTAATCACAACTACCAAAATGTAATTTTTGACACCATGTGGAAGTCATGAACATGTGACGCTTAAAACAAGCTTTGTCTTTCTTTGATTTACTGTGCAGGTCAAGCAGGAATTTCACAACGCTGGCTTCATGGCAGATGTGGATCTGGATCCCAGCTGCACTCTAAACAAAAAGATCCGAAATGCGCAGTTGGCACAGTACAACTTCATCCTGGGTCAGTGGCAATATGGATTTATTCCTCCTTTATTGGTTCCTGTTCTTGTCTTTCCCATTGTCCGCCCAGATATTGATTTTTGTTGTTGTTGTTTTTATTTTCTTGTATTTGCATTCTGCCTTGTCGGACAAAGTGGTTGGAGAGAAGGAGAGGACTAGCAACACTGTGAACGTGCGCACCCGAGACAACAAAGTCCATGGCGAGTGCAGTGTGGAAGAGTGCATCAATCGCCTCACGGAGCTGAAGGCCTCCAGGAGTAAAAACGCAGAGGAGGAGTTCTGAGCTCAAACAACTTCTCTCCACAAGATCTCAATTAAATTCAGATGCTGTGTTTATGATCAACTTTTTAAGAGGGGGATGGGGAATAAATGCCTGCAAATGTCTTTAGTTTGTCAGAATCTAGGCTTTTCTGTACCGGTGCAAAGATATACATTTTTCTGTCTCTGGTTATCACGGTGCAGCTCAACCAAACATTATGAAGTGTAACTGTCTTTCTCTTTGTTTCAAATGTAATATGGTGAGGTCTTTGAACAGCTCAGCACAACAAGTCTGTAGATGAATAAACTGTTTCCTTAAACATTTTTCTCCAGTTTCCATATCACAAGCTCGTCGGAGCAAAGGGGAAATGCTTTTTATTTTAGATGTTCTTCCTCTATCTTTTTGTTGCTCATCATTTTGTCAGGGAATTGTACATGAAATCCAATTTTGATAATTAAACAGTTTATTCTTGATGATGCTGTGCTGCTTTTTGAGACATGATAGAAGCAGGATCTGAGTTAGAGAATGATCCTTAAAACTTGGGTCTACTTGATATTTTGCACAATGCCGGAAAATTTGCTTTTGTCAGATGTAAACCCAGAATCTGGAACTTAAAATCGAACGCGCGCAGTTAAGAGGTGTTACTGCGCGCGTTCGATTTTAAGTTAAGAGGTGTCAGTAACACCTGACCTGGAATTGGTGGATAAACCGAGGCTTACTTAGCCTCATGTTGGCATCTATTCCTTTCGGTTGAGGTTTCAGAGTTGAGAGGCAGTTTTTTTTTGTAAAGCGAACAAAAGAAACATGCAATGCAGCAAAAAAAAAACCCAAAATTGTTTGAAGCAGAAGCATTCTGGTAGGCTCCAGCATTTTTCTTGTTGAAAATATAAGTACACAGCTGGAAATTAACACTACACCTCACCGTACAGTAGTCACTGTATACTATACTAAAATCAACTAATTTGGTAACTTTTTATATTGTAGCCTATTGTTAGTTCATAAATTTTGTAGAGTATTATCTCTTCCTGCCACATGGGTCATCATTAATTGCTCCCTTGCTTTGTTTGGAAGATAATTGTGTTTAAATAATGCAAACATTTCTCATTATGAATGGCAAAGAGGCACAGCGCTTACAGCTGGAGCAAAATATGCTGCAGAAAGGGCAGCAAGCACTAAACTGAATGCGGGTCAACAAAATCAGTTACTCCAGCTGCTCTGCACGATGGACAAATTATAATATGTCAAAGGTCATCAGTTTGTTTATTTGATTTATTCTGCTTGGCACCAAATTGAAAAAAAAATCTTTTTAGTTTCTTGTAGAGAGACACTAAACTGAATTATTATATAACCTTTGTCCTTTTGTTGGGGCGTTTTAGTGTTTTAAATTTTTATAAGTGAGCCAGATCTTTTTTATATATTTTTTTAGAAAACATAACTCAATACATGTCCTTATTTTTGACATAATCATATTTCATATTCTTACTTATTGTTAAAAATAATAAAAAATACTTTTTTATTAGTAATTTTTCAGTGTTACTAGTAGAAATGGAAAACAGACTGAAAGATTAAAACATCTGTCAGAAAGTAACTGTGTGGTTTACCAAATGCGGCCACAAGGGGGAACAGCTGAAACGGGATCCTCTGTGTGGGGATATGGGGAATTGTGTTCTTGTCAGTGGAGTGTGGGAGAGAAAAACATTTTGATAAGGGGTTAATGAAAAAGTCAGTGGAGTAGGGGAGTGTCAACAGCCAGAGCAAGACAGCTTGAACTCTCTGGGGATTCGGCTGTTCTGTGGAGTCCAGCATCTCTCCGTGAATCCCAGCTCTCTCTTGTTCCGTTGGATTTCTCCTGCATGCCTGACTGACGGATCTGACCACATTGGGTCACTATGCTTCACTGAGCTGAGCAAACTTCTCTGCTTCCATGCAACATGTGTTTGAAGGACGCAATTGACTTGTTTCACTTATTTTTAATCATTGCTGTTTTGCGTAGTTTTTAAAGTTGCAAGCTGTTTCCCAGCCACAAAAAATATTAGAATCTAATCTGAATTTCTTAATCTGAGGAGAATAAATCCTGCAAGGTTTTAGTATTATTCCCAATTATGTCCCTAAGCATCTAAAAATTGTAGGTTTATGGCAATCCTTTGTCAACTATGCCTATGTTTTATTTTTATTTTGATGTAATTATTAAAATTCATACCTTGACTTATGGCATTCTGTAACAAAAAGACCTTCCTGCATGAGTAACCTATGAATACATATGAATGGCACACTTTTCAGATTTCTTGCATTTCACGGTTTGCACTATAGAGTCTTCTAACTATCAGGATGTTACTAAGGTCAATTTATTTCAGTCATTTATTTCAGTTGGTGAAACACTATATAGCTTAATTACACACAGATGGATGTTAGAGAGCCTTCACTTCTGTTAAATATGATCATTTTTTTTATATTATAGATGATGAAAACATGACATTAAAAATTATAATATGATGTTAGACAAATAAAAAGAAGTATGTTTAAAAATATAAATGTTTGCATAGTGAAAAGTATGTCTGTACTTGCTGAAAGATTATTTTCAAAATTTGACAAATGAGACTCATTTAGATATATATTCTAATTTACTGAATTTGACTGTATGCTGTGTTGGTCTATCACTTAAATTCACAATAAAAAACAGAAATTTGGGACTTTAATGAAATAAAATGTGAAAATGTTAAAATAGTTTGAATACTATATGTGATTGTATGAAAAGAGGTTTTGTTAAGGAAACTGAAATATGTCATAAAAATTACTTTTTAGATAAGGTTTATGGCTTTCATATAAAATGACACTTAAATTAATCTTCCATTGTTTAATTTTGTTTGTTATTTATAGAGCCAGAAGTCTGATTTCATTTGCCATCTGTTTTGAGCCTCTTAAACTATCCTACTGCTGACATATATTGGCAAGAAATAAGAAATCTAATTTCTGAACAAGAATATAAATGAACGCCCTTTCCTTAAACGCAGGACTGCTCTCATAAACCACATCACCACTTCTTTTCCTATCTCTGCTTTTACAAGATGTTAGCCTTTGTCATTGTATTTGTTTTCTGTCATCTCCATGACAACTGTCAGCAGCCACAGCAGTCATATCCTCAGCTTGTATGATCTATGTGAAGGGCTTTTTTTTTCTTCCCCTTTGCTGTTTTTTTCCTCCAGAGTGACAGCTGAAAGCCAAAAAGCCTCCCCTCCGTGACACACTGAGGCTGCTACCTACACCCAGCCGTTTCATCCTGGAGCAGTGTTGCTTCTGGGCCAAACAAATGCATACTTGACTTGTTACCAACTGTTCTTTCCTCCAACACATCTCTGACTGGAAAAAAAAAAAAAAAAAAACGCCTATCATCCTAGGACACACATACACACCCTCCTCCTGTACCATAACCCATGTGCATAAATGCAACAAAACCCCAAATTATGGTCAGCCGCTCATGAAGTTAGTTTTGCTTGGTAAAACCAATGCTGCCAGCTTCAATATCATAATGTCACCAAATTATATGGTTCTAATTAGGAACTGTTTGATCACACTTTCTGGCAGCTGGAACACTAGCGTGTGACCTAAGCGGAGTTTTTTTTCTCATCTCAAAAATATGACCCCTGTTTCTGACCCAGCATAAATTAAGCAAACCACTTTACACCACGGAGAGGCCTTCACCACCAGTCACACCCTGCGTGCAGCCAACAGCAACAATTCAGCGTAGAAGTCTGTAATGCAGAGTCTGAAGAATATGCAAACATGAAACAGCTGCATGTCACAGGTCTACAGCACTAGTTCTACAGCAAGAGCTTTTAGGAGTGAAGATTCAAATAAATATTCCAGAAAGTGTTGGACCTCAAGCAGCTGTCCAGCTGGCAGATGTTTTATATGAGTTATCCAACACTTCACTTGCAGTTGTATTTTTAATATTTGAATTGCTTCTACGGTTTTATGTGTTAAAACAATCTAGATATCAGTTTGAGATGAAAAAAAAGACTAATCTGTTAAAAAAGAGCTTGAAAATGGTCTGACTATATTGCTGTAGGAAGTTTAAACATTTACTTTCCTGACACACAGCTGTATAATTGTTAGAAAAAATCTGTAGCAGAAGGTTTAGATTGTTCTGAATGTTTTAAAGATGAAAATCCTGATTTAACCTTAAACACAGAGACATGTCAGCGGTAAAAGATTAAATGGGGTGGCCTGTAGCACCCTGTTGTGACTCAAGAAAACATAACCTCTACTTAAGGCCCTGGCAAATCATGTTGCATCCTTGAATGTGAGTTGCTTGCACTTCACCAGTCTCGAGCTCTCCATTTTAGTGGATCACCAAACCTAGGGCTGCACAAGGACATTCACTGAGAGCCTTTATGACCCTATTTGGAGTTACAGAATATGAAATGTACAATACACAGGTTTTGCATAAAAGGAGCCAGTAGACCCTTCAAATGAAACAATTCCAAATAATGTAATTTTTCATAAACTGATGTACAAATCTAAAGATCCCCCATTATTGTTTCAGGTTCATACAAGCTAATGTTAGAACTGCAGCACAGCGAGATGCTACAGAAAGTTAGAAATTTAAGTGTGCTTAAATTTTCTAATTTTCTGTTTCATTTTCACATTCTTTTTTTTTTTTTTTCCTTATGGCAGGATTTTACCGTGCTATTAGTGACTGAAAGTCGTTCCAGTTAAAAACAAATTATCACTGACAGAGCACAAAGTTTCTTCCAAGGGAATAGTAGTCTTTGTTCAAAATAAGTCACATACACAATAACAATAACTCCAAAAATATTTATTTCAAGGGATTTTGACAGTCATGAAATGTAGAAAACACAAAAATCTACTGTAAAAATCTCAGTAATTGTAAAATTCATAAAAAAAAAATATTTTAATATTGCCAGCAGCTAATTACCCTAAATTAACGGTACTAATCGGCAAAAATGAAAAATTTGCTGATGTTTATGTCTAGATGTAAAACCATAAACCAGACTGCAAAAGTAATTTACAAAGAATAGAATGCTGGTGTGAAATTTGGTTTCTTTTGTTTTTTAATGATTAATTTAATTTATAATGCCTTTCATATATCAAACTGAAATTTCAAAGGTAGACCAGGGATTATGGTACAACACGGTATTTTGTCAAATACGGTAAAATATTGGCAGTTTTGGTCAACAGAACATTACCATATTTTCTAACATACGGTAAATACTGGCAGCCAGTATTTGTACTGTAATTTTACAGTGGAATTTCGGAAACCACAGCTGCAAGCGTTTTACCTTATAATCTACATTTTTTTTCTACAGTGTAGGGGAAAAGGCAAATATATGGAAGAAGTTTGGCTAGTTCAGAATTTTTGAAAATTGTCAAAAAGCGTCGATATCCAGCAGGATATTCTGGAGTTGATCTCCAGATGTGCAAAGCTGGTAGAAACATATAATCAAATCATCAAATTGTAGATTTCACTAGTGAAAACAAATCTTTTTAGACTGAATATCTAAATTTTGGAACGTTGGACAATTTTCCTGTAATTGAAACCTATATACTATCTTGTACTGGTCGATCATATGAAATATGAATTAAAAAAATGTAAGTCTGTGGTTGGAATGTGACAAAATTTAAAAACCTCCAAAGTTGATACTGTTGATAAACTAAGATCATCATTTTCCTCTTCAGTTTTGCCCAACTTTGCCAAAAAAAACAAAATTCTGTGGCAGTAGTGGCAGCATTCAGAGAACCACACAATTAAAACAATTTGGATTGCATTATAAATCTATCAAACAGAACATTTCCTGAAAGTCTGTTGTAACTAATGTTATTTTACCAGCTTTTTAATCATGTCTGACATTCTGGACCTGGCGCTGGAGTAAAAACAATCAACTTCTGACACAGTATTTTTGACAAATCTGAAGTCTTTCTTCAAAAGGCACCACCACCATCACAGTAGCAGCTAATACAATCCTTATGTGACTGAATACTGTAAATCACCCACGTGCACAACCCGCCTCTTTTCATTCCTGTGTTTGTTGAAGTTGGCTCACAGCCTCAGTTCTGCATCAATCGCATCAATCTCACAACCTCATCACAACTAAGCCCCATTACCTGGTCTGCCCACAGGGAGCAACACCTTTTTCTTCATCAAGCAGGGTATAAGGACTGCATTAGTTTGTACTGCACCAAGTGATGATAAATTCACTATCACCATATTGAGTATTTAAACACATTTTTAAGTTAACTCTGGTACCTAAGGCTATCTTATCAGAAAAGTATTTTTTTTCTGCACAGTGATTCATAAAATATTTAGCAGTTTCAGCAATAAATTCCAGCTTTCACACCTTGCTCAACACCAAGCACAGTCTCTTTCTTATTATGCAGCCATCCAGATGTTTAGGCTGGAAGTTCTCCACAGAAGAGGCCCCAGTGCTCTGCAAGGTTGTTATTTATCTAAATTCTACTTTTCTTTTTAACAGCTTTTTTTTCCCTCCTGTTCTCTCAGGGGTGGTTTACTTTAGCCCCAAAGAAGGAGGTGCAAAAAGGGTCGCTTTTGCCAGCATACCCACAATTCACCAGTGGTTGACGGAGCTGATGAAGTCGAAGCTGACAGCTGCATAAATCACTGGCTTGTGGTACTAATAGGTGGCAGCATAAAATCTAACGAAGGACCACCCATGCTGTGGGGATGGAGCAGGAGCATCAAGACATATCTGCCGTGCGGTACAGTAGAGAAGCGCTTAACCCCCCTGTGGCCGCCCAGGCTGCTCCAGTCCAAGGGGCTCTCTAAGCAACACAGGAAAGGCCCGTCTGGCATTCGCGTTGCAGTGATTCATATTTGGCACTTTCATAAAGGTTCCAAGCTGCTGGAGATTTTTTGGGCCCATTGTCGAGCGTTTCACTCTCAATCGCCCCTTTTGGAAAAACCTATAAACATTTCAGGGGCAATCACTGAATAGAGCCTGCACTTTTTACTTCTTTTATATAAAGATCCCAGTACATTTTCTTCTCCTGCTTTTCACAGTGAAGAAAAAAGGCAACGCTTTCACCATTATACCCTGAATTTTTTTCTTTTCTTTCTATATTTTCCATGTATGAAAAGAAGAGTGCTTAAATTCAGATTCAGAGGTGCTGCTAAGAGAAACGTTTGCAAGGCCTCTTTTTTGTGCAGTGAGAGATGAAAAACAAGCACAGCATAAAGCAGAGGAGGGCCCTCAATGAACAAAGAACAACAACACATCATCTTTGGTGAAGGGACCATAAAGCTAAGCCTTGAAAAATGAATGCAGACCCAGAAACCCTATGACTGTTGCATTATGCTACAAAAATCCCAGCAGTGTAATTATTTTAAAGAAATGTGCTCATCTGGAGTGGAGTTTTTCATATTTTATTAGGTCAGAAAGTAGTTCTTCAAGATTTTACAACTTAAACCTTCATACTTGGGATGATTTGCACTGCAAAAGTAAAGGAACATTTTGACATGTTACAATCAAAAGCTTCTATTTTACACAGATTTTATGTCATGAACCAACATGAATTAGTGCATAATTCTGCAAAAGAAGGAAGAAAATATGGAGGTTTCAGACTTTGAGGGGATGAATACAAACGTTAAAAAGTCTGAAACCTCCATATTTTCTCAATATTTTGAAGAAACTCGCTTTGCTGCAGATACAGCTGAAATTAGTCTGGGTATGTCTCCATAAGCTTCGGACATCTACAGAATAAAATATTTTCAGGTTTTGCATCAAATTCTTGATGCAAGAACTGAAAACCCACCAACTGCAATTATCTTTTCTGTCACGATGAGAAAAGCATTCCTACTGCATGATGCTGCTACCACTATGTCACACTGTAGAGATGGTGTGTTTAGGGTATGTGGTGTTTTAGAGGGCATTTTAAATTATGATTTATAAAAATTGGGGGGAAAACATTTATGATTTGATGCCATTGAATCTGTGGCTTAATGTTCAGGGTTGAAGATGATGTGTTCAGATTGATGTACAGTGTTAGTCTGCATCTATAGATAGGTTGTGTATCTGTTTCTTTTCCAGGCACTGTTCATAATCAACAACACAACATGTTTTAGTTTTTCACAATCTAACAAAGAATCAAATGATTCAAAAATATATAGTCTAAATCATTGATAATATGGCTAAAATTTTCTACTTAATTTATTTTTTTATACAATTTTGTCACAATGAACCCGTGAAAAAGGAAAATACTGACACCCAGATACTCCTCAATGGAAAAATGTCATGTATGATTCATCCATTACTGACAAACATGTCAGCTCCTGCCTCTTTGGTCCTGATGCACTTAAACTTCTACAAGGTGTCCTTTATGGCCCAGAAATGGCTTGAGGTCATCTGTCATTAAACTAAAGTGTGCTACAAAATGAGTATGGGCTGTTTTTGCTCCAGACGATAAAAGCTGGGGGTTTTTTATGGTGCCTGTCTTCACTTTTTGCAGAATAACCAGGTGGGCTGACAGAGTGTAAATAAAACAAATTATGTTTGTTGTTATGTTTTTGAAAGATAAAGCTAATGTAGAATTCCAATTTTAGAGTAATAGGATAAATAGCTCAAAATTTTGAATAATTTATTTTCAATTAATGCTCATTGGTACTATTTTTCATGCAGGAATGACTTCATATGATTACAAAAAATAGACAATGAGTGATGATGACAGTAATGACATGGATGGGAGGATGATGTGTGTTTGCGCAGAAGACTCCGAATTACCTTTTGGATGAAAAACAATCATTAGGAAAGTTGGGCAAAAAGTCAAACTTTTCAAGGCCAAACTAGATATTAAGCAAAAGAGCTAAAACTCAAATTCAAAAACAAATTAAGATCAACATGGGATTTAATGCTGTTTGACACGTTGTCCCATCCAAAACTGACTTCACACCATGATTCACACTGACTGTGGCTCTATTTCTTAATGTCATCATGGGAGAAGGTGGCTGCATTTACAGAGCCTAACAAAAGCTCTCTTTGTCCCTTCGTCCACATCTGTCCAGAATCACCCCTCTTAATAAGTGAGGTTAGTCTCTGGAGTTGACAGCATAAATATTAAACTGTCAGATTCTGTCTGCTGGCAGAACGTTGCAGCGTGAGTCACCTCCGAGGTCAGAGAAAAACAACTGTCTTTCTGTTGAGTGGGTCAGACAAGAGAAGAAGCAAAGAAGCAGGTAACATTAATTTTCACCTGCTTTTGCCTCAGCAGAGTTCTTTCTTTTAATATTTGCGAATGATTCTTTGCCACTATTATAGATTCATAGATTGGGCCACCACATTGACACGCAACAAGTGGAGTTTAGTTCTTCCCTCCATCTTATTTGCCAACTGTCATGATGTGGATGTTTAGACAGCTTTTCCAGTGGTGATACATGCAAACAGAGGTTGGACTGTTTTGGAAATATGTGATTGTTTATAAAACTGTCATGAGATGTGATTCAGTCAGCAGCATTCTTGTCAAAACAATAAACCTCATCCAATGGCAACATAGTCGATCAATCATATTTTGTTATTTCAAAAGTGACAAAAGCTGTACAGGAAAGCCATTAATCCAGCTGTACACCCTTTAAGCTGTTTTACATTTTCACATTATAATCACAAACTTTGATATATGTCATAATGATTTCATATGACATACCAATACAATAAGGTAAATAGCTGTGAAGCAGAATAGAGTAACATAAAGCTAATATTGGTTGGCTAATTTGCAGTGCTCTAACCAAAAAAATGCTTTAAGCTTTTAAAATACGATCCTTACTTTCAAAGACTTTCTGTTTAATGTTGAGGTTTAGATTGTATTTGTATGAAAAGAAAAAAGCTCCTAAATTTGCTTTGGGAATTGTCTTTATTGCAAATATTGGTAAATGGACTGAATTCATGTAGCAATTTCTAATCATACCAAGAACTCAAAGCACTTGTATGTAAACAACAGTTCCATGAACCCAAAACATTAAAACACATTCACATAATAATCTGCATATCAGTTTAGGTTATGGTCCTTGTCTTTGGACACACTGACATGTGGAAGCTGGAATCAAATCCTCAACGTTTGGTTTGCAAGACATCTACTCTGACCATTGAGCCAATTTGAGCAACTTCAGATCTTCTCAAATGAAAAAAAGTTATATGTGACTATGAAATGTGTTTAAAAGTGTCTGTCTTCAGTATTCACTTTACAAGATAATACATTTAGTTATTCTCAGTATTTGTTACACACCACTAATAGTATATAATGATCATAAGAACTGGTAAATTAGAGGATTAGAAGTCCTTTTCTGCTGCAGTCACCCCACCTGATCCTGAGCACCTTTAGATAATCTCCTGCTGAAAAGTGAATCTTCAGAATTTGGGTTGTGCAAGAATGTTTTCCTGCACCCGTTTTGGATGAAACGCGCTGTAAGGTCTAATGATTTTCCAGACAAAGCCTGAGAGTGTGTCTAAGGAAATGTTCTGTAAGCGAATCTATCACCGATGAACTTTTCAGATGTGGATGATACCTTGAAAAAAAGAAATACAGCTGCTCGGATGGGCACAAAACCTAAACAAACTCCGTTGACAAGATGGAGAGCTGTGCAAATAGAAGATTAGAGGGGAGATGAAAGAAAGTGGAAGCTGCTTCCGTCAACTGCTGCCAACACTTTGGGCTGTTTTAGGTTTCTGTATCTTGTAGATACAGCAACTTGAACTCAGTAGAATCTGGCATCTAACTTAATTCAGAAAAGTCTTGTTTATTCATTTATTTTATTTCCTTTTTTGTTTTGAATTTTCCACAAGAGACAGTAGAATTGTACAAAAATGTTTTTTAAATAAATTTCAACATAGATTCTAAAGCATTCAAGCTCCAAACGATTTGTAAGGGGTTCAGCTGTATAAGCCACATTGTGACTCTGATGACCTTTGAGCCACTACAGATGCTGTTGTAGCTGGTGATGCAGAAGCACAAATATCGTTCATTTCTATTTGTATTTTTTCCAACTGATTGATTTCCATGCAAATTTAGAAATGTTACTGTTTATTCTGTTTGCTTGCACTGAAATAGTTATTTGCCAGTACAGTGAGGCAGTGATAGTGTTTTTTTTTTGTTGTTTTTTTTTTTGCATTTGTTCTCCCTGGATTGTGCTTGAAAGAATGTTGATTGCATAAGCAAGTGGTTTTCAGTCCAGGTCCTCAAGGTCTAATGTCCTTCATTTTTTAGTTGCATCTCTGCTGCAGCACAGCTTATCCAAGTAATTGCATTACCTTAGAGTGCCACCAAGTGCTGCTAACGTCTTTTAATCACCTATTAATTTAAATCAGGTGTGTAGATGCAGGGAAGCGTTGCAGAATGCAGGACTATGGCTTCTAAAGGATTGAGGCTGTAGACTCCACTGCAGGAAGGATTCAGTGGAATAAGCTTATTATTTGTCTTCCCAGACATAATTCTCACTGGAAGTAGAAGGTTATGTTTCTCCAGGAAGCACCATTGGGACTTGAAAATCATAGTAAAGTAATGTGCAGACCAGACTAGCAATTCCAGTCTCACTTGGTTCACAAATCACTTTCATCTGTTTCATTGTTGCCAGATTCTCCAAAAATCCATAAAGTGTTCTCGCATTTGCCTCAACAGTTTTGCAGCAGCTGTACAGAAGTAAGCTCCTAAGAAGTTGAAATTTGACAAAGAAAACCCCCTCCAGATAAATGTCTTTTTGGGGAAGGTTTTCTTTGGAGGAGGAGGTGAATTACAACTTAGTATGCACAAAAGCTCCTTGATAAGGAGAGGCATGCAAGTCAAAGTTTGAGTTTTGTAAATAACTTTTTTCAACCTGAATGTGATGTATTGTTTTACATTGGACATGCAATATTGAATGTGAGTTTGATTCTTTTTATGAAGAATATCTGGAAGCTAAATGTGTAAGTTTTTAATTCTCTAAAATCACAAGGGAAAACCCTATAACTTTTATTACTTCTTTAGCATTTAATAATACCAAATCCAGCTGCTTAATCCTAAAGTAAAATAAATAAAAAACATTTTGAATGTTTTTAAATGTATTTTTTTATTTTTTTGCTGGCTGTTTGACTAGAACAGCCAGCAGCAATCAACAGATTCCAAGCCCTACCCAGTAAGTCCATTCCTGGCCCTACCATTCCCAGTGCATTTTGCGCCCCACATCCCACCAGATCATCACCTAAAGGTACTTCAGTTTGTGTGACATCACCTCTACAGTCGATGCTTGTAAAAAAAAAAAAAAAAAAAGAACCCAAAGTTATGTACCGACATCAAACTGTGTCTTCTCCTGAGGAGTTCAGGTCTGAGTGATTTATTAGCTCTCCTGATAACTCCTCCTCTTTCTTTAAGCAACAGAAGCTGCTTTCGTGTTGTTTGGTTAGTTATGCTGTAAGCCCCATGTCCACGGCTGCATCACATAGCAGCCAAACACAAATGAACAAACAAAGGTGGTTGCTAAACAACCTCTGTAGGCATCCTCCAAGATGAGCAGTGCAGCCTCTGGTCTTGAGGACCCCTAGCTGTGCCATGGGCTGGCTATGCCCTGCCTGTGGAGAAGTGTGACAGAGGGACCTGTCAGCTCTGATGCCTTGCCCAAGAACACGCTGTCACCATGGTATAATAGAAGTAGACTGAGTGGCCCCTGCCCTGCACAAACACCACGGCCCCTACTGAACAATTAGAAAGAGCTTTCCAACAAAGAGGGGCCGACAAAAAATCCATGTTAAATTAGGCATTTAATTCAACACTTGGTCACAAGGGCAAAATAATCAGAGGGAAATCCAAAAAAAAAACATTATGAAAACAAGAAGAGACATGAGCCTGACAGATGTGAGCTAGATGAACACAGAGATCCAAAGAGAGGTTAATGAATGAAATCCTTATTTTGCAGCAGCAAACAAAAGTCCAAAGTCTGATGTGAACTTTCAACTGGAAACACGGATATGAGGAGATGGATAATTGCATTTGTCACGGATCTAAGGCTTAAAATTCCTCTGTGCACATCAGAGAGTGAAGCTGGATTTTCAAAATGTCCACTCTTGCTCCAGTCGCTCACTGCTCTCTGTGAAATCAAAAGCACAATTTAAAAGAACAGAGAAGCCAGCAATACCAACAACACTGAGACAACACAATAAACTGAGATATTGCTATTATCTCAGTTTATTGTAACAGTCATTAGTCTAGTTTAAATAAAGCTCATGTCCACAAATCTGTGAATATGAAATCAATACATTTTATTTACTTAAAGCACATTTAATTACACCTTTCCAAGGAGGCCCAGACTGTATTAATACGAGGACATTTATTTTAATTTTCAGGGCATTCTTAGTTCAAATAGCTAACAAACTACTAAAAAGAATAATAAATACCATTCAGAATTAGAAATCAATATTTATGTATTGTTATAGAAAACAAACAAAGCCTAAATAACTAATAAAAAAACAAAAAATAGCAACCACACAAAAGGTACTGGCAAACTGGAGTGTTTGTTCGGTGAAAGTTATATTCATTGTTAAATCAGAACCTAATCTTCCAAAGGAAAACAAAATCCAAATTCAGTCAGGTGTCTATTTAATTCTTAACAGCTTGTTGGTCTAATAGGGATTTTGAAGAATGGTAAACATGTTTAGAAAAGGAAAATCAAAAAGACTCAAAGTTTTGGAAGTTGTTTAGACATCCTACAAATTGGGAAAGAACTTAAGGAACAGAACAGCACAGAGTGTGCTGTTCTGTTTATTTCATTGGAACTGTGTGTTTTTGCTCTGTGGTTCCTCTGCCTTTGCCCCTCTAGCTGGAAGGAAAGTCAGCAGAGGTCTTAGGAAGGACTGGTCTGCCAGGATGTCACCCTGACAAAGCCAACAAAGCTGGCTGCTGTGTGACTTGGTTCGGGATGCCTGGAGGACCATCATTTGGATTTGGCAAAAAAATATGCTTTGTTTTTGACAGTATGAACATTTATAAAGTGATCAGAGATCTTTACTCAAAATTAAGCAAGTTAGTGTAGTGGATGATGTTAAGCAAACAATTATTGCAACCACAGACCAGAAGATAATGTGTCCTTGGTTTAAAAGTTTGGATCTGAAGTTTTTCTTAATGAAAGCTTTCACATCTCTGAACTTAAATCTTAATATTGCACTCACTCTGTCTCCTGGATCACACCAATCAGGAATCAACCAATCAACAGCCAAGGTAAGATATTTTATTCAGCCAATGAGTTAAGGAGAGGCTTCTGTAGATCACTTAGCAATGTCTAGCAACAGACTGTCCACTTAGCAATAGACAGATTGTTAAGTGGACTCTACAAAATAAAAATATCAAACATTCTTTGTGTTCTAAAACACTGCTTGCTTGGAGTTGATTTGCACAACAAAGTAATTTTCAACACAGAAAATAATTTCACAGCATAAAAGCAGTAAAACTTTTCACAAACCATGCTGAGTAATTACTGTTTCAAATAAGAAAGAATAACATGGGCAACCTTTACAGTCTTTGCTTTTACTATAATAGTCTAATTTAGTTATGAGTGGATTTAAATAAACATAAAAAAACCCCAATAGAACAGCCGTTTAGAAATGTCAGTAATGAAAGAGAGAAGCTTTGAGAAAGATTGTTTCTTTAAAATTAAATTGGTCTTTGAGCCATTTAAAATTGTTGAGCCACTAGTGTTTGGAGGTAAATCGTTACTCTTCTCAGGGAGCAGCAAAATAAAACTAAACTAAAAACTAAATAAAAATCTTAAAAGGCTGAAGTTTTTATCACCTGAAATTTGTAATCTCCAAATCACTCTGACATGTATTAAGATGCCACCACAGGCTTGCATTTGGCTGTAGGGCTCAACATCTCTACATTAAAAATACAAAATGTGCATCAGTTAAACAATATAGCATGGATTGTTTCCTTCTTTTAAAAGGTTTGAAACCATCATTAAAAAGCTCTTAATTTGTAGTTCTGGTTGCTTTATGATTTAATTAAAGCTCTAAGGTATAACACAGGATTTAAGTAGAAAGGAGAGCAGCTCCAGCAGAGCTTGTTCATCATGGGATAATTACAATGGAGGGAAAACCTCGGCAGAGTCAAAGGAATTCTGTCCAACGTATTCAAGAGTGAAAGGATTGCTTGTAATCCCTAAATAAATTCTAATTGCAGTAAGATGTTTAACATAAGAGAACCTCGGATTTCTGATTTTTGGAATAAATTACCCTGAAAATGATCAAAAGAAGAAATAAGGAAGTCATGGGGAGCATATACTGCCACAAAATACTGAGGAAGTCACAGAATGCAGAACAGGTGATTTCTTTGACTTGACAGATATGCTGTTAGATACACTCTACAAGTGTACTTTGAACATTTAAGTTACGACCACAAATTTCTCTGTTTTTATAGGGATTTTCATCATGAAAGTGAATAACATGAGAAATCACTTTCACTGCATTTACAGCTTCTTGCCTTTCCCTCCTGAAGAAACATTGCCCCTGTATGATGCTGCCACTTCCATGGTGGTGTGTTCAGTGAAAGTTGTAGTTTTCTGCCACACGTTGTACTTTGTGGGACAAAAAAGTTCAATTTTGGTTACATCTGACCAGAACACATTGACGTTGGTGAGCTTCTATGTGGCTTATGGCAAACTGCAAATGTTACTTGTAATGTTTTATTTGTCTTTTTGCCACTCTTTCAGATTTAAGGCCAGATTTATAGGCTGAAAAACTAGTAGTTGTCCTGGCAACATATTTTACCATGAGAGTATATCCATTTATATATAAATATATATATTTCAGGTTACTATTTGTAAAATATTTTGAAATCTGTGCTTCCATGATTGTATACTACCTCAAGTCTTTCACATGATTTTTTTAATATAACAATATACATTGATGTTTGTGGCAGTAACTAACAAAATAAAGGCACTTAAATGCCTTTCCATGAAACTTTGTCTACTGCAAGAAGAAAAAAGAGGAAGTAAAATAGATCAAACTTGATTGCCAGTCAGGAATGCATGTTTTCTATATCCTTTGGCAAAAACGAACACTCCTGCCCTCATGTCTCACTTGTCAAGTCACGTCGAGGTATTTATGGATTTGATTTCTTAGCTTTAATCCCGTATAGTATCCTCTAAAAATCTCCTGCTGCTTCAGCACATGAATTGTCTTTGTTTTAAATGCCCAGCTTAATGTACAAAAACTTTTATCCCACAGCTTTATTTACACTGTCATGTTGGCCAGGCAGCAACTAGCTATTTGTTTACTATTTGTAGGTTTTCTTTGCAAATTTCTTTCAAGTAAATTGCTCATCACGTTTAGGATATTACCTCTAAATGTCTGGGTTGCATTTCTCCTTTACAGTGTTGAATGAGTGAAGAAAAGGTGCAAAAAGTTTGAAGTCAGTAAACTGTACCTTTCAGCTGTTAGACAAAGACAAATCTGTCTGCAGCAATGCTTCAATACTTCACCAGAAACATACAGAGCAGAACTCTGAGGGCGGACAGAGAGATGTATGAAAATGAATGAACATGGATGTGTGGAGGAATGGATTAATAATCCATTTAACACATAAATTTAATTTGTTTTTATTTCATTTTACTTATTCACATTTGCTTTCTTATGCTTTAATGCATCAATAAATTGGTTGTTCATACATTAGTTTGATCTGTTTTAGTACTGCTAAATATTGATAAACATTTCCAACATTGTTTACATCCAATAAATTTTGATATAATCAGAATCTTTATCGAACAACAAAAATGACACATCTTTGTAAGTCTGGATGTTTGTGTGTGTGTGCGTGTGTGTGCATGTGTGCATGCGCTGTCTCATCATTACACAAGTCAAAACCTGCTTTATGCATTTTAGGCCCTGAAGCTGGAAAATTTTGAGCCAAGGAATGTAAAGAATGAGTCTCTTGCTTTTGTCCTGGCTTTGATTTCATCTCCAGTCCTGTATTTTAACATTTAATACCTGTATGGGCTTATCATTTTTATGTTTGCTTCTACAAAAATTATACTTTCATTGTTTACATCTTAAATATTGTTAATTTGATATTTCATGTTGTGTTTAGCTGAGTAGACAAACTGAACAATAGTGTCATTATTAAAATTGTAGATCATTATAAAAATTTTAATTTGCTTACCTTAAACTGGGATCTTTTTAAGACTTACTTTCAAACTAAAGTTAGTTAAAGTTAGTAACCTCACATTTAACTGGTAAGTTTATGTCTAAAATGTTTGGGGAAAAACATGAAACAGTGATGGAATGAGAGGTTTATCATGTTAGAGATACAAAACATAATTTAGTGAGAAAACGCTGCTACTTTTGTGGCCTTGCCTAGATAAAGACGGCCAGATATTGTCAGGGATGGACCTCGAGGCAGATTGATCTGATCATGTCAAAGGTCTCAAAGCTGCTTCTTGTGATCATCGGCAGCATTGATGGCTCAGCAGTTTCTCTCAACAGACAGATCATTCTGCACCAGCTGCTCTGTCCTGCAGGGTCACAACCTGCGCTGGACAGGGAAGAGCCTGAAGGCTCTCAATCACTCAGCAGGAAAAAAATCCCATCCGTCTGACTGAACACGGCGCCTTTCTCCATGTTGGAGAATTTAACTGTTGGGTGATTCACATTTCTTCTTTTAACATCAAAACATATTTTTGCAGTGACATATTCAGTGTTGCTGCTACAAAAAGTGAGTAGAGTTGACGATCAATGCAGCAGAAGAAGAAAGAAGTGGGAAAAGAAAAAGATGAAAGGAGTCATCCAGAGGCATTTATTTGGAAATCCTTAACCTGGCCCTGCCTTAAACTTCTCCACTACAGAGAGCTTTGATGGGCCGATGCGCCAGCTTGTAATGAATATCATCAACATCTTCACACCTCCTTCTTCACACCACAAAATCGACACAATGACAATATTGCCAAATGCTCTGTATTACAAATCCAGCTCTGACAGAAGCCATCTCTCAGATATGATGTAATGAAGTTCACTTTAACATAAAACAAGAACAAAAACATTTATAAAGGAGTGTTTTAAAGGAAACTTGTCAGAGACATCTACAGAGATTTTTACTTTTTCCTGAGGTGCTCTAAAATCCCACAGCTGACATCGATTCATCTGACCCTCCTCTCTTGGATTTTATTTGATGCAATAGTTGCATGTAATAATTTCACTTCATTTTATCCTGACCTCACAGCACATTCATCACCACACTCCTTCCTCTGTTTACTCGAGGGCTTTTGGCAGATCGGGTCATTTTTCACTCCATCAGGATGAGAAGAGCGCTGTTACTCATTTTACCCAGCAGCTGTTGCACAGGGATAGCCTCTCGTCTCACTGACCCGTCAGAGAGGACGACCTCTTCACTTGAAGTCTTCATTCCCAGGTCATTCGTCTCCACTGACACGTTTAATGGCCATTAAAGGGGCTGAGAAAGACGCTTTTAGGTTTTTATGTTGCTTTTATTGGGTTTTGCTTTCAATAAACAAAAACCACTTTCCCTTGAAACTTTAAGGCAATATTTTTTTATTTTATTTTATTTTTCTTTGTGCTCAAAGAAAAATATATTCACTGACAATTTCAAAACTTTGACTTCCCAGAATTCAACTTACATATCATATCGCTGCTACTGTAGAAACAAAAATCTGCCTACTTACACATTTATTTGTCAGTTTTCAAGACATTCAAGTACATTTTAATAGGAGATAAACCAATTAACCATAAGAACAAGTAATTGCCCTCTAAATCTACTAATTGGTTGTGTCACCCTTAGTGACAACTGCCAGCAAGTGTTTTAAGGAAATATGAGTCTTTAACATTTCTGTGGAAGAATTTGGCCCACTCTTGGTAGAATTGATTGTTCTACAAAGTCCAATTATTTAACCACAATGGAGGGTTTTAGCATGAACAGCCTGTTAAAGTCACACCACAGATTGTTTAATTAACTGGACTTTGACTTGGCCATTCCAAATCATTTGTATTTTTGGAGTCAGTCTCATTTGGACTTACTAATGTGCTTTGACTCAGTGTCCTGGTGTGTATCCATTTCAGCTTAAAGTTGCAAACTGATGGCAGGATTTTCTCCCTTTGTATTTTCTGACATGGCTCCATCAATTACATCAAATTTCCCAGGTACTACAGCAATTCTTGACTGCTTGACTGTAGTAATGATCTTTTTTTAAAATAAAAATACAGTGTTAGTTTTACACCATGCATAATACAAAAGATTCACTTTTATCTTGATACGTTACAAAATGTCGGCAGCAGACTCATTGCCGCATTTTGGGTTTACTCAAATTTTCAAATCCTCTGTTATGTATTAATTATATATGAACTCAAGTCCTGCCACAAACATAAGTTATTTTCGTCCATGTTGCTTGATGAATCAGATATACCTCAGGCAATGTATTGCTACAACAAAAGCGACTTGTTCCGTGGCAGGGATAATTAAAGGGAGCAAGGCAGGAAGATTACATATAGGTTTTATGGGCACCTCCAAATGACTCAGGAGCGCACTGTTGCACCAGCTGCTTAAATTATCCACCATTGTCACGAAACATTCAAAGTCCTTTTCTATCCTGAAGCACACCCACCTTTCCCTCTTCCTGTGTTGGTAAGCCTCCACTGGAAATGCTGCAGAAGTTGCCTTGAAAATAGTTTTTTTCATCAGTTAAAAACAAAAATAGGTCAGTCTGGCTGCTGTCAGAGCAAATGAAGCCACAACAGCCCTCCAACGTCAGGAACATCAGGCATACTAGAGCAGCACTAAAGAATTGGGCAATAACTTCAACACACGACATCTCACACTTTGCATCACAAATGAAACTTCAAAGGTAGAAATATGGTATTTATTGATGGGGCCATAATTCAATCCTCTTCTAAAGCAGGTCATATTTCATTGGATGGAGCAGAGAGAATAGAAACCAGATGATTTGGAGGTGCGGGCCTCAACTCTAGCAGAGCTTTCACTTTTGGGCCTGGTGATTGCTGGGTCAGATCCTGATAGGAGTGAATCTGATCCTCCTTGGATCATGGGGTTCAGAGAAAAACAGTCTCTGAATTTTTGAACTTTTGTCTCCAGTTTTTTGAGTGTGTTCATATTTTTATCACACATGCTTTAAAATTAAACCATGTTTGTTTTTTCCTTTCCTTTAAAGCAAAGATATACTAAGAAAACATTTTCTGTTCAAGTACTAAGTCATTTTTTTGGTAAGTTCATGAAGTTTGCAGAACTTGAAACAATGCAGCTTCTTCTCATGTAATAGCACATCATAATAACTTTACTTCATCAAAACAGGCATTGGATGGAGTTTTGTTTTATTTGCCAAACCCTCTAGCTTGGCCATTCCCTTCAGTATTCTGTCTGGGATTTTTCATATGAGCTCAACCAAGCAGGAGATTCAATTGAAAATGGCATGCTATTTGTTTCATAGTTCATTTTGAAGTTTTATTTCACATGTATTTGAATCCTAAAACAACAATATGTAGCTTTCATACAGCAGCTAAAAGCTGCTTCTATCCTTTTTAAATTTTCTTACCTGTTTTTATTTTTCATGTGGGTTGATTGTTGTCACACCAGTAAAAGTATGTTTCACTGAAAGTACCTACTTTGTAAGAAGAGAAAGAGACTAGAATAGCTGACTTGCGTGAGGCATCTGTCCCGTCTCACTCTGCAAATGTTGAAGGGATTTCCACAAAGCAAACACTGGTTAGCCTCGCTATTTAGTGTGGAGAGCCACCGTAGCCAATAACTTCCCTCCCAAAAAATAGCTCAGCCTGCTGCTGATAACTCTCCAGTGCGTGTGCATGCGTGTGCGTGTGTGTGTGCTCTCTATACGTCTTTGCACAGGCCCAGATAGCTGAAGCAGTGAATAATTTTTTGGCAGTAAACCAAACTGGATTTAGTTTGACTATGAGCAGAAGATTTTCTCCCAAAGGAGGGTATAGTGGTTTGACTATCAATTACAGTGGCTTGAGCCCTGCAATCTGAGCTCTTCACTGATTCAGCCATGCTATGCTGGGATGCTTGACTGGTATGCGTATTCTCCTGGGAAAAAGGGGAAAAAGCATTAATAATAGGGGTCCCAGTCTTGTCATTTTACTACCCGATAGTAATTTTTTATGAAACAAATGGCATTTTTGAGCAGCTGCAAATTTTAAGGAGCTGAAGATTATTGGTGGGTTTTGATCAAACAGGTCTAAAACAGATCAAAACGGGTTTTGATTAAATTATTTTTTCTTGAGATTTATGGATCCAGCTTAAACATTTGTGTCAAAGAAGGAATTGAGGTGACATTTTACACAGAGGAAAAAAAAAAACATACTGCAATTGCTGCCCAACGCAAGCAAAAACAGAATCAGGAGTTTATCTAAGACTCAGTGGACCAGACATTTTTATGGTCTGTTGTTGTCCAATGTTGGCAAATTGCAGCCTCATTTTTCTGATCTTAGCTCATAGGCGTGGTACTCACTGTGGCCTTTAGCTGGTGGAGCCCATGGGATTCAAGATTCAACATGCAGCAACGTTATACCTCATGCATTGGCCTTTAAACGTTTTGTACTTGAAGTACTGTTGTCTTTTTATTATCTTGAATAGTCTTGTCTATCAATTATAATTTGTCTTGTTTTGTGTCTACAGCTTACCAAAGATATATTTTCTCACTATTTTTATGCACTATGTTGTTACAGTGTGAAATCCCATGTAATTATTTTCTTGTGTGAGTAGTCACGTTTACATTGCTCATTAGGGAATCAGGGCGCGAGTAAACCCTGGAGAAATGTCAGTAGCGGCTCTGTGAAACAGTCATTCACTCTGCATTCTTTGATAGCTCATTGGACAAACTGATATACAGCGAATAAAAGAAGGTCTTACACCCAGCCACACACAAAGACAACTTCCCGTCAGCTTGAGGGCCTCTTATTGTGCAGCTCAGCCATCTGTCTCCCAGCAGTTGGTCCTTGTTACCTGTTGTACTCTTTCTTACTCTGCTCATTCACCATTCCACTCTGAGTGCCAGGATTTCTTTTCAGCATCATCAGTGAGAAGTTCTCAACCAAAGTTCCTCTCAGAAAAAGACCCATTTTAGATCTATCTGGTTTATCTTTTTTGTAGTTTAAAAAAATATATTTTAGTTAATTCAGTTACATTTTAGATCTATCTGGTTTATCTTGATTTTTTGAACAATATAAAATAAAAAAAGTTTGGAAAATAACTTTGTAGAAGCTTTGACAAAGGGTGAGATGGTTCCTGAGAGCAATGGGGTACAGATGCTTCTCTTTAGAGCAAGGGAGGGTTTTTTAGCCTGTGGCCCCTGTTCAGATGAGATGCTAGGTTTATGTTGAACCCATATGCAGCACTCTTAGAAGTCAGTTGGATGTCCAGACCTGTACCACATGGAATTAGTTAGTGCCGAGCCCTGGGCCCTTTCTGTCTCCGTACGGGACCAGCAATGAGCTGTTGCCTCTGTGAGACATTTTCCAATCGCTGCAGGGAGCATAAAGCTTCAAAGATTACAGTCGAGTTTTGGGGGTTTTTTTTTCGATGCAAGAACAAAAGCTGGCATCTGATAATGATGAAAGGACTCCGTGAGGTGTGAGAAAGGCATGTTGGCAAATACTATCAGGTTTAGCTTTGCCACTATGGAGTAAGCAAGTTGATTCATGTGTTATTTTAAAAAACTGCAATTTCAAACTCCGTGTTTAAGCTTCTTTGTCCACTTGGTCCTCATAAAAATGTCAAACCAATTGTGAAAGCATAAATTAAGTTGGCAATTATTTGACTATAAACATGCAAATTCCCACAAAGGTCATTGGTCAGACCAGCAAAGCTATGAATGTGTTCATTGAGCCCATAATAGCTGTTTGGATTTTGATTTATTAGAACTGTTTTTGTTTTTGAGCAAATCCAAAAATAGCTGTTTGGATATCATATTCTCCTAATGACCTTCAGTTCACTTTGCACTTAATGTGGTCATTATCATTGAATAACAGGAAGCTAATTTTCCTGTTTCTAAACTACCCAACCTTTTCTGGCCAATGACCTTTCAAAATAAGGGGTCATGGCCAATTATAAGCAAACTGCCAACAGCTCCTTAGTGAGTCCAGATGTTGTTGGTCTCAATTAAAGTTACAGCCAAGCAAATGACTGCAGCAAAGCTGGAACAGGCACAACAACACACAGTGTTTGCTCAGAGAAAATCTCTATTGGCTTCTATGTGTCAGGATATCTTATATTGCTTTCTTTTTTGAGAAGCGCAGTGAGGTAGTTTTGCACTGATATTTGGAGAGTATCTTGTCATATTAGTTCAATGTTGCTTCAAATAAAAAATAAAAAAAACATTTGGTACAAAAATAGACTTTAAATATTGAGTACAATATTTAAATGCTATTCAAAGCAGTAAAAGAGAGTTTTCATAAAAACAACAACATGGATTTAGTGAAATTATTGTATTATGGAGTAGTTCCTCAATTATTTGGCAATTTCCATAATAAAAACAAATGGCAAATCAGCTCATGATATTACACCAACTCAAAACATTTAATATTTAAGGTGAAAACAACTTACAGATGTTTAAACTGAAGACCAGAATGGGAAAGACATGAGCTTTAAAGATACTTTCCAAATGCAGTCGTGACTCAGACATTCTGACTTTCCAGTTAGAAAAATCAACTGGAATCCCCCCAGAGAAGGATTTCCCACTCGGAAAGTGAGAGAAACTCCATCTACACTCAGTTAGTTGGAAGAAATTGGGTGTGGTACAGCCGACTTCGCCTTTCAATATGGCCGTTCTTTGCATCAACAGTGGTGAGCTGTGGCGGAAACATGTTTATTTTACGAATCTCACTTGTAAGAGTGCATCTAAAATTACTACAAATTTTGTCAACTCAGGTGTCGACATGGTGATTTTTATGTTAACTGATACGCTCTTACCTCAAGTGCAATATCAAAACAAGCAGCAAATTCTGACGTAACTGAAATGCATTGCTGACGATTTGATTGGCTGCTCTGAATATTTTGGAAATTGATGATACCAAGATTTTGATACATAACTAACCCTGGATTTGCCAAAAAAAAAAAGAAGAAAATAGAAAAAGAAATAAAATCTACTGAGGTCAGGTTTTGTGGACCACAATGTGTTGCTGATGTTAGAAGTGAGAGGAGAATAATTTTACTGGTTTGAGATGAACTAATTAATCATAGTTATTCACATTTTAGACAAAGTCGGCAACATTCTCAATTCAAAATCCCTTCGTGCTGCTAAATTATTGAATATGTTGTGATGTGAGCTGAACAAAGATATTTATTGTTTTTATTGCGTTAATTAGGATAATCATCCATCACATTGGTACAAACCCTTTTCAAGCAACATTCTTGTAACTTCTTTTGAAAAAATATTTCCTTAGAAATTTGGACTGTCGGAGTGTGCTGTGGTGGCCCAGGGGCAAAGCAAGACCCACATATGGTTGCAGGTTCGATTCCTGGCCTGGAGACATTTGCCGCATGTCTTCCCCCTCTCTTATTATCCTGCTTCCTGTCAAACTTTATTCAAATAAAGAATAAAGTCCAATAGAGCCAACAAAAAAATTAATACAAATTGGACTGTGGACACAGACATTAGCATCAGGAACGTATAGAACGTATAGAAAGCGTATAGATCGTCTTCTTTTTACACAACTTGCACACAACAATAGTCTATTCCAGCGTTCAAACAGAGTGTTATTGTTTTGTTGTCTGCAGATGTCGCTAGCATGTCATATTTATGGACTTACCAGAAAAAAACAAATACAAAGGTTCTGCTCCAAACCTTTTGATGTAACAATAATAACAATAATAATTAAAGTAATAAGTCATGTTTAAATGCTGCACATAATTCAATGGGATACTGCTTTCTGTCTGAACACTTTATGACACTGTTTTCATTCGTTGCCACCTCATCCTCACATGGATCAGTAGAATATTATGAAATACGACCAGTTATAAAATGTAAATTAAAAGACCTAATTAAAATCGAGCAATGCCTTGCTGGCAGATATTATTTATTGGAGTCATGTAACCACATTTGATTCAGAAGCTACAAGCAGAGTATGAAAAATTTCTTTTGATAATTAATTTTCCAAGTGGGTACAAAATGCCCCTCCCAGTGGGTACAGCTTAAGATCTGCTCAGAGTGAAGCGTACAATGGCAACAAGTTATTTCATGCCCCATACAGTGGACTGCTGGATGAACTGGGCAAAATGACCAACATCCACGTTTCTACTGATATCGTTGGAGCCTTCACCTCACCAGTTCTTTGTCTCACTTCATGCACCTGAAATGTTGGTGAAGTTGTTCCAGAAACCTTTGGATCTCAGCACACATCTTTAAAGCTTCTGTAGTTGATTGATCCCTTCTGTTCCTCAAACACATTTTCTGATTTACCCTATCAAAGTCAAGAAGCTGGATTGAATAGTGTTTAAACAAATGTTACAATGTAATGCTTGTGTATTTGAACATTAAAAAAATTGACATTGCTGCTTCATTGTGAGAAAAGTACCTAGCAAATTGTGTAATGAAACATATCTGTTTGGGTCCAGTTAAAAGTCAAACTAGGTTTCTGAGTGACAAACCTTTGTTCCATAATTTCCAAATCTTCAGAGGTTTGGTGAAAGGATTCGTCTGCTGAATGTTTGTCATGCTAGAGGCTTGCATCAGAGCTGCTTCTAGGGTTTGGGCTTTTAAAATGGTACTCCATGAACAATTTATGTGCTTTTTCTCTTTCTTTTTTTTTTTGTTTGTATACTGTGGTTTACCATCCATAAAAATAAAGTCAGCTGAAGGAATCTCTCATGCTATCCCAGAATTTCCCTTGGATTTTGTCTCTCTCACACTTTCTTGGCTTTCTTGGGTTGTCAAACCCTCCGAGTCATTTGGACCGTCACACCCACCCTTGGCCTGAGTCTGAAATTAATTGCTGACTAAAAAGGCTCCTAGCAACTGCTTTGCGGCAATAACATATCAACAGGTCGTCACTTGTGATATCAGGCAGTTTACCTCCTCTGAATTATAAGAGCTGACAGTAGTAAATGATACACCAACACAGGAATTTACATGATGTCACTGAATGAGCCCTTCTATTGGAAAGAACATACTGTACAATAGGTGGCATTGACACATTGTAAAGCTAGGAAGTAGGCTTTATAGATAAATACTGCTCTTGTCAACATTAGAGAGGAAATTACAAAATAGTACAGATTGCTAGCTGTAGCTCAGAAGACAGAGTTAGTGGTTTGTTTCACTGCCTTTCAAATCCAAAGGCTGGAGTGTGATTGCAAAATAGACCAATTAATCAGAGTAGTATTGTATCCTGAATATTACTCTTCATGCAATCAAAATGAGAACAAAATGATGATGATAAGTTATGTCTCCCAATAATGAGAAAAGCAACCAGGCCCTTACAGAAACTTTACAGATCCACAGTTCAGGGGAGAAAATCTATTGCCCAAAGAAAACATACTTGGAGTTTTCAACAATGACAGTATTTACAGAAATGTAAAATACTGTGTGTGACTGTAAATCAAAACTGCAGATCACCACGACAAAACATGGGGGAGGCAGAACCATGCTGTGTTGTGCAAGTAAAAACTTGTTTAAGCTGCAAAAGAATTGCGGGGATGGTCTTTTCCCAGCTAAAGATAGAGCCATGACTAAACGGATGAGCTCAAACAATATGTATTAGGGTGGCCCTGTAAAATCCAAATAGGAATCTGAGAGCTGTCAATGCAATTTGCTTTATCTTGAGTGGTTTTGCGAGAAAGAACAGAACCAGCTCTGGAGAAAACCCCCACTGACACCTTGTATCAATTTCCTTTCACTTCAGAATACTTTGAAAATGCACAAAGCTACTTTGTGGCTTTGTCATAAGATGCCAATAAAAATAAAATACAAGTAAAACATTCGAACTGACAAAATACGTAAAAAAAAATGGGTCTGAATACTTTTTACAAGATGAGCAGCTCCACTTACCTCACAGTAAATACAAAGACAATCTTGCTGCTTTGTAACAACATACAAATCTCATCTTTGTAGTTTCTTCATGCTTCTAAGAGTACTTTGTATAAGAGTACTCAGTGACCTATTGTAAGGAGTGTTGTCAGCTTGTTGTTAGTTGTGGGTTCAACTTATTTAAACCAGGTCAGATGTTAATATAATAAAACTACAAAAAGGAACTACAAAAGAACTGGATGATTCACATTTTCTCACATGCTGTGAATAGGATCAGCTTTCTAACAAATGACTTAACGATGTCGCTCTGTGATGAGAAAATAAAACTATTTTCTGCAATACTAATTCCAATGCCAAACCAGGCCTGGTGCTTAAAAATTTTATTTTTCCCTGAAAAAGAAATATATATTTTTGCTCAAGTGTTGAACTGATTTTCCTAGTCATACTTAATTAAAATGAAACAGAAAAACTGCATAAAACATCTTTGGTAACAATAAAATGCAGCACATTACATTTAAGACAGTAAAAGTTTAAACATAGACAGGTCATCATCCTTCTTCTGGTGGCGTACCCACAACCCCCATCGACCTGGGAATTTAAGTTTTTCTCTGGTTTCTCCAGATGAAAGACTTTCAGTGTCTTGCCTGCCCTAATATTTATTTTTTCATAAATGGACTTTACTGTGGTCTGATTTTCCCACAAAATTAACAGTGGTCACAGAAAAGATAAACCACCGATGAACCACAGCTTCATTTCCACTTAGAATTCATATTTGAATCAGAATCAATCAAATGTAGCGAAGCAGGACGTAAACGGCAACTCTCAGGGAAGAGGTGAAAGAGCAGAGCAGACCTGAGGAAAATCAGTAGGACAGGTCTGTAGCGGTGAGCTCACATGAAACATGATGCAGCGCAGAAATATTCTCAGCGCCTTGATGATCAATCCTTATGCACGGTTCAGCGCCAGAGGAAACAGCCATGGCCCTCATTCTGTCTGGCGTATGACTCTATATTCCATCCCTATATTGGCTGGAAGCCTTTGGCAGAAACGGGGAACACTGAAACAATTGTGCACTGCAACGTTGTTGGGGAAGGGAAAAAGCGTGCTGGCTCAGAAATGCTGCTTAAGGCTATGCACAGATTCACAGAGCACCAGGCAGAAAAGATTTACACACCGAGTGAAGACGGAGACAGATACACGTTCAAGCCAAGGCAAACCCACACTCGTGTTTATGGACATTTTTTCTCTCGCAGACCACAAGCTTTCCGGCGGTGGCTTTGGATAGGGCCAATATAACTCTGTTTATGTATGTGTGTGAGTGCGTGCGTGTGTGTGCGTGTGATTACTTACAAGATTTTTTTTCCATCTTCACTCTCTCTCTAATCAGTATTTAAATTCTAATTGCCTTTTCAGATATTACAGGGCTTTGATGTTTAACTTTGGAATTTCTGGGGAAATAAGGTCATTACAAATTTTCTACTGGCTTGTGATCAGTGCAGAGCTTTTCTTGTACAGCTGATTTTATGCAATAGGGTATCACCTGCAGCACTTTGACATGAAATGGAACAAGAAAATACATATTAAGCAATCAAAAGCTTACTCTACAAAAACATTTTAGTCGTTTTTCAGCTTAGTTTAGTCACCTTCAACAATTTGTGAAAGGGAGAAATATTAACACCAGAATGCCTGAATTCAGATGTTATTTATTAGATGGATTCCTTACAGTTTATCATAGATGAAGTATAGAAAATCTATTTAGATTTCTGGATTTCTAATTGATGACATCCCACCTAGATGTGCCTGAATTGATGTATAGTCAGTATAAAATGTTGATGGCAACCAGAAATGGTGATATTTTTAGCAACAGACTAAAAACGGTGCAAAATGACCAACCTTCAGTCCAAACTGTGACCAGACGTCAGAACATCAACATAGACATAATGTAATATAGATAACATAGAGCTTAAGTAAAGTACATGACAGGCAATATTTAACCATTTGTAGTACCATTTATCCTTTTCGGTGCATTTACACCAGTCTTGCAGAGTCATTTGATTGGAAAGCTTAGTTTATGTGTTGTGGTATGAACCTTCAATAAAACAATACATTTCAAGTAAGCAACCACTGGTTTGCCATTAAAAAAATAATTTTTGGTGTGCTTTGATCAAACCAAATGCAGAACATAGACTACAATGCAGGGGGTTGTGGGAAAAACATAATCAAAACAAATCAAGAAATGTCTATCAGTTGGACATGGAGAGACAAAGAGCTGAGAGAAATATGAAATACAGCTGCTTGAAAGCACTCATACAAACAGTTATGATTTTAAAATAATTAGCAGGAAAATGGAAGATCTGGGATTTACACAGAAGAAGAAAATATAAAATTTCCTTGACATGAAGAACTGAGTCATTTTTGGCATTTTCGGTGCCACCACAGTCAAGGATGGAAAAGTTTCATTTAAATGCTCTAATTTGACAATCCTAATCAAGTCCTATTCTGTCTACCAAACTATGGAGGCAGAAAAAGCCTATAATTTATTACAATACACCATAGTTTAAGTACATGGGTGCGAAAAAGAGTTTTATAAGTGAACACAGCAGGAGGGGATGAGATGCTAATATGTAGATATGAAATATAGACATCTAATGTTTGTTTCACCTCTTCTTTAAGAGGTACAGGATGTGTTGGCATGCAAATTGCACTTTATATCTTTTAAGTAAATAACTTTTTTGCCACTGTTGATTTTATTGACAATTAATTAAAATACTGTTTTTTAAAAAAAAATTTAAAACAAATTGATTTTTAAATCTGCAACTGCTTCCTAATAATTTATTTATCTCGATGATATTTGTCGCTAAAAATTTGTTATTTTTTGTCATTCTGTTAATAGGGAGTTATTTATGGTGAACTTCTAAATAAGGTCTTTCCATTCTGTGATTCTAAACCTGCAATTTTAACTGAAACCATGACAGAAACTGTGACAAAAAGTGCCACAAAGTTATTACCGCATAAACCAAAACATTAAAAAAGTTAGAAATGTGAAACTTAGTCTGGTGATGGCTTAAGCATGTCGGGGAAAATGTTTTTTTTTTCTTACTTTGTAGTATTTTCGCAGATGGCCAGCTGCAAGTGGTTTGGTTGGCCATGGGAAAGCTCTTCCCCCATTAGCTTGTCTCCTGGCCTTAGTCATTTCTCTTATCTTCTGGCTGAGCTCACAGAGGAAACAGCCCTCTGACAAATGGAGAGAAATATTTCTTCATGAATAGAGCTATAGATAAAATCCTTCCCCATGATATCCCAGAGCACAGCCCTTCTCCTCTGGTGCTACCCTCAACTATCACTGCAATATTCTTTTCTTCGAGCAACTCAACTATTTTAATTAATGCACAATTAGAGCAGTTGGGAGGTTCTGCTGAGGCCTCAGGGTGCAGCTGCTTTTCAAGACATACATTTGTCTCGATATCTGACAACATCCATTTCTACCTCAGTTAGTAGAGGTGACTAACTGAGTATATGTGTATAGTAGCTATAATTTGAACTGAATTAAAGCAACGTTTCAGTTCAGGTTTGAACAAACAGCAGTATTTTAGTTTTAGTTCAAAATACCCAAACAGCATGCTGAGATGATAACGTAAATTAGACCATAAGTCCATGTTGTTGCAGCTCAGCACTGTGGCCTTGCATCAAGAAGGTGTTTGGTTCAAAACCCAGCCTCACTTTTTGAGAAAACAACTTACTTGAATACTTGAAAAACGAAATTGAATCAATAATAACTGTTTATGTTCTTCTTCAATTAGTCAAAAGAAAGATCTCACAAACACAAAAATTGTCAAGATAATAGATATTTTTAATGTAATCATTACTAGAAAAATTAATTATTTAGAGATATTAATTAGCATCCAGATAGATATAACTGACCCATTTTCATTTGCCCGACTTGTCGCACTTCATGGAACAAAAGAGACACTCACTCCCTCCCCATCATGAGGCCACTCATCTGACCAAAACCATTTTTTCCTGCCCCACGTTTTAAAATCTACTAATCACATCCAGAAAGAAAAAATAAACATACGAGGCCCTTGTTAGTCAACAATTGTTCTTTGGTACTTTCCGTATGACAACAAGACTAAATTTCACATTTTCTGCAGTCATCATGACGTCTCTGGACTTTTTCAGCAATGCTGTTTTTGATTAATGCAATTACGAAATCCACATCAGTATTTATCTGAAGTGTTTTGTTGTCCCAGAAAATAAATGAGCTGGTTAGCCATACTGCTTTTTAAAGTTTGGGAATAAAATACTTTATAAATTGGTCTATAGTTATTTGGAGAGAAGTTGGGTTTCACAAGAACTGGTTCAACAACAACATGTTTAATTGAGGAGGGGCAGCTTGATTATAGCTAATATACACATATCAGCACAAAAGTAAAAAAGTTAGTGAATTGAAATGTACAGAGAATAAAATTGTGATTTACAAATTATGACTGTTGTGCCTCTTTTCCAACTTTTTGGTCACCACGCAACAATTTCAGATCTTCAGAGAATAGCTTTAATTATACTGAAATTAAATTAGACACACGATGACTCACCTTTCAAATTACAGTAGATGACTTCTGAAAATCTTTTATTTGCAAACTGATGTATGGAGAACATAGCAGGAACCTGGCGATCCAACATTCGCAAAGGTTTTCTCAGAAATGTGCCTGAACTTGAGCTGAAATGATCAAAGGAAGAGTTGTACGGCTTTAGAAATATGCTATAGATTATTCAGCTTCAATAAAGTCCAATACCTAAGTCATGAATTATGTGCATAGCAAGATCTAAACCAGCATGACCATAAATCAAAATCTAGTCAAAACTGTACACACAGACCGGGATGTCGTTCTCTATTTGAAACATGTTTTGCCTTTGGGACTGTGTGCCAGCCAAAGTTTATGAGCAGTTCTTTGAGCAAAAATGCAAGTTAATACAAAAAAAAACCCTAACCCCTTCAGGCTTTGAATGTAGGCTTTCCAAATGCCAGACTAAATTGTTTTAGTTTCCGCCTCCTCAACTTGTATGAGTAAGTTTTCAATTTCCTACCATGAACATTTGAGCACAGTCAGCAGACTGTAGGGCACATGTTATCTTGGTTAGGTTAGCAAATCTAAATTACTTTCATGTGTTGCATTTCATTTGAGTTTGCTAAAAGAAATGTTAAATGATACTTCATCAAAAGAACTAGACATGAATTCAGATGTTAGTTACTATGCACTTTACTATACATAATTTTCATTTAAAAAAGCATATATATATATATATATATATATATATATATATATATATATATATATATATATATATATATATATATATATATAGGGCTGCGCAGTGGGTAGCGCTGTTGCCTTGCAGCAAGAAGGTCCTGGGTTCGATTCCCGGCCCGGGGTCTTTCTGCATGGAGTTTGCATGTTCTCCCTGTGCGTGCGTGGGTTCTCTCCGGGTTCTCCGGCTTCCTCCCACAGTCCAAAAACATGACTGTCAGGTTAATTGGCCTTCCCAAATTCTCCCTAGGTGTGAGTGTGTGTGTGTGTGTGGTTGTTTGTCCTGTTTGTCTCTGTGTTGCCCTGCGACAGACTGGCGACCTGTCCAGGGTGTACCCCGCCTCTCGCCCGGAACGCAGCTGGAGATAGGCACCGGCACCTCCCGACCCCGTTAGGGAGAAGGGTGACGGAAAATGGATGGATGGATGGATAGATATATATATATATATATATATATATATATTGCTCTTCTGCATGGAGAGCAAGAAAACCAAGGTGGTAAATTCTCCAGCAGCAGTTGTAGTAGATAATTTTGTTTGCCTTGAATGACCTCATGAGTCCACAATCAATAACCAGTAGGTCAAATAATAAGAGCAAATATCTTACACAAATATTACCACAAATGTGTTTTCCAGCGGTTCAAGTGAAAACTTTGTCATAACATTATTTTCGCAACAGATTTTTATTTACACTGGGGATGATTGGGATTACAGGACAGACTGCTGCAACACATTTATTGCGCAACACAATGCTATATAACTCATTGTGGTGCAAAGTTTTAAAGTTCAGAGTTATAGAACTTATATGTGAGAGGAAAAAGTATATCATGTCTTAAACTAGAATGATTGGGTTTAGCATTGGAACATGGTGATGAATTACCAAGGAAGACTTCTTAATGTTTTATAGGACATAAACCATTAAGAAATGGTTAATTGGAAATTGTTATTCTGATAGAAACAGGTAATTTTGTCCAAACTTATTTGCAACAACTTAATTTTTTGTAACACTGAATTTTGTGTCAATGGTTTTATAATTCTTGATTTTGCTCATGAGAGATTTTACATCATTGCTTTTTATTTTATTTTTTTAGCAATATTGCTTAAAAATGGCACAAAAGTCTTATGGGCTGAAATCTCTCATTGGTGTATATTCAAAGTTTATAAGGAGATAAAGATTATGATGATTGATTTTGAGATTAGAGTGGCTTGGATGTGAAAGGATGGGTTTCATGTTGTGGTCACTTTATTTGATCAAAGTTAATTCAGCTGAGGATCATTAACATGGTTTCCTTTGTTTATAAACTGTGAGTGTCAAAAAGCACACAAAAGCTGCGTATTAGATAATAGAGACCGCTGAGTGAAGGAATTTAGATGAGCTAAATCCACATTGCACTGCATGTACTTGCTTAAAACTTGACGCAAGGCTTCACTAAAATAAACATCACAAATAATGGCTCGTGTCTAAATGGCTGCAAAGCAAACATCTAAAATATCCTCGACATAGCTGAAAAGACAAACATGGTGACAAAAGGTTTTATCCAATGGGCTGAGATTATACAAGCAGAACATTAGAAAGTTAAATGTAGCTTTGTGGCCTTTGCTCTTCTCCTATTGAGGTTTTGTTTGTTTAAGAGCGTTAGATCCTGGAAGCTCTTCTGGTGCTTAAGAGGGAGGGCAGGCTGGGTGTCAGGGGGGATGTTCCAGCTCAAAAAAACAACCAGTCGCTTTTGTTATACAACTTTTGGCTTGAGACAAAGAGGAGGATGAGGTTTCATATTGTCTGGGTTTTAATTTCAGTAACTTGAAGTTATGAAACATCTACTTGGAACATTTCTTTCCAGTTTAAAATATAATTTAAAATCATTTGAGTTTGAATTGGCAAAAAAAAAAAGTCAAAATATATTTGGAAATAAGGGTAAAAGCAAAAACAGTTAACAAAAAATGAAAATTTGCATCCACATAAGATTGAAGTTAACCTCTTAATTGTTTGCTACACAAACAATTAATGCTAATCAAAACATTTTAATTAGCATATGCACTAATTGACTCATCTCGTTTGTATCCAGTAAGATTAAGACTGACTACTCAAATGACATAAGTTGATGAAATAAGAGGACTAAATATAAAGACGCAAAGAGATGGGAGCAATTTGGTAGTGCAGTGGCTGACAATGACGTGACCAAAGTTATAATAATTTTAAAATATCATTCAAACTTACAAACATACAAACTTACAAATGAGTAAGTTTGTGTGTGTGTGTGTGTGTATGTATCGGGTCTTTCGTAGATCCAAAAGTATCTCAGTGCATTTTGTGAAACCACAAACAATTTACTGAAAATATGAATTGTAATGTGATTGTTCAAAAGTGTGATATTAAAATAATGCATAAATATTGGTTAAAACAATAACAACAAAGAATGCATTATAATAACTTAACTTGATGACTTTTAAATAACACAATGAAAATTTCAAAAATAGGCGTGACAGAATAAATATAATTTATAAGCAAAGATAAAAAGTCTCAAGTCAATTGTAGGGAAAGCAATTGTAGACATATGCAGTACTAACTTCCGATAATATGAGAGTAAATATGAATAAATGGCTCATAATCACATCCAGTTACTTACACCCACCCCAAACCTCTTCTATTGTCTTATACTCTGTGGATCAGCTGAGCAGGGCAGAGATTCCTCACTGCGCCTCGCCCACATTGTGCAATGAAATATCCTTTCAGAATTAATTTAGTTGAGTTCTGTTCATAAACCTTTTCCTGGGACACAAGAGATGAAACAATATTCCACAATCTTACAGTTAGTATTTTGACTTTTAAAAAAGTACCAATATATTTTTAAAGATCTTACATACATGCACGCATATTTAATAAACTAGATGTGTTGTATATCAGGCATAGCTCACTGGAAAATCTGGTGGATCGATTATTTTATATGTAACATCCTTCCCTTTTTTTGTAAGAGCGATTGTAGAAGCACTGTGAAGTTTTTTTTTAGGAATTTCTGGTTTGGACACTGTTCGCATTGTTTTCTAAATTTGTATAAGCATTTTGCTACTAGTGGTACTAAAGACAGAAGCTCTGACATGACAAACTTAGTGCAACGTAGGCCAGCAAAGACCATCCCTGCTTCAGAGAAAAATCAACATTCGTATGCATTTTGCTGAGGAGACTGCACACCTCATCTCTCAGCAAACGCAGTGTGACTCCAACGTATAACGAACAACGGCAGAACGGCAGTCAGCAGTCCAGTTTACAGACTTACAGTGTAAGGGAGGAATAGATTCCCGTCTGATCCATCAAACAGAAGACACTATGAATTACAGAGAGTTATTGCTCTCATTAGCTCAGGTTTAGCATCATCTGGTGCTAAATCGGCTGGATCCAGTCGTGGCTTCCAAGATGTATGAACCTGGTTCTTCCTAAGGTAGAAGGGAAATGAAGGGAAATGAACTATTTCAGGCTGTCGCTCTAATGCAGTTTTTCTTAAAAATGTCGTCACACAGCTGTTTTTTCTCATAGTAAATAGCTGGTTGCTGCAACAATTATAGTTTGCACATTTTTCATTGTTTTGAAATGATCAAATATGTCTCTCTAATATTTTTCCTGTTTCACTTTTTTTCAATTGTTTTTATTTCGCACCTTTCTCTACTCTACATGACACTATCAGTAATTTCAGATTGTTAATGTTTAGTCAGAACTCAGCTCATGAGTATGGTACATACGTGTGTTCTTATTTTATAGACATTTCTGTTGTATTCATTTTGAAAGTTTACGCTTTCAAGCAGAATTTTAGCACATAGTCCAAGAAGCAGACCTGTGCATTTGAAAGGTCAGATAACACAGAGAGTAAGAAGAGTTTAATTATGTGTCAGTTTATGTGTTTCTATGCATCAGGTTGTTTTGTCTCTTACTGCCGGGCTGAGTTTTTTCCAGGTCGTTTGTGGTTAACTGTGAAGCGAATAAAGAATGTACAACTTCATTTCCAGGCTCAGTGTCTCTGAGTTAAGAGTCGGGGTCTTTGACTGCTTCTGCCTTCAAGAAAAACATTTAAAGGCAAAGATTGATCTTTATCATTTCTTATAATCGTTTTCTCTACCCTTTTATAGCAGTATCTTTCCCTAATGCTGGTTAACCACTACCAAGCATGCTCGGCTCGGTTTTTTATGACAAGATAAAACATTGTGGTTTCCCCCTAAAATGATGACACATCAAACAGATCATCTGCTGAACCTGCATGAAAATGCTCTGCAATTAGTTTGTGTTTTGGTTTGATGATCCTTTGTGCCCTGAGGCTACTTGAATTATGAGATAAATTTGCCCGTCTCACTTCATCATAAAATGCCAGTCTCTAGCAGCAGCTTTCTAGGTATAATGCTGCAATAACTGTCACAAAAAAGTAGAGTTCTTCAAAATATATTGGATTTCTTATCACAGAGAAGGAAAGAATCATAAATTCGTCACACATTTTTAAACAAATCTTCAAAGAAAAGACTCATCAGGTCTATTTCAAGGAAACAGTTAAACTTTTACACAGAAAACACAATTCTGGTCTACATTTTTGCCATCATAAGTAGTGCTAATTAAAGCAAATCTGTTTTCAGGGATTTAAAACATAGTTCATACATTTTCATCAGAGTTTAGATCAACATCTTTCATTAGCCTGTTTGAACATCTAATAGTATCCATGTGGGGTTAGAGGAGTTGATTTAAAGTTAATATGTAGATGTTGTAATGGCTTCGGAAACTAAATGAAGTTACACATACTGCACATGTAATTCCAACCACTGTGTCTCATGCACCTCTAGCCTCTCCTCGACTCCTCCAAATATCCTACTTATCATTGTTGCAAAATAACTCTGTCTTTTCTCCAGAAGGTATCTGAAGTTGTTGGGGTGTTTTCAGGTCTTTTTAGTTTATAATAACCTTACAAACTAAATCTTTGTGAAAATAGTAGTGTTTTACTCAGACAAGGCACAGAGAAATGCAGCAAAGGTCTGGAGGCCAGGAGTCTGGAAGGCCATGTCAAAGAGCCTCCTTACATGGAGCACATGTTCTCTACACCAAGCCTCCCCTGAGACTCATTTTGGAGTAAAATAGGAAGTTGTTATTGGATTGTTGATCTATTACACTGACAGGTTTAATGAATAGAGTACTCATCAGAAAAGTGGTTGGGAAAGTCACAGACAAGATACTAAACAAACTGGTATTGTGCAACTTCAGTGCCTAACAACACTGAAGTTGTAAAGCAGATTTGAGGTTTTTCATCCGTTTAAATGACAGGGCCACAGTTTTATGAAATCTGGTCTGCCTTTATTCATCCCAACCAAACAGGAACTAGAATATTTAGATGGAAATGTATACTGTACAAATCTTTGATGTCTTTGTAGAGACAGAAAATGCATCACTTTCACTGATTGTTTTGGCGCTATAACCAGAAAAGTAACTTAAACACCGCAGTATTTACATGGCTCAAGTTCACATTGCTTATGCTACACTGATTAAGAATTTTTTCCTCAATTTTCAAAACCAAGAAACATTGTCTAAAGGGTTTATTCCAAACCTTATATTCGGTGCTATGTCCAAAAACACACAAAAAAAAAATTCTAAGTTTTCACAATTTTCCAAACTCCTCATGTTATATCTGCTCCACCATCAAAAGCCACCTGTCCGAGAGGCCCGGCGGGAGGCTGAAGGCCAAATCTCCAGCAACATGTCAGATTCTATGATTAACATTCCTGCCCGGGTCTCATTTAGCAGCTCTGTCAACAGGTGGACGCAGGGCAAGAGGCGGCTCTCAGACACAATAATTGGGGGGAATTCTGAGCGTGTCCTTCATCACTGCTAATAATGAGACAGGTGAAAGAAGGAGCAGAATATGTCAGTTTCTGTCTGTTTTCATCCCCTTTCCAAGATCTTCTCTGGTGAAGAGAGAGATGATAGTGCATGCAGTGTTTCCGTACATCAGAGGGATACAATGAATTAAAGACTACAGGTGTCACCAGTGGAGCAAAGAAAATGTGTAGCTGGTGTCAGTTGACGTCCTTCTTCCTGTTAAGGGTACTTTTCACTTTTTTTTTTTTTTTTGAAATGAGAAAAAAAAAACAGAGAAAAGAGAGAGATTTAATTTCATTCCAAGGACCTGGGGTTAGAAAATCCTGTGAAAGCAACAGCTGTTGTTTCTTTTGCTCCAAACAAAGGCCAAGGACCCACTGGAAACTGATATGCCAGTCAGAGACACATGTAAAACGAAACGGCTCCAGAGAAATTAATCAGATCTTAGATCCGTGATAATTTGCTGCTTTATGCAAGCACAGACATTTTTAGCCCTTTTGGTTTCACCTCAGAAGCAGAAGAAAAACATGTATAATCAGACAAAGAACAATTAATGTATTCAGCTCGGTGGCCAGCAGGGAGGTGAAAAACAAACAAGTAAAGAAAAGCACAGAAAATGTGACACGAATACAACAAAGCTGCATCAAAAACTTGTGTTTTTGATGCAGTTCGCAGCTAATGATTTAAAAGGAGGGGAGTAACTTATTCCCAAACCACACAGCATCATTTTCACTTTACAAATATACAAAGTTTATTCCCAACATTTTGTTTTGAAAATCTGGAAGTGATTGTCTCGCTCATAAATCAAAGACAAATTGAGGAAGACCTTATGCTACTACAACTACAGAAACTGTCTTCAGACCGAATGTCGCTGTCAAGTGGAGAAAAATAGCTTCGCAGTGTGGATGATGTCATTTCAGAGTTGAAGTCACGAGTTGGTCTCTAATCCAAATATTTACATCTTTCTCTCTGCAAATCCAGTTCTGGAGTCTCATGTTTGACTGTTTTGCTAAATATTCACACGACTCCAAGTCAAACAGACATTCATAAATTCTCCACTGTGTTGTGTCATGGCTTTTTAGTATCAGGCTCTCCTGATACTAGCTGTTAGAAGTACAGATACAAGTACAGGCATTACGCATGGAATCAGCACTAAAAGAGTCCTCAATGCAGTAACTAATGTAACTACCGTGTCATATCTGACTCTCCTTCTGCATACTTTATACGATCAAAGCCAAGGTTCATTTTATGGGTACTGATTATATTTTCAGGAGGATTTTATCAATAATTCCCAACAAATTAGTGGAAGGGAAATGGTGCATGGTTTCATTAGAATCTTTTTTGTAAAGCATAAATCCCAAACCAACTTTAAAGACATCTTCTAATAATCCTTTTCAGGGAGACAAACTAATGTATGATTAAATTCTCCCTGTTTACTGGCTCAGATCGCAGCATCTGCTTCCCGTATTTACTTTTGATGCTCCTGCTTCAGACCAATAAACAGGCTGAACGTTCTCACATGTATTGTGGTGACAGATTTTGGTTCGCTTTGAGTTTTCTCTGTGTGAAAAGCAACAACCTCCCCTCTCCCCCAAAAAATGTTACACGTTAGCAAACTAATCAACTGCTTTGGACCAAACTAAACAAACTAGAGGTGTGAAAATGTCCTTGCAGAATATTTGTTAATGAAGAGAAGCCAATCCTGGATGACTTGACGGTGTTTCTGCAGAATTTTAGGTGAATAAAATTTTTATCTATATTACCAGATTAAAACTCATTTGATTCCTTTTTAGACCTATAATATTTCTGCATACTTGGAAAATGTAAGTATGGTCGAGGCTTTATTTCTTGCTTATTGTTCAAAGCACTTGTGGAGTTTTGTGCAAAGGCACCATCAGCATAATTTCCTTGGTATGTGCATGTCTTTTTGCTCTGTGTTACTTTTGCTGACAAAAACAACCCTCCCACCACCTTGCCAGAACTGCAGCCTGTTCACTTTCACTCCTGATCGTCCCCTCCCCCCAACGCATACATGCAAGCACACAAATCCTGCTTCTAGCTCCAGACATTACGAACTCCCAGTTTTACAGCCCGCCCTCCTGTGCTGTTTCTACACTGTCCTTAATGTGACATATAAGCGGTTCAAGAAAGGACTCGCTCAACTTTGTGTCTTCACTAACAGGCTCATGAACTGGATTTTTATCTGTGGGCTCAAAGAAGAGTAAACAGGATGGTGCAAAAATAAATAAACCTGACTTTGACTAGATTATGGTCTTGATCAGTTATGCTATCTTTTTTTGTGCATAGTTCAGTTGTTTAGTCATGTCCCATTCTCTTACTATGTATCACCACATTGTTTATTACAAGCCAGTGCTGGAAAAGTGGGGCACCTATTTATGTTTAAATTCTTTCAGATATAAACCCCAAGGACAAGTAAAGTTTGAGTGTTTTCAGAATCATAAGAATGAGGAACTGCAGAAAAAGTGGAACGTCTCTGTTCTGCATTTTCTGTTTTCTTGTTCATGGATTCAATCTCGCTCCCTAAAACAATGCAGATGCGTCTGAAAGCCTTCCTGCTTCATTATAAAGTGAAGCACAAAGAGAGCTTTATTCCTGACCCTGAATCACCAGTTGCTTTGCTAAACTACACAATTGTGTGTGCAGCTATTGGTGCCTAAACTGGATTATTCATTATGGGTTCAAGTCATGTCAGCTCAGTTTATTAGAAATTCATTGCATTGAAAGATGTACGGATTAACATATGTAACACAGAGACAGGCAGAGTTGGAGTGGGGAAGATATTTAAAGACAACAGTAGCTTCTTGTTGCCTGTTTTTTGTGCTTAGCAATTACTGGAGAAATAAAATAAATTGACATCTTATTATGAAGCATTAGCAACAAGGGAAAAAAAAGGAAACGCTTAAAAAAAAGCACCACTTTTTGTTTATTTATCTTGTATTTTCTGGTTTTTAAATCAAGTGATTGCTTCCTGTTCCAAACTGCACTCAGCACTTCTTTTACAGCCACTTGTTGGACTTCAAACGCAGACGTCCTCTGCCCTGAACCCCTTTCGGCAGAGAAGTGAAGAGCGGCAAGTCGAAGGCTTTTGCATGTGTTTGCTCTGGGGATTTCACTTAAAGATGTTTACAAATGCCTCTGCAGGAAGCTCGGCACAAAAAGAGATCTAAAAAGCAGTGTTTAGAAGGTCACACTGAGCCTATATGGATCATTTACTAATCTGGTGAGTACACAAAAACCCTACAATTACTGAAAAGCATATGTACATAAATTGAACTGGACCAACACCCTAAATGAAGATGTGTATTATTTAAGCAGGGTTTTTTTTGTTTGTTTTGTTTTTAATCAGGTTTTGAAGCATCTTGCAGTGCCTTGCAAAAGAATATTTGCCCCTTAAACATAGATACTGATTTCAAGGTTTCTCAAAGAAAAAAAACCTTCTGAAAAGTGTGGCATACATATATATTTAATGCCAATAAGCCAATGCTGTTTAATAAAATCCTGTGTGCCCATTTGTTTTCAGAAGTTACCTAATAAGTAAATTATCTATTTTATTCTCAATGGAACTATAAATTGATACTCTTAAGATGTTTAGCTTTAAAAATCTCACTTCAGTTTCCCCCCTTAGTGCAATTTATTTGTGAAGATGTGAATACTGCAACACCAAAACAACCGTACTGACAACATGTGCTCTCAGGAACAGTGCAAAAACAAACTCACAAACAACTCAAAAACAAACAATGGCAGTGCATCTTTTTCATAAAACTTTAAAGAAATCTTCTCAAAGTTATTCAGAATACTTCTCATAATTTCGCATAAAATAGTACAAAGAAACAAACTAGTGATGTGACTAATTTCTCCATGTTTCCTACTACCTCAAAATCTGTTCCTTGTATTTACATTTGATGCACATACCTCAGACCAGTAACGAGAATTAATGTTCCCATGTGGATTGTGGTAACAGATTTCGGTTTGCTCGGGGTTTTCTCTGTGTGAGAAATACACAAACTAAGCTGATTCAGACCAAAGTAAACAAACTGTAGGTGTAAAAATGGCCTTGCGGAACATTTATGAGCAAACAACATTATAAAGACCAAGAAACAGAGTGAAAGTTGTGGAGAAGTTTAAAGCAATGCCCAATCTGTTGTTAAAACCTACCAAGACTTAAACTATCCTCCTAAGCTAGCAGGTTGGGTAAAGGGAGCAATAATCAGAGAAGCAGCCATGAGGTTCATGTAACTCTGGAGGAGTTCTGGTTAAATGAGTTCCAACCTGATCTTTGTGGCCCTCAAGCAAAATGTGAAGAAAAACTAGCATTGGACAACATCCTGAACACAACATTTGATAGTGGCAGCATCATGCCACTGTGGGGATAGCTGATAAAATATGGTGACGTTTGAAGTTGAAAGTGACCAAATCCTAAAAAGCTGAAGGATTCTGAACACTTAAATAAAGACTTAAAGTAACAGCACGTTGAGAGACACAACCAGTCACCAGTGTTATGATCCTGGATTTCTTTTGACTTTCAGGGCTTCTGTTTATACTCAGGTTAACAAAGCAGCTCAAGCTAACCAACATATTTATGACCTACAGTCTGTACCAGGGCAGTTCTGTGTGAAGCTCTACTATTGCCTGCTCTCCGCTGAAAGGACAAGAGAACATAAAAGAGGAAATGAATGCGTGAGGGATGAATACGTGGCCCTGGGGGTCAGTTTAATGGAGTGAGACCCCCAGCCCCTATTGACTTCCACAGCTAAACTATTAACTCCTCACAATTCCCATGCTTTGGCCTCATTATTCATTTTCAGGGAGAGAACTTTTGTTTTCTAGTTAAATACTTAGTGTTGTTTTAATTTTAATGCTTGCACAAAAAATAATTAGGAGTTAATTGTTAATTTAGGTGGTAGAGTGAAAGTACAGAGACGTACTTTCAAGCTTTCCCATTAAAGCTAAGATTGATGTAAACAAAACTGTTTTCATTTATATTTTTCCAATGTATTTTTTTATACACTACTTGTACTTCTATATACATTTACCATAATCCAAACATCACTTCATATTTGTAAGTGCAATTTGTTGCTTCCTATCATATTGTTGTGGAAATTAAGTTTGTATTTTTCCAAAAGACTAGAACATGAGCTCCTTAAAAATTCATGTGGCCTGTTGAGATGTCCAGTTAGCTAAGAATCCCACTGACTTCACTGCATGAGTGTGTGGGTGTGTTTGTGAGGAGGGGGGTGTTATCAATAACAAGAGAGATGGGTATGTTTCTTTAAGACAATCCTATAAATGGTGGCCCGGTCACCGCCTCCTCATCGGAGGGGGCTGGATGCAGTTTGAGTTTTTCTTGGTGGGTCAAGTGAACCATTGAAGTTTGAATGGGCTGCCATGGCAGATTACTCTGCACAGCTGTCCCCCTACCGTGGAAATTAAGTTATGCCCCGTGTCAGCAAGTTTTGTGTTTTCTCTGCCCATCCCCCCCTTCCCTTTGCCTGTATACTCCTCTTCCTTAAATAGTTGAGGCCCCCACAAAGGTGCACATATATAGAAAAGGCCTTCAGAGGTGTGGGTAATCATGGGAGAAAAATTCAGATTAGTTATCTTGGTATGAAACTGACCTGCATTCCTCCACAAAGAAACACTTCCTGTTGCAAATCAGTGCATGTCCATACGTATCAAGTCTACACGTATAAAAAAAAGACCCACTTTTAAATCAGAGGGCGGCCCGAACTTTTTGTCTCTGTGCTTCTTGGACAGCATCCTGCTGCACTTGTGGCCCCTGCCTCATGTTTTGTTTATTTGTGGGGGAAGTTGTTTGTGTTGTGGTTTCAGTGAAAGACAAACACTCCAGCTCTTCCAGCGATGTGTGAACATGCTGAGGACCTCCCCCTACAAAAGCCTGCGAGGCAGCCGGACCTGAGGGCTGTTACAAGCTGAAGGAGATGCAAGAGCCACTAAAGCTAAAAGCAAACAGAAAACATTTTGTATCCCACAGGTTGAGTTTGGCCTTTTTGTAATTTACTTCAGAAAGTCAAGAACTTCCGATCCTCTTAAGATGTCAGAAATCTACTTTCAAGAAGACGCGTCAATGCTTGAACTACTGTTTGTAGAGCAAGATCTGAATATTCACAGACTGTGAAAGTATTTGCCTAGAAATTTTCTTTTCTTCTTCTTTTTTTTTTACATTGTCTTTTTGATTTTTTCCAATCCTACACAAGTAATAGAACCAGTATGCAACACTTTGTGATCCTCCCTTTATCAGACACTCAGCAGCAACATTTAAAACAGTGAATATATCAAATGGCTGCCACAAACAGTCAGGTAGCAGAGCTTTCTGTTCATGACAGTAGGATTAGTGCTGAAGGTTTTCTCTCAGGACCTGAGGAGTCGTGCTGTAGCTTGAGTAACTGGATTACAGGCCCTTTTTCTCATTTCAAAGGGTTGTGAACTCAACAGAGGTCTTGCATGATGGAATCAAAGTGGCAGCTGAAATAGTAGGGAAAGAAACAGCAAGGGTTTCTTAAAAGATTCCCTGACATAGGCAAGCACAGCTAAGGAAAAAGATCCAAAATTAATCATTTTGTATTGGCATTGGAGTTTTCTGTATTAAATAATTAGTGAACATTACTAGACCCAATATATGGAAAAAAAAAACATGATTTCGGGATGTTTATACTTCATAACAAAACAAAATGTAAACTATCGAGAAAATAAAACTGCTAATAGCAGAAGACTGACTTTTAATCTGAATATAAACCTCAACACATTACAGCAGGGGCACAGAGGGCAGTCGTGGTGGAGCCCATTGCATGGAGTACCCTGTGGTAATTTAAGGGGGATTAATTCCTAATCCTGTCAGTGAACTTTCCATCTCAGTGCCTCCTCCTATATCTTGGCCATGTCAACTGTCCAGCCACTTCTCCATCACTTTCTGCTGCATAAGGCCAAAACAAAAGCTTGTGAGAAATATCGTCAGCGTACATTAGCATTAAAGTTCACAGTAAGATTTGAAATGGCAAGCTTTAGGCCTACAGCTTATCAATGTAACATTTAGGCAAAAGAGTCCTTAGAGGAGCAGTTCAGGATTTCTGAAGTATGGCCTTTTAAAACATTATAATTTGTTAATGTCTTATTTTCCATGTCCATTACCCCACACTGTAGGGTCATGGATAATTCTGTATCCAGAGATCTGTTCAGTTTGCAGCAACATTTTAAGAAACTCTGTAAGTTTTTGAATCCCATCATGGCACCGTGACAGGATGTCCGGACATGGCTTCACAACATGTAAAGACATGTAAAATCAAAGCCGGGTCAGATGAGGTGCATAGTAAACAGAGGTCACCAACATTCAACAGATTCACTAGCTGAAGAACTCCAAACTCTATGCAGTCTTCAATTTACTTTAAGACCAACCATCTTCACACACATCACTAAGTCCAATCAGGCTTTTTAATCTGAAATCTAGTAGATTAGTCTGGGTTTTATTCTTTGGATCAAAGTGGAAGGCATGTAGTTGAGTTTTTTTGTAATATGTTAAATTATCTAATACCTAATGTAACTGCATAGAGAGATATAGAAACTTAACTGAATGTGTTATGTTACATTGCTCAATCAGGAAAGAAGTGATAAGTGGTTATTTGCTTAGAAAGGCAGAAAAAATAAATACAGATCTTCTGATCTGCTTAGGAAGGCTGACAGATCTGAAGCATTCCCAGTTGGTTTGGAGCACAGCACCTTTGTAAACATTGTGCTGTGATAAGCTTGGGGTGAAGGGGTGAAGTGATCTGCATGGGGTGAAGTGTGAGCCGTTTTGTTCGGGAGGCCAAGGAGACAGAGTTTGGAAGTGAACTGAGCTCAGTGAAGCACAGTTGATGGAAGAGATACCTTACACATGCTCAAAGAGCTGGAACACAAACAGCCACAGTTTGTAAATCAAACCCAAAACCACCACACATAATACATACACACACACACACACACACCAGCACACACACCATATGCAATCCCCTCTGCACTCAAGGAGGAAGAGAGGCCGTGTTGTCATTTACAGTGTTTAAAGTTCATTCTTGATTTTTAAACTTCGAATGCCGTTTTTTTGGGGGGGTTTTTTGTGAGTGCACAAAACTATGAGACAAACTACAACCCAGAATTTACACCAATTCAATTTTATGACAAGCAAGCAAGTTTTGTGAGATTTTTGGCACTTCATTCTTCTATTCACACATTGTGCATTATTGCAGCCTAATCAACACACGCTGTGCCTTTCCTAAGTGCTGAAACTGCCTGAACAAATGCGAGAAGCAAAAAGAAAGACAAAGAGGGGGTAGAGAAGGAGGAAGGGGAGGACAAGCTGGGCTGCTGAGCTATTCTCCTCCCTGGAAAGCTTCAGGCACGGTGGATCGCATTACCGACGCTGCAGGAAACTGACAAGGTATTTCATTTAGAAGTTGCTGCATTTGCAGTCAACAACAAAACGGGCATGGAGTTTTAGTAGCTTGCAATCTATTTATAAAACAAAACTCTGTAGTGAAAAGAAACAATTTCTATTATTTTTTAGAACAAATTTGCTGGATATTTCTAGTTTTTGGAGTGTGAATCACATTAAGGAAACACAGGTAAGAAAATGCTCCCTATCCAAGCCTGTCACACATTTTTCTCCACTTCTTTTCTTCCAGCAAGGGCCTGAGCAGATCGTTCCCACATGCTTCCCCACCGCTCGGCTCTCCAGAGGTGTCAAGCCAGCCTGAAAGAATGAAGTGCCTCCCCATTGTGCTACCCAACTATTATGTGCTTAACATTTCCATGACAAAGATGCCACTCGACTTCTCCTCCATCCATTCAGCTGGAGGGCCCTTGTCCCCAGCGCTAATAAAACATTTTGCAGCACATCATGGATGTAAAGCACCGACCGAAAGAGATGATTCTGCAACATCCTGTTTTTCTTATGTTATTTATTTATTTGCAAATAATCAGAAAATCAAATCAATTCAAATGCTACATAAATTCCCCAGTGAAAGATAATTATTTGCAGAAATGTGTGTAAGGAAAGGAAATAGAGGCAAAGTTTTTAGCTGTCATTGACTTTCAGTGAAGAGCTGAGTGGTTGGTGGCTGTAGAGGGGGGTTTGTTGATTTATGACGACAGTTGTTTTTGACAAAAGGCAGCTAAATCAAGACATTGCAGGTCATTAGGCTATCAGTCAGCAGGGGGAAACTTAAACGAGTGTGTACCGCTGTAGTTACAGAAACAAGGGTTGGGGATAATGATCGGCAACATTTTAAAAAAAGGCCAAAAGTCTTTAAAAATGTTGAGAAACAACACAAGGATCGCTAAAAAAGCTTTTCATTAGTTTTGTCACATTATTGTATTTTATTTGATTAAAATAGAGCAAATTAGCTGAGCAATACTGCAGCTTTCAACAAAAGCCATGAGTACTGACAAAAAGTGACCTCTTCTTTTATCTTTAGCCGTCATGTAAAGTTTTATGAGCAAAAAAAAAACATTCCACACTGATTTACATTACTGTCATTCAGTAATCATGAAAATTGTTGCTAATGCAACAGAGTGATCAGAAGTGCACATTAAAAACAACAAAAAAAAACCTCTTAAGTGCTTGCAACACACCCTGTCCAAAATGTTCAGTCTTGTTCATTAAAGCTAATTAGATTTTTTTGTGTTTGTTTGTTTATTGCATCCAGAGCATCCATTTATAAATATCTTCGACTGAGTCAAAACTTTACAAAACTTCATGAATCATCTAGTTTAACACTGTCAAATGAAGCAATGTGGCACAAATAGACAAACAACTCACAGTCGCAAATTTTATCTTCAAGTTTCTTTTATGCCTTCGGGGGAAGAGGATATCATTAAGGCAATAATACAGTGGATTTAGACATTTGCTTTTAATCTAGACTTTGCATCATGAATAAATCATCTCATAGCATAAAACATAAAGGATTTTCTGAACAAATAGCAAAGAAAATCTATATTAGCTATACATGTATTTACAGTCCATTTACACCATTTTCAGTCAAAATAAATTCCCTTTAAAGCTGAAATACTCAGTCTTTATACACATGCTGGCTATTTGGAGGCATGTAATAAATTACTGTTTCACTTTTACTCCTGATCTTATTTACAAGTTACATTAAATATTTGTAAATCAGGTATCAGTGGTGCCAAATGGCAACTGCCTTGTCATATACAAAAATAGTTCATACTTTACAACTAAGGAGAATGATTGGCAGTGCACAGCTGATTAAAACAGGATGACAATCAGAGTCTGTGACCGGAAGAAAAAGTAGGCAATGCTGTTTAGCTTATCTCATAAGCAAAGCATCTGCAGTGGTGTCAGATCTTTCTGATCCTTTTTTGCAGAGGATTATCCCGTTGTGATGACGAAGACAACTATGGTCAGTTTGTCAGGCTTTTACTATAGCAGGACAAGGAGTGACAAAAGTTTTGATTGCCTTTTTATCGGAACAATAGGAAACCCTTATATTAAAGGAGGGGCGACAGACCCAAGATAGAAGCCAGCAGGGTCAGACTCCAGCGGCCCGCAGCCGGGAGAGAGGCTCTGCTCCACGGTTCCACTGTACCGTCCGGGTTATCATCATCGTCCTCCTCATCGACCCATCGTCCGCTGCCGTATTCCCTTTCTGGGTCTGGATTGTCGAAGCAAAGCATCTTCATGCTGCTCTTCACGAACTCACAGATGGTCCTCTCCGACCCGTCGCACATGCACGTCTCCAGCTTCTGACCCTTGGGGATTTTACGCATGTTCGCGATCACGTTCCGGCAGGCGTTCGTACAGATCGCGCCGTTAAAAAGTTTCCCACAGTGGTGCAAGTAGTCCTGCATGGCGGAGCTGCACTGCGCGTCCCTCCCGCACTGCAGCCGGGCTTCTGTGCAGCCTGTGCTGGTAGTCCTCGGCAGGCAGGGCTCGATGGCCCGCTTGGTGCGTGCGCATCTCAAGTCTTCCCCGCAGCTGCAATCCTCCAGAGCCGGGCCGCTTTTGGTCAAGTTGAGCTGAACTAACGAAGAGATGCAGTGGCTGGGACACCTCTTCTTAGCCCCGCTCAGCACGGGCTCGCAGGCCTGGACGTAGTGGTCATATGCGTAGTTGCAACCGGGCTCGTTTTTACAATTTAGGATGGCTTGCCAGCAGATCAGCTGCCGACCGTGGTGCGGGGAAGCCACACAGAAGTAGCCAAACATCAGAAGCACGCAGCCAAGAGGCCAAACAGATCTGCAGAGACCATGCATTGAAAGATTGGAGTTTGCCATTATTATGGCTGCTTGACTCGGCCAGACTCAAAGCAGTGTCATAAGTCCATCCATTGATAGTGTCCAATCTGGAGAAGTGTTATTTACTCCGGGCCAGATGGTGCGTTATCGGGCCCGTGTGTGGACGTTCAGCGGGTTGCCACGGTGCCGTGTAATCCCCGTCTCCAGAAACCCGTCAGCGCTGATCCACTTGAGCCGGATTCCTGCGCGAACCGTCCGCTATCCGTACATGATTGGGCGTGGAAATTTCAACAAATGAAAAACTTAATCAGAAACTCAGACGGAGAGAGCGAGAGAAAAGTTCCCCCAAAAAAGTGGGAGAGTTCTCATTACATCGAAGAGGAGCAACTGCCTCCACTGCAGCGGGTCTCCGTTGTGCGGATCTCCAGGAACCGGAGAGAGAAGCAGGACATGCCCCGATCAGCTGGATCATTAAGCGCTACTTGTTAGAGGGACTGGAAACAAACAGTACGAGGGGGGAAACAACAACTCTTGTGGGTCTCAAAGTGGTCCTACACTCCCTGCCCCTTTGAGCATTTGTCTTTGGCTTTCTCAGCCCCCCTCGCCATACATTTGTGAAGTGCGCCTCATTGGTTGGCAACTTGTTGAGGGTTTGTACGTAATAATGGGCGGGAGTTTATGGTGGGAGGAGGTCGAGCCTTGAGAAAACACTCCATGATGAGAGGATGAATGCGCCTGAGTGTAGATTGAGTGGTGGGAACATTGCTCCTAATTATGTGGAGACATTATTGCGAAAGCTTTTATGTGCTCGCTGGACTAACTGTAATAAAACCGAGAACCCTGAAGTCATAATAAGATGAGATTAGTTGAAATAGAACGTAGGTTTTTTTAAAAAAAGTTATTATCTACTTTATTATCCCAGTTTTCCCATAATACTCAGCAGGCTTCCAGTTTTATTTGCACTTTGGCGATCAGTGGGGATAACAAGCAGCAGTTACCTTTTTTTATATCAGAAAAACAACAATCATCTTAATTTTTTATTACATGAAACAATAATAAATGTAATTACAGATGTAAGAATACCTTCTTGATGATACTGCGAGAGAGGTTATCCGTATGCTTGAACTCTTTTCATATTTTGTTACGTTATAAATGTATATTTCAGTAAATTATAATTTGGATTTTATGTTATAGATCACTTCAGTTCCGTTCATAGTTTTTAAGTGGAAGGTTATTGTTGCATGGTTTCAGCATATTTGACTAATACAGACACAGATACAGTGCTTTGCGCATCCAGGAAACAAAAATATTTGCCCATTTTTCTTTGCAAAGTAGCTCAAGCAAAGTCAGCTAAGACAGAAATCATCTGTGGCTATCAACTCCAAGTCATGACAGTTTTTCAGCTGAATTTAGGTTTGTTCATGTTATCATGGGACATGGATTTATCTAAATAATTTCAGAGTGAACCCAAATACTCTGACATATTGTCCATGTTTAGTCAAATAGTTGTCCGGCGACTAAAGAGTCTCTGTTGAGGTAAAGATCTCTGCTACTTTTCCAGAGTTACCATCACTTTAGGACTCAAAAATGATATTCAATCAAGAAATGAGGATTTGTTCACCGGAATGATTGATTTTATACATTCAAATAAATCCTCAGTAGGACTTAATCTTTAGAATAAATGGATTATGAAGTTCTAAATTTGTGATTTGTATGTCTATAAATGATGCATCATTGTTTGGTTTTCTAAGATAAATATAGGATCTGAGGGCTGAATCATTATCTGTCTTACCAACACAAATGTGGAATTTTCTAAACAACTAAAACTCTAATAATTTCATGCTTTTGTAGCAAGAGATAATCATGCAATCCCATAATCAAGGGATAAAATAAAGAGTGAATTTGTGTTAATGGTGGATCATATGTAATGCTGTCGGTCTGTTTCTGTTCTAAATCATCTAGAATTAACGGCATCCTATGAATTTTAGAGAACCGTCACTGGATCTTTTTAGTAAATTGCCCTTGTAAAAAGAAAAGAAAATCTATGATTGTAGTCTAATTGTTTTAGCAAACCTGTAGGGTTATCTGAAACTCTAGAACTGTGGATGATTTAGCCAATTTATTCTGTTTTTCAAATTTTGCATTAAAATGCTCAATTATTCTGATATTTGTTACACATCTTCACCTTGGTGAGATTTGAAATAACCAATAAATGGGACTGAGCATCTCATTTTGAAAAAAAAAGAGTATCGGTAGGGGGGAAACCAGTTGTGGACTATGTTTCTTTTTAGTAAAGTTCTACATACAATTTGAGAAAACATTTTCACATCCCCTAAAGATGAGATAATCACTCAGATGACTTGCTATAGAACATTAGATTGAACCCCAGAATTTCACAATTGCACAGAAGAACTGTGCAGAATTCTCACTTATTTAATCATCAAAATCCTATTAACTCCTCCTCAGTTGAGCAGTTGAGGGAAAATTAATTGGGATATAATGGGGCAGTCACCAAACATCATCCCGTGTAATCTGTCATTACAATTTGCGTTATGCTAGTTATTGCACCAGAGAATTGGCTGTCAGATGTTAAGCTGTAAGCTGATTCAGAGATGATTGTTTCAGCTGCAATTTCACGATGCAGAAGTCATCCCCTTTTTAATATCTTTAGATTACTGCATCGTTTTTCATTTGCATTGCCAGAAGAAATATTGGACTTTTTATCTTTCTAATAAATTTCCCTCATTTTAATCGTAGACAAGATGCCACAGCACAACAGCACATTGACACTGGTAACAGCAATAAACCTTTTTTTGTCACTCAAAGTTATTTGAACCCACTGATTCCAAAAGCTTGCTTGGTTTAATGTCATTCTCTATTCTATTTGGAAAAAGAAAGAATTTTTCTTTTTTTTTTTTTTTAATTTGGCTTTTACAATTTCATTACAGTGATGTCATGTAACAGAGTAAAAAAAAATTTCACTTTGGCGAGGTTACCTGGTTTTCCAATATCTTTTTGTTTGCTTTTGTTAGAAAAACATATATATGAGATCAAATAAAGTCTAAGAATAAAACTAACAATAAAACCATCAAACATTCTTTCACTTCTTTTTTTTTGTTCTTAAATGGCAAATTTGTATTGCAATTTGCTGATTTGTGTGTTTATTATTAAGTTGTTTTTTTTTCTATTATGTATACAACTTAATAGACTTCAATAAATCCTCTATTGAAGTTTTTCACTCTGACCAATAATGCTTAAGTAAAGAGATAGCAAAAAATGAATAGTTATTTGAACTGTTCCAAATTATTATGCAATCTATCAATTTATATTCAAGTTTTCCAAATTTGTTTGCTGAATAATAAATTGTGTTTGAACTTTTCAAATACTAGCTAACTCTGAGCAAAGATCAGCAACATGGACAGAAACCTAAACTCATGCAGCTAAACTTTAAGTGCCAAAATAAAACTTATTTTCCAGGCTTGAACATGTGTGCCTGGTTATGTACAGTGACTTTTTGTCACTTCTGTACATAACATACTTTTACTTGCATGTTTTCTCTGGGCATCAAAGAGGGTCAGTTAAATAGGAGACAGTGTTTGTGTTTAAAAATTAGGGCTTTGCAGTTTTTCTTCCTCAAGAACTCAGATATCTACTTGGACCTTCTCATCAAAATGACACAAGGGTGCGTGTGTGTGTGCGTGTGTGTGTGTGTGTGTGTATGCATGCGCTCTCATATGTGGGTGTGAGTAAAATGATAGCCCACATGTTGACACATGAGCTAGAGGAGACCGCTTAGCTCTCGAGGCTTGATGTGGATGGGGGAGTCAAGGGATGAGAGCAACGGGGGCACAAAGGCTGTTTGTATTTCAAACAGAATTCTGATCTCAGGAATGTACCTTTAGGCCACAGCCGTGAGCTTCCCACTGCAAACAATGCACTCAATGTCAGTTACGGCTGGCTAACACAGACGCTGCTGGCGCTATTCCAAGCTCCCAACTCGTCCAAAATGATGGATACAGGAAACTCAATACCTCGAGAGTTCATCCTCACTTTTCCCTGCAGCACATAGAGGGAAACACTTTGAGTGCTGACAAAGGACTTGCAAGCACCTTTGTCTTTTTTTTTTCTTTCTAATGGTTTTACTATAAGTCTATGACAACACATACAATTTTTTTTTTTTAAATTAGTCATGAATGGTTTTAAAAAATGTAAAAGAACAAACTAATCTCGCATCAGCTGTACGAGAAGAAAAGTAAAGAAACGTTTTTCATCCTGCAGACATTCGTAAGGGAAACAAGAACGAGATTAAATCATCTAACTCTTTCATCTGAGCAGCTGTGTGTGCAAACCAGATGTGTTGCATAGAAAGCTGAATGCTTTTACACTGAGGGATCAATTAAACCAGAATTCTTCCCGCAACAGTCCAATTAAGCGATAAATTAAGCGATAAACAAAATAAAATTAAAAACAAGCTTTGCTGATTCTCAAAACATTCAAATTAGATTGACTACATCTAATTAATGCGTATAATGCAGCTCAGCTGCCAGTGCTAATTAAGTAAAATGAATAATGATAGAAATAATAGAAAGTTATTTGTGAATCATCTGTATACATACTGACATTGTTTGGAAATGTACTAAGTATATTCAGATTGTTTTTTTCCCCATTCATTAAGACATATGTACTCTGTTTAGACATAAAAAATATATACCAGCTAAAAACAGATGTTTTATATAATGAAAAATAAATACCATTGCAGATGAATTAAAAAAAAAAAATCAACAGAAATAAAATGTTTCCAGCTTCAGTCCAATACTGGGTATTCTGACATTTTGAACTGTCAGGGGAACATTCTGTCTGGCTCTCCTCACTATTTTGACTGACTGATGGCCTCTCTGACAATTACCTGACCACATTGTTGCTCTGCTGTTTCATCAAGCCTGGAACTATCAGTATTTGTCTAAACACAGGAAAATTATTTTCATTTCATTTCTTTGTGGATTTGAAAACTGGCTCAAGGCTTTCCTGCTCGGCTACATTTATCTCGTATATGAAGCCACTGAAGAAGCTCATACTTCAGTTAACTTCTACTTTTCTTAAACATACCAAATACCCCTGAATCAGTGATTCTGTTTCTGTGTTTTAGTCTTTTCAAACTCCCAGTCACTCATGGCAAATGGTCACTCATGCTGAGCCAGGTTCTGCTGGAGGTTTCCACCTGTTAAAGGCGAGTTTTCCTTCATGCTTTCGCCACATGCACACTCACTGTAAGGACATGTTGCAAAGTCAACAACACAAGCCAAATGACTGTTCACTGTTGCTACAAGCTTATTCAGGAGGAGTGATTTAGGCTGATGACTTGATGAACTCTGATGAGTTTCCTTTGGTAAAAAACTTTAACCAATCTGAACTTGGTTATTATTATTGGATTGAATTAAGGTTTTTTTTAGCAAAATGCCTATGAAATTTAAACTATATAAATCAAATTAATTTAATTAAATTTGAAGAGAGACAAAGAAATAGAAAATATACAGTGATCTGACACATTGGTATGTATTTGAAGAAAAAACTATTCATGCTGCTATTTTAAAAATGACAAGAACTTTATGTATCCTTCAAATGTGAAGATTTTTTTCAGTTGTCAAGTAAACCGAATCCCAACAGAACAGAGAATTTGAAATGAGCCCATGCTGTTCTGTCTGAAAAAGGAAATATCGAAACACAGGAAATGAGTTGGCAGGAATTATCCATTCAAATTGCTTCCTCTTTGGGATTTCAGACACATGATAATGGCCAGTGATAAGTTATTTGGAACACAACCAAACAAGATTAAGAATTCATTTCCTTCCTGATGTCTGCCCTATTAATTTGCCTCCATTTCATCTGCCCTCTTCCGGAGGATTTGTCTTGATTTGTTCGGTTTGGAACACCAGAGTGACGCACAAGTGATTAAAACCTTAATACTTGGCAGCAAATGGCAGAAATCTGTAAATACATAGCCTGTTTGTAGTAAGTTGCAAAAGCCGTGAACTGTTTGTTGAAGACTGCTGAGCCGGGATTTTCCCTGCAGACTTGAACAACAACACATGCTCTCTTTTCATAAAATGAATACGCTTATACCTATCACTTAGTTTTTTGGAAGAAATTAACTCAATTAATATTGGTTAAGGTTCAATTCAAAGTAGCTGTTCTGGATTACCTGAAACTATAAAAAGTAGGTAGATTCTGCTTCCCCCAGACAGGGTAAAATGTGAAATGAAGTGTTATGGATAGGGGTGGGCGATCCTTTAATCAGTGGGATTAGAGTCATCCATCATGTCAAAAAGGCAATGATTCACCTGACCCTCTTATCACAGTTCACTTCCTCTAATTCAGACAGGATTTACCAAAATAACATTTTTAAAATAAAATGCTTTGCATAAGAAATATATATTTTGTTTAGACAAATAAATATTGCATGTTTATATTGATGTAAATTATTATTTTCTTAATCCCAGTGGTATTCTCGCTCCCAGCATCACTAATCTACATGGAAATCTTCAGAAACTGCCCTCATGCCAAAGCTATAAATGGAGGTCTGAATCAGGCGAAGGCAGTCCTGAACGCAGATGGTAGGAACAACGTTTTAATCAACACTTCAGGAAAATTACGCCCAGTCACTCAGAAGATTTAGCGAATGGTTTTAGGGAAAATATCAGACCCAGTAATCTCCTATTCTACACCACAGCAATGTTTACTCTGGAAGGCAATAAATTCAAACATGCTTTCCAATGTGGCTTAATGTCAGATTAAAAGCACCTTAATGACAATCTTTAATCAGATACTACAGCAGATAATATTTTGTATTAAATTCCCCATCTCTGCATCAGAAAACAAAATTGTGATCTTAAATGTATTTTTTAACTGTAAGCAGAAAATCATCAGAATTATTCAAAATAAAAGTTTTAAAATATAAGTTTGTGTAAAATGTATCATATAAAGTGTGAACTGAGTTACTAAAATATTTTTTTTTTCCACAATATTGGAATTTATTAATTATGATAGCAAACAGACTATCCCTTTTTGATTGTACTTGAACATATTCTATCACCACTGGAATTCTTGTGATTGTTGTTCCTGTTTTGACAAAGTATTTCTTAGCAGAGAAATAACTACTTTAAGCTGTTATTGTCCAAAACACACAATGATAAACAAACGTAATACTGTAAATCAGAAAACTAGACCACAGTGGTTTTAGTGCCAGTAAACATAATAAGAATGCAGCTTTCTTTTCAATAATTTCCTTAAAAAGCCTTCAGTTTTAACAGCTTGTGTTGTGCCCGTTTGCTCTCTCCTTACTCATGGAAACAGTGGCGATGTCTCAACTCCTGGTGTGGAAGTGCAGAATGGATTGCTGAAGAAAAAGTGCTCAAGAAGTTGGAGCTCAGTCTTCAAGCTAATTCATTACATTACTTCCATAATTGCGCTGAAGTATGCTTAAGAGTATTCACCCGAAAAGACCTAAGTTAGTTTCCACACAGCCTCCACAGACAGCATATCACACTCGCAGCTGTTGCAACATATGCTGCTCAGAGCCTGTATACGTGGCTGTTTATACAGGCTCAAACGCCTTTCATATCACTGCAGACAAACACCAGCACATATGGACCTACCAGTAAAAGATCTAACCTCCAACATAGACACATGACCTTAATCTTCCAAACACAGCGCAGTAAAAAATAATGTCGCAGTGTAAAGAAACAACAAAGCAAATGTATAAAACCACAAATGCTAAAAATTTCCTGCCTGCTGCTTCGCTGCCCTGTCGGAATGATGGATACATGTGACAAAAGAATGTTGCACACAAAACCTACTCAACCACAAGCTTTGTTATATCATAATTAAAATTGAGGAAATGGTACTTTTAAAGATATAAAAGAAAATATGTGGAAAAAATGATCGACGTAAACATTTGGGAATCATGAAGTCTTAAAGTCTTGAGACTTTGTGTTGTTGACTTTGCAACATTTCCTCATAATGAGTGGGCATGTAGTCTCTGACTCTGTAACCCTTTCCATACTGCTAGAGCTCAATTTCTTTATTTCACATTTGCTCCTGAATTTCTTTGGATCTCTGCATGATGTCAAGTTTTGATGTACTCCACTTTGTCAGGAAGGTCCTATTTAAGTTATGTCTCAATTAAAAACAGGTGTGACAGTAATCAGGTCTCAGTGTGGCTAGCCGCTATAGAAAGGGTGATAAACCATAGTTGCGTTACGTTTCAGCAAAGGAGGCAATTAATGTTTCTCACAGGTTTGTGTATGTTTGTTTTTTTTTCTCCCATAATTATTTAAAAACTTGTTTTTTGTGTGAAAACAAACAGACATCAGGAAGTGCAAATGCTTTTTTCACACCACTGTACTGTAGAGGAATGACTGAACAAAAAGTTATTTGGAATAAACTTTAAAATGTCACTTTTTATTATAAAACTTGGTAACTTAATGACATGTTTTTTTTCATAAAGCACTTTACAAATGTAGCACACATTTCATTTACATAAGAAAATAAATATGCAAACTTTTTTGGGACAACAAGAATAAGATGAAAGTAGATGTTACCCCCACAAGGTCTAGGGGGGCAATAACATAAAAATGTGTCCAGAGAAAATAAGTGGAATGTCAAATGATTACAAAAAAGATGGTTTCACAAGACCAAAAAACAATACAATTTAACCCTATTAAAACAAAAAAGGAGTAACAATTTCAAGAATTGTTAAGTGCAATTTAAATTACAAAATATTCAATCATTTTGTAATTTGTCAGTCTAAAGTAAACTAAAAACAACCCAAAAGAAAGAACAAATGGAGAACCAAACCCCCCAAACACAAGCTTCTAGCTTATGTAAAGTCAAACTGCTTAGGAGAACAAGCAAAAACAAAATGTCTCAAAACCACCCAGAAGCATTTACAAGCACCAAAGGTGGGGAACAGCTGAACAAAACCTCTTCCTCCAAACTGCCCCACTAGAGGAATGATTTCAGGCCTTTATGTAGGGAGCAGGTGAGGCTCATCAGCATCACCAGAGGATTGTCTGATTGGCTTGACAATCCTCTGCTGGTCCAATGAGGTCGCTGCTCCTCTGCAGCCTTCAGGCAGCCAATCAGGAAGGTGTTCTGTCACAGCTGAGCCTGCATAACAAGAGGCCAGGGGCAATAACAGTAGAATTGAGGAAACTTAATCATAATTTTGATATGAAAAAGACCAAAACATTAAAACTTTGAAAATCTAAAAACTGAAGGAAATGAACTATAACCATAATCAATCAAGTTTATCTGCATAACACATTCCAGCAACAAAGGACTTCAAAGTTATTTACATCATTAAAAACACAAAACTCCATAGACAAAAACAAACACCAGTCAACAACTGAGAAAACTAAGAGCAAACATCACATTTTGATGAGGGCCATCACCAAAGTCATTGATTCACATCAAGGTGTCATTTATTATGGTTCAAAAGTAACTAACCAGGTGGGTCTTTAGTCTCGATTTAAAGGTATTCAGTGTTTCAGCTGTTTTGATTTTTTTTTTTTTTTTCTGGAATTTGTTCCAGATTTGTGGTGCACAGAAGCTGAAAGCTGATTCTCCATGTTTGGTTTTGGTTCTGCAGAAGAGACCAGAACTAGAAGTCCAAGAGGTTCTGGAAGGTTGATACAACAATAGCAGAACATATTAAAATATTAAATGTATTGCGGTGCTAAGCCATTCAGTGATTTATAAACTAACAAAAGTATTTTAAAGTATATTCTCTGAGCTACAGAGAGCCACTGTAAGGACTTTAGAACTGGAGTGATGTTCTCTATCTGGAGGAAACCAAATCTTTATCAGTGTACACAAAAACCGGAAAGACACTTTATAATGCAATAATTAGAGATGTGTGAAGCATGAGTAACACTTATGTCGAGGTGGCACATACGTACAGCACATATCGCATGTCTATGCATTGAGCCTGACTGTGCATAATTCCTCAACATATTCAAACAAAAATCTCTTGCAGTCAGTGTTGGATCGACTTGTGTACACTGCAGTTTCAGATGGAGAAGAATTTAAGAGTACAGACCTAATACCAGTGCAAGAAAAAAAAAAGTTCCCCACTGCTTCTCCCTCTGGCACTGCAGTCCTCTATAGAGATGTCAAAAAGTGAGGCAGGGAATATGAAACCATACTATGTTCCCCATTTGGCACGTTCCTGAGGCCCAATGCAGTTATGAGGCCACTTCATAGGAGTGTAAACTGTGTATTTAAAAAGCCGTCATTGTGGGACTAACATTGGCCCTGGCGTAGGCTGTTAGAATAACTGAATGACACAATGGTTTCTTTTCTAAATAAACAGATGTGGGCAGGCTGTTAAAACCTTCATTTTTTTCTCTCTTCCTCTTCTTCTCTTCCCCTCCTCCAGCCCATCTGTAAGTTGCCTCACTCACTTACTATTGCTCTCTTTCCTTTCACTCTCACTGCTTAATTTTGCCTCACTCCGCTCTCACTGCACATGTCTAAGAAAGGCAAAGGGCCGATTTCCTTCTGCAGCTGTTCAGCACAGATGGGCCTCTATTCCCGCTTTCTGCAGTCAAGTGATACTGGTAGGCTGCTCAGGCTGATTAATTGCTTGTCATACTTAACTCCTGCAAGACCACTGCCCCCTATACATTCCCTCTACACACTCTTTCCAACTCTTCCTCCTCCCATTCTGCACATGGAGGAAATGAACTCACCACAATCCTACTGGCACCAGATTCCCACCATATGAACAATTATTCATGAAAGATTACTGTGAAATACAAAGAGAACTAAGGCTGCATTAAAAATATGTGACTTTGAGAATAACGTAATGCAAAGCTCCATAGCTCACTTTATTATTAAAACTCAACATCAGTACAAACTCCAGTAAAAAATGAACTTATCTTCTTTGGATTTTGATGAAATATTCAGCCTGTTGGATAGATTATTACTGCAATCAATGCCCACACAGATGATAGTACCACGAATGCAACAGGTTGCATCAAGCAACCTGAACAAGCATCTAGTGACAGTCGAAAGTCCATCTCTACTGTCACTAGAGATCCAGGGGATGAAAAACACAGTACATCCAGTTATAGCTCTTTCATTTGCTTTGTCTATGTTGGGTCAAACACAGGAAGGGAATCCCTAGAAAGAAGCATGAAGTCCTTCCAAGAGATTGTTACAGATAACAAAAATGCTTGGCCAGGAGTAATTTCTTAGAAGGGGAAAACAAATGGAGAACATAAGAACGTGCAGAAAGAAATGCAGAAAGCAGCGTGCAGAAAGCAAGTTTTTAAACTTGTAAGACAAAGTAGTAAGTGACTATTATGTCTTTAGTAGTCCAAGCCTACAGAACCGTAAGTCGAAGTCTAAGATTTAACAGAAAGGAAAGTTTTAAGTCCACTTCAAACTAATTAAAGTTAATGTGTTTGCCTCATGGACAAAAAATTGGTTCAAGATAGTATTATTTTGTGCTAAGCAGCATCATTGTATGATATTGTGACAGACCAGATGAGAAAGGATTTGTAAACACAGTGAGAACTATGTTGACTCAAACTGACATGTTCTTCATTCATCTTTGGTAACAATGCATTCACTGCCCCATGTAAAAAGAAAATGCTTGAAACGAGTCAAACCTAGACTAAATCAGACAGCTGATTTAAAACAGTTTGAAATTAATATGACCTTTTCTCTGCACATATCACTTTTACAACTGCATTAAGCTGTATGTTTTTTTTTCTCAGTTGTTGCTTTGTTGGTTAAAAAAAAGGGAAACATATCATGTTATCTATTCTTGTATAAAAATGTGAAACTAAAATGAAACTGTGGTATTTTTCCTCAAGATTATGATACTATGAGAATATTTTCCTGGCCTGTGGCTGAAGGAAATTGAAAGGATAAAAGACAAATTCTCTTTGAGCTTGAGAATGACTGAAACGTTTCTTAACCAAATTAAGGTAAACATATGAAGCATATGGATCCTCTATTATCTTCCAAAGTTTGAATACTCTGATAATTTTTTGCTGGTGTCCCAATGAAGTTGTGCAGGAACGCATTCCCAGCTGGTTCTGCAATGCTGATAAGGCAGCGTGACTGCCTAGTGACCAAATAAAAAACATATGTCTCACATAGTATCAGAGATACCTCAATCTTCTGTGAACTCTTGACTGCAGAAGGGGATTATTGGGATCACACCGATGTGACCAGTCCAGAGAGCATATGCTGAGGATCAAATGGGGGCCATTCCATCAAATTTAAGCACTTTAGTTTTTGTGGTATATTTGGAGAATTTTAAAATTATAATTTTGATTCTATTTACCTCTGCAGCTGCAGTAATAGAGCAGTTTTTAGCAATATTGTGGCTCTGCTCCAGGCCTAAACGGTACGCAATCTTTTTTTTTTTTTGCATCTAGAAATAGACAACATAGAAACTCTGGGTTACTTTCTTGATTTTTATTATTTGATTTTGGGGTATATTTGTCAATACGTCTGAAATGACGGAGCTATATCATCGGCAGTGTATTGAACTAAGTGATGCAGCTAAGACAGCTGAGGAAGGAAGATATCTAAGATAAGAAAAGCATTGATTCAGATTCAGTCCTTAAATGGGTGATATGGCTTCCTGCCCAGGGCGGCATAATGTAGGGGTAACACAAATTACAGACAGAAGACTTAACTTTCAGTTACTCCCAAAAAAGTACAATGATTAAACCACACTGAGCTATGATTTATTCTAGTTGTTAAAAGTCAACATGTTCATCTACTTTATTAAAAATTCTAGAAAAATTCTTTACAACACATGTAATGTTCCTGGCAAGCAATCTTATAATCTTATCCACTAAAATGTGTGTCATAATCACCTTAGTTAAAGTAATCGTTGTGCAAGAAGACATCTGTGATAGAGGATTCAACACCAGTTAATCATGATAAGCCTGGTGTTTATTGACTATTACTGAACATTAAAGTCTTACTCGTAAATTTCACTTTTTCCCCCCTGAGTAGGAATCCTAATGTTAAACAAGAAACACCTCAGTGCTGATGTTTTGTCACAACATACCCTGTCAGTGTCAGCTTTCGACCGATAACAGCCAAGCAATAACTCTGGTGGGGCCCCAGATGGCTTTAGACAGATTCATCACAACTAACACCCCAGGTCAGCTCCAGGTAATCCATCAGGCTTCTTTCCTGCACTTAGTTCAGACTGAGGTTACATCTCGACTGACACAGTTTATGGCTACGTATAAACGTGTGGCCCAGTGCTCTGGTGGTGCACTAAAGTAAAGGGTCTTAGCAAAGTCCAGAATGGAAATTAGAGCTGGCATATAAATGCCTGTAGCCTGTAACGGAGTTTACACACATGCAAAAATACAAGCCATTACAGAGCCATTAGATGCTTTTTATTGTTTTTCTTATGGTTTCTGTTTATTCTGTGCTTGGGAAAGGTCTGCATTATATGACGTTGCATTTGTCTTAAATTGTAGAAGCAACTGATAAACATAAAGTAGTCAACAGCTTCTTTACTCAGCACCCTGAGCGATTCCAAACATGGGAGAGTTGGTGAAACACGAGCCCAAGACAAGCGTGAGCTGCGTGTTTGCGGTGGGTTCCTCATGGCAGCAGGAAAGAAACAAGTGACACAATAGGGGTTCTGACAATACATCCAGCTCAAGAGAGGAGGAGGCGGCTCATTACATTGACAGCAAGAGGAAATTTGATCTCAGCAGCATTTTTAGGTAACCCAATATTTTTTTTGTTTGTTTCCACAGTGTAGAGATTCCACAAATGACGAACTGTGTTGAATTTTCAATGAAATTATCTATTGATCATTTTGTAAAGTACTCTAGTACCCCCAAATAGATAGATTATTAGTAATCAAATTAATCAGGAAATTTATTTGGTTTCCGTCCCATGTCATTCTTCGAGCATTTGGCATGCCGAGATCAGAAAATGGTTATCAGTTGAGGCTGAGCAACATAGGGTAGAAATGTCATGACTGTAAAATTTGCAGAGCACATGTGTTAAATATCTGTGGCAAACATGGCCATCTAGTTTAACAGGAGATTATGAAATCACAGACCTTTACAGAAATGGCACAGGAAGTGTCAACCATTAAAATGTATTTAAAATCCATTCCTATGGTATGCCAACGTTGAGTCAGGGACTGGTTTTCTTCTTGGTGGGAATGATGTGAAAGACAACTCCCATGATGTAACATACATTCCAAGTATATTCAATGGGCCTAAACAAGCAATTATTTTTAACAAAGGCAAATTTTGGAAGAGCCTACATTTACCCAACCGCACCCAGTCTCTTGAGAATTGTGCTGCTATTTTATAGTTTTTCTTGAGACCATGGTCACAAATTATCCAAACATTACTCAGACAGTGAAACCTCGTCTCTCTTTTACTTTGTGAAACAATGAGGATGGTTTGAATGTTAGAAAACATTTATCAACACCCCTTTGCTTCTTCACTGGATGTTTTCCTGACCTTCCTTCTCACAAGCACTTTGCACATATCATTGCTGATAAAGCTGTTTGTGTTGTTTTGTATGTTTTATCCCAACAAACCAGCCATAGTGAGAGTCTTTGTGTGTGTGTACCTTACAATAGTGACTTCACACCAAGTTAATTTTCAAATTCAGTGCATTAACACATCGTGACATTGGACAACATGTTTGCATGTGAATGCATACTCAGTTTTTCAGAGATGAATGCATTGCTAACACGTACAACGTGTGATGCTTTGTCCTTAAATATATGATGCCAGTGTGATATCAGATTTTCAAAATGTTTCTGCAGTTTCATTCATTATTAACCATCAACGCTTGACCAACAACTTACCACATAATTATAGAAATTGGAGACGTTAAAAGACTAGCTGGTAAAAACAAAAAAAAAAAAAAAAAGTTGACAAAGTATAAACGTCAGATTTCAGTGAAACTCTGTATCATAAGTAATTATCAGCTAAATTTAACTTTTGGCTTGAAATGAACTCACATGTTTCATCCAGGTGTGCACCCACAGTTTTTTCCTGCCTCTACACATTTAAAAGGCCAGGTGTGGCCTGGTGAGTGGCCAAAGGTTTATGACCTTCTGCTCCATCATTTTGTGTTACCTCTCACCATCAGCCCATGGTTGTTGTTCAGCTGGTAGGAATGTTATTGTGGATGTGCACTGGCTTGCTCCAGATGCCTTTTATGACCTTTGGATGCTTGTTGAACATTCACCCTCCTTGTATAAAACTGGAAAGCTTTTTGTCCTATTATGTGATTTTACTCTCTCTCTTTCTCTGAAAATTCAGAAGAATGAAGCCAAATATACATAACACACCCATTTGAGAATTTATATTGCATTTTCTTTCTTGTTGTATTTTTGAAATTATTACCATGGTTTTCTTAATATGTCTGCTCATCTGAAAACATGTTTGATGTTTGAAGAAATGGCACACATGTGATATTTCAGTCCCCTAAAATGTCTGCATCATTTTCCACACTTAATTGTTATCTGATGAACTTGTGTACAAAATATAATGTTCTGATTATTAGCTGAATTAATTAGCAATAGATCCAACTCCTCTCATGTCATCCAGGGTAAGTATTTAACATGCCAAGGTCAGTATAGGTTTAGTGCGTCACGAGTAAAAAAAACAAAATCTAAAAAAAAAGGCGTACAATATGAAACTCTGCATTCCATATGTTCATTTCCCTTTTCATAACAGACAAGGCAAAGTATAAATCTCCAGTCCAGCGTGAACAAACAGGAAAAAAAAAAAAAAGAAATGTAGGCACACTCTAACACTTAAATACAACAAAGTGTCTTCTTAACAAAAATGTCAAATGAATGTTTTTAGTTGTTGGAAGAAAGCCAAAATCCCCAAAGATGCAGCATGCCTTACTGAGAGGTCATGGCACCCTTCTGAGTTGAATACTATATCCATCACCACAAGCAAGAGTGAAGCAAAAGGGGACATTTGACATAATGATGGTCATTGCTGAGCCTATCTATCTCTATACATGGAGTCTGGCAGTCTGGCATTTAGAGCGCTTTAACACACAGGGAACACTCCTTCATCCATCCTGCACACAGAAGACATTGGATTCATTTGCAGCTGAACAATCTACTCCTTCTTTTGGCCTTTCCTGTCCAGACGCACTCGCTGCTGCAATCTGTCTGCTACGAATGAAGATAAATCGGGCTGTGGTGTTCTCCTTTATCAGTCAACACTGAAATATCTGAAAGTCTCCCGCTCAGATGGCTGAATAATGTCAACTTGAGGACCTCTTTCTCCCCCCGCCGGCTGATTTCTTTTATCCTTATCCTCCAGATACATTCCTGAGAACATTCAAGAGCATTAATGATAAGCAAGAAGCTTCAAAGTTAGAGCACCCTGATAATGAAGTGGGCTTTTTATGTTCCAGTGATTCCACAACAGCAGGTCATACAAGGGACTGTAAGAAAAGCTGTGTGAAAACACCTAATGCAAGTTGATTGATTCATTTGGAAAGAATGTGAGAGGAGGTCCTTTGGTTAAGATTCTTTAAGAGCTTCCAATAAAATAAATAATGAAATGATATTCAAGTCAGTTTATTTATGTAGTGCCAAAATACAACAAATGTCATTTCAAGGCACTTTAAAAACAGACCCATATGTGCAGCTATATTGAATCAAATTCAGTCCAAATTCAATTCAATTTAAATGGAAATTACAGTAAGTTTATTTGGAAATTAGACTTTAACGTTTGACACTATAAGCTATAAGAAGAAGCGAATTAAAGTTTCCAACGCAACTTGTTGTACTTCTGCTTCTAATTGTCTTCTACTCTTCCATTTAAATGTCAGTTTAAGGCTGGTCACATCAGGCCAAAAATGCTTTTAAGTTCTGTAAGTGGAGCGTAAGCCAAGAAAAAAAAAAAAAAACAAGAAACAACTAAACGATATTTGATATTATCTCTAACTGGCATCAAATGTGCTTTCCAGAGGTGTTGTAATGTAACATCTGAAACTCCTTCAACCTTAAACATGTTTTGACAAATCTGGCATGTGGCGTTCATTATTGTTTTGTTTTATAAAAGTATGCAGACGCTGATAACACTACAATCAGTTTAATCTTGATGATTCAGACTGAACCTTAAAATGGCGTCACATGGGAAAATGTAACTATTTTTGTTGCTCTGCAGGGCAGAATGACAGTTCTGACTCTGGAGTTGAGTTGATGAATGAACTGTCTCAGACATACTCAGGTCAATTGTCTAAGCTTTTCCCAGACGTTAGAAAATTTTGTCATACTGGACAAAAGACACACAGACTAAACTTTAAGTTTAAGATCTTCTCTACATGTTTAAATTAGATCAGAAAAAAAGGAAAGTTAGAATACGGGGATCACTGCAGAAAATCCAGTGATCAAATCCAAGCTAATATTGAAGTGATTTTTCCAAAGTTTATGCTGTTCCCTGTTTACTAATGGTAAGACTAATCCAATTCATATTCAACCTGTGCACTTTAATTTGTGCTTTTTATAAGGTTTCTTTGTTTCTTACTAAAGTAAAAACTATGAACATCAAATCTATTGTATGTACAAAATGTTGAGTTTTATGTTCTGCTGCGCCCTTAATAAACATAAATAATAACTTATGATGTTAACCTCTCTGCCTGAAATTCTTTCTTTAATGGTCATGCAAAGAACAAACTTTGCTGAGCAAAGACTGCAAAGTCCATACGATGGTTTCTGGATGGTCTGATTTCCCCATCAAGCTTCTCTCAAGTGCCTGGACAGAATTTGGCGACTAGCAAGGCCTGATTTACACATCTTCCATTTCCGCTGCTCACCATCTCCCTGTACCTGACAGGAGCAGCTGGACCTTATGACATATAGGCCATGTCATTTCCAAAATTCCTGCAGTGCTGCTCTGCTCCCAGCTTTTATGTCAGCACTCAATATGATGGCCTAATTTTACCATCCATGGGACACTCGTGTCCTCCCCATGTAGATGTATATATCTATATATAGTGTAAACTGACTTTTACTGCAGTTTGATTTAACCTTTTGTCTGTTTTGTGCATATTTTAGGGCATAATGGTGCATTTTGCATTTCTTTTTTTGAAAGGGTAGAAAGTTCATCTCAACATATGTCTTGGGTCTATAACTATTTAACTTTTCAAATAAAAGATTTTACTGATACAATCCAGTATTTTGATATAAATAGAACTTGAAATCCTCAGAGATTCATGAAATCTAGTTTCTAATATACTGATTTAATTTTAGTAAAAATATATATATATATATATATATATATATATATATAAAGATGAGATAAAAATTGTTAATCCCTTGTAATATATTACTTTTCACATTTCCCTCATTCAAATAAAAATTAATGTAAATAATAATGAAAGATGAAACAAAGAAAGAACTGCTGCCTGCGCCATCAGCATCTGCTGACCAAAAATGTCTCATAGTTTGAAAGGGTCATTATACTATTGCTGTGTCAGCTTTTCAATGTAACTTGGTGTAAGTAACTTTTAACTTCCAATCTACCAGCCATGCACAAACCACCAACAACCCTCCAAGGTCTTGTTAAGGCCATGGAATGAACTGCACAGCCCTCTGGGTAATGGGCTGGGGATGTGCTGGAGGGAAACTCAAGCCCTCTTGCCATTCCGGGCAGAGCGCAGCAGGCCACGCTCAGTATCAATGACAAAAACAATCAGGCAACAAGCACTGATGCATAAAACATGAGCTTGAGAAAGTTTGTGCAGCAAAGTCAAATATAAGTTTTTGAGAAAGTTGGAAAAAATTGCTTCAGCAGCAAATATAAACCAGGACTTGATTCACAAATACAAATGCAAAAGTCACAAATGCATCTGCTAAAACGGTTCTGTTTTAGCAAATGCTACACATTGGTATTCTATGAGCAAGCAACATTGATAGAAACAGACTGAGCTCCATCCAATAGATTTCATGGAGAAACCCAAGCAGTTGCAGAATACACCATGGAGCATAAAAGAACATCATTTAGTGAAATATGGCTTTGCGAGAAGTGCTAACTCTCAGGCAGAAACATTTAAACAAGCATGTGGCCAAACTACTGTGTAGTCCACAAAGACGCAGCAGTGTTGTATAAATTCAGACGAGAGCAAGGAGTTGTTCTGGTTGAAACCATCTGGGAGTCATTTGCATGGGAACTTCTGGCATTGATTCCAATGGGGCCTGTTCTTGATGTGCAGATAGGCATGGTACACAGTTTGGTCAATGTGAAAATATACCAAGATGAATGCGACGCTGTCTTTGTAATTGTGAGGAAAAATTTCAATCTAAACCATGCGCACAGTAAAATTACTTTTATAGCATTTTTCCATACGTCGACATAAAATATGAAGGATTGAGTTGTTCCATATTTTCCGATCATTTAAAAAGGAGGCAGAATCGTCAAAAATATATGTCTACAAAATCAAAAAACTGTTTTAATGGCAAAGCATTTCAGTTACTTAAAAACAAGCAAATTTAAACCAACTGTGCCACATTAAGACAGTAAACTTTTCCCACAAACAGCGAGCTTTAGTGCTTGGCTTTCACTCCGTTTTGGATCAAATTAGTTTAGGGGCCTTTTTAGGGAGAAATACTATGAGGAAATAACACAAGGCTCAACTATCACACACACACACCCCCACACACACACCCCCCCCACACACACACACACACACACACACACAAAAAAATGTTTTTAAAAAGCTTCCAGTCTGCTCATAAACTAATGACCAAGGTGAGCAAACTGAAATTTTAGCACTGTAGTTATCTTCATTCTGGTGTGGTAGTTGGTAGTATTTTTGCCCTGCATCAAGATGGTTATGGGTTTGAATCCCAGCCTCAGGTCTTTCAGCATTGTCTGCATGTTCTCCACTTGTATGTGTGTTTTCCCCATCCGTCTTCTATGAGAGGACTGTGAGCTTCACCTCACGCTCCAAAAACATGACAGTTGGAAAATCTGAACACTGCAAGTTACCATGTTTTTTAAAAAAAATTTTTTTTTGTCCTGTGTGTATCTGTGACGCACTGTGAAAAACTGGCAAGCTGTCCAGGGTTTACCTCGCCTTCCAGCTAATGACTGCTGAAGATGGGCACCAACTTTCCTGCAACCAAGCAAGAAAAACTGGGTATAAAAATTTGATTGTTTCTTGAATTTCGTCCCAAATTGTGAATTTTTTTAACAAACCTCTGTTCAGCACCATTTACACCCCAGACAATTATTTGAGGTTTACAGAAAAAGGGGGAAAAAAGGGTGAAATGAAAGGCAAACGGATTATAGTAAAAATTGGCATTACATTAATCATCACATAAAAACAAAAACCTTAAAATGCTAATTTAAAAGAAATAACTAAGACATAACAAAAGATTAACTGATTAAATGTTTTACCTCATTGGGAAAGTTGTGTAAGGTTTTCTATCCTTACAGAAGAAGGAGTCATCAATTTCTGCAAATCTCAGGTTTTCAGTCAGCTGTGGTTTAGCTCTGCTCCTGGAAACAGTGAGTAAACACATTTCTCATGACCCCGTGGTTCTATTTGGTTCAAACCTGTCCAGCAGCTGTATGTGGGCTTAAGACTATTCAGGTCTTCGTATAACAACAACCTGATCTAAAGAGCTATTCTTAAACTGAGAGGCAGTTTAGGTCTGGTAAAATGAAGGTAATTTTCCTGGTGTTGGTCAGAAGTCTTGCAGCAGCATTTTGGATGAGCGCCGTCTGGATGTTTGTTGTTGTTATAGGTAGAGATAAAGACACAGATACATTATAACAACTGAAAATGAAAGCATGTACTACTTTCTTGCTGTTCTGTCTAAAGGATATGGTGAAATTTTCAGCATTTGAATAAGGTAGTAGGTTCATTTAATAAACTTCATGTGGACGTTTAAATTTACGGATAAGTTTGTATGACAATTCATTTTCTTGTTTGTGATCTTCAGGCTCGTTCAATCTAGTTAAGTGTTGATCTCTAACCTTGCACTTTGGGTGCCATAGGGAAGAATGAAGCTGGGCAAAAATATTAAACCATCTACTAATTAATAGTATGGACTTCCTTACAATAAGCAACTGGTACATGTGCTAAAACAGAAATCAATTTGACAGGCATATGTACATTTAGAGATGTTTTAATACTCCATAGTTGGAGCTAGGGAGAATTATTGATTTGTTGAATAAACTGACTCAAGATAAGCACTTTGAGGAGCCCCATGAGTGGTCTTTGTTCAACAAGGTTTATAAATATTAAATGAGAGATAGCAGTCCAAGACCTAAGAAGTAAAAGGAAAAAATAGCATCTGATGAAATTACAGGGATTTGTTTTTGTGCTGTTGTTGTTATTTCAAGAGTGCATTGGCATCATGTTTGTCTCATTGCAATCACATATGCAACATCATTAATATGTCCCAAGAGCCTTGTTATGCAGATTTTTGCCAAATTCAACTTTCATACATACGACACACAGAGAAAATACTTTTCCACAAACAATGGGAAATTACGCTTGATTATGATGAGGGGCAATGATTAAAATAATACTGTGCTCTGACAAGTAAAACATATCTGCGATCTCAGAGTCTGCCTTTAAAACATGGATGATTTACAGCAATACCCTCAGCAGGTTTGCTGCGCTAAGATTACAATCTGAGCCGCTATGAGAACGCCATTTACTTCAGATGGTTGGTAAATTACAAGGAAAACAAAGCGCACACACCCATATAGCAACATGCAGACACTTTGGCACCGTTACATATAGTTGCTGCTTTGTGAGAACACCTCCAGTATTTCAGCATTAAACTGTGCATGGACATTACTGACATAAGGCACCAGAAATTAAAGGTTGTGTCAGAGTTCTACAGACAAAAGTTCTTGGTCTTTCTAAAGTCGACATGAAACAGCAGAGGCTGGAGTCGTTTGTGAATTCTCTGTGGCTCAAATCTACCCTTAAGCTTAAGTGGCTTCCTGGCAGATTGAAAAATAGTCTTCCAAACTTAGCAAGCACTTTAATCTTGTGGCTTTTCAAGAAATAGGCGGATTTAGCTTTTCCTCAAAGGACAGTTAAATGGTCATATTAACAGAGAGTTTATTATAGCAAAGAAAACCGACAAAATTTGGACAGTTCTCCCCAGCAATAGTTCTATGTTATAAAAAGTTGGCTTTGCAGTAGGAAATTTGACACTGCTTTCAAACAACCGGACACAGAAAGGCAGTGACAAAGCCTGCAAACATTTCATCACCTTTGAGAAACTTCAAGGACTGAAATAAAAGCATCAGTGCAGAAGCTCCAGCTTTCATTGTTTCGAGGACCTTAAAGGAGGCGTCTTCTTTGAACAGTGAAAAAGCTTGTTGTAGCCGCTCCTCCAGCTCCACAGGTCTCTTTCAAGCTGCAACTTCAGTCACCAGACAGCTGCACACCCGTATGGAACTGCCTCCATGAGTTCCCTGCTGCCTGCATCCATTAGAGAGACAGAAAGATTGATGCAGTGCAGGTTGCTGGCATGCACCAGAGGTTAGATTTCACATTAACTTATTAATCAGGGCAGATTTACGTGATCCTTTAGATAAATAAAGACATCCACTTCCAAGTGTACTGCTTTCCCTGCCTGACACTTGGGTTTCTGTAACCAGGAATAAAAAAATAAAAAAATGGAGGGATGTTATCTTAAGGGTGCATCTACCGTATATATCTTTAAGACTGAAGGAAAACGTACTTCAGCATCCATGTTGCAGGACATGAAGAAACATGTCACTGAGAGCAAAGTTGCCCTGACCCAGACAACACTACTCCAGAAATTATTCTCAGCTTGGGGAAAATGTCTCTGATGTGGCAATATTGAAATAGATGAAATGTAATACTCTTAAATCACTCTCTCTTAACCTGTGAAAAATCTGTCTAAAGAATAAATAAATCAAGAAGAAACATTAGTATTTGTTTCATAAATACCAATAAATTTAATACTTATGCTTCATTTAATTTACATGTGTCATTGTAACTTGATTAAATTAAATGTTCAGTGACCAGGAGAAACACTAGTTGTATTATAAACTAATGGAAATGATTCTGTCTGTATTTTGTATTTTAAATGCTGATGTATTAAGTAAATAACCATATTTTTTACATCAACATCATAAAATTTTAGCTTACAAAGCAGCCATGTTGGATTTTGGGGTCAAGGATTGTGATAATAATTTGACTGACTCCTAATTTGATTTATGTTCTCCTGTGACTTATGTAAATATTTTTTAACGACTGACATGGAAGTTTCAACTTGTGAATGAAAATGATTTAAAGCATCATTAAACTGCATCCTTCCGCAATAATTTAGTGACTGTGTATAAGAATGCTTTATTTAGTTTATTTCTCTGATACAAACCAAAATAATGTTTTAAAAATGACTCCAGCGTTGTGAAAACTAGCATCTGAAGAAGTGGTGCTTGTTATAAAAAGTGTGAGGACTCTCTGAATTAAAAACACCAATTTAAAAGGGTGGAAAGCTGAATAAATAGAGCCCACAGAGAAAACATGTTTTATTTTAATGATTGAAACCTAAAAAGATTCATGGCCAAATTCTGATAAGATTTGTCAAAGAGGACCCGTTTTGAAAACCAGTGACATTTTTATTTTTATTTTCTATAACTGACTTAATTTTCTTTATTGAAACATAATTATATATAACTCCATGAATCATCTCCACCAGCGGGAAGTCATTGGATTATAGAATTATGATGATTGGACAAAGGGGATCTGAACAAGAATCAATGCAAATATGTGTTTTCTCCAGAAAAAAAGTTGCATTTGTTATTGAAGTCATTGACCATCTAGCTATACTCTGAAGGCGGAAACAGAATATGTTAACTTCTGCTAAGGGACAGATGGTTGGAATGAGGGAGAGGGGGGTCAGTGTGCAAGAGAGAGTGATTGAGTGATAGATATCTGGAGAAGGATGCAGCTGCAGCGTAGTCCTGTGATGGTAGGGGTTCCAAAGCTAATGAACTGTGACACAATAACCTTTTTAAAGTAGCCACACATATTTAAAATAAAACATAATTTATATTAGATATTTGGATGAAAAAATTGTGTTTATTGTTTAAAAGTTAACAGTCAAACGATTTCAAACTTAAAAAGGAACCTTAAAACAGAAAAGCTCATGAAACATTCTTGAATGTGGAGCTTGTTTGATGATATTCAGTTTTATCTTGAAACATTCTATTTTACAGCAACCAAGGACACTTGGCATCTGATTGCAGGAAACTCAGTATCAGGAATATCTCCTCTTAGTACCACCCAGCCCCCACCCTTTCTGCCCTGGGGGCTTTCAGCCAGCAATGTTCCAGGGTCTTGCTTTAATCACAACAACAATTATGGAAAAATATGGAACTGTTATGCTGCTTAATTCATAGCAGTTCCAGTTTCTCTCCAAAAAGAGTATTGAACTGATAACAAGTAAGACTTATTTTTTTATTTGATCACATCTTTCAATTAGTAGAAAGCGTTTCTTGATTTTTTAATAACTCTATAGGGTGGGAATATTTAGATGTTAGAATTAGTTCGTTCACTAAGAATATCATTATGCTTTATTTAAAGTTTAAATACATCAAAAATTTGTTTTATAAAGAAAATGTTGACATAAATGAGAAGTGACTCCATTTGTTCCATATTATTATGGAGTTACATGACTTCATCAGAAGTACATTCATCTCCTGGGCCATGTGAGGAGCTGAGCTGCGTTTGCTCTGGATGTGACCCAGACTTGCTGTCTCTCGGGGGGGGGAGAGATCGACCCCAAGAGTCCTGGGCCTCAGGAACTCATCAGAATGTTATCGGTCTTCTGCCAAATCTGTTTGATTGCATTGACTTTTCTCATGTTCGTCTTATGGGACATATTCGGAAAAATAAGATAAAAAAAATTATCTAAACAAAACAGCAAAGTTTTACAACTTTCTAAATATTCACAGGGAAATCAGAGCAATGACAAACTGCTTAAGAAATGGCTCCTATCCCAAGGCAGTAATTAAAATTCATCTACATAAAGTATTGAAAACACCCGTTGTTGGAAACATCGGAGATGTGGAGTTTCAGTTTGTATTATTCAAAGTGTTATTTTTTTAATGGGATTTAAATGGTGCATTTTTTTTTCCTTATATTTTATGACCAATGTATTAGCACTAAATGCTAACACATGACATTGGAATATATGGCCATTTAACTTTCTATTAGTTAATTCTATGGGTCACAAATAGTTACTTTGGGCTAAATTGACTTTCATTTAAATGTTACAGCCCATCTGATTATTGTTTCTCCTCATATCCCTTAACTTGTGAAGCTGAAGGTTTCTCACAAATCTTTAATGGCTACCTTACACTAAAAACTGTTAGGTTGTTTTTTAAATTTTTACATTGTTTGCAGCATGTTCCTGCTGTTTCCGTTCATAAAATAGAATGAAATGCATAATTGCTCACAAAAAAGTTAAGTGTTAGCCTGGCCACTGTCCAGTTATTTAGTATTTGATGAGAAGATGGTTAAATGCAATGTTTCAATTGTTAACAGGGGGTTCGATGACATTGTAATTTTGTGCTTTCAGGATGTAAAGCATTTTGAAATGCCTTGTTCCTGATCAGCATTATACCTTTGAGCTGTAGAATGATTTTATGCAGAAAAGAAAAAGGTTTTTTTTAAAAGATGCCTTTTTATTCAGTGCATGTTGCATGTTTCAACAATTGCTGAAATAACAGTTGTATGTTTCAACTACGATTCAACCATCAGTGACTGTAAACTACAATCAATGCTTAGTTGTTTACAATGTTTCATCAAAGATGGAAAAATAGTCTGAATCTAAATTTGTGTTCATCTTGCTTTCCAGAAGCTTTGTTTGGTAAACGGCATATTTATGTTTCTCCTGTCTGGACATGAGATTCTGCAGCTATATAAGGTGATGGCTGATTTTAATTATAGTTCAAATCATGACACTTGCATGGGATCTGATTGATAATTACAGAGAAAGTAGAGAAGACGGGATGAATGCAGCGAAACAAACACCCGATACAGTGAAGTGAGGGTTTATGAAGAGGCTATCCCCACAGCAGGAGATGTTTTATTAGCACTGTTTAAATGACTGGCTTGTTAAACATCAAGCAGCAGGCAGGCAGCCAGGCGGCTGTGGCCGCAGGATCTGCTGCATTGCTCCAATGCTGGCTATTATCACCCTCTTCGGATCTTTATTTGACATGCTAGTGTGTGGACAGGGTTGTTTCGAGACACAATAATCACTTCAACTTTAGCTGAAACTCAAGAATGCCACCTGAAAGTGAAAGCCAGGACCAGGTGGTCAGAGGTTCTTCAGTATAATTTTGATATCAGAGAAACAAATTCAGTCAAGAATGACAGATAATCTACATCTATAATTCATGCAAGTTTTTCTAACATTTTAGGAGACCCAGCTGATTGGAGTTGAAGGAGTAAAGAGCAGTAAGTATGTTTCCCATGGTTCAATGCAATCAAGCAAATGTGAGAAGGTATTTTTTTTAGTGGACAGATCTGGAGGATGTTCATTTTATGGCAGGTTGTGTGAAGTACTTGACTTTCACTGTGTTGCAAAACAGACTTTGCTCTAAAGGACACCATCACTATCTGACAGTCTAAAACAAATGTGACATTTGCTCCACAAACTTACAATAAAGCATTTTGTCAGAATGCTGTGAACTCGGAGAAGCTAAATAGTTCTCCTTTTCAGCAGTACCTGTCTCAAATGAAACTTCTAACTTACAATACTGACCACTAAATCACCCTAAAATAAATAAACCAAGAAATAAAGACATACAGAAAAACTTACAATAATTTGGGTGGGAGATAAACTGACAGAAATATCAAGCCATATTGGAGTAACGTTAACTAGTTACAGCTCCTTATGGAGGGATTTTTAATATCCAGCAGGATTCAGTGACACAGTATCAGTTTTGCTATGGGTCGAAACGCTTCATGACGCCTCATTCATAAATTCAGACATAAATTCCAGGCTAAAATCTTTTATGAGAAATTAAGTGCACAAGTCACAAGCGATGAGAACTAGCCCATCTTGGTTATTCATCAACCTTTAAGAGATAATTCCAACTTAATTTTTGTTGCAAATATTATCTTTATATTCATAAAAATTCTTTTAAATAGATTTGTTTGTTTAAATTATATATTAAGTGTGTTAGATAAGTACAGGAACATATCTATGAAAAGTTCTTAAAACTGAAGAAACCTTTTCAATAGAGGCGATCTCATTTCTTGCAAAAGGAATGAAGAAAGGAATTTACTAACACTTCAGAAGTACAATGTCTTTAGATAACAGAGCAAATACATCAGAACCTCTGAAACTCCCTGAAGACAACTTATCTCTGTGGTAACTCAAACAACACGCTGGATTTAGAAACCTTATCATTAAATTCACCTGTGACTCTCTAAATAAAGCTGTGTTCATCAGCCGGACACACTGCTGGAAATGCTAAGTTATGCTTTGTTCTCCCAGTTCCACTGAATACTTAGGGGGTGGTCTGCTGTGTTTATCAAAACCATTATATATTATCACTGCTTTCCATGCCAAAGCCTGGAATAACTCTTGCTGTTCTTTGATTAAAAAGGAATAAATGTTTGGCGATTTGTCTTCAACTTCGACATGGGTGGTGGGAGGATGGTGGTTTCTTTCCACTGAGGAAGAGTGCCTTGAATATTTACACTGGGGGTCTGTTGCCCAAATCATATTTGAGGAACATAATGTTTCATCAGAGGACAATTTTTGCTGCTTTATTAAACCAACTAAAGAATCACTGAGTTCTATTCAAATCTAAAAGTCTGTACAGTAGCAGATCAGACAAAAATCCACAAACAAATTTAACACAAACTCTATGCAGTGTTTAGCTCCCAGACTGTCAGACTGACAGATTTAGTTCAGCCCAGTTTTATTCAACATGGGTGTTTTTCAGGCTTGTCAGAATTTAAAATTTATTTGTGGTTAAATATCTCTTGTTTTGGAATAAAGATGATTGGATGAACTCCAGGAAACTTTATTTTTTTAAGAAAAGAAGAACTAAATCTCACTAATTTAGCAGCAAATCTTGCACTCTTAATCAGACACTAACTTCAGCCTCATCAGCTGTCCTCAGTGTACAGTAATATAATTTCTCTGTTCTTACAAAATACAAAACACAGATTCTTCATTGCGCGACACAATTCATCTGACTTGTGTCGCCCTGAGTTAAATGCCACAATTTCCATATTAAAAGACTTCCATGGCAAACTGATATGTAAACCGAGGAAAAGATGGCCCCAACCCAGATTTAAAACAAGAATAGAGAGAAATTAACAACTTGGCACGTTTGTGAGGAAAATTGTGGTGTCTCTTGCTGGCCAGTAATTATGAATCAGGGACTTGTTTTGTTTTTTTACAGGAGGATAAAGAAGCTTTTATCACCCAGTCATGAGGCAGTTGCATGATAGATGTAATTTTCATCCAGGTATAAAATACTCAGTGTTGTTGCCCAGACTGCTTGTGATTTAGCTGGTGTCTGCAGATTAAACAGCGTTCACTCCTGGCTGCCTTAGAGACAAGCTGCCCTCTGAACAATTTCAAATGTAAATACCACCTGACTATGAAAATGTTTCTTAGAGCTTCAGGGCTCCTCTGGGTTCTCAGAGCAAAGAAGGGCAACTCGCTAGAGTCGGATGATTGACTGCACCGGGAGTCTTCCTGCACCAAGTGAAAAATGTTAGGAGTTATGGTTTGTTCAAGTTTGGAGTGCTTTCCTGTAAGTATCCAGTGGGAAGTGGTTTGAATCTAAAACACATATCATGAGCTGAGTGTTTTCTGGTTTGGGGTCATCTCAAGCAATAGGACCAAACATCCTTCATGGAGTTCCCACAGGAGGTAATCATCAGTAGTGCAATTACAGAGAGGAGACCACAAATTCTGCTTTGGAAAAACAGCATTAATGTCTTTATTTTATGTCATGCCAAATTTAAAAGTTTAAAGATGAAGAGAGATGTTTGAACATGAGCAGCAGAGTAAAATCTGCAAGTCATCAAATGATTATTTTCAGAACACTTTTACCTTTAGAGTATTTAACATCATCGAGAAAACTAAAATACCGTCAATGTTAAAAATTTTTCTGTTGTGGTTTGTGGAAAGAGGTCTTGTTGTTTAGAAGGACCAAAATTCTGGGTGGTGTTATTTTTCCAATGCAATAAAAGGTTTGGCAAGCTAGATATTTATAATTAAATAAAGTAGGTTATGTGATTAGCCAGGGAAAAACCAGGAAAAAGTGTCTCCAGTGATGTTTTAGTCATTTACAGATACTGAAAGTCTGGATTCCAAATTTTCTAATAATGTCAAACAAATAGAAATTTAAAAAAAAAATCCCCTGTTACTAAGTTCTAGGGGTGCAAATATTTTTGTAAGGCGTCATCTCACAGTTTCACCTTATTAACACAAAAAAGAGAAAGAAAAATGTCAAAGTGGATTAATGAAAAACAACATATTTTACCAGCAGTTTTTTCATTCAGTTGCAGTAATTTCAGAGAAATATAAGAAAAAATTTTTTATGACTATGGAGAAGATCATTATGGAAACAACTTTTTAAATTTTTTGTCCAATCGCTTTGACCACTGTTGAGGTGAGAGTTTAATTCATCTGTGTCTCGCAAGGTAAACTCACAAACTCAACTCTAAGCACTTTCTCACTTGCAGCACACATTTTTTAAACTTGGCACTATTTATATTCCAACATCAACACATCATTGGGGGTTTATTTTTATTCAAATCCAAATATAGTGAGCAATCAAAACATATTATTGTACTCTGTACACGTCTTTTTTTTCCACACACAAAATAATTAGTTGCTACGCTATGCAGAAGGGAAAATATGATGTTGCTCCATTGGAATGTCTCTTCTGTGTGCTGCCAAATCTAAGCTGGAAACACTTAGTAGGGAACCTGTGTGTACTATGAACTGCAAATAATTTGCTTAAGGGAACCCACATCTGGACGCAGGACTGTGGCAGAGGTTAAAAGATCTGAAACTAGGCCACCCTATCTTGCCGGTTGTGGACTGATAGTTGAGTCCAATGTTAAACAAAAGTCTTAACTACAGGAAATAAGCCTTTTTATCACAGTATAACCATTTGCCTTGGCTGCCGACCAGAATAAAATTGTTCCTTGTTTACTATTTGTGTTGGGGCCAAAAGAGCATGGTCATAAAAAGCACAAATCTTCAGCAGAGCATCTACAGTCCTGCGGTTATTTATTTTCAGTGTCATGGCCAGAAAGTAAAGCAAATACACAGAACAAGTGTGAAAAAGACCAGCTTGTTTACACAGCTATCAGCTTTGTTTGAGGGCTCAGATGATAATCCAAAGATTTCCATCCTCTGAGCTACTGAACACCAGTGACTTCTTAAATCCTTCGTAACCTCCAACTGCATCTGCTATTTTTCTGAAACAGAACTGAAGACTAAAAAGTGTTTACAAGTTAGAACCTGGATGAAATGGAACTGATGTTTTTGTTCAGCCTGGAGAAGTTGTTTCTGTCATTTTAGGACATTTTGAGCTACAGATAGGGTATTGAAACAGGAAATGTCTTGAGGGAGGGTTTGGGTACATGAAAGGATGGAAGGATGTGAAGGAATTTTTGGCATGGTATTTGTACTTCAGGATCATGAATACGAAGTATGAATGCCATGGCCCCAAGGATTTCATCTGTGCTCTGCAAACATGGTTTTGCTGACAGGACATTCCTTACATTTAAAAAAAGTAAGACAATGCTGCACCATTTGCTTCCTGTAGAGCTTTCTCTGAAACATAGTGCAACCTTGAAATCAGTTCACTTTACTGGCAGAAAATATTACTTCAAGCTTTTTTAAATTTTCTCTCCTCACTGTAAACTAATTTATGAAATGTATTTGAATCATTATATGCAGATGAGTTATTAAATATAATTTTTAGCTTTAACTTTAGCTCATCGTGTTTTATTCTCAAAGTGATGACTTCAAATAATGACATTTAATTTGTAAAAAATATACCTGATCCAAGTTTCTGCCAACATTTGTAAAGACCTGTTACATCCCACATAAAGGCATTTTTAAAATTTATTTTCTGAATAATTATTTTTTATCTATTCAGCATAGTGTCTGCTCCTTTCTAGGAAGAACTAACATAGTGTGTTCCATAATAACTAGTATATTGATGCACAGTATGCTCTTTTTTCGATTAAGAAACTGAGTTTGCAACATCTGGCCATTTTTTTAAAAGTTTTGCTTTAATTAACTAAGCACAGAATTAGCTGTGCTTAGTTTGAATTTGTCAGGTTAAGCAAAGCCTTACTAAGGCACAATGAAGAACTTTTAACTCCTACTCACTGAAAATGTATGCTATAACTTGTTTTGTTTCAAATTGTTATTCTAAGATTTTATCCTTGAACTGATTTTCTCTTTGAGATGTCTTCATCCAGATATGGAGAACATTAGATGAGGGCAAGTTTCAGTGGTGAGATAACATTCTTCACAAACAATAACTGAGAACAAAACAGATTTTGACACAAACAGAACATAGAAGTAACAGGGACTATTGCTTGCAATGTTTTGTCTCTGTCATTTACACCAAAGAGTCAAGCAGACAACTCCAGAAGGATATAATTAATGTCTGAAGCCAACAAAAAGCAGATGTAATTTTGTTCATAAAGAGGCCACCATGCAGCCTGTACTCATGTATTACTGCGAAACTATTTGCTTCAGGCGCTCTTACATGCATATTTTCTTTAACAAGAATTTCCAAGCTTAGGCTATGTTCTGATTTTAGTATCAACACAAAGGCAAGAAAGCAATCACAATTTAAAAAGGGGGACATATTTCTCCTATTTTTATGAAGCACAAAACCTAGAAGACTTGGATCGAAATCACAAAATTTCTGCCGAGTTTTACACTTTCCAAATTCTTATGAAAAAGTAATGAACATGTGCAAAAAGTGAGAGAAATGGGAGGAGAAGTAATGGGAAACACAAACTTGTGACATATGTGTAAGGTCATTCAGATCCCAGACAGCTAAGTCTTTCATTTGAAGAGCAGTAAAAAGAGCTCTTTGTGAAAGCGCACCTGATGAAGCCAAACATTCCTCTTCTTGAGTTATGATTTTCCTTCCCCTGCTCCCAAAGAGCTAAATGCAAAATATATTACAAGTTAAAGTTTATGTTTGTTTATTTAACCATAAACAAAAATTTTCAAAGGTGTTTTGCTTTGTCCTAACAGAAAAGTGACCAGTAAAATCTGCAATCGCATAGCTGAGCCAGCTTTCCAGCTGTTTGTTTGTGGTCGCTGTGAGTAACAGGACTGAGTCAGCGCTCAAGTCTTGAAGCTTCACTATTATTATTTTTAATAGGGGGCTGTTTCTGTAAAGAACTGAGTCATGGTAACAAGTCCTCAATTAACAATCATTTTCTTTGAGTTAACTGAAGACTTGATGCGGAAAAAATGAATCTGTATCTTTAAGAGCTGCATACTTATTTTGTTTAAAGTTTCAACAAAAGTAAAAGATTTTGATTTCCTTACAGAATTCCAAAACATTACAATTCTGTGACAATGCAAGAACCTTGATAACTGATCTTGTTTTGGTTATCCTTTATTATCAGGTCGAGACAGGCCTATATGAATCTATATGAGACAGTTCAGTGGGTTTTTGTCTGTGGGCCTATCTTCATCATCTTAGGGGACTTAAACCAGGGGGCTGAACCTAAAGCTACAGACTCTTGTCGGAGTTCATTTCCCTGCAACCTCCTCCTCCCAATGAATTCCAGATGTTTAGCAGACGAAAGTGAATTTAGGGGGCACTGGTGGTTGTCGAGGGGACTGTTCTTTTTGAACTGAATGCATAATGCATGTATGTTGTCTACATAAAAGAAGCTGGTGGAAAGGTTACATATGGCAGGTCTCCAAAGCTGCACCAAGACGTTTTGTCTCTAACGTAGTAAATAAGCAGTGCAACTCCACTTATAGCTGTGAAACCAGATGAGTGGTTTGAAGTTACAATATGTGCAAATGCACATTTTACACCTCATAGAGCCAAAAAGAGTTCTAAAGCAAAAGCAGGTCCACCCAAACAGATTTCCAACACAACCCAACAAACACCAAGCTGAGAGATTGTTCCAAGCCTAATGAAGTCCTGACTTGCTCATTTTGGCACCGAAAGGCAACAATTCTGCAAACTTTCAAATTCAAATAGGTCAGGCAAACAAGAAGAGGAGGTGTTTCTGATCTCTTGACTGTGTGTGGTCCTGCTCACTGGAATAACCCGAGGTAATGAAGTCATGAGTGGAAGAAATTTGCTGCTCACCATTTTTATTAAATATCAAATCCTTCTTGCCTGTGGGCCAGATGAAAAGAAGCCTTGATGCTGTGTTCCTTTTGGCTTCTAATAAAGTGGCAGCCTCCATGAAAGTTTCCCAGACAAGGGGAATGAAATGAAAAATGCATGAAATGCAAATATTGTCCCTGCAGCTCCTGCAGCTGGAACCACGCTGATGGGATGTTTCTACTAGTGCAAACAATTGAACTGCAAGGACTTGCTAAATCCTCAAAAAGCATGCTTTGGCTTTTTTTGAACTCCTTGAGGTTTGTTGTTCCTCACAAATATGAAAGTCAATCAGAGACAAGAGAATTTCACCATGAACTTCTGACCCCCTCATCAAATCCATTGAGGTGTCCCACAAACCACGCCAAGAACCACTGTCCACAAATAACTCTGAAATTTAGCTGCGAGTCATGGCTTCCGAAGAGCTACAGTTTTTGCCTGACTCACTCGATCAGGACTGCAGACTCATTGTTTGCTTTCCTTCTTGGTAGTGCAGTGCTTTGGCTACTGCTCATGACATTGGCAGCAGATGTGGTGGGGCCCAGAAAAAATAAACCGGCTGTCGATGATGCCGTCGGCAGAAGCTAAATATTGACTTAGCGACCTGTAATCAGATTCGCACACATGACAGAATAGAAATAAACAGCAGCATTTGCTCGTGTCGCCTCTTGCCGACCCTCCCACCACAACACAGGAACTCCGGCTCGCAGGAAAAACCAGAAGCCTGCGTCTCCCAGCTCAGCTGATCTGGTAATGAGAACTTGCCTATGACGCTGAAGGGTGGGAATGTGAACATGGAAGACATTTTAAGATGCATACAGTAATTACTTCTCCAACAGTCCTGCCTCTCTTAAATCATTCTGAAAGCTTTGGGGATTTTTTTGAGCAATACAAATGACCTCTGAAGATGAAGTCAAACCAAAAGCATACTGTCCACCAGTAGTGGTTTTTGCTTAAACGGTAGCCCATAAATAAATGGTAACATAGATGGTCTCGATTCGAGGGAGCCCTAGTTTGAAAAAAATAAATTAATTAAATTCTTAAGAACACTTTGTCTTTTTTCCCCCACAAATAATATTGGTCAACTATTCCACATTTCCTAGGTAGCTTAAAATATAAATGTACTGTATGTATTTACTTATTGATTTCTCCTGGCTTGCCCCAAGACTGTAGTGCCCTGGGCATTGAGCCCTTTCAAAAATTGCAATTGTTGTCCATAGTGCAATTTCTCATGTTTTTAAAATGTCCTTCAAAGGAACAGGACTTTTCTCTGACTTTATAGGAATTATAAAAATTTGTCTGATACATGAAGCACATGGGACTCAGACACAGTTGAGAGGCCACTGACAGTTTATGAGATGACCCCAAAAACACCTATAAACTTTCATTTCAGTGTGATGCATCGTTTTGTGTCACTGTACTACATAAAGCATCCACTAACAGATGTTCTTGACAAAATGTGAAGATGTCAATGTCAACTTCATTCATAAAGCACTTTTAAAAACTGCACCAGTGGGCTGTAAAAAGACACATAAAACCTATAAAATCACAGGAGAATAAAATGGCGAAAAGAAAGTTACAGTATTGGACCTAGAAAACAACAAAAAATAAACAAGCTTAAAGAAGTGATTTAAAACTATCCTGACTGTGGGCAGATCCAGTCTGGAAGGGCAGCTTATTCCAGAAAATTGGAGCACAATCTCCTTTGCTCTTAAGTCACGTCAGAGGGACATTTAACAGCAACCGATTTGATCTCAAAGTCCTGCACACAGAGTGTAGCTCCAAGAAAATTAATACATCTGCATGTATTAATTTCCTTGGTGTCTATTGTATAAATAGACACCAATTCTATCTATTTATACGGCACCAATTCATAGTAAATATCTCATTAATGCACTTAATACCAATGATCTCCAAAACCAAATATTGAAATCTATTCACTCATATATATACAGACTCAAATCAGTTCAACTAAGCTTATTCAGTCATTGCAGTTAAATTCAGTTTACCTTGCCAATCACTAAAAAGTCATTTGTCAAGGAACGAATAAAAAAAATGCACTCTATGTCTTTAAGCTCTTCCTTCAGGTCTTTTTTAGAAGGTCTGACTTGTGAATGGCAAATAATTAGCTGTAGATAGTTTCTTTTTTATATATATATCTGACACCATTTGTCCCATCATATGTTTGAGGCCAATAGTGCACAGTATACCCCAGCAAGTCAAAGGCAACAAATTTGATACAAAATACAAATAAAAAATTATAAAGATCTTCTGTAAACTGGTCAAGCAGCATCAGTTTGAAAGAATATGGGCTGCTTAAGGCACATTCTAACATTATTTTTGCACAAAGAAGACATTTGAATATGGAGCAAGAAATTGTTTCAAAAGAGGTTTTTGGGGTTTTATAGCCATTAAGATCTGATGAGAACGAATGTTTAAGAGATAACCTTTCCCCACATGTGTTTGTGACATCAATGCTAATCCAAGCATCTGTTTATCAGCGTAAGTCACAGTGCTGGCTCATCCTCTGCAGCAAGAGAAAACATTAAGCCAGCCTTCTCTGCGTCCTATAAATTATGGCCCCGAATAGAAGACCTTCATGTGGTTGGAATTGGGAGATTAAACAATGGTTGTAAATCAGGCACATCTGGAGTGCGATAAATCTGTCATTCTATCTTTGGATTCATCTCACGCCGAGTCCCGTTCACCAGGATTTGAGGAGCTTCGGTGCAGATAGAGGGATCACTTTGGGATGGAGATTATCTCACGCAGTTGCGCTCCTGATCCGTGAAAATCTCTTCTCGCAGTGGATCAGCATGTACTGGGAATTAAATTGTCAATGATTGTAATTATTTAGACACATACATTGGGTTCCAAGAGTGTTTTTGGCCCATGATAAGGGCTTTTGCTTTCCACTGATGCATGAAAAGACAGACTATTGCCTAACACATGTTGCATCCAGGTGTATATTTCTACAAAATAGTATCCCGACATGACATTTCACATTTTGTGGACATTATGTCTATAAAAGTGATCAGATTCTAACTGCTCAGAAAACATACAAGAATATGATTAGTTCTAATAATAACCTGCCATTATTTTACTTTTAAACCATTTATGCTGCATTCAGATTCCAGTTCATTATGGTATGTTGTAGCAAGAAAGCAAAGCTTTGATCATCCCATCCATAGCTGAGTTACGTGCACCATTATTATTTTCCCTGGCTTATTTGCTGCAGATGTTTGGGAGTTGATTCTGTGTTGCACACCAAAACCATCTGGCATTAATTTGCCCATTCTTTGTTTTGTTTTCTATGAGTTGAAATTAATGTGTAGAATCTTTTATCACTTGCCAGTTGACCAAAGTAATGAGGGGAGTGTAAGCTTTGTGCTTAGCTTTATGTTTTGTAGCTCTAGGGCCCTAAGCCACATGTTTTTGCAGCCTGCATATATATTCACAGCATGTGTGTGCATATCTGTAGCCATATGCAAAACTAGAAAGACAAACCCAGTGTTGAGCCAGCAAGAAAGAAATTATATATTTCATTGATCCGAGACTCGTTTTTGCAGAAAAACACAGAGAAAAGATGCCTGCCAAAATAGTTTTCTTTTTGTTTCTCAGGAATTTAAGACAAAATGTTGATGTGAACTGCAGTTTTATTATATCGTATTTTAGATTCACATTCTTCCAAATTATAAAACAAAGCAGTTTTCTTGAAAGCCTTAAAATGATTTGTGAACCTAACCTTCCAACATGGATTTTATCATATCACCTTAAAAAGCGTGTGTCACCTAGTGTTGTTTTAAACTAGCTGAAAGGTACAAAGATAAAAACCAATACCTGAATGCAGTGTTCACAGGTACTGCCCCAAAAGCAGGCATTGTGGCTGTGCTTCAATTGGAGGTAGAAATGTTTGTCACAAAGAGATGTTTGATAAGTTTTAAGGCTCTTTCTGAAACCGACTCCTAGTAACGTGAAAACGTAATAAAGTAGGCTTTTTTTTTTTTTTTTCAGAAGATAATCATCAGAAATAAGATTGTCATAGTTTCAGCTCCATATTGGTAAAGTTAATTGACTGCCCCGCCTTAGTTTTCACAAAAATTATTCATCAGTGACCACACTTTTCAAACTTACTATACTTATATGGAATACACACTAGTTGGTTCAAGTTTAATGTGAACCCAGAAGATTAAGTAAGAGCATAGTAAGTGCCAATTTTTCACATAAGACAAACAACCAATGTGTGCACACACTGCCAAGGCAAAAATCCATAAAAGTTGATTATTAAAGTTTCTTTTACCCATACCCTCTAGTGGAACAGTTTCTGCCCAAAGTCAGGCAAGATTTCATATGGGAAGGATTGGAGGGAGTTACGGGGGGCATTTCCTCTACATTGTCAAGCTCTAGATGCAGTTTCCAAATGTTACCTTTTATTTCAGTTGGAGGCTGTAATTGTTGAATGCCCGAATAAACTGTCAGCTTACACCAATTTTGTCCACAGACATCTGGGCCATTCACGATTTGGCCCATTAGTCCTCCTTCAGTGCCTGCACATTTTTGGCTTCACTACAGAGAAGACGAGATAGCAGCTCAGATGACGCCGAAGGTAATCACAGGAACTTGAATGGTGAGCAGGCCAGACTGATAAGTTGGACAAAAAGCAGATTGGAAGTTAAAAAGGAAGTTTTATTCCATGCCATGCTAATTGGAGGACAGATTGTATCACTGACTAATCTAGGTGGAAGCAAATTGATTGTGCTTTGACTATAGTTGTTTCAAAGTGGCTCCCCTTCCTGTTAGAGCAAATGATTAGATAATTTAAAATAACTTGAAAGAAAAACAGATATGAGAATTTATACACGTTTTGGTTACTTTTAGGAGCAAACAAAGTGTGTTTATCATTTTTATGCAAAAATATGAAACAAAAAACAAAAAAAAAAATACTAAAATTGACAAACTTTTATTATGCATCATGTAATAAAACCTTCCATGGATTTTATTTTTAATGTTACATCTTCATGAACCAACTTTGCAGTTTCCCATAATAGGCAATGATCAAGCTGCTTCTTTGGTGCATGAAGCAACCTGTGCTACAGCTTTGACAAGCTCAAAGATTCTCCTTTTCCTGCCATCATGTCACCAGCAGTGTGAACAAAGAAAACTGCAAGAAAGAAAAACTGAGCAGGATAAGTCATAAATTTCCATCATCTCATGAAGTTTTCTTAGCGACACCCCTTCAAACAGAAACTGTTAAGCATGTGCAGCTGTTGAACGTATGTGTGGTGAGTGTGGCTGTCTTCCTACTTCTGAAGTCCTATAATGATGATAAATAACACAATGGATTTGGGTTGTCATAAAATTTCCTGCAGACCAAGTTGAATCCAAGGTGTTAAACCTAATTGAGTTTTCTATTAATTTTGTTCCTTAACTGATACTGCTAATGTTTTTTGGTGACTTAGCTAAAATCTTGTTCTGTTCATTTAACCCTAGCATGGCCATTACCTTGCTGCTTGAAAACAATTCTCACTTCCACCACAATCTGGGCTTTCTCCTCTTGGTTTTGATTGTCTATGGTGGACTTTTTACTGGGCCAATTGGTAAATAAAATGAGAAGTTGTGAACGATTGTGTTGATTTTCTGCACTGATTTTTCGCCTGTAGTTTTCGCAGCACATCAGCATAAAAAAAAAAAAAAAAGTAAATCCTGTAAGATCACATTAGGTTTGACAGTTTTGGTTTTACATTCTTATTCTACTTGATAAAAAGAGGGAAATTTTCTTTAGCAATCTACCGTCTAAAGAGAAAATTGAGTTATTTGCATAGAAGCAGAATAAACTATGCTCAAGTATAGCTGTAACTTAACTTTTAACTAGCAGTAATTTGAATTATGATTGCATGTAGCTGTGATTAATGCACTCTCTAAATATAAGTCATTTGGCCTACTAGTCGTATCATTAAATCTTGGTCATAGTGCTGACAGGTTACATTGAAGAAACACTGGAAATGATGTGCAACATTTAAAAATCAAATCCAACTGTTCATTTGGCTTCAGATGCAGCACAAAAAGTCCTGAAGCCAACAAATTAGTGAAAGGCATTGTCCTCACAATACTTTTGAATTGAATGCGAAGCAGAGCTCAGATTTCCCAGCCAAGAGAAAACTTTTAAGACACACTGACAGAAACGTCTCGAAGAGGAGAAACCCTATCCTGCACATGTCATTGTAATTTGGGAATATTGTTTGATTTAAAGAGTTGAAAGAAGACGACTGTGGAAACACAGACCTTAGAGATGGGGCACACAAAGGAGGTTTGTTCTTTGACAAAGAAAACCTTGTTAGCATCCCCCCCCCCCCCATCATCCCAGAAAAGAGTAAAGATAAACCACATTTTGTTTCCTTGGGATGCTGATGTGATTTTTATCGCCAACAAACTCTTTCCAAATAGAAATATAGGTGACTCTTATTGATCTATAGAAAATCTCTGCTAGTATTCTACATTTGACAAATGAAAAAGATAAGGAAGGAACACAATTTATGAAACTGGTTCCCATATTCTGTCCAAATGATGTTTGAACAAAAATATGAAAAGACGGTAAGTTATTTTACCACTTTTGAGCTCATCTGCTGAATTTACTGTTTTGATTTATGTATTGATGGCTGTTTAAAATGTGTCTGTAGTCACATAATGACTGGCAAACAGAACAGGATGTCTTGAAAGAAATATTTATGGTCCTGTTATTCTTTTAGGCTCTTCCAGAAGCTCCACAACAAAGGCTGATGCACAGAGAGCACTTCGAGTGATGAGCGTCCAAATTGGCTACAAATATTAAGAATATGATGCAAGAGAAGTCTAAAATGCAGGAGTTATCTTTATGAAGGTATTTGCAGACACTTGAATAAACAGTAAAGAAATTTGGTAAAGCTTCCAAGTACAAAACCCTTTCAGTGTTTTCATGCAGTGAGGTGACAGATATACCGTCAAAAGATTTGAGAATTGCTTTTATGATTTTTGAGCCTCTTTGGCTCAAGATTTGACCAATTTGTCCTATTAATTTGTTTTCAGTTTAACAGTTTTATGAGGAGAGATTTAGAAGGATTCATTGAAGAAGTTAGTGGGGAAGAAATCAGAGCTAAAGTAAAAGTTTAATCGGATCACATTTTGAGTTGGTTTCTTTTGTTGAGTTATTGAAATGATGGGGATTCGTTCAGCTTTTCCTAATGCATCATGTCTTGATGGATTACACACAATCCATGTCTAATCCTTCAAGACCTTCCCGTAAACCCTATAGTTTAGGGGAAGATTTGTTGCAAAAAGAGAAAAAAAAAATATGGCAGTTCCCCCTGCATTATGTTTTGATGTTGAATAAGAACCAAGTGCAGGTAGGCGAAGGAGTGATAGTTGATGAAGTTGAGTTTTCATGAAACGAGTATGGAATAAACTTACAAAAGTGCCAAAGACACAAATGGAGTTGAAGTTGGTGTCTCAGTAAGGACCAATCCAGCCAGTCCTGTGGAGAGGAAAGGATATTGCAACAGCTGTTTTCTAAAAATGTCTACATACACATGGAAAGAACTTTGCAGGAGACATGTTTGCTGGAGTGGAAACAGGTGGGACTAATTAACTGGATAGGGAACAGCTGTGGAGTAGCATTTACGGAGGGAACTGAGTAAAAAACAACAAGAATTTAGTTTATGGGTGCTTTGTCATTCCTCCACTAAGTTTCCAGTCTGGTGTGTTTCTAGTTCAAACCTCTGCACCATCCGTCTCAGTCATTGTGTGACACTTCACCTACCTTGCCTGTAGGTGGTGGTCAGAGGGCTTGGTGGATATGATATGGCAGCTTTGCTTCTTTCAGTCTGCCCCAGGGCAGCTGTGGCTACAGTGCAGCACATCACCATCAGTCCCTGAATGTGTGTATGGCTACATGTAGCATAAAGCTACAACTCCAGACCATTTAAAAAGAATAACTAAAGAGAAGATAAATGAACAACAAAGCTACAAAACAAAGCAAGGGAGCAGGTTTTACAGCAAATATAGGAACACAGTGTCAACGGCAGTCATATTATTGATGTTAAACAGGAAGTACAACCAAAATAGAACCAAAACTGACAAATGAAAAACATTTATCAGTCCTTCAACACGTTTCTGTATAACTTATTTTACCACTCTGACCTCTTTCTAGATAATTAATTGTTTGGGCTGTTGCAAGAAAGAGTCTATTTGCTGGAGTGAAGAGGTAAACTGATTGAGAACACCTGAGCCGGATTGTTAATGTCTGGGTGTTGTGCAGCTGGTGGGAATCAGTTTCATCTTCCCCTCACCCCTCTTTGCCATGCTTGTCCTCCAGGTTCAGATTTTCATACATTTGGTTTGGTTAATTTAACTGTCAACATTTACCTTCCACATCGTCACCTATTCACATTGACATGTCCAGTTTAAACAGCTTCATACAGAAGAAAGTTATATGTGCTAAATTTCTTTGAAAGGAATATTTGTAAACAGGTTTATTAATAGCTCATGTTTTTTTTAAGTTAGAGCACAGAGAGTGGTCACAAAAAAGGTCAAGGTTAATGAACCAAAACGTACAGCATATCAGTATAAATACTGTACATAACAATTTCCTCTATCAGGCCTCCACCTCTTCATTCTTCCTTCATTCTCTTCACTCATTGGTTGTCTGGGACATGTCTGTGGTTCTCTGGGATCCGCCCGTGTGAACATGTCCTCCCACCTGGAGACTGCCAAAACCCCTTAATTTGTCACTTACTGAGTCAGTGTGTTTTGTGGCTTGCAAGGTGGTAGCAGAAGCGCTTCAGAAATAAAACCTCAGGCAAACGAGGCCAGAGATGAAGGAAATGTGGTCGATGGTTTGCATTGCTTTGTAGGTGTGCTGAAAGTACAAAACCGCACAGACTGCCTCCGAGAGAAACCAATACAACATTCATCTGTTTACACTGCAAACTTAGCTTATTTGGTTTTTTCAAGATGGACACATTGGTTTCTAAGCAAATTTGTTTAGCAGGTTATTTATACCACTGTCAGTTTAGCTAAACTGTGCACTTAATGATCACTGGCAGGCTCTTCACATCCAGAACTTGGCATTTGTGTGGTCTGAGCCACAAACCTACGATTCATTACCAGGCATGCCTGAGGGAGGTTTATGAAGCTCAAAAAGAAGATATTTCTTGAATCACATCACAAACTCACATGTCATCTGTCAGTTGTCACAAACAAAAATCAACTGTGTTCTGATGAAACATTGGTAAAGCGTCTTCTGAGAGTGAGGACTGAAGATTTACTGGCCACATCATGGCTGTCTGGACTTGTAGCAGCTTGTCAAAGTCTGATTTGGTATCACAAGAGAACAATTTAGCAGGCTAGTGGTTTACTCCCATGGGTTTAGTAATAATCCACACTTAATATCCTATAATGTTGTAGGTTGTAGGTTTGGATTAAATTGTAGAGTATTAAATAAGATCAATAAAATATGATGGTCTATAGTACCATGGAGAAGACTTTGGCACAAGAGTGAAGAAGCACATTAACCTAGTTCTTCACAGTTCTTGAGGACCACTGTCACCATTTTAGTTTCCAGCAGGAGTTAACATTTGCACAATTACCAAAAGTACCAGTACCTGCTTTAATGACCATGTTATCACTGTCCTCAACTGACTGTCAAACACACCTGACCTAAGTCCCATAGAAAATGTACATGGCATATTCAAAAGGAAGATGAAAGGCTCATTGTCTCCATGCTGAGACATTGATATGATCCATGCAAAAGTAGCCCAGACCAATTTTTTAATGGGTTAAGCATGCAACACATCGGCATCCTAGAAATCAATTATTGGTCTTATTCAATATGTACTTTTTATGAGAAACTGAATTTCATGTCTTCAACTAATAGTTGATTCTTCAACAGGAGAAGGATTCCAAAGACATTAAAACTAGATTTGAAGCGGACAAAGAATAATTGCCTTCCCTAAACACCAATTCTTTCAAATAAATCATTCAGTCTCACAACAATAGATCCTTCATGAGTGATGTTGGAAACACAACAGAACACATTAATGGTTCTACTCAAGTAAAAAAGGCAATCATAATCAAGCAAAAAATTTGCCATTAAGTCAACACTGCTGCAAAAAAGAGCTCTGTCTATAAATGTCTCACTAAGGCCGTCTGGAGATCAGATATGTGACCATTACTGATCTATATCTGAAACAGACAGACGTATCTGCCAGCTATTAAAAGAAGACATTTGTTCTTAATATTTTTTGATGGATTGATGCACTTGAAGATTTCGGCAGTCGTTTGATAATTGAGCAACTGAAGCGTCAGTGGTTTTAGTGAGTGCCGGAGAACAGCGGATACAGAACCAAAAGCCGAAAGGAAAACATTCTCAGGAGGGATTACTTTGACAATGACATACAGTTGCCTTTGTCATCCAGTCGCATGTGCACATGAGCAGATGTGTGAGGCCACCCCCGCACAACAGGCACACACAATCGCCTACACATTTCTCCCATTACTCTTCTGTTGCTTCCATGGATCATGTTTTCCAGATGCATTCAGAAACGGATGAGATTGACAAAGACAGAAAAAGAGAAAGTAGATAGTCCCTGATTTCAGCTTGATGAGGTAGTGAACGATAAAGTGAGAGCAGGAAACCAAGAAAGGGAGACGAAGGAGTGGATAGAGATGTGTGCGTGTCTGATGATTAATGCCTGGAAGGTGAAGGAGTGGAATCGGGAGGTCAAGGGAACTGCTAGCAGGAGAGGAGGAGGACGGGGGAGTCTAAGCGTCTTTTCTTTCCCAGCTGAAGAAAACACATGCTGGCGTCATGGTGATATCTGTTTTAGCAATGAGACTGGCCTGAACAGGTTCCTTAACTTTCTCTCATCATGCAGGGCTTACCTGCAGCTCTCCTGCTTTCCAACGTCAAAATGACAAATAACTTGAAAAAAATGAAGATTTTAAACCACATGCATCTTATATGCATTTCTGTTGTGGAACGTCCATGAAGGCTTTTGGAAAGGCAAAAGGTCAAATCAGAACACAGAAAAAGCCCAAGAGCCCTCTTAAAGATATCTGGAGAATGCTGAACATGGCCGACAAATGAAGGGACAGCTGCGCTCGTCCCAGAGCTCCCTGCTCTCTCAGGAACGGGAAGTTACAAGGCCGCTCACACACGCCTGTGTTTGCTTAGTCTCTGATACGGAAAGACAACCAACACATGAGATGGGAAGAGGGGGGAGAAGAGGATGCAGAGAGAGTGGAAAACAGAGCTGGAGGGTAAAAGACTTATGTTAAACATTAGTTTTATTTGTCTGTTAGACAGGTTCCTTACAGAATGGGAAACATGCACACAGGCAGGTTGCAGAACACATTATGAGCATTAACTACTCTCACAACAACAACTTCGCAGAGAGAGAGTTTCACAGTATTTTAACCTAAAGTAAAAACAAATCTGTGTCATACAGTAATGACCATAACATTATTTAAATACTTTCATTCATTAAATGAAAAAAAATTATCATTTCATTAAATAAAAATTATGCTGAATCTAGTAGTTCCTCATGGTTAGGGTTATTACACTATTTTTCCATTCAGCTCCAGTTAATAGGTTAATTAGTTTTACCAACTAGTATTTTCTCTTGGCAACTTCAGTTTCAAAACATTACCTAATTATTCAGTTTCCACACAATGTCTGCTTTTTTTTGGTGGGGAGGGGTTTAGCAAAGATAATTACTAACACCAAAATTTCTACTTTTTGTAAGCAAGGGTAGAGTGCAGAAATCTTCTTTCAGCCTGCTGAGCACCAGTATACAGCAACAGTTAGGGGAAGGGAAGTGCTGCGTTAAGTGGCATTTTTTGCTCTCCAGGCCAGTGTTGTGCCTTGTGCAAGTTTTTTATTGCTTTTCTTCATGCACACCCACTAAAGATTTGACACCCCTCATGTGGAGCAACTGTTTGGTGAAAATAAAAAGTGCTTGTGTGATTTGTGCAGGACAGCAATACACTGTATCTGGACCCAGATACAGTGGACACCATTAATGCGAGAACCATCACTCAATGCTTAACACAGACTTTACTGTGATGATTGTAGTATTATGTCTTGCATTTCATTTAAGGGTCTTTAACCTAAAAACCTTTTAGTTTTTAAATGAAATGACATCAGACTTATATAGTGCTTTTCAACCTTCCAAGAGTTCTCAAAACCTTGGTGTATTGTGTTACCAGTTACTCATCCATGACTGGATTATTGTCATTACTTTTAAAGAACAGGCTTTCTGCATAAGACATCTGGGGACAAAGAATTATTTGAGCTTCATAAATAAGATTTTCTTTCCAGACTCTACTGAAAATGTATTCAGTTGGAGAGGTCTTATCAATATTTTTTTTTTCTCATTTTTTCCTTTTCAGATTTTCACAATCTTCAAGAAGTATTACATTTTCCAAAGAAATGTTCATAAAATAAACTAGAAAATATGATTTTTTTTTTAACTCAATAAGTCTTTCATTGATATTTCTTTGAAGGCCTCATCATCAAACTTGTGGCCTCTGCCATTTGTTTAGATTTAAACTACTAGCAATTCAATTGGAAAACTGCTTATTTTAGTGTATGCATAGTACAATTTGTCTCGTTGATTTGATTAGTTACATGTCAAAAAGCTAATGAACAGTTGCCTGAAAATTGCACTATGTTCTCTGCATGTGGGAGCATATTGGATGATTCCGTCAGACTGTATTCCACCTCCAGGTGGGAGGTAGTGGGGAAGGTGTTCTTGTAGACCGTGCTGGAATACAAGAAATTCTGAGTTCTGAGAACAAAGAGCATGCACCTGTCAACAACCAACATGGCTTCTGCTCAGAAAAATGTATTAAAAGTTTCAGGAGTGAATAATTTCTCAATAAGAAAAACTACCTCATTGAAGAAGTGGGACAGGTGATGGTAGATAGCTTCTACCTATGTGAGAGAAATGTATTGTTACCGACTTGTGCTACAACAAGGTTTTAGCACAAGAGTAATAAGCATATTCTACTGTTTCTCTGATTTGCTATGAGATCAAGCTCAACTCATGCGTGACATCATTCCTAGATCTGAACTCTAACTTCTAAGACACATGGGATGCAGCAGTATACAGCCGGGAACGGAGCAGTAAACAAGGCGCCATCTATTTCTAGCCTTGTACCTGGCACCTCATTTTATTTCCTGCAAAATCCCATGCCCTATTTCTGTGAGAGAAATGGAGAACTCAAACCACAGCATTTCTCTGTTACTATTAACACCAAATAAAATGTCATTTTTGTTTGATGAATTAAGTTGCTTGCTTTTAAGTGGAAAATATTGCAAAACACCTTGGGAATCAAAAACAATTCTACAAAAAATATTTTTTCAGAATAACCAATTCCCAAATGTAGGACGAATTAATGCTGTAAGGAATATGCTTTTATAGGAAGATCAAATCAGGAAGCAGAAGCATAAAGTGACATGGACTTCGTTTATTTTTCAACCCCCCAAACACACATATAAAACTTCAACCAAGAGTCATTTCTCCTGGTTGGTGGCCCACTAATTAATAAAAATAAACCAACTTGCCCTCTCTGAAACACACACACACACACACACACACACACCTGCACGCACACACACTCAAATACCCTCACTTAAAACAGCTGGCCAAACTAATCTTGTGTAAAGTGAAGGCAACAAGCTCATTTAAAGACAGGGATGCTCTTTGATGTTGAGTCACTTGGTCAGCAAGGCAACACTTTAGCGAGCTCAGGGATATTTACGAGCTCTTTAACTCACCTTTCTTCTCCACAGCTGCTTTGACACAATCTAACAGAGAAAATATAAACCAGAGAGGCAGGGATGACTCAAAGAAACGCCGAGTATAACACTTTTTGAATCAATATAGAAATGTATTTAATTATAACATTTGCAGAAGCATTGCACATAGAAATATTTTGTTTGTTTTCCAATTATTTATCTAATTTAAACAAAACATCTGAACTTAATCTGTGTATCTACTGATATTGTTAGATTTTGTTTTCAGGAACCACCTCTGAAACCTGAGCCTGAGCGTATAACATCCTGATCAACTAGTGTATTGGTGCCCCCTGCTGGTAAACTCAGCTCTTTGTAGTCATCAATGTGACAGAAATATGGATTTTAAAATGTAGTTCTGCATTGGGCATGAATAGTACTTATAAGAAGTTAAGATAAATCTAATATTAACACTGTTAAAAGAGTTTTCTAAAGGGTTTCTTTTTTTTTTGTTTGTTTGGTGTTTTAATTAGATCTTGAATTTCATTTTAATGGTAAGTGCACAAGTTTAATTTTGTTGTGGTATTTTGCAAGTTTTCAGAGGGGTCAAAAGAGTGTTTGTGGAAATCAAATGCAGCATACAGTAAAATTTGGTCAAATGTCCCATAGCAAGTTGCACATTCTTTTTGTAGCCACTAACAAACAATAATTCTCCTAATCAGAATTGGAGTTATTTTAGTCGTCTCGCTTTCTGGCACTGGCTTTTCAGCATCTGGTCCCCAAATATTCACGCTTAGTTTTGTTCTTTGGGTGAGCAATTCAGGAGCTTCCTGTCAGTCAATTTCAGACAAAACTGACATAAAATGACAAATGTTTTTGTTTTAGACATCAAATCAAAAACAGTTCTGTTTGAGATGCTTAGAACAACCCTCTGTGTTAGAATCATCCATTTGACCCAGATGAATAGAATTTGATCAGGAGTTTCATACTTCACACATTTGAGACATTTTTACTTTCAACAACAATGATAATAATAATAATAATAATAATAATAATAATGAGCAATTATCTTCAGTAATTAATTTAATTTATTACATTTTTGATGTCAGATGAGATGCTGCAAAATTGTGTTAATATTTAAACAGCAATGATAATGTTTTCTGTTTCCTTTTTTGCTCTTTGTTTTAGTCAGTCAGTTAGTTATTTAGTTAATATGTTTGTTTGGATGTGTTTCATTATTATAAACAATATAAAGAATAGGTAAACACTGAAACATTTCTGTTATATACTGTCCAACATTTTGACAGAAATATAATCTAGCAAAAAGAGAAAAAGACAATTAAATGTCCCATTAAAACCATCACAACTTGCACTTATACTGTACCAGATGCTACAGTACATTAACTTCAGCTGCAGCCAACAAATTCTGACCAAAGGTTTGAGGCGCACGAGTTCCCAACATCGGCGGACATGATGCACCTGCCACACATCTGTAACATTTACAAAAAATATATCCCACATCTGTGAAAATTGAAGCTCAGTTTTAGAAAACATGGATAATTTCTCTGACAAAAACGCAAACAAACAAAGCCCAAACAACACTGGTGCACCAAAATTGGTACGTTCGTAGCCATGAAATTACAAGGTAACTTCATAGTTTATACAGCTATAAAAACAAAACTGTACACCACTGCTTCATGAATACTGTGGTTTTCAAAATTAGGTCCCTAAGAAAAGCTCAATACCTTTCTGTTAATTTGTTCCTCTTTTGAAAGCCTTTGATTAAGCCACTGTGGTGGCATAAACGTTTATAAATGGCTGGGTTGGTAACAGAGACACTCCATGAGAGAGCACAAGCACGTCGAGCCAGAAGGAATGTGGTTTTGATTTGGAGAATGTGCCAACGTTCCAGCCAATGCTAATCATTGGGAAAAGCTTGTGAAAACCATGATGGGTTTCACAGACCAAGCTTTTGAGCTTGGGGTTACATCACAAATCCACTTAAGCTTTTTATGTAATTTGGTTAAATATATTGCTTTTTATCTTTTTATTTCTCCAGTTTGGATGAATAAACTTGTGGGAAAGTATAATATATACATATATGAGGGGAAATTTCTATTAAAGTGCTCTCCTTTATATGAACTTCCAATCCCACAATAAGTGTTTGAGTGTGTGTGTGTGTGTGTGTGTGTGTGTGTGTGTTGCGTGCGTGCGTGCATGCGTGTGTGTGTGTGTGTGTGTTTTTTTTTAGGGACAGGATGTGTGTGGTGTATTGTTAAAAAGAGGGGGAGGGGCTGCTTCTGGCATCAGAGTGAAGGAGCAGCTTAGCTTGCAATGCTCACCACAATATAATCCAATTTCCATGGTGTTAAAGAAAAAATAAAATCTTTACTGAGAATCCTGTTGTAAAAAGACCGTGTGGGCAGCGGCTTACATATGCAAAATTCATATAGAAACAACAAAGAATGATGTGAGAAATGAGAGAGTTCCTGAACTCAGCATCTGTTGCCATCGTTTTCTTTGAATGTTACAAAGGATTCCTGCTTTAGGGTTTAATTTTTCAGGATTTTAAAAATAAAACCTTGCCACAAATTGTAAGATGTTGCCATCGTTTGCAAGATTCATCATAAACTGGAATAGCTGCTTCTTGAAGTAGAAGGATCAGTCAGCTGTGCTCGACTTCTTTGTTGACTGACAGGGTAAAAAAATATAATCCAGCCACTATCTACTTTTACCTGCAATTTTCTTTTCATGACAATAATGACACATTTAACTGCATTTAATTGTCATTCAGCTCAGTTAATATTTAGTTTGAACAAGCAAACAGAGAATCTACATTCTCACAGCAAGCAGATGAATGCACATTTTCTCAACAGTGTCAAAATCCACTTACTGTGGCTTCATGCAACTACATATAAACAATGATATTAAATGACTGCACTTAAATCGTAAGCAGTTCACCTGCTCACAATTTCTTCCTGTTTCACATGGACATCAACTGTGCATTCACTTGTGCATAATCAAATGTTAACTTTCTGCAGAGGCTATTTTCAACTAATTTTGGACTTTTAGCTCATAAAGGTGACTGATGTCTGGGGGGTTTGCTGCTGATCTGGAGACTGAGTCAGTGCTCTGCTGCCACATTGGATACTGGAATTATAAGCACCACTTCAGCCAAAGTTTAGACAAGATTCTCTGAATGAGAGGTTTCCTGATCCTGCAAACACTCACTTCAGTGGGAGGAAATCCCGCAGGATATGCTCCTTCTGCACCAGTGGTTCAGCTGCACCGGTCTGTGACCTACAGTGGTCACAGGAATACCGAGACGAATTGAGTTCAGTGAGAAGGTCAGAGATAGTGCTGATGGAAATTTATGGGTTTTTGATTGATTTAGTTACCGACACATTGTACTACATGCATATTGAAAATTTCTGCACGTCTGCACCAAGTGTAATCTGTGTAATCTGTCAAAAATAATAAATGATATTCAGATTTATCTGAAGTCAAATATGGGAAATATTTGGTTAACATGACCTCTTATCTTTATGAAAAAAATGAACCTCTCTGTGAAATCTGGTGGTGTCAGCATCATGTTGTGGGCCGGCTTTTCTTCAGCAGAGACAGGAAATTTGTTCTGAGAAAATGGGGAAATTGATGTAGTTTGACCTTAGCTAGATAATAGCTGTTAACACACGGTGGACACATATGCACAAGGTCAGCTCAGACTGCAGAGAAAAGTGGTTCAACAAAATGTTGATTTAGGGTGACTGAATGCAAATGCTAGCCACAGTTCTCTCTTTGTATTATTAAAAAATAATAAATATGTCCGATTTGTCTTCTAAATCACAATATCATTTTTTGCCTTGTACCCCTTTTGGTTTTCATCTTAAAAATCTGAACAAGTCCAAGAAGTATGAAGAATTTTGAAAGGCGCTGAGTTTTGGTTTGTTTTGTTTTTTTCAGGCAAGCTCTTCGATCATCTCTAAGCCACTCACACAACTCCTTCATCAGCCTCATCTTTAATCAGAGTGAAAGTCTGCAGCCAGCAGCACAAACACAATGTAGGTGATTCATGAACTCACCTGTGTGTTGCTTGTAGTCCAATCTGACAAAGAACTCACTGCTGCTCTGGAGGCACTGCAGCACAGCCTGATAAATATAAAGACAGAGAAAGGTGGGTGGCCTCACACACAGATAGCTGAGCAGTCTGAGCTATTCCCGGTTATCAGTTTGTATCACTTTGTATACACAGTATCCTAAATACTGTATATACAGTGAAACACTTTGTGACAGAGATTCATTTACAATCTCTAAACTGACTTGGAAGTGTTCTCAACAGCCAAAACATAAATATAGTGTTGTACCACATGCATTCAGAATCTTTTTCTAATGCCACAATATGTGTCACTCACACATGCGCTGAATGGAAATGTTTGACCACAAGTATCAAAAAAGATATTTTTTACCACATTGCATCACAGGAAACTGCACTCTCAACATTCAAACATCTCTCTACACATCAAACATCAAGAACAACACAGAGTTCTGTCATCTACTGAAATACCTGGATGGCTCTGCAGTTGTCAGTTCTGTCAGATATGGACAAGGAAAACAGGTTTTCATGGACGTGAACAAATCATATGAGGTTGTAGGTTTGAAGAGAAGCAGCAATTTATCCAGCACTATTTTCACCACGAAGAAAAACAAGGAGAGTGAATACATGACTGTTTACCTGGATAACAGCCTGAACTGGAGACGCAACAGTGATGAAGAGGGAGAGCAGACTGGAATATGAGGACGTACTTAGCTTCAATCCTTCAGTGTTTGTCGCAAGAGCGTAAGGCTGCATCACAGAAAGTCACTCAGGAAGAGTCAACAAGTTGATAAAGAAGGTTGATTCTGTTCTGGAGCATCATCGAGTGATGATTGTGCGAAGGATTCTTTCCATCCATCCATCCATCCATCCATCCATCCATCCATTCTCTAACCACCCTTCTCCCTAACGGGGTCGGGAGGTGCTGGTGCCTATCTCCAGCTGCATTCCGGGCGAGAGGCGGGGTACACCCTGGACAGGTCACCAGTCTGTCGCAGGGCAACACAAAGACAAACAGGACAAACAACCATGCACACACACACACACACCTAAGGAGAATTTGGAAAGACCACTCAACCTAACAGTCATGTTTTTGGACTGTTAGGTTGATTGGTCTTTTGGACTATCAAATGTTTAGAGAAGCTTAGGTGAAATACATCATAGCAACGTTTAATTTTGCTTTTGGATTAATAGTATTTGTTACTGAATAGAACACCCCAGCAACTTGTGTTTAACTTTTTTAGAGGTTTCAACTTGCCTCTGCTTATTGGTTTAATCAGATTCTCAGATTGTTCACTGTCAAAATCAAGTTTGCTCTTATATTTTTTTTAAAAAATTGTACAAAAAAGAAAGGGTGCAAATTAATATTGAACCACACGAGGGCAGAAGGGGTCCATGACTGATACATCCTGCTTTACAGTTGGTTCCTGCTTAAAAAAGTATAAATGTTGCAGAGAACAGCATATTTAATGAACATATGTTTCCGGATCTGTGCTTTCTTGCACTTTATCATTTTATTAAATATTTCATTAATTTAACTTATCATATTATAACTCATTTAAAGATAAATATTTTTATTTATCTTCAATTGGATTTAATTGAATGCTTACATCATTCTGCAAGCATAAAATTCTGTAAAAAGAATCATTTTGATAAGGTGGGGTAAGTTGATATGTTTTTCCTTTTTTTTAATTTAGGGTCTTAAACTTATCTCTGAAGTTGAGAGCCAGTTTGCTCTCAACTTCCTGTACTGATACGCTAGCTTCTCACTCTCATCAACTTCCTCAAACTTCAGCAACACATTAAAAAAAGAACACTGACTAATTTCTTTTTTCACTCTACCAAAGGTGTGAAAAAAAATGTCCAAATGAGAAAGATTGTTCAGACTTGGTACAAAAAACTCATAAAAGGATATGCAACGGTTTGTACCAGCATGTTGACACTTAACTGTTGAAGTACTATTTACAAACTCAGATCTTAGCATTATGCACCTCAGTGAAACATTACATCTATTTTGGCTATATAAAGAAATGACACATAATTCTACAGAAAGAGCTAACCACAAAGGGCAGTTTGATCATGTTACTGGATAAATAGTGGTATCACTTTAAAATATCATGAGAACTTAGGTTGCTTTAACATAAAGCCATACTGGACAGTACAGGGCAGGATTAAAGAACTGTTTGCTTACAAAAGAATAACTAGAAGATAGACTATCAAAAAATTTTTTATATTCTAATTTGAAAACAGCAACATCTGAAAATAGACATTTTTCTAAGACAATTATATCTGCGTATTCTCACATGTCACACAGGAATTCAAAAGCACACAAAATAAAACTGAGTGCTACAATTTTCAATCCTATTTCTCTCGTATTAAGTGTCTCTTAGTTTCCAGTTGTTTATTCAAGCATTCTTTTTCACACAACAATAAATGATAAAGAGAGAACCGAGATCTTTGGTAAATCACATACAAGAAAATAAAACAAAAAATATTCAATGCTAAATATGGTCACATGATTGAAGCTGAATTGGTTTTGAGATAGCAACATGTCACCAGCCAGTGATGAAGCTGTATCTTAACTGCTATTAAAGAATAAAACATTATGAATAAACCAGCAAAGAAAAACAGAAATCAAGTAAAGGCAGCACACGAAATTAAAATCCTTTGGGATAATAAAACAAAGAGTAGAACAGTAATATTATAAACAATAATATTGTTTGGAGCAAGCAGTCGGAAATTTGAGATTTAAAATGACATAATTACTGTCCCTCAATATGTTAAAAGTATTTAAGCAGCAAAAGGAATAAATGTTGCTTAAATGCAAAATGATGATGTGCATTATTATTTGAACCTTTTGCATAGAAGTCCTTATACCATACAGTAAGTCTGAACTAATGAACTACAACATTAAATTTCCCTTTGGGATCAATAAAGTATATTTGAATTTGAATTTATGTCTTAAGAAATACCTAGAACCTTTAATCATTATATGTTTTTTAAAGTCATAATATTATAATGGTCCATGCTTTGGCAGAATAGTTCTGCCAAAGTGTGTGGCAGAGTTGTCGTCTTGCAATCGGAAGGTTGTTCGATTCCAGCTCCCTCCTGCCACATGTCGATGTGGCAGGAGGGAGTCCATTTACCATTTTACCATTTAAGTACTTAGCAAGCTGGCGAAAATTAAAGGAAACATCTTTAAAAAAAAATAAAAAATACAACCATTATTACACCTGAGATGATAACAGTCCATTACAATCTTTTTTTCTTCCATTTTGTTGTCATTTTCAGCTAACAGCGTTTTCAGTGGCACAGAATTCTGTGACATTTTTCAGAAAAACCATAGCTGATGATGTTTGCAATTTTTCTAAATATTTTCCATGTAAAAATGTAAAAATGTAAAAATTTCTAAACTTAAAATTCTCAGAATTCTCAATATCTTATGTTAATTTCAAAATTTAAAATTCTAAAAGTTCATTATGAACAAACAGCAGATTTTTCTACAGGCAGGCAGCAGGCTTTAAATATTTAAATACGGAGCCTGGAAAAATAGGAAATAGAAAGAAAGGAAGGAAATAAGGATAAAACGAGAGGAAGACAGGAGGAAATGAAGGGAGAAAAACAAGAGGCACACAAAAGAAAGTAAAAATACATGAAAGGAAAGTTCAAACAAGAGGGAGGCAAATAAATTAAGGATAGAATGAAGGACATAGACAGAATAAAGGAATTAAGGTGAGAAGGAAATGAAAAAAACAAACAATAGAGGAACAAGAAAAGAAAAAAATAGGAAAAGGAAAAGAAAGGAGGAAAATAAGACAGTTTTTTCAAGATTGTGCAGAAAGCTTATGTTATACCTGAACTGTTGAATAAATTTAATTAAAAACTAAGCTACAGCCACTTGACATCTAGTGACTTGTCTCAAGTTTCCTCACTTGCTATTTAGATACCTTACAATAAATGTAACATGTTATTCAGTGGAGTCTTGTGCTTCACCTGAGTGGATCCGCTTGTGTTTGTTAAGTTTTGACCAGGTGGAGAAGTCCTCTCCACAAGTAGTACATTTATAAGGCTTCTCGCCTGTGTGCATCCTCATGTGGCCCTTCAGGTCAGTTCTGTGGCCAAAGTTTCGATCACAAACCGTGCACTTGTACGGCTTCTCACCCGTGTGCGTCCTGATATGTCTTTTCAAAGTCGTCCTGGTGGCGAACTTCTTCTTGCAGTAGGAACACTTGAAGGGCTTCTCTCCCGTGTGCACCCGCAGGTGGTTTTTGAAGGCGGAAGAGTCTGCGAACTCCTTGCCGCACTCTTTGCACGTGTAGGGCTTTTCGCCCGTGTGAATCCTCATGTGCTTCTTCATATTGACGCACGAGCTGAATGTCTTTCCCGCACGTGTTGCAAATATACGGCTTTTCCCCCGTGTGTACCCGGAGGTGCAGGTCCAGGTTGTAGCGGCGGTTGAAACCGTTTCCACAGACGTCACATTTGTAAGGCTTCTCAGCGGAGTGGATGACCAAATGCTTGTTCAGTCCCAGCTCTCTCTAAACATTTTCCCACAAGTATCACACTTGTAGGTCTTTGCCACTGTGTGAGTCTTCATGTGGAATTTGTAGTTCTTGAAGTTGGACATTACTTTGCCACATCTGTCACACTTGTAGGGATTTTCCACCTTTTCCTCGCCTTCACTTGATTCGCTGTCATCGGTATTGGACAGAGGTGGGTCAGGATCTTGATTTGATGTTGTGCTTTCTTTGCTGCGTGTGTCATACTTTTTGACTTCTTTGCTTCTAGTTGATGTGGAACCTTCATCTCTCGCCATCCTTTTTTGCGGTGACTCAGGACCCTGACTATCGCTTAGCCTCTTGGTTGATGTTGCTTCCATGCTTTGTGCATCTTCATTGTGAGATTTTCCAACTTTATCTTTGGACTTAGAATGTGGGGCTGCCTTTTTCCTATCACTTAATGTTTTACTTGACACTATTTCTGTTTTCTGACCACTGTCACTCTGTATCATCTCAACATCTCCAGTAGATGTTTTGCTGCCACCATGTTCATCGTTTTGTGCATAATTTGAAATTAGGTTGGAAATTTCTTCCTCCTCTTGAGGTTCTATATTACAATCTGTGTGTTGATCGACGGCAGTCTTCTCACTGAGAGCTTTATCTGTAGTTGATCTTGCTTTTTCTTGTCTGGGTTTCTTGAGCAATCTTGTTGAAGTCGGTGTTCTCCCATCTTTTGACTTTGCTTTTGATGCCGGACGTGTACTTCCATGATCTTGTTTATGATTTTTCTTTGAGGTGTGTTCTGCTCTATCAGTCGATGTCACAGACTCTTTGATATCACCCTGGCTTGATGTTTGCTCTGTACTTTTGGCTACCGGTGCACTCATATCACGGTTTTCATGCTGTGATGTTTGATCAACGTTTTCCATTGCTGTTACTCCTCCTTCTCGAATTTTCTCGCTTGTAGTCAGCTCAGCAGAATTGGCTAATGTTGTGCTCTTATCTTGGTTGCTAGTACTAAATGCTCTCCTGCCTTGATCTTCTGCCATCTCAGTTGTGGCTCGTGTCTCATTTTGATATTTATTAATTGGTGTTAGCACAGTCAGGATGGAAGACTCTGGCCTCCAACCTTGATTCACCTCAGGTTGAGTTGGCTCAACACTTCTAGTTAAAATTTTACTTTTATCTTGACTCTTACTTGCTTCACAGTTTCTTCCAGGTGTTGAGCTGTTATTGTAACCTGTACACATCCTTGTTGGTGTGGCCCCATTGCTTAAAGCTAGCGTTGTGAATTCAGTATTACAGTTTTGTGTTAGATCAGTGCTGCCTATCAACACTGAGCTTCCAACATGGTCTTTCCCCAACTGTGTCTGTTCTGTAATGCTGGTTGACGTTTCATTTAAATCATCAAAGCTCATATTTAATGACTGCTCAGGACTCATACTGGAGAGTGCAAAGGTATTGTCATCAATTTCATTCAAGATGTCTTCATAATTTGCATCTAAAAATGCATCATCAAATGCTTCCTCTGAGTTTGTAGCTATAACTGGGCTCCTCTCAGCTGAAGTTGGTGCTGCAGGATCAGTTGGTAATGCCCCTGTATTGTCATGTTGGATTCCGGCTCCACCTGAAGTTTGAGAGAGATGTTGCTCACTCACTGACGGTGTCCCCTCCTTCCATCCAGACTCTACGACGCTGTTTAAGCTCTTAGACGCAAGATTTGTATTTGCTCCACTCTCTTTTTCAGGACCTGATGGCTGTGACTGACCACTGGTGGTATTGAGACAAGAAGTTAGAGTCAGTGTGGAGACTGGGACTTCTTGCAGTTGTGAAAGCTGCGAGTGTTCTAGTTGCTGCAAAGGCTTTGGGCGTTCTTGTTGCTGCAAAGGCTGCGGCCGTTCTTGTTGCTGCAAAGGCTGCGGCCGTTCTTGTTGCTGCAAAGGATGTGGCCTTTCTTGTTGCTGCAAAGGCTGTGGCCGTTCTTGTTGCTGTAAAGGCTGCGGCCGTTCTTGTTGCTGCAAAGGCTGCGGCCGTTCTTGTTGCTGCAAAGGCTGCGGCCGATCTTGTTGCTGCAAAGGCTGCGGCCGTTGTGGATGCTGCAAAGGCTGCGGTCTTTCTTGGTGCTGCAAAGGCTGCGGCCGTTCTTGATGCTGCAAAGGCTGAGGCCGTTCTTGATGCTGCAAAGGCTGCGGCCGTTCTTGGCTGATGCTTATTTCCTCATGCTCATCTTTAATCTGCACAGTATCTGGTAAAAGTCTGGACACGTCATAATTATTGCCGTGTTGCTGCTGATTTAGGAGAGCCTTCATCTCTGAAAAGATATTAAAAAAAAAAACTGTAAATGTTTAACACTTTGAAAAATATATAGTACAATACTGAAGGCTAATTACAACAACATTAATTCCCTTCAAGCAAAGAATGAAAATCAGTTGGACAGATACAACTTCATACAACCTTTTACAAAATTGTGTTGGAAAATGTTTTGTTTCTTTGAGCTGTTAATGCTTAGTATTATTCCTCGCTAACCAAAACTATAGGACACCAAACTAGCACTTTGTAAAATGAATATTCTAATAACTGCAGAATGTTTCCAACTCTAAAATTAAAGCATCTACTTTTTTGTAAAGATATACAGCTTTTCTAAAGCTGTATATTTAAAAAAGCTGTATATTTCCAGTTGGTAAATGTGTATATTTTACCAACTGGAAATCAGTGAAGAAAGAAGAATGTCATGGGTGAAACTCAGAATGAATTATTATTGTGTATTGTAATATTGACTTACTGCTGTCATAATCCCAAAGTTGTTTTTACTTACTGAAAATTAACCTAGAAAATTACAAAGGCTGATGCGTTACTATATATCAAGAAAAGATAAATACACAGAGATCTAAAATAAAGAAAACATGTTGAAATATATCACTAGTACTGACTACTATGGAAGCTTTTAATTTAATAATTGTATTGTTTTAAAGATCAATTTACATAGAAAAAAGCTACGCTATATGTCTAAAAAGATTCATTGTGTATGTGAAATGAGAAAAGATAAAGTATTTTTCACATCTTGCTTTAGGATTAATTTCTTTAGAGGGTACAGGGGAAACTGGCTAAAATACTCTCATCCTCTTTCTATGAGGCTAAACTTTAGATTAGGGTAAACGTGCACCATTCTGGAAATGTAAGCGTTCAACATATAACCAGAGCTGTTTGTAGCTATTAGTGGGTTTGAATGGCTCAGTCAAAGTCCCAACTAATATCTAATGGACTTGCTTTTTCCAGATGTTCTCCATCCAATTTAATTGAGTTAAAGATATTTAGAAAAGAACAATGGACAAAATTGACACAAGAGAAATATCCAAAACTGTATGCATCTCTAACTGTGGTTAAAAAAAAAAAAATGGTGGTTGTGCAAAGTATCGACTTAGATGAGCTGAATTACACATAAAGATAAATTTAATTGTCATTGATAAAATAATACAATAAAAATAAATACTATTTGTTCGATATATCTAGAAAATATTAACATTCCAATTTCATTTAAAAAAGAGTTTGGGGATATAACGTGTGCAGGAAATTCTCTGCAACTTTCATCATCCATCACTTGACTTCCGCATTTAATATATAATTAGTTATTACGTCATTTTATGTTAATCTCGAAATTTCTAACTTTATCAGGAAGCACCACACTAAATATATTTAGAATGAGCGAGAATTGTCCTTGAAACTGTTACCAACCCACATGACGTGTCAGACCTGTCAAACGGGTCTAACGAACAAGCGGTGTTAACAAATACGCAATAAGCTTAACTTCAGAAAACAGACCGAGTACTCATCACGTTCATGTCCACTAACTTTCCTACAGCGTCGTTCCTCTCGTTAGTTAAGAACCCGGTGACTAACCTGCCCTCTGTAACTTCATCTCTGGGGAAAAAGCCATGTCCAACATCCTGCGCTGCCGAGCGAGCTCCGCTTCGTAATCTTCTACTCTCTTCTCAAACGCTCCCAGGATCTCCTGAGCTGCCGCGGTCAGGCGATCGCAGACAAACTTGCGCATACTTTGAACTGGATACATGGTCAAAACGGACATAAATACACTTCACATGAGAAAATTAATCAGCAACCCGAACGGTTGGTCCAACTTGGTTGGAGTCTACTGTTTACTTCCGCGTTGGACTTTAGGTGACAGAAAAAAACATGTTTGAGCTCGGAGCGCCACCTGCCGTTAAGGAATGGAAGTTACGATACAGTGGTTGCCTTCATTTTTCTTTTTCCCCCGAAAACGTTCGTTTTCAAAATAATAAGTTGGACAGTAAATCGTGTCTAATGATTGGTGTGGAGACCTGGCCACCCCAAAACTGAAGCTCTTTGCTGTGGTTCTTTCACAATAAGACTTGGATTTTTCCGACCCTCTGACCCCCATATGTTAAATCAGGGAACCACAAGGTTACAGTAGAGGTTTATATAGAAAACATTATTATTGTGTCAAGTGATTTGACAAACTAGAACTTGGATCTAATGTGATTCCCTTTTTAAAAAATGTATTTGAGGATCATATACACTTTCTGAGCCACTGACAAAAATGCAGATGAATTTAATCTGCATTTGTTTAATGCATGTTTGTTTAAAACCCAGCCTATATTATCTTTAAATTAAATTACTTGAAATGTAACTGTTTCTGGGCAAGGCTAAGCTCTAAATGTTTCAGGGTCCTAACAGCACCTCTACCTAACAGTGAGCTATGTATGCCTCATGTTTTATTCAGCTCCCTGGAGTCTGACTATCTTGTAGAAACACAGCAAGATGCTGTAAGTCTGAATTTGATCAGTCTTGAAAATCTAAGTAGGTCAGGGTCAACAGTGTTTCTTCTCAGATCGCTCTGTATTTAGATTCCTGCCAGCTTCTTGTAGCTGAAAAACTGCAGTCTCACAGCAGGGTAGTGCTACCACTATCTGTCATTGTCCAGAAGATGCACTCAAGAGTAATGTGCAGCAATGTCAATTTATTCATAAAGCACCTTTAAAACAATATGAGTTGCACCAAAGTAGCAACAAATTTTAGCCAATTGTTGCTGGGCATTGTGCCTAAGTAAATTAAGACAAGGATAAGAGTAAATCAGTAAATTTAATAATTATAAGTTATAAGGTACATGATCTAAAAGAAAAGAAAAAAATTGAATCATCCTCAAGTTTTATTCAGGCACTAGCCCGGGTATATTCTTTTGACACTTTAGTAGTAACATCTAATGATAGTAAGCTATCATTTTAGAAATTATGATCTGAATCAGAAATGCATCACACATAACACTCAAATGCAAAACTGCACCCAAAGCTGCAAACAAAATAATTAAAATAAACATTTGATGGTACAAACAAATAATAAAAGTACATATTTAAAAATATAATAACTCATCAGGACTTCCACATTTGAAGAAACATTAAGTTTATATGAGAAGAACTATAAATATTTAATCTTCCTTGTTCCTCAAATGTCCTACATTCTCTTTATTTGGGCACGTTAAAAAAGTCTCACCTCCTTCATTGGTTCAACAAACACACGGCTGTTTGACACATCAGTCTTGAACGCTGTTTGACACAAGGTCCATACACCTTTATAAGAGACACACAAAGCTGTATGTAAGCTGCATTAACTCAGGAATGCCACATTAGTAATTCCACTTTCCCTCATTTATAGATTGTTACAAACAAAAGTGTTTGGCTTATAAAACAATAAAAAAAGGTCCTCAAAAACATCATATTGACACCATTTTATGCATGTTTTGACTACAAAACCGTATCACAGACAAGACTTAATGTCAGTTTGTGTATTTTGTGCCTTCTAAATAAAAAAAGGACTTGAAACAAGATGCTGAAAAAAGTTCAAAAAGAATTATAACATTAAGATCAAGAAAAACATCCATTCATACAAGCAGGAAAATCTTGAAGGATATTTACACTAAACCTACTCTTATGCTAGACAAGCACTTGGTCTGAATTCATTCCTGTTGGAAAAAAAATCAAATGTGGAAAGTGTTGGATGCATTTTTTATCTTATTGTTATAGGACACATCTCCATTTGAAGACGGATCTGCAGAAAGGCCAGTTTTTACAGTTCAATTGGTCACAATGAAAGTAAAATGAAGTAGAATAAAACTAATCCCAAATTCTATTCCACACCTTTGCCCTACTCTGCAGCCCCACACTTGTGCTTTTACCAGTTTCCCCAATCTTTTTTTAATGCAGTGTGAGGCAAAGTGGCAGTGTTATCTGGCTCTCAAAAATTTAAGTTTCAGTGGTATTATTTCTGTTTTGTTAGTAGCACAAACAAACCTCTGATGCATTCTAATACATAGTAACAAATCTCCGCTGATTATCCTAAGCAGTAATTAATTCCACTTCTAGTAAAGATGTGCAAAAAGTCAAAAAAAAAGAAAATACTTAGCTTTTGCTGCAATGGAAAAATGTCAAAGAAAATTTTAGGAAGGTCTAATCATTACCTGGAATACAAAGTGGAGAGGGAAAGAAAATGATATTCAGAAATAATGATCTTTTAACTAAATAGTCTGTGTCCCAATTATTAGTTACTGTGACCACCTCTTTCAATTAGTCCCCTTGCAGATACCAACAATGTGTTTAGGTGCAATATTAAGAAAATGCTTAATATTGACCTTGTGTTTGACCTTGTGTCAAACATCTGTTTGGCACAAGGTCAAACAGATGTGAGTCAAACAGTCTATTTAATCTCCTTACCCAAAACGAAAGATAAGAATGTTTCACTGCTGTTCAATTAGTTCCAAAAAAGATGCTAAGAGGTCAAAGACATGAAGAGCCGGTTTGAGTCCAGACACCAGCCCCAAATCAGACATGTTGTACCACGTCATCCCGTAATATACTTATTTCATACAAGAATAATATTCATATATGCTGTATAAATATAGCTTATACGCAATGAAATGCACACACAAGTAGCAAGACGATAAACGCACTTACCTATGATAATAATAACCACGGCAGCCACAAATCAGTCCATTTCTGTCTTAAGCATACAACACACTAGTTAAGAATGAATATTTTATATCACCAGGGAAGCAATTATGTATCTACTTCGCAGAAGTCGCAATTCTTTCTTTGCAGCAGACTGAAAACTTCAAGCAATGCTAATGTGGCAACACAATATTTTTTGCAATATTTAAGAACTTAAGATTCAGGCCTACACAGATCATCAAGCAAAAATATCAGAGAAAGTAGCAAAGGCCCTGACCATGCATGCTCACAACGAACTTCTGCTCTACTACCAACATGGAAGATTTCTGCTACATGCAAAGTTATATATATATGTGTGTGTGTGTGTGTGTGCGTTTTTTTTTTTTTTTCATATTTATATGAAAATGCTCCCATCAGGTTTGCTAAAGCTGTACGTGCTAACCTGTGTGTGTTTAAGACTGAAGTCTCTCCCACATTTCACAGGAGTAGGTCTTCTTGTCCGCATGCATCTTCATGTGAACCAGCAGGCTGGACTGACTTTTGAAGCTTTTGCCGCATGTCTTGCAGGAGTACGGCCTCTCGCCTGTGTGCGTCCTGACGTGGCCGTCCAGAATGGACTTCTGGTTGAACCTCTTGCCGCACACTTGGCAGGAATACGGCCTCTCGCCCGTGTGGATCCTCTTGTGAACGTTCAGTATGGATTTCTGGTTAAACTTTCCCCAGATGTACAGGAGAACGGCCTCACGCCCGTGTGGATTCGAAAGTGTCTTATCAGTCTGGATTTAAACTTGAACCTCTTGCCACAGATGTGACAGGAGAACGGCCTCACGCCCCGTGTGGATTCGAAAGTGTCTTATCAGTCTGGATTTAAACTGAAACACTTTCCCACACGTATTGCATTTATATTCACACTTTCTATCGACAAAAGAGTTGCATGAAGTTTTGAACAGGATAGGATTGTAGACGTTACAGATTCTGGGATGCATCTTCTCCAGTTGTTTCCCACCTTTGTCATCTGATATGACCTCAAATGTCTCTTCCTCTTCTGAGTTCCTGTTGAGTGTTTGGGCCACACTGTGATCGTAAACTTCATCATGAGGAACAGTGATCATGAACATGTCTGTCTCCTGCTTCAACACAAGCTGCTCCTTCTGGGCCAAGCAGCTGTCTTCTTGTTCCTCTTTGACGTTTGGAAACCCCAACTCCAACGCAGAGTGATGGTCATGGTTAAAGAGCTGCTGGTCGGAGAGAAAGCTTTCATCCTTAAAGAAAAGTGGCTGTGGTATGTCTGAAAGAGAAAGCAAAAAAAATGAAGGTAATTCAAATATATTTTGGATTTAAAAATTTAAAACTTTATAGATTTGACTATACTGTATTATTTTATTATTTTAAATGTACCAAGTGTATTTTCATTTCATTCTTTCATGTAATTCTTTGCACTCTGTTTGAAGTTTTAGGATTTCACTGTCTAATGTCTTAGTTCTTCAGCTCATTATCCTCTGTAACAGTTTGATATCTTTAGTCATTTTATTTCTTATAATTCTCTTATAATTGTTGTATAATTGCTGTGATTTAATGCATGTTTGCTTTTAGTTTGTACAAATAACTTTGCTACATGCATTTGTACAAAAAGTGCACTTCAAATGAAGTTTCTTTGATTGATGTTCATTTCTAATCCTTGATTAATTAAAAGGCAAATTGAAGCCAAAAATGTTGCATCAGATCACAATTTATCAATTAGCTATAGTCAAAACCAATGTAAATCAATCTATAACAGTCCACTGATAGAAACAATAATTTTATGAATAACTTGCAAAAAAAAAAAGGGAGCAGTCAATCCAAGTTGCTCAAGTTCATGTTTCTGAGGAAGCATTTTATAAGACAAAAATCTTGGATATGATCCATATAGCAGGGTGACCCACAACTATTTTTAAGTGTTTAAAATCCCACGTGACCTTACAGTCTCCATTTAAACTTTAGGACAAGGAATCTTACCTGAATGCCATATGACATGAGATTCCAGTTTTGATTTCTGCTTGAACCTTCGGCCACAGAAATCACAGGAAAACGGCCTCTCGATTGAGTGGATTTTCTTGTGAACGTTCAGTATGGACTGTCTGGTTGAATCGCTTCCCACAGATGTCACAGGAGAACGGCCTCTCGCCCGTGTGAATCCGCTGGTGGACCTTCAGGATCGATGTCTGGTTGAATCGTTTACCACAGGTGTGGCAACAATACGGCTTCACGCCCGTGTGGATGATCTGGTGTCGCATCAGCCTGGATCTATATGGAAACGCTTTGCCACAGTATTCACACACAAACTCGCATATTTTCCCCTTGTGAGTGTAAATAGGAGTGTTGAACTTGATGGAACTATGTTCACTGATTCTGTGATGCCTCCTCTGCAGTCTTGTCTCCATGCGTCTGGTTATTACAAAACCACTATGATTTCCTTCATTCTGGCCTTTTCTCACTTCTTGAGAATACCTAGAGACAAGCTGATCATCAGTATTGCATTCTGTTACACTTTTAACAGAAACTGTGTCTGTGGACTCTTCATTCATGGGATTTGACAAGACAACATTGTAACCCTCATCACAAGTAATACTTTGAAAAAGAGTTTCAACTTCCTCTTTCAGCTCAACTTCTCCTTCCTCTGGACTGGTGAGGATTTCTTCATGGCTCTCTGGAATTTGCTCTCTGTCTTCTTTTTCCGAAATAGACTTCCTGTCTTGTCCTGTCTTGAGCTGCAGCTCCATTGGAATGTCCTTCACGTTAATAAAATCTTGGGGGAGCCCTGGATAGAAAGCGAATACAAAGCAGATGATCCAAAAAAACAAAAAACATATGCTTATCGCAAAAACACTAATTTGATGATCTATTAATATTTTTAAAAATTACAAAAAGTAACATATTTTTAAATAATAAGAAAAAAACTGAGCGATCAAAAAGTTGAAAAATAGAAATCTAAATTATACAGCATACATTTTTATGTTGACAGCCCTAAATAAAAATCTAGTACATTTCTTTTGTGACTACAGCTAAGTTTATTTACAGAAAACCTTTTCTTCTCATGTTTTAGTGTGGCAGGTATTTGTTATTTCTCTCTGAATCATTACTTTGTTGAGCTATTAGTCTGGAAATTAGATTTCTGCTGATTCTTTTTTTGAAGTTAGATTGGACTGACAGCTCATCAGTTTTTAAATTCTATCTGACCTTATGTAAAAAAAAATTTTTTGAAATCACCCAAACCTGTCACACACTAATATATTTCAATAGAGTCTTTCGCTTAGCAAGTATTTGCTCAACATCTCTAATCTTCTATCATCTATCACCATGTTTATTTCTATTGTATTGATTTTTATTCAGTGCATTCATTTTTCACCAAATTTGAAATTTGATTCCACCAATCTTTGTCAAACACCATCATTTAGGATGTTTTTCCGTGAGCACATTTATAACTCGTTAGTAGACCTAATTCTAAATAGGGACTATAGCTGAAGACTAAATGGCAAAGGAGTTTTATAAGGTACTAGAGACCGACATGAACCCCGAAATGAGATCTCTGCGAATTAATCGTAATCTATACATTACAATCTTTCATTTGCTGTAACCACGCGCTATTGCATTTCAATACAAACCTGTTTTGTGCAACTTAACTTCAGGTTTCCATGCGATGGTGAGCAGCCTGCGCTGACGGTTGATCTCTTCTTCGTAGTCAGAGATAGTTTTTTCAAACACGCTGAAGATTTCCTGAGCCGCGGCCGTCAATCGCTCATTGACGAACTGCCTCAAGCACTCAACTGAAGACATTGTTGTTTAATTAAAGATGCAACATATTTTCATGTGATCCGTTAACTTGGATGCTATTTTTTGTTTACTTCCGTCGTGTGTCACACGTTAACGGTCCGGGCTTTGGCAGCAGAACAGTTCCACATGTTTATCGGGTTCTCTTCACCACGCTTTATTAACTATATTTTCAATGATTTTTTTTCCTGCCCGCATTTAACTCGAAATGACTTCATGTGTAATTCCAAAGTCTAAGTTATGCTAAAAATTGAGTCATAAAAATATAAACTCATATAAACTGAACTATGGTTGAATGGGTGGACTCAAGTTAATTTTTACAGGGCAACTGGAAACCGCTGTAACTCGTTCAGAGCAACTGAACATGGTCACTAACCTGAAGGTTAAATAATGAAATAATGTGATTATTTAACCTGAAGGTTGAATAATCTAATAACCAGGATTTTTCAACCTGGTTAAATGCTTTAAAGTTTGACATATGGACAGTTTTTATGAAATAATATTACATAATTTGTATGCTCCTCTTCCGAGATAACACAAGCTAATAATATAAAATGTAAGCTATTAAATCATATAAAAATAAATTATTAACTACAAAATTAAGAAAGATATCAATTGAAAAAGTACCTTCAAAAAAGAGTGTATATATTATAAAAACAGAAAAGATCTTTGTTTAAACCATCAGCAATCTGTTTTCACTGTAAAGCTACTGATCACTACCGGAGAGTAAAATCTCTCTTAAACATGAAGTTTAGGCACTGAACAGCAGATGTATGGAAAAGTCTTTCAATGGAAGATAGATATCTATTGAAATCTAGTTATAGATATCAATTCAATAGTTATGAATTGATGGCCGGACATCATTCCAGGGATTTACCAGAAAGATTTGACATTCTCTCTGGTGCTTCAAGGTAAACTGTTCTTAGGTACTGGTTAAAATAATGTGGTTTTTTTTTTTAATCTCAAAATCATTTTGGTTTTGGTGCTGACAGCAATTTTTGGATGTGGAGCTCTTCTTGTACATTGATGTCCATTTGTCTTGCAGACAATTTTGCACACATTTTAAGGCCAGCTGTTTTAGGATTGGGCTAACTTTCCCCCATAATGTTTATTATGAGTAAATAGCAAGAAGTATAACTCTTGTTGTGTAAACAAAAGATAAATGAAGTTCAGAAGAATTTTGGAAGAAAAAAAAACTTGGAAAAACGTTGAGCTGTTATTTTTATTTATTTCTTTATTTTCTTTTCTCATTGTTTCTCCTGCCGGGTTATCAGAATGAACTGACTGAACCCAGAAGAAGATCAAAAGCACAACAGTCTTTCATTTATCTATGTGAATCAAGTTACGTTTTCATTTTATTCAATGAAAATAATCTAGTTTCATCATAAAATCCACAACTGTTCCACTGGTATATTTAGCGGTTTTATCAGCTTATCCAATCAAATGTTTGCTCATGTTAAAAAGAAGAAACTCATTTAATTCTTTAATTTTTGGAAAATTTTATTTTTGGTCTTTTTCTTTTTGAATGTTATCAAGAGATGATTTTTGCAGAAAACTGGTGAAATAGGAACAAACCAAATAGAATAGGAATAAAATTATTACACAAAAAAAGGTCAATTATAACACAGATGAAAAGGATGTTCACGGGATGATTGCCCAATCACAAGAGAAGGGATAAAGTCCATCCAATTGGCAAACATTAATAAGTAAACTTTACAATGACTGCGCTTTATGAAAGGTGGCACTAGCAGCAACACGCCTGTTGTAATGAGACATCAGGGGTGATAAAACTGGATTTATCACCTGCGCTCAGAGCCAAAGAAACATCACTTTGGGAACTTTTCTAGTAGATCCAAAGGGGACTTAAACTGTGGAAGATGTTAAAGGAGGCACTGATTGGAACTCTGTGTGGGGCTGTTGCACTGACTATTGGTATCCTAATCGGTCACTTTGGTATACAAAAGAACTCTGCACCATCCTGGGTGAATGATGTGGCGAAGGATGTGGACGAGGCCCTCATCCAGAAGTTCTTGTCTGAGGTGGAAACGTTACAACTTCAGGAGAATCTTAGGTAATACAATTCTTTAATTCTCTGAATTATTTCTTGGTGTCATTTATTTTATATGTCATTACAAAAGGCATTACACAACAAACAATAAACATTAAAGGTGAAAGAAGCGCTGCGGTCCAAATTGGAAAAAAAAAGTTTGATACGTTTGGGGGTCAGTCAAGGTATTATCACATGTGCCTGGCTTTTTAAGACAAATTTGATCAACTCAGACTTTCCTTCTCCACATGTTTCTGTCCAGGGAATTGACAAAAGTGCCTCATATGGCCACATCACCCGGCGATGAGGAGACGGTGAAGTATGTGCTAAAAAGATGGCAAGATCCAGAAACTGGTCTGGATGAAGCCTGGAGACAGGAATATAAGGTTTACCTTTCATTTCCCAATCCCAAAACCCCCAACAAAGTCACTGTTGGTGAGTGAAACACAGTGCCCACCCTCTGTGGGCATTTCTTTTGTCTGACTTGTGATTTTATTTGCTACTTTGCAACGTGCTTCACAATACAGATGATTGTAATGTGTTTATTTCAGTAAACTCATCAGATTCTGTGCTATTTACTGTGAGAGAAAGGGAAGTGAACTACACTGCTGATCAGAATGATCCTCAGGTGGTTCAGCCATTTGCTGCATACTCTCCGGCAGGACAGGCAAAGGTAAAAAGACCTGATGATTAGTGCAATGTGTAATATTTGCTACAAATTAAAAGTCTTTATTTATTATATTCATCACCAATATAATTAAGAATGATTCCTGCAAGTAAAAAAGAAACAATTCCAAGTAAGCAATGCTGATTAAGGCTACTCTGGACAAAATGACCATACAAAAATTTAATAAGTAGCCACATATTCACATTTATTGTAAAACAATCACTGTAAAAGTAACTTACCTAATTAGTAAAACTTACATAAAGTTTATAACTTTGACTGGAAACAGATTAAAATCTGACCTGTCACACAAAGATATGCTGATATCTTTCTAAGATAAGATATTTCTAAGAAAGATATACTGATATACTGACTTCATATCAGTATACCTTTTTAAGAATATTATCAGAACAAAGCATGTCTGTATATGCTCAACATACTGCAGTTATCAGCTAAATGTTGAAAAAAAAATTCTTAATTACTCAACATCTGATTTCTTTTTGTTAGTTTATAAGGTTTCAAGTTCATCCTTTGACTTCTTTTACCACTGTTCTCATCATAAACTAGATAAAAGCGACTGTGGATAAAAGCGGCATTTGTCACTGAATCATAAGATCGTTGACAACTGCAGGTTTTTTAGATTCTCCTTTTAGTAAAAAATTATTAAATAAGATTCATGCCTAACAGCTCTTTTCCCGCTCAATTTAGTAATGGTATGTTATTTTTTATGCTTTCGTGTTTTCGGACTATTTAGGCAGAAGATTCTCTAAAACACATTCACTTATGTGATTGTTTAGTTATAAAATGCATAATTTCCATATTCCCAGACAAAAATCTGCAAATGGACATAGTTGGTTATGTACCAAAATGAAAACACATAATTATTGTGGACATGAACTAACTCCGCACAATATGAGGAGAAAGCAAAGGGGGGAAAAGGCAGATATTGCTTAATTATTTACAGTTTGCTCGTCATACTGTTTGCTCGTCATAAAACATTATTGTTTGCTCGTCATAAAACATTTACATCTTTCAGCAACCACAAACCTACATCTTTCAGCAGATAAGCATCTTCAAGGCCAAAAGATCTTTTAAATCTTTAGTTATAATTCATTATAAAGATAGGGAGATCGAGCCAAGAGATTATCTGTAATGACTCACAGTATTTAGAGCATTTCTGCAAAACTATTTAGGTCCAACTTGTATGATTGATTGGAACATTTGGCTGATTTATTTTTTTATGGATGTAGGGAAAACTGGTTTTCGCCAATCAGGGAAAACCAAGTGACTTTCAACATCTGAACAAGACCATGGACCTAAGAGGAACCATCGCAATCACCAGATATGGTGGAGAGGGGAGAGGGAAAAAGGTCAGTTTTACTTGTTAGTGGAATTTATTTATTTATTTATTTTTTGTCCCTATAAAAGTTAGCAGAAACTTAATGTCCCCTCATCAGTCCATTAACAAAACACATGGAAAGGTGCTGAAGAAACTCACTAAATCCTCAGTTTATCTATACAATAGACTGAACTTTCCATGAAGCATGGTGAAAAGAAATTTCCCCACAGCATGATACTGTCACTGCTGTGTTTCACAGTGGAAATGGTGTGTTCAGGCTAATGTTAGTTTCATGTTACATATTTTCTTATTTCCATTGTTTTTGGTGCATTTCTAGTTATCTAAAAATATCTGATAATTTGTAATACACATTGTAGGGTAACATATAAACATGTCAGAACTTTTTTTCGTGTGTGTTCAGAATGATGTGCAGTTTTAGTTGTTCTCCAAATCTAACATTTCTTGCAGATCAAAGTTTAGTTTCAGTCTCACCTGGCCAAACCTTCTTTTGAATATTGCAGAGTTAAAAGTTGGACTTTATATTGTTTTCTTTCAAAAATGGCCCTCTTGTTTTCATTCTTCAGTAGAAGGCAGATTTATTGACTGCATGACGAGTTAATGTTCCATGGAAGGATTTTTCATTTGGTCATGTGGATCTTTGCAGCTCCTCTTAAGTTACCATTCTTCACTGTTTCTCTAATTAAGGCCACCCAATAAATTATGTTGAAGTTTGTTGTTTTGTGACAAAAGTTGGTAAATGTTCCAGGGGTGTAAGTATTTTTTTGCCAAACAGTGACTTCTCTGCATTTAAATATGCAAATAATTTGAACAAAATTCAGTTGCTCACCAGATGTTGTGACGTGTTGGATGCAGGCTATCAATGCAGCAGCCTACGGTGTTGTTGGTGTGCTGGTGTACACAGACCCTCTGGACATAAATGATGGCCTGAAGTCAGACACCAATGAGACGTACCCACACTCCTGGTATCTGCCACCTACTGGTGTGGAAAGAGGTGCCTATAACAGAGACTTTGGAGATTTACTCACACCGTATTTGGCTGCCAAAGGTAAAACTATTTAATACTATTTATTTATCTTAAGTGACTTCGTTAAAAGCAAAATAGCGTCAAGCAAATTCTCTGCCACAATATAAAAATCTGTAACTCTCATATGCGCTCTCAATAATAATTTCAAGTTTTTATTTTAATCTCCAGAGGACACCTACAGAATCCCACCTGAAGACATTACTGGGATCCCTCCCATTCCAACACAGCCAATTGGATTTGAGGATGCAAGCACGCTGATTTGGTTTGTGGGAAATTCGCTTGTGGAATAGTTAGGGCTCAAATAGAGCCCTAGTGATATGTATATTTTTTTATTATTATTTTGGTTGTTTCAGTGCTTTGGCAGGAGAGCCAGCTCCAAAGGACTGGCAGGGAGGATTCAACTGTGTCTACAACTTAGGTGGTCCAGGGTTTAAATCCACATCTTCCTTCAACAACAGGTTGTCAACATTTTATAAAATACTGAAATGATTAGCAACTCGCTACAAAAACAAAAATTATTATAATTACTTTTTGATCAAATAAATTATAAATTAATTCATCTTGTGCATAACACATAATAATAACTATTATTGCAGTTTTAATAATGTGATGCTTATTCACTCCTATAAGTAACCGCTTTAAGATAAGGAGATTACAACGAAAGTATGAATCAGAAAAAATAAATAAAGCTATTTGGAAATGATTGGAGTGGAAAGAAAAGTTTATCACTGGTTCCAATTGCAACTAACGTGCCTCTTGGATGATTGGACTGAATGTGAACAGCACATACGCTTAAATTTAATGACAAAATTATCCAATCTACCAATCAAGGTAAAGTGCTGTGAAAGCTTAATTTACACTCAAGAAACCCGTTAATGATTTGAGCTTTGAGTCAAGGCATAATCTTGTTGGAAGTAGCAATTTTAAGATGGGTAAACTTTTAACATTAATCTGTATATATTGTACAGTGATGTGAAACTGGACATCCATAATGAAGAAAAGATTGTGAACTCCTCCAATGTGATGGGAGTTATCAGAGGAAGTGTTGAGCCAGGTGAGACCAGCAACTTAACACAAATCAGACTTCTGTCTGATGTTTTCATTGCATATTTTCTTTCTAACCATTTTACGTGTATCTCCACAGACAGGTATGTGATCTATGGGAATCACAGGGACAGCTGGGTACATGGCGCCATCGACCCAAGCAGCGGAACAGCGGTCATGCTGGAAATTACCAGAGTGCTGGGCAGAATGGTCAAACAGGGTGAGAAGAATTATTTAGCAGAGAAGAGAAATGGTTTTGATTGATAACTATAATTCCTGAGCCTCTTTGTGACAGGAAAATGGAGACCAAGGAGATCCATTATCTTTGGCAGTTGGGGAGCTGAAGAGTTTGGTCTTATTGGGTCTGCTGAGTACACAGAGGTAAAGTCTGTCCCAAAAATAAGTAAAACAAGAAAAAATAAACTGATTCAGAAATAGATATGGTCTTGACTTTACTCAATGGAGTGACAAGAAGTACTTGAATGAGACAAATAAGTAATTACTTTTTGTCGTGTGGTATATTTTAAAGTAAGGAATATAATTTTGCATCACTAATTGCATATATGTTCAATGAGATAAAGAGAAATCTTATTTATTTTTTGTGCAGGAATACTTCACCAAACTCAGTGAGCGTACTGTTGGTTACATAAATGTGGACATTTCTGTTTTTGGTAAGAAGTTGAACTTTTTAGATTAAACTGTTTGAAAATATTAGAACAAAATTAGTGGCATTATTGCTTGCACATATTCCTTTATCATTACACCCTCACATACACCATCTCATTTAGTGCACCAAGACATGAAAGATTTAAAAATGTTACTCTTTCAGAGGGCTAGCACAATTGAACTTAGTTGTCCTGTTTGTATAACTAAATGTAACATGTACCATGTTTTTTTTTTTGTTTGTTTTGGAGTTTTTTTTAGTTCTTATAGGAATCTTGCTGTGAATTGGAGTTAAAGTGAAATACCAGTCTTGTTCATTCATGTACATTTGTTTCTGCAGCAAATGCCACACTAAGCGCTTCAGCAATGCCGTCACTGCAAAGTGTCATCTTCAAAGCTGCAAAACAGGTTAGCTTTTCAAATCATATTTTTTCAGGTGTTTATTAAAAGTACTGAGAAATGGATTAAACCAATTTGTACTCAGATTTAAGAATGTTTGATTTTGAAGTATATCTTCTCTTCAGGTCAATGCTCCTGGATTTGATTCCACATCTGTGTATGACAACTGGATTCGTTACACTAACAGAACCAGCCCGACCCATGGACTCATTCCAAGGTACAAACTTGACTTATATTAAAAGATTTAAATATCCACTTCTTTTTTTTTTTTTTTTCTAAACCCTCCATAAGTTCCAGTGGGGGTGAAAACACAATTGGTCTCATAAAAATCTGTTTGCAAATGGAAGAGGCAAAGTCAGAAGTTATTTTCCAAAATTTCAAAAACATTTAGTCACTAGTGAAAGCTAATTTGTTCTTCTTCTTTCCACAGGGTGAGATATTTGACTGGAGCAGGGAGTGATTATGCTGCCTTTGTCCATTACCTGGGAATTACTTCTATAGATATGTCTTACACATATGACAGGGTAAGAAAAATCATTTTCTTTCTCTATTATTTCAAGGGGAATGAGGATTTCTTTTTGTTTGTTTGTTTGGTTGTTTTTTTTTTTTTAGTTTTTCACAGAGAAATGCCCCTGCTGAATGCAGAGGGGCAGCAGACAGATGGATAAATGTTAGAACAAAACTGCAAGAAGAATCCAAATTTCAATAAATTACAATTTCAAACAAAAATGTGAAAACAACACGTCATGAAAAAAGTATGTTCATAAGTAACATTTGTGAAACTGATTGCTTTCTGATTTGAAAAATGGAAATTTGTCTGTTTCAAGACAATTTGAAAGGAGTAAATAAATATTTTACTGCCTTTTAATTTACATTATGTAAACAATGGCATATTGAAAACTACTTATACTCAATGGAAAAATCTCAATTGGAACTATAGCAATAAAATTCTCCTATAATTGCTGACATCTTACATATTTCCGCTGGCGTTTGGATGATTTACCTTTGGTGAAAAGCTCCTGATCTTTGAAAGGCCTCTTTGCCATCACCCTAAATTTAATCTCCCAACACAGACTCTATGACATTTTTGTCATTCTTGAGGTTAATGTTTATACCAGTCAGAAGAGAAATGTAAACTTAAAATGCCTCAAAACCTACATGTACTAGTGACAAGAATAATTGTTCATGACATTTACATAAAACACAAAAATACATGTACAAAAAACAAAATCCCTGAACAAGCAACACTATTTGGAATGTAAGAACAGAAAGAGAAAACACAATAGCAGCAATAATAAATCTGAAATGGTAAATGGCAGGGATGAGTTTTTCATTCCAGTAAAATGTAATATTTGCCAAATATTACAGCCTCATATTTGTCTGTCACCTGCATATTTCAGCATTTGTTCTTCCTTGTACAGAGTAAAACAAACGCTCGGATTTACCCTGCCTACCACACGGCATACGACACTTTTGACTATGCATCAAGATTCATTGATCCTGGTGAGTCTTGCAAAGTCTTTCACTTTAATGCAAAATTATTGTGTTTATATTTTTCTTTTATGATGGTGAAGATGATCATTCTACTGTCAGGTTCAAGAAATGAGAAAAGCTATTACATTTCCTATTTTTTTCAAATCCCAACCTGCTCCTCTTGTAGGATTTGTCGCTCACCAAGCTGTTGGCAGGACTGCAGGAAACATCCTCATCCGATTGGCTGACAGTCTGTTGTTGCCTTTTAACTGCAAGGACTACGCTGAGAGTCTGGAGGATTACCTGAAAACAGCAGAGACCTTATACAAAAAAGACCTTGACGCTAACAATATCTCAATGGGTAAGTAAGTAATACAATAAACAGTGAAATAACCTGCAGGAATATTTATTAGTTTTCTCCTCATCTGTCAAATTTCCACAATGGTATCAACACCACATTATTCATTTTGTGCTGCATAGGAAATCACATCCCAAATTCCACATTCAGTTCATAATAGAGCCAGAAAGCGCTTCTGCAAATCTCTGAAGTGATTTGTGCTTCATTTCAGGACCTCTCAGTCAAGCTGTGGCCAACTTCCGCAAACAAGCAGAACAGCTGGACAAAGTCATTCAGAGCTCTGACCTGGCAAATGAAACGTAGGGCCATGCTCACATGCATGTCAGTATGACGCCAAATCCATTTCAGTCTGCATCACTCTCTGTCTCTCTTTTTTTTTTCAGCCCGCTAAAGGTCAGAAAGATCAATGATCAGCTCATGTTGTTGGACCGAGCCTTCTTGAATCCTCTGGCCTTCCCAAATGAATATGGATTCAGGTAAGGCAAATATGTTTCATTTGCATGGTGCCTTGCATCAAACTAGTATTTGGGTGATGCAAAGTAAACATCTGTTTCTCTAACAAGTATGTTTCATAAATGCTGCATAATGATAGGCAGCAAAGGTGGTTCTGATATATTTTTACCTCTCATTTTCCATCAAACATTGTTTTCAGGAGATGCAAGGTTTCATTAATGTTCCACTTCTTTGGGATTTTATTTCAATATTCCACAGGCATGTAATCTGGGCTTCAAGCAGTTCTGGCAAGCCAACCTTCCCAGGGATAGCAGATGCCTTTGCTCAAGCTAATTCATCACATTTGGCCAGCGACTGGAAAAAAGTGCACTACCACCTGTCTGTCGTGGCCCAAGCCATCGAAGGGGCTGCCGACATGCTGAATGAAGTTATATAGGCAAAACCTCCTTGTATAAACTGCAATGCTCCGTGGCTATCTATTTATGAATAATACTGCATTCAGAAATTTTTAAGTAGAAGGGTTATATAGAGACACATGTGATGTAGCTATTCAAAATTATGCAAATGAACATGTCGTTTTTCCCTTCTAAGTGCTCTTTTTTCAATGGTGTGTGTTTGAAGAGTATCCTCTGGCAGCATGTTGTGCCTTAATCAGTACTGTTGTGTTTTAGGCCGTCAGCCTTCCTAAAATTCTTCAAATGATTAAAGTGATGTGAAACATAAACATAACATATTCATACGACAAATTCAAGAATGTCTTTGTTTTTGATAAAGATCCAATTAAACTTCCCACATTTGTTGTATTTGATTTTTCAAGGAGGTAAAGTTTTCTTCTGCTATTTTAATCAGTTTGAGTTGATAGTTGTGATTCTTAATGTTTTATTAATGGCCAATGTTCTGTGGATAGTGCATTCATGAAATGAATGAATCTCACTAAATATTTGTATTAATGGGATTTGCTTCAGCCAGCTGCAAAAAACTAGGCCAACATGAGAAGCTGTAATACTACTACATGCCAACAGGGGGCAGAAAATGCTTCAAGACTACGTAATAGAAACAGAAAGTAAGGTAAAACAGCGGCCTCTTCTATCCTGGTCAAAGTTTACTCTGCTGAATAAACTCAAGTGAATCCTCAGAGATGCAGTAGAAACCCTGGTTTGAAAACATCTGTGTACCATTTGGAAATAAACTTTTTAGTTTAAATTCATTCCACTGCAAAGAGATGAAAACATCTATTCTGTATATAAAAAAGCCATATACTGTGGACTATTTTATAATCAATAATAAGAAAATCTTTAAGAGCCACATTCCATTAATAAGAACTTTGAGATTAAAAATAGAGATATGGCGTCAGAAGGAAAGCCACATGTCCAACATCATGTTATTTTTAGAACATTACAAATCAGAATCTCATTTTCCAAAGATAGAAACCCTTTTTCACAGGTTCAGGATCTGAGCCCGTTCTTTCATCCTGGTTGAGAGTGTTTGAGTAAAGGATGATTTTCAGTGGGTGATAAACACAAACCACCATGATCCTTTCCCTCAGCAACTCTGATTAAATAATTTGTATAGTCCATGAATCTTTTTCAGCCAATGTGTAGGATCCACACAGGAGGGAAAGCCCACTGTAGCTCCTTTCAGAGTTGTAAATGCTGCCAAGAAATCTCCTGTCTTTGAATGGACATTATGTCTATTGATTCATATGATTGCTTATATATGGACAGTATGGAAAATCTGATACTCTGGGGTTTGCACCAGTAATACTCTACTTAAGCAAAATGGTGATATCAAATAAAACACTGAATGAACATTTAAATAGAGCTCAAACTATTACAAAATCAGTTTCTGTCTTTTTTTTTTTTTTTTTACAATTTGGGCTAAAAATTAACATAATAATTTATGGAGATCAAGGTAAAAAAAATAAATAAAATCTATTTGTGAAAACATTTCAAACTGACCAAACAATTAAGCTGTAAAATTGTGAAATCAAATTTCATACATTTCAATGCTCAACCATAAAACCTTAGTTGGACTGCAAAAGTTAGATGTATATTTGGGAGTAAAACGTAAATGACTGGATGCATTTATAAAAATAAATCTCCAAATTACTTCCCAATGTTAATGTAGCATCGCCAGAGTCAAATTTTGACAATGACTCTCAATCATGGAGAAAAGAAAAACACAAAAACAGAAATGTGGGTTTTACACACCAGTCTCAGAGTTTATTATTTTAAATATACATAGACTTTCCCCTCCATGTTACATACCCCCCTCTTCATCCTCAACCTCCCTCCCTTCTCCCGCTCTCTCAATTCTTTGTCATCTTTTACCCCTCCAACAAAAAGCGTCGCCGGGCTGTAAAACACGCTCTACTTTGTGCAGCATATTGCTCGTTAAGACATATTTGAAAACATAAATTATAAATACTACAGCTTGTGTTTTTTTTTTCAGTTTGAGAATGTTCATGTAACATGTTTTTCTTCAGAAATCAGTAATGAAAAATTGAAAGAATTTAATTAGTTTAAAAATACAGCATTCTAAATTGAAATAGTAGTACTTATTTCTTCTTTTGTAGAAGAGAGAAAATTTTAATTTGGATTTGATTTCCTTTTCCTATTTGAAATATAAAGGCATAAAATCTTTGCCCTGAAGTCACGATTTGTGCTTTTTGTTTGTTTTTTCATTCACTGAGTTCTGATGAAAAGATCCAGTTATCAAAACATCCCAAGACCACTTCCCCACATTATCTGCGCTAACATCCAGATGTTCTCAACACAATCTAGAAAGTAAAAGAAAACAGCACAATGTCCCTCAGTCTGGCTACATGAGAAATTGATTCCACTTTTTTTTATGACAGCGAGTACACAGTGGTCTGTACCTTGACAGGTTAAACAGCAAAGAGTGTTTTTGTTTTCCCAAAAGAAATCCTGAGTTTGAACAAATTAAGCTAATGTTTTTTTTAATCAATTTAAACCTTGATCAAAGTGAGCCATTTCTATTAGAGCTCATGCCTTTAGTAGTGTTCGTCTCTCTACCATCTGACCTCATCAAAGAGGTGGAAAAGTGCTTCAAATCAAACAGATACACATGTGTTAATCATTGAGGGCTTTTTAAAAATTCATTCCAATCTAAAGTTGCAGAGCTACGATTGCTGGTCCAATGAGGCAGCCGACGTTGCAGGCAGAGTGAAGGACAGAGTGAAACGGCACTAAAGGAAAATTCAGGTTTTTAAGTCACAAGGCATGCATGTTAACACTTAATTCAGAGAGTTGCCACCAAAAGTGTGTAGTCTGTGATATGCATCAGTCTGTTTTGGTGTGTGTCTCAGAATCTGTGCATTTCTGTTGCTCAACAGACGAAGGCATTGAAAAAAATCCTGCTTTTGTTTGTATGCTTTGCTCATCAGTCCCTATGCTGAACTCAAATATTTTAAATATTTTCAAGTGACCAGACTACGTGGAGAACTGCCATGTCGATTTGGGTGAGATTTTTAAACTGTCTCTCAAATCTACAGTGAAGGAATATTGCAGGAAATAAAAAATGGGTGATTTTTCCAAAGAGTAACACTGAGTGCCAGTGTGCCTGCGGTGCATTTAATCCAGACCTCATCAAGTTTTGTGTCCATCATTCTTGCAGTCAGTCATTTTTAAGGAAGGCTTCAGGGAAGCCTCAAAAAGTCAGGACAGGGGTCACATACGGGGAGAGTATTTGGGGTTTCTTGGCACCTCGGTGAAAGATTTCAGCTCATACGGGATCCCTGTATCCACTTCAATGGATTTACGGGAAAATAGCAGCCTGATATCATTGTGCAAGTAAATTTTTCCAGATTTGGAGCTCTGGAATCTAAAAAAGAAAGAAGAATAGCAGGTAAGTCAAATATTAAAAGAAAAAAAGCACAGCAAAAGGCTGCCAATATTTGTTTTTAACAGTTGATTGTACAATGATCTCTAGAATAAATTGCAGGTCAGTGAGCAGAATATGAAGGTTAATAATAACAAAACAAAGATAAGTTCAATCATGCCTGAGATGTATCAAGTAGCAAAGAATTCTCTTCCTGTCGAGCGCTCCGCCACCTGGAGACACCTCATCTTTCCCCTCTGTGCCTTCCTCCACTGGCACCAGGAAGATACGGTGACGCAGGAAGGTCATGTGATTGACTGGCATGTCTCCAAAGTTGTATGTCACCAGGAACATCTTCACCACAGTTTTATTGGGATTAAATAAGGTCTGAGGAGACACACAGACAAATGTTTAGAAGGTAAATACAAAAGCTATGCAGAATGAGCCTATTTTCTTTTCTTTGAGGATAAACTCACCACTTGAATGGTCCCTGCTTTGGGTATGCTGTATCCTTTCTTTCCAAGAGGCTCGAGTGATATCACACCCTGATGGAGAGAAGCAAATATTTACAACTCAAGTGTATAAAAAACAACAACAACAAGTGATAATTAAAAACTCCTTTTTTATTTTAGTGGCTTCAGACTTCCATAATCATGTCAGAATAACCAGAGTTCATAAGTCAGATTTAACTTCCTCATTTAATGGCCATTTTGTTAAATAAATTATACACCCCAAATTTCTAACCATGCTAATCACTAATGCAAAGTGTTTAAAAGATGTTATAATGTGGACTACATAATGTTTTATTTTGGTTTTATATTTAATATTTTGTTTATAGAGAAATCAGAATCCACCACAATTGGCGCCAGCAAGAAAAGGTTTTACAAAAAACAGACATCAGATATTAGTCATAAAATCTGATTGGTGCATCTCTAATTTTTAGCTAAAAATAGGCATATGAAAGCATAAACAGAATATATTTATACCGGTAAAAAACCCAACTCAGCAACCACAATACCAACCTACAGTGGTTTAGGTGGCTGTTCAAATCCCTGGCTTTAGAGAGGATGCAATTAGAAAAGGTAAACAACCACAGATGAACACAGACTGACCAGGAAGGGTGAGGGAGCGCTGTGCTCTGAGATGTCGTAGTACGTAACCTGCACAGGCAGCGTGACATGCTGCGGGCAGTAGGAGCCGCTGGCTCCAATCTCTGCTGTGAATCCTTCAATCTGCCCAGAAGGGGAGAACCTATCCTTCAATATGGACTCCTGCCACACAAGCAAAAGGAGAAACTTGTTTAGGTCATTAAACTCTTTAAATGAGTCATTTCACTGGTAAAAAAATAAATAAAATAAAATAAAATAATTAAATTCATAAGTGTTAAACTTCAGTACCTCAAAGTTGCCCAGCAGCGATCTACTGATGGAAGACGAGGACCAACGTGTGGCCCTGCCGGTGTCAGTCTGCCTGCCGCTGCGCAGCTGCCGGCTGGATACGGCCACAAACACACCCAAAAACACCAGTGGTTAGTGGCTAAGAGCACAATAATCTTTCCTTAACCAATATGTCACACGGCTGCGAGTGTGTCTGCAAACTAAAGTCCAGACAACAAACCCTTTAATTTAGAAAAAGAGGAAGCATACTTTTAACACCCACACCTGTCCCTTCTGTTGATTTGACTAAAATCAGGGAACCATCACAAAACATACATTTACTTCCACTATGACATGGAAACTATTACCTAGCATCCTTAGCAAAATATTAATTTTAATGGCCTCATCTTGTTTCTGTACCCTGTGTACTTTCTAGATGAAAAATTTAATTAGAGGTCTACAGAAATGATAGATGACTCACCTTTTCAAACGCAACCCAGTCTTTAGTCGTCTCCCTGATCTGGTGCAGCCTATGGTAGTCTGGAAAAAAAAAAAAACAACGCACAAGAATGTCAAAATTGTTTGCTTTTAATCTGATTATATCTTATTTTGTCACTTCACTAGTATGCTGTGTCGTTGAAATAAAATTCAGAATCACATCAGATGCTCCAATCAGTACCAATAAACAAACTCTTCCTGTTTTTCTTTCATAAATATGTGCGGTTGTGTGTTTCAGGTTTTTGTTTTTTTTTTATTTTTACTTACTGAGCTCCGACAATTAGACACAATAACATTTTCCATTTCCAGGTCTGCGTACACAGTATGGGCCACCCATTGGTCAGATGACTCATCACCAGCAAAACTCACGCAACTTCCAGCTAATTTTTCACTCATAGTTAAGGTCCTCCTAATTTATCCACCTTTAAAGCCTTTGTCAGCTTTTTGGCTCATCTTCACATAAAACTAAATGTACATTAGGCATTATTTAAGTATCCTGTCTGTAGCTTTTATTTAGGGAAACATCACCTTTTTAAATGTCTAATCCATTTTATTAACTAATTGTGCTTAACTACACTATGTAGCATTTATTTTCCTCCCTTTTTAAATTTGTTTTAGTTAGATATGTAGTCCTCCAATTTTCCTTCCTCATATGCTCTACAGCTGCTAAAACTTGACTAGGGAATCCTGTTAGCACTCTCCCCGTGAGAACTGACTGCATTAGCTCTAGCCTTCCTGAGTTAAAAAATGTTGAGTTCACTTCCAGAAAAATTTTAAGCAAAATGCACCCATACGTGTGTGTGTGTGTGTGCTCCCTCATGCATCAGCATGAGGGACACCCCACACTGATGTTGGGGAACAATAGCCCTTCCCTCAATGGGTTTTATTCTGGAGCTGCTCTGCTCTGTTCCAGCATGCAGTGATAATGAGCGTTACTTCATGCTTTAAAGGTTTTAGTTGTTCTCATAGTTTCCGTTTTGTTTTTATTGATGCTCCATTAGTTTTCCCTGAATTAATGGGGTCTACAGACAATTCATACCAAGTTGTTGTAATTTCTTCTAAACAAACCGCTGTGGCCCCTAACCACAGAACATTATTTCTCTTGTTAGCTAAGTGTGCTAATAAAATTAGAAATCAAATAATCATAAGATTTCTCATGTTTTGACTGATTTAATTGCATAAATTGTTTTCTAAAGACTGTATTATACCCTATTTGGCGCTTTCAACAGCTAAGGGAGGGATTATGGTGAAGTATTCAAAGATGAATAAAAAAATGTTAAACTGGACTTCAGATGTGGCTAGCCAACCAATAGGCACAGTTATAGACAGGTAGAGTCATTATAGAAATGTCCTTTCCTCTGTTCACTCTTCTATTAGTTGAATAGAAACATAATATGAGGATATAGTGTGTATGTGGGTGCTAACCTTAGGATGGTCTCGTGTAGAGGGCAGCAGGTGGTTCCAGTATGGAGCAGCTTTAGCATCAGTGCTACGACATGAAGTTACTCCAGAAGTTAGCAAAGGCAGTCTGCTTCTTTTAGATGTAGAGGGCCCTTCGTCTTCAGAGCACGAGTCTGCTGTATCACTTGGGGAAAGCAGTCTCTTTTTGGCCGGCCAGTGGCCTCCAGAGAATAGACGGTGACCATTACTGCTAGGAGTTTTCTCCCAGGAAGCCAGACCATTTGATGAAGTGGCCTGTTGGGTGGCACTTCTCTCAGGTGGAGAGGATTCAAGGCCAATGTCCCATTCAGTAGCTTCCCCTGGTTCCTGCATCTCTGTGTGGTGTGGAGGGGAGAAAGGGCCAGGAGGGCTTGTGGGGCTGGCAGGATTAGGAGTTTCATATGTGGATAGCTCATATAAGAGGGGGCTAAGCTGTCCTCCAGATGAGCCATTACTACAACCATCATGTCCAGGGCTACCTAACAAATGGGTTGATGTGCGGATGCCATTAGCAGTTTCTGTCCTTGCTAAGCTTCCGTTGGAGTGTCCCTGGTCACAGATATGCCCATGTGGGTCGCACATTGGGGGCGACTTGGGGGATAGTGGCGCAAATGCATCAGGGATGGGTCTATCATGATTGTGCTGAGCCGGTCGCCGGGAGGGAGTTTGGCTTGGGGAGAGCGGTGGTGACCTCGGTGACAGTCCACCTTCAGAGTCTCTATGCTCCAAATGCATGCAAGAGTATGGGGAAACAGGCCCGCCAGGCCCAATTATAGATCCATTCCCATTAGCTTGAGCTGGGGTGGACCCGCATAACACCCCCCCCTCAATCACCTCATTGTCTGATGTGTCCTCCAGGTGGGAGCGCTTATGAGTCAGCTGAGGCTCTTCTAACACTCTTTTATAACCCGCTCGACACGGTCTTTGTTGACCATCAGCATGTGATCCAGTGGAGGCTGAAAATCCTCCCATCTGAGAGAAAATAGAGAGCTGGTAAACCTTTTGGAGTCGCAGCTCTTCTTGGTCAAAGCGCCTGGGTCCCTCGGCTCTTACGCCAGGATCTAGTCCCACCATTGGGGATGCAGATGGAGGCAGGTCCCCCTCCTGTGCTGGAAGCTCTAGTTGAGCCTTTTTCTGGGCCAACTCTACGTGAATGTGCCGCATAGTACTGCTACTGCGAGTCTTGACTCAACAACAAGATCAAATAGATCCTCACAAATACCAGGAGGCAGACCCAGATGTCCCACAGGAAAGGCGTTGGCCTACAGGTATGACGAGGAGGACATCAAAGTGTGTGAACAAGACGATGAGCCATACACAACCTAAGAGGAACAAAATGCTGCATTAGTATGTAGTTTATGAAAGCAATACTAACAAACAGTGAAAGTGGGACAAAACCTAAATGCAAGTCCCATAAAGATGAAAACCAAGAAGGTATTCTATATTCTATGGAGATGCACCAACAAATTGGCTGCAATCTGTCCATTCTATAGTTTGATATATCGTAGCTGTGGAAACTTTTAAAAGCAGTTTTATTTAAACAATCAACAAGCACATTATGTTACATGCCGTTATTTATCACCAACAAAACTCTTCGTTGTGGGATCTACTTCTAAGGCAAGATAACTCAATGTTGCCTAGATTGAATCAGTAAGGTCTTTAAAATTAAATCAGAGTACAGAGACGTAAAAGAAAACATTTGTATTACGTGATCATTTGGATTGAAATGGATTAAGACAAAGCTGAGTCTTCATCTGACTATGTGATTAAACTGGAATGAACCGGACTGACCTGAATTTGGATAAATTCTGACTCCATATCATAATATAAGAATTGGACCTGGTTGTCTTGTAAACTTGCGTGAGTTTAGGTGTGTAAATGAACTAAACATACAAGATTCCGACCATTGACCTAGTTTGATATATCCTGTCTTTACAATGTTATTGTGTAATCTGAACAATTTCAACAAGAAACAGAAACAACACAAGGCATTGATTCAACCAATAAAAAAAGAATATTCCAAGCATTATTATTATTATTTCCTTCAGTGTTTATCTAAAAGATTTGAGAACAATGCGAAGATCAACACCTCACCTTTGTGCAACTGTTTTGATGGGTCGTCTCTTGCACAACATCAGAATGATGTGTCTAAATGAGCGAGTTGAGGAATTCATCCATGTTTCTGGAAGCTGGCATGAATTTATGCCAACATCACAGAGCAGATAATCAGGAAACAGGATCAAAGGTGAATGGCACAAGCACTCACACCTACAAAAATCAGACGTTATGTCAACTACTACCAATAAATGTCACATATCATAAGAAAAAAATAACTAAATTGGTAAAAGCAAAGATAAAAAAAAAAAAACATACAATTTCTAAATTATCTGCACAAAATTTGAGTCATCAAATTCAGATGCTAAGAAATTACCAACAAGTGTTGCAGTGTCAGTACGCCAGAGGGCTCTTCAGAGGAAAGGTCTCTGAATCCAAGTTGGCAGTAATTCTGTTGCCACTCCCTCTGTGATTGGCTGACAGCCAGGTGAACCGTCCTTGGTTACCTGGGCGTGAGGTGGGACACGGCTGTGGCATCATGGCTGGGTCATTCCACCCAGTGTCCCTGAAGGAAAAAGTATACATCAAAACCATTAGGAATAACAAAAAGATCGGCAAAGGAACTCCCTGAAAATGTAACCATTCCCTAGGTAAAAGGATGGCTTGTGTGTGGAGAAGCAATAAACCCCTCCTAAATAAATTAATTAAAACACGCTATAAACATCCTGAAAACAACTCATGCGGAACTTTTTTCGTTTCTATCCTCCTTTCTATCCCCCATTTTAGACACAAAGGCCCCAAACTCTTTGAGCTGATAATCACACATGAAGGAGTCACTTCATGGAGTTAACTTGGCACCACACGGTGCGAAACCAAAAGAAGTGGGTTGTGTCCCATCCTACTTGGACCTGAATTTGGGAATGTTGGGTGAAGGGAGGGAGACGGGGAGGGTCGCAATGAGCCATCACCATGGCAACACGTAGCCCAAGGATAACGACTCCTTTGTACTTGGCCACAAAGAGGGAGAAAGAGAAGCAGAGCTACAGAGTGTTTGAGGAGGTTGATGGTGGTATGGATCATTTTTGGGGAGGCGGTGAAAAAGCTTCTTTAGAATATAAGCACATAAATAAATATACATAGTAATTTGGTGGTCTCCCTGAGAGGTGTACACTCAAAAAGAAAAATTTCAACAAGCTTTTAAGTGCTCACTTTCACTTAGAGTTGGTCTCTTTTCTCCCCTTTACAAAAAATAACCGCTTTTTGTAATTTAAAGAATGATGACAAAACTCAGAGATGCAATTTCTAGATATCAGACTAACATTTAAATGCATAAATTCTTCAAAGATTGAATCACAATTCATCCATGCGTCTAAGATGTTGTTCTTCTAAGAAATGATCAGACGAGATGCACTCTGGGTGACCTGCAGTTGATATTCAAATTATCTTGCTAACAAATAGTGTTTCAGTAGATCAAGTCATAAGACATCTGAGTTTTTTGCACATCTTCCCTAAACTCTAAAGTTCATACAGTTCACACATCTTCTCCAGGAAGAAGAACTAAGCAAGACATAAAGAAAAAGTGAAACATTCTAAATAACTGTTTTTTCCATACAAAACCAATCATGCAGAACATTATGACTAACTGCCAGATACTCTATTAGTTCCCCTATGGGATTTAGCACCAATGAGCTAGCAACAAATCCTTTAAGTCTTGTAAATTGTGTGGTGTGGTCTCATTGGATAAAACATGTTAGTCCAGCTCAACCCCAGATCCTTAAATGGACTAAGATCTTGAGAATATTAAGGGAAAGCTGAGTTTTGGCAAACTCACTATTCTGCTGAAAGACGCCACAATTATCAGGAGCTTCGGTTTCCATTAAAAGGTGTACATTGTCTTCAGAAGAGCTGAGGTAGGAATTTTGTGTCAAAATAACATCCAAGTAGCTAGGAGGTCAATTCGTTTCACAGCAGAACATTACCAAAAGTGACACAATCCTCCAGTATCTTGCCTTTTTTCCATTGTGCATCGTGGTGTCATGTGTTTCCATGTCAGACCAAGTTACTTCCTTCCATTGCTCCATAGTCCAGTTCTGATGCTCTATTACCCATTGCTTAATTACACATTGTCCACTTCCGCTTTTGGCAGTGGACAGGTCACCCAGACTATGACTACATAGGTCAAAAACACAACAAATTACAATGCACTTTGTATGTATTCTGGTACCTTTCTCTCAGACTAGCAATCTGATCACCGCAGACCAGGAACACCCCACAAGAAATGCAGGTTAGGAGGTGCTGTGTGGCAGACAAACATCAACTTTGAGGACAAGATTTTTACTTGCTGCCAAATATAACACATAAACTAACAGGTGCCATGATGAAGAGATAATCAGTATGATTCAGTTTTACTCTCAGCCCTCGCAGTGTTATATCAATGTGTACACAATGGCTTACCATAAGGTATTTGTGTTCTCCAACTGCTGCACACAAAGAATCACATAGTTAGGAGTGAAGTCTCCGTCACCTATAATTAGCTACCCAACATATGGTTTCTTTGCAGTCACACACCACCATGGAAAGATCTGCACATAAATGCCTTTTTCACAAATGTGACAAAAACTATTCCAAAGCACGATTATAAGACTCAACAGCTACTAAAACATTTCCAGAAAAACCTAAAAGACATGTTTATGCTTACAGCTAAATATTGTAACTCTACTGCAAAGCAATATCATCATCGTTTCATATGATGGGCCAAAATGAATGGAAAATGTTTAGGACTTTAACAAAAGTTCTGGTAAAATTAGAGTATTCACATTTAAAATATCATTAGTAATGACATCTGATATACTCAGGTGGAGCAGTTCCCAAAAGCTCAGGGATCTCTGGTTCATGTCATTACAGAGTAAACAGACAACAAAAGGTTAACATGAATCAGCGCATTACAAAATGGAGGAAGTATTACTGCTACTAGTATTTATAGTTACTGTTCAGAAATTAAGTTCTAGGTGCTGCTAAATTTCTGGCCATAGTGTGAAGAGGCGTACGGCTGGTAGAAGCTGCCCAGCCCTTCTATGGCTCGATCTAGCTGCCAGCAGTGGAGAGGAAACACTCTGGCTTCACCCCAAGAAATACTTCAGGTTGCTGGGTGTGTGCAGGAAATTTACAGCTGCATCATTGAACATTGTGACTATGCTTTAATATTTGCATTTTAACATTGTATAATCTGGCATACAGTTATAGAGCCAAGCTACTTTGTGCTCCAAAAGATTTCTGTCCAAATACAACAAACGTTACATAATTGTTATCGAGTCTTTGAAATTAGTAATAGTTTGCATATTTAAAAACTGCCAGAGGGAGTGTTCAGTTCTTTAGATGTCCTACATATTTGATCTACAATCTCAAGTTTCAGTCACTCATTTCAGAAACTACCTGATAAGTTAACGAGGTATTAGGGTTAGGGTTTCAAACAGTTGGAAACAATGCAAGTTATTAATCATCTGAAAACTGTAATTTGCAAATATTACAAAACTTTTATTTTCACTTCAATTGTAAATCCTCAGCATATGTCAGATCAGCTGTTCAGCTCATTGTCATATAACCCTCCCCCGCCCCCCCACACACAAAACTTTATAGTTCACGTTGCTCCAATGTCTAATTAAAGACATTGGAGCTCCTAAATTAGGTTTTTCTATAGACCAGGATCAAAAGCACACAAGGCAGTTGGGGAAAAAAATGCACATCAATGTGTCCTTGCCTCTAGCTCAGAATGATTTATCTTCTGCACTCAAAGACAAGGGGAAAATGAACAAAATGACAACCTGCCAGCAGATTGCATTGTTTTTCTAGGTACTTTTCCTCTGGTCCCTTTTGCCATTACATGCTTTTGCACTTTGTTCATTATGTTCCTGTTCTTTCCTCCATGGAATAGTTTATGCTGGCCATTTATCAATTTGTCCATACCTTGTACATTTTGTTCCAGCTTTGACCACTCACTACATAAAGTAGTTTTATTTAACCTACAAATTGCCTACATAAGTAAATGTGGTTCTGTACATATAATAAGCAAGAGAATTTCTTTTCAGCTTTGCTTAATTTGGTTTGATTAAAGACCACAATCTGTCAAGTTTCTTAAGAGTCATATTAGGAAATATGGATCAGAAGCACAATTAATACAAATAAATTACAATTCAAAGCCTTCAGACAATAAGTCAGAAATTAAATTTTGCAGGAGCTTAAAGCAATTTTATAAATATTGATCTCCAAAATTCATCTCACCACTCATCCTACCAAGATGAGAGAAATAAATCTACAAAGTTCATGCATACAATATGGGGTATAAATTAAAGTCGATCCCCTTCTTTTGTAAATGTTAGCTTCTGCAGAAGTGCCAAGATGTTTTCCACTGAGTCTATAAATGCATATTAATAGATATTTGGTATCCTATTAAGATTTGGCTGATAGTTTTAGAGAAGGTCTCGTATTTGCAGATATCTCCTATTTGACTGCAGTTGTGCTCCATAATCCCCAGCAAATATTAATACTGAAACATAAACATAAACATAACACAAGTAGGAAAAAAAAATGCTATTATTAAAACACTTAAGAGCATTGTTTCTTTAGTTAGAAAATCCCTTAAATGTCCTTTTTGAAATTGATGATAAAGAGGAATGGGACAAGAACCTAAAAGCAACTGCCATTCAAAATAGAAAAAGAGGACACAAGATGATGGACATGCAATGAAACTTCACCCTGGCTAAAAACCTTGAGAAATATATAAATAGACCAGGACCATGAGGGGCTCTCTCGCCAACATCAGGGCCAACCTTTGGTGTTCATGGCTACAGCTGCTATGCGACATGTTGGCTCACATACTACAAAATATGGAGTGAGCCTAATTGTCAGCCTTCCACTGACAATTAGCAAAGTAAGCAAGTTTTTACAACAAACAGAAATGACTCAACAAAAGGAGATGCAAAGTTAAAGACCTGAAAGCGTGTAATCATTGACAAACAGGGAAGTAACATGATATGCCTCCAGAGGATCTATATCATGTGAAGGTGTTCACAAGTTTGTTTATCAAAGACAACACCAGCATTGACAAGGCTACTAGATAGGCCTTTAATGATGGTGATATATGTGGCGCAAAATTGAAAAGGTTGATTTCTTTCTTTTTATTGAATTTAACAGGAAATGTTTTGTATTTTGAAGAATCAGTAACATCGTCATAACAATGCTAGCTTATTAGCAATAGAATGCGATGCTGGAGGCAAGTTAAGTTTCGTTTCTTCTGAAATCACCTGAAGGCCTTTTTGGATTTAAACCTCCACAGCCATAAGGTCTTATATTGCACTACATCTTTCACCACTGGGTCATTGTTCATCATTAATAACTTAACATATTCCCTAAGGACATTATTAATAAATAATATTAATAATGTTATTTATTGCAGTGGTTGGGTGGAATGTATATATGTTTGGTCACAGGAGTTGATAACATTGTGCACCATTGTGTGTTGAGGCCAAGGGAGACAGTGGTCATGAGGTCAAAGGTCAGATGTCCTGAGACAGCTGACAGATCAGGAGGGCTGAAAGGTGTTTCACTTCATCATCACGAGGAAGGGAGTGTCAGACTTACTTGACAAATGTAGCAGAACAATCTTATCCGATCAGTGCTATGCCTCTAGCTAACCATTAAATCAAACACCTAAGGCCATCAGTAGTTTGAGTAGCAAGTAGTATCTGAATACTCAGTAAAACCATTCGTTTCACAGATGCACACTTAGAAATATGCATCAGAGATAAGCTTTGAAAACTTGAACAAGATTGAAATATAAACAGGTCTTGAACTTTTTCACATTAACATATTTAAGTGCATATTTGTTTTGTTTTTTTATTGTTAAATATAAGATCCTCTGAGTATGACATGCATTCTTATACAACCCCATTACTCTGTCACCCCTAAGTAAAGTTCAATCCAATTGCCTTTAGAAGTCAACTAATCAGATGCAGTTAGCTAATGTGTGATGTAATTTCAGCATAAACAAAACTAATTTGTTTTGAGTTCAAAATCCCAATAAAATACACAGAAGCTTGTAAGATGTGAAAAACTTAAATGGGGTATAAATATTTGTTGAAGGCACTCTGACAACACACAGAAACACATCATATATTGATGGGGCTGACCTAGAAACCACCTCCCAGTAAACCTAGGAAGGTGTCAGAGACAGAGTTAAAAGCTCTGTCTCTGACAGAGCTTGTCGAAAAAAATAGCCTGACATTTGGCCTGTGTATATATTAATCACAACACACAAACGCCACATACCTAAGCACACACACACGGACAAAGCCAAGCATTCAAAGAACCATCACTTTCTGTCTTTCGGCAGCATAGGAAAAACACGTCTTAATAAAGATTCTTCTATACCACCTTCTGTTTAACATTCACTGTGCCCCACTTTAAAGATGCTCTATTTGAAAGAAACACAGCTGCTGCACTGGCAGGATTCTGTATTTAGATTGGACAGCTCACTGACTGAAGGTTGTGTTTCTCTTTGTTTAGCTTACATTTCAAAGGCGTGAATGATGGAGCCATATCTTTAAAAGTCCTAACTTCCATTCATACATTGTAGCTCCCAGAAACATTTGAGTTAAAAAAAAAACATTTTATGGTATTTCTTTAGAAATCTTGTTTAACAGAAAGAGGTTCCAACAAGATTGAAAATAAATTTGTTGCTAAAGTTCAATGCCTTGCAAAAGTATTTGTACCAATTAGATTTCTTTTCTAATTTGGTCACTTTACAGCCACAACTTGGAGTGTAGTTTACAAGAAATTTATGTGCTAGGCCAACACAAAAAAATACATAATTACAAAGTGTGAGGAAAATGTCACAGGGGTATTAACAAATGTATGTTCTACTTTCTAGAACAATCTTTCATTGCATTTGCGACGACAAGTACTCCAGGATATGTCTCCAAAAACTTTGCATTTCTCAGGGTTGAAAGTTTCCCCATTTCTTAATCTATTTTATTGCAGCTCTAGTTATATGTTCAGGCTCATTATCCTCCTGGAAGGTGAAGCCCAGCCCTAGTCTCAAGACAATTGAAGCATCTAACAAGTTAACTTGTATTAAGCTGTAAACATATTCCCATCAACTTTCTATCAGCTTCCTTATATCCCAGCTAAGGATATGCATCTCCTCTAGAGTTGCAATCAGTCTCTCTTGACTTCTTCTTCTTTGAATAATCACATAATTTCCAGATTAAAAGTTTGCATTAGTCAAAACATGCATAATGAAAAGGAGGGTGTGGGAGAAGTCTACAAATAAACGGCACTGGAGAAGAAGTCTCAGATCTCATGACACATTGTATTTAGTTGCTTTTTTTTGCCAATTGTATAGCCGGGGTGATACAGAAACAGTTGCACTGAATATAATGCTAACACCAAGAAGGTCTGCCTGCAAAGTCAATGACATTCATCACCTTGGTAATTACCAGGCTGTAGAGACGTCACTGCATCGAACACAAGCCTCACAAGGTGTTCTTGGTAGCACCAATAGATAGGCAGAGCTATCTAGAGGCATTATGCTGAAAAATCTGACAAAGTAGCACAGAACGTCAAAATACAGGCAAAACATTCTTTATGTACCCAACTGTGGAGTCGTTCCGCCAGCTCTGGCTCACTAACTTTCAGACCACAACTAGCTTTTCTCATGGCAGTACACAGTAATGTTCAGTCCTTGATTCAAGTTCATCATTATTTAATGCATCTGTCAAAAACTGTCATAAAGAGGAAACAAAATCATGTATAAATTGTACCCAACTGTAAGTCAGAGTACTTGCCAAACTATGAAAATCTGTGAGGCTTATAGTACAGAGAATACAGTATGTGATAAAATGACCTTTGCTGGAAAAGTAGCTCAATTTCTCTCCAACTACCTCTTCAGAAGACAAATATCAGCCACGTTGGTTTGACTTTTTGACAATTCCCTACCCTGTATAAATGTGAAATGATGTATTTATAAGTCTGTGGCCTAGGTCGTTAGCTTGAATGAGCCTTCAGGGAAAATAAAGTTTCATCTCTGGCTTCTTTGCACTTTGCACTGCTTGCATTTTGAGTCTATTCCATAACAAATTGTCTCATCAACCTTTTGCTGATCAGCACCAGGACTACTCACAGGTCTGTTCTTTGCCTGGAGGCTGATAAAAAAAATACATATAAATACACACGTACACTTGCTTGAGAACATTCCTAAACATAAAAAAAAGTTTCTGCCTGCAAAAAAAAAAAAAAAAATCAGCTGATTGAGTTGAGTACATGAACCATAAAAATGAATGTTTTGAAAGACAACTAAATGTATCTGTGTTTAACACAAACATATGACAGGAAGTAGAGAGAAAAGACGAAGGTGACCAGGTTGGCTGTAAGACGAACAGGGCAGATAAGTCACATAATTGCAGTAAACACAGGAGCTCGACTGTGGTATCATGATATTCTGAACTGGGCAGGCGAAGTGACATTTTTGCTGAAAATGCTGTTTGACTCAGGGTCCCCCCTCTGTCCCTCCTGCTCTCCCCTCCCTCAGTCTGTCTGCCTTTCATGTGGCCATTTTAGGAGACGTTGAGTCATCTCAGCTCAGCTGATAATATGACAGAGAACAACAGGAGCAACAGTCGAGCACTTGACATGAGAGCAGGAGAAGTTGTCACACTCACCCTGTCACAAAGATGAGGTTAGTCTCCTTCCTCCCTTTATTTTAGGTCAGAGTAGGTGACACTGTTCTCCTCTGCTGCTCAGGCTGCCTTCTCCCTCCCTCTCTTGAGTCACTGGTCTCTTCTTCGTTTCCTCCGTCCTGAACAGTTTGCAGTGTGAAAGAGAGTTCTGCCTTCCTCTTCTTGTTTTGTTCAACAGCTTGCAATAATGCTGTTTTCTCTCTGTTTTCTTCCTGTCTACTTCTCTCCACCCTCATTTCACACACACAAATGCACAAATCAAAAACCTATCAACAACTCCCAGCCCCCATTTGCCTCGCCTGTGCCCTCCTTCTCCTTTTCTGTTTTAAGCCACCCCCACTTTTTTCCTTCTTTCTCCTGTTTATGTACTCCTGTAAAGTATCTGAAGGAGTTTCAGCTTGTCTCTTTCTTTTTTCTGTATTTTCTCATGCTCTTTCCTGTTCCTCTGCCATTCTTTTCAACACTTTCTCACTGTCCTCTCTCTCTCTCTGTGTTTTCTTTCTGTTGCTTTCCTCTCAGCTGATAGAGTGAGGCATGCTTTGCTCACTCAGCAGTGAAGGCATACAGAGGAAATAAAGGAGGGGGGATTGGATGCTGCAAGCCGATTGGTGAGCGAAGAGGGGGGTCAGCTGTATGAGCAAAGTTCTGATTGGTTGAGAGGAAAAGAGTGACAGAGGAGAGGAAGTGCAGGGAGCCAGAAGCCTGCCCACCTGCTCCTACTGAGCCTGTTCTGCAAAATTAAAAACCACTTTACTGAAACCATGCATTCAAAGTTCATAAACTTTAAACATATTTTTACTTCTGTGATTACTTTTGATCTTTTCGCACAAAGCAATACATATTTAGCTGAATGTAACTTTCAAAAGAACAACTTATAATAATAAGGGAGATTAAAGATCCACACATCTATGCAATTCACCCTCCCCCTTTCTGTGGAGTCTTTCTCATACACAAGCTGCAGGCTGTGCAGCGCGACAGCTTCAAGCAGGAAAAGCAGAATAACACCAGCGAGAGGAGAGATAGGGAGTGGAGCACACGAAAAAAAGTTTATCAGCAGAGAACCAGAAGAAGCAATCAGCTGTGCACGTGTATGACTAATTCTAGCATCTGTGAGTTAATAAGGAACAGCACTTTGATTATGCAATGAATGTCACAGAGGAGAGGAATGGAGTTAAAGTATGAACTGCACGAAAAAAATGCACCACACATTGGAGAGCCCACTCTCACCTCTCGCACATAAACAGGAGGCGAAACTATACGTCACAGAATATTAGGCTTGCGCATTTAGCACACTTCTTAAGTTCTGCATGCTTGCTGCAGACACAAACACACCTCCTGCAGTGTGCTGCTTTATCTTTATAAGGAAGCTGTGGTTTGCTCATTAATATAGGTCTGTTGGTTGGGACACACAAGACAAGTCTAAAGGCAGCTCTGTGTTTCTTCATGTTTCAGTTAGTAACTGTCACCATCCTGCTATGACTGCTGATTTACATCTGCCTCCTGGTCAGCTTCCAACTGTGACACACTGCATCTGCTTCTACCCAGATGGAAAATATATTCCTGCCTGTTGCTGCTTAGTTGTCATGTTATTTCTGGTACACAGAGAGCAGGAAAAAGTAAAAAAAAATAAAGTAAAATAAATTATATAAGATGTTAGACAAAAGGCAACTTCTTCATATTAAACTTTTTAGGTTTAAAACAATAATAAATATCACACTAACCTGAAATCTCTTGGCAATTTCCTACTACTGTCTACATAAATGTGGGGTCTAACATCTTGCCAGAATCTCTTAGTGCACAGAAACATAATTAAATTACTGCATAAAAACATAAAAAATTTTAATTTACTTGTTTTATGGAATACAAATTGCCACGATTGTTTATATACACATACGGCATTAAAATTGTTATCAAACACTTAGTAGTTTTTGTGCAAAGGTTTCAAACTTCATCGTGAGAAATTTTCAAACCTCCAAATAAAGCAAGAGACAATTAACAGTCAAGGTATAACAAGCTTTTGAAAAGTCCCAGTTTCCAAGCACAAACATCTTCTGAAAAAGTGTCAAAATGACCAGTTTTCTGAGTCTATATGCAACATAGAGAACAGTAGCATTGAACTGCTTACACAGGTTGCTGTGCACCCTTGGAAGCTGCCTCACAGAGGCCTGGTACACTTCTCTTGTTCACAGAGAAACAACCAAGAGAAAAGTGCTTGGAAATATTTATGGTTGTGAAAAAACAGCAACTCATGCTGTGGAAACTAAGGAATTGCACCCATTATTCTTATTAACACATTGCTGTTTTAAAACTATAGTGAACAAGCTTTCAGAAACAAAGATACGTCACTAAAAGGGCAAATAGCCTGACAAATTAAGCTGCTAACATCAGCTTGTTAGAATCTCATAAAGAAAACAGCAGGGAAAAAAGAGAAGCATCATTAATGAACAGTTGTCTTTTACATGGAATCCTGGATAGAAAACATATAAAACACAACATGACAAAATATCAGACATACAGAAATCTACAAAACAGACAATCAACAAACCCACCAGAAAACAGACACGATGAAATATGATCAAGAATAATGCTGCAAAGTACAAACAGTAAGTTAAAAAAGTCAAATTAACTACTGTATATGTCAAGATGGCAGGAAGGAAAGTTGCATGACTAACTATTGGCAATCCAGTTTGAAATTTTATTAAACAGATTGAATGCACCCATTCTCTGAAGTTACTGGAATAGACTTCTTTAATATGTAACAGTAAATGTTCGCTGACTAAATGCTCTCTTTCATAGAGGAAGAATGCAGGCCCCCCTTGCTGCAGCTTGATGCACTGAGCATGCTTTTTTTAAGTGTGTGCAAACATATATGTGCGCAGACAAGCGGTTTAAAAAACAAGACACGTGTTTAACTCTGAACCTCCAAATATAGAGATCTGGGGATAGGAAAGAGAGGAAAGGGAGGAGACAGAAGGTGGAGGAGGAACTTTAAGAGACAGCGAGATAAACCGACGACCAAAGGTTGAGCTGAGACAAGGTTTCCGTTTTCAAATAAGCTCAACTGAATCTTCACATCAAAAAGTTTAATAAAATGATATTTTTTTGTTCCAAACCAGATCTGAAAAATCCCATGCTACACTATGCACAAATGTAAACAAACACCTTCAATCTTCTGTTGACTTTAGAGTCGAGGCTGTTTCTATATCTGGGGGAAAAGGGTGTGTTTTCTCTGTGGAGACCCTCCCCCTGTACGAGGGCACATCCAGTCCACCAGAAGAGAAAGACAAGCTGAAAGTACAGACTCACATTCTATCAAACACTCACATTCCTGTAGAGCTGTCAGGAACATGAGAATTTGTTTAGGTGTTGTGTTTTGAGTCTTAAACAATTTAGTAACAAAAATCATTTTTTTTGCCATGTCTTGCATATTTCAGACTTCAAAGTGACACCATCACTGTTTAAGAAATGTTATCTTCTTCTCCAGTTACATCCTTAAAAACAAAAAGGAATAGAAATTTAACCCACGCGATAACTCTTGAGAAAAATCAGTTAGTCACAGTTTTGGCTGAAAGGTGAAAAGGTCATGCTCCACGTTAGGAGGAAGGGAAGAACAAAAAGAAGAGAGTGAGGTGATGAGCGAGACGGGTGGAATGACAGTATAATAATGTTCATATGTGTATGAGGGTGGAGGAGGTGAACGCCCATGTGAGCATATTTGAAGATATGTGTGTACTCCTGTGTGGATTGAGCTCTACATAGTGCTGTGCACTAAAGTATAAATTTGACACAAACTATTTGGTCTTTCAATGTCAAAACAGTTATCATGATTTACCTTTAAAAAAAAGTGAAATTAATTGATCAAATGTGCTTTGATTATTCCAACATGTCAGGAGACTGTAAGCTATTAACATCCATTGATCTTATGCGTTAATGAATATCCATTTCATATCTGATTATTTTTTCTGGGCCTTGAAGTCGTATGTATTCAATTGACTGTTGTGAGGCGGCTGTGTTAAAAACAGAACAAGATCTATAAACCACCATCATATCATAATCAAATGTTACTGTTGTCGGATAGCAAGTTCCTGCATGCTGTTACCCACCCACTGTAATCTCTTCTAACAACATTTGTAGAGGTCTGAGGTAATCAGTAAAAATCTAAGGAGGTGATTTTAGATTTATACAAGTTTAGAAAGCCTTTTGAAACAACTGTAAGTTTGAAGATCACCTTAAACAATTCCATAAAAACAGATGTCTGTTTGAGACAAGTTTGGTCTCAAACATGAGTCTTCAAATCCAGACCTGGAAGGCCGATGTCCTACAACCTTTGGATGTGTGGCTTCAGCACAAAGACGCATCTGTGTTGAAGGTCCGATGGCTCCACTTCATACTCCAGCCATTGGATTCTGGTGTATTGGACCAGAGACATCTAAAAGTTGCAGGACATAAAGCCTGTATTTGAATATCCATTCAAATCCTGGTCTAGAAGAAGAGTCAAAAATTTGCTTCACAGAAAATTGAACAACCCAAGAACCATCAAAGCTCAGGATTGTTTTTAATACAACTCTTTCAGAATTATAAAATATCTGTATGATATTTTATAAAGAAAAGTTGCTGTACTGGCTTCCCACAGTCTAGATATTAATCCAAACAAAAATTTGTGGACTATGCCTAACCCCTCAACTGTTGTCATGCATTGAGTTTTAAAGCAGCCAAGGAATGACAAGTATCCCATAAATGTTGGTTTGTGCATATTCCACACATACCAAGAACCCTACTGGAAGCATTTTGCTACCACCTTCCATTCAGAGAGCTAATTAAGCTTAGCTTTGCTAGCTTTAATATGCTAATTTGCTGTAATATGCTGATTAAAGCAGCATATTGTAGATGCTATTTTTAAATTAAACTAATAAAATAAATTATTAAGAACAAATAATATAATGACAATTAAACATATAACCATGATGACTGTTTCCAAATTCTGATTGAAATAGTAAACACATTAAGGTAAGACCCATTGAGTTCTATAAGCCTAAACTGAATAGAAAGAAAACCTTAATAATATCTAGTGATGACTGCCTAGAAAGGTAAGAGCAGGTTGAAGGTACAAGTGATAAATATGCAAAGTCTCAACCAATCTCGTTTAATGTACTCTTGACTTCTGTTAGATTTCAGCACTCCTCTGGATGCGAAATAAACAGTTTAATTTGCCCAAATTAGACATTTTGTGTAAAAATGAGTTAAAATTACCACAGATAAACCTGATGACACTGCTTCCACTTATGTGAAACTTGCCTTCTGTATATTCTGTAGGGTCATGCAATGTGTTGGTTGCTATGAACAAATTCCCTAACCAACATTTAAAACGTTTTATGCAATCCACTTGATCTTATTTTACGTAAATCTAATTTATGACTTGTAACTATTTACCACAAGAATTACGTGACTTTCACAGCCTACATTTAATACGAATTGCAAGACTTTTTTTCACTCTCCTCTCTGATTAAAGCTCTATAAAACAATTAAAGGAACCAAACAATGTACAAGAAAAATAATCAAGAAGTGACTTATGTACAATATCCAGTAACACAAAAATTGCAATTAGAGGAATTATGGAGATGGGGAAAAAGTGTGGCAGCCCGATTCTTGGTGACAGGCCCGGCCAGCTCAGAGGAATGTTCCAGAAAAATATGCTGCCTATTCATGGAGGACAGGAAATAAAGCTCTCTCTCTCTCTCTCTCTCTCTCCCTCCACCTCATCTCTTTTCCCTCTCAGTCCTCAATCCTTCACTTTACATTCAGCTGCTTCTCTTTTCACCTATCTCTCATGCTCTTTAATTTCATGATAGGGGAACTCTTCCGTTGTACGATTGTGCCGCATTGCTTTTGCTTGTATTCCAAATAGATATATGGATAGAGACAGGGAAAAAAAATAACTAAGTCATAAGCACTGGCCCAATGTCTTGCTAACACATAGTCACTGTTTCACCAAGCAAACCAACTGCTGGTTACCAACAAAAGTGGACAGTAGAGACGATTACCAACTAAAGTGAATGATCAGAAATATTACAAGAAGAGTTAAAGCTTATAAAGAACTACATTTCTGGGAGGGCTATAGAGTGAAATGTTGCGAAGGTCGACAGTGAAACTGGATGATAACATAGATTAATGGATTCAAACTGCATGACATAACATGTTTCTCCAACTAGATGAGTTCCCTTTTCTCCAGATTAGTTTTCTACACCCAAGTGTTCAGAAAAATATGAGTCACATTGAAAGTGTCCTGATTATTGTACTGACAGATGCAGAAGACTGAATTAAATGTAAGATTTTACAAAGACACTGTATTGTAGTTTTTTCTAATATTTCATTATAATTAAATAACATATGCATGTCTGTAAACTCCAACATGCATGCCCTCTGATCCATTTTGGTCTGGGTATTTAAAAATAAAGGTCAACTAAAGGTCAGAGTGGGGTTAATCCTGAGGTCAGTTTAACTTATAATGAGAAGGTTGCTCAGCAATTCCAATAGGTCACTGAAGGAGATGTCCATTCACTGTCAACTGCCTAACCCAAACACTAACTTCTAATCTTCACCAAAACCAATCAATATTGAACCTACACCTACTTTGGACTACATCCAGAAAAACAGGGCAGGATTTTTTGCTTAATTTGGCCCTAATTTGAGCCTGAAAATTGAGACAACAATCAGTTATTAGTCTTCAATGCTAGAGAGTTGATTTGCATCATATGTCTTCAGGACATGAAATAAACCCACTAAGTAACATAAGCTTATTATGTTACTTACAGCTTGTTAGTGATTACATACTTTCAGGTGTTTAACTTTCAGATGTTTACCTTTTTCTTGTTGAGTCATTTATGCCTGTTGGAAAAAACAGACTTACTTTGCTAATTAGCAGTGCAAGTTCCTATGTTCCTATGTTTATCTTTTAGGGTGTGAGCTAATAGGTCAAATAGCAGCTGTAGTCATATGAATGTCTTTATATTTAACAGGATAATATTGCAAAGAAATGCGTCATAAAAAGCCATAGCGAGTTCAATGTCAGAGTGAATCATAAAGGTGACAAATACCAAACTCAAAATGGATATAGAGCTACTGTGAATAAAGAGCTAAAGACGTTAATGGAAGAAGCCTCACAAGAAACCAACAGTTTTAAAAGTGACGCTGATATTGAGCCATTACTCAATGATATTGTTCACTTTGGTGATAAACAATGCAACATCATATGAGTCTAAATAGCCATATATACTGTAGAGACAACAAGATAGGATTGTGGAAACCAAAAATGAGCCGAATTTGTTTGACTCAGACCTCTCTGCACCTGTAATTCCCTATAATTCCCTCATACAGTTCCCACACATTTCTTGCCGCTTTCTTCTTTACCCCTAAACAGTCGTCTACATAACCCCTGCACCTTACATCGCATATTAAACAACAGCAGAACAACAGAGCAGTTTCTTGTCTCTGATGACATGCAGTGGGTAAAGAAGTCACATACACACAACAGCCTTTACAATGCAACACATTGATGTACTGCAGTAATTAGTATGCAAATGAAGAGAGAGAAATACTCTGAAGATCTTTCAGGACTTCCCATGCTTCCATAGGCATGGTTAACAGACATAAATTCATCAAAGGCTGATCTGACTACTTCATTACGATCAGTATTGCCATCTTGACTAATCTTAAATACATTTTAAAAACGTGAAAGAGGAATTCAAAAAAGAAAGTTCTTATCCTTCAGTACAGCTTGATGGGTTAACAAAGCATTTCATTTTTAACCAGAAATTTTTCAAGTTGGAAAAATTAACTGAGAGGACCATAAAACTAAGACTTTTGAGCATATCAACTATCTTCCTTAATTCTTCTCTTGGGGAGCAAAGCAATCAGAAGCAAGGAAAATGCATGGTGTTCCTTGACTGCTTTCCAAATGACAGTCAATGGCATTGCGCCTAGGTATCTCCATTTCCATCTGCATTTTTCTTTGAATATTTTGGATATGCTCTGTGAAATATGGAGTAGGTGAATCTTCAATTACTGAACCATGAATAGGTGGGTGGTTCCCTGTACAATCTCATTTAGTGAACATGTTGCTGCAAAAGTTCTTAATACAAAAATTCAGAGAAATGTTTTGATAATATATTGTATTTGTAACAGTAGTTGACCTAACCTTGTTAATTTGCTAATCCAATTAGTTTTTGCCCTTGAATCATAGCTTAGTTGGATCTGATATCATTCTCAGAGGTACAGAAATGGAACACTATGTCAGCCGCCATAAGTGCTTCTTCCAGTTCTTACTGTGTGTTTTGGTTAAAAATATCAGTGTTTGATCTGGCAGCAAACACTGCCAGATCAAACTGCAGTCAAACTGCAGTTATACTGCAAACATTTGTACACACAGTTTCTGTTCTCTTACTTTAAGGTCACAAATGTGCTTTTGATTCAAAATACATGGAGTAACAAGCTATTTATGCAAAGAGTCAAGCTTTTCTATTAAGCTCATTTTTGCCACAGTGAGAAGCATAAACATACAATACTGAAAAATGGAGCATGTGACAACATAAAAGAAACAAGTCAACATGTATAGAGAGCAAAACAGTGACAGGAAAGAAGCTGAAATTGAACAAGTCTTAGTATGATGAGCTCTCTACAGAGATTTGTACATTCCAAAAACAATTAATTAATTCTGGCGCATATAGAGAAGATATTTAAAAATATAAATGGCTCTACAGAAAGTAACATTCACATGTGTTCTTCAATAGGACCCAGAAAAATCCAACCTATAAGTTTATATCCACTAAAACTGTGAGCATAAAGTAAAATACAATGTCAAAAGTAATTTAACTTCAGAGACGCAAACAAAAGGAAACAAGTTGAAAGACTTGAACTTATTAGTTTATCTTGCAATAAAGAGTGAACACAGACTGTGCAGTAATGAGACAAAAAGAGAAAAGATTACCAAAACGACTGACCACAGGATCTTCTAAGTGGTGGCTCAAACATGCAAATGGGCAGTTAGGAATAGTGTGAGAAAACCTTCAAAAAATGCCTCCACACTAAACAGTGAACCACAGATCTTCCTATCCCATCATAATAAACTGAAGATCTGAAAACATTATAATTGACCAAAACCTGAAAACTCCAGTCGATTTCAAATCATAATTAACATTACAACCTAATTCTGCTGAAACTGTGAATCTTAATATTTCATGATAAATAATTCACCAGCAAAGTGAATAAAGACTTTCTAGTATTTTCTAAGCAACTGCAGTTACACTGCTGGTCACTTTTGAGTAAAAGCTCTGAATAACAACCAGACAGAGGTTTTGAAAGAACATGATTATCTCACAGTTAGATTGACATTAAGTGGCTGAAGGGCAAAAAATGAAAAGCTATTAACTTAACATGGCACAACATTTGTACAATTTGATCAAATAAATCAAATCTTCAAGAATAAACTGTATTTTCAGCTCCTTCTTATATATATATATATATATATATATATATATATATATATATAAAAATCAATAAACACTACAGAGAATAAATATATATAATTCGGTTTTGCGGACATATTCTAAAAGTTTTGGGACATATTCTGCCAAAGCTTTAATAATAAGCCAAAGAAAAAATTAAGCTAACCATACACAATAATTAAGGCTTCACATGTACCAGTTTATTTAAAATGTTAAAAAAGATAAGTTGAGTTAAGGAAACTAAACTATAGTGTGCATTTTTAGAGAACTATTCAATCTAAACTTGTTATATCTCTAAGATGCCTGAGCAAAGAATATTGCCATTTTATGGTTGCTATTTTAATACTGCCTCTGTACTTATCACAAATGTACAGTTTACTGTTTTAAAAACAAAGAGAGAAAATAATTGGTTTTATTTTTGTAGTTTATGTATTTTCATGGATAAATGCTCATTCATACGTTACCTTGGATGTCAAAAAACAGGTCAGGATGCTACTTACTCCTCTAAATTTGTCTATCCAAAGTTATTAGTTCTGAAAAACAGTAATGTTATTACTTAAACAACGATATTTATTCTTGTTCCGTTTCATGTACCTTTAAAATAATCTTTTTTATTAGTCAAATCTGTCAAAAGTAATTTTGATTCTATAATAGCAGCATTCAGATGCAGCCACACATACAGTATTAGAGATCAATATAGCCCCAGAGCTGTGCCGAATATTGGATCTAGCCTACATAATCATCTGTAATCTCTGACATAAAATCCTGTAGACATCCATTGGAGGGCTGATGACAAGCACTCATCAGCTCAAAGCATTTAGTATCCACCACTTCACAAAGCACCACCAGCTAGGAAAAAGAATGCTACAGCCATGAACTGTAACCATGCAAACAGAACACCATTACACATGAGATGAACTCTGTTTTCTGAAAGACAGGCTGAACACACAAATGACAAGCTGAATGGTGTCTCTTAAGTGTCTTAGATTATCAGTTGACCTGCCCATGAATAAAACTGGAAACTGTAACTGAGCTGCAGGCAAGGTACATAATGCATCAGCAGGCTGTTGTTGTGTTTAGGTAGAATCAAGCAAAAATCTCAGCTTTTATTGCTACTATCCTCAAATAAGTTTCATGCTAATCATATTACATTAATCCTCCAAACAGCCTAACTAGACACTGGTGGTTCCGTATATGAAGATGAAAAGGCACACAGTAGGTCCCTCGTGAACAGTATCTTGCACAATCCAGTGTTTTTAACTGCTTTGTTTGTATAAAAGCATGCGATTCAGCTCCTTAAGGCTGAACATTAATGTACACAAACACAGCAGTTTTTGCTTTTTTTTTCATCCAACAGAGTTTCACAATCACTCTTACAGTGTCTGATCTTGCTGTTCTTTCTACCACTTCAAAAATGACTGCATTTTTTAAATTCCACTATTTTCACCTGCAACATCATCCAAGAATCAATTATGGTTTATTTCCTGGGTATGTGTTTTTGCACAGGACAAGCCCAGGCCCAGGCCTGCTGAACAACATGTACAATGCCTTCAGGGTTGGTTACAGCAAATATCTGCATGACGTCACGCTCAGCTGAGGACAAAGCCCACTGCTTTCTCCCAGACAGAGAGAGGGAGAATAAGGTGGGGGTGGGCTCTTAGTGCAAAGCGTGGACTTTGCTGCTGCAATGTGAATGTGTACACTATGTTAATATGTGTGTGAAATATGAATAGCTCTACCGTTGCATGAATGTGAGGCAGCTGCAGGATTCCCACATGCACGTGTGCAATAAAGGTGAGACAGAGGCAGTGTGAGTCTGCAAGCACGTGTGCATAATGTGTAAGTAAGTGCCTCCACCCATGCTTATCAGTTTAAATAGAGGTAGTGCATGAAAGATAAGACCTCCAATAATGCAATGAAAGCCTAGCAAATGATAGGGTTTTTTTTAGAAACAATGCTACAAGGCCAACATCAGTAGCCTGTGCAGTGCATGATGCAACACAGCTCCCAAGTGCAATCAAAGGGAACAATACACCCACTGCTGTGCTAGTCACCTGCACGCTTTACATTGATCATCATCATCAACTCCCTTACTTAGCTTGAGGCACTGTCTTAGTTATTTTGCATGGCTTGTTGATATTTTCCTATTTGCTTAGTCTCCAGATGCACAACCCAAGAGTGTATGAAGATTAAAATAAAGCATATGCATCATATGCAAACAAATGCACAACCCAAGAGAATGATAATGACATTTTGACTAACACTTCTTTATCAATAGCAGCACAGCGTGCATGCAGACGAATAAAAAAGTGCAGAGAAAACAGACAAAGCAGGGGAACGCCCCCTTTCTTAATCCTGCAAACTACTCTTAGGTTATCAGCTGTCTCTGGTTGGATGCCAGTCATTCTTTCACCTGATTCTTAAGAATGATGTCTGACACAACCTGGATGATAAACCGGGGAGGAATTTCAGCCGAAACGAGCTATGTTACAAGTTAAAAACAAAAAGCTTTTGTCTTATTTCCCAACAGACACTCTAAAAGCTTCATATAATGCAGTTATAAACGACTACCAAAAAAGAAAAAAAAATGGAAAAAAAGGACATAATGATGATTCTGGGGTTACAAACCTCCCAAATTAAGGTGGACGCAGGAAACGAAACACAGCCCAGACAGTCAAGACTGACGCATTCCTGTCGTCTCGGAGTTTGGCCTTTTTGTTATCTCTGCCCTGCTGGCTGCAGCGTCAACGTTGCCACTTAAAAATCGAAGCCAGAAGTTAGCCGCCTGAGCAGCGGAGGTGACGGCTCAAAATACTCGGTTACAGTCAGTCTCGTCCTCTCACACAAGTCTCTTGCTGCTTCACGAAGCTACGTCCATTCCTCTATATCTCTGTCTTCTTGTTTTGTGTGTGTATTCGCAGCTGTTTTCCTTGTTGTAACCTTAGCCTGAAATTTCTCCTGTCTCTTTAAGGTACATTTCCGGGGTTCGCTGACAACTACGCGGAAGGCGGGACTTACCGGCCAGCTGGGCTTTTGCCATTTATCCGATTGGCTGCTTGTGGTCCTTTTATCCAATCAACATTCAGCCACTACCAATTTTTTTAAAACATGCAGATTTATTCAAAAATACTGCTCTTTGATTGGCCTGTGGATTAGTAAAACCTCCACCTACTACACGTGCTTTTCTCCCCTCCCAGTCTTTAAAGCTTTTGTGCTGAACCCTCGATACACACTAAATCCTTTGATATCTAACATTTACCTCCTGCCTTTAAGGAAGGACGAGACAGTTCATCCGCAACGATACGTGGCTGAAACGTAAAAATATCTTACAGCCAGGCTGACAGTGTGTGAAACTGAGTGGTAATCCCCTTCTTTTCCTCCCATTTGTACTGAATTAGGGAGAGCCATGTTTTCACAGAGCTAAGAATAGATCAGCTACATGTATCCCTATAGTGCCTTGCAGCTGCAGTGATTCCACGCCCATGTTAGCACACTGGGGCTTTATTTTCTTCTGCCATGTCAAGGAAAAGATAAAAGAGAAAGGCCTGTAAGCATGAAATGACACAGAAGCCTCTATGTTTTCTGCTCTGAATCCATTCATTCATCTGTCTCCTTAAACTCTTGACAAGCTCTTTGTTTTAATTCCTAGTTTTTTATTATGATTTACAAACAACCTGCTGTCAAACCTGCCTAGCTACAGCTGCCAAGCAGCCAAACAGACGTGACCACTTTATTAGGTTTATCTTCCTGGCATCATGTTAGACTCCATCTTGCTTTCATATCTGCCTTAGCTATTAGTAACATAGATTCAACAAGGTGTCCCAAATATTAATCACACATTTTTCACTTGCACAGTCGCCAAACCTTAAAGGTGCTCTATAATAAAATACTTCTTTATGCCCAGAGGGAATTTAAATGTTGTAACTCCTCATACAACTTTCTTCAAACAATAGTAGCTGTGGGCAGGAAGGAACTCCTGTAGCTGTCTGTAACACAGTGAGTCTAAAAGCAGCCTCTGAAGATACTCATAAGACAATATGCTGCGTTTTACTGCAAATAAATTCCCTAAACTTCTTCAAGAATTAAAACTGCTCTGTTCCTTCTTGCAGACAACTTGACTGTTGTATCTCCAGTCCAGACTGTTTTCCCAGGTACACTTATGTACTTATACTCATCTCTGAAAAACCCAAAGACTGCAGTATCATCTGAGCACATCCGGTCTGGTAACTGTGTAAGCCACTGGATTATGGTGAATTCACTGTTCTTAACAAATTAGTTCAAGATGTTATCTTTTTAACATGTCAGATTAGCTGGGTTGAGGTACCAATTAAAGATAGGTACACTGTGTTTATAAAAGGTTTTGGTATGGTTTACAACAAACCTGGGTTGACTGTAATGTTTAGACTATACTTGATATTAAAAGGCTTCAAAGTGTGTCAAGAAAACATTTCTCCCCTGGCAGTGGCTATTTCCACACCACTGCTAGTCTGAGTTGATGATACAACGTAGGATGGAGCAATCTCAGGAAACCTGCAGTTTCTGAAACACTTAGACCAGCCCATCAAACACTAACAACCATGACATATTCAAAGTTTCTATGGTCATAAAATTTGATGATGGTCGGTTGTAAATTCAGTAAGTCACATTTGCATGGTTAAATGTATTGCTATTCTTGGTAACAGAATTCGACAGGTGTACCTATGTCAAATACAGTCAAAGTGTGATTACAGTATAGACTAGCATTGGATGATAAAGGTCAGATCCCTGAAGTTTAAATCTACACCAACAGGTAATGGCTCACCCAACTGCCCTCTTTTCTACTTTGTCCAGAGACAAAGTAGAAAAGAGGGCAGTTGTGAGAGACGAATAGCTGCAGCAAACATAACAAAGGAATATGAGAAGGTCAAGAGAAGCTCAAAGAGAAGTTATAAAAAGACAAAGCCTGAAAATATGAATACCTTCTGAGAACTCTGACCAGAAGAGTGTAGTTCAAGAAACAAAATTCTGAACAGATGATGGCCCGATTTTAGCCAAGCTACATACAATGCAATGCTCCAAATTTCCCAGTAGAATACTCAAGGTTGAGGTGGAACCACATCAAATGTGACTGTGATAAAATTACTTTTATTTTTAGACAGAAAATCAGACTACATATATAAACCCCAAGCTTGCAAAAATCCTAAGAAAGCCCAATATGATTTCTTTTCCCTTTGTTACATTTGGAAATGTGTTTTTACTTTACTGAAAATATGACACAAAACCTACTTCCTTCTTGACAAGTTAAGGTGACTTTAAAAGGCTGCATGCTATATTTTTTGGCAAAGGGAAGTGGAACACCACACACTGCATATTCAAAAGCAGTCATTCATCTACAAATGACCCCATTTGCCTTTGCTCCACTTTTCTCGTAAATCTTTCCGTAATATGATCTGAAAACCAGGGAGAAAGCTCATCATTTATATGGCTACAGCCTGGCCAAATAGAAAACATATGCTAAAAAAGGTAAAGCTGCATTCATAATAAAAACAGGACTGATATCTTGTTAACTTTTTAACATGTAGTCTCATTTGGATTGTTCACGCCACCTGCTGTTCACTGGAATAAAAATACCTTAAAACAATGTTTTCTATTAACTGTGGGGCAAAGCAAGAGCCTAACAAAGCATGAGGGACAACTTCTGTTAACATAAAATGCAATTTCAAATAGAATTTTATTACTAACAAAATTTCCCCTTCCTTAGGCTTTTCATTATGTAAAATATAACTATACAGCACAAGAGGGTACATGTCCTCATTAAAGGTGGGGTGTTTTATTGGTTTCAACGCTACAAGAAAACTTCACAAAAACTTCTGCATAAAAACCAATTTAAGATATAAAAACAACATCATTCCAAACCTTGGTTCTGTACTAACGCATGAAATCAAGTTTTAAATGTCAGAACTGGGCGGCTGTTTGACCGATTTAGTTTTTTTTGATCCGCCTGTGGCGTGTTCCCGCTTCCTCTTCTGTTTATTCTTCTGCCCCTCCTCTTGTCTGAATTGGTGTCTGTTGGGGACAAAAAAAAATAAATAAATTCATAACAGTGTAGACTTTAAGGTTCCTTAAACTGAGATAAAGTGTGACTGGATTAGACAATGTAAATTTGAACATTTCCTTAAACTGAAGAAAGTAGTTTTTCGGTACCTTGTCAGCTGATTTCGGTAAGAACAGAAGATTCTGAGTAAAACAATAAGCTGCTGCAGAAAAACTTAATGCAGGGTTCCTCATTATCTATTTAAAAACATGTTGCTTATGTGTCCATCTCCCAGAGCTTTGAGGTGGCTTGTATTAAATCATACATCAACATAAATTAGAAATATGACATCTTCAACGCTTGAATGTGAAAATTAACAAATGAACCATTAGAACTACAGGGCTGTATGACCACTGATGACAGCAAAGGACTCACCAGCTACACAGTATCCACTTGTAAAAACATGGCTGACTCCAAGTACCACAGAAGTGAAGCAATTATCAGAAACTGTGGCTATGCAACTAAATATTAGTTTATGATTCGCAGGAAAGATGAATCTTCCAGCATTTCTTAGTTTACATGGTTTATTTTTTAGTTTGTCAAGAAAGTTGTCAAAACTGCTATTTTTCTAACATTTCTTGACTTTTTGTAAAATATTGTAATACTCAATGACTTTTTCCACTTTTTTGATTTAAAATAGAAGGTGCAGCGTCCCAAATGCATTTGTGTTCATTATAATACAATTTATTTGAAGAATTTAGAAGTTTACTCAGCTTTTTAAGCACACTGCTATTATTATGAACATAACTATATTGCTTTCAGTTGTCTGTTGTGACAATTGTCTGGACCTCCAAATTGAAGGAACTAAATTTTCTTACTTATAACTAATACAGCTTTGCCAAATAGTTTCTTATTTTCCCCCAAATATCTCCAATGTTCTTCAGAAGTGGCAATTCTTTTCCCACTGCGGCTCTTACCTGGACTGCCAGCGCCGGCCACTGTTCCACACTCTCCCAAAAGAGGGAAGCCAGTTGGCGTCTGTATGAGAGCTGTGATCAAAGTTGGCTCCCACTCTATTCGGAGGAAGCTTCCTTAGTTTCTCTTGCTCCTCTGGAAAAAAGACAGATAATGAACCTGTTGTTACACAGTAGTTTGATGTGTCTGGAGTATGCAGTTAAACTGTTTAGATAATTCAAACTTCAGGACTTTCTAGAGAACAAAAGTAACTCATAAATCTGAATTAATGACTAGTTGGTCTTTGTACAGCAAACGACGCAAGTGCTAAAACATAACACGGCTAATACTTTGCTTGAGGAACTCCTGGAGTGACGGGCCGATCTCAGCCTGTGACGCTGCTCCAGACGGCCCCTCTAGTGGATCATCTTGGAGCCAAGGTGGAACGGCTCCTGCAACATACAAAGCAAGGCTGAGCCTTTGAGCTAAACTAAAACCTATTAGAGAAACAACACACCATGTGAGAAGAGCAAAACATTCAAATTAAAAATAGATAAGTCAGAACATAGTCAAGACAAAAGTAATATTCAAAAGATTCGAAAGCTTGTATGCCCAATTTGAAGCTGCCATTTTTGTATGGGTTAATCAGCCTCTGTGCAGGAATGTAAACTTTTCTTTACAGCATTGCTTCAGATTAATGAGGTTCACATAATTGGTTTAATCTCAGAATTTATTCATGTTGAGTCATTTCAACACCAACTATTTTCTGTCATGTTGCTATAGTTCTCCTGCTTTGTTTGGGATAATTTTTCCGTTGATGGCCCGATTTTAGCCAAGCTACAGCAGTCATACACCAGAATAGAATTTAGAGTGAAAATGGAAGAAAATAGAGGAAATTGTGGTCAAATATAAGGTCAACATCTCTATTCTTCCGGAGTTGTCCTTGACTGCAATGTGTGGAGACAGATCTCTGGAGTCAGTCATTGTGAAGTCAGCAAAACAATATGAATAATAAAATAATTAATTAGAAGTTACCTGTATGCACATTTCCACTGCTTGATGAATCCTGCAAAAGAGCAAAAAAGACTGACTATTGAAATGCACCAAAGTAGTGAAAAAAATAATGCAAACATATTAGCATTCAAAGTTTCATTAAAAAGCTGGGAGTTTACCTGATAACCAATAAAAGTCAGGCTTTGTCCTTCAAGTGTCCAGGGCGCCTCAATAATCGGGTCAAACCTGCTCCCAACCTGCTGCTCCGACACTGGAGACTGAAACTGAGAACTGGTTCCCAGACAAGACGATGAGCCCCAAACAGAAACATCACTCATAGTTAAATTAATGACAACATAAAATGCTTTATTTTTTTCATGTCAACAAATTGTTACCTGACAGAAACCTCCACCGATGGATCGGTGCTGCCGGGTCCATTTGATAACTCCCGCTCTTCATTGGGCTGATTTTGATTCAGGAAAAGCCAACATGGGTTCACAGGGGATATCTTACATCTAATAATGCTTCACTTCAGTTTTCTGTGATCGTTAAACAATTTTGGGCCATATATATTTGAATAGAGCCATTGACTAATACAGTTTTTTATGTCTAGAGTGTATAGTTAACTGACAAAGGGTTAAAAAATCTAAAACACAAATAAAATAGAACCCAAACATAAAATATGGAACAAGGTGAAGGGTTGAATTAAAAAAAAAGAGGAAAAAAATAATTAAAACATGGCTTTTTGTGCGTGTGGTAATAGGAAAGTGGTAGAAGGTAAAGTGAAGAAAGTTGAATAGTTATTGAAAATATTTGTGCAAAGATTTATGATTTATTAATGATGAGTAATTTTTAGGGGGAATATCTTTGAAGCTGCTTTAAATATTTAAACAAATTATTTATTATTTATTACAATTATTTCATGTATTTGTTCAGATGAATTAAAGTATATAGTCAAGTTATTAAATAAAAGACTAGACCCATTTATTTGAATTTCTTTAAATTTTTTCTTGAAACTGTTAAAATTCATAACCGATTTTGCTTTTTAGTCTTTTTTTTTTCCTGTCCTGCAAGTTCCACTCAACATTTCTTTCCATATCATGTCGAGCAGTTGGTAAATTACTCTGCAACATCATTACACCTCTCGACTTGACTTTCCAAATAGCTTTTAGTTTATTACAACTTGCATAAGTTAAAATCCTAACTAGTTAAATCTGTGCAACCCAATCTCATATATAATCTCTGGATGAATGTTGTTTATCTCTTGTGATGACTAAACGTTTAGCTGGAAAATAAAGGGATTTTCCTTTTACCATAGAAAAACATCACCCAATCCCACAGTGATGGATACTGCCACTGCATCTTTGGAAAACAAACCTCTAAAAGACACTGGAAAACCTCCTGGCGGTGCTTTTCCTGGGCCCGGATAACATCAGCTTGCTGCACTCATGGGAAGATAAGCAGGAAAACAATACTGTTCGTTAGCATTCACCGCACACTCGCACGCCTCATTGCCTATCAACATAGTCCAGACTGAAATAACTTTAGCGCATAAGTTAACTCAAGAAAGATAATTTAAAAAGAAAGTGTGCAAATGAAATCATGTAAGCACATGGCTGATGTTTTTTGGTTTAATCTCAAGAAAGAAAACAAAAGTACAACTCAAAATGTTTTTTGATTACCTGCTTAATATACTCGTCTTCCTTTTCCACAAAGGTCTCCAAAACTTTTGCCACTTCAGCCTTAAACCTAGAAGGAACCAAACAATGTAATTGATTTTAACTGATTTTAAATCTATATTTCTTTCATACAAACTTGTTGTTTTACCTTTCAGTTTCTTCCTCTGTGATTAAGACTCTATCTCTAAGCTTGGGGTCAGCCTTGTTGTCCCACCAAAACTTATAAGTACTGTTTCTGTGTTCTCGTCTGGAATGAAAAGTATTTGAGATTTTTAATAACCAGTGTTTCGACTTAACTATTTGTCATCCCCAGATCAAGTCACAGTTTAAAATAACATATATCCTGATTTCTACATTTGAAAGAAGTTAATTAAGTCCTCTACATGCATTTTAAATGTTAATTTTCTCCAATATAAACTTCAAAATGCTACAAGTGTTTAAATATTTGGGCAGACTAAAAATCTATTTGCTCCTTTACAAAATAGAAAATTTTGTCTTTTCCTCTGTAGAAAAGACAGAGGAAAAGAACAAATGAATTTAAACACAAAAGTTAACCATAAAAGACGTACGTGGCCATGTGCTCCAATAAGCCTCCATACATCACCGTCATGTTGTCATCTGTGACGTTCCGTTCAACTTCAAGGCCACAGCAGTAGCACCAGAACTTCTGCTTGTGCTGAGTGCAATCAAACTTTTCCACTTGAGGTCTTTTAAGGGTTCGTCGAGCTTCTTTGACCTGACAGACAGCCATCATGAGACAGTCATGGAACAGAAAGAAATTAAGATTACAGTCAAAAAAAAACAACAAGCTAATCCATTTATTAAAAAATGAAGAATTTAATTGGTACAGAGCACTGACGAAAGCCAGAATGCCTTTTTCACTGACGGCTTAAATCAGAACACAAAACGGTAAATAGGTGGACAAAGTTACGTTTGTAATGGTTGAATTATGAAAAAGAAAAAAAAACATATTTTCATGACTTTGAGAGTTTTATTTTTCAAAACTCAACATATTTGATTTGATTGGAAATGTAGTGCAGCAGAAATATTTATTATGAAAATGTAATGATTTAGATTTTTTAAGCTCTAAACTTAAGTCCAAAAATAATATTAGGACTTTAGACCAATCAGGAACTTAAAACCTAGAAACAATCCATTATATAGTAACTAATTCTCTCATTATGAAGAGTATATGTTATCCATTGACAACACAAATAAATCACATGCCATTATTACACTGTTAATATCTGAATAAATGCTACTGGTACAGAAAAGCATGGTATTTTTCAAATAAAGAGTGAAACTCATAGTTTAAACACAGAGTGTTATATATGGAGCACTTATTTCTGTTCACAGATCTGAGGTTCTGCAACAGCTGTAAACTACAATCATCCAAATGAATATGAATTATTGAAATGACCCCAGTCTTCAAGATAGGAGTAGATGTAGCTACATTACAATTATATACTTTATAGTGTTGAACGTCATGACACATTTGGGAAGGACTGTTAAATAATAATTTAAAAATGTGCAGAAGAAAGGGAGAAACGGCGAAAAGACAATAAACAATCCCACGGTTAGCAGCTAACATCATTAGCAACTGGTCTGGCATGTCAAGAGCATTAATATTGTAGTATTCGGAGACGCAAAAGGATAGAAAAACACACAACACATTGAAAACGACATTTTTGCACAAACTGTGCTGATTTAAGCCCCTCACCTTTTCAGTAAATTTAAGCAGGACGACCCGGAGCCTGCTCTGGTGATTTTTTCCAAAGATGTGTTTCTTCTTCCCGCAGAATGTTGTCTGGTTACATATGGCGCAATAATATGCACCCATTTAGTCCCTGTGTAATAATCCCAGCAATTACTGAACGTTAAAGTCAAAAACCACCTAAATGTACTGTTTATTTCATATTGACCCTCGGGATACCCTGCGGTTTGACTTCTTCGTTCGTAGTTGACGTTTGGCAAACCACCGCACATAGAAATTTACTGCCACCTGCTGGACTTTTGAAAATTACATTTCATTGGTGACCCAGAAAAGGTTGCAATGAAGTATTTTCTAAACAATAATCTTAAATTTTACTTTTAAAAGGTATTTTTAAAGTATTTAGAGACTTTAATAAGACAATCCATGCATTCCTCATAAACCTAATATTCTGGTAACACACTGTACATATAATACTTGATTTACATCCACTTGCAAGAGTTTCTTTTTGTTTTATTTAGTTTATAATGTAGCAATTTTTCTGATAAAATATTGTTTCATTATATTTCTTTTATTATTTTACTATCAACTCTGTGGTGTGCAAGCTTTAGTGTCTTTAGTCAGGATTAGGTTTGTTAATTTAAATGGTTTTAAGTTATAAGATACTTTTTAGTTTTCACTTATCTGTAGATTTTATTTTCTAGGAAGAGAAATTTGCGCCTCTTGACTCCTTTAAAAATTAAGCAATGTCCCCCTCTAGTGGTCTGAATCAGTTTAGTCATAAATACGTTGTACTTCCTGGTCCTTTCCCAAAGTGTCCCTGTGAAAATTATGCTCGTGTTTCCTTTGGTATATTTAGGAAACACGATTCAGTAAGTTTTAGCCCACATTTATTTATTGTGAAGGTTTTAATGGCATAAAACTTCCTGCCATGACAGGCGGGTTGTCGTCATGCCCCGCAGTTTCTGGGCTGTGTTGTTGGTTTGAATTACAGAGCATTACATTTTAAAAACCGAGGATGCTTCTCAGTTTGTGACACGGAACTAACTGCTGACAGCTCTCCTCCGTTTCCTGCCCCCAGCTTTGGTTTTACTTTCACTCTTGACAAACGGCGAGGAGAAGGCAAACGGTAAGGTGGAAGAATATTACATGTTTAAATGTAATATAGATCAATATTGGAGCTTTAAGGTCATACAGGTTCTTGCTTTGTGTGAAATTTGTATTCTTCTAGTTGTTTTGCGTCTACAAATGAATGAAGGTTTTAGTAAAATCGAAACTGCTGTGCTCATGTCTTTCCTGCTATTGTCCGTGAATGTGTTGCAATGATCTGATTAAACTTCTCAACTGTGGTAACTTACTTTGTGAAATAACTATGGATCTAAACTGAATTCTGCATGTTTGCTCTTTTTACTAATATTCCAGGTGAAAGGATTTCCTGCTGTCCTTGCCACCATGTTTCCCCTCCTGCTGGTGCTTTTTGTTTCTATCCATCCCTCATTTGGAGCTCAAATCCCAAATCAAGCCAAAGAGCTTCCTGTAGCAACCAATGGTGAACCCTTCCCTTGGGACCGCATGAGGCTTCCTATAACCATCAGCCCCTTGCACTATGACTTGACCATACACCCAAACCTCACCTCCCTGGACTTCACTGGGGTGGTTCGCATCAGTCTGGATGTGAAAGAAGACACCAGCATCGTTATCCTCCATGCCAAGCAAATGCACATATCCAATGTGGTTCTCCTGGCTCCTGAGGGCGTCCGGCCTCTACGGGTGCTGGAGTACCCTCGATTCCATCAGCTTGCTTTGCTGTCTGAATCAGTTCTGACCAAGGGCAGAAAGTATGAGGTCCAGCTGGAGTTTGCTGCAAACTTATCTGACAGCTTTCATGGTTTCTACAAAGGCAGCTACCGTACGAGCAGCGGAGAGGTCAGGTAAGGTCACAAAATATGATCTTCAACCATTACTGACACTTCCAGTTGGCTCTACACAATCTTTGAATATCTTTGTGTATATTTTACCCGTCTATCTCTCAGGGCCATAGCATCGACGCAGTTTGAGGCGACCTTCGCTCGTGGAGCTTTCCCTTGTTTTGATGAGCCTGCCTTCAAAGCCAACTTCACCATACGGATCATCCGTGAGCCACGGCACATTGCCATTTCCAACATGCCCAAGGTGAGTTGAACATATCAGAGAAAGAGCGACAAGAAAATTATTGTTTAAAAAACATAAAAAAAATCTTTAAGAAGTCTAATTTTCTGTTTTCCGTAAGCAACATAGGCAAGACACAAAATGAAAGACAAGAGCAAAATATACTTAATTTTGACTATAGGCACAGTGCAACATGTAATGGTAAACCATCACTTCCCCACTGAGATGTGTGACAAAATCATAGTGTAGGCATGCTTCAACAGGAACAGTGAAGTTTTTCAGAGTTAACTGGAAAATTGATGGAGTTAAGTAACCGTCTGCGCCGAGTCTTGACATTGGGGATGGAGGTCCAGCTATCAGCAGGACGAGAAATCATAACATACAGCCAGAGATGTAATTGAGTTGTTCAGATGTGTGTAAGTATTGACTCAAGGCAGCCAAATACAAATGCATGTCACACTTTTCAGATTTTTACTTATTAAAATTAGATTGCTAAGATAGAAGTGTTACAAGAAAAATCCTTGACATTTTGTGTCTGTAACATGACTAACTGCAAAATAAAAAGCAGAGATTTTTTCTGTTCGCAGGTTAAAACAGTGGAGTTGCCAGGCGGTTTGCTTGAGGATCACTTCGACACAACCGTAAAGATGAGCACGTACCTGGTGGCCTACATCGTCTCTGACTTCCTGTCGGTGAGCAAAACAACTAAGCATGGAGTTAAGGTGAGAATTCATTCATGGTGCTGGCCAAGTGGTTTTATATTTTATTGCACTCATAAACAGTTTTTTTATTAATTTATTTTACTTTGATTGCCTTCAGATCTCTGTCTATGCTGTACCAGAGAAGATTGATCAGACGGCCTTTGCTTTGGATGCTGCAGTGAAGTTGTTGGACTTCTATGATGATTTCTTTGATATCCCATATCCACTTCCCAAACAGGGTTAGGGAAAACACATTGCACATTATTTGGTCTCTGGAGCATGTCAGCTGACTCTAGGATGAATCCATCTTTAGAATGTGTCCATGCTGCCAGGAAGCATTATAAATGTTAAAACTAATTTAGATAGAATTAAGCATCAATTTGTCAGCATTTGATTCCTGCTTTATGTGGTTCCCTGCAGACCTTGCTGCTATCCCGGACTTCCAGTCAGGAGCAATGGAGAACTGGGGTCTGACCACCTACAGAGAGACTGGCCTTCTCTTTGATCCTGACCGGTCTTCTGCCTCTGACAAACTGGGCATCACCAAGGTCATTGCCCATGAGCTTGCTCATCAGGTGCGTGTTAAATTTGAGTCTTTATTGCTCTTCAAGAGGTTACGGGTGAATTAATCCAATTTGAACCTTTTCACTGATTCATCCAGTGGTTTGGAAACCTGGTGACAATGGAGTGGTGGAATGACTTGTGGCTAAATGAGGGTTTTGCTAAGTTCATGGAGTTCGTTTCCCTCGACATCACCTACCCAGAGCTTCATGTGGTGAGATCCCAACTTAGTAAACTTATTGTATCTTTTTCCTTCTTCTGTTTCTGTTTTTTCAAGTTTAATTCAAATTAACTTTCTCCATGCTGTCTTTATCTTAGGATGACTTCTTCTTGGGCAAGTGTTTTGAGGCGATGGAGGTAGATTCTCTGAGCTCGTCTCATCCAGTTTCTACACCAGTGGAAAACCCCACACAGATCCAGGAGATGTTTGATGATGTGTCTTATGACAAGGTCAGTGGTGTATTAAGCATTAAATATTGTGGATTGTGATTATACAAGGTGCTAGAACTTTATTAGTGAAGATCTGGACAGATCCGCTGATTTATTTTTTATTATTATTATTATTATTATTATTATTATTATTATTATTATTATTATTGTTTTAACCTAACAGTTAAGTTTGTTGATTTAACTGCCTAAAATTTGATTTGATCAGTGGATGCTTTAATGGGGTAAGAGGACTCTTATATATGGAAACTGTATCTTCAGTAATGTGTCAAGACATGTCTGAGACAAGGCTGCGAGAGAAAAACAACTTTCAGAATAAGCAGGTTGAAAGTATTGCAGAGTTATTTTGTTTTATCTTTTTGAGATTTCCACCCTTGTCTGTTATGTTTGTCTTGGAAAAGGCTGATGGTATTACGGAAATCTCAGCGTTCAGGAAAGGATTCACATTTACTAGAATCTACACACTGTTGTTTTTGTAATGCTTGCTAACCATGTTAAACCCAAATATAAGATGCTACAGCCAGTTTAAATTTCAGCTCTGTAATTATTTGTCCTTTGTTTTAAAAAGTATGAATGACCCTCCATTATGTTGTCTTCTAAATATTAAAAAGCAATCCAAATATGTCCTGGACGGTCAAATAATTGCAAAAACCAAAGATCAGAAATATGCCTCATAACTTCAGTCGATACGTTTCTAATTTAAGGACACGTGAAATGACTTAACTTGACTTTATACGCTTTGAATGGTTTATTTTCTTGCTAACTGTTTGTGCTTGTATGTTTTCAGGGGGCATGTATCCTGAACATGCTGCGGGACTTCCTGAGTCCTGAAGCTTTTGAGATCGGTATCATCCGATACCTGAAGCGCTTCAGCTACCAGAACACTGTGAACAGCCACTGTGGGAGAGTCTGACTGATGTGAGTTAAAATCAGATCCTGACTGCGTTTCTCGACTGCAATTAATCTCTAAGTAAACTGTATTACTATGTAAATACCACAGGCATCAACCAGTGGATGAGTGGAGCACTCTAGCATTAGCTGTCATTCTTCATGCAGTCTGAGAAATGTCTTTTTAATTTCTTTTTTCTTCTTGCTGTTATTTTGACTTTGTCTTTTCTGATGTCAGTTTTTATTCTCTGTTAAATTTCCACCAGATCTGCAGCTCAGATGCTCTGGATGAAGGTCGACTGAAACACACAGAATTCTGCTCTAAACGCAAACTCCAGTCTGGATCCTCTGTGAGTTTTGCTGTTTGGTTCTCCAGAATAAATCCACCATTAATGGTTTTCCAGCTAAAGATGTTTAGAATGCCTCAAATTGGTTAATATTTAATTACAGACGCTCATTCTCATTCTGAAAATTTCGAAAACATTTACTCTGTCGAGGAACCGTGTTGAGAAAACGCTCGGTTTTTTATAACATTCATATCAGATAGATGTACTTGGCTCTCTCATCAAGCTTTATTTCTCATAACTCCAGTTACTATAAATATTTTAAGTACTGATTTTAATGTAGATATAAGAAGTATGTTGTGAAATTTTTTGTTTTGTTTTTTTCATTTAAGCATTCTTTGTCACTTCACAAAAATACTGTGACTGGTAAAGTTGTATTAAAGAATTGGCATCTAAATGTGATATGTGGTCACCCATGTTTAGAAGTGGTACTCTGATGATGAGCTTGATGTCAAGACTATCATGGACACCTGGACACTGCAGGAGGGCTTCCCACTGGTCACAGTAGAGGTCAAAGGTCGGGAGGTCAGACTCAGTCAGGAGCGTTTCCTGAGGACAGATGATCCCTCGCTCACTGAAGGGTAATGCACATAAAACACATAAATATACATTATTACAGTTTGCTGACATTCCTTCTTTAAATGATGGTTTAACACTATTATATTTTATTAAATCCTCAGAGTTCTGGTTCTTTATTTAATGGTTCTTGTTTTATGTGGCAGATTCCTGTGGCAGATTCCACTAACGTACATGACCAGTGCTTCCAGCACAGTTCATCGTTTCCTTCTCAAGACCAAGACCGGTGAGGTTTAAATTTATACACATCATCCATGTGCAAAAACTTCATATCAGTTAAATTGTGGTTGTGCTCCTTGCCATGTACATAGATGTACTCTACCTGCCAGAGGAAGTGGACTGGGTGAAGTTTAATGTGAACATGAGTGGCTATTACATGGTCCACTATGCTGGTGAAGGCTGGAACTCCATCATCAAACTGCTGCAGTACAACCACACGGCTCTGTCTGGGAACGACCGGGCCAGCCTCATCCAGAACGTCTTCCAGCTGGTCAGGTCTGTCTCACTCTGGAACAATTTAGTGTGGTGTTAGAATATTTGGGTTTAGTAATGCAAAGCAAAAATTAGTTATATTTTAATCATGCATACACTTAAGTTAAAGAATGTAAACTTATTTGTGAAATGCAACAAAACAATTGTAGACTTGTAAATCCATGCAGTGGGAATGTATAAACCTGGTTCTCCTGTGCGTGTTTCAGTGTTGGGAAGGTGAGGCTGGATACGGCCCTGGATCTGTCTCTTTATCTCTCCAAAGAGACTCAAATCATGGCTGTGACCCAGGGCTTCGGGGAGCTTGTGCCTCTTTACAAACTGATGGAGAAGAGAGACATGACAGTTCTGGAAAATCAGATGAAAGTAAGACGACTTTTATAATATGCCTGGTACCAAACGTATTTTTGGTTCAGCTTGAGTAAAAAACAATTACATAAAATGTTGAGTTATAATTAAAGGGTTAGGGTTAGGGTTACCGATGTACTTGGCCATCCATTGTTTTGGATGGGCTAGAAAAGAGTAGAAAGGCGTTGGACAGACACCAACTTTCCTCTCCTAGGGTTCTGAGTAGCGAATCTGTCACACAAAAATTAGGTCTTCCATATTTGCAGTGATCCTGGAGATTATAGTCTTAATCCAATGTGAGCATAACCTATCAGACTGCATGGCACATTCGCATTTCACACTCCGTTTGTTCTGCTTCAGGGTTACATTGTGGATCTTTTCCGGGATCTTATTGATCGTCAAGAATGGAGTGACTCCGGTTCGGTGTCTGAGCGAGTGTTAAGGAGCTACCTGCTGCTATTCGCTTGCGTCAGGAATCATCCTCCGTGTGTAGCCAAAGCCACCAAGCTCTTCAACCAGTGGAAGGATTCAGATGGCACCATGAGGTCAGGCTTCAGCTTCAGAATAATTAAGCCCTTGACGGGAAAGAATGAACAATGTTTTAAATAATAAAATCCATCCCTTTTCCCACAGCCTCCCTGTTGACATCACTATGGCTGTGTTTGTGATTGGAGCACGAACACCAGAGGGGTGGGACTTCCTCTTTGAGAAATACCGCACTTCTTTGCAGATGTCTGTCAAGAGCCGCATAAAGTCTGCCATGACCGTCACCTATCTGAAGGACAAGCTCAAGTGGTGAGCAGCAGTTAATTTTTGTTAAAGCAGAAGAAGCATTTGCACAACTATTCTTCAAAATCTTTTCCTTGTTTTCCATCTGAAGGATGATGGAGCAGAGTTTAATAGGAGAGGTGATGAAGACCCAGGACCTCCCAGATGTGGTCGTCTCTGTTGGCAGGAATCCTCATGGTTACAAACTGGCCTGGGATTTTCTCCGAGCCAACTGGCACACAATGATCAAGAAGTCAGAGCACTTTACTCTTCACTACACATGATTTTAAATAATAAAAAAAACAAAAAAAAAAACAAAACAAACAGAACTAAGTAGTTGCCTTTATCATGAGATTGAATTTGTGACTGAATTTTTCTGAATTTGTTTTATTCTTGTTGTATATTTATACCTTTTGTCTAAACAGTCATGTTGGTATAAACAAATTAAATTGTACTGCATTTTTATTAACATTACTTTTACTGCTGGTTAATTTAAACAGAGCTTCTAAATTCTGATAATGACTGCATGTAATTGCCTTTTTGAAACAGGTTTGACCTTGGCTCTCACTCTGTATCATACATGGTGCTTGGCGTGACCAACCAATACTCTACCAGGGAGATGCTCCAGGAGGTAAACATTTGTTTCAGTTTATTTTTAAGAAACATATATTTACCTTTTTATGTCAAGGTTTATTGTCTTTTTTTTTTTTTTGCTAATGAGATACTAATGTATTTTTAGAAACATGAGCTTAAGTCTTTCACCTGTTCCTTTCACTTAGATACGGAGTTTCTTCGACTCGCTGACAGAGGAAACTGGGTCAAAAATGAGGTGCATCCAGCAGACCTACGAGACCATTGAGGATAACATCCGCTGGACAGACGCCAACTTTCCTCTGCTAGAGGCCTGGCTGAACAAGCACCAGCACAGACAACCTCATGAAGACTTATAGAGCTAAAGGAGTAGTTTTTGTTTGTTTGTTTTGCTCCACCGTTCAAGCAGATTCTGGTTTCTCTTTCCAGAGGTGAAACCAAATTAGATTTTTTTATTAAGATATTTTATGGAGCTCGGTTGGTTCTTCAAACCTCCACCAACAGATCCCGACTGGAGCTCTTCCTTTATCTGGATTTGTAAAGAGCAGCCCAGATTAAGGAGCAGACGAAAGGCGCTTTTCTACTGGAAAGTTGACCGGTTGTAATTGGCACACATGTTTTCATGTTACTGACATAAAATCAACTTCCTGTCAGTAACAAACTCTTAAACATTTTGCACTGAAACACTGACAAAAATCTTTATTTTTGAAAATGTGATTAGTGTAATTAAATCTACTAAGATAGTTTTTCCTCTTTCTCAAATCATGCTACATATTGTTTTAAGCTTCTCTGCAGCACATCTAAAAATGTTCAAATAGTATTTAATTCCAGACCCACCAAATATAAAGTTATTTACTTTGAGGAAGAAAAATGTTTCTTAAAATATTCACCATACTTAAGAAAAAACTGTTTATAACTTAACAATTAAAGGTACTTTGACTGTTCAGAGCTGAAAACACTGTGCCTGAATATTTCTTCTCTGCGTTGCTTGAATTGATTTTGAGTGTGTGTTTTGGTGTATAAGTGTGAGCTTATGTCAGGTCTTTGGTGGAATTTGTTTTTAACTGCTGTGAAGTTTGTAAAATAAATCTGGGCTGAAGATGCATTTTTTCAGAGAACTGTGACATGTAAGAAATACACTGTTCAACAAATCCTTTATTGGAAGGTATTTTACTACCAGATAGTTTTTCAATAGTAGCCCAACACAAAAGAGAAGTGAAAAGGATGAAGATTGTATACGATTTTTTAAGAGAGACTAAAATAATGGTTTTTTATGGGGTTTTTTTATTGTGTAAACAGAATGGGGAAAATAAATGTTTTTTTGTTTTGAAAGTGGGAATAGGTGAACATCCTCTTGGCAGTAGTTGTCAAATGTGTTGTAGACATGCTCTCATTTACGAGAAAGACAGTGACATTCATGTCACTTCGGCTTCATAATGTTCTTATTTTGTTTTGTCAGGTAGAGAAAATGTTTATTGAAAGAAATTTGGGGAAAAATAAAGTTTGTTTTGGTTGTCCTTTGCGCTGTCCTCCATTCATTACATATATTCATTATGTCTGGACTTTGACTATGCCAGTCAAATACAAATATAATTTGATGTAAACTGTTTTATTGCTGTATTCTATACTTGAACTTCCTGATGGAAGATGAGCCTCTATCTGAGCATCAAGTCCCTTTTTGTCTGAATGTTTCCATGAATGTAGCATCATCCATCTTCCTATCATCCTTCACTGCTAAAGGGAATCATTTTGAACTTCTTTCAACAATTTCTTCAATCTGTGGCATGTCCTTGACAAGCCAACCTCTCAATACTTGGCCTGTCTACTTTGGTTGATAGTCGTATCATAGTAGGTTTGCAGCTGTGGCACAATCTTTACATTTTTTTAGATAGTAGGGTATATTGTTTTACATCCTGATCTCATCTTAAATTTTTCTGTAAAAACTTGAGAGCCATGCATCTTTTTCCTTCCCCCACTCAGGGACATCCACAATTAGTTTTCCACATAAAACCACAATAAAAAGTATATTGAATGTAAGGCACAGTAACTATGGAGATAGCCCAGCCTTTTCTGAACTATTTTATCTAATTGAAAGCCATGAACCATGATTAACCTGCAGCCGAAGAGCAAAGAGCTCTTTTATTATTAGTGATTACTTAAACTTTGTATGTTCTCTTCCAGACAGCGACATGGATGCAACCTTTGTATCTTTAACAGCAAGCAGGAGTTTTTCTATCACTGTGAGACAGTTTACTGGTCTGTGAGGTCAATCTTTAGTCATTACAGCTTTCTTTTTTATTCCAGTCACTTGTGCACATTTGCGCTCTTCACTGCTGTTTTGATTTGCTTTTCTTTCGGACTGCTGCTCTGATTATAATGATTTAATGTCCTCTGCAGCTCAGAGAAGAACAAACAAACACGGGGGAGAAGACGTGATTCCTATCACTGCTGGGTGTGCTTGTTTCATGCAAACACTGTACTTCTATGTAAGAAAAAAAAAAAGAATTTTCATTTGCATTCTTAACAAAGATGCCCTCTCAAGGATGTTTTTCTCTTTTGCAACCTTTCAGCAGTGGTGTAATATTTTCCCCATTTGTTTCAGATAATCAAACTAATTGTAATGTCAGACAAACATAACCTGATGAAATGGAAAACTTTTTTCACATTACTTTGTTGTTGCAGGACTTGAACGACTGCATGACTTGTCGTCTGATGGAACCAAGAATTATTCTCACTTGAAGAAAATTCTGAAATCTATAAAGTCTAGCTCTGGTTGATTCAGACATGCATAAATATTTTGTGAATTATTGGTGAAGGTCCACACTTAACTCTGTGGCATGACCTTAAAATTTCACCACAGAATGTAAAACTCATTGTCTGCTACTGCAAAGACTTTGCAACCGTTTAATGAACGGCAGTGCCACTTCAGGTAGGAAGATAATGACTTCAGATGAATTTGGATTCTTTGCAATAAATAAAATAATTTATTTAATTTAGTTTTTTTATTATTAAACTTTAATTTACTCAGGTTTCTGTCATTTAAAGAAAGTCTAAATTTCAGACTCTCTTTATAACTTTGTACATCAGGCTTATTTTAACTGAGTTTAGCATCAGTGTGATTTCCATAAACAACTCAAACCTTGTCCATTTTCAAAAGGTAGTTGTTTGCTGTGAGAGATACAGAATGAAACAACTGTGTCTTTGTGGGTCAGATAATGACTCAACGTGTGGTGGAAAGCTGTTATCCTGAACTCTTTCTAAACTACTTTAGCAATCATTTGTGCGGAAAAGCACGGCTATTCCTTTAAATCTCATAACACGCCATGAATTCTCATGAGAAACCATTTGTCACGGAGTAATGTAACATAACGTCAGTCTCACACAGGTCACACATAATGTGTGCATGTTTTACATGATAACCTATATTACGGCCTTTGGTGAGGCTTTTGGTGGTTGACCAGCTGAGGAGAGTGATTTCTGAATGCATTTTAGTGGCAGATAAACGTTGTGGGCTTTGCCCTTGCTCTCATGCATGAGCACACACAGCACACACACACACACACACACACACACGCACCCACGCTCTCTAACCCCTGGTCATCACACCCATAATAAAAACTGCACTCTGCTCCAGTAAGTTTGTCCTTTCAGCTCCACACCTGGGAAAGACACATCACGTAAAGGTAAGATCCTCTACCTCACCTTTTCTGCCACTTTTTAAAAACTCGAAACTTTCTTCTTTCATACGAAGAATTTGATCGATTTAATCTGAATTTTTCAAATGGACCGTGTCGTAGAAGTCTGTTTGTTTAGTGAGTATTTACTGACTTTGCTGCGGTTTCTATGTGCTCAATGATCCGGCGCTGGGAGTTTTGACCTCACCTATTCTTTATTTGATTTTGTTTCTGTTTTGTATGCCCACTTTTGTTAAATGCATTCTCCGTTTGTTAAAATGTAATTTTTTCTCAAAATGTAATAACTTGTAGAAACCAGCGATATTGGTGTTGGTCTCAAACTAAAGTTTCTCTTTGTGTTTTTTTCTCTCTGCCATTTTTTGAAGTTGTCAAGAAAACTAAAGTTTTGTCAAAATCTGTCATAATCACAAAGCTAATCTACTGAGCTGATAAAATCTAATTTGAAAACAAGGTATTTTTATTGACTAAAAAAGACCCTTACGTTATATATTTGAATGACAACTAAAGTCAGAATGTTTGCTTTGCAAAGTTAGCAAAGCAAAAATCCTTCATTAGGTTTTTCTCAGCTGTCACATCTCAGCTCCTACAAATGAAAGAGATTTTAAGTCACAGGCTCACTCAAGGTGGTGCATAGTGAAGTGGAACAAAAATAATAATAATAATAATAATAAAAAAATAGCAAAAATTGTGGTGGTGTACATTTGTATTCAGTTGCCCATAGTAAAAAAAAACTGTAGAAGCCCTTTTCAGAGTATATTCCTACCAGCTTTGCACACCTAAACATCTAGAGACTGAAATTTCTGCACATTTTGCGTTCGAAAAGGTCACAAAGTCCTGATATAGAGGGCGTCTGTAAACATATATATTCAAGTATTTATTTTAGAATGGTGTTGGCCAAAATAAATTTGTTTTTATTTCATCTGACCTGGGCACCTTCTTCAGTATCTCCACTACATGGTTCATTGGAAAACTGCTAGAATCACCACTAAAAGAAAGCATTGCTATTCTTGCCAGTCTTTCTTAAAGGCCAGATTCTTTGAGTTTTTTGTTCACAGACTGTCCCATCAGACATGTGGATCTCTGCAGATCTTTCAAAGTTACTTTATCTCTCCTTGATTCCCCAGTCAGATTAAAATGACGGCCCTTTTCATTCTCTGTGATATATTTAATATTTTGGGATGTAGTTCTACAAACTAATGATGATAATGTTTTCTTCTCCGATTGTTCTCTTAAAAGAAACACTGAGACAGAACAACCATATTTATACTGAGATTAAACCACTCAGAGATAGATTTGATTCACTGATTGTGTGAGCGGAATGAGTACAAATAACTGCATGCAATAATTAAAAAACAAACAAACAAAACGAAACAATGTAGACTTTCAACGATATCAATAGTTTTGATTCTGTTTCCTTGACACTGCCTGACCTTCTTTCAAGTTATTACGTCAGTTTTATCAGTGCAGACATGGAACTTGCAGGAATACAGTGATGACAAACTTTTATCATCATTGTATTTTTACGAGCCAGTGCCGCCATATTAAATAACTGCTAACAGTTTGCGGTCACCACAGGGCAGGCTGTTTCTACGTCAGCCATATCTTTTCATTCAGTATCGATGGGCAGTAAAACCCTCTTGCATCAGTGTGTAGAGGACAAAACATTTATGGGTTTGTGAGTACAAGGTGTGATTCAGTGGAAGATGAAGATCTGCTCTGTATAGAAATCTGTGGCTGGTTGTCAGTGTTACGAAATCACTTCATTATGTCATTTCCGATAAAATGTATTGAATCATGTTTTCTCTTTAGGTTCATTCTGCTGTTGGTGGCTCCATTTCCATTCTGATCCATCCTGTGAGATCATCCCACCCACAGAATGTCGGACTCCTTTCCTTATCTAGAGTAAGAATCATCTCCATTCATCTCTACTTTGGGTTGCTTGTACACTCTTTTTTTAAGAGCTGAAACATTGTGCAGCAAAGAACTGCAATGAATATCAAAGAATATATTCCTTCTTAATTGTGATATTCCCCAGTCATAATCTTCTGTTTCTTTTGCTCGTTTCTTCATCTTTCTCTTAAGTGTCTTCCTGGGCTTCCTGGGGTTTGGTCTTTCCATCCTGTTCTGCACCAGCTTCTGCAGATCGTGCGCCCGTTTGAGAGAGGAGCAGATAGAGAGGGAAGCACAACTTCAAAATGAGCAGAGGAGCCAGATGCGCTCCATATACTTCATCCCTTTCCCTCGAAATAACTCACGGCGGGACAGTGATGAGAGCGACGAGCTCACTCCACCGAGATACAGTACCACCATCCGCTATGAGCCCCCGCCATCTTATAATGAGGTGATTCTAACAGTTCATTAGTTAATGACATGCTTTAACTGCAAATGCCAAATTTGTTTTATTCGTTTCCAGATTTAATTTGTAATTCTTTGGTTTTCTTGATTTTTTTATGTTTCAGTTGGAAATTAAACCAGATGATCTCCCACCTCCTTACACAGAACAAAATATTTCAGACTTTTTAATCACACAACCACCAACTCACACAACCGTGGATATAGGCGACACTGGCAACAGACCAGGGCAGCATCTTGTGGGGGAGCAGTTTGGGCGTCCCATGCCCCCACCAGCTCCGCCTCTTCCGAGTAATCTTGTTTCTTCTCCCTGAATTGACATTCAGAATCGGAATGTCAATAGACACTCGCTGCCAAACACCCGCCAACCCCCCAAGTCAACAACCTCAAAGTGGGGGTGGAGTGTGCAGGTAGGGTGGTTCTCCCAGGACGGCAAACAGGCTAGGACCGCCCCTGCATGGACAGAGTAAGGCAGAAGCTTCACCCTGATGATCATGGACGATCCTGTGCTGCCTTCCTACAGCTTATACTGTTTGTGTTTTTGGTTTTGTCTTTTGGGGGGGGGGAATTTTTGTGTCATTGTGAGACATTTGCTCATTATGCTTTCAGTTTACCTTATTATTTAAAATTTATTTAATAAAGTAACAGCCCAGCGCTCAGCAGGAAAACTATAAGTATTGATGGAGTTCATGATCTTTTCAAGGCTTTGTTTCAGTTTGGGCCAAAGAGTGTTTCTTCCTGCAACCATAAGCCCGTTTTCCCAAACTGTCATACTTCTTGTTGGCATTGTGATGTTTTAATGATAGATTTTGAACAAAAATTTTTTTTTTCAGTTTGTTTGTACGTGATGAACTGAAAATTGTGTCATTTGGTTTTCACGAGTGAAATGTTCATCCATCTGGTTCAATTCACAAATATGTGCACAGATAATTTAAGCTACATTGCTTGGCATGTGTTTAATTTTATCCTGGTGGTATGAAAGTGCAGCTTCAAAAGGAGACACAATGCCTTGCAGATAAATCTTCAACTTCTATCCGTTGGATGAATGGATTAAGTGACGTGGAAATGGGTTTGAAATGGTTTTTGAAGTATGTGACAAAACTAGATTTTAAAATGGGTGGTGTGTATTTCTATTCAGTCAAGCTGAGATGATTCTTTGCAGAACCATCTTTTGCTAATATTACAGCTGTTGGTCTTTCTGATTTCCAGCTTGGCATATCTGAAGACATTTTTGCCCATAAGGGTTTGGACACTTGGTAATCTCAGACAAACTAGATGGAGATGATTCAATCTGACTGAGTGCAAATATCAATTTCCAAGTTTTTCCACATATTTTCTATTGTATTTAGGTTGTGGACTTAGATTGGGCCATTCTGCCTCTTTACTGAGATAAAATCCCACACGTATAAAATGTAACTACAAATTAAGGACATTTTTGTGTCAAAAGGGGCCGTGCATGCTGTTGCTACTTGTAAAAAATTTTTAAAGGAATCGTTGTTCTTTATAATTCTTACTTATGAACAACTTTATCCTGGTCTCTCATGTACAACCGCAATGCAATGTTAAACTTTCTAGTTTAAGCTTAAGAAAATGTGAAAAAGTTCTTAAGTAAAACAAGCTGTTTCTGTGTTTAAGTTCTTTACATATTGCTTCAAGGATTGTATGGCAAAACTTAAAATATGGCAAAAAGTTTACCATGGGATAAAAATACAAGTAATATTTATTGTAGCTGGTCTACTTAAATTCTCTAAAGCACAGAGGACAGATTTTTGTCTATTATAAAAACTATTTCCATAAGATAACAGTTGCAAATCCTTGAGTATTTGCGATGTCTTTTTTCTGTGTGAATCAATGTTAATCACGATGTTGCCATGTAAACTCCTCACTAGCATTTAAAAATATAGTATTGTAAATACATACACATCGTTATTTTGCTTTTGTACAATGAAATACATGTTGATGTTTTGTATGTGTAGCTTTTGTTTTACTCAGAAAAATTCTCTATCTTTTCAAAGGTGAGTAATGTTAAACCAGAACATATTGTATGAATCAAATTTGAAAGAACTTCTTAATTTCTATTCAAATTACAAGAAAAAGTCAGTAGTTTTGTTTTTTGAGGTTTTTTAAGCTCTAAAATGCTAAAGGGGTGTGTAGGCACTATTAAATGCATTTGTTATTTTAAAGAAATCACTATAATGTGGCCAGTTCTCTTCAAAAGGAACTTCACAGGGCCTAAAATGTTCAGGCAAGAAAAAGAGTATAAAAAAAAAAAAAAAAAAAGAGTGTAACTGAACTCTCTCCTCATTTCAAGATTTCTAGATACAGAAAACGTGGAGGTTGAGGTTGTTTGGTTTAAACTGGACACCAGATGGCAGTACATGCACATAAAAAAACATTATTTTTATTGAATCACTTCATTAACAGCAAAAATTAAAGTTTAAAATTCTCTCTTTGTTAAAATCATCAGCTTTCTAAAGACACATTTCATTTACACCTGCTTTTCTCAACAATCCTCATTTGAAATGTGTCACTGTATGACAATATTATCTCCTGATAGGTAAGCACAGACCTCTATGATAAGGATAAATATAGCTTTTGCATTTAAATTGTTTTTATGGCTGCTGTGAGTCACCCTCTGCACAGGGAACATGATCCTAGAAGGAACACGTGATCGAACCAAACCCGGCCTTGTATGGACATTTGGTTCCGTACTATCAAGCGTTTATTGCTGAAACGTCCCGGAGGTTATCAGGGGGAAAATGTGATTCAGAAAGGTGATAGTATGAAGGCTGATGGAGCAACTTCTTTGAAAATTGTGTTAAACTTAGATCATCTGACTTGTAAATTGCATGATATATTTTGATATTGTAATCTGCTTGAATAACGTGGGTTGAAAGTTCAAATGAACCACATACAATAATCTGTATAGTACATTAGTACATCAAATGAGCTAAAGAGCAGAATTTTATCTACAGCACCCTCCACATTTATTTGGATCCGTGAGAAAGATGTAAAAAACATATAAGAACTGATGTAGGAGAGAACAGCAGAAGAGGAAGAGGGTTTAGTTTTTGGCAGCATTATTTCAGCTGGTGCCAAACAAAACACCACAGTAGATGTAGCTACTATGGAGTGAAAAAAAAAAAAAAAACTTACAGAAAATGTATACTTAACAGTTGAATTAACAGCAAATATTGCAAATTTAAGAGTAGTGGATTGAGAAAGCAGAAGATTGAGGAAAAGTAATGATTTTATTCTCTAGCAGCCTAAGCCTTGCAGCATATCTATAGATAAACAGCTCAGGATAATCTAACCCCTCACAATGAGGCATGAGAGAAGCAGAGCGTTGCATTCTCTCCCACCAGATCAGGCCTTACACTCTACCTTCCTCTACTCCCCCACCAACTACCAGGCAAACATTCCTCTGTTTTTAACCATGAGCTTTATTAGAAAGGAACGCTCTAAGGCTGGTTTTAAAAATTCAAAACTTTCTCCACAGGAGAAGAGCCTGATAACTACAAGGTCCATGGAATGGAAACAAGATCCTTACCCTGTAAAGATTCAGGGTTCAGAAATGGCTGTGAATTGGTCTAAAGCAGCAGTAATTTATTAAGTATTACCACAATGCCTTAAATACCTCAGAAAGAGACTTTTCAGTTACATAAACTGACAGACCAGGAAAGCCTTAGTCAGAGAAAAAAAATAAAGAGGCCCATGGAAACTCTGGAGGATTTGCAGCGATCCACAGCTCAGGTGGGAGGGCTACTCCAAATTCAGTCTTCAAGCAAAGACAAGATATTTGACTTGTTGAAAGAAATCTGTAAGATGTTACATGGAGTTTACCGCATACCCTCAAGGAGGCACCGCAAACACATGGAAGAAAGACAAACTTCAGATGTTATTTGTAAAACATTCAGGACATCTTGCATGGTTTTCCCTCAACTCTATACATAAATACATTTTCCCAAGTTTGTGGCTTTTAAGTCACAAAATCTGAAAACAATCAAACTGTTCAACACATAGGACATTAAAAATTATTTAATGGTGTAAAATTAACATTTTAGGAACATACACATCAAAAAGAACGATAGAAATTAATTTCTTTTTTAAGGTAGAGAAGTCTTGCTGAGTCCCAACATATTCTCATTCAGATGGCCTGAGCTTCACATGCTGGATCCTGGAACAGATTGAGAGGCAGAAATAAGCCTGAGGCCGAGTTGACAAACAGAAGACAGGACAATATAAAAAGGAATGAACGGGATTTGACTTTTGTCTGTGTACAGTGTGTGCAATTATAGAGGAGAAGAGGTCAAGAGAGTTTCTGAAAATATTCAGGGAGTATTATGTTTAAGTGTGTTAATCTGTACTTTGTCAACTGGTGGGGCAGCAAACTTTGGTCAGTGATATTAATACCTGGTTTTACTCCAGAACATGACCTGCTCAGCAAGCCTTTCACTGCTCTGTGATATTTGTCTGGCTCGTATCACCAAAGAGCTGTGACTCTTTACACATGCATGCATGTGTAGATAGCTACTGTGCCACTAAGAAAAACAATGATAAACATTAAAATAATGAGCTGTGGGAGTGGAGTGGCTTCATATCATCTTGCTATTGTTAAACTTCCTTGTAGATGATAAAGTACTGAGTAACAGTTGGCTCTTTTCAATAGACACAGTATATTTGCACCATTTTTAAATTAATTTTTCCAAGAGGAATATTACACAAGCTACAAATAAAGGAACAAATGACACAGAAAAGCATAGCCAGGAGATATATTCCTACTCATTAGTGAGGACTAAACTGTGTTTTTACTGCTCCCAAATAAAAGAAATATTAATTTACTAGATTATTAAAAAGTATGCACAACTTCATGCAACTCCATGAAGTAAAATGTCAATAAAAAACATTGAAATTTGAGGTTGCAACATGACAAAACGTGAAAAGGTCCAAGGAGTTTGATTGGTTATGAAAGGATGTTTAAACATCCCAGTTTATAATGGTGGCTTTGTCTCAGGATGTGTGTCTGACAGAGGAGGTTTCCACAGATGGGTGCAGAAAATATTCCTTCTATTTAAAATAATGACTTTTGACCTTATGACAGCTTCAGTGCACTTTCTATCACAAGTAATCAGGCAGTTTTGGTGCCTACCGTCTGCCAGAGCCATCCAGTTATTTGTGGAAACTGTTTTTTTATTTTAAGTGTCCTCTCAATGCTGAAAGGTTTCTGATATGACAGTAGTTGTATCATTTCACTAGACTTATGCATAAATGAAAAGATAAATCATTCAGAATTGGCCCTGCCAGCACATATATTTTATGATCTATCTACTAATGAACAAGACAAGATTCATGAAAAATTTCTGAACAAAGCACTCACTAGTGACATGTTTATATCATAATTTTGTAAATTACCATCACAAATTATCATAAACAGTTAAGTTTTAGAAGTACATTAAAGCTTTATCGCTATAACACCTTATTTAATGGTTGTTAAAACTTTTTGTTGTGCTTCTCTTCTGTTTTAGCTGTTTGATTTTATAGCATTTAACCCTTTGGCCATGTAACCTGTCAAACCTGCTGAACTGATTCCTTTTCTCTTTGCTTCATGTCGATGTGCGCTCACATGACTGAGGTACAGGACTAAACTAAGCCTTGTTGTAATACGCAGAAAGCTTTGTAGACTTTGAATACTTTAAAAAAAGGAAAAACTTCAGATTACTTGTCCAAAGTTGACATGTCATCTCCTGAGTAAAATACAGCCAACACCGATGATTGATCATGTCAAGAAAACAATCCACGTCAACATTTTGAGGTGAACTGCAGACCGGTTACATTTACATACTTTAAAAGACAAGAAAACATGTAACTGCATTAAAAATATGAGCCACAGGAAATGAATCAGTGCGAATCTGCAAAGGCCAGAAACACATTTCTGAATCAATGAGAAAGAGGAAATCCAGAAAAGCTTGGTGCATGTTTCAAAACATTGACTGAATTTGCATAGATAACATTTTATATATATATATACACACAACTTAAAGCAAAACTTAAAATATAAGCCAGAATAATAGGACCAACTTTATTATAAGCTTTGTAGTTGTAATAGAGAAAGCTAATAGAGAAAATAGACAGGGCAAAAATGTTTTTATTCTTCAATTAGCCAGTGATCATAATGTTCATCCTGAACTGGAGCTTCAGGTTGGACTCACTGCACATAACTAATATCCATTCATTGACACTGAAGGAGAAAATTAAGTTTCCAGCTCACAGGCAAAACTGCCACATGATATAAATGTCAAACGTCTATGCCCAAAAACACCTGGGAAATAAAGAATCCACAAATGTATTGTTTACCTCTGCTCTTGGTAAAAATGTGTAAAAAAAAAAAAAAACAACTTTCAGATAAAATAGTTTTCTATTGCATTATGTCAGAGGGGAAATACTAGCTATCAAACCTTGACAGATTTTTGGCTCTGCCAGTCTAGATCTGTGTTGGTTTGGCCATAATCAGACTTTTATCCTGCTGATGACCAATTTTCAGTGTAATGGTAGAAAATCCCGTCCTTATCCAGATGAGAAAGACTTGGTGAAGCAACAGTCATCCATAAAAAATAAGGTGTAAATAAAATAAGTTTGTATTACATTAATTTTATTAGGGCTTGTTCTAATAATTGGGCACCTCGTATACCCTATAGTTTGATTAAAATTCAGATTATGAATTTTTCTTAGAGAAAGATTACAACTGCAATACAAAATATGTTTATTTTAGGGCTTTTAAGTAAAAGCCAATAAATGTGGCCAACACAAAAGCATATTTATTTCATGTAATAAGCATACATTCCCTGTTGCCCAAGAAGTTTCAGACAATGGCTCCTCACAGCTTCTGCAGTCCAGGGGGCGAGTTTTCTCTCTTTGTGTTCCCAGCATCAAACAATGCCATCTATTCTTTTGCTTTATAATTTCAATCCATTCAAAACTCTGTTTGTAGTTACACATTCTAATTTCTCCGGAGGAACGTGTTTAGTTAATGTCTTCTCACGATTTTGACTGAGTGTGGAAGTTGTTACGATCTGGCTGACAAAACATCAATGCAGCAGAAAACCTAAAATGTGAGCCAAAAAGCGTCCCAAGCCAGTAGACCTCTCTGTGCTTTGATGGAGCTCTTACATAACGCAACTCACCGTCCAAAATGTAGGCAGGTCGTCCAGCGCTCATCCAGCCATGTAACACAGCGCTGGAGCGCATGCGCGCGTCTTTTTGCTGTCGCTCTCTGTCTCTACACGCCCCCCTCCCCATCTCCCATCCCAGTCCCCCTATAGGTTGGGCGCAAAGGTAAAAGGGGGGAAATAGGAGGCTGTATAGACATCCACATTACTCTCTCTGCCTTTCTGCCTGTTTCACTCCCTTTCAGTCGCTTTTGAGTTTTTCCAGCAGCGCGAAATGCCAAGCAAGAGGAAGAAGAACAAGCGTCGCATGAGGAGGGTGGTGAGTGGTGACAGGCGCACTTTTTATTGTTAGCAAAACAGATTTACTCTGCAAGAGTAGCGTTTCTTTCTTTCTTCTTTTTTTCCTCTTTAAATTTTTATTATAAGCAAATGAAAACACAAACAGTGCTGACTGTTTAATTTTGAGGTGAAAATAGTGTTCAGTTTCAGCATAAAACTGCAGAAAGAAGGTAGAGGTGGGAAAAACAAAAATGTATGTGCTTAAATTTCACTGAACCAGAAGATACCCAAACTTAACCTAAGTAGATTTGATTTTTCAAAATCTAATTTAGCCACATTATTTTTGTTTAAGATGGGGGGATTACTTCTTGGCATTTTCAAAGTCAGGAGAGAGATTATCATAATTCAATTATTATATATGTTATTTTATTTTACAACTAGACAGCACTCTCTAAAACACGTGAAAAAAAAAAAGGAAAAACAAATCAGCAACAACCCAACACAGAACCCATATCTTTGTCTTAATATTAGTAACTCACTAATTTATACGGTTCCATCTTCTTGTCTATTTCTCTTGTGTCTGGGGTGGAACTATTTTTGAACACGGAATGCTCAAAGGAACTGAGTGGGTGTGGCAGAGTGGAGATCTGTGTGAGTGAGAAAGTAACACAGAAGCTCCATTTTCGTCAAGGGCAAATTTTTACTTTGAAACCGTGAAAATCTTTTCATATGCAAACATTTAGCGTTTTCTTTTACATTCACCATTGTTCATTGTTATGAAAAATATTTGCTAATTATGTAACCAAAAAAATAACAACTCCGTATAATCTAAAGAAATGAGAGAAGAGGCTGTTATTATCCAATGCAAAAGTTTTTGTATACATTAGTTTTTGTAAAAGCAGCAGTGGACTGGAATCCACTCTGCTGTTAACAGCAGATTAAACAATTTTGCATCATTAATTAAAGAAACTATTACAACCTGTTTTGTTTGTACCAACTTCTCTTTTGGTATCATAACATTTTTTCACTCCTTTTTGCAGTTTATCCTGTCTGTAATGTAACTATAAAGATATTTCTTTAACTAATTACAAAGTTTCGCTCTTGATTTAGAATCCTTTTAAATGTCAGAAATGGATTTTTGGATTTTAGAGAAGCACTATTCTGTTTTGTTGGGGGGTAATATGACTTTCCCTTTGGTGTTTTCTTGGGAACTATTACCCTCAGGTAGACAAATCTGTTGCAGTTTCCGACATAGAAGTAATTTTGATTCTATCGGAAAGTGAAGAAATTCTAAGATTATCCTCATGTATGCTTCAAAACAGTCATAACTGATTGTTAGTAAACCCCAAAAATGTACATGCTAATTTGTTGATGTTTGGTTTACAGTTATTTGCTTTGGTTCATTTAAAGATTTGGACGAAAATATTTTTTTTTGTTTGTTTGTTTTTCATTAATTGACCTTGCCAATCACCAATTAGAACCTGTGAAACTTGTCTACGGAAAACAGGCAAAGAATAACCTTTACAGTTCTAGGACATGTTTTTAATTGTTATCAATGTGCATTTTCTCTGTTTAGCAGTCCAAAGCGGGCTGCTAAATATCAAGCTTTGTATGGACATCGGCAATAGAGGCCGTGTTTTGACGGTGGTCGGACGGAAAGGACATACGCCCCACCAACACACACTGGCACTTTTGGCTTGCACCACTGGTCCAGCAATGCAGAGCTGGCTGTTGGCCTAACAAAAGCATTTTTGGGGAGTGATTATAACCTGATTATGAAGTGATTAGACCCACTGTCTGGCCCGCGGGGCATCCATCAGTGCTGCTGACTCGCACGGTTTCTCTTCCCGCTTCACCAGACCTGTCAGGACTGTTCTGATTCAACTAATTAGCTCCCATTATCTAACTAGCCTTGTTGGGTCCAATCCCAGTTGCCCCCTCCCTCCAGTGGTCTGCCCTCCTAAAATCTCCACCAAAGCCCGAGGGGGTTTTGTCCAAAGCTGAAAAATATGTTGAACCTGGCAAGTTTGGCATGTTTGGTATTCCTGAAGGTGCCAGGCCTAGCTCCGGTTTGCCAATAACATCAAACTTTTTAAGAACATTTAAAAGTAAAAACCAGTTAAAATTCCATGAGGTATTGTGTCAGGCCTTATGTTTATCTGTCATTAGAAACAACTGCAAAAACAGTAATACCACCTGGAAATGTTTTCTGTATAATTACATTACAAATATAAACTTTACTGGGTTTCATTGGTGATTCATGTTGATAAGTTGCAGGTCCTCAGTATTTACTGTGAACCTCTTGGATGCTATTTTAATGAATGCTTTATTATTGCTTGCCAGTCATTTTAGATGGACAGCCATGTCTTTGTACATTTTCAGTTACACTCTTTCTAATTTCACTCAAATTTCACTAGCCTTGTTGGGTCCAGTCCCAGGCTTCAAACAATTGTTTAGAAATTGTTTTATGACCTACTCTGTTTTAAACATGTACACATTTTCATTCCTAGCATAACTGTTTCTTGGTGTTCATGGCTCTTTTTGATCAGTAATGTTCTCTGATTTATTCTGAGACTAAATTACACACAGGTATACTACATTTACTAAATATCTGGACACAATTAGTTTCGGTGGATTTTATTTAGAGTTGTCAGAATTTTGAAAACTACTATTTTGTTTCTTTATCACAGTTTTCATGTTTTCCCTAAAATCCCAATGATGGATTGGATTCTGTGGTTGTAACATGACAAAATGTGAAATAGTTTAATAGTCAAGTATGTAAGGATAGTTATATAGCTATCAATTTATCAAATGCAGATAAATGAATATATCTGTGGCGATAAAGATCAAAACTCATCTTAAGCATACTTGTTTGGTATTGTGGTTAACATGCGTGTATGGTTTTTTTTTCTGTTTTTCCTTGTTGCAGCAAGCCCAAAGGAGAGCACTTGAGGATCAGCATGCAGCCAATCCACCAATCAAAGCCAGCTCAGGGATTGCCATTAGTGCGCCCCCTAAAGCAACTCCCAAAAAAGCAGCAAAAATTTCACCACCCACTCGAGAAAAGCCCCCACAGGTCATTCCCATTTCTGCCCCTGCAGTGGAGCCTCCAAAATTTGAACCACAGCCTGTTGTGAAAGAGGAAGCAGCAGAGGCCTTCGTGGCTGAGGTAGCTGCATCAGATGATGGTGTGCTGTTGGAGCAGGCTACTGTGGAGCAGGAATCCAGAGTGGGGGATGAAGTTGAAGGTCCAGCACGTGTCGCAAAAGAAGCACCAACTAAAAGTATTCCTCCAGCAGAACCCTCTACGGCTGAAGCTGATCTGACGAAAGAGGCTGAAGTTCCTGTTTCTGAAACAGAGCCCGTCTCTGAGGTAATTCAATAATTTCTTTTTCATTTACAAGTTCTGAAGGAATGGTCTGATTTGCACATAACTTGGTACAAATGTTGAGCAGTTCTATTAATTGAAGTGATTCGATTTGCAAGAAACGTTTACATCTAGAGGAGACTCTCTAAGGATGTGCTACAGGCAGTTACTGGAGCATCCAACAGAGCATAAAGATGTTTTAGAAACCATTAGCAGCACCTGACAGTTTGATAAGAAATTGTTTTTGAGTGTTGTGTGCCTGGTGGCTGGTATCAAAATGTAATCGTAGCCAAATTTTGGAACCAGTCAGGACAGATGTGCATTCATATGCTTTTGCCTCCTTCCTGTGTGGTGACCTTAACTGTCAGATAGTTTGTGTTAACACATAGACAGGTAGATGATGGAGGCTGTGAAGCAGGGAGAACAACATGTTCCATTTAGGAAACATGGGGAAAATAAAGGAGAGGTTTGCAGCCTGCAGCAGTGGACGGTGTTTTCACCATTTAATATGGAGGATCACTGACTTTAAAATGGGTTTTTTTATGAGTGAATGAGAGACAGATGCATACTTTGCCTTTTGACATATAGACAAGAAGGATGTGATGAAGTTTTATTTTTACCCACTTGCAGGAAGCGTATTCTGGATTTATCTCATAATATTCTTTGTGTTCAAAGCTGACATTTACCTCACTATGGCTGTAAACTTTGTTTGAGCTTTCATTTCTTTTCTGTTTTGCTGTATCGAAGCAGCCTGCTCATCTTCTAACCTCTGATGTCAGCACAACTGCTGCTTGCTGATTAGATTTCATTTGCTGAACCATTTTCTGTAAGCCCAAGAGATTAGTTAAATCCCTTTCCTTTCCCCATTCCAATGTTAAATTTAGGCTTCAGGAAGTAGTAGTCGCAGGATGCGGTTGTGATTGGTTGATTTGCTATTTGTGACAAGATGGCGTTCCTAATGATGTGGCCAGTAATAGTATGTTTGACATAACTTATTTTTGGAATGGGAAAACTTTGCAAGCTTGTTGAAATTGCCACCTGCAATAGTGTATGGATAGGTAAACCCATATAGCAGACCTAAAGTAGAACCTTTACTTCTTTCAATACAACAAAACAACCAGTCTTCTAATTGACCAGTTTGATTGGTTCCTGTCTGAGCCATTTAAGATTATTTAAAACTCTCAAACTCGATATTAACATGCAGAAGGCAGATGATTCAAAAACAGATTCTACTTTGTGTCTTGACAAACAGCACAAAGATGAATCACAAATTCAAATGATTTCTATAGAGACATTATTTTCAACAGATGTACTACTAAGCCACAAATCATCTTTGCAATTGCAGAGGCTTTCAAGTTTCTGAGATTTTCAAACTCTATTTACAAAAACTTTATTAATTCCAGATGGTAATTCCAATTTGACTTATTTTTTGGACATTGCATTTTTGGACAAACATATCCCCATAAGAGTGTAGAGCTTTACCAAAGTTTACTCAGAGAACAAGCTTAATGCAGAATCAGTACAGACATAAATTGGTGAGACAAAACCGATTCTACAGAGAAGCCGCTGAGTTTCAGGTGAGCATACGCCTCTTCTTGATTAGACACAGCTGCAGAGTCGGGTGTTTCTGTTCACTGCTGCCTGAAGCAGCTAAAGATGGAGCTTCTGCTTGAGCTGAACATTTTGTACCTCTTTTTTCTACTGCGCTTCTGTTCGCCACTCCTCCCTAGATTGGATAGCGCTGGACGACTGCTATTCTCTATTTGCATGCATTCTTCACTCCCATATTCTCATTTGGGAGTCATTATTACATCTGTCTTGAAGTTAAAATAATTCTTCCCTCTCTTTTCAAACTTTGAATAAAGCTATTCCTGACAGTTTCAGTTTGAGACAAATTTCAGAGGCTGAATGTGTATCTTCTGTAGATCAGAACATGGTGTTCCTCTAGTTGTAGTAGTTGGAGGGATTTAGCTATAGCTTTGCATGTGTGCATGTTTAGCAGCCTATCTAAAATTGACTTAAAGATCACCTTATCACTTTCTTCCTTCCCTTTTGCTCTCTGTTTATCATAATACCTATAACTTGGCTTAACATTTTAGCTGGAGTTCTCTTTATGTTAACTGTAAGTTCACTTTTTAGGCCCTTTTTTTTCTGGAGAAGGCCTTTACTTGCAGATTTAAATGATTTGATGAAAGCTGGTCTATGTAGATGATAACTTGGAGGATATTTCGTACAGTAAACTTGTCCTACATTTAGAAAAAGAACTGGCACAAGGTATCGCTAAATTATTTATCATCAGAGTATGAAGGTTTTCAATATTCATGAGCATCTCTCTGTGATTGCCAGTATGGCTCAGCACACTTGGCTGCACAGTGGATGCCGCCCCAGTGATCATTTAGGTGACGGCTATCAGGAAATTGAAAGGCCTGGCAGGCTTCTCTTCTCATGTGGCAATTTTTCGTTATTACTCTCTGTAAAAAATACCAGGTACCTCAGTGGGTTACGTTCTCCAGACTGTGATTGGAATAAAAGTTGTCAACTATCTTGATGTTAAAAATGTCTCATAGTCTAGTAAAAATGCAGGAGAATTTAAGAACCTTTTGTTTATTTTTGTTCTTTGGAGGTCAGATGGGTTTCTGCAAGTAAAAAACGTTAAATCTAAGGATTTCTAATTCCCTCTTAAGATCATTAATCATACAATTTTAGAACTTGGGTCGTCAATAATATAGTTTATAAAGCAAGATTAACTTGCTTAATATTTTTGATGTATTTAAATGTAGGTTTATTGTCATGATATGTGGTTGAGAGGTGGCTGAGGATCCAGGTTGGAATGAAATAGTGATGTTTTAATGATCAAATGAAACAAAAAAAACACAATAATCCAGGCAGCACAGATGAGCAAAAGGCTGATGCTCACAACTGGTAGCAACTGGAACAAATGAATAACTGATAGCAGACAAGAGACAGACTTGACTGACAACTGGACAGATTAGACAAGGGTGAGATTAAATAGGGTAATCAGGGAACGACACACAGCTGGGAACAATCAAGGGTAGACAGGACAACATGGAGACTCAGTAGACACAGAAACCTAAAATGAACACAGAGAGATTTGGATCGGAGGCTTTTTCTGATTTTAAATATTTCCAACAGGACTGTTTCTTAACCTGGCTTAAGGTCTTTGTTGTCCTGTCATAGAGCAAAATTTCTCAGCTGAAGCTGGTTTATTGTAGTTTCTTGAGAGTTGGTGAGATTTGTGTTTTAACAAAGAGCGAAATGCACCTAAAATAAAAGTAGTAGTCTTCAAATAAAAGAAGACAATCGATGGAAGAAGCAATTGATGAACAATTATGATACCTAATTAAAGGTGATTTAAAGGTTTAGTCTGGCAAACTTTAGGATGCATTTAACATGTCCCTAAGATGAAGACAGTAGCAATACTTGAAGTGCAGAAAAATAACTTTGTTAGTAGACCAACCCTCTCAGCAAGTTGTGCCAGAAATGTTTTGGATTTCTGCATTTCACACTTTTAAAAGTCTTAAAAATTTTACATTCCATGATATCTAGGTTGTGATATGATCATGCAGAATGATGAATGAGGATAACAAGATTATTAAAATGAAAGAACTGAGCTGATGGCAAAGACAGTTTTAAAGATCTGACTTGAAAAATACCAAGGAGTGAAGAGAGGGAGTAACTGCTTCCAGTCATCCAGTTGGTTGCGAGATTTTCATGTAGGTCGTAGGACGTTCCTCCCCTTTTTCCAAACTGTTGCACTGATCACACAAAGCATCTAAAGAAAATGTTCACTGGCTGTTTGCATTAGTGCAGAACTGGGAGCCCAAGTTTACAAGCTACTTCTGGCACGCATTTCCTGGTACGGCCACAGAAAACCTGATCAGGCTCTCGCTGAGATATTTATTTTCTGTTAAATGCCTCAAGGCTGACAAAATGTTGTTTTGAAGCTTGTTTCACTTTGGGCACATTTTTAAAAGTCCAGTGTGTGTCCCTCCTAAAGCTTGACCTTTAAATTTTTAGGCAAGAGTAAGCTGCAGAGAATGAGGCAGTTTTATTGACAAGCTTGACATGCTTGTTAAGAAGCTCTCTATCTTCAGGTGTTCTTTTGTTTTGTTGACGTAAGAACAACATTTTTAACCTCTTCTTCACAGGTTACAACCCCGGACGAGGCTCCAGTGGTGGTTGCTGCAGAAGCTGAAGTAAATCTAATTTAAACTTTCATTTTTACCTAAAACACTTCGCTTTGCCCCTGACTGTAACTTAAATCAACCATATGTCTTCTTGTTTTAAGCCAGAGGCAGATTAGGCAGGTGAGCGACTGAGTGAAGCAGGTTTTGACACTTTTAAACTGACGCCAACCTGAGGCCTTTTATAAAGCAGCTCCTCCTAAAGAACCACATATTCTTAATGGTTTCAATACTGTGTTCTACATTTTACATTTTATTGTTTGGCCTGATGCATTTCCTTTTGTTTTAAGTAAACATTATCATCTTAAATCAGACAACCCTTGCAACAGCTAAAGTCATGCAAAAGACTCTTTGCTGCTTCCACGGGACTTTAGAGTGAAGGTTTCAACCGGGTGCTGCCTAAAGAAACAATTTTTAAATTCATATTACATGTAAGGATCTTTTCAGGAGTAGGAGTTTTGGCAGTTCACTGCATTTCACAAGCATTATCTAATACTGTAAAAGAGCTGTGAAGGTAGAATAAATTCATTAAGTTTTTAGTTGGATCTTCCTGAGCACATTCTCAATTGTTTTAAATTGTGTGTTTGTTCATCTGGGAATCTATTAATGGATTTATTCATATGTGTACCCATCTTATTATAAAAGGTTAACTAAAAATGTATTTTGTATTTCATAAAGACAGAAGACAATGAAGACACTCTGACAGAAATGGGTCAGGTACGTTTTTTTATGACCCGGAAGTTCTGGTAGTGTAATGTAATCCACTTATCTCCATTAAGAAAAGTCAGTATTCCTTTGGACCCTTTTTGTTCTCTAGATTGATGTTGAATGTTTTGTGTCGTGGTAACTTTGCAGACACAGGATGTCTGCGAGGCAGACTCTGAGAAAGATGTGACCCTGGCAGAAGAAGACACTGAGACCAAGGAGGAACTCGAAGTGTCCATCACCGAAGAAGTAACCATATCAGAGTCAGTAAAGGAACAGGCTGAAGAACCAGTGGGAAAAGATCTTACCAGTGACCAAAGTCCTGCTGAAGTAGGACATGCTGCAGAACAAACTGAATCTGATACTGGATCAGAGGTGGAGGTTGTCATAGAAACACTGGAGTCTGCAGAGCCGCCTGAGGATGGGGAGGAAAAACTGGAAGACTCAGCTGCACTCAGTGTCCAATCTGTTGCAGCCATAGAGGTTAATAATTTTATGTATATCTCATATAATTAATTCATTGTGTAGTGTTTCTTTATGTCACTGTAACTACTTCCTCAAAGTCAACAATAGACATCTCTGTATTTTGTCTGACTACATCAGGATGCTCTTGGCCAACCTGTGGAAATCCCAGCAGTAAGAACCTTATCATTTACTCCACTTTAAGAAACAACAATGTTATGTAGCTATTAATAATTACACTTTACTAAATGTAGTTGCTTTGTTAGATTGTAACATGGCAGCCTTTTTTCTCATCAGGTGCTAAATACGATCGCTGAAGCTCCTTTGGATGAAGCTGACCCTCCTGTTGTTGAACATTCAGAGGTATAACCAAGAGTTTATTACCAGCACATGCCAAGAAATGTTACTTTGATAGTAATTATATTGTTTTTATGTCTGAGCTGCTAATTACAATATTAGCACAAAATTCTATTCAGACTGCTACAAAGAGACTGCCTCATTAAAATAAATGTAATTATTACCACACTTATGTATTTGTTTACGTGTATTTACTGTTGTTTTTGAAATGATTTTTCAACTAACAAGTGTTAGATCATGGGAACACCATTTCATTTTGTTCTATTCTATTTGGCAATCAATAAAATTACAATCAACTGATTTTTGATTGCTGTAGAGTTTTGAAGATGGGAAACATCTTCAAAACTCTTCTCATGTTTTCCTTCTGTCACTCAGGGATCTGCTGACCAACAATTAGCGGTTAATGAATCTGTGTCAACAGCGAAGGATGTTTCAACGTCTGCTGTTGTGCAGCAGGTGGGATTTGTACAAAATCTTCTTTATTTTATGCTTGTTGGTCATGAATAACTGGAATAATTTTGCAATAGTAGTTCCTGAGTGCTATGTTTATAACAATATATTGGGAAAGCTGCAGTAGAACAGTTACAACTATTACTTACGATTTCAGCTACTCATGGTTTAATTTCTGGGGAGTTTCTTATTGTTTTCTATGGTTAGATAAAAATTGTAACAAACAAAAGCAAAGCAAAAAGAGTCTAAAGATCATCTAAAAGAAAAAAAGACAAATACAACAGGCTTCTTGCTCAGTAGATCCCTGCTTTTATATCAAGGTTAATTTATCAGCTGGATATTTTGTGACCAGTTCCTTCTCCTTTTTCTTAATGCATGTTTTTTTCTTTTTTGATATTCAGGAAGCTGAGGGAACAGGGGACACTTTTAGCACCCAAACAGAATCAACGGACGCTGCTCCTGCAGAACCTGAAACAGATTCTGCTGCTCCTGCAGGGGAGGTGGACACTGGAACATATACATATACATATTTAATCATTTGTTTCATAATGCCAGAAGAAAACAAATATTTGGGGTTTTTTTCCACACTTAAATGTTTCATATCATCTAACAATTTTATTTTGTTAGATAATCAACAAATAAGAATGTTTTAAAAAAGAGAATTTTATTTATTAAGAAACAACAAATCTAATTAATGTGGCCCTACATAAAAATACAATAACTCCTCTTGTTAAATTTTTAATGATCTATGACTACTTACACTTATGATACACACACTGGCTTGATTAATGTTGCTGCTGATTAATGTCATATTAGTAGAATTGAGAAATTACAAAAAGAGAGCCAGACTTTAAACATGAAGGAGGGTAAAAAACTCAGAAAGCAACACATTATGCTCCAATCAAAGAAACATGTAAGTCTCATTACACAAGCTACAAAACAGGTTCATGTGAAATTGTATCAGCATAATGACACAGCAGAAGGTGCACCCCTAAAAACAAAACAGTTTTGCAGTGACCTTATCAAGATACCAATTTAATTCTCATGAGACACAGTGGCTTAAAACTATAAAATATGAATTATTTGAAAGAATTTTGCAAAGAAAGGTGGTCAATAGTTTCTCCACATTAATGCAGAAACCAGTAAAAATGGATTATTGGAGTTTAAAAAAATTAAATCATAATTTAAGAAATGTTTTTTGTATTTACTCTTTCGAAAATAAAAGTTTGCTGATTGGAAACATTTACTTGGAACAAAAACATTTTTAAGGAGGTAAATATGAAGAATAAGTGCACATGGTCAAGTTCTCACTTTGTCCTTGGACTTCATGTTTCCTTTCTTTTCCAGGTTGCTGCTGCCAACCAAAAGAGTCTGGATGTGTCGTCAGAAGAAGTGAAATCCGGAGGCTGTGATGTTCCGTGTCAGGGTCAGCTTCCTGTTGAGGCTGTGCAGCTTGGTGGAGTGGTAATTAAGTTTGTTCATAATTCTAGTTCATCCTTGCTAACAGTTCCTGGATACTTGAAAGTGCCACCTTCATCAGTTGTCATGTTGTACTGTTGCCATGTTTTACTGTTGCCATGTTGTCTTGAAGTGTCATTTGGTAAATGATGATACTTTTAATGCAAAGTTGCTCTAAAAGCTGCCTTGAAAGTCCATTAAAAGTGCCAACTTTGCATCATGTTTTAAATAATTACACTTAAAAATTAATTTACTTTCAAGATAAGTTTTAGAGCAACTTTGCATTAAAAGTGTCATTATTTACCAAATGACACTTCCTGACAACATTCAGACATTAAAAAAGACTCCTTCTTGTTCATGACAGGCATTATCATGTTTATGATCATGTTTATGTCATGTCAGCCTTATGCACACCCTGTCAAATAAAGTGTTACTGGTGATCCTAACCGATCTAATACAAATTCTGATTTAACTTCAGACAGTGAGGAAAATGGTTTATGTCTTTTTCTGTATTTGTGTTTTACAGCATGCTCACCAAAATGTATTTATTCTGTATGTGTACAGGAGCTTTCAGTGGAAATAACGCAGAATGGAAACATTGTTCCTGAGGTCTCCATCGAGGGTTAAAGCCAAGGCACACAGCTCAGAAAACCTTTTTCTATGTGTAAGACTCTAAAAGTATGAAATAAATCTTTTAAAACACCTTTCTGTCTTTATTTGTAGTTATTCACTAATGATGATGCTCCTGTAACTTTTGTCTCTTTCAGATTCCCGTTGGAGGACTCGAAGCTTTCCAGGGAGTCAACCAGACCTTTTCATTTTTTAAGGCTTAAGGCAGAACAGGCAGGAAATCGAAGTGGGCATCCACACTTTGAAGTGCCTTTTCCTGTCCTGTACTCTGCCGAAACATCAAACCAGATGTGAACACGCAGAAACGGCTTCTCTCACGACAGCAGCTGAGACCTATGAAAAAAACAAAGCATCTTTGGTTCTTTTAAAAACTTTTGCTATGCAACAAAATCACGAATAAATGAGTTTGACTGTAGTATTTCAGGAGAAGGTGCTGAAGGCATGACAATCAGCAACAGAAATATTTTTGCATCTTCTGTCTCAGAATATCTTTCTCCACAGTGCATAGACTTTATGCATATCAGTAGACTTGTAGCATTGATAATTGAATCTGTAGTTTGTTTATTGGACAGAGATGTGTTGTTTTTTGCTGTTTTTTTGAAAGTCACTCGTTTAGCTTACCACTCTCTTGAAACCTTCCAATAAAATTAAAACTGGGGTAATTTGATTAAAATCGTAGTTTTTACATATTTGGCAGATGTGTGAAAAAAAGTAATGTTTTAAGATTTGTTCTTAACTAAAACACGACTCTAGTCATGTTTCATGACTACATTTTGCTTTACCGAGGATTTGGTGAAGCACCATCTCCCACCTCAATTTTTTCCAGTTGTTTACAGCAGGTTTTGTGGAGAGAAACTAATTTGGGTTCACACTAAACAAAGAATCGTCTTGCTCATATCCTTTAACAGAACCATACTTCAAAAATTCACGAATCCATTTCCTTTGCTTTCTACCATTGTTCACTGTCTTGACAAAAGTGCCACTGTTAATGTTTCAATGCTACATTGTGAAGAGAAAGCTTTGATATTGAACAGAATATTGAATATCAAATTAATTTCATAATTCATTTTGTATACACAGAGTAATGCATACACGACTGTGTTAAAATTGGTACTTTCTGAGTTATTGTTGGGCTGTCTTGACTTGTGAAATAAAGTTATAACTCGGTGATTTGATGTTTGCTTGCTAGCTTAACCTCAACCATTTAAGAAACACTTCTCTGCCTAAAAACATTGTATGAAACTCAGTGTATTGTACTCTCATCTGAAACTTTAATGTGCTGCTTTGTACATTTTCTGTCCTACAAGAGGTCATCCAGACAAATGTTATCTACAGATAAGATACTAATATTTGGTGACAACTGTCCCCAAATCTTCTCCCCACCAAAAAACACTCTTTACTTATCTTAAGAAAAGATAATTACACTGATACGTCATTGTTACCTGTGCAACTGGAGACACAAGCGATGTTTACAGATTTCATGTACCAGTAAATAAAAATGTGGGATGTGAATTTGAGGGCATATTTTCATTTTTAAAAAAAAGACACACATAAATGTCCCAGATCAAAAGATTTTTTTAATTTCCTCTTTTTACATTTAAATTTACATTCATATTAGCATGATGTAATTTGGTACAGTAAACGCTTCCAGCGAGTGTTTTTTTTTTTTTTTTGCCATTTTTCAGCTTTATTTGTCAGAGTGTAAAACAACAACAAAAACTGAATTTCAAGCATCAGTTATTTTTTTTTTATTTAAGTTTGGAGGCCCTTTGGGGATTTTTTTTTTCTCCACTTTCTTTTTACAAAATATTAGAAACAAAACAGAAGCAACACTTTCACCTCTGAATTTAAAGGGGAAAATGTATTTGTGACATAAAAGGACTGAATACCCAAAAGTATAGTTACAGATCTAGAGAAATAACAGACAGGATATACATGTATAAAAGCACATTCATATTAATATGTGATGCTTTGGAATGAAAACAGCGGCATACTATGACCAAACAACAACTTTCCCATTTGAGTTCAAAACTTTCCATTCATTTGAATTTTCCACTTGTGCCATTATTATGTATAAGGAAAACATTTTCCCCAAATGCTTCCATAAAACACTATAATAAATAAGAAATAGAGGAGATTTGATTGGTCCATGAGGTAAAATGTGAATGGAAAAATAGTTGGAAAGATTTCAGAAAATTTTTTTAAAGAAAAAAAAAAAAGTGATAATCAACAAACGAGCACGATGCCCTGTAAAGCTGCATTATTTATCAGCACACACACAAAAACATTCACGCAGTCCAGCCTGAGGCTTATCAAGATAAACCCGCAGCTGGAATCTTTACAAAGCCACTTGATGGATGATAATATTCCTATATTTACAAAGAAAGGATATTTTAACTAATAAACAGTGTAAATACAAAGAGTGAGAAAACAATCATCCCACTCTATAAAACCAGAATAGACCATCACATTTTCTTTTCAATCCTTCAATTTTCTAAACTTTAGTTTTCTGTAAACTGTGTTAAAGATGGGTGGAGCGTGAGTGACAAAAATGGATGATGATTACAGAGGAACGTAAAATCATGGACTGAGAGGTCTGTCACCAGGTACAATCACGCTGGCAGGATCTTTCCTGTCGCTGCTACAAGAAAAAAAAGCATTTCAATGAAGAAAACTGCTCATTCAGACATCCCCGGTTAGGAATCGAAGACATCCACCTGCTGTTGCTTAGAGGTTTGATGGACGATAGCATGCAGTTTGCTACACAGTGTACACTGAGAAGGTGGAAGTCAAAGAGCACTTAAAAAAAAAACAAAAGAAAAAAAAAAAAGGACTGCCTGACTGGATTAATGCAGGAACTCCAAAACAAGTTTGAGGGCTGCACTTTCTTTTATTATTAACTTTGATCTGCTGCAGCAATAACAGGTATAAAGCAGCACAAGTAGTGTTCAACAGGTAAATTCTCTTGACTTACTGGCTCGAAAAAATTCAAGTTGTGACCCATAACAGAGCAGCAAAGGAATTTATAAAGTCTTTTTCAGTTATCTTTCAATTTCTGTTAGGAAATGTTAACATTTTTTGACGAAGCAAGTCTCAACATCACGAATGGCATTTTGCAAACTTTCAAGTCGGCTGCCATGCTTAACAATTTACAGCCATAATCACTTTTATTTGCCAGTAAACTACAAGACTGGCTGCAAACGTGCAAAGCACAAAGGAAAATTAGTACCACCAATAACCAAAATAGGTCAAAAGTTTCTCAGTGTCGACCCCCAAATTAAACGACGTCTTTAGTTTTTGGCCCAATTGTCATTTATTCCCTCCTCCCAATGTTTGCAGCACCACTCAGGCAGTCACACAGGTAGGCAGTGAGTTTAAAAACCATCTCAATGTTTATTAAACCCTCTGTGTAAGAACAAGAATTAGAAGTATTTTCATTACAGTGAGGCAAGAAGGTCTTTTCTTGTAGCTTTAGAAACACAAGAAAGTAGAGAAGGAAGAAGGGGAATTGTAGAGAGGACACCTCTCAGAGGCTCGGCACCCTTTATGGCCCAATGTGGGCTCAGCCCTGTCCAATCTGGCCCAGTCAAACCCTCGATAGGTTGGGCCAAATCCAGCCCAGTGCACGTCTGGTCTGGTTTAGTAGTGGTCCAGGCCGGTGTTTCAGAAAAGAGCTTTGGATCCCTGGTTTTCAAACTCTGACCAGGCGTCATTCAGTTCCATGAAGATCATCTTGGCGTACTGTTCGTACGGCTGACCAGTGGCCTGCGTGGACAGAGCAGCATTAATGACTGAAGATCTGAGCACCTGACTACAACAACATGTGCAGGATTTTGAAGCTGTACCTTATCTGGATGGACGACCAATGCTGCCTTCCTGTAGAATTTCTTGACCTGGTCAGGGGTCACGAGGTCAGCCATGCCCACAGGCTTCCAGCGTGTTTCCCCCTCCCACAATACTGTATGCAGAGTTGAAAGCAGCGCTCTGATGTTTCGCTCCTTCCCTTCAATCCATTCCAAAATCTGGGAAGTGGGATATAAATGAAAACATCAATAATTCAGAGGTTTGGTAGAGAACAAAGAGCATTAGAAAAAAAACCTGAAGTGTAAAAACACACGGCCTAAATGTTCAGGCAGAGGGGAAAAAAAAGAGAAGAGCATTGATCTGAGAAGAGTAATGACTCATAAGAACTCTGTAAGAGGAACAGAGAGTGACAGCTGTTATGAACTCTACATAAAACTGGTCTCTATGCCGATAAAAGAAAGTTATGCGTTATTATTGTACTGAATGGTCAAGTCAAAGTCCACACTTGAATTGAACCAAGACATAAATAGTAGGATTAAAGACGTTATAACATGATGAAAAGCTCAAGAAAGACAATTTTACATCATGCTGTCACTTTAAACACATGTAGGGACCTTAAAAATTTGAGAACAAATTTAGGGAATATAAATAATTTTGAGACACTATAGGCTTACGAACATATACAGTGTTCTTGACTTGCACATGTATTACATTCATCTTGTTACCTGTAACTTCAGGGGATCCATGTCTTTCGCTATCTCTTGCTTCCTCATTTCAGCGATGGTCCTTGGTCCCTTTTTATCAGGCTTGGAAGCAAAACCCTGAGTGGACAGAAGCTCCTCAAAATCATCCTCTTTTACCTTTGGTTTGGGACCTATGGTACAACAACAACACAGATTAAGAGCTAAATCTGAATCTTATCAATGAGAAGCATTTCTGTAGCAGAAAAACCTCAAATCCTTTCCCCAGGCTTCGCTTACCAAATCCAGGCCCACGAACGCCTCTTTCCTCCCTCCCACCAATGACACTAGAGAAGTTGAGGTTGTAGTTGGGTTTAGAGGACTGTGTGCTTGCAGGCTGAGGTGCTGAAGATGCTTTAGGTGTTGGTCCAGGTCCAGACATCCACGGTTTGGTCTGCGCTGTGGCCGGTCTTCCTGACTGCCAGGCTTGGGCTTGAGGCTTCGCAGAGGAAGGGGTGGAGGAAGACGGCGTCTTTGTGCTGAATGAAGCCCCTGAAAAGTTACTACTTGAAGAGCCTGCAAGAAAAAGAACAAATATCACACTTACTTTGGGAAGTTAAGAGATTCAAGTTAATGTTTTTCCAAAGGCGGACACTGCCTGTTAAATCAACATGCAACACTGTAAAAGACAAAAACTCACCTGGTAAATTGGAACCCAGTGATCCAAGGTCTGCAAAAGGATCAAAGGTCTGAGACTTGGCCTTCGACATGGACGACACACCAGAAGCTGCAATTACAGTTAGAATACGAGTCAGAGTCAGATTCGGTAAAGCCATTAACAAACCCGATATATGCCACCAAAACAAACACAAGCATCATACAATTTAAGTTATATTCCTCTACCCACCTGAGTTGGTATAGCTGGGTTTGTTTGTGTTAGTGGTGATGCCAGGTGTGGTCTTAGTTGCCCAGCTGTCCCACCCACCCAGCAGGTCTGGTTGGCTGGCTGAGGACGTCATCTTAGGGCCGTCTTTCGTTAGCTTATCTGTGAAGACCAGGCATCCCAAATTACAAACGTTCTAAGATATAGCAGGAAGTTTCTTTGATATTGTTGATTTGATCAATTTTAATATTCAACAAACTAACTGATATGTTATTTGACGAGATCATCAAAAATGTCTGTATATTCAGAAATATAATTATTTTTAATTACTATGTGCAGTTAAATGGTGTATTGATGTATTTTTAAGTTTGTGGCGCTATCAATGTTGTGCCATGCAGTCACAGTCATAATATTACCTAATGATGAAGTAAAAAGTAGATTTTTTTTTGTGATCATATACATTGCTTTTGCAATAGTAGCACAAAATAAGAAAACATTTCTGTTCCACCCCCATTTTGAACAAATATTGATATGTCTTGGACACAAATTGCATGGGGGTTTTATGTCACTGACTGATACTGAGGCACCGAATTACAAAATCAAAAGAAAATACATGGCTTAACTTTTTTACAAAAACTGTTTGATAAAACAAAAATAAAAAGATCCACACTGTGGGAAGGAGTTTATTAAACAGAAGCAGGCCCATGGTAACTTTGAGAGAGCTGCAGAGGTCCACAGCTCTGGTAGGAGAATTGGTTGACATGACGACCAGTAGCAGAAATTTAACAAAACAATTTATTCCTTGACCCATCACTGAAAACCTCACTAAAATGCTGACGTTTGAGGTTGTAACGTGACAAATGTGAAAAAGTTAAAGCGGTATGAAGGTTCTGTTTGTTGTGAACTCACTGAGGTTGAAGAGGCTGGTGTTAGATGCAGGGGTGGTTGTACTGTGAGCAGAGCTAAATCCGCTGGTCGCTGAACTGTCAGAGCCCAACAAGTCTCCAAACAGGTCAGGCCCAGAGGCTTGGCGAGAAGAGCCCACGCTGGAACCAACGCCAGAGCCGGACCCCATCCCGAACGGATCAAACAGGTCGCCCATGGCTGCAAAACATTCATAAAATCACATTAAAGTCAAAGAGAAAGTTTTGGAATATTGCATCCAGCACTACAAAGTCCCACTCCTCACGTTTTGAGTCAGGTGTGGCTCCACTGGTTGGCTCGCTAAAGAACAGATCTTCCTGCACTGCTCCTGTCTGACCAGCAGGGGGTGCAAACAAGTCATTGAGGAGGTCGCTGTTGCTGGAGGCGGCTTTCAGTCCGTCCTGGTTAGAAGCACCAGAAGAAACCGCAGATGAGGCAGGCGGTTCGGGGTCAGAGTTCAATCCCAGGAGGTCAGCGGTGTCGCTTCGAGCAGAGTCCTCAGGTGCTGGAGGCGGGGTCTGGTGAGAAGGAGGAAATTAAATCGTTGGATCTTTAACAGCACTATGAAAGCACATTAAAATGAAGCCTTAAGTGTTATTTTAGCAAAGTAAGTTATCCACCTGGAAATCAGCATCGAACAGTTGTTCACTGAGGTCACGGGATAAAGCTTCCCCACTGGGAGCGGAGTAAGACTCCCCCTCTGACTGATCACTCAGATCCTCCTGGTCGTTCATGGATCCTCCTCCAATGCTGTCTGTGGCATCATGAGGGCTCTGAGTGTCTAAGAGCACAAGGAAGAAATGAGAGCAAATCTGATGAAATTGTAAATATCAAAGTATTTTTTGATTCATAGAAAAAGTTTGGTAATACAGTGTTTGAAGTAGTTCATAGCTCAGACAAGAAACAAAAATCAGAGGCTTTCCCTCTTTGAAAAAAACTGATTCAAAATATTAACATTTCACCTTCAGCAAATTATAAAAGAGTAAATTTACCTTCCCAATCTAGTGTCTGGAAGAAGTTGCTAGAGTTGGCGTCAACGGATGATTCTGATTCGGTGGCGTTGGCACCATCTGGGGTCTGAGCCGGTGGAGGCGACTCCGACTCATAAAACGCAGAGGATCCAGGCTGTCGGGGAAGCTCGGGCTTACCTGTGGTGGTCACACATCCAGTTTATAGAAATTAAACTGGTTCTAATGGAAGGCTTGCGAGGATAATGCAAGCCTTCCATTATCCACGCATTATCTGTACCTGTGTAGGGTACAGATAAAACCCTACACGAGAGTTTTATCTGTACTTTCACTGTAACAAAAATGGTTGAAACTCCAATAAAAAAAATTTATTGTCCTGCTAAGTACAAGACAATAAAGTATTCTGGGTTAGGTTTAGGGTTAGGCTTAATGCATGAAGAACAAGCAAAAAGTGAGACTGTTTGCACACACTGAGGAGAGGTTTTCACTTTGCAGATAAAAACAATTATAGAAAAAACAGTTACATCTTAAAAAATTATCATGGAAAAGTTCAATATTTTTTGACATTTCAGAAGGTGAAACTATTGACAAAGGTATCTTATTATTTTTCAATGCTCTACAGAAGGTACAATAAGTAAATCAAATCCAGAACCTACCAAACTTGCTGAGGATTTCCTGCTGCTCATCACGAGACGAGAAGAGTATTTTGGGGTTGAGGCCCTTGGTCTGGAAGCCGTCCCATGGAGGGGACTTGTTGCTCGGTCTGTCTCTGGGTTCCACCTCAATGTCAAGATTAACCTGGAACAAGTCTGGGTATTTCTCTTGTATGTCACAGGCGTCCAAATCATACCTGACAGAAAAGGAACATGTGGAGAAAAACGTTACAGAGAAAAAAAAACTAACACCCTTGAGTTTTAGCTCTCCTGTAAATGGTAAAAAATAATTTTCATTTGAGTAATAATATTCCAGTTTGTACTGATATTAATTAGCAGACAGTGTACATACTTAGCAAACTTGACAGTAGTTGCGTTTCTTGGGATAAAACCTGTGTGAAACTGGATCTGAAACATTTTCATTGATGCCATCTGGAAAAGATTTTTGACATCAGAAAATCAGTCTTTTGGGCAGAACAGTGTTTTTTTAATTAGATATGAAAGTACTCAAAATGAAACTCAAAATCCTGGTAACACTCGTTTATGCCTGTACCTTTGCCTGGAGACGCCCACCCAGAGTGGATCTAGCGTGATAGATCACCACGAGTACGTCTCCTTGAACTGTAACATTGAGGGGAATCTCTGCTCTGCCATCTTCCATCTTAAAATCCCTTGGGGGGGGGGGATAAAACAATAAATAAATAAAAAATACAATAACTGAATAAAAAAAAGCTACACCACTTTATATTGGTTAAACAGCAAAAACATTACAGGTCAATCATACTTCATCCTGTCGTACTCCTGTGAGGTGGAGAGGACCCTCTCGTCTCCAACGTAGACTTCGCAGAACGGCCTGCACCCATTGCGCTGCTTGTTGAACAACGGCACCGGTGTCATGACGATAGAGTGAATAACTACAGGCTTGCTGTGAGGAATTATGGGCTCCTCTGCCATCATGTCGCACATATACTCTATGTACCTAAAACCAAAAAGGAACATGCAAGAGCACTCCATCATTTTGTGAAAGAGATAAAAAATAAATGTCGTTATATAAAAATCTAAATTTCAGAATTTAGATTTTTTTTTTGCACACTGGGTTTCGTACCTTTTGTGTGAGGCAGATATGCCAGGCGGGCAGCGTTTCATAGAGAACATGTAGACAGCAGCTTCAGCTGTAGTGAAGAGGCGACAGAAACACAGGAAAGAGCAAACTGCCACTGCTGATGCTGCTCGGCCGTCCTACACAGAAAAAAACGATCAAAGTAATTAAAAGAACAGTAGCTGAAAGCAGCTTCACTAGTAATTCAGATCAATCACACACTTGGCCTGTTTAATCTCGAACACAGTTGGGGTTGAAATTGACAAAAGGTGAAGAAGAAGACACATAATTACTGACTGAATCAGAAATGCTCACTGATCAATCTTCATCTGTTTTGTGCAAAGTTGAAGGACGTTCAACACCAGAAATATATTTTGGGTTTGCACAAATATGTACTCAAATTGTTAAAACAATTTTAAATAACTTTTATAATCAACCAATAATTGTATGAGTAGCAAGTTTTTAGGATGCAGTTATGCACAAGCACAAATAATCAATGTGTACATAATATAAATTATAGTTTCATATATTAACCTACATAAAATTATCTCCTCCATTTCTGAACATGAGTGGAGGATTTGCTTACTAACCAGACAGTGCACTATACAGATGTTCCTCTGGTCCTGTTTGAGCCACACATGCATGTTCTTGCAGACGCTGTAGAGACTGCGGAGGTTGGGAGCCCGGCGAACCTGCCAGTTACATTCTGAAACCTGGACAAAAGGGACAAAGACACACAATGAAGAGACTGAAGTTTTTAGATGCAGTTCAACTGGCTGGAGAAATCAGCCACATCTCATCCCCCTGCACCAATTATGTAGGATCATATTCACAAACACACTCTTCTTACCCTGTTGTGGAATCGTGAAGGCCTGTAGGATCGTCTAGAGAGGTTGTACACAGCGTAGTGGCCAGCGTGACGTGAATCCAGAAACAGACGAACATCTTCGATATTATTCTTTATCGCAGACTCCACCCCTTCCGCTGGAAATGACATCACTATACACACAAACAAACTGATCAGGAACCCCAAAAATAAATTTTACTTGTCTTAACATGAGACACTACAATGTGTGTTCACTTCAACTTAATCACATCTACTTAAACAGAATCACTTTCATAAGAACAACAAAAGAACTTGAAAAAATATTTTAAAGAGGAAACTTTATCTACCTGCTATTCTGGAAGTGATGTAAGAAATATCCAGGTCTCCTTTGGCATAGCTGAAAAACAAAAAGCTCACTTAATAAAGAGGCAGAGCATATAGAGGGACAAATCCATGTTAGAAAATACTTCAAACAAAGGAAAAAGTTGCTTGTCTAATGCCTGGTAAAAGCCAGTTATTTAGTAGGTAGACTAAAGACTAACAAATAAAAATCAAGAAATAGAGACAATTCTTTTGTAACATTCATCTATCACTCTGGTTTCTAATGGCTTCTAGCATTTTAAAGCAGTTTGATTGGTACATTCCTCCTTCACTATAAATTGAATTTTCTAAGCACCACAAACATTTGCCAAAACACTCAATGCCACAGTCAGAATAAGTGTTTTTTGTTATATGACACACCAGGCTTTAAGACACTCTTACAGCATGTTCAAACACACTGCAACATATTAAAAGCAATGCATCATGGTTCGGAGAGCAGAAGTATCAAAGCCATCAACTCCAACTAAAGTAAATATTATGGGATGGCATCAGGACACACAGCGGGATGCTGGTTAAAGACACATGAAAGGTGAAAACGTTACTCTGTAAGCAGTGGGGTAAAAAAAAAAAAAAAAAAAAAAGCTGATTATTACAGTTTACATATTTGCTCATTCAAAATTTTAAGCATTCATTTGTGACCAACCATTCCAATGAAAGATGTATGGACATTCTGAGTTAAATCACTCTTTAAAAAAGGGAAACCTCTAAAGGTTTTTCAAGGGAACAGAACTGGGAGGTTAGTGAAAATGGAATGTAATAAATTTTTTATTAAAATTGATAAACTATTAATGATGGATCGTCCTCTTACTAATTGCTAGTTTCACTAGATTTTAAGTTTCTTTTCCATCAGTCAGATGTCTGGTTATATCCTGACTTTTTCTCTTTCATTGAAAACTTGTCCTCACTTTCATAATTCCTTCTGAATGCCAACTCTAAAAGACTTCTTCATTTCCCTACAGCACCTTTCACCTTCTGTAGAGATGGACAACAATGTAGCATTGGCTTTGTATTGTAAGATCTAATCACCATGTTAGCAATTAGTTATCCTTAATAATAATAATACAATCTGGTTTGTTCACAAGCCTGAAAAACTGATGATATGGCAGGAACTACATGGTGAAGTCAATCGCCAATGTTTAGCATCAGTGAAGCTTTAAACTAAACTTGTTCAGGAAGGTTGAACAGTACAGCTGCCATGTTTTATTATTTTGAGCTTTCAACTTCTGAAAAAAGCTGGTTTTGGAAACTGTAACCTTTGGGAAATCTCAGTTATGGTAAGGGCTTGCATTATCTAAAGTTGTACAGACATAAATGCTGTTTTAATAAGACTAGCCACATTAATTCCTATGATAAAATGTTAGTTTGTTGATCTTAGAATAATAGTAAAAGCAGGAAAAAAATATTTTAAATGTTGTTTTAATAGCTTCTTATAAAACAAAGGTCCCTCATTCACAAAAACTATAAATGGGTGAATGGTGAGTATCGATGCAACTATGAGAAAACTTTAGGTTTTAAAAATACCATAAGGTAAACACCCTTAAAGTTACAGCACAGACAATTTAATTAATCAAGCTTCCAATCATTTCACCCCAAATTAATACCCGTCTGTCAGCAACACTCAGCTGCCTCATTGAGTGTGTGATGTTAGGATCATGAAGCTGTGATAATGAAAACAGAGCAGCAGAAGCTTTAGTAAAAGTTTTATCCTCTAGCTCAAACACATGCTACGGGACACAAACGGCAACGGATGAGATGACAAACTTCACCGAGCCATATTTACCTCGGGTTGCTAGGAGATGTACACAAAGTGGAACCATGAGGAATTGGGACAGAAAAAAGAAACATAAAATAAAAATAAACAAAAACAACCACACGAATGGATCAAACAGATGAGGAAAAATAACTGAAAGAAGGATCAAAGCTGTGCAAAAAGTGTGAAATTTAGCCATTTGCTTTTGTTTTTGGCAGAGGCTGTAATATGCGCAACCACTGCCAAGGTAATCCGTTATTACTCCCGTCAATCCTACATATGAAAACAAAAATTTAGACAGCTGAGTGACTAAATGTTCCTTCCTTATGTGGAAAGCCACTCAGGAAGGAAGAAGTCATTACGTCAAAGGCAAAATAAACAAATGATAACCGCTGGAGATAGGCACAGCCTCCCTCTCAACCCTTCAGGGATAAGAGTGCTTAGGAAATGGATAATGGCAAAATAAAAAGCCAGAGTTGGTTATGGTATGAAAATGTACAAGACAAATGCCTTAATTCTGGAAGTGAGCAAGCAGAAGTGTGTGTACACAGATTTGTGAACATGTGGTGTGTGCAAGTGTTAATCTATTATGTGTGGGTTGTCTTTTTCTTTTAATATAAAAAAAACAAAACATGAGCATATGAAGTGTTTGGAACGTACTAAAAAAAACAAACAAACAAAAAAAACGCATGCGTCTAGGGGTGCGATGAAACTAAAATGGATCATTGATCACTGTTAACCATGGACTAACTGACCTAAATCTGGAAATGTTTGGACTCATTTAATGTCAGAAAGAAAGAAAAAATATACAGTGTTGGAAAACATCTTTTTTTTTTTTATCTGTGTATACATAGAGTATACAACAAGTACATATAAAACATAGCTGGATGGGGGGGTACATAGAAGAATGAGTAGGTGGTGGGATGGATGAAATGATGCTGATAGACAGACAGATGGATACCATTTTTAAACAATGGGTTGTAGAATAAAGCCTGGAATTCACATTCCCCTCCAGAAAATAGTTGCATTTCTATTTTTATTGATATAATCCCACACAGTGCAAGAACTGTACATGTTATGCCAAGTAAGAAAGTTCTCATGTAAAAAGCATTTCATAATAAATAATCAAATAGAAAATATAAAGACACTCATAGCAACAAAGTTGGAGTCCCTTACCTGGCAACTGATTGGATGACCTTAGATGATGTGTCTTTAATGTTGGTCAGGAAGCGCTCTGTTCCTCCCCTCAAGATGTCCAGGAAGCCACTTCCTGCTTGATCAGGATCATACACTCCTGGGCATCATGGGAAAGAAGAGAAGTGAATGTGCTTTTTGTGGAGTACAGACAACACCACACATGCCCCTTTAAAAGCACCGAGTGGCCCAATAAAGAAGAGAGGCAGAAAACAGCTTGGACAAATTTGTTGGCTTTATACTGTGATAATTCAGGTTCTTGATGTTTTTTCAGTAAGATGCAGATGGAGCTAATCGTCAGAGGGAAGAACAAACACACTCTGCTTTTCAACAGATGGTTGATGGGCAGCACAGAAATCCTCTTATTAGGCATCAAGGAGGTTGCATGTGTGTGTTTGCTGAGAAAGATAAGCTCATTACAGTAGTTTTGGCAAATGTACACAAAGAAAAACAGAACAACAGGGTTTGCATTTTCACAAAGTTCCTCCTGTAGAGAAATGGGAGAATACTTTTTGCCACAGGGAGTTTTTCCCTTACTTATGTTTTAATTGCATCATTTCAAATGCAAACATCAAATAAATTTTCAAATTTGAGAACTGCCTTAATGGCAAAAAATATATATATTTCAGCATTCGATCCAAGTATACATGTAGTTACATTAAAAAGGGGAACAGGCATTACTGTCCCACATAGGCTCAGTCGGAGTTTCTCAGAAAGAGAAACCTTCAGTAAAAAATATACATTTTACATCATTGTCTTGCTTACACAAAAGATAAAATATGGCATGGCAATAAATATTCCTTGCTGCTGTCAGCTGCTTCACAGAAATTCTACTCTTAGCTTAACAAATGTAATTTTAAGTAAAAGCAAAGGTTGTCAGTTTTTGCACTATGACTTTATTTTAGCAACAGAAAATATTGACAAATAACCAAGTTCCTCCTAAACCCTTTGTACAGCTCCCTCCTTTGAGCCAGCTGACCAGCAGCGTGCATCAGACAGCTTCAATGTAGAAAAATAAAACTAAACTGGCCATGCCAAGTTCTGCAATTTAATATCTTAACTTAGGTTACAACATTTCTTTGAATTGATCCATTTTGTTTTCTCATCTGTGTTTTTGTTCATTTCCTTTAAAAAAGTTGATCTAAAGCTGTCGGCTTTCACGGTTCATGGAAGACTCACTGAAATGTCAACACATTCGGTAGATTACCAGGAATAGCAGGATACATCACTTAAAGCCTTGGTTACCATGCTTCCTAAATATCTCCCTCTTTGCAAAGCGATATGTAATCTGTCACTTTGTTTGCATGCAACAATGGAGATTTAGGGATATTCTTCTAGTCTGTGAAAGCATTAAAACCTGTAATCTTCAGAGATCCCAACATTACTGATCAGACTTACCTGCATTGTTATGGACACTCTGGATCTGCATGGGTGGCTGCACTCCGTTGTTTCCGAATCCTCCGTTCTGCTCCAGCAGCTGCAGACATTCATAGCCATCATAAACTGGACGCCAACAGTAATACGTACTCAACATTGTTGTAGGAATGAAGATGGAAAATATACTGCAAAACTGGCAACAAACTGCTTAATGAGAAGAAAAAGTTGAAGATATGAAAAATAAAAGTATCAACAAAACAATATTGAGCAAATTAAAAATCCACTCCTTCACTGTGAGTCGACTGTGAGTCGACAGCACTGCGTTTCCATCTCTCCTCAACTCCTTAATTGTCTCCCCTCTATTACGTCTCAGTCTGCCGCTCCATATGTCTCCACTGAACTGCAGCGGAGAGTGGAGGAGGATCGTAATCTCCTTATGTCCAGCAGGGAAACCGTTTCTTAGCCCTAATCAGATCAGCGATCGCCAAATCCAACGACACCCCCCCTCACCTCCCATGAACACGCTCAGTCTGGTCTAGATTCAGCTTTATGCATAAAGGAAGATTCAGGTGAACCTTTGGAGAAAAACTTTGCTGCTGGCCAAAACCAAATAAGTAATTTATTTCTTGGCAAAGTTTTAGTGGAGGATACTGAACACTAATGAGGGAATTATTGCAGATCAAAAAGTTGGAGGAATGAGTCCCAGTAAGACTTGCAGATTTCAAACTGAAATCAGCTTTCACAGTAAGTACAAGGATTTGAGTTGAAAATCATAAGATTAGACTGAAATTTTAAACTGACTGTGCTCCCAGTATCAGAAATGTTTTCTGTCTGGACAACAACAACGCCACTAAACAAACTACAATCATTTTATGTTTCTGATAAAATTAAATTCATGGAAACCTCCAAGTGTCTGCCTGTCTGTCTGTCTGAAACTGTGGGCTCAAGTAAGACAGACGCCAGAAAAGGAGAAAACTGACTCCTTTGTGCCTCCACAGAGTGCGTGTGTTGCATGAGACTTAGTAAAAGGAACTGCATCAGCAATTTGAGAGGCACACAGCGGAAGGGGCCGTGTGACTCTTTCAGGCTTACAGATAGATCAGCAGTAGTAGCCAATCAGGTAACATTTTATTTGACGGGTTGTGAATAAGACGGTCATGACACCGTCATAAACGTGACATAACACTTGTCATGAATATGAGTAAGTCTTCATGAATATTTTATGAATGTTGTCATAAAGTGTCATTCAATAAATTATGACACTTTTAATGCAAAGTTGACATTATTCAAAATATCTGTTATGACAACTTGACTTTAACCAAGAAATCATGATCTGACATAAATTTGTTATAACAGTATTACCAATTAAACTTTAAAAACTATGTAGCTTTATGTTATTCAAGTTAAAGTTTAATCATTTAATTTAAATGAAGTGTTACCACCAATCAAGACGATTTATCAAAAATACACCAATTGATATCTACTTTCTACTCGAACACTCACTTCTGTAACTGGAGACTTGGGGTTGACGTTACGAGCGGCTGCAATCTCCTGCAGTTGGTTGACCAACTCTGTAATGGAAAGCCTCTCATCAGGGTTCACCTTCAACATGGAACCTAAAAAAAAAAGATTAAAAGGGTATAAAGATGGAGCAGGAAAAATTATACTAAAAAAAAGAAGAAAAAAAACATTTCTTGTCTGTGAATATTACACAGACTAAGAATAACAAACACGTAGCAGTACATACGTATAAGGTCATGAAACACAGTGTATTTGGCATCGTTCTGTGGGATGGAGTATTTTCCATTGACTATCTGCAGTTTAGCTCCGTCTTCAAAAGGGTGCTGCTTAAAACACAACAGGTAGAGGATGCACCCAAGAGCCTGCATGGGAGAAAAGATGGTCAAAATGGAAATTCAGATTTACTTTCAAATAAAAAGTGAAGCAAAAAAAAAAAAAAAAAAAAAAGTAAGAAGTTTCCAAGTCCTGACCCAGATGTCCTGTTTCTCATTGATGGGAAAGTTAGAGTACAGATCGATCATCTCTGGTGTTCTGTATGCTGGAGTGGTGTTTCTTGTAATCTGCAGAGGGGAAAAAAAGTAAAATTATTTCAGATACAGCCAGATATATAAGCCAGCCATGTTGTTTTTAGATATTTTCCAATAAATTAGTAAAAACTTTTTTTTTAATCCAATTCACCAAGATTTTCATATTGTTTATGTTTGAAAAGAATAAAATTAGGTACTTTTCATCTACAACACCATCATACAAGCTGTTTGCTTTAACATATATTTACCATCATTGATTTGGAAAGATTAGCAGACAATATCAGATTTACAATTTCTTTTCTCTGTGTGGTTATGGTATTGATAGCATTAATGTCATCAATCTGTGCTTCCACTGGTGAATTTAATCAAACATTTCTGGTTCCTGTTTAACACCAAGATGTCAATACTAGAGTTTCAGTGTGATACTAAATACATTGGAATCAGTGAGATAAATGGAGGCTTTATCTAATTCAAGTTTGTTTGGGTTTTTTTTTTTACATACATACAGTAGGGAACATGTACTAAAAGTCACTTTGGTACATTAAGTGATTAAAATATAGTTCTGCATAAATTGTCTTGTTTTTTATGAGTTTCTTGGGGGAAGAAATAGGATTGTACATAGATGCTTAATATGATTAACAAATGCATGTTAACCCATAATGTTATTTATCAATTAATGCGCTTTCAGAAAGGCAAAAAAATAAATAAATAGTCTGCATTAGTATAAATAAGTATAAATGAGATTTTGCTCATCATGTTGCATCGTGTTAATTAAAAAAAACTTGCAAGAGCAAAATTGTAAATCACATGTTTATTGTGGTATTTTTAAGAATTTAAATTAGCTCAGTGAGTAATGAGATTTCAACCTGATAGCAGCACAATACTTGGTAAACATAAAATGATTCCTATGAAACAAAAATTTGAGGAATTTGGATGTGCAGTGGGCAGTTTTGTCGCACTGTGTGAGCAGAACCTTCGACAACTAAAGAGAAAAAAAAACAGTAACAGGTTGTGGAAATGAGGACAAACAGAACATCGGTAACTCCTGCTTGTATCCAATGGATCAGTGTTTCTTTTTTATTTTGAGAAGTGTGTGTGTACCTCATCCTCCACCATGGACCTCTTCTGTGCAGACCAGCTGTAGTCGGGATAATGTGACACTGTGGTGGCGCTGCCAAAGTCACACAGCTTGATGGTGCCCTGGTTACTAATCAAGAGGTTCTCAATCTGCAACACATCAGAGGCCGTCTCATTCAGCTCCACCGCACAGTAACAGGCTCATCATTCTGCACCCTTTTAAAGAATCACTCTTTCTTCAGCCATCAGAGCCGACCAACCTTAAGGTCTCTGTGGATGACCGGAGGTTTCTGTTTGTGCATGTGCTGCACGGCTCGACACGCCTGATAGAAGATTTTCAGCACAGTGTCACATGACATGGGAGCTCGCTGCTCAACGCGCTTTATGAAGTCCACCAGCTGACCTAAGGCAGAGCAAGCATATTTATATAAATAATGATTTCCAAATTTATACCAAGCCGTTTATTAACACTAACGGTGCAGACAAATGTTCAAATCAGAGCTTGGGTTAGGGCTTTCTCAAAATGTATGCAGTTTGAAAGAAGGAAATATGTTCAATATTTATTTTAAATAATGAATAGAAAATGGGGAGGAATCTACCACAGTGTTTTGCATTTGACTAAAATCTGAGCTATGTGGAATCCAGGTGTTTTATTGATGTGCTTTTTTTATTGACATATTTTTTAACATAGTTACAGCTACACTAAGTCTGTAACTACTGACTTACTGTAGTAAGTCAAAGATTGCTTTGATTGAAAATAGCTTACAATATAGTCACTGTACTTGATATAGTACAGAAAATAATTTTGCATATTTCAAATGTGCTATAGTTTTTTTATTATTCTTATTATTTTGGCAAAATGTATTGACTTTATGCAGGTTTCCCAGCTGGACATTCTTTCAGATTTTCAGCTTATCAAGAAGTTGACCTGTTTTGAAAGATTTAAATGAGTCAATGAATAAAGAAATCTGAACAGCTACAAAATACCCAAACCAAATTTAATTCATTTTGACTTCTTTTGTACATTTCTAACCAAATCAAATTTGATGCAAATCTCTGCTTTGTTCCTTATGAAAAATGTGTGAAAAAAAGACAACTGAATATTAATGCATACTCTTTGTTCAAAGAGGAAGGTGCAGGCTAATAAAGTTGTAAAAAGTGCTGAATGAAAACTAGGGCATTTGTAACAGAAGAAAGGGAAGCAGAACAGGAAATGAAAAAGCCACAAAAGAGGGAGACTTTCATCACCAGTTCCTTCCGAGTTCCTGAGAAAGTGCAACGTCACCCAAACTACGTTGGACAAATGAGTAACCCCTCATCATGTCGAGGCAGACAGAGGAAGATGTACCAACACGTAGGAAAAGGCCTGTGTGCAGAAGTGGGAGTCGGTATTTACCTTTACACAACTCGGTGAGGATCAGAAACTCTGCCTGCCCGGTGTCTGACTCCTCCTTACTGATTGATGCAGCTGAGCAGAACTGAACCATGTTTGGATGACCTGACAACTTTTTCTAGAAGAAGCCAGAGGGTGAAGGATCAGAGAATAAACAGAGCTGTGACGTCAGGCCTGCTCTCATATTTGACCTTTTAAACTGTTAAAACTACATCTTTAAGCACACTGTATAAAGAGACATGTTTATTTCTTCCAGGGTTGGCATTAAATAAAATCAGTCAGTTTTACCCGGTTAGGATAATGCAAGCTCTTCTATTTCTCCAAATGAAACAGAAGTCAGTGTGGTCATACAGTTCTGATTTCATCACACCACAGGACATGACTCTGAGGACTGGGGTCTCTGTCCCTGAGAACATTTAAAAACTGGTCTTTATTTGTGGAGAATGATACTGGTTTACAGGCAACAGCTTCCGCAAAGGGTTTCATTTTGTTTTGGAGTTGATGCACACATTTCACCACAAAACACATTCATCTCTGGGGCACAGAGCTCGTCTTGTGAATGGCATGGTGGCTGGACTTTCCAATGCTGTTTATAATTGTAGTTGTTTTAACAGATGAACACATTCAGGCAGATGGAAGTCAGACCCAAAGATGAATCAGATTTGGAGAGGTCCTCAGAGCGGTTCTCTTTCTGATATTTTGGCTTTTTTTATTCCTATTTTTGCAGAAAGTCGCATGAGGAAGTTTGTATGTGAGCTGATGCCTTAAAATATATCCACATCTGTGCCTCCATTTTGCTCAAATGTTAACCAATAACCCCCTGGCATCTGAGTTACATGATGCTGGCATTCAGCAAAAATAAACAGAAAAGACTTACACTACTTTAATACCAGAGGTATTAAAAAATGAAAAGTATCTTTCTATGCTAATTATTAGGTTCATGCTGCATATCAAACACCATCTAATATATCTAACCCTGGTCAACAAGGCGCTCTACTCTGCATGTTTCAGATGTTTTCCTGTTTTAACACACCAGACTCAGCAGTTCAATGACAGTCTGTCAATCAGCCATTGGCTGAAGTCAAGTGTGCCAAAGCAGGGAAACATCTCAAACATGCAGACCAGTGCAAGCACTCCAATGACAGCTTTTACTTTCACTAGTAAGCTATTGCTTAACAATAATAATGGAAATTTTGGACAATGGATTTGTATCAAACTGCAACAAAATATGATGAAATAGCCTTTTACTTTGAATATGCAAATAATAATAAAATTGAAGACCTTTCACACTTTGTATCGTCTTTAGTTTTTCTCACACATGTAAAAAAAATAAATAAGTCACCTTTCGATTTTCCACCAACTACTATTTATATTGTTTATTGACTCTTGAATTGTAAATGTAACGCCTGGCTTTTCCTATAAAATAACCAGATAGTTTTGGACAACCAGCTTGAAACCTCAAACGTGGTTTTGATTTTAACTTGGCTGTTTCGCATGACAACATCTGCGCTCTACTGAAACAGAAATTTTCAATGTAATCTTAAAAGAAACAGTATGGTCTATCATACCATGAAGCAGACTTCCTGTATAATTTCCTTGTTCTTTTCCTCCTCATTGGACAGCAGCCTCTGAAACAAAAACATGCAAACAAATCATTTGTAGAGATACTTTTCAGAAAGTACAGACACAAAGTTTTGTTTTATCATCATACATGGGATTATTTTTTGAAATCCCAACATCTAAGGGATGGGTTTGCTACATCTAGAGAGAAACACAAATAAATTGCTGTTTATTAGTAACGCTAACCAGAGTACTGGATGCCACTGTAAAAGCTTAACAAATCAATTATGCACTAATTCACTGTTATTCCAAATATGTTTCGGAATAACAGGGAAAACCTGTTTAACTACAGTGCTGTGTATTGTAATCCTCTCTCACACACCGTAACGTCATCACATCTCCAGACATAAACAGCTGAAGATTATTTGAGCTCCCAGGATCAACCGCTGAGAGATTTACAGAATCACTGATTTCAAATCGACCACAAAATCTCTCACTGTTCCAGTAGACATGTATTGGCATCAGTATTAAAAGTGTGTTGCAAAATGCTCAAGTAATGGGCTAAAACCTTGAACTTGACATTTTTCCCCATGTGAACGCTTCAAAAGAAAGTTTCAACGTTCTCTTAAAAGAGGAGGAATAAGAGCGCCTAGAGCACAGATTTAACAGAATGTAACATGAAAAAGAAGTGTAAATCACCACACTCTCTTTAACATCTTCAAAAGCAGGTGAAGCTTTTTTAAATATCCAAGGGACTTAAAAGTGGAAAAGGTTCAAAACAGAAAGTAAAATAAAGGCTAAAAAGTGAGTTATTTTTCTAAGAAGCTGCTTGTCATCTGATCTCCAGATATAAACTGAAGATCATAAAAGCTGCCACTATCAGTCAGCGAGAGCCTTCCAGTCACTCATTTCAAACAGTTATTTCTATGTTCATGTTAGCGATATTTAAAAACAAATCAGTTTGTAATATTCAGTCCTGAAGATAACTCATCTTACCTTCAGTGCATAGTCCTTTCCACCGCTCATGTCCTGGGCTTCATACACAAAAGCAAATCCACCTAAAAGAAAAAAAAAAAAAAACAATTAAGCAAAACTATAAAGAGAAAATAGCATATTTATGTTCTACTGTAGCATTCATAGACAAATAACTTACATCCGGAATGTTTTGCTTATTGTAACTATAAATCTTGATATAATAATGTCCAAAAATAAGCTCTATGTGTTTAAGTTTAATTTGCTCTGACTAGATTATTCCCAGAGTTAAAATGGTGACAGACCAAAGAAAATTCATCCAGCACAGTTGATTCCACAGTGGACTGAGTTCAGTTCATGATCAGAAAAAGTTCTCAGAACTCCAGCTGACGATCAGCTTGACTGATCCTAACACAAACACTAGTCTAGTCTAGAACGGTACAACCACAGTCTTATTTGTAGATTTCTGAGGTGCTGCACCAGACTAACTTGAAATGAAGCAAATCACTGAAAAACAAACACTGCAAACTTTGTGGCACCAGCTTCATTCTTAAACCTCGAGTGCCTAAGATAAGGCCTGCTAAAAATAAATAAACTCAGTTTCATAGAGGGAGTAGCTCTAAGCTGGAGGCTCTATTCAAACAGCAAGAAGAATCATGTTTTACTAATTATAATATTGCTGAATTTAATAACAACTGTTACATTCCTATTCTAAATTTAAAAGTCTGTACTGCTGGAAGACAAAAAAAAAATAATCTCAATAATCCAAACAAGTGAAGTGTATGGTCACCATAGCGATGAGTAAATCAACAACCCGCCTTGAGTTCCTCAGCAAAAAACTAAAGGAACAGCTGCCCGTCTCTAATCTTTAACGATTTATTTACCCAAGGATGGCTGCTCAGGTGTGTGTAAGACGGATTCATTATCCCAGTCCTGATTCAGTGACCTTGTTTGGGATTCAACCCAGTAACCCGATAGTCACACAGACTTCTTTCACATGAGCAGGACAGAACAAGCTCATTTGATTTCTGAGCTCAGGACTAACAATGCGTTCAAATGTAGTTGATAGCTGGCATAGAGAGCAATAGCCATTTTTTTTCCCCCAATTTGTTAGCAGCAGGAATGAAAGTCGCTACATCACAGAGGGAACGCAGGCCTGAACAACAGAAGGCAAAAATTTCCTTTTTTCCAATTTAAGCTGCAAGATTTTTCTGTTCTCTGATTTTTTTTTTTTTTTATTAATTTCATTAAATCTTTTGTGGATTTGTAAATAAATAAATGTATAGGTGAAAAAAAAAAAAAAATCATCTGGTTGGAGCCATTTATTGTATAAGCCTCCAAAGATCTTAGTCCAGAGCAACAAAGAAACCTTTCAGACAGCAGGACACGAGTCTGAAAGGGGAGGGGGACTTTTAATGTAAAACGATCTGCGCTTCAACCAGTTTAACCTGTGATGGGCCGTCCAGGACCGGCTCGGTTAATGCACTGGACTCAGTAAATGCACTGGACTGTCTGATAACATTAGTACAACATTGTTGCTGCCAGATGCATTGACTTATCATACCATTTTATTTGTGTCTATGTCGTCATATCTACATGTTAAATAACTTCATTCTGTTTTTTCTTTATTTCTACGAATAATTTTAAAGAGCAATAAAAGCATACAAAACATTTATCAGTAAAGTTAGTTGTATTCTACTATAATTCATGTGGGACTAATTCATATTGAGAAAGCATGAGAAAGATTAACAAACTATTAACTTCTTACATTACAGGTGAGTATACAAATAGTTGTGTAAAAAAATAATCCAAAATACATATTTGTTAAAACATAAAATAAACTTATTGCTAAATAATGTGTGTCACACTTTAAGGTGCACATTCAAATGCTTTTAAGCAATTTATTTAGCTCTATTTAGACATTATGTCAACAACTGAATTCAGGAAAGTAATAGGCAAGCTAGTGGGATCAAAGTATTCCAAAGCTTTTAAAAATGCATAGGTTCAAAACCGCAGCATGTTTTGCATTGGAGCTACATTTCTACGAAGGAGATGCCAGAGAAAGTGCTGCAGTCTAGTTTGTCATCCTCCTGTTTCGCTGACTGAAAAAAGGCTGTAATACTTTCACCTCGCTTACAAAAAAATAAAACAAAATATGACTATATGTTTGGAAGTACGACCAACAGGGAAGGCAACTCCAGAAACTAAATGTGAGCCAGCATTTAATTTTATTGATACAACACTGCATATAAACAGTTCGCAAGATTCACCTTACAAACTGCTGTTTAAAAGCATGTCTCCCTGGCAGTTAACATCAGGTTGTTACATTTCTATCAATCTTAAAAGATCAGAGTTGTATAAAAAAAAAAAAAAAAAGTATTCTCATAAAACGCCTCTTTTTAAAACTGCAAGGCCCCCTTATAGGCTGCAGAAAACATTTGTTTACATCAAAACACACTTATCTCCACGCTTCAACATGTCTCTTATCTTAATTCTACATATTAAAACGGGGATAAAACGGACCTGTGCTAAGGGAAACGGAAAACAATACCTTAGCTTAGAGATAAATAAAAGTCTTAAATTTTGCGTGACTTTTTTGGCGTTTAATCCGTTTCTGATTCAACCCAACAGCTGGCTTTAAGGTATGGCGAGACAATCCAGCAAATATCGGGAATTGCTCAAGTTATTTGTAAAAATCTAATAATCAGGAAGCGTGCTAAATCTAGTGTTATCTCTGTTACTTTATTGCTGCCACATCTACACATAAAGTGTGTTGCCCAAACATGTAAATAGCTGTCAAGGTTCATGACTCGAAGTTATCCTGCGACATTCAAGATACGAAAACGAACAAATAAAACTAAAACGTGTTTTCCTTCGATATCCACATTTCAACAATTAATGCTAAGTTGATCGAAACCAAATTATCTCCTGGTGTTTGCTAGGTGAGTCGCGGTGCTTCATTTGCTAACCAACTCAACTGACGTTGTTAGCTCGTTAGCTAGCTTCAGCTACCTAGCATGCCTGTTTGCAAGCCGTGACAGTCACGTCCGTGGCTGTGGAGCAAGTTCTCACCTTCAGCGATCACCCGTTTTATCCTCAGCTTCATGTCACCGAGCTCAACGACTTGTCCGACGAAGTCATTCTGGTCCCGGCTGGCCCCTCCGGACGAGCCGGGCCCGGCTAAGAAATCCAGTGCCGACTGAAACAGGGACATTTTTTTTTTTTTTTTTATCCGGCGTCCGTCTTCAGGCCGCCCCTTGAACAAGAAATGAGCGTCCGAAATCCCTGCTGGCTCGACAGAAACACTCTCCAGCGGCCTATTCAGTTAGTAGAAGGTGTTATACCCAAGGGATACAAATCCTTCATCTAACACAGACATCCTCTTCCTGCTGCTAAACTGACGAAGCAGCCATCATATCGGCGCCGACTGCTTCCGTGAAGAGTGAAAATGACGTCAAACACGATTCGATCATGTGACTTAAAAACCTGACGAGGACGTGAGCCAGCGTGGGATCAGGTGCTTCGTTTCAATTAAAGTCTTAATAGATAATAAATAAACCAAAATAATTTCAAATCGTAAATATGATCAAATGGGGAAAAAATAAAAAATTCAAAATTCAAAAATGCAAAATTCAATACATAAATAAATGAGGTTTGTATTTATTAATTGAGGTGTGGTCTCCAGAAGAAACAAATATTTAAGTGTTTAGACGGTTATATATCTGTATCACAGATATGTATTGCTAGTATTTTTATCACTCAATAAATATTTATTAGTATGCTTTTACTGATAAATAAACATTAACAGTTTTTAGATGTTTTCTTGATATTTCTTATTCTTATTTCTATTATCAGCCTGAGATAATGTACTCTTCACTTAAAGATGATCATAAAACCACAATGAACAACCGATTGAACCAAAATTAAAATCCATTGTTAATCCAACGACTTTGCCACACTTTCGAAAAATCTGTGTGAAATAAACAAAACACGCTTTGACAAAGTTTTATTTGACACATTTTGCTATTTCGAATTAGTTTTGTTTTGTTATGTTCTGCTTGGTGACCGGTTTTCTGCTGCCTGTTCAATATATTGAGGATGCATTTGGATTACAACGTGCGTACCATACAATGTAATGTACAATGCTGCCATCTAAAGGATGGATACGGTTCAACGTCACCATCCCATTTCAGTGTGTGCTAAAGTGGTGGTTTCCTTGAGGGGGCAGCATTGAAAAAGTAATGACAATTCTTCTGTTGAGTATGTGTCAACATGGCTGTAAAGCAGGAATGTGGGCTTGATGACAGACTACCTGTGTTACTGGTATGGTAGAGCATTACCCATTGTCCCCACATAAAATGTTTAGCATTTGAATAATTTCTTTTCTTTTTGCATGTTGTGTTTTTCAACAAGTTGAAAAGGGTTTGTCATTGTGAGGCAGTAGTGGTATGAGGCTCAGTCAACAAGTTATTCTGGTTATACCTATGTGGGCCCTCCGGTCAAGCCAGTTAGTGGCTATAATCTTTAAGTCATATTCAAATTGCACTTTGAGAGAACTAGAAACGTAATTGCAATTCCGAAATCCATGTACAGTCAGCAGAAATAAGGTGGCAAGTTACCTTTTTGTGGAAACTTATTTTTAAGATAACAATCCCGTGCAGTTATATTTTCATCCATTTTACCATTAGCTGAAATGTTTTTCTGTCCCTGCTAAACATCCCCACAGCATGAAAATGCCATGAACAAAATATTGAGATAATTAAGACAGTGTTTTTAGCTGTTGGACTTTGAGTTTAGTTTCATTGCTTTCCTTTCATTATAGCATATTTCATTTTATTTCTGTGTTCCTAATTTTACCTCAGTGCTTCAATCTTTGACTATTGTTTGTCATCTGCTCATTTTCTCACCTGCAGAATGTAGTAATCAAAGTCCCTCTTTTTCTCTCCCGAAAATTCTGTTAATTAAATCTGGTTGTTTTTTTTTTCTACAATACTGCTGCTGTCATCATCTCTGCATTTGGGCTGACAATAACAACAACAAATGACAAAAACATCCCAAAAGACTTAAAAGAGTAAGATGCATTAATGCATTAATACATTCATGTACGGTAGTCCTTTGTAAGGACAAAGGACTACATGAATGTATTAATGCATTTGGTATGTTGTGGACTCAATAAACGTTGTTTTCCTCAAAAATGTATGACACCCTAAAACACAGAAGAATGCAGAGAGCTACAGTTTATTTAGAAGAATCTGTTGATAAATAGTCACACATATATGGCCTTGATAAAAGAGTGGCAAGAAGAAAACCATCGATAATAGAAAGCATCATCCATTTAGGAACTTTCTAACAGCTCTGACAATCCCTAAAACAAAACTAATATCAAGCAAAACTACAAGGTGAAAGAGACTTTATTTACGAGTGAAGCAACGTTTGGATAAAACATCCCTTATGTAACTCTTAAAAACCCTGATTAGAGGAATGAAATGAACAACAGGCGTTGAGGAGGGTATTTTTTCCGCTTTCTTATTGGTTACACCCCTAAGCTCATCCCTCGTCCCAGGTCCCTGACTGACAAGCTGCAGTTCAAACACCTCTTTCAGTTTTTCTTTGAGCAAAGACAGCAGTTTACCGCTAGAGTTACGCCTCCGCACATAGAGCGATCTGTCGGCTGATGTGGGACCAGTTTGCTAAGGACCAATGAAAGATCCGGGGAAGTTTCCCGCGCGCACACCAACATCATCACTGCTGCGCGTTCACGTGCGGGTGACATTCAAGATCTCTACAGCAGCGCCTACGTGAAGCTGACACCCCAGCAGCCTTTCTTATTCAACGAAGAGTAAACAAGTCTTTGGTACAAAGGCAACTTTGAGTTCTTGACTGGCATGTTTAATCTGTTCTAATTTGTGAAAGTATAAAATAATGTGGACGTTTTGGTACTTTTGTAAAAACACTAATAAAAACATTAATTAATCACATTCTTATAAAATAACAAATCTGGGCAGATGAAACGTCCAAATATTTTCTACAACATTCAACTTTTGAAACCAGTACTTAAAGCAGATGTGTATTCTACTGTACTAAATATGATTTTATTTAGTACAATAAACTTCCAATACTGTGTCCTTCAAATTTACTTGATTTCCAAATAGCATGACAGGCTCAGTAAATAAAATAAATAAAAAAATAAAACAACAGTAGAACAATAAAACTTATTCACAAACCAGAAGTGTGGTGCATTTTCGATTAAAACATGCTTGTTTGTCGTTCAGTGAAGTACGTTGAAGTGGATAAAGTAGTAAGATGTTTTTAGGCAAGAATGACTCGCGCCACATGAAATACTATTAATTAAAATTAAAAAGCACAGTGCAGGGAGAACTACTAAATCGAATTAAACAGTGAAGTTTACATTTTTTATTTTGTTGAAGTTTCCTCCTTTAATCGGTCTAGCAGTGCATGAGAGATCATTTTATTTGGCCAAATTCAAACCTTTTGCATTGCAACTGTTACATTTCATCACCCACCTTTTCTGACTATGTAAAATAGTCGCTTAGGGATTTCTGAAGGTCCTTCTGAAATCACATGCAACAATTTCAAACACTTTCGATCTTGAACACCCAGCACGCCACGCTACGTCATGACGATGGGGGCGTGGTCTCGAGGCTACATTGACATCCCCTCACGCTTTGCCTTTGACTTATTATCTAGCCGAGTCCCGCAGTCTGGAGCATTTCAAGCGAAGCAGCTAGCTGGTGAGACCATTAAATACCTCACAACATTTCCTGCAACTGTCAGCTATTTGTGAGGAGCTCGGGACTACGTCGTGTTTTGACTCCAGTGAAGAGGGACGCAACAAAGATGTCCAAAGACACAGAAGGAAAGGGCGAGAAAATTATGGATACGGAGAGCAAGGTGCTCTGGTACCCGGACTCCAAGAGGAACACACAGATGGATAAGTTCAGGATACAGGTCAACTCGGACTACGGACTTAATCTGGGTGAGTGGGGAGGAGGGATGGAAACGACTGGTCCAGGCTCATAGTAGGTGTGTTGGAGACCGTCTAAGTCGGATTTCATTGAGCTTACGAAGCTGCAGCCTGAGTTGCAGAAAATAGAAATAGTTAGTGGCGCTGCCTTCTTGTTAGCATTGTTTCATCCAACATCTAGACCTACGTGACTGTGCAAAGTTGCCAAATCTAGATGGGTTGGAAGAATCAGCATCAGAGGACTGTTGCTAAGCATGGCTTCCAATCGCTTCGCCGCGCCCCTTTTTAGTTGTAATTAGGAGCTTATAACAGTAGCTTGGCCTGATTGTCAAGGCTGAAGAAGCAAGGGGAGGAGAGACAGTGGCCTGCTTCAATAGTTTATGTGAAAACTGACACTGCTCTGTGGAATGCAGAAAAACGTGATGAAGACAATGAATGGAAAGATGTAATCGAAGAGAGACGCTTACCTACATACTTGCCTATGGCACAAATATTGGTGAAAATGATAAATATTAAACAAAAAGAATACATTAAACGTTTTATTTTGTACAAAGCGGATGGGATGCATATCATGTCTCGACACAATTGGTTCCCAAACCAAAGTAATCTAAATTGGGGCTACATCATTTCTTCAAAGTTGCAACTCCACCTGAAGGTCATATTTTTGAGGACGTGAGGCAGCCAGAGTACCCGGAGAGAACCCTTGCATTCTCATATAGAAAATGTAAACTCGAAGCAGAAAGACCCCAGGCCAGTCTTTGAACCTTCTTGGTGCAAAGCACCAAGAAATGCTAGCAACTCAACAAATGTGCAGCTAGATAAAAACCATTGAAATGCTTCAAATTGATATCTTATTAAGTCTTAGACAAACTTGTGCAATTTGTTTTAGTTAACGTATTACTACAGTCTTTGAAAGGACAAAATGCAGAGAAAAAGGTGGCCCTCGTTAGCCTGGCCACTGAGCACATAAATGATCAAATCCCTCTCTCAATGTTTTCAAACTTGGAACTGGATTATGTCTATATTGGATCTGATATCATACCCAGATTAAAGTTCCTGCTTCAGAGATAAAGGGAACACAAGTAAGTCAGAACTGCTTCCTGTTCTTGTTCATCTGCTTCAGTTTATAGAGGGAGTTCTAAAGTTTTTCCACTCTCCTTCCCTCTAAGGTGTTTGTTTCAAGTAAATATTGATGTACTTGTCTTGAATAATTCATTTGGGGGTATCAGCTCTAAGTGACAGTTAATTTGTTTGTATTTACCTTATTAATGGTTGTCACAAACATCTGTATTTCTTCAGACATCATTTAATTTCATCATTTAATTTTTTTTACAATAATCTGCCCAATGAAAGAGCGATGCTTTAATTTTCAACTGTATCTATAAACTTTTATTTTGAAAATCAAAATTACCAACCCCTTGGATTGTTGGTTTAAGCCAATTAGAAATTGAAGTTTACAATAATCCTAATCCAATATATATGTATGAAGTATAGATATGTATTAAGACCTCTTTCAGGTAATAGGACTTGAACTCAATTATTTTGAAGAGCATATGTTAGCTTTTTTTAGAATCATAGACAAATCAATTTTTTTGACTGGTTAAAGGCAATTATCAAATGAAAACCTTATTTTAATCTAATCTACACTACAAAAGATCAAGACTTAATTTGAAGAGTAGGCTTAGCGAATGTTGGTTCTCCATGGTGATTCCTGTCTTTTTCATGCTCAACAGTTTTCTAGTCAGTACTGTGGCTTGCATTAGTGCTGCTGTTCTGTTTGTTTTTTGTGAGAAAGCTTTTTTTTGTGAAAAATGAGAGCCATAACGACTGATAGAAAATGTTGCTCAGGTGACGTAATATGTTATCCATTTCTGTACTGTTTGCAGCTGAGATGCTAAGGTTCATGAAAAGAGGGATCGGGTATTGTGTAGTGGTAAAGTGTCACAAAAAGGAGAGTTGGCCATCTTTGTTATAGTTTCGTCAGTAGTAAAAATATGTTCTTAAAATTTTGCCACCTATTTTTATTGTACTTCTCCCATGACCTTTAGGTTCTGTTGCAAGCATTGACTTTATTTCAGGAAATCATATTTGATGTGTGTTAGTGTTCAGATGGGTGGTATGTTTCCAAGAAGAATCATATGTTCAAATTGTGTGTCTTCTAGCAAACTACAATGATCTTTACCAGTGGTCTGTGGACTCGTATCCAGAGTTCTGGGCAGAGGTGTGGCGCTTCTGTGGAGTTGTCAGCTCCAAACCATATGAAGAGGTAAGCACAACCGTTCGAAAAGTACTCGAATATAAAGCAAAAGTCAAATTATTTCAGGTTCTGCTAGGTTCTTGAAAACTGCAGCTGCAATCAATTTTCAGACTTTGCAGACTTTCCTCTGATTTCATAAAATAAGATATTAAACTACTTTAAAATTAAGTCATCATACGTCTCTGATGCAGACCTCAATTGTGAGAGTAGTCATGCCCATTATTACCCGCAATTGCAGTTAGTTATCTTGATAATCTAGTTTCAGGATGCTGACATGACTTTAAGGTAATAAACTAACGCAGGATTGACACACCTGTTTTGTACGCATGGATTTTATGTAACCCTGCACTAAATGACCACATTTTCTACCTGATATAGTCCTTCTGATATTCATCCTGGAAGACCGGACTGTATGACAGGAAATGAGTCATTTTGGAGCAGTGATGCACTGTGGGTGTGGCTGTTCCTTCAATGGCAGCTTGTTTGGACATTTATACTAAATTAGCTTCCTTCTTTGGAAAAGTATTAAATATGCAAAATTGGAATATTGACTTGGGAGTTTACTGAGTCAGAGAACCTTGACAGAACAGACTGAAATGATTCGGTTTTTGACTCTTTCTTCCCCTGTGTTTTTTGTGCCGGTCATACCAGGTGGTGGACGTATCCAAGCGGATCTCAGATGTTCCAGAGTGGTTTAAAGGAGCCCGACTCAACTACGCCGAGAACCTGCTTAAGCATGCCAATCAGGACAAAGTGGCCCTCTATGCTGCAAGTAGGTAGATGTGTAAAGCAGAGCTGAATAACACCGTATAATGTTAGATGAGAAAGAAAGAAGTGAGTTGAGGTGCATTGGAACACTTGAGTCGGTATGGTGGTGTGCTTCTGACGTCATTTCGTTATTAGATTAACTTCTGCTCCTTTCCCTGCTTCTCAATGTCACTTACTAATGGATAGGTCTCTCTTTATTTGTGTGTGTGTTCTCTGGGGAGTGTTTTGTACATGCCCAGCCTTCCTGAGGAGCTGTAATGTAATTGTAGAAATACCCATTGGTCAGGATGCTGTAGAGCCTCTGTAAATGTCAGTGAGGTATTGCATTGAGCGATAGGGTCTGGTGTCTTGTCTGCTGGGATGTTCTTACCAGATAATCACTCACCTGCAGTTTTATTTGCTATGATATTTTCCTGTGTTGGTGTCGGTCCTGACATTTTGATCTCTTTCAGGGTAACAATATTTAGCAATCCCTTATTCGCAACAACTTTTAAAACCTAAATAAATCCAATCAGAATAGTAGTTTGTATTGAAGGTATTTGTAATGTATGCACTTTTCTGTCTCTTGGTTCATGTAATAATTTTGTTTCTGTGTCTGTGTAACAGGGGAAGGGAAAGAGGAGATCGTAAAGGTAACATTTGGCGAGCTGAGGCGTGATGTGGCAGTGATTGCTGCAGCTATGAGGAAGATGGGCATTCAGACTGGAGACAGGGTTGTAGGTGAGTCTCAGTGTAACCATCTGTCTTTTAGCTGGAAAGAAAACAAGAACTTCTACAATTGTTTTTTTTATAGTCCTTTGTAACAGTGTTCATAACTGTGAAGTTTTTCAAAGTTTTATCGCTTTCTAATCACTTCAATGTTTTATTCTGAGATTTTTTTTTATCAACTCACAGTAGGGCAGAGTTGTGAAGCAAAAGGAAGTGAAGTAGTTTTTAAATTTTTAGTTTGCAAATATGAATCTGAAAAATCTGGTGTGTAATTTTTATTCAGCCCCTTTATATTCTGATACTTATAAAAAAATTCCAGTTCAACCACTTGGCTTCAGACAGACCTTCACTTAATTCTCTTAATTAATGAAGATCATATCTGAGACAGCCTTCAAGGTTTGTTATAAAAGACTTGTAAACAAATATTTTGATTTACTGTTTACCAAGAGACTTTGGAAGAGTTACAGCTCAGGTTGGAGAAAAAGTTATTATTATATGAAAGCCTTAAAAATGTCATGTTTGAAGTTTTTCCAAAGCCATACAGGCAACATAGCAAACAAGTGCATTAATGTTCATCAGTTGAGGCTGAACTTCTGGTTTATTTATAGAATGCTATTTGTGTCAGAAAATACAACAACTTTGGAGATCAATCAGAAAACACATGATCAAATCGATGTTCACAGATCTTCTGCATCCAATGTGATGGAGCTATTTGGAAAATAAAAAAAAAACAATCAGCAAATTTTCAATGCTCTATGCAAAGACTTGCAAGGAAAGAAAGTATTTATTGTGAAAGGGTTAAATACAAGCGCATATTGACATTTTTATTTTTCTAATTAAATTTGAAAACATTAATAATTTCACTTCCTGCACTTATGTTTCACTTAATCAAGCCTAACCAATCACGTTTATTTGTATAGGATATTTTAGCAACAAGGCAGTTCAAAAGTGCTTTACTTCATCAAAGCACAAAAATCAACATTTGAAACATTACATTTTGCCAGTTGCTGCCATTACACAGATTGATTTATCATATAAAACATGATATGGATTGATCTGGCTTGCTGGGCATTGTATGTGACTTGCACTTTTGGGGTCATATAATATTTTTACCTCTCTGCTGACATTCTCTACTCATTCCTTTGTTGCACATTGCAGAAAGAGTTAGGTAATATTTTTCTGAAAAGTTCAATATGTGTTCGTGTACTCCCTGTAATGAGAGTGGATTTCTTTTGGCACTGGCTGCAGCTCTCTATGAATGTCACTATTTATTCAAAGTTCATATTTGTGCAAGGAGGGATGGCTGAGGCTGCATATTTTACTTCAGTACATCCTGTTAAAGTACCGTCATACAGAAGCACACATTTATGACATTAAACTTAACACTTCAATATGCTCCAGTATTAAACTTGAAATCACTATTTTAATTTGCAAAAACTTGGGACAAAGACCCATTTATGCATTTTAGGACTTATCAGTACTAATAGAAACAGCATTGGTCTATTGTCTAATATGTATTTCACACATGGAATATCAACTCTGTGGCTGTAGATTTTATTTGTTTTGGAAGCATTTTCCACTAAATGCAAAGTTTAGTGAGGTGCAATGATAAAATTATGATGAAATCAAAATTTATGTTGCCATAAAATTTTAACATGCCTTGGAGACAGTGGCTTGCAAAACAACACAAACCACCCACTATGTTTTAGTCCATATTATCTGTGTCAGCCTTCCCTAGTGTGGTATAATTTAAATGTTCGGCTTTCAATATGGTGCAAAATTTTACATCAACTTGATTTTCAGCCTGATTACTCACATGTGGTTCTCAAGCCAACTGACAATTTTTTTCTGATATCTATTTTGATTTGGATGAATAAAAAGTTGTTAATAGATTTAAAATGAGTTCAGTTCAATTTTAACTTGACAAAGAATTAAACTTTTAACTAATCTCCACCAAAAGTAGACATGTCATTACAGCAAACATCAACTGATATATTTCATGTCAGTATTGGAGGAATGTATATTGCTCTGTTTAAGTTTTGCCGAAAAGAAAGATCTCAGGTGAATTATTTTTCTCAAATCTTAACTTTTAAGATGTGTAAAGGAGTCAAGTTCTAAGTAATTTCATGACTTTCCAGCAATCAAGAAAAACCCATTTGGGATTTTTTGTCTTTCTTACCAGTCTGAATGATGTGCAGTAGGTTTTTGTTGCTAAATTATATGTTTTAAAGCATACAATTCTACTTTAAAGTATAATTAACAGAAATTTCATCAGTAATATTCGGTGCACATTAGTGTTGTCATTGCATCCCATTTAACTCCTTCTGAACACTGAGCATCCTTTCTTTGACAGGAATAGATATTTTGTTCAAACAGGATTCTCTACAGCTTTCTTTCTGAAGGTATAACGTGATAAATACAGCTGCAGTCTAAAAATAACTCGTATCCTGTTTTTCCTGACAATATTTTTATGCAAAGCAGTTGGTATTAAGTGCAAAACTAACACATGTTTATTTTTCATTTTTGTGACTTGTTGATAACTTGGTTGTAATGTCTTTCAAACTGGCTGCAGTTAATCATGTGAAAAAAGAGTAGATTAAAGGTTGTTATGCTTGATAAACTTAGTGTTTTGCACAGCTTAGTAAAATGTCTTACTTGTATACTAAAGTGTGTCAGAGTGTTTCAGCTGCTCTCTGCTGAGTCATCTACCACTTGGATGACAGTTGTCAGGGCACATTGTGCAGTGGAGGTGACATCACACAGGCAGACAGGAATCTGCTGCCAAAACACTCTCTTTTCTTGAAAATATCTTTGCAAAGTGTGAAAATAATTTTGTTAGTGAAAGCCAGATTAATTTTGTCAAGAAAATAATGAACAGGCTTTAAAAAACAGCTTTGCAAGCTTTAATATGAAATGGTACAACATTTTTACAAAATTGTTGCCCAACAAACTTGTTCAACAATTTTGACCACTTGTTGAGTCAAAACCAACCACCCTTGAACCCGTGAGTGGTCGGTTATGCTACAGATAGATTTGAACTAAATATTTAAAAATACTTTCTGACTAAAGTCGGCTATTTGACATGTACCTTCTGAAATGTTAAAAACCTATGAAGCTGCTGTTATCATACGACTTGGTCAGCTGGGTGTATGAATGTTGGTTTTTACTATACAAATGGGAAGGGTGGTGGGACCATAGCAACAAAGAAAGAGGGAGATGAAAAGACTCTTGGTTACACTTTCTTTTTCCTCCATCTCCATAATTTCCCTCACTTTGGTGCATGTGTGTTGGACACAGAGACGTCCTTGTCCCCAGATTGCATCTTCAATGTCTGCAGTCTAGAAGATATATAAGCACTTAGCTAATGAAATCAGCTTTGCTTTATAACAGAAGCTGGCCAAACGCATGCACACACTCATAGACATTTTTCATTCATGCAGCGTTTAAATATATTGATCTTCTCCTTCTCATGCCTGATATAACTCTACACAGTGTTTAAAAACCTATTTCGACACACAACCACCTATTTTTTTCTGGAATTTGTTGTAGAAATCTTTTTGGTTGTGTTATTGAAATACTATAAAACCTCAGTGTTTTTCTATCAATGAAAATGTGGGGAAAATGTCAAATCAAACAACATTAGCAGACTTATTATGTAAAATAGTGTTTTCTCAAGCAATGAGCCTGTGACAATTTATTAAAATCCTAACTTTGATTTGAACAACAAACTATACAAGTTGTATGGACATTTTCAACATTTCTAAAATGTGCCATACTGGTATTCCTGGTGATAAAACATTGTCAAATGTGTAAGATGCAATGCAGGAAAGATATTTTGTCTTCAAATTCCATTTAAACAAAAGACTGATACATAATAGTGTGACAGGGCTGTTACAAATCACAGTGCTTACTAATTTGTGACAATCTCCTGAGGTGAGCCATGGGCTTTGTATTGGTGGTTCAATTTTAACTTTGTGCTATTGTGTTCATTTTGAGACATAAGTAACTTGTAGATCACAGAGTAAAAGAATGATAGATAAGAGGTTCAAATCTGTCTTAATTTGTCTTTTTTTAGGTTAGATCTAAACAGATTTTATAGTTTAAAAAGTATCTAATTTTATTTTGTTTTTTATCGTCAAAATTAAAACAAAAGCGGTGATCTGTCAGCCGAACGTGACATCCTGCCACAATGAACTTCCTGCTTAGAGCAGGAGTCGGCGCAGCTAGCTGACGTGGCTGATAAGTCATGATTCATCAGACGTCACAGTTTCTGTTTGCCTTTGACCATTCAGATTGGAACTACTGGTTCCTCTGGTACTGTGTTATAGGTTTAGTCAATCGGATTAGATAAATGTTATCAGTGAGACAGCCCTCTGTTTAAAGGTAGCTCAAGAGCTTCCATGTTGAGCATGGGTAGTCTAGTTTTTTTTTTATGACATAATAAAGTTTAGACTTTCTTCTTGTGAAATAAAACTTCAGATCAAATGTGTGCAACAGCTTGAATGCTTCAGTGTTACTTATATAACGTGATGGAGAATATTGCAGAGCCATGATAGAGCCATGCTGAGATGGAAAATGAACATTTGTTCACAACAAATATTTTTCATTACTGCTCTTTGTTTTCCATTAGATAGCTGATGTCTTACTGTTTGTGCTAATGGAGGAATTAAAATGGTCAGAATTTTTTACATTTCGTTTTATTTTCCGATTATGTTTGAAATACACTAAACTAAGACTGACTAAAACTCTTCAGGCACTAATTAAAAAGTTATGATGCAGATAGATGAATAAAGTGGTTTAAAACACACCTATTAGTTTTCAGAAAGTGAATTTATCCATTGGTTGAATGTGTTTGACTGCTAAAATATGCCAGTTGCAAGGAGTGCTCCTATGATTGTTTTACTTTTCTTAATTTGCTCTCCTTTTCCCCCCCATCTTCTCTTTCATCAGGTTACCTGCCCAATGGCATACATGCAGTGGAAGCCATGCTAGCAGCAGCCAGCATCGGCGCCATTTGGAGCTCCACATCGGTGGATTTTGGAGTTAATGTGAGGATTAGATGGATTTATTGATATTAAATTTATATTTCTGATAGAACTCATAACATTATCCTGGATTTTAACTATGTCTGTAGATTTGAAAAATGTGCTAATTTGCTATACTAAGGTTTTTTAAGTCTGCTTATAGTGTCTGATCTGTTGACGCCCCCTCAGGCTGGTCTGATAATTACATTTTACAATCCTGATGAAAATGAACTGCTTTCATGCACCTACCTGTTGCTTACTGATCGTATTGTTTTAAAACTTAGGCTAAACATGTTAAGTTTTATTTCCTGCATATTTTTTTTTCATTAATATTTCCACAGAATTAAAAGTTATTTTAGTCAAATATTTGTCCTTACTCTCTGGTTTTAATTCCTTACTTTTTTCCTTCTAGGGTGTCCTTGACAGATTTTCTCAAATTCAGCCCAAATTGATCTTCTCAGTTGCTGCTGTGGTGTACAATGGCAAAACACATGACCACATGGAAAAGCTGAGAAACGTTGTGAAAGGTATGTTTCCAAGTAATTCAGTGTTTCTGCTTTCTCTTCTTGAGTAAAAGAAACTTAGAATCATGTTAAAGCCAACAGATTTGAATCAATTTCTTTAACTGAGATTTATCAATGGTCAGAATTTAACATTTAAGCAATTATTTTCTGTCCATTGAAGAATTTATGACAACAACAAATGCTTTCCTCTTATAAATCCATTAGCTTTTTTGCTTTTTAGACAAATATCTGTGTATGTAGAGAACACAAAAGCATTAATATCTGTTCCTCTTTCTTGCCATCTCAGGTTTACCGGACTTGCATAAAGTGGTTGTAATTCCCTACGTTTTGTCCAAGGAAGAGACTGACCTCTCCAAAATTCCCAATAGGTGTGTGTAAAAAAAACGTTTTCTGGAAGTTTTAAATTATTTTCTTCTTTTAGGAAAAGGATGCTTGTAATATTTTTGTGTGTATGATGTAAGGTGGTAATTTTCTTTTGTTTTCTTATATGTACAGTGAATTCCTCGATGACTTTTTGGCATCTTGTGGCGACAGCGACCATTTCCCCCAGCTAGAGTTTGAGCAGCTTCCTTTTAACCATCCTCTGTTTATCATGTACTCTTCTGGAACTACAGGAGCTCCTAAATGTATGGTCCACTCAGCTGGGGTAGGAATCAATCATCTCTGAATTCAACAAAAAAAAAACTATTCATGCATTGATTGACCACGCTGTTTTTATTTGTCTTGTTTGCTGAAAAACTATTGTGCTTTTAGAGTCTCTCCTGGGAACCTGTGATGTCTGAATTTCAGTTTAAAATACTAATGATTTTTTTGTATTTGTTTATTTATTTTGACCTCAGCTATTGGAACATCATTTTCTATCTTAATTTATTTGTGTTGATAATAACTACAACAGTTTGGTCTATTCCTGAAAATCAGATCCAACTTTTTACCACAGTGCTTCTGGAATGTTTTTAATATGACAGAAAAATAGCTTCTTTTTTTCATTTGATGTGTCGGTTGAATTAGACTCTTGGAAAGGTCTTTGTTATGGACTTTCTTCTCCTTCTGCTGATTTAATAGCCAGCACATTCTTATCTACCTGCTTGTTTTGAAGAACAATGTCAGCAGCACTCTATTCTTTGGGTCTGAAATCCTTTTAAGGATTAACTCGTCGCCTGCTAACCTAAATTTTTAATTTGACTAACTATGGTCGACTGCTGACTGGGAACAATTAACTATTGTCATTGCGGTGCAGTGCCTAACCCACTACCACATGTAGCTGTTGTGGTTTTTCAAATGTCAGACATTTTTAACAAATAACAGCAGGAATGTACTGAGTTTGAGTTTCTTGGGAGCAGTGATGGTTGAAAAGTCTTCCAGCTGCTAGGATGCAGCAGTCTGTTAAGTTCAGCAAAAAGCTTCATCCATAGCACTGAGACTTTCTCCTGCACTGATGTTATTTCAGTTGCTCTGACTCCCTCCACTGGTGCAGGATCCAGGAGGCATCCCAGCACAAAGCTGGCCTTGCTGATGAGCTTATCTAATCCTCTCAGCTGTAGATAAGCTACTGTCCTCACAGACTACTCTGTAGAAGACTGCTGATGCCTTCACAGATTCAAAAGAAATGGTCTTTAGGAGTACCCTCTGCATTCCAAAAGATTCCAGGAGTCTGCTCTGACTCAGTGTAAAGTCCATGAGCATTGTAACTCCAGTCCAGTTTGTTGTTCAGGCCAACACCCAGGTACTTATTAGATTATTAGGCGAGAACATGATTACTTTTTAACATATGACCAGGTTGATTTGGACTCTTCAAGTGACTTTCTGAGCCCAAAAAACAAAAATGTAATAAAAAAAATTATCTGTTTTTTTTTTTTTTGCCTGATTTAATAGTTAATTTTAAGTGAAACATCTCTGTCTTGTGACGGACTGCAGACCTGTCAAGGGTGTACCTGCCTCTCGTCCAGTGATTGCTGGAGATTGGCAGCAATCTCTGCTGCAAGGTTTAGATAACGGATAGATGGGTGAAACATGTTGAACACAAAGTGTAAGAAATCCAAAAGTGGGCACATATTTGCTCACAGCACTGCAAATGTTTACTTTCATTCAGTCTCTTTAAAGTCAATGTATCTACACTGACTTCACACAATACACAATTGACACATTAGAGTTGTGTTTTTGGATGCTAAGGAATATTTTATTTAGTTAATTAGTGTTTACTTCTGTACTTTTGTGATCCAAGAGGTTTTCTGCTTCTATCTAGACAGTTTTTTTCTAAGCAACTGATGGAAGTTAAGCTCTTCAAATTTTTGCGATTTGCTGAATGATAACATTTTGTTTCCACAGAGGAACTTTGATTAAAACAAAACAATTTTCTATCAGACTTTAAATCGCCACAAGATGGCAGCAGAGCTCCATGAGCGCAGCAATTGTTCTTTGTTCCACGACCGTTGAATGGTTGAATAGTTGAATGACAATTTTCCCTATAAGAGGCAGATAAATGAGATTTTAAAAGGACAGTATTACATAAAAATTACACTGTTCATATTTAATTAAAGTATTCCTGCTCAGGCATTTAAAAAAAATCTTTCATGTTTCAGTCTTTTCAACTTTCCCATTGTTTTTGTTGTTGTTTTTTTTTTTCTAAAACTCTTCACTTTTTAATAATTTTTCTCCCCTTCCCCACACATTTTCTCTTCTCTCTCCCCTAGCATTTTTTTCTCCCTTTGTCCCCATCTCGCATCTCTTTCTTTTGTGCTTCCTCCCCCTTTGCATCCGGACGGTAATTGGACCGTAATGCACTGCCGGAAACGTGTCGTATTGTGACAATAGCAGTCCTCACTGCCTCAGCCAATTAGCCGTGGTACTGTTCTGCTTTCTGCTTTGTTACGGCTCTGTTAACATCCTGTCAGTGGCAAAATGGCGCAGACCAAACGGCAGGGATGGCAGCCTCGCCTCGCCAAAGTTTCTGTGCAAAATTGCACACACTCATACACACACGTAGGTGAAGCACCTGTTATAAAAGTGTGAAGCGAAGACCCAAAATTCACAATTGCTCGCAACAGTTTACACTCTCCTCCAGCAATAATGACCTAACCAGCTGTGAAGAGTCGGAGACCTTTCACAAATAGTTTGGTTTGTTAAACAAACCATAGACCGTAGGTTGAGGCTACAAGCACTGACTTTAGGGTTTGTGCTATTTGGATAAATGGTCTACATAGAAAAAATATTATTTACAAATTTTACTGGAAATCTTTAATTTTTAAATGGTTTTTAGCAGATTTAATTAAAAACTGTCCGAAACAGCAGCACCCACAAGTACTGACAAAAAAGATGTGTGAAAAGCCTACAATACATTAATTATACAGGCACACAAATTAGAGCGAAAAATGTTCTTAACAGTCGAGCAATGGGGATGGATTACAGGGAGAAGCTGAAGGACCCAGAGAGAACCCAAGCATGCATAGGGAGAATATATAAACTCCATTCAGGACGACCCCAGCCAGGATTCAAACCCGGGAGCCTTTGCTGCTACCAACTGCGCTGCCATGCAGCCCCAACACCAACTTGATTTTTTTTTTTGCCACCACTTTGCAGAATTTTGATTAAGGAGGTTAAAAAGCCTTAAAATCTCATTTTTGTACTAAAGCTGCACACATCTTTGCAGGGGGTCCCAGTAATATTGTAGGGTTCTGTATATTCACTATGTAGATTAAAGACTCTTGTGTTCAACTAAAATGGAGCTCTGTTATTTGATCCAGCTTTATTTGTTCTTTGTTTGAATCTTCTGTTCTGTTTGTAAAGCCATAAAATTTCTGATCTTTGTTTCTGCATCTTGCTCTCTTTCCCTGCAGTAAAGCTAACCTTGTTGTTCTAAAAGTCTGTCATAGATAAACTGGTAATGGTTACTCATGATCAAAGAAAGCATAATGTTTTTTAGAAAACTAACTCATTCCCTTGTCTCCACAGGGCACTCTCATCCAGCACTTGAAAGAGCACATTCTCCATGGCAACTTGACCTCCAGTGATGTCATCATCTACTACACTACTGTAAGTTGTGTCTAAATTAAAACACTTAAAACCCCCAACATTTAAAACTAACTTGAAGACATTTATTTTACGCACTATAAAAATATTTTTGTTTCTGAAGGCTTCAAAAGTTTGTGACATCTTATGATAACATCTAGACACACTTCACTCCACTTTCACTGCAGCAGAACTGTGAGGAGGATTCATGCTGCTAGCCCAGACAATCATTTCCACACTTTTCTTGTTCAGCATTGATGTGCACATGAAGCCTAACTACAGCTAGAATCTCCTTTCTCGAGACTGTTGCTAATTGGAGCCTCGTTGTAATTTTTTTTTAATCAAATTTAGTTGTTGAGCAAAGCTTCATGTATTGATCTTGTGGTGTCACACATTTCTTTTCCTTTCTTTATGCTTCAGATACAACAAACTGAGTGAATACAATTTGCTTTAGAGAACCACCAACCAACCACCTGAAGAACTCATCTCTTATTTTGACCAATAATGTCCAGCTATGTTTAGAAAAATTATTTGACATCTAAGCCTAATCTAGTGCTAAAACTATATTTTCATTGCCTCCAATATGAATGTTTAAATTTCAACCTCTATGTAAAAAAAATTAAAAAAATCAGCCTAACTTTATCACCTTAATAATTTGTTCATAAGTACCATTGCATCAATGGCTCAGCTTTAAATTCTATCATCTAAAGTAATCAGCACCCAGATAATGTGAAAAAACCCAGAATGAAAACAGGATGCACACAAATTGGTATGAATTTTGAGAAAGTAAATAAGTAGGCAGGCATCTCTTCCTCCTTTTGAACAGGAGGAACTTTCAGCAGACAGGGGAACTGAGATTACATCTTCAGGAAATCATTCAATTCTTTTCAAAAAAATAAATAAAAAATTGAGCTAGACTTTAGACCTGGCACACACTTTGTGATTAAAAAATCATCCTGAGCAGTCTTGATATAAAATCTTGATTCTATCATGTCACGCCATATGATGCCAGATGCAAAACTTTATGATTTATTTCTGCAGCAGGATCATGTCAGAGAAGTCTGACAAATATGTCCAACAATGCATGGCATGTAAGTGGAGGTTTTTGCTTCCAATATTAGAGTGGGGCTCTGAAAAGAAGCGGAGGAAGATGAGGAGAAGGAGGCAGATGTGGAACAGCTAATGTGCAAAAAAAATAAAAAATAGAGAAAGTAATAATACAACAGTCAGATTTCACAAGTTCTTCCGAAACTGTTAAAACTCTTTTGTATATTGTGGCATTTGCACTTGAGATTACTGGCCAAACATGCAAACCCGGACATCAATGATTTAATATGTTGATGAAAAAATGTCAAACTTTAGATTTTATGATTGTTATGTTTTATTTGGGTCAGTTAAATTCAAGTTGTAATTCCTGAGAACAAAGCTGCCTGTTTTCCTCAAACTGAGCACTCAATTTTATCATCGGTCCATGTCTTGTTAAAACTCTGCAACCTGGATCAATCTAGCGCCTCTCAACAAAATCAGAAAACAAGAAAGGTTAACTTTAAAAAAAAAATAAAGCTTTTTTCAAATTAAAAGCATGACATTTGGATTTTTGTTAGAGAATTGTCTGGTTTTTCATCTCAATGTTTGGCCCAAAGCCCATAAAATGTAGAAGTTTAAAATATGTAAACTTTTCATCCTCCCCTTTCAAAAAACAAGTTTTCATATGATAAACTAATGTTTTATTGAGTTTTAGAAGCAATTAACTCTATTATTGAGTCTCCATACGTTTTCTGTGAAGAGTTCATTTTGTCTACTAGTCCCAAATCACCGCAAAACTTTGATTTCTGCTTGAGGTTTACGATTAGCCTACTTTCAACAGAGAGATCAACTGTCTGACCAAAAGTGTCACCACCACTTGGTATTGTTAAAGCCGCTGTTTTAGCCCTGCAGATGCTTTTTCACAAAGTGGAATCAATATTCGCATTATTAGTACCAACGGAGAGCGCCGCCAAAGCTGCACCGCAGCATGCTGCCAAATGAGAAACGCAATCATGCGAATCGCTGTCTGTGGGAGTCGTCCATTTATCCATGTTGATGACAAAAGGAGTGTTTATTTCAGATAACTTATCAGTGTGGCTGGATCTGTGTCTATGTGTGTTTTCTTAGACCGGCTGGATGATGTGGAACTGGCTGGTGTCTGCTCTGGCAGTGGGGGCCTCAGTGGTTTTATATGATGGTTCACCTCTAATGCCAACAGCCAATGTGCTGTGGAACCTGACGGACAAGCTGGGGTGAGTTAGCAACGCACACATGCACAAACATACAAACTGGATAGAGTGACTTCAGGAAGAACAAGGTGACAGGAAGAGACCGTGGCATTAAAGAAAGACAGATGTGTGTTGAAGCACTGTGACAAATAAAACTCCTTAATACCTAAATCACAGCTCTATATAATTAAAATATATATATATATATATGTTCTTAAACTGAACAAATTGTCTTATCACAATCTGTTATTGTTCATTTAAGCTACATTTTATTTTTCAGTTAGAATCTTGACGTCTTCCAACAGATTCAAAATAAAAATTTTACTGCAGTAACAGAAAATTCAACACAGTTAAAGTAATACCGATTTGGTTTGATGGTATAAACACCTCAATTTAATTTTTCTTCGTTTTAAAAACACTGTAATGTCTAAAAGTTGAAAGTTACAATTAAGAAACATTAGTATGTCTGTTTATTGATTAATGACATGCAGGAAATTGTAGATATACAAATAGAGAGAGCATTTAAAAAAAACAAACAGAATCAATCTACTGCTTGTCTAATTGAGAATTTGTACACGCATGCATGCAGAAGGATGGTCATGAATAAAGATTTTTTTCAGGGTTTAATGGGTTTTTAGATGGCAGATCAAAATTACTTAGTAAGCTTTTGTTTTCCATTTACTGACTCAACATTTGTTGAAAAAGATCTAAGGAGGAAAGAGGGTATGAAAATTCAATGTAAAGAACAGGACAGGTTTGGCATCATTGGTGTGTTTTTGAAATCTAGACAACATCAAAAACAAAAAACAGCTTCTGAATTTAGTAGTACTTTTTATTCTGTGCAGAATCTTTTCTTCTTTTGCTACTCTAGTTTTCCAGAGTGATATAATAACAAGCAAATATTTGCTTTCTAGTTAGTAAATCTTCTCAGAAAGATAGCCTGCAGTCTGTTGCTAAACAGAGATGCAAATAACATTTTTTCAACTCTATTTTTAAAGCAGTGATACTTTTAAAGCAGTGCTGCTCACTCTGCTTTCACACTGTAACCATTCATGGCTGTTCCTGCATTTTACAACTGAAAAACAGTCAAATTTGTCTCTAGTTAAATGTGGAGATCTTTATTCAGACAGCTGAGCATCACTGCACAGCAACAGGTGTAGGAGAGCAGTGCTGCGTTACTTCAGGCTTCATACAGCTGCAGATAACCCCAGTCATCTGTGCTTTTTCTACTCTGTCATTAAAGAGTCCTTAGGCTGTTGGAACAACAGTTTGGTGTTTAGCAGTTTAAAGCACCCAGGCTACACCATAATAACCAAATCATGTCTATGCTTCAGTTAAATGAGCTCAGCTTTATGTATTATGGATTTGATCCACTTTTAAAATAGATGTGGCTGGAAGTTCAGTTGCCAAAGCTTCTGCTGATCAGTATAAGAACATTTGCAATAACCCTAGTTTCTTTACAACACTTCTTTTTTTCCATTCCTAAAGAAAGATTTTCACACACCACCTTCTTTAATAAAACACATACAATATTTATAACAGATCTTGTCTTGGCTAAATGTCCTTTTGCTCTTCCCGTTCCCATTTTCAATACCATAAACACTATTTTATAAATCCTATTGATTCATCTATAAGAGCCAAAGTGTGTAGATGTGTGAGCTGGATGAAATGTGCTGTGATGGGTTTAATTTGTATAAGACAAATAGTATGAACATATTTTTTCCTTCACTATGGGTTTTAAGATTGTGTTCTTTGTCAGAGTAAATTCTAAGCATTTCCAATTAAAACTTTAGAAAGGTTTATGTAAGTCGTAAAGGAGTTGGATGATTGCTGCCAAAATACAATGTGCCAGTACTTTTAGCAGCCGTGTTCTTAATTGTCTTTGTGAAATGAAGCCCCTCAGCAGTTTTTAACATAACGGCTTGTTTTTTTGTTTTTTTTATTTAGTGAAATTGTCATTCTGATTATGTTGTATCCTGTTCCTTCAAGCTGCTTAGGCAGTTAGATAGTTCATACCCCATAACTTTTTCTCATTTTATCACATTATTACCATAAACTTAAATGTATTTTATTGCAGTTTTATGTCAAACTCCAACACAAATCAGTACTTAATTACAAAGTAACATAGCAATTCTTGTTTTTTTCTTGCTAAATGTATCAAACTTATTCTGATTGGATTTTTAGCATTGATAAACATCATCTTTCTTTTTTTTTTTTTTTTTTTTAAAGATTATCAATTTAATTTACACACCACCTTCCTTTGACTGACTCGTTCTATAAAATGAATCTGCTTTTGGTTAAGCAGATTGTGTTTTGCTCTGGGTTTATGTAAGTCGTAAAGGAGTTTTTGGTCATGTGTACAATGTTCCAGTTGCACATGAGAGCTTGGATTCAATATTTAACAGGTCATATATTTCAACTGTGGTGCATTTTGGGAATAAATATGGCCTGTTTGACGGATTCCGGACGCTCTTTATGCCGATGTCTTAAGCTGATGTTGCTTTTGAGTAGCTGAGATACCAAATATCAGGGAGTGGAGTGGGAAATTGTGCTATTGATAAGAAAGAAAATAATCAGAAATAAAAACTAGTATCAACATTACAATTTTCAGCAAAAGCAAACTTAGATTCTCCAATCTCACCCATCACCATGTTTAACTATAAGAGCGATGCGTTAAAGGTAATGTGAGGGTTAATTTACCATTCACTTGTATTTTCTAACAAGTAGCAGGCCATCATACACAAACTGTATTTATTGTAAGACTGAATCATGTGCAGGTGGGCTCACTTTAGTAATTGAGTTATAGCTGAAGGTATTCAGTTTAGAGATTCTGGGGTGTTATTTTTTTTCCCTTCTACTTTACAATTGTGCACCACTTTGGGTCTACTATTTAAAATCTCGATAAAATACAATGAGATTTGATTGGAATGTGACAAAAGGATTATAAATTGATTTTTTTGTGCAATTTAAAAACCAATAATTGTTGATAAAGTTTTCAATTCATTCTACAATAAAAAAACAGCTACTTTGACTAATGAAAAACCAAAGATTCAATATTGAAGAACAACGTTTTTTAGAGATAGTAATAAAACCAATATTATGCACTTGGTTTGTTCTTCAGCAAATATATCAGTTCAGAATTTTGTCATTTTAGTCCATGACTGTGACTGTGCCTTGCTGTCCACACTCTGCCATTCAGATATTACAAAAAAGTACCACAGTCAGCAAAAGTGAGACTTAAACGCAGTGATACCTGTGTGAAACATCTTTACAGATGACACATTGCCTTCAGCAAGGAAGGGAATAATAGAAAGGACATTTTGACACCCTGGAAGTTTCAGAACTGCAAAGAAATACTGCTCCTGCAAAATTCTTTGACAGGAACTATTAGTAGATTCCAAAGTTACTGATGTCTGTTTAAATGTTCTTATTGAGTTGAGCATTTATAATATGATGTCATTCAATTTTTTTAATGGGGAAACTTGAATGAACAGGATTAGAATATAATAAGCAAAAGTGCCCATACAGAAGTGCTTAATAAAAAACAACTCATATGACAGAAAGATGGATAATACCTTAAACTGTGAGAAACCTGAACCAATTAGGTGCTGATATTGCTACCTTAGACATATTCTTTAGAACCTGAAGGCAGTGGGGGGAAGATATAACCCTTTGGGAAGACTGCCATAAATTTTACAGTTTTTCCTTCTGAACTGATGTCGGACTTTTTAATTGGAGCTGAAACTGTCAGAGAAACTGGAAAATGTAAAACCTACTGTTAAGGCTTTGCCTCTCACCTTGAATTTTGTTAGTCATTTTTGTGATGCTAATAATTTAATTGCTCACATGCCTCAATTTTTTGAGCTATTGACCTTTAATGCTACTTTTAAAATATTTTTGATGTAAAAATTGATAATGATTCATGCAGTGTTGTGTTCGAATGTTGAAACGTAATCATAGTGAAAGACTGATATTGGTGGTATTTTTGATCACTACATGAAATGAAGCTCTAAAGAGGCTAACTAAGGAACGCCATAAAGTTCAAGTTAATCAAGTTCTATCATCTACAAATAAATTCCTGGGAATCTCCCATTTTTTTCTCAGATTTTTTTTTTTTTTTTTTTTTTTTTTTTACAAACTTTTGGTTGAAGTAATTTTATTTTTGAATTAAGAAAACAAATTAAGTTATTATTTTTTTCTACCTGTGTCACTGTCAAAACTGCAGACCCCGTGACTATCCATAATTTCTTTACAAGATGAGTTCACCATGTTTTTATTTTAAATGTTGGAGACATTTCAAAGTGGCTACAATACCATGCAGAATCACGGCATCATGAGCCTCTGTTCTTCAACCCACCTGGAGTACTTGTCGGAAAAAAGCTCTTAGTTTCAGTTAAAATCCCAGGAGACATTATAAAACAACCATAAGCCTCCTTAAACATTTAAGAATTTGTTATTATCTGTTGCAACTTTAATTAACATATTTACATGTTTCCATTTGTGCAAGTTGTTAGAAAAGTCTTCTTGACCTCAGTACCACTATGTGCTGCAATTTTCCAACAGTGAGCTTTGGAGATATCTTTGCCATCCACAAGATAAAACATTACTTGGATGGCATGTTTCCTTCCTTTCACATTTTAGAAATACTACAATGAAAAAGAATTTTTAAGGATGTTTTACACACCTCGTCCAGGGATGCCAGTAATTTCGAAGGGCACTCCATGCTCTGACACTCTGACAGAGACTGCAATCTCTTGATACAGTGTGAAGCATAGAACATCTGAATGCACTGACAACTTCCCATGAGCAACGTGTACATAGGAAAGATTTTAGTGAAACTATCCCGCCGGACCAAAGTGGAAACAGAATTGAATGTATTCCTGCGTGTAGCAAAGAAAAGGTTACAGCATTTAATTTCTGACAGGTTCCATGTGTGAATGTGACTCCTGAAGCTCCTGCGTTCTCTGAGGAACTTCTTGTCTCTTCAATCTCTTGTCCATTTGTGTCAAATCCTGATGTGGCGGTAGATTATTTTGAACAAGACTGAAACTACAGTTTATTCATTGTTCAGTTATTGGCAATGTAAAATGTCAATTGTTCTTCTTTAGGACAAAGAACTGGTAAAGTTTAAGTTATTGTGTCATAATGTTCAGTTTCCCCACACTGGGAAGAAAAATGAAAATAAAATGTATGCAATATCTAAATAAAATGTCTAATTTCTTAAAAATGGGACACTATAATTGCAAGGCTTTCTTATTGGCCTATTTGCCACTAGGCTGAAATTAGTATTAGTATTAGCATGTGTTAAAATTACAAAAAGATCCACTAGCTTTAATATTTGCTAATCTTGAAACTGTATTCCATCAAGCAGCAGTTTTGCGTGGTTCTTTTTTGTCGGGGACACCTGTAAAGAGAGCAAAGGCTCTTATTTACACCCCAGTGACTTACTTGCCAGAGAACAAAAAGAAAGGTAGTCTAGAATAGACGCAATGAAAAGTGGAGCTTCAGCTGCTGCATCACGACATGGAGCAGGGACGCATAATGTAATAATTGCTCTGAGGTGTTTTTGTGTCTGATTGCTTTTGAGCATCTCTTATTGATTTAGCAGCTTCCAGTTACACGTCCCCCTTGAAACGCACACGTTGGGTCATGCTGTCACACAACCCTCAGAGGCAAAGGCTCACAGCTTCTCCTCCTCCCTCCATCTTAAACACCCAATTAGCAGCCGCACCTGGCCACCTGCCTCCAATCAGAGCGGCGGGGCTGTTTCCATGGCAGCAAGCAACGAACAAACCCAGATGCAGATAGGGGGTCAGGGATGATGGATAAAAGAGAGAGGAACTTTGTGTGCAGATGACAAACAGATTTGGGTGAGGAGTGTCATCTTTGGAATCAGATGGCTGCAACTAAATGTGGAGATCAGGTACTAACTGTTCTAAAGGGCTCATGCCTTATTAATTGGATTAATTACAGAAAGTTTAATCCGCAAATATGTATATTTGGGGTGTATGGTTAAATTTTGACAAGTATGTATAATTAATACTCAGTAAATTCAAGTTTCTTATTTATAACCACATACACCATACATAAACATAACCATGCAACTTATTGTTCTCTTGAAAGAAGAAAACAAAAATTAAAAGGGTTAATCCTATGCAAATTTACTAACTTTCATGTATACGGTGTGACACAAAATTGGCAAAATGTCTCCAAATTCTCAGTTTTCAAGAACTTTACTGTAGATTTTCTGCCTTATTACACAAAACGGCATCCTGTGGCTGTAGTCAATGAAGAAGTTAATCAGAATCAACATGACCAAGGAGTAAATGCATCAGACAAGTGAACGCATCGCTGGCTTCATTCCATCCAACACGCTTCTTCTTGGGACCTTTACCACTTCAACCCATCTCACCTCCACCCCGGTCATTCACCCCATCAGCCACATCTATTAACCACAAATGGAACAAATAACAGCTTTCATCACAAACTGATTCTTGGCCATTTGATCAATAAAGCACCAAAGGATTGTGTCTTCCACATACAGATAGATTTTGGGTTTATTTTTCATTGGAAGAATTGTCTATTACAATGATAAGAGGCAAGTTGATTGATTAAGACTTCAAAATTAACTTGAAAGGACAAGAATGCAGATATTCCCATTCACAGAGACATTAAAAGGCCCTTTTGTTTGGTTTCAAAATTAAAACCGCCTGTGATGAAAAGTGACGTTTCGCCCCTTCATGTCTTCCACATGTTGTGCAACTGTTGTCAGCTGCCAGGGTGACTTCCATTCACCGAGAAGGAAACTTCTGAAATCATTCAATTTCACGATTGTTAAGTGCAAACATTTTGTCAATACTTTTCCTAGCGGAGCATCTAAAATTGAGACATTTTGTCCTCCTTGTCTGGCCAATACTCTGTAAGTCTTTTTGTGTTTGTTCAGGTGAAAGTCAATTCCCAGTCACACTTTTCCTCATTTTTTATCAAGGCTTAACTGAGCACGCGGGCTGTGTTTCTGCATCACCTTGCTTTACATTTACACAGTGACTCATTCATCTCCACTGGGAGCTTCCAAGTACAACAGGCAACTGAGCAGCTCCATTGGAGCAGATGGGATTAAGGGCAAAGGCTGCTCAGTAACTTGTGCCCCTTTTAGGCTTTTATTTACATTCAGCTCAGATTCAGTGAAGCAATAAATGGAGCAATACCACGGTTCTGGCTAAGCAACAATGTCACAGTCACTCCAGCTGTCTGGCATTGGCTACTTTTATTTTAAAAATGGTTCATTTATCGATTTCTTTACCATTAAATAAATTGTAACCGAAATTGGTGCAGATTCTTAAATAAATTATCTTTCTTTTACTTGTGTTTTTTTAAGTCTTCATATTATTCATAAATAATAATATGATATTATGAATATAAAATTGTGCTTCACAATTTAGAGTACAATACATGTATATAGGAGGCTACAAATGGTGACTAAGATTCTTGAAACCTCTATTCCTTTCCCAGAAAACTAATATTCCGTCCTTAGAATAACCTATCGGGGAATTATTCATTTTTCTTTCTTTTGTTCCAAATAATTCATGTCTGTGTCCTCTTTTCTCATTTCTAGCATCACCATCTTTGGCACTGGAGCTAAGTGGCTGTCTTTGGTGCAGGAGAAGAACCTCAAACCTTGTGAGTAACCCACAGCACACACACTTTGAAGGGCAAACAAACATAGATATAACAAAGAGCTTCCAAGAAAAAAAAAAACACTCAGAAAGCCTACTTAGAGCAGTGGTATTTGGCACAACACATATAAATGCACATGTGTTGTGCATTTGTGTAGATAAACTGTCTCCCTGCACTTCAGACTAAATACATGGAGCATCAGAACTTTTCGAAAGGAACCAGTTAACGTAGCATCAGCTACAGAACTGGTCTTGCACTTTCGTGTTAAAGTCCCGAAAGACATCATCTTTCTTTTTTTTTTTTTGCCTTCCTCTTCCCAAGCCACTTGATCCAGCTGGCATTGTGTATGTGTCTGGTGTGTGTATGCAAGTGTGTCTCTTTGGATTCTTGTTAGTAAGAGACCGAGGCAAAGGGAGATGTTTCTAGCTGTGTGAGTTTAGGAATTGGTGTGTGTGTGTAGCGTGCAAGCATGACTCGACTGGGCTTGATTTAGGAAGCGTCTTCACTGACTGCCCCAGTGGAGAAGCCCTTTTCCCTGAGCTGACATTTGGACCGGACACCTGGAGGCATGGTGGGGGTTGTAGAAGTTCCCACTGTGTCTATGGGTGTGTATGTGTGTGTGTGCACTTATGGGGTGAGGGTCGGTTGCTGGAAGCCTCTCGGTTCACAGGGTGTTATTGGCATGTGGTTTGGGCATCTGTGGGTAACATAGAGCATGTGCATAGATCCTGGGGATGACACCTAAAGTGTGTGTGCATGTGTGTTTCAGTAAATAGAGGCTTGTAGGCTCTGTCACAGCAGGGTGGCTAACTGCAATAACACATCATGTTGGGGTGCCAGGAGCCACAGCTGTTCGCAGGTGCTTGCCCACTTTTTTGTGTGCTGATTCCTAATTTGGTTGAAATTATTGCTGCCTGCAACTGTATCTGCTTTTTTGATACAGCTGCTACTGTGATAAGTGAATTACAGCAGTGATCACAGGACAAAGCACGGAATTATTTCAGAAAATTGTTAGCAGAAGTTGGGTGTTGTTTTGTCATCACAGCAATAGTACTTCAATTTCCTTTTTTGCTTGCAAAAACACTAATTAGTCTGTAGGTGGAGTTTAATGTAATGGGTGAAAAAGAAGACATTTCACAAACCTGTAACCAGGTTAATTTGGAAATTAAGATTACAACATATCTAAACAGATTTTACTGAACCTGCTGTGATCATGTGAAGTAGATAACCTCCTATTTACAGCATCACCGTCAATTATTAGGTTGAATACATACTTGTGATCTTTTAGTGGCCAACTGATGAAGATTGTTGTGTGACCTGATGCTGCGATTTAAGCTTCAGGGGAGCTAATTGCAGAAATTACAGACAAATTATTGTTTAAAGATTACTAATATCAGGCTGTTCCACCACTTTTTAACATAGATAACATGATAAAAGGAGGACAGTAGTCACAACCAAGATAAGCAGAACACCATCTGTAAAATCCGTGTATCAGCAGCAAAGAATTTACTGTACAATTCAGGGTACAAAACCTGGGAAGGGTTATTCTGAAAGTTTTAGAAGACCTTCAGAAAGTATGGACATCTATTGATTAACACCACTTTAAAAGGTTATCAAAAGTTTGGGTCTTTGGAAAGAGAAGAAATGAGGTGTTGTTTAAAACTTTTGTACATTACTTAACATGCTGTAAAATTACCTGACTAATTTCAATAATTCCAGAAACAATGTACTAATCTGTGTTCATTCTGTTTAAAAATTAAAAGAGCAACTATTTCGGAAGCAGTTGTTAAAATGTTTTCTTACTTTTTTTTTAAATTTAACCTTCCTCTCTCTCAGCGGAATCGCACGACCTTCAGTCTCTTCATACCATACTATCCACTGGATCGCCACTCAAACCTCAGAGCTACGACTACGTCTATCGCTGCATCAAGAGCAACGTGCTGCTGGGCTCCATCTCAGGTAAACAAACTATGTTAACTCTACACAGATGGAGATTTGAGTTTTCCACAAAAAGGAAAACAAGCTGTGGTCTTTCAGTCATCTCCTCTTTACTTTTTCTCATCTCGCTGCTTCTCTTTCTGTCTTCATATGGGGTCAGATTCTTTCTTGTTCAATTAAATTCTTCTTTATGGTCAAAGTATCTAGAAAGGATCTGTAGACAGAAACAAAAAGGCACAGATGGCACTGATACTGAAACCTGTGAAATAGCTGAAATACAGTTTATAAATATTCTAGCTGTATGTTACTATATAAATATGTGGATATCTTTTTGTAATGATTAAAAGCTGAACTTGTAGAGAAAAAAAGATTAATGAATTCTTCTGGTTTAGAATCTCTAAACAGCCATTTATATGACAAACATGCACTAAAATACAATTTGACAAGAGTAATAGGCTATAATTTGTAATTCTCTGAAAGAAAATGTGAAATTAACTTCTGAGGGTCTACAGAAGAAATGGTTATCAAGTTCTAATAACTGCAGCCAAGTATTCAAAGATTTAGGTATATTGCAGGTGAAAATCTCACAAAAGACGACTGCTGGTTCACCCCCTTTTCTGCCTTGTCGAGCAGAAAATAAGGAGCGAGACTTTGGGTGAGGAGTCTCAATAAGTGTTGCAGAGGCACTGAACGAGAACCAGCATTAAGCAGAAATGAAAAATGTAGAAAAGTTGATTTAAAACATCCACTAATTTCAAACCTTCCACTTGAGAGATTTCCAATGTTCAGTAATTTGGGATTTTGTGAAACCTCCAGGATCAGAATTTATTAAGCTGATATGTTGGATACGGCTTATTCACCACTTTCGTTCAAGTGAGTTGTAAAGCTACAGTAAAGCAAGTAGTCAGAATAAAATGTGCCATTCTTCTAAAGAACTGTTAAATAGGAAGGATGGTCAGATTAAATGTGGCGTAGTTTTTGCCTTCTTTAAGAAGCTGATTGATCTCAAGTTATGAACTCAGTTTCAAAACTAAAAACTGGTTTGTAGCACTGCTCAGCATTCTTTTGTGATGCAAAATTAGCAACAAAACATATGTGACACTAACACAAAGGGCTGGCGCAAACAAAGAACATTTCAGCAAGATAATATATATATAACTGCGTCTTCGTCACAGCACAGTCATGCACCGAAAAACTCACACACAGCCTCTCTCAGCCTCCTTTGTGATTTTGACAGGTCAATAGAATGCTATCTGTCTATTTCAGTGAGTCCTGAAACGTTTAACATTTAGCAGAGGCTGGGTGACTGACGTCGAATGCACATCAGCATATACACCCACACTTATGTACGCACATATTCACATGCACCCCGACGAACACACAAGCTCCCGTTGACATGCAAGACGAGAGACTGGACATGGGCGTCGACCCGAGTGCCAATCATTAAACGGAAATGTTGAAAGGCAAAGAGCAGAACTGCACACAACAAGAACGGCTGGAGTTATTTTTCATAACTTTCATCATGCTTGTTATCACATATTTGAAAAGTGCTATTAGAGATTTTACTGTTTTTTGATAGTCTTTTTCAAATCTATCTCTAAGTAATTTACAAATAGACCATGATAATTACTTTGTAATTATTAAGAAAGAAGCATGTTTATTCAAGGATTTTTTTTATTTCCTGCTCCATTTTCACAACGTAAGACTATGTGTATGTGGTTTTATTGATGGACCTTATGTTACTAATTAAGCAGTTTCTAAAGACAATTTGTTTCAATTGTACATATTTAGAGTTAATATGGTAAAAAAAAGGTTGAATCTACACAAAATTAATAGATTTTTATTTAAAAACAGTCACTTTCTTTCCACTTAACTATTGTTTATGACTTTTTGTTGATCTACAACATGAGAACCAAAACATGTATATTGTTGTCTGACATTGAAACAGTAAAATGGAATAACCTTCTTGAAAAAGTACTTGCAAGGTGTAATGAATTGTGTTTTACGAAAAAGGTCTGATTATGATCTGAATCTATTTTAGAAAAACGACCTGAAGTTTGGTCAAGCAGGTCATTTTTAGAGAGTTTTAATATTATTTCACAACCTAAATTGTTATACTGGCGATTAATATCATGGATTCGTCATTTTAGAGTGAGATTTTGTTCTCCGTGTTAATATGTGTTTGTTAATCGGAAAAACTGGTCCCCTTGTCGCCAAGGGCATCAGCAGGCTGCAGCCCTCTTGGCTGCCAACCGCCCTAACCTTGACCCCCGAGGTCAACAACTCCGTTGGTGTGTGTGTGTGTGTGCATGTGTGATAGGACTTATCACAGCATATGTGCCACTGTGACCACTGCCTGGTGGCATATGTGAAGGGCCGCTGTGTAGATTTCACCCTGTGCCACTGTGTGTCGACTCCAGAATATATATACAGACTTTCCAAGCAGTTGTTTGAAGCTTATGGATATTTTATTTGCATTATGAACCATTTTCTCAAAGATGCTGTGTATTTTAGGGTGTTTGCGTGTGTTTGTGTGTGTCCCTGCCAGCATGAACGTGGCTTTCTCCTCACCAGGTGGTTTTAACACTGTCACTGCTGGATTCCCTGGATTCTAATGTACCTCCGTCTGACTGCCCATATGTCGCCTCTCTGCTCCCCTTTTACTCCATCTCCTTCAGGGACTGCGTGTTTCTCCAAGTTGTTTGAATCCGTGACTTTCACAATATGCTTTCTTTGTACAATCTACTTTTAAAAAATCAAAGACAAAACATGAATGCAGCCGAAGATTAAATATGGTGGTTGATACGTTGGTTTGTGGCAGTTGGCGGCTTTGTCTGGCCCTGAAATGTCCCAGAGGATGTTCAAAGCCTTTACACCTCCACATACACACACATTCATAGTGAAAAAACACCAACTGAAGAGTGCTGCTTGGAGCATAAGATCAATGTGACAAGCTAGCTTCTTGTTTATACACACAATCTTTGCACAAGGAATGGCACGGAAAGCATCCCAAGAAAGCCACAGCGACTTTTGCTTTTAAATATACTTCTCTGTGTATTTGCTTGCATGTTTGTGCTCACCTATGCAGATGAGAGTAACAATAAGATAATTGTCTATCTTCCCACTATAAGTGTGTTTGTGTGTAATCAGAAGACAATGTTTCCTCTTTCTCCAGGGAGCCAATTAAAGCTCAATAAAGAACCTGGCAGACAGACACAGAGACTGAGTGTAAAGAACGGATCGAAAAGGAAGAAAAAGAGAAAGAGAGGGAGGAGCAATAGAAGGGCAGAAAGCGAGGGTACAAGATGGATGGATGTAGCCTGTGATACAGAGAGGAGCGACGCAGGGAGGTAGAGAGCGAACAATGGGAGGGGAGATGAATAGAGTGTGTCAGGAATAGTTGATGATTGGAGGCTAGAAAGAGATAAATAGGTATGTGTATGTATGTGAGTGTGTGTGTCATCGTGACAGTTTTAGGAAGGTGTTGGAAAGGAGAACTCCTAAATAGGTCAGCGGAGGTGGAGCAGTGCGCTAACACCGCCAGTTTGCGGTAGCAGTTCCAGACAGATGCTACGACAAATTGAAGTAATGTCCCCGGCCCAGTGGTCTCTGGAGACACAGAGATGCTGCTGTAAGCTGCAGCACTGAGCATTTCAGGTACAGTAGCTTCTGTGAAACAGAGCAGCAAACAGGAGCAAAAGTTTAAATAAATAAATTACTAATTTAACTTGATGTTTGGCGTGGGACGGTCACTGGTGTCAAGTTACACCAAGAGCTAAAAAAAAAAAGTTAGTTTCAAAAGTGTTAAAAAGTTGTCACTGTGTTCCTGTTGGGAGGAGATGTCAGAAAAGATTTTTTTGCTTTTCCTCATTTGTGCTTGGGGCATACAGTGACACAGCAATGCAACCTCTTGCTACACATTGCTGGTCAGCTGGCTGAACAAAAGCTTTTTTTTCTTGCTTGCAAAAATTATTAAAAAAATATTTCCAAAAACAACATCATAACAAAACTACAAGCAACATATCTATAAACCAGATGATGGTGGGCTTACAGAAAGCTTAGCTAATTAACCAGCTACCATCAGCTTGTCAGACTCTGTTTCTCTTTGATGAGCAGAAGGAATAATTTACTGTGGAACACACTTTGAAGCATCAGCTAAACAGAGAAAATGTATGATTTAATGATTTAAATCTAAATAGTAATCCGTGTTGTGGGTCTATGAATAACTTCTGCTTTTGTTTTAAGTCAAAGCAATCTGATCATAGTACAGATATTGGATGACAATTGCATTGTAAAAACTTCAAACCTGTGAAACTATGTAATATTTCTGTGTAAACTGAGAAGACGAGTAGTGAAATAAATCTACTGCTACAAAATAAACACAACTTGTGGCAATTTCCATTAACAGCTGTTTGTCTTTATATCTCTCCCCAGGTGGGACTGATATAGTTTCGTGTTTCATGGGCCAAAACCCAACGGTTCCAGTGTACCGGGGCGAGATCCAGTCACGAAACCTCGGCATGGCTGTGGAAGCCTGGAGTACGGAGGGTAAGACCATGTGGACATGTTTGGTGTGGGAGAATCTCCCAGTAAATGAATGGCTTTCTTTTCGTCTTCAGTCTAGCAGCTGTAGGAAAGCTGCAATATTGATAAAAATGAATAGTAAGCACATTTATTTCTCATGAGATGCCCTTGAACTTCTAATTTGCTTTTGAAGCACAACAAACTCAATTTTTAAGATTTAATTTGAGGAGACCCTTATGTGCATCATAGATTAATAAGTTATGAAAGTATATGTCAACTAATAAAAGATAAGGCAGAGTGAAATCAACTTTCCCTGGAGAAATGCCATTACAAATAATTGGGAAACAGTATTTCTAATGGCAATGCATCAAATACAAGTTTTTTTTCTTGTAGTAGTTTGTTGGGAGTTTTGAAAGTCCTTTATATTTTTTTCATTGATTTTAGCCCATCATTCCCCAGCTCCTTTCTGCAGGCTGTTTCTGCCACCTCAAAGGAAAGTGGACTGAGGGATCATTTGAAGCCGTTCAGCCTGGGATTATTTCAGTCAGTGTTTAAGGCTTTAACCCTTTCCTGCGGGCGGTTAGGGCTGAGTGGAATCACACAGTGTTCTAGGTGGTGTGTTGGACATATTCTGCTGCTGTGCACAACTATTAATTACTGCTCAGTTAATTTATCGTTAGTATTTGTTGCAGTACAAGCTCTAAAATGTTATTGATGAAAAATGTGATTTTGTGTGTGTTGGTTATCACCAGGTAAGCCAGTTTGGGGCGAGAGCGGTGAGCTTGTCTGCCTGAAGCCAATCCCCTGCCAACCCACTCACTTCTGGAATGATGAGAACGGGAGCAAGTACCACAAAGCTTACTTTTCTACATTTCCTGGTAAACACATAATAAACATTCAAATAAGAAAACCCATGTCAGATGATCAGTTTTTATGTGATAAATTTGAGTATGTAATGGTTTTGATTGTTGCTGTGCTTTAGGTGTGTGGGCCCATGGAGATTATTGCAAAATCAACCCAAAGACAGGAGGCATCGTCATGCTTGGGAGAAGGTCAGTCGTTTCACCGTTTTGCTCACAGAAGATCAGTTATAGTAAATATTGAAACCACGTATTTTTTTTTATCATTGTAATTTCTTTTTTTAAGCAATGCAGCTGAAGATGTTTTTATTTGTATTATCAGTTATTACAGAGAATAGAGTCCGGTTTTGATGCTTTTCTGACCACAATTTGTATTCAACTCAAGTTATTTAAATAGATCCAATTCACAGCCAATACAAGGCAAACATTTCTAATTCATTTTCAAGGACATATCTGGTGCAATACCACTGTAGTCACGATCAATAGTATTTTTAAATTTATTGATGTTTATTGATGCTCACATGGAACCAACAGTGAGGAAAAAAATGTAAAAACAATTACAGTTTTTTGTTATCTCAATAAATACATTTTTTTTTATCATAAATTGCTTTTCCATGACAACAATAATCAACCATTTCTAACTTAGTCTGAGACATTACTGCTGTTTTTCTGCATTACTGCAGAAAAATGCACTATTTTGAATTGTTTATGGAAGAAGCTAGTGGAGAAAAAACTTTCTTTTAGCTTTGCATATTTCACTTTTTGCTCTTTCTGGTAGTGATATATGTGTAGCACACATTAAACCTGTGATTGTACTGCAGCGATGGCACACTGAATCCCAACGGAGTTCGCTTTGGGAGCTCAGAGATCTACAACATCGGTGAGTTTTAAGGACAGAGGCAAAAAGGAGGGCAAAATCATTGTTATGATAATTATTAAGCTTAGATCCTCTTTTACTTCTTAGGAGCAAGAGAAAACAATTGTCTAAAATTCTTCCCACCTCCTGTCTCTCATATGCTCTTCTCATTTTGTTTTTCCGTCTTCTTCTTTGCTTTTCTTTCTTGCAGTGGAGGCTTTCGAGGAAGTGTCAGACAGTCTTTGTGTGCCCCAGTACAATGCAGATGGAGAGGAAAGAGTTATTTTGTTCTTAAAGATGGCTCCTGGAAAGCCCTTCCATCCGGAGCTGGTGACAAAGATTAAAGGAGCCATCCGAAAAGCTTTGTCTGCCCGACACATCCCTGCCTTACTCCTGGAGACAAAAGACATTCCCGTAAGAGATCTTGAATATCAGTCAGATATGTATAAAACTATCAGATTGTGTTAAAGACAGCAAGAGTCAGCTGCCGCTCGAATGACAGCCTTTGTTTCCTCTCTTGGCAGTACACCATCAGTGGAAAGAAGGTGGAGGTTGCTGTGAAGCAGATCATTGCCGGTCGGGAAGTTGCACAGAGAGGAGCGTTCTCCAACCCTGACTCACTGGACCTCTACAAGAACATTCCTGAGCTGCAAAACTATTAGACATACATGACTGAGGAGAGACTCTACAAACATCAATTTTCATAAAACTGAGTTGGTAGAGGGAGGGAAGGTGGAAAATGGAGGTACTCTGGGATTTATGGTTAGCAGAAATGGGAACAACTGTTTTTAAAATATTAGGGTATTACATCATTGCGTAATAAGCTGATGGTACAATGCAGAGAGACTTTACACCATGAGGTACACTGGTCGATAGGCAAGCTTTTAATTCTGTCTTTATGCCGCTGCTCATACTGTGTCAAGCTGTTTAAATAAATGTTAACAGAATTAAACTCTGGGTGTAATGCTATGTACAGTCGGCTTATCCTGTAAAGCTTGCTATGAAAACTTTAAGCGCAGCATTAAGTGTTTGCGTTCACAGTTTGATCATCATCCTTTAAAGAATCTCATCTCTCTGCAGTTCCCATCTCTACCCCTGATGCTGCTTCAGAGAAGCTTTAGGAATAAAACCTGGGAAGGTGTGCAGAAAAATACTCATAAAGCTTCCTTTCATGCCAGCAGATCATTGTTCTATGGTGTGCATTGCTTTATTGATGTATGTGTGTGTATATGCATAAGCATATTAATAAGACAACTAATGTATATTTTTGAAAGATGAACTTGTGTTTATAATTATGCATTGAAATATAACCGTTTGAATTATGCATTCAAATTTAACCGTCTAAACATAACCAAAGGTTGGGATTCTGTTTGGATCTTGCATGAAATGTCAAAGTTTACTAAAGATAATTAGGAATCCTGGATGCACTCACAGCACTGCCTGTTTTTCACATCTCTTTATATGGTTACATTGAAATCTTTTCTAACCTCGGTTGGTTCAGTGTTTCTTCCTACTTGAATATTGTTCTGTTTTTTTCAATGTTGATATGGAAGTTTTTCTTAAGGGAATTTTCTTTTTGTGCATTTGATCTTCATCTCTTGTGCCCGTTGTAAAAGCATTCACCTTTTTTTCTCTGTCTCATTACCATCACAAACCTAAATGTATTTTATTGGGGTTTTGTTAAAAGATCCATGCAAAGTGGTGCATAAAAGTGGGCAAAATGAGACATGATTTTTAAAATTATGCATCATGACATATCCATTATGTTTGAGACAAAACTTTGGACCTCTGCTTTTTGTTGGACTTGCATCTGGAAGCCTTTTGTTGTGCGTTTCTACCAGCTTTGGCACCTTTATTGTCAGTTATGTACAAAATAGCCCAAGTTTTGTCAGAATTAATGGAAATCTCATCATATTCTCAAATGTATGTAGGTCTGGTGCTTTAACTGGGCCACTATTTTGCTGCCCCTAAGATTTCCTTCCAGAATTGTTTGATTTTTTTACTGTCCCCCATGTGGGTTTGGGAATCGTCCTATGACTTAAACCATCTGTATTCTCTTGAACTTCAGAATGACAAGGCACTTCTCTTGATTTACACATTTGAATCAAGATGTGGTCACACTGTGACCAAATGTGAAACTTTAATGGGTACGACTACTTTTAGAAGGCACTATGGTTTTGATCAAAATTGATCTGCGTTTCTGTACAGGTAATTTTTTTTTTTGTTGTTGTTAGTGATTATCTACATCATATGTGTCATAGCTTTTTAAATGTTGTTTCTCTTTAACAGATGTTTAATTTTTTTACACAGGGAAAATGTATTTATTCAAAACCTACCAAAAAAGGTTTATTCAAAACCTTTTTTGGTATGTGTTGGAGATCTGATGAATGAACTGAAACAGGTTTGCTTGTTTGCAGTATAAAGTAGAAAAAACTGGCAGTCACTGGAAATGTGCCTGAGTAAATGTGAATTTTTGACATTTCACAGACAGGGAGCATTTTATAACATTCACATGTGTTATGATTGTCACAGTTCTCTGTGGTAGGTGGCTTGAATGCAAATAGTTTGTGTTTCTGCTCTTCATCACTAACATGTTTTCAACTTAATAAAATTTTTCACAGGCGTCCTGTAAAATGAAACAGTATCCCCATACCAATGTTTCATTGAAGGTTTGTGATCTTATTTTGTTCTGTTTAAATAAATAAATATTGGTTCTTTCATGAACAAAAGGATCAGAGATTGGAGATTTCCATTTTATTACATGCATCGGTGTTTAAGACAGTACTTGTAAAACTCAAAGCAAAAAGATTATGTAGAAGTCTTGTTTGACTTAGGAGTTGCTTCCCTGTGTATTTACAAATTAATTCTAGTTTTTAAGTTTTAACCAAGACTTTCTTAACTGTTTGTATCAATATTTTCAGTTTGGTTCCAGTTTATGGTACATGGAGTATCCCTTAATCACATCAGCAAACACTGATACCGAATGATTGGTGTTGTTATTTAAGTTTGCAGTTAACGATGAAGCTTTGGGATGAAGGTGAAAGACAGATGGATTGATCCAGGAAAAGTTTTCTCTGCGTGAGTGTTGAGTCCTTTCTCGTGAAAGCCACTCATTTTGATCGATGGCTCTTTAAAAAGTAAACTAGGCAGTTTTGAAGATTCCTGTAACCTTTATAGGGTAAGTGTGAACGCTCAGACCTGTCAGTCAATCTGATTTGGAAAGAAAAAGACAAAAATAGAAAGTATTTGGAAGTCTTGGTTGCTATCATTTTGTAGAAAAAAGGAGAGCAGGAAGAGAGAATGACGGGGGGTCTGGATTTCAGAGTTGAGTGCTTTGCGAAAACGACTGGTGACAAGCTAAAGTGTTTGCCAAATTCACAAATAACCATCAGTGATAACAACCTTTTCAGCTGTTTTTCTCTCAGTCATATTCATCGGTTCAACCAGAGGGAACAACAAAGCAGAAAAATATAATGATGGCTTCATTTTGTACTTGACTGATAATTCAGTTTCGATGGTACTACTTTTAAAAATAAATTAAAACCACTCAGATTAATGACACACCTGTTTTAATGATTCACATGTTTTGCTTGTGTTGGTTATGTACTAGATTGTCTGCATCCAATGCCTTTACTCCTCGCTCCCCAGTTCCCAGCATCATTACCTTTGTCTCTCCTTTGTGTTTGCTCCTGAGGCCTTTCTTAAAACCCTGTTTTTTGCCTCCTCTTCTCTTCTCTCTTTTTCATTCAACCCTTGACCCTGAAATCGATTGCAGAGCAATATCTTGGAGGATTTTTTTAAAAAAATCCACTTTGCAAAGATGCAGCTTGGGCAAAATGGACAGTTGTTTCCTCTACACACTGTTTTGCCTTTAATTGCATAAAATGATTCGGGAAGTCAACATTGCAAAAATAAATGATTTAAATGTCTGAGTCATCCAGAGGTTTCAAAATAGTTCAAACTGAGACTGAAATAAGATTTACTGCCAGTAGTAATGCTTAAAGCTTTGCCAAAGACAATTAGATTTAGGAACAGATTTAGACTTTGTCAGCCTAACATGCAGCTATCTATTAATGAGAATAATTTCACTGCACCTCTGACTGGACTGTATGTTCAGGGACTTGTCATGGCAGAAGGCTACTGAACAATAGCATCCATACAGCATGATGCTGCCACCACTAAAAATTAAGGACTTTATAAAGTATGTATCCTTATCTGCTACTTGTGTTGATCTATTTTTAAAAATTCAACGAACGTAGATTAAAATTTGAAGTTTTAGTTATGGACACCTTTGCAAGACTCCAAATATTTATGCCTGCTTTGCTGCATAAAAACAGAAGTGGGTGATATTAGTGATTGTGACAAAAGCATGCCTTAATAAAGACATTGTTGTAGTTTTTATGTCATGTGGAAGGCAACGTTGATACCCCAAATAAACACAAACTAAAATGTTATTCTTAATGAAACTGTTCTCAGGAAGTTGTGTCACTATTTGCAGCCTGAAACAGAAGGAATGCAGTTTTAATAGCTAAAAATAAACAAATACATGCAAACACCTCCATGGTCGGGCTCCTTTATCAAACTGCCACAGAGGGAAAACAGAGGGCAACAGAAAACTTCGAAGGGGGAAAGAAAAGGAAAATTAGGCGCAATGGAGGAAGAAAGGACTCCTAATAATCAGCTAGAGACAGGTAAGGAAAGGAGCTTAGAAACTAGAAGTCAAACCAAACAGAAGGCAAAGAAGAGAGAGAGAATTGAAACTGACTGAGATAAAGCTTTTTTCTGAAGTCACACATGTAAGCCACCCAGGCTGAATGCCATGAACATTTTTATAGTCCTCCAATTCCACCCGTCAATCAGTCTCGCTCTCTTTGCTCTGTTGTTTTTTTCTGCGGGATTGCTCAAACGTAGGTGGCTTCTTTGTCCACACAACCAATTCTCTTCACTACTGAAGCATGATTTTTATTACTTGAGTAAAATATGTGTCTTTGCACAAATTCTCTGGTACAGCTCCAGGAGACATTATTGACTTTCTAATGTTTCCAATTAAATCACTTGAGGCACTTGGTCTTTCGCAGACTAAAGCCAGGAGATTCATCAGTTGAAAGGTGCTGGAGAAGCTGTTGTGCAGTTTCATCACATGCTGGGATTAGCTTAGTGAAAGTAAAATGTGTCTGTTTGGAAAAAGCAAAATCATTACTTGAAAAATTGCACTTGAACATGTCAGCCACAAAAGTGTAATTTCCTCCTCGCTCACAGAAGCGGCATCAGTTTAAAAGTTACCAATGGAGTTCGGTTCAGGAAAAGCTAAAAACGTATCTCAAAATTTTAAAGGGATCATTTAAAGTGCAAGCATTTGCTATTTTATATGTGATTCTCAAACTTATCTTAGTAAGTCCAGTATCTTTAAACTATTTTAAAAAATTCAATTACAGTTGGCAATTTTTTTTTAGCTTGTTGTGTTATGTCATGGAAGCTGCTCGTTTTGTTCCTTCGCTATTTCCTGTCTTTGGTATTTTGATAAAGTCATGCCCTTTTCTGATAGAACATTCTGCATTTTGCCCATTTGGATTCACTTCCCTCGTGTTTCCCACAATCTACTCATAATCTAACACAAGACTGTATGATTAAATGACTGTAATAATATCTACCAGCAGGAGGTTGTTCATTCCTAATTTGGTTGGATCAGGCATTTTTCATTGAATTCAACTGTGTGAATGTTACTGACGGAGGTACTTGCCCCAAATTTTTAGCACAATCCTGCAACCATAAAACAAATATTTAGGAAGAAAATGCTAATAACTGGCTTAAAGCTGCTTTTAGACACATTCTATAAAAGATCAGAGAGTTATTAATGCATAAAATGGATAACTGATACTGAAAAAACGAACCATCACAAGAAGCACCTTTTTAACTGTACTTTCCAAAGAAGTTTTTAGTCCTAGTGGTTCAGGTGATCAAACAAAGCTTTGAATCTCAACAGCTGCTTTGAGTTTGAACACCTGAAATTGGTGCAGTTTGAGTTTTGTCAGAATCGGATCACTGGCTTCAGAGATTTACTGTTTGATTGTGAGACAGATACAGCTGGATGCGTTTGACGCAGACAGATGGAAACGCGGATGGATCGATGATTGAGAGGAACATGAGATGGGAAAAGAACTGGCAGGGTGGGGAAGGATAGAAGGCAGTGTTGTAGAAATGTCTTTCTGCTGCGGAAAAGTGGAAAAACTGAGTTCTGTTGACATCAAACTTTCTTGTAAGTAACTAGAATGAAACTAAATGTAAAAAGAAAATATTAAGTACAGCTTTTCAATTTTTACAAATGTGTCTTGAAATTTTATGAATTGTAATGCTTCTTCCAGATATGTTGTGTAAACTGCTGAACTTGTTATTGTGTCAATTGACACAAAATTTTAATAATAATAATTCTTTTATTTTGTATTCAGCTTGCCTAAATTGTCAGGTTGAACTTCTAGTCAATGCATCTAATATGAAAATGTACAATAAGGGACACACTAAAGAAATTAAACTCTCACAGGGTTTAGTTAGATCCACCTCTTTAAATGCCTGTTAACATAAACAAATCAGCCAGTCAGATGGCATTAAATGCATTTGGCCTCCAGACATGACTGGGTTTTAAATTGAACATTAGAACATGTAAGACGGAGGATTTAAGTGACTTTCAACAAGACATGGTGCCAGATGGGCAGTATGAATATTTCACAAACTACTAATCTGCTGGGATTGTCATGAACAAACATCTCTTGGGTTTACAGAAAATGATTTGAAAAGGAGAAAATATCCAGTGAGAAACTGTTATGTGGACAAAAGTAACATCTATGTACATAAAACATGTCAAACATTGAGGGCACTGGGTGCCCTTCATACCAGCTAAACTGATGAAACTGATGCTGTAATTCACACGGGACCTGTGAAATTGGACAATGACAAAGAATAACAATAATAATTAAAAAAAAACTTTGTTCTAATGAGTCTGGGTTGTCACTGGGAGGCTCAGAATTTGGCATTTGCAATATGAACATATGGATAATGCTGGCTCTTATCAACATGTCAGGATGATGCTGATGTCATTATTTTGTCGAGAATATTATCTTGGCACAGTTTGGACCTCTAGATACAAATTAAGCATCTTTTAAAAGCCACATCCAGCCTTCAATCAGCCCGTCTTCTGGCTATTTCCAGTAGGACGCTGCAATGTCCCAAAAGTCCAATCATGTCCAACTTCTTGAATTTGACATTGATCTCAGAGTACTCTAATGGCCCCACAGTCAGATCTCAGATCATCTTTGACATGTTGACAGAGATGATCATCATGAAGGCAGAGGAGACAAATCAGAGACAATATGATGCCACCTTATCAATATGGACTAAAATGTTTGATTTGAAATTGTCAGTTCAACCTTTTATTAGAAAGGTGTGCCTAATAAAAAGACACAAGAACTCCTTAAACATGTAACATATTACTTGATTTACTCACATTTTAATTTAAGGAGGTCATGACAAAGTGAATCAAATCACAATGAAAAAAACTCAAAGCTAAGTGAAAGACTTATATATGTCACAGAAGAAACCCAAATATGATCAAATTTGTTGGGAAGAGTTTTAAAGTGGTGAGTCTAACATGATAAAGTGAAAGTTCTTCATACAAAATGACTATAAACTATTTAAATAATAAAAGAATTGTTAAAAAAAGAGAAAGAGAGAAGACAGAACAAGATAGCATGGGAAGTTTAAAGTGGGAACTTTTGATTGTTCTGCTGTGAATGCAGAAGATATTGAGCTGTATTTTAAAGCATATTAGAGTGGAGTAAACGAAGCAAGAAAGAGAATTAAAGTTTAATCTGCTCAGCTGAGCTCAATATCCCACTTACGAAAATAAACAAAAAAGATTAAACCCAAAGAGAGAGATTCTTCTTGCCTAGGTTTCTGAGAAAAAAAAACAAACAAAAAAACCCAAAGCCAATCAAGACACCTTTCACTACTTACGAATTATCCAGTAAGTCTGTGATTTCTGTTCATTAATTGTATCACAATGATTTTTCCCACGGTCAGGTCTTTTATCTGGATTGATCTGTGTCCTTGACTGCAGAAACACATTCACAGAGAGATACAACAGGTGAAAATAAACGCTTCATGCACCTGGGCTCACTTGTAGTTTCCCTTTCTATTTCTGTTGATCAGGGTCAGAGGATTACATGAGGATAAAGTGTGTGTGTTGTTCACATTTTCACATTCACACACGCAAAGAAGAAAAAAAACGTTATCAGGAGAACTGGATTACACAGGGATAAGGATTGACACTTGATATTGACCCAGAGACTAAACACACACACACCTACACTTTATATTCACCCACCTGCACAAACACAAACCCACTAGCATGGTGACAAGTATGTGTCTGCTGTTATCTGCCCTTTTTAATTTGTGACTGCTCAGATCTCTTTTCAGGGTGAATACCCACCACAGGTCTGTTACTAGTTGTGTTGTCAGCCGCTTGCAGAATAGTGTTGCTTTGTGACATGAGAAGCAGTGAAAACTGTTGAAGAATATCAAGAATTATGCTTTCTGGTCTCTTTTAGTTAAAAGCTTACTCATTTCTGTCTAAATGGCACATCTAAGTCTCAAGGTACAGCTAGCTGCAAGTTTAAATCGCATAGTTAGAGACAATTCTTGGTCAGTGACATCCTGGTTTATCGTCTCCTTTGTCCTCAGTCACATTATTTCTGGAGCTGCTGCTTTACAAGTTGATCTACATGTTTTCTATCCATATTTGACCATTGGTTTGAGTGTGAAAATGCTGGAGCTGCCCACAAAATGTACACAATGTATCATGTGATCTATAAAGAAGATAGGCACATGTGTATATAAGCGTGATATGAATGAAAAATAATACATGGCTTTCAAAAAGTCATCCAATTCTATCAACATTTGTTTTAGACTGGGATATGGTTACAAATTCCCAGTTTAAGTGCCATCAAATGTTTTTTTTATTACGTGCCAAGACTTCTGTTAACCTTAACTTTGGAGTTTTGTTTAAATGTGCTACGTCTTGCTCACATCTGGTTTGTACATTTCTGTCCATACAGTCAGCGCAGTGGGAGTCTAAAATCAAATTTCCTGGACCACTGGTGTATTCCGTATATTTATTATATCATACATGTGCACTTTGCTTTTTGCTATAGGGTCTGTGCTTCAGAACAGCTTTTTTCTCCTCTTGGTGTTTTATTGATCTCACTAACACAAAAACATGATCCCCGTCACTGAAGAAAATCCAGTACATTTAATACTTTGAGACTTTTTGCAATAGGCAGGGAAACTATAGGATGATTAGAGGTTTGAGGATGATAGATGTATTTATTTAAGGCATAGCTGTGGGAAGAGCCTCACCTTGAATTGTGGATCAATCTCAAAGAGATTAAAGTGGGTTAAGAATGGCTTTTCCTATCTCAGTAAATCCTATAAACATATTTATCAACTAAGATAATGCTACTGCAGAAAGAGAATTATTTACGACTTTGTAAAACAGGAATGTTCCATATCCATAAAGTCCTAATGTAATCTTTTCATAAATTTTATGCACAAAAAAGAAACAAAATTGGATTTAGGAATTACGACTGATTACTGTCAAATCTGTGATCAGCTGTTTCCTTGTTTCTGTTTATACTCATAAACCTTTCAAGATGTCCAATTATTACAAAACAGCTAAAGTTTACTTAGAGAAAGCAAAAGGGGGAAAATAAATTTTTGTTTTGTTACTAGTTACCTCACTTAAGCCATCTACCTCACACGTCTTGAGTTTATATCTTCAATGACCTGCTGTGAATTTATCCTCACCCTCCCCTGGCTGGGATTTCACTCAAGGCCATTCACTCCACACATCTTTCCAAAAACTGGGCATAGAAACGGGTCTAATTGGCCCAAAAATAGCCAAGGGGACTAGGTTGGATATAGATGGATAAAAAAAGAGAATGGCAGAAGGCCGCTAACAAGAGCCTTTAGAAAAGGTTTAAGGTTTTTACAGGATTTTAATGTTCAACTCCAGTGTTTCCATGCCTGAGGGAAAGAGCGTTATATCTGTCCTCCTTTGCTCGGTGTCATAGATTGTATATTCTTAGTACGAGACTGTAGATGTGCAAAAATAAGGCAAATAAGAAAAGACAAATTTGTAGCTGTCATGAAAAAATTGAATGCTTCCTTTCAAGCATTAAAACTGACAATAAACTGAACTTCAGAGCCCACAGAAAACAAATGAATGTAATTAAACTAAGCTTTTCTTGTAAATTCTTGTAGTTATAAAGAGCTCTTTTATTTGATATGAAGTGATGATTTTCTTGTTTTAAATTGCACTTGGTTTTTTGGTATCATTACCTTTCAGCTACTACTGCAGAGTGATTTACCATATTTTTGACAACTTCAAACTCGTTTCTTTGCCGCTTTTTATAGAAATGACTCAATGATAAAACATAGGGCTCTGTAGAAAATAGCTTAGTGTTCAAAATATATGCATGTGGCAACAGAAAACAAGACAGCCTCTCAATGTTTTCTTTGCCTTCCACAAAACCCTGGCAGTGATTTTAGTTCTGGCTTGATTTTTTGTTTTTCCACAATAACATTTTCTTAATTGCCAATCCATCATATGGTGTTGTGGATTGTTGCAAATCCCCAATGCTTATAAACACAACTGCTCCAATGGCCGTTCAGCAGCAGTTGTTGCAGTTTGATGGACAACCAAGTGATTTACTAAGTTTTCCTCCTGCCCTCTTGCCAGCATTTGAGAAGTCAGGTGGCTGATAGTTTTTTAGCTGTAACTATGAGATGAAACTGTCAACAAGTCATGTTATCTCATGTTGTGACAATAACCATTGCCACTTCAGTTTATAATAACTGACACTCTGCAGGAGTGTTCTGAAGCAGTGTTAAAGTATCATTTGTCCTTTATTCCCTGTGTAGAGGAGCAGGAACAGGAAAAAAACATCTGCAGACATATCCATCACATCAGGAAGTAAACAACTGAATCTACAGACTCCTGTAAACTGCCTCACTGTTGAATACTGATGATGTTCAATTTTGTCTTTAATCCTACAAAGTCTAGCATATCATGTCATCATTACATTTTATCCATTTCTATTAATTTTATTTACTTATTTTTTTCATATTTTGTGTTTAAGTAAGACAAGTTGTTATCAAAACATCTTGTCTTATTTTGAAAAGCCCTAACTTCACTTCACTTCCTTTTGGTTCTTCTTCTGTTCTGTCACACCTGGTCTGTGTTTGCTAATTGTTTATCACCTGTTTTTTTCTGCTATGACCTTCTCTCCTTTAGTTTTCTGGGAAGTTTGTTGTTTCTGTGTCTTTATGGCTTTGATGTACATGTATACTGGATTTTGGAGTCAATATCACTTCAGAGTTTATGTTGCAAAGTAAGCTCCTATTTTTTTATTTTTATTTATTTATTTTTTTTTGCTTAGGGTTTAATCAAATATTTTCTTTCTTACTGAAAAAATATATTTGGATTATTGGATTATGTTACTTAGGTTTAAAAGTAATGTAATCCAATGAACTTTCCACTGTTACTTTAATATAAAAAACTCTACCGTTGCGTTTTATCAACAGATCACGTAATGATTATTCTATTCTTCAAAATGATGACCTGGTGAATGGATGGGACCCTGAGAGAGTTTTGAGGTAGGTCCCGTTATACACTTAAATATTTAAACACATTTATTCAAGTGGAGCTTCTTGCTGCCTGCTTTTGGGTCCAGTCTTGCCACTCAGGACAAACTCTTGATTCCATTACAAGAAGATTGGTGCAGATCTCTAATTACACTTTTGTCCCTGCTCGCTTTAGCTGTGCTGTTTTTCCTTAACAATGTAACTTCTACTTAAGTTAAAAGTCATGATCCTAATATTTTTGAACCTGGAATGGAAGCCCTGAGATTATGTTTTGTCAAAACTTTTGGTAAAACTTTCTAGATAAAGTATCATATGATACAACCTTTAGAAATAGTTCGATAAAATTCTGCCAACTGCCTACTTATTGATTAATTTACTGAATCCTGGCTCTGACTAACAGACTGAACTAAGAGACTGGAAGAACTAGATGATGAAATGATCCTGCTGTCAATTTATCCAATCACATCTCATCAGCTCATTAATCAACTAAATTGTTTTCTGCAACAAACAAGCTCTGAAACTACATGCATCTAATTAGAGTGGCAAATGCTTCCTGAAGTCTGCTAACAAAGATTGATGTTCGTGCATCCAGCCCCATGCACCCATGAAGCCGATTTGTATATCTAATTCATTTCTGTGTTGTTTGTGGAAGGTTGTGTTGGAAAAGGTTACATAAATGATTGTGAGTTAAGTTTTGTTGAGGGGGGGAAAGATTATCTAGGAAAAGAAAAAAAGTTGGAAATCTTTTATTTGATGTCTCTAATTATCTGTGAAATGTTACCTTTTGCAAACAATCTTACCATTTATTTCCATTCTTCACTGGATTTATGTGATTTTCCCAAACAAAGAAGAGAATCATTGTGAAGAAAGAAATTGATTACACTTCTGACATTTAAAAGTTTCTCAATACAAAGCTGCAAAGAGCAGTTTGCTTTTGAATTTTGCCATCTTGACTCAAAATATTATGCAGGTCAATTTTATTGTAGTTAAAGTACACCTGGAGGTCTTTGGGGCTTGTTAGTTATTTTGGCTCTGACTGAATATCTGTCTGCTTTCTTTCGTTTTAGTCTTTATCATTACAGTTTTAATTACTGCAATTAAATTGCACAACTGGATTCCATTTTACCAATTAAGGAGACTTGACTTTTTAAGGGTTTCAGAGTAATGAGTAAGATGGCATGTCTTAAAAATGAAGGCCACCTCAAGCCAATGGGTTGTGCTGTTTTCTGTTGAGATTAACCTTTAGTTGTTTTTCTTTTACTGTGCTGATTTCCTGCTATACTCTGAAACACAAGTACCCTTCATGTCCCTGAGGTACTTCACAAGGAGTACAAACCCGCAAACCCACTCTAGACAAAATGTCCTGTCCCAGGAGTCTGTGTTTCCTGTGGAGTAGGCTTACACAAGGCAGCAACCACACTTCTATACAAATGTTTCCCCCTTACACACATTAATGTTCACTGAATATTCATTGCAAGCTGTTGCATTCCTGGTCTGAGTCCAAATCTTAGCAAGCGTGTGTGTACGTCAGGGTGTGTATGTGTTCAGAATATATGTATAAATTAACTGGTAAATCTATAAATCCTATGTTCCCACACTTTTACCTCATCCATTTCTTTTGTTTCTGATCAAATGAAGAAATACTAATGATTTTTAAAAAAAAAAAAAAAATTATTCCCAATTTCATTCCCAAGATGTATTCCCTAAAATGCCAAGACACTCAAAAGCACCAATTCTGCCTTGGTATACTGCATCCACATTTTTTTTTTCATCTTGGCTTTTTCTTCTATTCCTGGAAACCAACGTGTCCATCATGCAACTGTCTGCATATGGATGCATCTCTGAAGAATTTAAATGGGAGACAAACCACAGTTTGTGTTTGTCAATCTACATTATCAATATTTGTGTGTGTGACAGAGACCATTCATGCGTGTCATGAAAAGACCATCCAGTTGGCTTCAGTTGGCAGCTTGCCTACGTCAGCTGTAGTGGTTTACCAACTCTTACCGAAGGATTAGCAGCTCAATCTAAGCCTGGCTTGAAGCCTTGTCAGAGCAAACTTGCTGGGTCTACATACCAGTTGGAGTCGTGGAAAGTTTTTTTTTTTACTCCAGCAAATGTTTTGACAAAAAAAAAAAAAACTAAATTCCTTGAACTTGTTTCTTTAAATTCATGGTAAAAATAAATAAAGATGGGACTGAAAACGAAAGTTGAGAGGTGCTCAGTATTTTAGTGAAATGGTAAAAAGCAGTATTAAAGAATAAGAATGCAATCAAAAGTAAAATAATAAAAAAAAAAGTATTCAGTCATTTAAGAAACTATTTTAAAAAATATATTTAAATATATGGTCTGAGCTTATGGCCAGTTTTAAGGCAGCAACTGCAAGAAAGAAGTTAACAATTGTACAATGCTTATGAAAAATATATTCAATATGTTGTCACAATTTAATCCTATTTTGTGAACAGTTCAAACCATTTTATCTGCATTTGACAGAATTTTTTGTTCTTTTTAATCTATCTGGTTGTGCTCAAAGTTCTTTAACTGTCTTTGGATTTTCCTCTCAGATTAAAAACAGATGGCATGCATCTTCAGCGGTGCTGCGTCTTGCATAATTCTAACCCAACATAGAAACATATACTTTTCCAATGGAGCCCAGTCAAGAAAAAATAGCTAAAAGTTACAAAGCTTTTAGCTGTCTTAAATCATCTGCAGTACATGTAGAATAATTTGGCCAGTCCAGTTCGGTTTACACACCCCTCTGTCCAAGGCAGTCCTCTGAAAGGAAATTTTGATTTCAGTTAATTTCTTTTTCATAAATATTAACTTCTGAGTCCCCGTTCAGTGCAGAATAATAAGTTGAGGACTGACCAGCTTAAATGATTTTGCAGAAGAAACTGTGCTGGATCACAAGCTGAGAATCTGATCCAAACTTCAGCATCATCAGCCAACTCAGGTTGGTTTTGTAACGGTTACCAGGGCTGCTGCCAGGGCTGCTGCCAGGGCAACAGATGCTGAAATTTCTGAAACCGGTATATAACTGGGTGAAATGAGGCTAGAAATGTCTGATTCACAGATCCTTCTGAACTTTAATCTGTTAAACATTCTCCACAACTTGTTGCCTTTCTCTCATTAAGTATTTTTGACAGTTTAATTTTGTTCATGTGATACAGTACACTTAATTTTTTATGTTTTTTAAGTTTCAATCCCTAAATTTGTACACGGTTTCTCTCATGCACTTCAAACTCACAGCACAACCTTCAGTTAATATTCTAATATGTTTTCATACAAACTTTGTATTTTCATTAGTAGTTTGCAATGCTGACCGAAATACAGGAGTGTGGCAACTCCAGTTAAATTCAAGTAACAAATTTTCCAGACTTATTTTTGGCACCTTTTGGATTGTGTTTCCTAATTTGGAAAGTATTAAGAACAGCCACTGGTCTACAGTAAGACATAATGCTGTCAAACTGACCACCTGAGCCCCTCAACGCTGTATGTTTAGCCTTTTCTTCTTTTTGTATTTCTAAATGTGTCAAACAGCAGGAAATTAAGTCGAGGTGAAGCAACCTTGGATTAGATTATGTAAAAATAGTCCAGAATTAGTTTACATGGTGAACTGCTGTGATGAAAATCTTTCTAATACTTTCAACAAATTTCAAAAGTAAATTTTTATTTTTTTTTTTTACAGCTCATCAAAGAAAAGCTCTTTGTTTCTCTCCAATTTTAAGGAGAAATGCAAAAATTAAGCTCAGTATCACAAGAAATCCCTCTCATGGACTTTTTAATCTCTTACCATCTGGAATAAGACATCGCTTCATCAGACCAAGAACAACCAACATGTGCCAATGTTTTGTTTTACTGGCAGTCAGACTGTTCTTTGTCTCGTTCTGTGTTTTTTTTGTATTTCTGTTAAACAATCATGATTTTGTTTTAACACTTTTTTTTTTAATATAGCAAAACGTAATTTTCTTGCGCTTATACTGCATGTTACATTTGTCTCCAAAACGGAAAGTGCAGGAGACGACAATTTAATGAGTGCTTAGAAATTAGAGGTTTTGAAAAGTTTCATTGGCTAATAGTTTAACATTAATGTTTTATGACTTTGAAGGAAGGACAAGTGATGTCTTCCAGGAATTAATTATGTTTAAGGCTAAATCTATGTTGTCTTTGCATTGTTAAATACATTTCCAGCTTGATTTAATGGTTGCATATTGTCTAATAGACACACTGCTGTTCTGTTTATAATGTCCATAAACAGAAAGTATAAAACAGAACAAACTCCCTATGACCAATTTTTCTTCTCCAGGTTTAGCATTTTATTTTATACTTATGGCAACATTATGTCACTCGAGACCAAAATCAATGCCTGTACAGTTCCACTTTCAATCTATTTCTGAAGCCCAAAAGTGATTACAATGCAAAGGCATTAAATAATGCAAAGTTTCAGCTATTTAAACAATTGGTAAAGTTCAGAAATTTTCAATGGAGTTCTGTTTTGGTGACATCTCAATAGAAATGTGTTTAACTGCTAAGATATTTGTAGTTCAGAAGAAAAAACAACATTGCAAAAAATCAAATTCATATACCAACTGCTAAGTATGCTCAGTTTGCCAGGGTTTAGGGATGCTTTGCTACAGCAGGACTTAGCTAACTTGGCATCACAGAATCTGCCATAAATTTTACTGTGCATCAGCTTACTCTGGAGAAAAATGAGACTCTCTGTAAAAACTACTTTTCAGAATGAAGTAAAACTGGACCCACCAACATGACAATGACAGCGAACACATGAATAAATGCACCCAGGACTCACTGAAAATGAAGAAGTTGTGTGGCAGCAATTCAGAGCCCATTAATAATCCTCTGAACAAGGAAAAAAAAATAGTCAAAGCTGAAAGAGTAGTGTGGGAAAATGGTGTTCATACTGTCTTTGAATACATTAATCATTAAAACTGAGAGAAAAAAAAAATCAAAGAAAGTAACAGCTTTAGTATCTTACAGTTCCCTTGAAGGCAGGTTGTGTAAATCACTAAATGTTTTGATAATGCTGTTCCTTACCGTGATGTAATTCAGTTCCTTATTTAAATTTTAAACCATATCACAGTACCCAATTCACTGCACAGTGAAATAAACCTCTTCAAAAACAAAACGGCACTGAAGGAGCCTGATGAACGGAGAGTAATATAAAGGTAAACACTTAGAATTTAAATGTTCTTGAAAGCCTAGATAATTTTAGCTTGATGGATTACACACCAGTTTCATATAACATGCATACATCAGTTGTTGGCCTTTCAACTGAAAAAAACTTTAAGAGGACTTTTTAAAAGGGTTTTGTCATTTAAATATTTCAGCTTTACTATAACTCAATGTGTGTTCAGATGCAACCAGTCTGTGGTGAGCAGAACGCTTAAAACATTTCTGTATAAATGCATCAGTCATATATTTAAAAAAAACAGTCACACCATAGCCTATCTATTGTCTGAAATAATCTCAAGCAATATTCTTTAAAGCAGCAACAATTATTGATTAAATGCAAACTCCTTTCAGAATTTCAGACAATTTGGACAAGAAAAAAATAAACACATTTTGAACAATCTATCCGTCTAAAACAATGAAACAAAACTCCCTAAAAACCCTGATGCACAAAATTACAGAAAGTATAAAAATACAGGTCTTCGATATTGCTAAATGGTTGCACCATGTTGGGGGGTGTAGATCCAGTAGGCCCTTATGTGAAGCAATAAATGCATCATCGCCTCTAGAGGATGGTGGTATTTTTTTCTCCCTGTTCAAATCCATGTACATGCCACCAAGCAGCAATGATTTCTAACCTACCTGCAAATGTTGATAGAAGATGCAGTGTAGTTTACTTAGTTGTTATACTCCTTGAACTTATTTGTATTTTGTCAGATTGCAATAATAAATTATAATTCATAAATAGCCACAGGTAGTGCAATATTAAAGTGGCAGTGAAATTTCTTTACAACAAAAAAAATATGTGGCATTTATATTCATCCACCATAACTGATGCCTCTTACTAAAATCCAGAGCAACAAATCATCTTCTGAACTCTCCAATTCAGTAAAGACAATCTGCCTGTGATATTTGAATCTCTGTATAAATTTGGCTGATGGTAGTAAACAAACGGCACCATGAAGACCAGCAGAAGGGCCATTAATAAAGCTGTGGTGACAGTTCTGGAGAGCTGTTCAATCCATCATCCAAAAATGGAAAGAGTTTAATAACTGCAGACGTATAGTTATTTAGGCTGTACATTATAATGAACTCTATCACTATAAAACATGATGGTGGCAGCATCATCCTGCAGGGATCCTGCAGGGATGTTTTGCTTCAGCAGAGATAGAGACACAGATTCTCCTCCTTCCACTTATTTGTGTTACTCTGTCACATGAAATGCCAACAAAATGGATTGATTAAAATGCAACATGTGAAAGAGGTTGAAGGTTTGAAATTTTTTAAGGCATTAAGACTAGAAATGACTTTAAATAATTCTTTATCTGAGAGAATTTTTGGACAGAAGTTTCAAAAACTTTGATAGAAATAAAATAACCTCTTAATGAATGTAGAGCTCCTCAAGCAAGGGGAGCTTTACAATGTAATGCTGCTAGTTTTCTGATCTCAACACATCCAAACTTTAACAGCTACATTATTGAAACCGTAGGTCAGGTGTTGGGATTCTTCTTAAAAGGACTAAAAACTGAGATTAACAAGGCAGCTCAAGTGCATGCGGGCTGCTCATCCTGAATTTTCAGGACTTTGGATTACACTGTGTTGGTCTCTCTACCTGGTGTGCATTTGTGGCTGGTTGTCCACCTCTGCTACATCAGCAAGCTGTGTTCAATGTGTATCTAATAGTCTTTTTTTTTCCTGTGTGCATGCCTACGTGTGGGTGAAGCTGAACAAATAAAGCTAGTTTTCACTTTGATTGTGTTCACAGTGTCAAGCACTCAGTCTGTAATTAGCACACAGGCAACCATCTGTCCAAACAGCCAGCTCTAAACAATCCCTGCCCTGCTTACTTTTTTCTGCTATCACTTCAGCCATCCATCGCTAACTCTTATTTGTTCACTTTTTGTTCCATCTGTCTGTCTACCTCTACTGTCATTTCACTGTCTCCTTGTCCCTCCGTTTTGTTTTTGTTTGCTCACTTTCTAACTCCATCTGTTTCATCTTATTCAGACCCAGGATCTGTGCCATTTTCTACTTTTTCTTTTACGACCTGACAATTTTATCTTAAACAGACCCAGGATCTGTGCTTGATCAACTGTGGGCTTTTATTTTATCTTATTTTTGGTCGGTATGCTCAAAATTTGTAGACGACTACGAGACGCTGCAAGAGTGTTTTTCAATGTGAATTGTAAACACCAGTTTTACTCTTTCTCTTACTGCATTTGTTTGTTTTTTGTTTGTTTTTTTGCTCATTTGACTCATTCTGTGCATTGGTTTAGTCAAAACTACCATCTTCTTAGACTATTTTGTTCAATCAGCGTCCCAGGGTTTGCATGATGCATTGCTGTTTTGGTTAAGACCTAACCAAGTGACCAAGGAATAGCATTCATGAAACTACTCCTGTCCAATTAAGCTCAGATAATAGATGTAGAGTGGTAGGGCAGTCTAGAAAATAAGTGTCTGGACATTTCAATGCGATCACCTTCAAGTTTCCCACCATTAAGAGAAAATTGCTCTTAATTTTCAGTTTTCCTGTTGTGTACAAGACACAGAGCAGTGCTAATTTATTTATTTCTTCTAGTTTTTTTTTTTATAATGGCAGTTATGGAAAAAAAATACTTTGACTCTTTGAGTAACTCATGCAGACACTGTATTGTCCAAACATTTCTCCACATCAGCTTGGCTTGTGTTGTAATGTTGAGTACAGTTGCAAGGTTTTCTTTTACAAGGTTATAAACGGTAAGCTTGAGTGATCAATGTCATGAGCCATTTGTGCTGGCAATTTTTACACACAAGTTGTTGCATCATATACTTACAGCGTGCTTCATAATTATTGGGATCAATACAAACATTCATACAACAGCCTAAAAAATTGTTCATAGAGCTCTTGTGACTTTTACACAAGTTTCTACTTTGCTCCCACCTCAATTACCTCCATTTGGATAGTTATTGTAAGACATTAACAATGCAAATAGTTTTGCTGCAGGTGGGTTTTTTGGGTGGGGAAGAGACGGTTGTTTTTCTTCTTCTTTTTCTCCCAGTGTATGGCTATGCAAAAAATTTGTTTTGTAGGCTTTTGTACATTTTTGCTAGCATTGGTGGCAATGATACTTACATATGGAGTGGTTGTGTGCTAACCTGCTCCAATGTAACTTAGGATTTGATGCAAAGATGAAGTGGTGCTCATTGTGTGTGGTGCAGAATATTTTTTTGTTGTTTTTATTCTGTGAACAAATAAGTCAAAAATTTTAATTATTCAATAGAAACACTGCAATTGCATTATGGGAATATTGGGAGTTTTGTGCACATTTGTAGTGGAAACAGTTATTGAGGAACATTTGGGTGCTGAAGAATTGCATATTTTCCCTACTGATTAGTAAAAGTAAATAAAAGAATGAAAATTGGGCTGTATCACTGTTTAATGTGTAAACACATAGCTGTTTGCTATCAAGTGTACTATTTTCACCTGCTCTGTGTCTGTACAGTCTCTTGTAAAAAAAAAAAACATTTTGGGATTTATTGGGAGTTTTACTGCTAACAAGGGACATAAATAACTGGAAATCTAAATATTACAGGCCGAGGAAACCTATTTCCTTACAAATATTCTACTCTTGCTTACTTTATTACCAGTAATTTATGGTAAAAGGGTTGTTTGCTCAGAAAGTAATATCATATTTCCAGGACTTTTCAGCTGTGTACAACATAATCATTCTGTAAGTGTCGTGGTAATGTGACTCGTCTGTTTCCAGACTATTGTTGGCAGGGAAACAATGTACATCATTGTGAAAGTAAGTCTAAATTAAACACTTAAATGTGAAATTAATCAATGCCAAAGGAAAGCAAAAACATATCTTGGTATAAAGCTGTGTTGTTGCAGAGATTGATTCCATCCTTTGTTGTTCATCACAAACAAAACAGATACAAACACACAATCCCATTCAAACACACAGTTTCCCTCACTGGGGAAATGATCCAATATGACAATATCCTTAATTCAAAGTGTTGGGGCCAAATTGTCTTAGCTGATTGTGTGCGCGTGTTTGTGTGTGTGTCTGTGTCTTTCTGCGCTCCTGCGGGAGACGATCAGAGTGAAATGAGTGTAATTAAGTTGCCAGTTGCGGTGCGCTTCTGTTGAGAATTAATATTTACTGGCTGCGTGTGTGTATGTGTAAAAACTGATTAGCATCTTCCCGATGCGTCACCTCACACCCAACCCCCCTCAGGTGGCAAACATTGAAGCCCCCCTGGGTAATCTGCCCAGCAAATTGGATGTTTGTTTGAATCGCTATCCAGCTCAGGACACTGAGAGTGTGTTTACCTGTTCAGATGACTGAAAGTTATCCCAGAGAAATGTGTGCACCTGTGATTTGTTGAAATGTGATTTATTTCTCAACGCCATTGTCTCTGTTCCCCGATTTGAAAATGTTTTGTAATTATGTGACATTGTTGCGTGACTTTCTTCAAATGATTACGCCTCACAGATCATGTTTTCCACACAAAACATAAACAAAATCATATTCATTTATGATGGAATAGACACAATGTGGCATGCTTTCTAGCATTTCACTGAAGTATTGCAAAGCAACCCAGAGCATAACAAAACAGATTCAAAGGAAAAAAATTAAATTAGTAAAAATTAACTTGGCATCTGAATGTGTAAAAATCTTCCATGAAATACAACAAATTATATTTGTAAACCAGATGACAAGAAGCTCTTATGACAGTATGCTTTTGAAAACACCTAGAAACTTCATAAACTGCATGTATTTTATTTCTGAATGTTAGAACAATAACTGTGAATGCTCAATCACCTCCTCTTTCAAGTTAAAATCTTGGCTCATTGAGGAGCATCACCAACCAAAGTCGTCTTTATCAAACATAAAGATACAAAATACCCAACAGACAAAACTTTGCAACACCGTTAAATATTCTATACACCATAACTAAAATATCAAAATTAATCTTGTAATCAAGAGAGTGATTATTGATTATCAACATCCAACTTTATTAAAACCCAACTTTATTTTTTTCATTTTGCAAGCATCGATAAAGCATCTATTGTTTGGAGCTTCCTAGTTGCCATGGCTACATATCCACTCATGCAAACAGACACATTCACAAATGCAAATGCACAAGCCTGCAGAAACACAGTAAATAGTGCCACACACAGATTAAAGTCCAATAAACCCCAGTGGTGACCATCAACATTTGCAGAAAGCGTCATCTGAGTATTTCCAAATACTTCAAGCACGAAAAATGAAATTCTTCTCATTATGAATCTTAACGTATTCACTGAAGTGGACGAAAGCTGTGCCTCCGTCTCATGTTGCTTCGCCTCTCTGTGGTGCTGTCAAAGTCTGGTGTGAAACTATAACAGAAATGGAAGGAAAGCCCGATGCATGTAAAGTGAACTGCAGTGGCATTTAAATCGGATGGGTGACTTGGCGGCTCGAGACGTCCATTTTAAAAGGTTGGTGTTGTGGCTCGCTGTGACAGATCAATTCAACAGGCCTTTATGAAAAAATCTATTATTCCTACATACTTGTACAGCATTCTTATTCAGGTTTCCTTATATTGGAGCTCTTTTTTTTTTTTTTAAAGTGCCCAGCATAAGCACATGCTTTCTAAGTTGTTGGAGAATTTAGGACCTGGCAATCAAAAACCCAGTGAAGGGAGTATTTCTGACAAATACCTCATTTCTTGAACTGTGTTGTATTTTAGTTTTTCATGTACCCTGAACTTGTGAGCTTGAACTATGACCTACAACCTAAAACTTCAGCATATACTTTTTTTTTCTTGCTCCTGATCTGGAACAAGCCTCCAAAAAGCTGTAAAAAATGCTACTTCTTGAGTTCTTTTATTTTCAACATGTAAAGCACCTTAAATTGCTTTGTTGTTGAAATACAAGTAAACTTCCCTGACCTTGTAAAAGAAAATGTTTTATTTTTTTTTCATTCCTTCTTCAGGTCATGAATAACTGACTCAGTTTCGCCCCTTACAAGTAATAGACTCAATATATTCTCTATTTATTCTGTCACCAATCTCTTTCTTCCTTCCAGTTTTCAACTTTGTCTGTCACCTCTGTCTTTCTTTTGGTCTCCAGTGTTTCTTGAACTTTCCTTCTCTATCTTCTTCTTGCCCTTTTTCTCACTATCCTCTTTTTCCTGTGCTGCACTCTTTTCTCTTAGTAATTGATGGTCCCCTGAGCAGTTACTTCATCCAAAGGGCCCTGTAAACAAAATTGTCTCTGACAGAAGCAATATGGAGATCTCAAGCCGTGGGTCCACGAGTTATGGCCTACGTCATGGTTTGTGCGTGCATTTAAGCGTGCACAAATAGGCAAGCGGAGTGTTTCTGTCTATGAATGTGTGTTTCTGTGCACGTCTTGCCAGTGAGACTAACGGGTGTCCCTCAGTTCTGCGTAATAAACTCTACTGCGGCTGGTCATTAAGTGGGATGCAAGTGTGTAGCTTTGTGAGTATGATGGGGAGGGGTCAAGGCCAACTTGACATAAAATGGTCTAAATTAGCCCCACTTGTCTCCATTGATTTACGGTGGGTAAGTAAATTGCATCTGGAGCAGCGGAGAAGAAGCAGAAAGGGGGTCGAGGTTTCTTTGTAATTGATCTCTGTTCACATAAATGCTGACAAGCTGTACAGGAGGCACAAGAAGTAAAAGTTGTCGTCATGGCAGCAACTCTCACATCAAACCTCTGGCAGGTTGTGTACACATATTAGACAAAGATTAGTGTTAATGTATCCAGATTTTGATAAGTTTCTGTAGCATAATGTGCTGTTGAGGTGCTTCCCTTAACATGAAATTAAAGTGAAGGCAGAAAACTTTGTAGAAATTGAGTGAAACTAATGGAAGATATTTTTGGAAAATCTAGACTCCAAAATCTATCTATACTTGTACATAAAATAAACCCCCTTCTGTTAATTGATATTTTAAAAAATGTTTTATTTTTTTGTCCATGAAAATGAAAACTGCTAAAAACAAATGAAGCATGTGAATGAGTCAGAACTGTACGTGGTGTGGCACAAAACCAAATGAACCCCTGCATCTAATCTTAAATTTGGTTTTAGGAAGAGGTGGGAAATTTCCTCAAAACCAAACTGAAAGATGCACAAAAATGGTTTCCTGTTAAAATACAAAGAGGTTGTTATAAACTGAAGAAGTCAACATAGCTGAAAAAGCAGAAGAGGGAAATTAATCCTCAAATATGTGATTGGAAAGTGTAGTTCTATTTTTATTTCCCCCAGAACTAGAAAAGAAATGGAATGAGCTCCTTTCACAAAACTCTTGAAGTCAGCCAATTGCTGTTAAAGCTCAGATTCATTTAGATAATCACAGCTGCATATCAGCTCTTGTGATTGTGTGAGCATTGTTGCAGGTCCAGTGCCACTGAAAAGTCTTTTCTGCAAGTGAATAGAAAGCGAAAACGGAGAGGCCAGATATTTCGGTGCATATTTGATATTCATTTCTGGCCATCACCACATATTGGATGAGAAGTGCAAAAGTGCATAGAGTTTTAGTCTGTTCTTGCCACATTGAGCAAATGGAGAAAAAGTCTTTCTGGTTTAAAAAAAATAGTTAAACTGACTACAGGCAAAAACCTAACTGGGATAAAGTATAATTTAATAAATGTCAGATTTGTTTCCTTAAAGTAAAAACATAGAAAAAGTTGCAGTTGCTCAACATTTTTTAACCCATCTAAAATTTTATTGCCGCTTCTACCTGAATTTTTGAACTAACTGGGCTTCAAACGGCACAAGTCAATTTAATGATTTAAAAACTTGTTTTACTAATTATAAAACAAATCCAGAAAACATTTTAGTAATAAATGGCACGTCTTCCAATAACGTCTTGAGACAGAAGTAAGTTTCAGATGTATGAATGGTACACATTAGAAATAATTGTAATATGAAGAAACTGAAACATCTAACCTGAAGGATTGTAAATGTGGTTGCTTTCGGATTTGTTTTTGGCAGGAATGGATGGACAAGCCAGAAAGTAATATTTGCTCTTTCAGGAGAAAAAAGGAAATAAGACGTCGCCTACCAAATAACTACAGAACGGTAGTGCAGTCTAAGATGTTGCTATCTTAGACTAGATACAAGGTTCAGGCAGGAAATTCTCACACACACTGTTCGGCTTCACCATCTGTGTGTAGATGGATGCCTTCCATCTATCGACTGTATTCATCACCGCATGTAGCGGATTTACATGGCCCAAGCCATTGAAAATAATGGGTCTCTGACCTCAGCAATGCTATGAGTGTAATGGAGAGGAAAAACGTCCTCATTCACTCATTTCTAGCAAAAGTCGAAAGCCTTTCTCATCTCTAACATCGTTATTAAAACTGACTTCAGAGAAAGAAAATCATGAGGTTATAAACTTGTCATATTCTGGTCAGATGGCATTTTTGTATGGATTTCAAATGAGCATTTTAACTTTATAAATGTGTAATTTGTGTTTTAAATTTCAAGATAATTTTTTGGGGTAGTATGCTACACACTTCACTGAAATAAAAAAACAGGATTAGTGCTTAAAGTATCCTGAATGATATTTTTTTTCTCCAAAATACACACCGAATAATTATGAAAGTCCTCAAAGAATAGGAACCATTTTCTGCTTGAATTGCTGTCTTGTTGCAAAGCCCACTGTGAATGCAACAATGTCACCTTCATATAATCAGAGAAATTGTTGTTTTTGGGGTTTTTTTAACCCCAAAAACAACAGCAAAAATTACTTTTTTGAGTTTTATCTCTTATTCCCTGAAAACTTGTAAGAAGGTGCCTCTTTCTCAACTTTTACTGAGATTCTATTGCAAATGTGTAGCACAATCTTCCCTGGCTTTGATTTGTCTGAATTATTAGTCTAAAGTTATCCTAATCTACGTCGGCTTCTCATCTATCTGCATTCTAGTAGTTCATAGTTCATTTTGCCACATTAATGGCAATATTGCAAAATTAAATAAAGCAGTACCTGAAGACTCCATAAACTTTGGAGGAATCATGCCACCCAAACCTCGTCTTCTTTAGGTGGAGTAAAATGATTGCGTTTGTCCTATCAACAATTATCCTGATTACAATTTTATTTGTTGTGAATAAGTACAAATATGAGATATTTTATTTATATATTTTAATATAGCTGTAATTGGAAAAATAAAAAGATCCCAAAAACTGAACTGTTCAGTTTTCCATCATATGTTTATGGTTATTTAACTTTGAAATGTGGGCTGTGGAAGAATTATTAGGCGTTTTGACTATTTTGCGTTATTGTACTGACAGAAGTAGCTGAACTAGACGGGCAGACTGAGACATGTCTGACATTAATGTGGTCACTGTCCTGGTTTATCACTGAAAGAAAAAGACAAAGTACAGCTCTTGATTTAGAGGTCCATCAACAACTCGTGTAAATCAAATCAGCTGAAATGAGCTTCCTCAGTGTAGGTGACTTGGTTCTTCTGCCTTGCAGCTACATGTAGCGCCACTGCCTCTTCACATTAAAATAAATCAGATGAGCTGTTCAAGCGTTTGATCCAAATGCCTCCTTTGGGAGGTTTCCCATTAGGAGGAGACTCTTGGGCTGACCCAGAGCTTGCTGAAGGGATTATATGTTCCCTCTGGCCTGGGAATGCCTTGGGATTGCTCAGAATGAGTGTTGCAAGGAAAGGGATGTTGGGATTTCACCTGTTAGCCCTCCACCCCCCTGTATGATCTCAGATGGGTTTAGTAGCTCATGCTATGACAGGTCAACCAGTGTGTATTAGCTTTAGACTCCCCTTGCAAATATAATTACAAGTAATTAGTTTATCTTTTGCACACAAAGATAAACTAAGGAAATGTATTGTAATTTTGCAGAATATTAATATATTGCAGTCTTGAGTAATTACATTTCTTGTCCTTTTCCACAACTGACAAATTGTTTCCACATGTCAAAGACTTTAGTTGGTCGAGGCTAATGAGCAGGAGTCTGTATTTGATTTAGTTGTGGTTTGTCTTTAACTGCATTAGAAGTGTTATTCTGTTGTGACAAGTCCAGCTTTCCAGAATCATCAATGCTTGCATCATTTATTCTGTGGCGGTTTTATTGCATTGCTTAACAGACTATTGCATATTGTTTTACAGATTTGACAGACTTATTTATATGGACGATTTAAAGCTCAGAAACAGTTTGAAGGAATTATGAAATTGTCACAACATAAAAAGTGAAAATAGTAAGAATAATTAATCCTCTCAGTAGAATATTGATAGGTCTGACTTATTAATGTAAATAAAGCTCTCTGGCTTCCACCTGAGATAATAAATCGGAAAATTGAATATTGAAAGTTGATTCATGAGAGTAGATTTATGGAAAGTACCTGTATTTTAAACAGCTCTATAATTTCAGTTACAAGTGATTTGGAAATGGTTGCTAATGTTTTGGTGTTTTTCAATTAATTAAGGTTGTTTGTGTTGGAATCCAATTTAAAATTGAGCACGAGAAGCGTTTCATGGCCAGTTATTTATTTTATAAAAAACTTAAACACATATTGAGCTACTTGAGATTGAAGGTCTTCCAATGCCCAAACATGAGACCAAAAATCAGGCTACAGTCTGGAGGTCTTTTCCAAAGACCAATTCAAAGTAACAAAACTTTCTGCAGTTTTCAGTGTTTGTGTTCTGTAGGATTTATAGTAATGGGAACAAAAGAAATGAGGAAAACCTTCCCGACAATCATCCTTACACACATGTCAAGCAGAACCTTTCCCACATCAGACATCCATTCACATGGATGCACACTTTAAGCCTGAACAGTTCTATGCACCAGTTTTAATTGAATTCTAATGTATTCAGTTTGCTCCAGAGGGCAAATAGATGTCAATGGTACTCCGACTGAAGAGAGCAAAAAGAAAAGAATGCTGGGAAGAGAGACTGGGAAGTAAATGGGAAGGTCCTTCAGCTGCACTCATCTTTTCCCACCTGGTGAGTGGAATCTATGGTCCAAACAAGCTGTAGTCAGAATTTCTACAAGAGCCATTTGACCTGAGAGAGAGGAGCGCTATCAAAGTCTTTACTACTTTTTCTAAGCGTGTCTTTTTCAGCTCTTGGAAAAAAAGGATGGAGTTTTTATGTACTCTAGGAAGCATCCAGCGAATTAACCTACTATAAACACAATGATTTTAACTCAACATTAGCACCCAGGAGAACCAAGATGAGAACTGTTAGCCTTGTGAAGAACATTCTTTACAAGAAAAACAATTCTCTACAGTGATCATTTGGAATATTTAAACGGGGACGGTTCCTTAAGAACATCCTCTTCATGACCAAGAAAGAGTCAGACTGACAGCTTTTCTGATGCAGACGCTTCTCTGGTCTGTCGCACTAAAATAAAAACTGAACCGAACTCTAAATTAATTGGTTCAGTTTAGTTCCCTGATCCCTGATCTTTGGTCACAAGATGTTCATCATGATCAAAAGAACAAAATCCTGGATATAAGTGGCAGAGATTAATCTTAGAGATGGGCTGAACAGCTCAGTCACAAGGGCAAAATCGCCACATAAAAAAAAAGGTGAGGGGCTTGAATTATCTTGCAAGAGCTCAATCTGTATGCCTCATTGGAGATTTTCTGAGCATGTCTTCAGAGACCTTGATGCACTCCCACTAGAACCCACTAGAGAGACTGGATTCATCTTCTTCCCATTGAATTCCCAAATGCAGCCTACAACCCTACCGTAGGCTTCATTCACCAAGTTTAGCCTTGTAGTTATGCTATTTTTTCTTTTAGAATGACAGATATTCATGGAGAAGGTTAGGTGCATAGACACCATAGAAAATAAAAGTAAGATACACAATTTTCAATTTTAATCAGAAAAGAGAGGTCAGGCAAAAAAAAAAAAACATTCAAAAAACTTGAAAAAAATAGCATGTTATTAAATATTATTTTATCTTTCTTGCTGTCACATTGTTAGAAACTTTACTTGGTGATCAAATTTAAAATGTAGTTTCTGTGCTGGATTTGTACATTTCAGTCTGGAGTCTGTGGCTCATCAGTCATGAACCTCTTGTAGTTAACGTTTCCTAAACCTTAATTGTTGAAGGTTTGGGGTATAAGACGAGCATTGTGTTCATGATATTAACAGGAGCACAAAAATGTATATTAAAGAAGAAAACCTATAGTTTTATGTCTGAGCTGTAAAGTGGCATCAACACATATTTTCACACATTTCTGCACCACAGTTGTGCCGTATGTTGACTGCCATGTAGAATATGCCAGCACTGATATACACCATCTGTCGGCCTAAAACTGATTTATGTTTTGGGTTTACAAACATGCATATTGATAAGGATATTTTTTTGTTTTCAATAAATTTTCAGTGCAGAAAGAACTGTTGGAAAAACAAATCTTAAAGACCACAGTAATTTTCCCATTGCTGCCCATTTAAACAGGTCTCATTTTCATGCTTGCCAAAAGATTTCCGCCAAGTCCAAATAACTGGGCTATGCCACAGGAACAAAGAAAAATGATGTCCAATGGTGCCTCTGGACATTGTTTCACATTGAAAATAGTGAAACATCACCATTTCCAAAGTGATGTTTCTACTTGTAAAAAAAATGCTTTGTCTTAGGAATGTAGACACGGTGCAAAAGCTGGCAGTTTTTTAATGAAAAGTAGGACTTCTACATTGTGGCTTCAGTTTTCCTGCATGGGATTTATTGTCACTGAAATTCAAAAATAAAACTGGGCAGTATCTGTGGTCAGCGTGGCAGCGAATAAGCACAACAGCTGAAGTATGACACTGAAGATCGTTTTTTTTTTTTTTTTTTTTGAGGGCACATTTTTCTTCATTTACGGAATAACGTCTATTAAGAGTTGTCTGAGGACTTACACCCCAAACTGACAATCCAATCTTTATGATGAATGTCTTCCTACTTTGATATAATGAACATTTGCTGCCTCTAGGCCTCCTCTAATAGTGACAAGTATTATTTTTTTAACAAGAAAAGGGAAACTGCAATGAACCTACTCAGTTAATTTATGCCTGTAGTAAAGAGCATTGGGAAAGTATGGTTTTCTATTTATTTTGAAGATGGCTGGGGCCATATACAAATATGGTTCATGTATTAAGTAAAATGGAGTTCTTTGATCTTTATGTTATGACGTTGTTCCCTTATCAAAAATACACCTGGAGTGTTCCTATAATTCTGTCGTGCATTTTTGAGAAATCCATGAACTTCCTGTGGCGTTCAGCCTTGGAGCGACAGGCCAATACTGTGCGTTGTGATGAAGTCCTGAAGGGTGAGAGTCAGAAAGAGGAGGCGCTTCTAAAAGAGACAAAGGCCAATTTCAAGGCATCAAATTGTCCATAAAGGGACATGTTTGCTATATACCACATTTATATAACAGCAGAAGGTAATATAGTTGATTATGCTATAAAATGGCACTATGTGCTTAGAAAATGCATAATATCCTTTTTAATGAGCAGGCTTTATCGCTGTGTACAGTGGCTGGGTTTTAAAAATGTCTAAACTAATGCCCTTGGCTTTCCATATTTTCTCAGAAAAATGTTTGGTTATTTTGTTTGAACTTTATTTCCAAACCCACACTGAAGCACATTTGTGCTAAAGGAGATAACTTGTTGTATTTGACCTTTCTGATGGTGTATAACCTTGTTGGTGTATGACCTTGTTCAAGTGCCAACATGACTGAAAGTCTTTTGAGGTGATTTGGCTTCATGTGGTTTTCTAAATTTTATAAATAAAACTGAAAAGTGTGGCATGCCTTTGTTTTCAACCCCAAGAATCAATACCTTTTTTAGAAACTCCTTTTGCTTGAGTTACAGGTATTTCTGTTCAGTTATTGCTCTGCTTCTGTGTTGTCATCCAGCCTCTCAGAGGTTTTCCAGAATTGCTTTGCTTTTAGCTCCAATCATCTTCCAGTACTCTGACCTGCTTTCCTGACTTGGCTCTCCACAGCAACATGCTGCCATGCAGCATCTGAAGGCCCAAAAGCTTCATTAGTGACCTGTGTAGTGTTAGATGCACAAAGATTGTGATATTGTCTTGTAACCTAACCCTAACTTTAAGTATGAATACTGTATAATAATAAGGGGGACTCTGAGGGCATTTGAGGCTTTGTGCTGGTCTGTTACCCAAAATTCCAATATAATACACTGTTTCTGTTTGCAAACTGACAAAATGTAAAACTTTCAAAGGATATGAATGCTTTTGCAAATGGAAATGTTCTCATTTTACAAGAAATATGTTTAATATTGAACAGTTCTTTGAATACAATCTCAAATAGTCCCTACATAGCCTTAGTATCTTGGTATACAGACATGTTATTTGTACAAACATTACTCTTTACTGCATGCTTGCTGAACTAATGCTTTCCCTCCGCTGCAGTCCAAGAGGAATAGATCAGTTAAAAATAGATCTTTCACGCTTAAGTCGTGGCAAATGTCTAGCTTGTTGAAAGGGAAGTCATGGAGTGGAAATGAAATAATGTATTAGAGTAAAATGCACTTATGCAGTTGGATGGATGCTGGTTCCCTACTTGCAGAGAAGTAGTTGGCTTGTGAGTGGGAGGAGAGAAAAATGTGTTTGGGGACAAGTGAGGGAGCAATGAAACGAAGCGTGATGTCTGCCTGATGGAATCAGAGTGAAAAGAGCAGAAAGAAGAGAAGAATAATTTTGGGAACATCAAAGGTTGATTAGAAGCAATGAGCCGAAAGCCTCCATAATGACAATCACATATATCTGATAATTGATGATATAAAGCTAGTGTCCACAAGCACTGGGGACCACCAGTTGTGTGGTCTCTTGTACTCCTTTTGCACAAACGATTTAGTCATCTATCAGTGAGGATTTTTAAATTTGCAGGTGGTGTGACAATATTGACTGCAACAATGAAACAAAGGCAAATTAACTATAGAGCAATGCTATACATTTAATAAAACTCTTAAGATCTTTCAAAACCAATCAGATGGTTTTGACTAGTGTAGCAACCTTCACAAAAATGGTAAAGTACAACAGCTCTTATCAAAAGAAGCTGGGTGTTTGAAGTGCTAAATTCAGCAAATTATTGGAAAGTGCAGCTGAAGGACAAGTTGTATTGTTTGTGTTAAGATATTCCTGCACCAAAGACATCAGATGTGTCTAATCAGGGCTGAGGAGGAAAAAAAGGCTGAACACTGCAATTAAGTTAAAAAAAAAAATGTTTTCAAATTAATGTGGGCTTTAGATTTCAGTTGGAAATCAATGTTACAGATTCTGGTGGAAGAGTAGAAAACCGCAGGGGCAGTGTGAAATTTGCCCAATCAGTGAGGATTTTGAAGGCCACGACATCTGTTAGTGTTGTTCTCTGTGGTTTTTTTGTGTTAAGTCAGCAGGACCGTTTATGAGAAAGTGTAAGTAGCACCAGGCATATTTAATGAAAAGTAAAATGTCCAAACCGTATAGATTCAGAAGTCAGAGGAACACCGGAAGATCAACAGGATCCTTAGGTGTACAATAAAGTTCAGTAACAGAGGTATTAAAAAAAATGCAAGTCGCATCTGAAATATGGATTGAAAAAAAAAAGAAGCACAAATAATCAGTATGGAAACTGAGATGAATATTAAACCATGTAAACAACAAAAAATAAAAACCAAAACCCTCAGACAAGACCAAACACAAAGTCCATAGGATCATGACATTTTCCAGCAGAGATTTGCCGCCAAACAACAAAGCTGAACGTATCAACAACTGATTTAGTGACTTTAGCATGACTCTGGTTGACTGGCATGACCAAGCCCCAAAGAGAATCCAAGAAGTGCAAATGAGGAAATGATGCACCAGACACTGGTCTGGAGTCTGGGCTTCCTCAACACCTCAGCAGCCCTCAGGCCTCCATGTCTTCAGCACTGATGACATTTTTAGTGTTTCCATGAAGTAATATTGTTGCCCTTGTTGCCTAGAATTAACTTCACTTTTGGAACTTCATCTATAAAGTAAAAAAAAAAGACAACTTTAAGACGCACTTGACCTGCACACACAAAAATCATGTTAGTAAATTGCCCCCTGCTTGTTCGATCTGCTTTAAAACCGTCACTAGGGGGTGCTGTCGTTCCTCCTTAGTCCCTCTGGTGGCGTGGTGGAGTCAGACACTGAGAGGCATCGAGGCTCACACGTATCTCCGTCTCCGGAAATCCTCCCATCCCTCCGCCGGCTGATTTGCAATTCAATAAGTCACAATGTCATCTATTTAGCTTTTACACATTTAGCTGACAAAGGGAAGCAGGCACGCCGGTTTATGAAATATCGTCTCGGACTTAAGGAGCACTTTAATGTTCTCTCTCTTCTGACTTGTTCAACTCCCCGTACCCTCTCCCCCTTCCAGCGTCACCCTCAGTCCTCTTGCTTCGCTTGCTCCTTCCCGCGCGCGCACGCGGCCACAGCTCGCATCAATAGAAGGTGAATGAGTTCCGTGCGCGAGGCGCCCTGGTGGTTGCGCGGGCATGAGCACGTGCGAGCTGGTGGGAAGTTGGTGTCTATCGATTACAGAGAGAACAGGTGTAGCGTGTGTCTTTGGATGAATAATGCAGATCTAAGCTTTGAGAGAACAAACAAGACGTGGACGCGCGCTCACGCTGTTCTAAAAGTAGCTCCAACACAGACACGTACAGTTTCCTATAAGCTTTAATAAAGCTTTTCATTTCTCATCAAAAATCAACAGCCTGTTTCATTTTCACACACTTATTATAGCGAGTTACTTTTTATTGTTGTTGCTTTTAGTTCAGTTTCTCTTTAAATTGTAGACGATTTCAGTTTGTCCCTTATATATGGGTGTGGTAATTCCATACAGATAAAGACAACAAGTAAATTGCCTCAAAAAGGCAAAGGAATAATACAGAAAAAATCCTACTAATATCCTTTACACTTGATTGGTTCTCTAAGTGCCACTCACATCCCCAAATCCCACCCTCCCGCAGCCTCCCCAGCCCCACAGCCGTCGCTAGAACCCCAGCAACCCCTCAGCCTCCGCCTTCTCAAGCGGCTGCTGAAAGCGACAGAGCTCCTCTTTTCTCCCGTCCTCTCCTCACCTCGCTCCATCTCGCTGATAGTGTGCGCACATTCTCTCAAGTTGAGCCCAGAGACGCGTCACTTGCACAGCAAGCGGAGTGAAGCGGTCAATGGATAGACAGGAGGAAGAGAGAAAACAAGGAGAGGGGACGGAGCACTGTTTGGATTTTCTTGAAGACATTCGATTTCAAGTGTCAGAGTTTTGCCTTCACTTGTAGTTTCAAAATCGTTTCGGACGTGGACTTTTTAAAATAAATATTTGGTTCGGGTTGGCTTTAAAGTTTGCAGGGAAAAGTGCGATGAAGTCAGTGACAGCTTTCCCAAGCTTTATCCGTCCCGTTTGGATACATGAAGCATAAGAGCGCACCGGTTGAAAAGCCCAGCGTTTGGAAAAAACTGTTTTGAGTCACTCGAATTTTTGTTTTTTCTTTGTTTGCTTTTTGCGAGAGATGATTAAACGAGCGAACAGTATGCACAGGAAATACCATCCGGGGATTTCTTTTTATATCCAACTACAAAAGGATTTATAGTTTTTCTCCCAAACCTCAGCAGCGTGCTGTTTGTTCGGGCAATCACAAGTGGAGAGCGCAGTTCGGGCAGGATGAGAGCGTTTATGGCACCGACGCGACAGTGATCCGAAAGTTGGAAAAAGACAGAAATAGTACAAGCTGAGAAAAGAAAAACATACGAGACTCCCCGTTTGTCCTTTTTGTGAACATTCCCATTGGCCTTCACGCGTCAGGAAAGTATGGAGACGGTCGGGAGAGGGACAGGCGCGCGGGTGGGATGTTGCCTCTGGAAGACTGTTTTGATTCTCGTCCTGTGGAAAGGTAAGACTTGTTACTGGAAATACGGTCAAACTCTTCATTGTTTATGTAATTACTTTATTCTTGTGACGAATTTTGGTTTTTATTACGTTTTATTCCCGCTCGAAGGGAGAAAAAGTCATCAAGTTTGCGCTGCATTTTTTTTTTTCTGGTGTAGAGAGTCTTCCCTGACAAAAAGGAAGTTTTAAGCACGTAACTTGATCCATTTGTTCTGTTAAAGAAAACATGTAGAAAATTTTAATCTTAGCAAAAATATAAAGACAGGGCGTCGAAGTTTTTATCGAATGAAATAATAATAAAAATAGTTCAATTTACGCAACGCATCATCATGCATTTTCTCGTGTGAGACAATAATGAGTAATTGACTGCCGAAGCATCAAATGACAGATGCCTTCTAACTGGTGCCATCTGAGACGCGCCAACTCCGGGGCTGACACGCTCCTGTGCCAGCTGAACGAGGAACCACACTGTTGCCCAAATCCACCCATTTTCTCCCAGTTCTTAAGAATGGAAAGTGCATTTTGACGCAATTTATTGCATGGTGTATTTTAAATGGTAGTGAGCAGCTTTAAAGCGGAGGTCTGCGCTCCTTTTCACCTTTCTTCTAGGTAATTGGATGTGGAAGATGAGAAGAGTCAGACATAAAAGTGAACCCAAGTCGGGATAATTTGGCTTTGTAAATTTAATACACATTTTCCTTCCATTTAAATCAGATCAACAGTTTAATGTTTCTTCCTTCATAGAACTCAGGGACGAAAATAAATCTCTTCATCCTGGGATGTTTTAAATACCAGTCGACTTGCACCACCACCCGCTGTAATAAGCGCAATAAATGGATAATAACGTGTAAAGCGCGCTGGCTGATTTAAAGCTCTCTGAGTGGGTTCGCACGCCTCCGTTTTCAGTCCAAATGACATTCCTTCGGCATCAGTATCATAATCCCGCGAGGTTTTTTTTTTCTTCCTTCCTTTGTGCGAGTGTTAGTGTGCGTGGCTTTAATCAGCTCGGATCAGTCACGGCCCACTGAGCAGTTAACAGAGGCTGCGTTGTGCGCTCCGGAGCGCGGTGGTCTCCGTGCACTCTGACAGCCAGTGAACGTCGCGCCTGAAAACAGCTGTGGCCGGCAGAAACACATCTGACTAACCAAACGCTGAAATCGTCCAAACATTTTCTCTGCTTCCCCACTCCCCCGGTGACCTTTCTGCTCTCTTGTGTTCTCCAGTATGATGAAATACTTAAGTGTTTTCTCTGCGTGCAGGGACTGTCTGTACCTTTTTGTATCACACTGAATACATCTTTCTGACTGCTGTTTAGTCGCTCCCTTGGTGGCAAGTAGGCCGGTTGCATTGCTCTTTTCTTGTTCTGCCTTGGTGTCTTTCTCTCACCCACATGCTCATGGAAAGTTCCCTTACATCTTGGCTCTGGTTAAACAGCCTTTATTGGATGCTGGTTCACTGCAGCTTTACTGGTATAATGAATACCAAACACTGTTAAAGCTTCCTGTCAGACTTCTCTCTGAAAGCAGTCAAATTCATTTTAAGTATGATTTGTTACATGCAGAATAACAGTTGCAAGTCTTTATTGAATTGGGAAAGAATCTTCCTTCCAGAAAAGCTTCAATTTTGACATCACAGAAGGCGCAAGGCAGCTTTTCAGAGTACCTTGCTTTATGTCTCATTGTGTTGAAATTGTGACTAAAAGTTTAAACATCAAAAGAGATCCAGACTGAGATGTATAATGATGGCTGAAAGTTTCTGGGGGCTTATCAAAATGTCCAGCAAGGCCTGATTTTTAATTGCTCATGTATCGATTAGTGGTTTCAGAGTATGGAAAGGTTTTATAAAAGTTATGATTTTAAACTGTCAAAATGTTGCATCCAATCATTTACACGACTCAAAGTCTTTTCTGTGAGATGCCAGAAAATATTCTAGAGTGTTCACAAACTGTAAAGGGCTTAGAATGATGCTGTGGTTTCCCCTCCGTCACCTGTTGCTGTGCACTGTCAGCCAGCTGGCTTACACGAAGGATAGTTTTCTATATTTTTAAATTTTTGCTGTTCATTTTTGGTTAAACACATTATACTACGAAATGTTTATATAAAATGTTCATATTTTGAGAATCTGAAACTGGCATGTGCCAGGCATTCTTCCTTTAGGTTAAATTTAGATAAGTCCAATGTGCTGAAAAGGTTAAATTTGCTACATATTTTTCAAGTTGACAGATCAGTGCAAGAGTTTTATTATAACCTCTAGTTATTTTTTTCTTTAATCCAGATATCAAACCTTGAGTTGATTGAAGCAAAATGAGTCCTTTATTTTGAGAGATGACACAAAACATGTATCACTCTAATTTCCAAAGTATGAAAGTTCAATACTTGTTTAAATGCATATTAAATAACTAAAAGCGATTTTTCTTTGCCACAAATCACTGTGATGAAATGCGCCAAACATATTGTACGAGATATGCAGATAAATCAATCGGATGCATAGAAAACTTTAAGCAAATTGACAGTTGAAGTTTTAAAGATGGTCATTAGAATGAAAGTTTGGCTCAAACACAAAGTTTAATCTGTTAGCCACTTGAATGCACCTCAGATGTTCAGAAGCTTTGATCTGGGGCAATCTAACGAAAGCTCAATTCTGACATTGCCTCAAATGTGCAAAAGTAGATTTTTTTTTTCTTATTTCTTTTTGTAAGATCCAGCAGTGAAAATACATATTCACTAATCAAATGTGTTTTTGGTTAGAGTTTGCAAGTACATAATAATGTCGTGTTTATGAAAAGAAAAATACGCCACATTTTCCTGTTTTCCTCCTTTTTCTTTTTCTCGGTTTCCCTTCTTAATGTGGAGATGTGCTCACATTTAGGTGATTTGTAGGGCTGTTGTGCTAATTTGTCAAAGTTTGTAATAAACGTCACATCATTGCAACAAAATTTATTGTGCTTTACAGTGTCTCCCAAACTGATGGTATTTGTCACTCTCACAAACTTAAGTGGCATCCCCATTCCAATATGACTGTTTCGTTCTATTTACATCATTCTGTTGTTTCATCATCGATGTCTTCTCCAGGATGTCATTGTGAGTTTTGTTCAAAAGCCAAGCTTCTACGATGTGCCTGTTGTGAAGCGAACAGTTTGGTGTTAAAGGGCCTATATCATGCATTTTCTGGGCACATAGTGGCATTTTGTAGCAGAATCAAGTAACTATACCAACTTGAGTTGTCATAAAAATGCTGTGCATATCAAACACAGCTTAAACAATTTTGACTTCGCAATTTGACACCTTGAAATTGAAGCTCCTACTGTTTTCAACACTCCCTTTTCAGCACATCATCACAAAAACACTACCTTATTACGCCGTTAACCATTTTTAGGAGTGTTGGACTGAAAAATAGTTTTTATCGAAGCTCAACAGACTCGCAAATCCACCAGGAGTTTAGTTTGGAAGGAGTTGGAATTTTGGGGAAATAGGCAGTGCGGTGTGGGGGCAAACGTTTGCCACCCCAGTTTGTTGCTATGGCAGAGCGTCGTATTTTTCAAACAATCATAAAAGAATCAAATCCATACTCCAGGTGTGTTTTTGATGAGGGAATAACATCGTAACATGATATAAAACCTCAAAATGGATTGATTTCACACTTTTCTCCCTCCCCTTTAAGAATTGAGACGACAAATGGCTAAAGCATGGTCAAAAAGAGCTGTATAATCTCAGTATCTTTTTGCAGAATGGTAACTCTATCCATACATCCTTATTTGAATCAACAAGTTGGAGAAGTCTCCTGTAAGCACTTCAGTAACGAATACCAAACACAGCAGCTTATTTTGTAACTGCCATCTCTCATAACTTTAAGCAGATTTGTAGTGGAATGAAATGGGATGGCAATGGGGTTTATGATTTAGCATAAATGCGACTGCAGGCCACATTTATGCTAAACCATTATCTTGGTTGTATAATGTGTTCACCAGCTGTTGTGATTACTGTACCAGATTGGGTATAGCATCAAAATTTGCATCAGTGCCTTTTAACCTTACCGGAAGTTTCAGTGCTGGCCATATTTACTTGCACTGGGAATGAAAAGACATGTGACTCACTGGGTGGCAGAGAAAGTCGCCACTGACACGGTTGTCCTGGGTTCAATACCCAATGTTGGACTATTTTCTGCATTTGGTCCCTTTTCCTTCTCCTCTCTATGTCCTGTCTGCTGGCTATTTATTAAAGTCCAAAAAATCAATTTAAAAAATTTACAAAGCCTTAAAATAAATGGGAGAATATCATTACAGAAGAAATTCAACAGTTTTTGAACTCTTTCTACATTGGTCTGGTTTTATGCTTTTGATAATTAACCAAAAGAAGAGCCTAAGCTGACCCTTTTTACTGCTGCAGGTCTCCAGGTTTTAATTTAGATTAACCAGAGCTCACAAATTCAGTCTTACAAGTTTCCTAATGCCTTTGGAAGAAACACTGGCATGCAAAATTACATATCCTCCATCTCACTTAATGGCATTCCACCATATTTAACCTTTGCTTCACACCAATCACCTGGAACGCTTATTGCCAAAAAGCTCAATCGTACTTTTATCTGACTGAAGGACATTGCATTAGTTGAAATCCCTGTAAAGTTTTGCATAATTCCATGTTTACGTTTGTGATGGTTTGACAGTTTTTTTGTTTTTTCTCCAAACGAATGGTTATATTTCAAGTTTACTGTTGTTGGTGACCCACTAGATGCCACTTTTTGCTTTAGTTCTGCATCAGTGAGCTTTTGGCCTTTTTCTCCTTTCCATGTTTCTTTCTGTGCTTTGGTGGCAAGATAAATGTGGGTCGTGTCCAGCTTAGCAGCCAGAGACTAAAGCAAACACGGCAGTGTCATGTCATGCTCCTTACCCCAAGGAAAGTCACAGATTCCTAATTGGAAGTTGCTAAAAACTCAAATCCAACTAAAAAAAGTAGGAAATAAATATTAAATAAACAGTTACAGAGCTGCCAGAGAATAAATCAAAAAATATTTTTAATATTATGTTTTCCCTCTGAAAAAATATATTGAGAGTAATTATTCCACTTTTTCTACTGACTTATGTATTTTATAGAAAGTTGGCAAAAAATGTTTTCTATGGATATTTAGCATATCAAATCTCCACAGGTCAAATTTGACTATAACAAATTTAAACCTTCTGTGTTACAAAGCGAGGCTTTGCTTGAATCCTTCACACTGTGGCGTTTGCTTCAAGGTTTATTAATCATTTTCTGTTTGCATGGAATTACTTTCTTTTCTCTGTGTCCTCCCAGCTATGTTAATATCAGTCCGTAATTCTTTTATAGTCATAATCTGGCCTTAGATCAGTAATGCCTCTTTTAATATGCTGCTGAATATTAACTATTCATTTTGTAAGAATAAATGATGTCGCCTGCAGTTTTATTTACAAATTGTCCACAAGGGAGGATTGAGTTGATATAGTTTTCAACAGCGAAACATTCCCTTCTGTGGTTCTCAAACTCTTAAATACCGAAGCGTTACTTGTTTGGGCCCAGGGCATTCCTCTGAAGAAAAGTCAAAGGAAAATACTTATTTTGACTTGGCTGTCTGGGCCATTTGAAATACTTTTAGCAGGAGACCTCATCAGTCTCGGTCTCTAGTTTCACCAGCATGTGTGTTTGTGCTTAGATAATTTTTAAAAGATTACCCTTGTGTTTAGCAGTTAATTTCAGTGCTTTGCCCTTGTTGAAGTTGTTTTTCTTTACCTTTTGTGAAAATGTTCTGTTTAAATGTATTTACATCTTAAAGGAACTGCTTTCTTTCCTCTTGCGTACCTGGAAATGCCAAACAGCAGAGTTTGTATTGTATGTCAAACACAGTTGGGGAAAAAAAGCTCCATTTATGTTGTGTATGTGTCTGCTTGAGTGTGCTTCACACTACACTATTAACCTGTAGGAGAATGTCAGCTCACTGCAACATTACTCATGCGTTGCAGGGCATTAATAATTACTGATGTTAAATCAGCGATACTCACACAAATGCATACACAATGGCAGGCTTTCACCCTGGCCTTTCTATAAGTTGCTCTTTTTTCACCACTTTTATTGTGTCTCATTGATGGTTTCATTCACTGACTGAGTCATTCATCCCTTGTATACCTCATGTATACAACCGCGTGCGCGCACACACACAGCTTACTGAAACAGATCCAAAGACAGGAGGGGGTTCTCTTCTCTGAAAAACAAGCAGTGAGGATTTCTAGTCTACCTATGGGCATTTTGTAGATGTTCAATATAAGCCTATAGTTTTAAATAAATTGAATATTTTAAATTTTTTATTGACTGGATAGTGAATAGTGAGTTATGAAGCAAGTGGATATAACTGGAGAATCTCTCCCAACGGTAATTTTGTCCCTTCACACTTGAACGGTTTTGGTCATTTTGTACCCAATGAAAAGCTATCTCTCATGAGACATTTGATATTGACCACATGTAAATTGTTTTTTTTACTGTAATGAAGATGATTTGACGATTAAAAGGTTTGAAGTAATTGTTCCACTTAGTCTTTTTTAAGTAAATGTGATTATATGAGGCTAATGGAAAATATCTAACCGCATGAAGTTCCTGAGAATTATTTGATCAGTTGTCTTGGAAAGTGTACAAGGTTCTTAAAGAAACAGAGCCTTATTTCAAAGTCTATAAGGCAAAGTAAAATAAAATTTCTTCATCTGCATAATCTTGGTGCTGGATGAGGAGTTTGGTATGGCTTCTATCTCCAGCTGTCAGTGGGGTAGAGGTGTGGTATCTTATGAAGAGGTCTGGGGTTTATCACAGCCCCAATATATTCCTTAAGGCATAGAAGAATTAAAAACATCGGAAAACATGCATAAAGTAAGCTTGCAAGCAATAAATCAGTTCCTTCTTTCATCACTCAGAGGAGCAGGAAGTGACAGGAGTGAAGAGATTGTAGACTGTGAAAGAAAGGAAGATTTTAATCTTTCAGAGAGAGAGAGAACAAACTCTGTCTCCTCCTTCCATCAGTGAATCTCACCGACAAACTTATCCGTAAGAACACGCTTAATCGTGAAGACTTTGTTTTTATAAAGGTGTCAAGATTAGGGTTATGGCAAGGAGGCTTTCCAAGCTCAATCAATACCACTAGGGTAAAAAAAGCTGGTTAGCAATTATAAGAGTTTGATCCCTGTCTCATTTCCTATCAAACAAACTTCTTGGTTGGTTGAACCAAATTTTAAAACTGCATATGCCAAGGACATGAATTGTTGCATAACTATAGATATTTAAAAGGCATTTTTATGCTTTTTTATGCATAAAAAGCATTTGTGCATATTCAGGCCTTATTAGTTTAACAGCCTTCTGTTCTGTATTTAAGGATTTGCTGTGACTATATTTGGTCAAAATAATCTTTCTCTCTTTGTTTCATACAAAACCTTTTGGCAGCATTGGCAGTTCAGTTGGTGGAGCATGTGCATCATGTGCAGAGGGTGTACTCCACATTTTCTTGGGTTCGATTCTTGGTCTGGCACCATTTGTTGCATGTTCTCCCGCGCCCCTGCTCTCCACCTTATTTCCTGACTATTTACAGCATAATAAAGGCAAGTATTTTTCTAAAATCTTAAAGGAAACATTTTGACTTTATTGCTTATTGGAGATTGATAAGCTTTCAGTGTTTCCTCATTTAAATGCGTCTCAATTCCCGAAACTGTAGTTATATTGTTGGATTGTTAAAAAAAAACAAAAAACACTACACCATAATTAAAAATGCATAAGAACCCCTACTACAACTAAAATTAAAAGGGGTACTAGAAATAAAAACACACATACATTCTTTCCTACAAAAATAAATCTACCACTGCTTGTAGCAGCAAAGCTGAGAAGTCAGAAGCTAAAACAGGCGGTATGTATCTGCTGGTTTGGTCGCTTCCTCCGTGGGGCTGTGTAAAGCCGGAGAAGAGAGGCTTTGGATTCAGCCATATCTTCCTGCAGCCATGTCTTTGTGAAAGACATAATGCTGCATTTGCAATATTCCCTCTGAGTCCTTGTTAGCCCTACATTCTCATCCTCTTTGTATATGCCAGGGATCTTAAATTTTCCATAACAATCAACTGAAGAAATGGTTTTAAACTTCCATTTTGAAACTCTCCATTTTGGTCCTGCCCTACATCTGTGTAGCCTGTTGTCCAACTCAGCAGGGATTTCGAGTCTTATCCCAGGCAGTAGTTTGGCTTTGGGGGACACAATCAGCTGCTTCTGCAAGTGGAATAAAGCAGTTGCAACAAATGCCTTCATCAATAAAAGACTCCTCCATTGTAATCATTGCATATTGGGTCAAATATTAAAAATTCCAAGGGAGATGATCAAAAATCTACAGTGCAGCAATAAGTTGAAAAACAAAAATATATGTATAAGTGGATCAACAGATGCCCACTACTTTTAATTAGTTGTGCTATAACAAAGCAGAGATTTGAAGATCTCATGTTTTTCCCACTACATTGTGTAATGCTCTTCTCTAAGCCGTCTGAAATTATAAAATATGTCCAATGCGTTTCTCAGAATTGAATGATACAGGCTTTAACTCTGCACAGGAGTCAAAACACTTCATCTGGACTTGACCTCTTACGTTTAAATCTGGTTGTTATGGTTTCAGTGTAATAGCTCATGAAATATCTGACTCATACGAGGTGTTTCAAAGTTTAATTGATAGTAATATGTAGTTGTGAGTAAAGTGGAAAAGGAGGAGGCGGATCTTTCACAGAGTTTTGGCTCCTGAAAGATCAACTTCACACTCTCATTTGTCAAGTGGTGGTGATTTTACCCCCTGAGAAATTGGGGTTTCATATGATAGACCAACACAGAGCTTTCAAAATTAACAAATGAAAATATCAAAAGTATGATCATTTTAACATGGCTCAAGCTCAGACTACATGTAGAGTGTCTGCCACAGTTTCATCTAGGTCTTTACTTTGACTGGACCAGAATATTGTTTTTTAGTTTTATTCCAATGTGACTTTGGTTGCTTCATTCCAGATATTTTTGCAACCTCCAACAGCAGCAGCTGTTTTGTACCAACTATCTTCCAATTTAGTCTGAACTGCTCTTCATGTGAGTTAATGAATAAAACAATCATCGGTGTTCTCCTGTCATGTTTATCAATGGGGGTGATATTTTCTGGGCCATTTTCTGGGTTGCTGGTTATTCACCATGTAGGGCTAAAAAGATCACATTTGGTTTTGTAAGAAAAGAGAATTACATATCACATGATTTTGTTCTCGTTTCAGTCTTTCTACATTGATTTTCTTCAGTCATAAAAGCCATACGTTTGTTCACTCAATACAAAGCAGACTATCTACTGAAAAGATTTACAAACTATTTTTCTGCATTCCACTTCTCAATTAAGAGCTGAAGTCACAATCAAATAGACTAAAGTTTGAGGTAGTTATAATAGCTTAAGGAGTACAAATTAAGTTTTTGGCTGCTTTTGATTTTGTTTTGGCTGCAAAAATCCACATTAACCAAATATTAGCCATATTGTGGCTAATGCCTTGAACTCAACCTTGGAGTTTAAGGTTGAGCTAATCAGCTCACTTCTATGTCTGCAACAAGTTGGATTTTGCATGATCAGTGTCAGTGATGTGACCAAATATTTCTATTCCCTGGCATCCACTTTAGACACTGACTTCTAAAGAGAGCACAGTTACTGTATTTCCCTGCGCGTTTTTAAAAGCGGACACCAAAGCGGTCATTTGAACATTTAAAACTGACAGTCTATATATAATATTAGTAATGCATTAGGAGCAGGACCAGATCTTAGTTTAGCAGAACTTTAAGAAGAAACTCTGGCCAATTGATGCATTTGTGCTTGATCTCTGCTCCACACATATTCAGCCCTGCACTTTTTGTCCTTATTAGCATAGTTCAGTCTCATTTTTATGTTGTGCTATTTATAGAATTTGCAGTTTCTGAAAGTCATTTTATGATACTGAGTAGTTGTGAATAGTTCAAAGATTCCTCTGCTCAAGCCTGTGTGTGTGTGCCAGTATGAGCTACATATCTGGGTATACTCTTTGACCATGAGACGACGTGGCTTTTAAAGCGCTGTCGAGAGGTTTAAGGGTCTTGCTAATGAGCAAGTCATTTTCCCTCAGATTAGCATGAATAGCCAGACTAATTTTCTGTGCACATGCCAGTGCGCGAGTGCACTAGTGTGTATGTGTGTGAATGCCAGTGTGGATCTGGAAGCCATGTCTTGGAGTTTAAGGTTGAGCTAATCAGCAACACATTTCCCCCTGCATTAGTTTCACTTAGTTGATTAGCTGCACACTCGCAGTGCGTGTGTGTGTGTGTTTGTGAGAGAAAAAAGGAGACAGGCTGATCATTATCATTATGACTCAGTGCCTCAGAGGAAAGCAACAATAGATTACCATTGGGGCTTCATTTTTCTTATTGAATTTTACAGGACATGATTTACTCAAAATTATACGGTTAGTAAATTAATCTTCCCCATTTCATGTTTATTTTGAAGATGTATTTTAAAAATTTTACTTTTTGCTTGTTGCTTTTTTTTAGCTGGCATTGTGCATTTTATAAGTAACATTATTAAAAACCATGTTTATACATAACAATTCAGTGAAGTAGTTCCACATGTGCAGTACACCATAATCTAACAATAATGGTTTTGATTTTGTCTGCAGACTTGAGTTATTCCTATGATTATTATGTCACTAGCACTTCATTTCAGTCATCTTCCAGTTCATCCAGCTCTGCAGTTCATTTTGTCTGTTACCTTTAAGATCACATGAGAAACAGTTCTTTGTGTATTTGCAAATAAAATAAACTCAGCCCTCCGTGCTAATTATCAATGTTTTTACGTAGTTTCCAATTAAAGACGCTGATAAAATGCAGCAACCTCAGTGGAAATCTTTAAAGAAGCACAGGCTTTTAGCATTTCAACAGACATTACCCCTTGATATTTTAAGATAAAAAATAAAGCAATGATAACTGCCCTGATTGTTGGTCACTCACAAAGTTTCAGTCTGAAAGGCATAGAGACGCTGCTTCTGTGGAGCATATATATATATTTTTTTCTTTTTCCCAACATAACTTGTAGGTTTAAGTTACTATAGATTTATCCATTATTACAAACTTCTGAGGTAAAACTCGTTTAATCTGCCATCAGTGCCACTATAATGAATTGCATCTCTGTGTAGCAGATTGTAAATTCTGAGTTGTGCTTTTTCTGTCTTTCTGGAGTTTTAAGTTGAATTTATTTAAAATCTATTCTACCCACACGTTTCCACAGAGTTTCTAGTGGCAGTTACATAGTAAATCAAAACTGATATTGTTTACAATTTTCAGCAGAAGTATCCCAATTACATGTTTTCTTGACATTGTTATGCTCTAATAATAATTTGCTCATTTTTCATGCAGTTCTTTTTCTAAACCCAGTTTCTCATTCAGAGTTGGCAAAGTCTAGTCAAAAGGGGAGATATTAGGGGAGATATTTTTGACACGCTGATAATTCCTGTCTGTGCAAAGCGAGATGCCTTTGTGTCATCAACACAAACTCCATTTACTGTTTTACTGCTGTTTACTAAAGTGAATGACTTTTCACTTTGAAGGAGAAGACACAAACACAACACATATGAATAATAGGTACAGAAAAAACCTGAACTTTTGAGATGGGAACTTGGGAGGCAATGATGTTGCCTGCACTACCAACTTCCTCTGCTTGTTCTTTGTCTGACATGAACATAATGTGATTCATGTAACCAAGTTTTCACAAGCCCATTTTTCCCCCCACTTTCTTTTCTAACACTCATCCCAACGTTCTTGACTTTCACTTTATTTCGTCTTTTCTTCTGTTTCCTCGACATCTTCTCATTTCAAAGCCTCATTCATTTCCTGCACCTTTTCTACATTTGTTCTGCATCATCTTCATATGACCCTTCCAGATGTTTTTTCCATGTATTTTCTTTTCGTGTCTTTCTTCCTTCTCTTTCCGTCTCTCCTTCTCTAAGCACCTCTTAACCAGCCCTTTGAGAGTGTGCGAGCTGCTCGGCCTAAATGATTTTCTATTACCGCCGCCTGTTAACAGGGCTCGATTTGATCAAGCTAATGAAATTGAAAACTTTCATCTAAGCCAAATTGATTTCAAACCTGAAACCACATGTGGACAGAGGGGAGGGAAAAAAAAGAAAAAAAAAGAAGCCAAAGAGCATTGAGTTGGTGGAGCATAACATGCACTTTACTATCATACAGAAATCTGTTAGCCAGCCTATTTTTTTAACTTTTGTCCTTGAAACAGAAAGATCCAATGCTGTATTATTTGTCTGAGTGCAAGACTACTTGAAATCATTTAGCGTGCAGAGAACATGGTGGTTGTGTGCAGCATAACTGGCACTAAGACGTGGGCTCAAATATTTCCCAAAACCAGACAGCTATAGGTAAAATATTGGAATATTGTGAACAATGTTGAATATTTTTTCTATTTTTTCTACTGTATTGAACAGGGAGGCTGTTAATTAGTTTGAGTGCTACTGCCACCGAGTGACTGTAGGCTTGTTTACAGTTATAAATGAATAAAGGTAACAATAAAATCGTCCTGGCTTTTGCATCCCTCTGTTTGAGAAATATAGCTATAAGAGGACTTTAGTCATATTGTGGATTTCTACATTCCCTTTTTTTTGCTAAATATTGTACTGGCATTCCTTTAATCCATGTGTCATAGTATTTAGTACTATTCTAAACAAAACTACAGAAATGGGAGAATAGCAAGTAACCCTGTTAGGTTTTCTTACTTGAGATTTAGCCTTTTCCCACTGATGTGTTACATTAAACTTACTGGGAGTGCCTATGTGTTCTAGACCATCTGAAAGCTGCAGGACAGGCCCTTAAGTACTGATGTTTGAGACCCTGTGAACCAAGAAAAGCTGAGCTAATGGCAGTAACAGTGACTTTTGCCTTCCAACAGAACACTGTGTCACAAAGTAAAAGTGAATTTGGGATCAAAACTTTTACATTTTGGCTTCATGACAACAAAAAACAAATTCAGTCCCAATAAGAAACCCTTTATACTTTGCAAGCCTTGATGCATTTTTCAGGTTTTTCCAGACACCTGTAGTAGAGCTATCATTGACCTACATACCATTGCAAAAATACATGGTATTAAAAAAAAGATTTTTTGTTTTCTCATTGTTTGGACAATTGGACACAACTGGTTGGGCTTTTTTGAGCTTCTGATACTTTCAGAATATTCTAATGTATACTTTTCCAGAAGAGACCAAATTTAAAGCCTATATCATCTTCTAAACCTTTATTGGTTTTAGAACTTAAAATTTTATTTAATATATGCTGCCATAAAAGGTCTGTCAAGCTATTGTTTACATAATTTGTTTAGCATTTTGTGTTTATTTTCAAATACTATTAACCAACTGAGTGCCTTCACAGCTGTTGCAACCATTATGATTCAACAGATGTTTTAGGTGTAATTTTTTTTCCTTTGCACATCCAGGTGCTTTTAATTAGCTTATTATTCTTGTCTGGGTTTAGGGACTGCTTGACTCAGAAGTGCTGCAAACACTAAATGAACTGCAGAGTGAGGGAGTGCAAAGTAGAGAGAATGTAAAAAGAGAAGCATGGGGAAATGTTAAAAGGCCAGGCCTGGGCCATGGTCTATGCACTGTGGAGTAAAACGGGACAAAAGAATATAGAATAGGAGTTACAGAGATGGAGGTGGGAGAAGGAAAAAAAAAAAGGAGCTGTGGGAAATGAGACTTCAGGTAGCAGAGGCAGAATAGGAGGGAAAATTGGACAGAGATGAGAGGAAAAGCAAAACAGAAAAATAAATTACAAGTTTCAGAAGGAAAGAGCACAAAGGAGGAAAGAAAACAAGGTAAACAGATCTGGCAAACAAAGGCATGGGAGGAGACTAGTATTTGGAGAGGGGGGGGAAAGCTGGGGCACCAACAAGAGATTTCCCATTTCATTCTGGGTTGCTCTCAGGCTGTAGCCTGGCATTACAGCTGAGATTTTGACTGTTTACAAACCTCCAAGTGGCATCAGGATCTCATCTACATAATGTTTAACATGCTCAGCTTGACTGCACTCTGCCCGTCAAAGAGAGACAGTGTCAGGATTTTGGGCATCGGTCCCTGAGGCCTGCTGACAGGTCAGCTAGAGAGAGGGAAAGAGAGGTTGTAGTGGCAAGATTCAACAGAGCAATTGATTTAAAGACCTGCTTAAATAACACTGACCTTTGTTTAAATTTTACTTGGTAGAATTGTTGAATCTTCCTCTGTTTTTTACAGTTTGCAATGAAGAACAACTAAATTCTCTTCCATTTTTTATTACTAAAGAAAATGATAGGAAAATATCTATCATTTTATGACTTACCAGGCAGTCTGTGTTTCATGGAAGAGGCAAAATATGGCAGTTATACATCATACATCATGCTTTTTGATGGATGTAGCTCAAAAAAACATTAAAATGACTGAAGAGAAGGGTAACATCACATAGAAATTTTACATATTGCGTTTTTTCTTGTGGATCATGATGACATTTCTATTAGTTTATTCTGTAATAAAACTCACAGTTTACAAGAAAAATAGCTATGCACTGAATTTTGTAGGAACATTACTTTTGGTTGGGAATGCAGGATAGGTGAGAGGTTAAATTGGATAGATAGATGGATTGATTGATGGGACTGAAGGCTAAATCTTTACATGAATGTTGAAGTGTGCATTCACACTGGCCCTGTTTAGCCTTCCTTAATCGAACTCTAATTTGTTTGCCTAGATAGTCTGGTTCATTTGGGGAGGTGTGAATGTGTAATCAATGATGCGAGCCAAAAAACAAACTCTGATCTCTGGTCGGTTGACATGAACTCTGGTGCAGTTTAGATGCATATGTGAATGCTAAGCAGGCTGAAGACTGGTCCAAAAGCAGGAAGTGGATAATGCTGCAAGGCATTCTGGGTAAATACAACCAAAACAAATGGAGATGTCCAACTAACAGGAGAAATAGCTTGTGGTCTTTTGTCAAAAACAGAAAAAAAATCCTGCACATGCTAAAACCTGAGACTACATTTTTGTTCACATTTTGTGAAAAAGGAAGTTGCACTCAATGTCTTGATTTCCTTCAGTGGTTCATGGTGCACTGCCCCCACAGGTGAGGGGGTAAATGTGTTGCTCAAAGGGTTTGTTTCACTTGACACATTACTGCACAGATAGAAAATGTGTTTTTGACACATTGTAGATTATGCGTCGACTATTATGGTAGATGGATAAGTCTACTAAACTATTACGTGTGGGGGAAAAAATAAAAACCTAAAGCTGAGATAACATTGCAACACATTTCCATTACAAAAGTTATTCAACAGAGCTTGGATCTTAGTATTGCTGCTAAATATAAAGTGATGGCACATTTGGCCAAAATCAAGCTTATTTTATAAACTTGAATTCCTTTTTTTTCTAGATTTCCTCCAATAATTTTTTTGTCAGCAATGAATAGACACCCTGTGTGGTACTGCAGCCCTGCAGTCTTCAATGGCCAAGTCCTTGTTGCCCTTCTGAAAGCTTCTATGTGTGTGTGTAATGTGATTGTGTTTGATAGGAAGTTTCATCTCCCCGTATGTGTGTGAGATGTATTTTCCTGCAAAACCTGTGTGTGTGCTTCTCTCTCTGTATTTGTGTCTTCTTTAAACCAACATTGCTGCAGTGGGAGCCTTTTCAGGACTTTCAGGCTCCACTGTTTGTTGAAGAGGGAGGAAGCGATTAGCTGCCCGTTAACAAACCTCTTAACGAACCCCACTAATGAAACCTGAGGGCAGCTCTGGGATGGCCTCGGTATACTGCCGTAATTAGACTGGCAAATAAGAGCTCGTTATGCAAAGGAGTTAAAGTTAATCTGCATATTTTTACCTGAGACACTAGTGTAACACTGACAAATGTTTACCCAAAGGCACTGAAGAGGAAAAGAGGAATTAGAGAGACAGAAACAAGAGAGAATGAAGGAGGACAATAAGTAATGATCGGGTGCTGTTCAACAGCAAGAAGTTGAGCAAGGTCAGTTTTCAGTGCTGAATGATTTGGGAGTAGAGATTGAGATTAAACCAGAAGATATTTAGATGAAATGATCAAAGCTGCAATAAATGTAGGAAAGAATAATGATTCTTTTAGGATCTGCCAATATAAACTATTAATTTGTTCAACCCATTGACTCATTTTGAGTCAATGGTAAGAAAAACAAAATGATCTTCCTGTCAACATATGATTATCTCCTGGATGATGTCTCTTCAGCTGATCGTGATGCATTGCACTTATTTTGCTGTGGTTTGCAACAAAATCTTGCAATAAAACCTTTGAGAACAAAACAGGTTCTGTTTTAGATGGCTGCATTTGGACCATTCAAGAAAAAATAATTGAAGTTGTTCTGTTGAACAAGTGGTAAGAGAGTCCACACAAATTGTTTGCATGGTCATTCACAAAGTTAGACTGAAACTAACGGTGCGGTTATCATCCTGTCCTGCGTTCGCATGGCCTATGTGGTGTTGTGATGTGTGCAAGTTTGTTTTTTTTAGGGTAAAGTGTGTATTGGGCTGGCAGTGGAGCTCTGGGGTTGATGGGTTTGACCTCTGCTTGACGGCGGGGTTTCTGATGGATCACCTGCTGCTGCCAGCCCACACCCTGACTGCTCCAGATATCGATACTGTATGTAATGTTTTGTGAGAGCTGCCATCTGCTTGTCTGAGGTAAAGTTTCCTGGGTTTGAATCACCTGACCGCATTTGTTTCTGCACCAACAATTGGAGTGTTAGCTGGTGTTTTGCAAAGCCCCTCAGACTATTCTCATAGGTGGAAGAATGAAGATCTTTTTAAGGACCATGGTCGCATGATGGCTGTGTGTACAAGTCCACAATTGCATGTTGTCGAGTGTCGGTTTTTGTGTGCGTTTGCTTCATTAGTGCAGTGGTTCAGAGGCGATTAGTTATCGTCGTGTTGCTCAGCCTGCTGAGTTGTGGCACAGTCAGCAGCCATCTTTAGTCCACACTCCCGAACAAATAAATGCACACACACACTGCGAGCTACAGGAGCTGTAGAAGTTATTACAAATCCCCCCGTGCCTTGTCCACACACACAAACCTTTGCCTTTTCTTAAACTTCTTATTCTCCAACGCAAAAATTGTGGAATCAACACACCACCTGCTGCAAATACAACTATGCTCTTTCTCCAGTCAGTCGTTCTCACACACATTCGCGCAAACTGGCTGTCTCCGTTTCTCCTCTACCCCTGACTTTTTCCCGGTGACCTTGGGCAAACGCTGCCAGTGGCTGCTGCTGAGATTTCTGCGTAGGGGGTTGGAGGGCGGATGAAAAAACGCTTGGCTGGGCATCACACAACTTTCATCCCTCTATCCATCCATTCGTCCGGCTGATGAATGGGAGAAAAGTTTTCCCCTCTCTTGACAGATGGCTGTGGAGTTTTCATGAGTTCATTTATAATGAAGCGCTTCCTAGAATTCCAGCCTCATTAACAATATAAATTATTTTCAAATTGTGTGTAAATGTGGTTTTCAGGGATGTTTGATGACAAACAAAGCAGTTGTCAGACTTCCAATTTTTAGCTTATGCCAGCTGAGTTGTACTTTTAGCCGTATCTAGAAGAGCAATGAAAAACCGTTTTTCTGTTGTGTTTTCTGATAATGAAAACAGTCTGAATTTGTCATCTCTGCATGCAAAGGCTGGGGAGTAATAAGAAAGCCACTGAAAATGTTCCAGTCTACATGTAAAATATCCAAAGTCACAGTCAACATATTTATATCCATTAAGACATACGCATGGCATTTCAGTTCACCAATTTACATTTTGTCACATTTGGTGAAGTAGAAAGAAGGGCGCCTAGTTTTCTTTTTATTATTTTTAAAAATCAGAGAATGTCGAATGCAATTTTCTGTGACCATAAATAAAATCCTGTGCGATTGTATAATGCACGATTTCTTAATCATGGTCTCCAGAGACCACTGCCCTGCATATTTTAGACATCGTTGGTCCAGCATACCTGATTCAAATGATGACATTAGCTCTTGCATGCCATCAAGTGCTGCAGAAGCCTGTTAATCACCCATTTATTCAGGCCAGGTGTGTGACAGAAGGAAAACGCCTTAAACATGCAGAGCAGTAGTCTCTGAGGACGAGGATTGAGCAACACTGGTGATGGAATAGTTTCACTTTAAAATCAGGCCTCAAAGGTCTGTTGGAGAACATTAGTGAATAAAAAGAATCATGGAGACCAAAGAACACAGCAGGCAGGAAGTAGCAGCGGAGAATGTTAAAGCAGCGCTACGACATAAAACAATATCCCAAACTTTGAACATCTTGCAGAGTACTGTTCAATATTATTCAACTGCACATCTACTGAGATGTGGTCAGCAATCTTAACAGGCTGGTCAAATATAGCATTAATCAGAGAATCTGTTAACTTTTGAGGAACTGCAGAGAATAATATTTTGAAAGAAAAATATTTAGCTGTGCAATTTACAAATCTGGCCTTTTCAGGAAAAGTGATAAGAAGAAGGCAATTGTTGAAGAAAAGTGATTAAAAATATAAATGGTGCAGATCAGGCTGAAAACACAAATGTTTCCCTACTGTTGTGAAGACTGTAGGGAGGCTAGCAGTGCCAATTTGTTTTTACATTTTGTTTGCAACATGAAAGCATGTATAAAAGTTTAATAAATATACCAAATATCTCTGCCAGTCACCATTAACCATTTATTAGTCCTGAACACAATGTGCCAGTACCCAGGCCAGAAGTCATTTAGATAAACATATGTCTAAACGTATAGTTTCTTGGGAAAATGTCTGCTTTTCATAGTGGTTTGCTACTCGCTTTCAGTTTCAAACCAAGTGAGGGATTTAAAGTGATGTGGTTTTAGTGACTCTGTTGCCTGAAAAATGAGCAGAATGATTATCAAACCTAAAACAAACAAAAGAAAAACGCAACACTAGAATCTCATACAGGAAAACAGAATTAAAAAGACTGTAAAGCAGTATGACTTCTGAGAAAGGAAAGCTAGAAAAAAACCTGGAAGACCATTTGCCAGTGTCCTTTGAAGTTACCACAGCAACCAATCCAGATAGGTTGGTGATGCATGAACACACAAATATGATTTGATCATTTGAAAATAACAGTGTGGACAGTCTGTCTTAGAGATTGGATTTGTGAATCAAATCAGATTTACCCAGCGTCTGAATGTCGTTTAAGAATGAATCTTTTCTATCACTTCCACCGAGGACATATAATTTACGTCAAGGGAATTTATCACTTCTATCAAGTTGTGGATTGTCTGTGTGGTCTAACCTAAGAGAGCATCATCTAAGTCTCTCAACATCATCATTGGTCTTATTTTTAAGATGCATATATTAAGAAAAATACTGTAAGTCTGTTTTGTCAAACTTTGTCACATAAAATAACTGGTGCTCACTGAAAGGTAGAATCTTAGTGATGTTTTATCGTGGCTGCAATTTATTGATGTAACGGCATAATGCTACACAGCCATCAGGCCAGCTCAAACTGATTTGCTGTCAGTGTGTCTGCCCATATCAGTCTTGGAGTCATTGTCTCATTGGCCACACATCTGCTGGCTGCCATTTTGAAGAACAGCTGACATTTGCCTTCTCTCTCCATCAGATACATTACTGGGCATGGGCCTCTGACATTTCTGACAATGTGTGTCTCCCTCCGTGTGTATGCATGTGTACGTGCGTGATGAGTTACTTGGGCATGCCCCACTGACATTTTATTGGATGCTAATGGCATTCATCTATGTGGCAGCTGGAGGGGAGGCGGGCGTGGCTGTCTGGGCAGAAACGGCGCCTGTCCCTCACCTGTTGGCGTGTGTGCATTTATTGCCCAGGAAGGGGAGGTAACGGTGACACATAAGCACAGTGGAGGGAGTCGCAATTGCGTTTGTTGATGATATGTGTTTTGGCAGGGAAGTGTCTGCTCCTACCTTTGCAGATGTTCTTTGGGTGTGTTGTGTCTGAGTGGGCTGTCAGTGGTCCCCCATCCTTGCTTTTGTGTGTGTGTGGGTGGGTGGGTAGGTATGTGCATCTGGAGGGCAAAGAGATAAAGGCACCTGCTTTTTTCTGATAAGGACTCCCACCTCCACCTCTCTATCACTCTACTGTTCTTCCTCTCCCGTCTCCATCCATCTACAATTTCTACTCTGTTGCAACAACACCGTCTCTCTTTCTTTGTGTACCCTTTTCAAACAATTCCTCCTGCCTGTCTTCTTTTATTCAGCACTTTTGGTATTGTTGTCCTGGAGAAAATAAAGGTACATTTGCCTAAGGCCAGTTTGGACACTGGCACCTATTGAAGCAGGTTATGATTTAGAAAACTTAAGTAAACTGACCAATAAATGGATTGATTTCATAACCATCTGTATAAAACAATGAAGAATCCTGACATACACAATGTAAACTGTTTTGTTTGTTTGACCCTTTACAAAAAGTATCTTTGCTTTAGTAACATTTCCATGTTCCGTACATCTTAAAAATTATTAAAAATATCACATTATAATTGCATGTCAATAACAGAATATCAATTTGTTGAGATGCTTTTGTGATGTTTGCAAACAAAAACAAACGACATTTAGTTTTCATTGTCATAAGGTTCAGAATATCAATTTTAGCATTTTAATATGTAAGGTGGTAAAATTATTTAAATCTAATCTCAGCAGATTCTACCAGGTAAAAAATTATTAAAGAAATGTGCAGCTAAAATTAAAAAAATTCTTGAAACATTAAGTACAACCACAATCCCCAAATACTTATATCTAAAAGGCTAAAACTTAAAAGAGTAGATCTTGCTTTTAAAAGTCTTTAAATATTGCATAAATAAAATTGCATGTGTGTTTTCTGTGGAAAATTCCTAATGAATATTTTAATATAATTCACCTGATTAAAGGAATTGACTATTTGATTCTAAACTGTATTTTGTGGATGATTTTATGTGTAATAATTACTTGCTTTGGTGATTCTGCTTTCCATTTAGAAGATGCCTGTAGGTATGTCCCAATAAAAAAAAGTAAAATAAAAAATTTAACATCTAAGAGTCTCTTTAATAATAAACTTTCTCTGCCTGTTGTTTTAACTTCACTCAACTGCACTGCAGACACACAACCACTTAGCGACTCCCGTCTCTTGCAGCAGCTCACTTAATGATTGAAAACAGTGAATCACAATCAAAACAGCGAACTGCTGCTGGAAATTTAAAACTCCTGTACCACTCAAATGATTTCAAGGGACACATTTTACTATTATGCCTGCATGCAGTTATGAAAATCTGAAGATTTATATCATTTTACTTGTAATTAAATGGGCACTATCACTTCAGGTTGAACTTAAAGTGCTCTGACCTGAAATAACCTCATAACAATAACTAGTCTGGCTATGTTAAAAAAAGAAACAAACGTACATTTATTTATTGTATTCATAAATTAAGTATACCTTGTGACTCATACATAATGAAACATTTGGTTTTTACAACATTTAGGAAGAAATGCAACAAATCCCTTTCTTAATACCGGTGTATTTGTCTCTTTAAGGAGAAAAGTACATTGTTCCCAAATATAAATCTAGATTAATACATCAGGAGAATGCTGTTTAATAAGGAATGAAGTAATGCTAATAAAAGGCATAGCCAGCTAGTTTTAACAACCTGAACTATTCAAGTGTTGATTGTCTTCAAATGCACCTGCCATGGTTAAGTGCCTCACCATCTGGCATCCTCTGCTGTTTAAAAATACAGAAAATGTTTCTAATTACAACATTGTTACACTTTGCTAATCTTTACAAGGACAATATTTCTTTTTCCTCTTTCCCAGAGGTCAGTTATGCTGATGGGGATTCAGTCAGAGATCCCAGAGAAGCAGGTGCGTTTGAACTACAGCCATTCGCTTTGGAAAAGGTCTTCTTGCTCACCCTTCCACACGCTTAATGACTGTAAATCTGGCGTACATATAGATGAACCAGTAAAGGATTATCTTGAAAGTGGTTGTCAGCGGGAAACCAGACATAGCCTGTGGTTCTATGCTCTGATCTCACTCCTTCTATAATATCCTCTTTCACACCAGAAACACTTCCTGTTACTTTTAAGTGTTGTAGCCAAGAAGGAAACGCATTTGCTTGTTGTGATAAGGTCTGCCCTCAGCCATGGGTTGTTGTAATTGAAACACATTTTATAAATATCTCGCCTTCTCCCACTCAGCCTCACCAACACTCTAATGGTTTATTGCCTCTTCTGTTTGCGTCATAATACATCTTTCTCCCCTTTTCTCTGTTGGGCATCTGTTCGCTTGGTGGGCTTTGCTGGAGGAAAGGAGGATTCCTCCATCTGTACCTTCCCTCCTCTGTCTCTTGCCCTACATACTGAATCATTTTTCTTCTGCCTCACTTTGCCCACTTATTTTTACTTTATCCCTGCCCATTGCCTTCCCTTCTCTCCACTCTCTTCCTACTGTCTGTGTTGCTTTTGTTATCTCTTTCTTGTTAATATTCCACCATCCCTTCTTGGATCTGTCTTTTCTCCCAGCTGGATGTTTAAAAGCTGTTTGCCATCTGATGTTCCTATGAGAGGTAATTAAAGTCTGAATCACAAACTGCATGTGTGTGTGTTCGTGGGCAAATTTGAATTAATCTCATACAGACATTCTCAAGACTTGGTTTGTAAAACGTTTGGGACAAAAGGCGCCCAAAGGGCTTTAGGTAACTCCCTGCCTTCTCATCACTGAGTTTGCAGATGTCACGTGTTAGCTTAACTATTTAAGGTCCTTTCAGAAAAGGTTGCATGCTTATTGAGATATAAACGTTGCATATTGGTGCTTTAATGGCATGCATTTTATTACATTTTTGCATTGATGCAAGTCTTTAGCAAACAATAGTAGTGTAGCTCTTCCCAGTTGGAAGATGTAAATACAGTAAATGATAAAGGAAGAAACCTTGCACAAAAGCACTAAGAAGTTTGATGATTTTACCAGACTAGCTCAGGAATCAGGATGTCAAAAAAGATAAGTAATAGCAAAGCGTCCAGCTCAACTGGGAGTTCTTGGTAAAAAGATCTGTTTACTAATCAATAGGAAATTTGAGAAAGGCCGTCTATTTGGATTAGGGTGGAAGCTCAATAAACTCTTACCCTACCTGGATTTGTTTAAAAAAGGTTTTTAAACAAATCCAGGTGGCCTTGATTTAAGAGTGGTTAGACAGGAAAGTAAGAAATGAAAGGGGGAGAAGACTTGCAGCAAAGGTCATCAGGCTGAGACTCAAACCTGTGACTAAGGCCTCTGTAATGGGTTGTGCTTTCACCCAGCACCACTGCAGCGCCCTCCGACCTGGATTTTTAGAAGCACTTTATGCTTGTAAATTTTTAGTGGCAAGGGCTTGTGATAATTCAGAAAACTTGAATTTCTGTTATAATTCAGAAAACTTGAAATTTCTTCAGCACCATAAAACAAAGCAGGGAATGGAAGCTGCTAACAGTTTGCCTTCTATATTTTTGTTCCGTCTTTTGACCATTAGAGCTTCCCCAGTCTAAATTTAATGCGCCTAAGCTTTGTTCCAAGCATACAGAATGTCTCATTACTTAAACTGTTTCGACTGCATAAGGTTTGGCTCTGAATATCACTTCAAGCAAAGAGTTCCCAAAGTGTGGTTGAAGGGAAGTCAAAATATAGATATACAAGCTGTTGTTAATTTGGCGCATAAAAAGAAATGAAAATGAGTCAATTGCAGAATGCTGTGGTAAACGTGTAGTTCATTCATGCATAACCAATTAAAATAAAAACCACATCTAAACATTTTCTAATCTGAGAAATGTTGCCCTTACACTGTCACTTTAGTTGTCTGCTCAGATGATATTTTAAGTGAAAATATCAATAAATGCATTTTAAAAATACTTATCTGGTTTGAAAAAAATAGAAAGGCAAATTAGGAAAATATTGCTATTAAACTAAAAAGATAATGAACAGAAGTAATTATGTTTAAAGCTACAGATTCATGTTAATTGTTCTGGTTCTACTTAGTGATGCAAATTTGGTTTCCATATTATTTCAGTTTGACATTGTAACTGTTTGCTTTATTGACATCTAACTATTTTGAACTGAGTGATGACTTGTTAGGTAAAATTAATTTGGTAAACAGTAAATGTCCTGCACTTGTAGAGCGCTTTATCAGGTCAGAGGACTCCAAAGCACTTTACACCACCATCAGTCATTCACCCATTCATACTCGCTGTGCAACCTACTGTTATAATGAAGCTGTTGTGCAATTACTGGGTTTTTGAACTGGCAATACACCAGTTACTGGACAAACCCCCACAATCCCAGAACTACTATCAACCTTTATTATGCACATACCTAAAAAAAAAAATTATTGGCTCTTTTTTCAGTGGAATTGGTAGTTCCAAGCCCCAAATATAATGCAATGCATGCAGCAGACTCTAAAAAACATGATGGCTCTAATAGCTCTGTTGCTCAGCTACAGTTCTGAAAATTGCTTTCAGACTGCGCTTAAGGAACAAATAGCAGAAGCTATATCTATTTCGTATGTTGTCATTTAATCTCATTGCTGTCACTTTCTCTGTTTTTGTGTGGTTATTGCCATTTATCTCTGCCTGTCTTTCATAATATTTTCAAATCCAGTTCATCTCCATAACTTTTGCACTTGTTTTCTTGCTTTCCCTCTCGTCTTTGGTTTCATTTCAGCCACACCCACATAGCTGCTCTCCTCATCCATCACTATCAGCTCTGTGATTTTTTTTTTCTTCTTTTGTACCTCAGTGTGTGTGTGTGTGTGTGTGTGTGTGTGTGTGTGTGTGTGTGTGTGTGTGTGTGTGTGTGAGACGGCGAGCCGGGGGAGAGATAAAGTGAGACTTTGTGTGGCTGTTGTCTTTTGTGTTCCATCAGCTTGATGGGTGTTTTATGTTTACTTCAAGATGAGATTTACTGAGGGAAAAAAAGACGGTGGTGATTCCCCACAAGCTGGGCTGATCAACCTCCATTGTAAAGTTCTTGCATTTTTCAACAAGTATGAACGAGTTAAAAACTGGTTAACAAGCTTATTAATGACTCGGTTACACTCATGTTCTCAGTCCTAATTCATGATTTAATGGTTGAATAAGCATTTGAACACTGCTACACTTCACTTTAACACAATTACACATATTCATACGTGGGAAGTGCCCAGTACGCTTTCCGAAGAGCAGCTCAACCAGAAGATTATTTGCTCTTTATATTAAACTTTTCCTATTCAGGGATTTGCGCTTGCTTATGAATTTAATGTTCAAACTTTTTAGCATGCCCCTAATCTTATCAAATTAAATCATTCCTCAAAAATGATACAAGTTCTCTTTAGGGATTTGGGGAATATTATACATTACACTTTTCTCAGTGTAGGGAATAGAAAACATTTGTTTGTTTAGCAAATCAATGATGAAAGCGATATTACCTTTTCAATATACCTCTAAACTAAACTTATAACTCTTGTGGATAGATCATAAATGTAATATATTCTTTTAGACGGTATACCCACGCTCAACATGGACATGCATATAACTATTTCAACCTTTAATTAAAAATTTATTTAGTTTTTTTGCTTTTTGCAGTGGTGTGATCATGCAGTCCACAACTGTTAATTTAATTAGTCATATTTGGTTTCTAAGGCCTTTAGAAATGTTTACTTTTATACACATACAGAAGAGAAATATTCACCAATAATCAGTTGTGCAATTTTTTTTTCAGCAAAATACTCACCCTATGTCTTTTTTTTTTTTTCTGCGCTGGAGCCTCAGTGAAACAACCAAAAAAGTAAAATAATAGTGCATAGAAGAAGTATACGTCGTGCAGAAAGGGTGGTTGGGGAAAAAAGGTTCGAAGTGAGCATATTGCACTTCGATTGCAACATTTTGATTGGGTTTTGAGAAGGCATGAGGATGGCAACGTTGCTGTTGGAGGCATTCGCTTACTGCAGAGCAAAAGCATTATACTTTATAAAGAAATGTTCAATATCGTTGTGAGGTTTAAGAATAAAAGTTTTAAAATATTTAAAGGTGTGCCAAAAAGTGGCGACGGCAGTCACCAGCATTTTTTTCAAGTCCCAAGCAAGCGTCAGTTTTGAAATAAGCAACCATTTTCAGCCATCGAGCTGGGAGAAGAAGGAAAAAAGAGGTGGGGAAAAAAAGATGAGAACAAAATATTACAAAATGTATGTGTGAATGGAAAGTGAAAATAAGAATGAATGGAATTAGGTCACAGGAAATAAGAAGAGAAAACAATAAGAGACAAAAAATAAAAGTGACAGTTGTAAAAACTGAAAGTTTTTTGCATTTGTTGCCAACACATGGAGGATTGAGAGGCCCAAACAGAATATTAAACTGGAAACAAAAGTGATAGATCAGCTGACTATATCTGGACTTCACAAAAAGAAAACAGTGGTCATGAATCCTTCCTTAAAGCTGCAGTAGAGTTCTGAGAAAACCATGAACTTGGCCTGAACGTTTGAATAAGCAAACCTTACAAGTCCCGTTCTTCCTCAGTGGTCACTGCACAACTCTTTCCTCACAGCAGGACCTGCAGAAAACTCTGGAACTTAATGGTTTTCCTGTAGCTTCAAATGGTTTCTCCACCGTTAGCCCCTCTACAGCATACAGGCAATCTTGAGCTTAAACGACTGTACAGACGAAAGCGGTGAACAGTGGAGTGAATAACAGCGAATAACCTCCTGGCTCTGATTAGTTGTTTCTGAGATGGTGGCGATTCAATGACAGTATAGGACCAGAGGATCTTGATGTTTGTTTTTCCACAGATTTGTTTCATTTTCCCCTGACAGAACATAGTGACAGTTTTAACAAATGCGTAAAAATAAATTTCAAGAAAAGTTTAAAAGCAGAAGTTTTTTTTTTATTTGGGTGTGTAATATGTAAATGACCATGGAGAGCTCCTGTATCCTCTGTAATCCCAGGTTCAGCACCATGGAGAGAGACAGAACACAGTTATCAAACAGAATTGCAGTGGAAATTAATGTTTTGCCATAAAGTTGGCAAAATCAAGAATTCGATAAAATACATTAAAGCTAAAGTGTACATTTTCTTTTAATAAATACAAATAAAACTGCCCATACACTCAACTGAAAATGTTTTTTAAAGCGGGCAGTCTGCTTTTGACTTGCTTCCTTCCATTTCTCCAATGATTCATTTACATTTCCAAAAAGCTGATGGCAACATGACATGATTCTACCACAAGGAAGGGAACTGTTCCTGATACCTTCACAGAACCAGAATGAGTCCTTTATGCTTTGTTGTATATCACTTCCTTTTTTTTATTATTTTTCATTATAAAGATGCAAACCCAATTCCACCTGTAAGCTACCTCTTTCTGTTTATAAATTACAAATCAAGTGAACCTGCAGCCTTCAAAAATGAAGCCCACATTGTGGAATGAACCTGAGATTGATGTAAAACATTTATTTTTTTATTCCAAAATGAGAAACATGTTAAGGATTTATAATAAGTCACCACTACTAAAGAAACAACCACAGGTTGATGTTCTCTGATCTGTCTCTGCAAATTTCCACACAAGTCATTCATTGTGCTTTAATGGTATAAATCATGTTTGTAGCAAACTGTTCCCATGGTCACATTTAGTCTGCCACTGCTACATCACTCTCTCCAGCTATAAAACCGGCTAACCCTTACAATATGGGTCTTTGAATGCCTCGCTTGGTGACTCAGTGTAACAGTGGTGCGATGACTCAACGCTCCTTTGGTCACTTCAGAAAAACAGTAGAGGTCAATAGGACCTCTAAGTCCTGGCTGCTGTTTTGTGGAAAAGCTTTCTGTCAGAAGGACGTTAGATAAAACGCCAAGCAGAACAGATGAAATAATCATGTTTTGAACAAAAATAATGTACACACCAGCTTCCACAGCAAGAGCCACATCATTTGGTCTAGTGTTCATGGTTTGAAAAAAGGAGAGAAACCCTTTCCATGGTGTTTTACTGTGGAAGAGTCATGACTAGCTCATACCACATGCAAACTAAGCAGCTTGGTTAAAGCCTCTAATCAGCAAGTAACTCCTAATAGCACTAGGCATGCACTATGCAAAAGAAAATACAGGAAATTTAAAAACATGTTAAAGTGCTGAGCCTCAAATTTAGTCAAACGGTAAATGCAGTGATCTGAGAAATGAAAAGCATTTTTTAGAAGATGAAGCCGAATTTAGGGGAGATCATGCTGCGGTTAGAGATTTTCTTGGTCTTGGATTTTCTCACTGGATCTACTGAAGATCATTCTTGAAAAATATTTCTTTCTCTTCCCTGCCCTCTTCCAAAGCTGAGATCAAACAGCAACACTTCCTTCCTAAAAATTAAGTTGTCATAAAAAATGTAATGCAGATGATTCCAAGTCACTGCATAAATGGAGTCCAGCAATTTAAAAAAAAAAAAATTTAGGCTTTACATTGCAGAATTTAAAACTGTCTGTTTAGGTGCTTTTATAGAGCCTTTGTGACTCATACCATTTCCTGGGAGTGCAGGAGGGAACGACTTAGACGGTAGGAGATAAAGAAGAGGATAAAGGAAGAGGGAAGGAAGGGAGAATGAGATTAGGTGAGAGAGAAGGGGGAAAAAAATCAAGAGATACACTCAAGAATAGTCCGGTTGATATTAGCCGAGGTGAAAGTGAGGACAAGTACTTTTTCTTTCTACCATGCTGTCGTTTACTTGGCAGAAAAGCTTCTGTGGTTGTTCCAGTTTGGCAGTATCACTTTGTACTCAAGCTCACTTTTTTGCTTTCTCTAAGTTAATGTGAAAAAATAAAAGAGCACTCAGTGGCTGATATATGGAACCAGAGAAGGTTTTTTTTTTTGTTTCAGAATTTTGTTTTTGTGCACAAAAAAGACTGATGTCAGCAGGAATTATGTAGTTTAATATAATAAATGTCGGGTGACAAGTATTACATTATGTTGATTTCTTAAAATGGCACAGCTTAGGTTTTAGTGAAATTACCTTTAGTGCAGATATTTTTGGCACACATGCACTTACCGTCATGTGAAAGTCTTTATTTTTTCCAGTTTGGAAAATCAAAGGTTTGTTTTTAGAATTTGGCGCTAAAACAAAGTGGATTTCTGCAATCTGAAAACAACTCCAATCTACGTTTGAACACCTTCACACCACAACCACTGTTGGATTAGTTAGTTCTTCATATTAACATTTATTGATTTTGCACTTAACAATGTCGTAATTCTCAAATTTTTAGATTTACGTCATTGTTGTGAAGTGTTGATTTATGAAGCCAAGTGCTTGACATGGGAGCACTTGGCTGCTTTCTTGGCCCACTGGACAAGAAAGCAGCTCATCTCCCCCATTTGATAAACCCTTTATCCTCAGTTTAGGAATTAAATACCTTGTTTTTCACAATTACTCTTAGCCAAGTCATGCAATTCACAAATAGAAAATGAACTAAAATGAGTACAAGCAGCTGAGACATCTGAACTATCCCCCAAAACAGAGCAAGTTGATCTCTTTCAACTTATGTTTCAAAGTAATCTCCCAACTTTTATACTGTAAATCTAGATAAAAAATAAAAGATTCAATATTATTTTTAAACAGGCAGAAAGACAATTCCACCAATAACATCCCATCCTTTCAGTTTGGCAATGTGAATTGTGTTCATGCTGTGCTACCCAAAAATGTTTTAGTAAAATTTGGATGAAATCCAATAAAATATCCATTATTAGTGCTATCAATATACATTTGATTTCACAATATAAAAATAAGCAAAATAAAAGCAAAAGTGAACGCATTTTCCTCAGGTCAGTGATGCTGGTTTTCTGAGTGTATTTTGGATGCTTTCATACAAAGCTTCCCCACAGAAGTGAGTCTGCTCTTGACTTCTCTGGTGATTAACGTGTTGCTCTTGTACTGTCTGATGGGCAGTGAGATTTTTTTTGTGTGTGTAAACGTGTAGTAGAGTACAATTGCAGAGAGCTCTGCAGAGGGAGCAGCTGTCAAGAGAAGGGTGTGGGTAATGATGGCCATGCATCACTGTGTCTGCCTTCCTGTGTGTGTGTGGGGGGGGGGGTGTGTGTGTGTGCCCATGCCAACATAAGTGTGTGACGGTTCGGAAAGAGCGTCTGCTCATGCGTCATTCTTCTGCGAGCCTGTAGACATGTGAGCGCTGCTTGTACATGTGTGTGTTTGCTACTGTTGCCTTGAGTCTGACAGTCTGTCAGAAAAGCTTTCTAATTGTGGTTAAAAGATGGCAGGCCGGTGTCAGCCTAATATATCATTCACCTTGTACACACTGAGAAACTGACACTGACACACACACGCATAGGCACGCACAAACTCGCATGCACACACACAAATATGTTAGGTGATTTGGCAGGTTTCAAACAACCCACTGGTGTATGAGGTAACCGAGTTATGTAAGCACACTATATGTATGTAAATGAGAATTTATTGATAATATTTCTGGAGGTTTCTTTTCCTCTTCATGCACAGAAACTGTCAATAAGAAAAGGGAATAAAGAATTGGTGAAAAAGTTGGACAAAAAGACGGAATGAGGCTGACTTTGACGAAGAAAAAAACTTTACAATGGAAACCAGGAGAAAATGACAAAATATAAAGAAAATCAAGGAAAAGGATGTAGTGATTGAAAGAACAGATGATTTGTTACTGCACATTGATAAAATCACATCAGTATAAAAAAGCCAAGAAAAAAATTTAACTTGGAAAGAATATGGTCAAGAATGAAGACGTGCAGAAAAGAAATATGGTGGAAGAAGAGTCAAAATTGGAGAGAAATCAGCTAAAAGATGTAGAACATGGTGGATGACTTGTGGGGGTTGGAATCAAGATCAAGAAACAGAAAGAAATGAAAAATAAAGAAAGGGGAAATAATGGGATGCACAAGGAAGGAAAGTGTGTTAATCTGTGCTGACAGTCTGGCAGCCCAAAGAAGGAAAAGACCGTTTCCATCTCTTTCTTTTCCTCTTTTGTCCTGCCACCTCCCATTTCAGTGATTTGTTCCTTTATTCCTCTTCCACTGCGGTGTAACAGGCCTTTCTTTGTTTGCGTGTTTATCCATTCATGTCTGCTTGTGGTCTGTGTATTTGGTGCTCGTTCATAGAGACTTTTCTGCCTTTTTGTGTTTATCCATGTATTTTCATCATGTTTTATGCATGTATGCATACTCTGATCCGAATGTTAATACACTGGTGGGAGCATCTTTACGGCAATGTGAACAGAGTTGACACAGTCGCGTTCTTCGTGTTCTCCCTGGAAAAAAAAAGTGCATCCATTGCACGGACACATGAGCACATCCATGAGCTCACTGTTGCACAGTCGCTTTGTGTCTAAGGGTCAGCATGGGTCAAGATTAAAGGGTTCCCTTGCAGGAGAGTTACTCATCCTTTGGCATGGGAGGAGGCTGACGACAGAGAGGTTTATGGAGGAGTTACTTTAAAGTTGGCACAGTGGGAAGAGAGCCACAGGTCAGTCTCAATGACGACAGCCTTCTTTTTGGCAACAATGCTGCTTTCTTCATCACTTCTGTTTTTTCCAAAGTTGAAGTATAAACTCACAATTGTGTTTGTGCGGTCGCTTCACAATGCAAGGTAATGAAATGTACAGTCAATGTTTTACGCAGCGCTAAAACATTGCAGAGTGAAGGAGACTTTCACTCTGCAAAGAAAAAGGAACGATAGTTTATCGTGCACAGCTACCATGAAAAATTATGTGCTGAAAATTAGTTGCAGTGTCTTGATAGAACCATTGTGCTTGTAATTCTGGATAATTTGCCTCATTAATAACAGTTTTCATCGCAACCGTGACAGCTGATGGATTAAGCAATAAGACAGGGGAAATTGTTCCTCCTTTCAGTCTAATAATTTTAATTGCATGATTTAATTTCTATCCAAGAAACGGCCTATTTAAAGATTCCTTAAGACTCCACTTGATAGCAATATAGCAGGGAAGGGAGGTTTAGCTGTTTGTAGTACATTGAGCTCATAACATGTAAATATCACTGAAGCAGCTACAACCACATTTTTACATTTTTTAGGCTTCAGCATATCTTACCAGGTATTTATGTGACAATGTACCTCAGAATTTGGACATAGAACAACCAAGGTTGGTTTTAAAAGTCTTTTAGGAACAAAAAATTCAAAACTGTGGTGTGTATCTGCAGTAAATATTGTCATCTTTAACAGCGCAAAAAGAGTAACGGTATTCCAGTGAGGGGAAAAAAACATTTCTCCTTCCTTCTTTACCTTCGTGTTGCTGATTACTTGGTATGTATTTCATTCAAGTTCTCCTCATGCTGAAAACATGACTTGTCTCAGGGTTAGGGTTAGCCTAATCTCAGCACAATGCAAACATTTTTTATCTTTTTTACAAAATATGATGCTAGAAATGGTTTAGAAATAGTAATGGTTACATTACTGAAAGAGTGGTCATGCTGGAGGATCACTGGTGCCATCATTATGCATGCTTTCCTTTAGCAGGACAGTGAAGTTGGTCAGATTTAATGAAAATATTAAGGCTAAATATGGGGCAATTCTGGAACAAAACTTGGAGTTTGTAAATGACTAAAGACAGGAGCAAAGGTTCTACTCCTAGCAGGACAAGGATGGTGAACACACAGCCAGAGGTACAGTCAAACAGTATTGATCAAAGGATATTTATGTGTTAGAATGGCTCAGTTAAAGTTCAGACCTCAATCGAACTGTGAATCTGTGGCAGGTCTTGAAAATAATGAGCTGCTTTGGTGGCCAAAAAGTGTTTACATCAGAGTGAAGGATCACACAGAGCAGTGTAGTATGAAAGGCTAATGTGATAAGAAAAAGTAAAGAAAGATTTGAGCAAGTAATACAGAAATGGAGTACAGTAGAAAACAAGAAGCAATGGGAGGAAAATGTGTTGATTTCAGTTTAAGACAGAAAGCCCAGAGGTTGAGCAGGGAGAGAAATGTGTGCTGACCAGTTTGACCTAAAACGTCAGTCAAAAGGTCTTACTTTCCCAGTGTGTGGTAGGGATTTGAGCCAGTTATTAGTCAAGTCAGTAATGGAAAAGGATATTGCACATTAGAATATAGCTATGGTGTTTGCTTTATTCCAACAGAACTGCTGGACATGCCAGTGGCTGGTGTATATTGCCACCGGAGGAAGAAAGCTAAACCTCTAAGTTGGTTTGTGTTGGTGTTTGTGTGTGTGTGTGTCTCAAAGAGGCAGCACTGTAGGGCATCACCTTGGCAGAGGTATTAAATCTTTTTCATCCTCTCTGCAGCCTGTGGGGGGAACCGGGAGACAGATTTACTCACACACACATACGCGCACAGCTGCTTTGTACCATACGCTCGCTCATGCTGAAACAGACAGAAACATTTTGCATACTATGAGACATCGAGCCTATTCACATGCCCAGTCACATTGTTCCAGTCGCAAAGAGACGGTGCCTGACAGGCTACTGGTTTCTGACTTAACATGCTCCCCAAGCTGTCAGTCCTGACTCACACAGCCAGTCATAAGAATCCAACCTGCCATGTGTTACAGTAGATATGCAGTCTTAAGTGGGTACTGGTATCCAGCTAAGGAAAATGCTACCATCACATTTTTTTTATTTGGTACAACTTGAAATTAAATCTGTGCTCCTGCAGACGCTTCATGCTAATCTACAGTCCCGACCAAGTTCATTGGCACTTCTGGTGAAGATGTAGGAAAAACCTTAAATAAATGGATCTTACAGTGCAGAAGCATGGCCTCACATTAAGAGATTTAGAAAAATCTATTCTTAAAGTTTAGTATTTTTTGTCTGTGGGGAGATGAGTCCAAATAAAAAAAATAAATCACATTTTCTTTTTCTACAGTGTTTTAAAGCATTTCATACTTCTGGGCTTTGAGAGGAAGAGTTACAATCCATTTTTTTCAGCTCACAACAGATTTTCTTTAGATATAGGGACTAAAATGACAATGGAAGATTGATTTTATGTCTAGTTAACCAATTCTCTGCTGATCTAGCCATGAGTTCTTGATCCTCGTATCTTGGTAGTTTGAGGCTATGCACTGTAAAAAAGGCTTATATGCCTATTAGGAGAGAAACAGACCTCAAAAAATCCTTACTTTACAACCATTACGAATCCTCCATCATACTTAACATAGGGTGTGACATGTTTTTCTACATATTCAGCATTTGTTTCACTGCAAAGATTTGTGAAATTGAATGAATAAATTAAAAACTGACATTGAATACTTGTCATCATAAATAACATTATACTTGCGAAATGTTTTAAATTTAACAATGATACTGTATGATCAGCTGTCTTTTATACATTAGATGACATATGTCTCAAAGAAGTTAGAATACTTTCGGGCCCAAAGGAATATTTTTAATAATTACTGACTAAAACTGAACGAGGCATTTAAATGTTTTGATTGGAGACTTGTTTATTCTGCAAGAAAATTTAATTCTTACAGCTCATTAACTAATTTGTATGTCATCATGGCTACTGTGTGGTCAAATGTCAAAATAATTTGACAATCCTCCTCTGTTTTTCTCCAGTAAATTAAAAAAAATGACTTGGAAAACTGAAAACATCTTTACGTCTGTGAAGATCATAAAGACTTTATGTTTTCCTGCAATAGAGGCTTTATAATTTCCTTCTGGAAGTTTTATGGGAATACTAGAAGGTAACCCCAGTGGTTTCCCTCCTGGACTTGTTCCCTCCTCATCAGCTGATTGGATGGATGCCCAATCAGTAAATAAAGCGGTAAACAGCATGTTCATTAAGTACTGATCTCGTCAACTTCCTTTTGCTACTTTCTTTTTATATGAATCTGTGACATTTGAGCTGCTATTTTTTGAAGCTTTTACTTTTAACTTCATTCTTCTGTAAAGCTGCATAATGAAGAGGCACTCTAAATAAGTCTGTGTTGAAGAGATGGTTACAGGCAGGGCCATTTAATGAGGATTATGTCTTTCTTTAGCCAAATTTCTGCAACTCGGAGATAAAACTTGTATTTCTAAGGGAAAAAGCAAATGCATGCCTGTGTAGATGTATTACTTTTTACTTTCCATGTTTTCTGTCTTGAGAGAAATGGGTGCAGTATTTTTTATTTTTTTTATATATGTACAGTGAGCTTGGAACATTTTTCAAGTGTGAATAGATTCCTATAGCCACACAAATATGAAACCCCAAGATGCAATATGTGGTCCTTGAGCATGCTGAAGTGAAACAGAGCATCAAAACACACTTTCTATTCCAACACACACACTCAAACAAAGACACGTCCTCTGGAGGCAAAATGAACTTTAAGCATGTGGATAAGTTTAGATTCTAATTCGGTTATTTCTTTTATGTCAAGTTTTTCCTGTTCATATTTCGAGCAACCTTAAAATGAATTTATTTGGGCACAGTCACATTCACGACACATTTTTCCCAGAGTTAAGCCAGACATGACTGAAATATAACAGTTTCTTAAAATAATTAAAGAAGTAAATGCTGTGACAGAAAATTTTAATGTTTTGTCAAGAAGGCAAATGAACTCTTAGACAGAAAAAGCCATCCATCCATCCATCCATCCATCCATCCATCCATCCATCCATTTTCTGTACACTCTGGACATTCACCAGTCGTTCAGTCATCAAAAAACATGTAAAATGGAAATGACTCACATTTATTCTACAAGAACTTGTAATTTTTGTTTGTATTTGCATTGTGTTCAGCTGCATTCAGACCCCAATAGTCCACCCTTTAGTGAACAAAAACATGAGTGACTGAAATAGGAAGAAATTACCATATATATACATCAGTTCTTCATAAAAATTTACACAATTTTAAGAAAAGTCTGAGACCAGTAATGGTGTGAATTTATTTGACAAAGTTGAGCAATTTAACACACTTCAAAATGGTCAAAATGACAATTTTACTGTCAGGAGACTAAAGTAATTTTACCAAATAAATAAGCTGCTTGTATGATGCAACTTTCTCAGATTATAAATACTCCGAATAACTTATCATTCTATCTTACTACAATCTGCTGAGATCCTTCATCGCTGTGTTGAGTAGATGATTAAACATTTTGTGGAGAATGATCCCAACAACCCATTGCTTGCCTGTGAGGGTTTCCTTGTTTTACCTGATTGTGGAAGACAAACATTCCTCCTAATTTCCTTCACATATCTGCACATGACCTGCTGTTTTACTGTTGATGTTGCATGTTTCTCTCATTACTCCTTCTGTTTGTTTCTTCATTACCTCTCAGTGGTCCTATTTCAGTCAAAGTTTCAGCAGGGTAACGAGTGGAAGTAGAGTAGATTAAAAGTTGATTAGATAACACTGAAAATAGTATCTCACTGCGGGATACCTGCTGTTTTTTCAGAGCTCACCTTCTTGCCTCCACTCTGTTTTCTTCTCCCTTGCTGCCCTGTTTCTTCTTCCATTTCTCTCCCTTCTGTTCTTCTGTCCTCACTTTGTCAGTTCTTTTCTTTTTCTGTCTGCCATGTGTTAAGAATGGACTTTCTGCTGGAATTTAAAACTAAATCAGTCACACCTTTTCTTCCAAGGTCGTCCTGTATTATGGCTGCATACATCTTTCTGTCAACACTGACCAGCTTAATTGCTCAAAAGTATTGCCACAGCATGACACATTAACCATTGTTTTGTCATGAATATGGCATGTTTATGGTTTGTTTGCTTTTATATTAAACTGTTATATCCAGATTGATCATTTGGAAACTGATTCCTATTTATATTGAAGATCTGACCAGGAAAGGGTTGCTAGACTGTGGTACTTTTCTGCCACACAGGCAACTTATCAATTAACCTGAAGGCATCTGACCAGAAGACTGTCCTCCATGTCTCCTGCATGGTTGTGGCACTCAACAGACAAGACTTCTCTTGTGGTTTGTGGTTTATTTCAGTACTGCTTTATACTTCCCAAACTTCAAGACAGGCCACATTTCTTTAGATCATGACAAAAAAAAGTCATCCAGTCTGGTTAAATGTAGGAGCATATGATTTCCAGAAATTGTGAGATAGCTTTTCCTCACAATTTGTGGAGAAAGTAGAAAAGGCTTACAGTTTTTTTAATATATGAAAGGCACTTTAAAGATTATTGTAACCACTTTTGCTTTGTTGTCACAGTAGCCATCAATGAAATCAAGTGAAACTTCAGCCGTCCTTCTACCCAGAGTTCTGTCGGTTTAGACATGATCAAATCCATTTTGTGAAATAAAGGTCGCAGTTCTGCTGAAAGTTAACTTGCTTTAAACATGACAGCTAAGTTGGATGGTTGAAACGGGTCAATAACAGCTACTGCTAAATGAAAAAGACATATTAAAGGTTTAATTTCCAAAGCTTTGCAGGCCTTGAAGAAGGTTAATAGGACTAGGATTGTGGGAAGAGTGATGGGGAATGAACAATCCAGAAAGAAAAAAAAAAAACAATGGAAAAGGCCAGGAGCTTTAATACTGAGGCGAGGGTGGAAATTGACAAAGGGTCCAAATTAACTAATCAGATGCAATGTGGAACAGCTGTGGCTGAACTGAAGGAAAGTGAGGAAAGAAGATCTAATGAACAAGGGAGCTAAACTAAGACTCAACGGATCTACAAACCAAAGCAGCAAAGGCCCGTCAATAATGAAAGATAAATACCTTTCAATGTACAAGGATCAGAACATGGGTATAAACTATGATGGGAAATACAATTGGTCAACTAAATAAATTATATTTGCACCAATAATGAGCAGAGTGAATGAACTGAATATGCCATGATCTATCAAACATAAATAAGCAACAATGACTGTGACCAGTCGTGGTACTTTAGATAAACAGGAAGTAGAGAAACTGCAGAATAGCCTCACTGATAAACTCAAAGTGATGCCAGAAAGAGATTGCAAAGAGAGCTGCAGAGGGAATGAAGTCTAGAGAGGGATAGATATGTGAATGCAAACACCAAGCAACTTATCTCTTCAAGAAACAAAGATAAAGGACAGGAGACAGGCAGTTGGTGAGAGACTGAATCAGATAGGAGAAAAGAAAAATGCGGGACAGAAGCAAGAGCTATAAAACGGTTTAAAAAGGTAGAAGTAGGAAGAATTAAAGAAGAGGGGAATGCTAATCAGTGAGGCATGTTGTTAAAGTCTCCTGTGTTTCAGCATTGTGTGGTTGTGTTCATATAGGAGTGTGTGTGCTGGAGTGCTTGCATGCATGTGTGCACACGTATATTTTTAGCTCTGATGATGAAGCTTAGTGCATCTGGTACCCCTAGCCCTTGGGACACCAGAGTAGCCACACACAGACATACTCCCAGAAATTCTTACCATATTTCAAACACACTTTCTCCTGTCACACTCCCACACATACATACACTGGCCGATCTGTCGCCTAAAGGTAGAGCACACACTGTGATGGATACAATCACCCATGTAACACAATCACTTAGGAGCGGCATGCATGACAAAACAAGACATGTTCTAGTTTTCACATGGAGAATAGGAATACTCGCGCACACTGTGTCACAGTTTTGTCGTGACAAAGCCCAGTAAAGGTGGAAAAACAAATTTATTGTTTCTCTCTTTCGCTCTGGTTGGTGCTGCTGTTATTCCTTTCTGCCTGTCATGAGTGTCATCTCTGTGTTGCTGAGAAAAGATGTAAAAGACAACACTACACCTCAAGGTCAAATTCACCATTTGAGCCATCCCTGAATCAAACAAAAAGAGCAGGAAATACTTCAGCAGCATATTTGTCTTCTAGATAAAGTAGCACTTTCAAAATCATCTAACAATGTAGTGCTTTTATTTTTAGCAATAAGAAATGCAGTTCTGCTTTTAGTATCTAGCTCTGCATTCAATCATTTCAGATATTCTTAAACGTAGCATTGATTACACATCTTCTGAGAAGGAGCATATGCTTACGAGTTGATTGCAGTTTAGCTCTCTAGGTATTGTGCATATTGCTATTATTAAAAAAGAAAATCTTTAAGGGAATCCAAATATGTTTCTGTGTCGTCATCATTTACAATAAAGACAAACAGTGATTGAAGATCGTCTGACCCTTTAGACAGATCTGCAGTATCAGAGTCTGAACCACTGTGTTCATATTGTGCATTTGTGCTCTGTACCTTAAGATTTCAGAGTTGCTGCTTACCTTTGTCAAGATAGTTCCTTTTTATTTTACTTTAGTGTTCTAGATTGCCATACAAGAACTCAAACAAATTGGGAGAAATAAGAATAGAATAGAATAGAATAGAATAGAATTCAACTTTATTGTCATTGCAATGTCACATGTACAAGCAACGAAATGTAGTTTGCATCTATCCAGAAGTGCTATACATGATATAAATATTTATAAACAGATGTATGAAGATATAAACAGAATAATATTGACGTGCTATAAATAAAATGTTTTGTACAATATAAATATAGATGAGAGCTATGTACATACTATACAAATTACACAGATTATACAGAATATACAGGAATATGAAGAATGGATTGTATATATATTAGTTGTTTTATAATACAGGATAAATAATGGGAAATTAGATTTACAGATTATATAAAGATTGTATGTGTATGTGTGTGAGGGGAACAGTCCAGGGATGGGGGGGACAGTCCTTATAGTTTGTGTCAGGAGGCGTTCAGGAGCGTGACAGCTGTGGGGAAGAAGCTGTTCCGGTGCCTGGTGGTTCTGGTCCGTAGGCTTCTGTAACGCCTCCCAGAGGGCAGGAGAGAGAAGAGTGTGTGTGCAGGGTGAGTCAAGTCCTTGGTGATTTTGCCGGCCCTTTTTCAGACACCGCTTCCTGTAGATGTCATTGATGGCAGGAAGCGATGCCCCGGCGATGTGCTGGGCAGTTTTCACCACCCTTTGCAGCGCCTTCCGGGTCGGAGACAGAGCAGTTTCCCGCACCAAACTGTGATGCAGTTGGTGAGGATGCTCTCAATGGTGCAGCGGTAAAAGTTGGTGAGGATCTCTGAGGACAAGTGGTTCTTCCTCAAGGTCCTCATGAAGAAGAGGCGCTGGTGCGCCTTCTTGATGAGTTTGGAGCAGTTGGTCGTCCAGGTCAGGTCCTCGGAGATGTGGACTCCCAGGAACTTAAAGCTGTTCACACGCTCCACCGCTATTCCCTTGATGTGGATGGGTGGGTGGAGGTCAGCGTTCCTCCTGAAGTCCACGATGAGCTCCTTGGTCTTCTCGGTGTTCAGCTGCAGGTAGTTCTTGTCGCACCACTCAGCCAGACGGTCCACCTCCTCCTGTAGGCGGCCTCATCGTTGTCTCTGATGAGGCCGATCACCGTGATGTCATCGGCAAACTTGATGATGGCATTAGAGCCATGAACAGGTCTGCAATCGTGGGTGAAGAGAGAGTAGAGGAAGGGACTCATCACACAGCCTTGTGGCACTCCGGTGTTTATGATGATGGTGGATGAGAAGTGATTGTCCAGCCGGACGTGTTGGGGTCGACTGGTCAGGAAGTCGAGCAACCAGTTGCACATGAGTGAACTGATGCCGAGGTCTGTGAGTTTGGTAATGAGTTGTGATGGAATGACAGTGTTAAATGCTGAACTAAAGTCTAAGAACAGCATTCTGGCATAAGTGTTCTTGTTGTCGAGGTGAGAAAGAACAGAGTGCAGTGCTATGGAGACTGCATCCTCTGTGCTCCTATTCTGCCTGTATGCAAATTGGTGGGGATCCAGTGTGGGGGGGGTAGACAGGATCTGAGGTGTGCTAGGACCAGCCGCTCCAAGCACTTGGTGATGATGGGAGTGAGGGCTACCGGACGATAGTCATTGAGTCTGGTCGGGTTGGAATTCTTAGGAATTGGGACGATGGAGGTAGACTTGAAGCAGGTCGGTACCACGGCGCGGGCCAGGGACAGGTTGAAAATGTCCGTCAGCACTCCTGCCAGCTCCCCCAGAGCACGCTCTGAGGACACGACCAGGTATGCCATCAGGACCCGCAGCCTTGTTGGATTTAATCCTGCTCAGAGCCGCTTCTACGTCAGAGGAGAGGAGAGTCAGTGGCTGTTGATCTGGGGGTGGTGGCTGTCTTAGTTGCAGTTGTAGTGTTCCTCTCTCAAAACGAGCATAGAAGTTATTAAGCTCGTTGAGGAAGGAGACATCAGCAGAGGCAGTGGAGGTGTTGGAGTTCTTGTAATCTGTGAGAATCTGAAGGCCTTGCCACATGCGCCGGGGGTTGGAGTTGGAGAAGTGATCCTCCACCTTACTTTTTGTAGTGGTGTTTGGCCTTCTTGATTCCCCTCTTCAGCTCAGCCCTGGCTGCACTGTAGGTCTGTGCATCCCCTGTCCTGAAGGCGATGTTACGGGCCTTCAGCAGGAGACGAACGCCTAGGTTCATCCAGGGCTTCTGGTTGGGGGTACATGGTGAGGCGTTTCTGGATGGTGACACAGTCTATGGTGGTGGAGATGTGGTCCAGTACAGATGAGGCGTACTGATCCAAGTCTGTGTGGTGGAAAGTATTCCAATCTGTATTCCTGAACTGGTCCTGGAGCACAGCGTCTGAGCCCTCTGGCCACACCTTTACTGTCCTCACAGTGGGTTTCACACGTTGGATGAGTGGTGAGTACCGCGGTGTGAGGAACAAGGAGAGATGGTCTGATTGTCCAATGTGGGGGAGGGGTGTCGCCTTGTAAGCTCCAGCCAGATTGGAGTAGACATGGTCCAGGGTCTTGTCTCCTCTGGTGTGGCAGGAGACGTGTTGGTGGAATCTGGGGAGGACTGTCTTCAAGTTGGAGTGGTTGAAGTCACCCGCAACAATAAAAGCAGCCTCGGGGTGTTTAGTTTGGTGTTTGCTAATGGCCGCATAGAGTTCTTTCATGGCTAGCTTGGCATTAGCATCCGGGGGGGTGTACACAGCAGTGACAATAATCGAAGTGAATTCCCTTGGGAGGTAATAAGGTCTGCATTTGATCATTAAAAACTCCACATTCTGTGAGCAGTGACTCTCGGTAATAGCAGAGTCTGTGCACCAAGCTTTGTTGATATAAATGCACAAACCTCCGCCTCTGGTCTTACCGAGTCATCTGCTATCCTGTCGGCTCGGTGTGTATGGCGTCCAGTTAACTGGATAGCATTGTCCGGGCAGCTGTTGTTTAGCCATGTTTCGGTGAAAACCATGACATTTGAGTCCATAATCCGTCTGTCACTAGTGATGGACAGACGTAACTCGTCCATTTTATTGGCCAGAGAACGGACATTGGCGAGGAAAATGCTCGGTAAAGGGAGCCGGTGTGGTGTTAGCTTTAGCTTAGCTCGCACCCTCCACGCTTACCCCCGCCTTTGTTTACGTTCTCGTCTCCGCCTACGTGCACTTCCGCCCAGTTGAGAGAAGTGGGCCGCCTCCGGTGTTCTGGAGATCTCTGGGATAAGTCTGAGATCGGCGATAAAAGTGTCAGGATTGTAGCTCCAAAGGTCCAAAAGTTCTTGTCTGCTGTAGCACTGCAATGCGGTGCAGTTCTTGAAAAAAAGTCCGATGAGAAATAGGTAAAAAACCACTAAATAGCAGGTCCTGGAGAGACACTGAGCCTCGCGTTGTTCACGCGCCGCCATCTTGGTCATTAGTGAAACTAATAGTCAAATCTTTCTACTCAAGTCTCAGACTGGTATGCAATGTGGCCTTCAATATTTTATCCCAGGAAGCTTCACCATGTGTCAAAGGGTAAACCTTGACTCAAACTCAGACGTTCCCTCCTGTGACTCAGCATATTGTTCATTAAAAAACCCTGAGATTATAGGCATCCTCTGGTTTCTAGTGATATAAATCTTCTGGCAATGAGTTTAAATTTGAATGACACATTGCTAATATGATCACGTTTCACAAGAACCGGGCAAAAAGAGAAGTTTTGCGGTTTCAATATTGAATAGAAAGCAGTAACTGACAGTGATGTGGAAGAGCACTCTACTTATGGCACGTTTTAGCATTCACAAGAAAAAAAGAAAAGCTAAAATGCCACCTCTGTTCCCCCTTTCTATCCAATCATCCTCAACCCGAATGTCCCAAGCTGTCTAAACTTCATCTTTGCTTCAGAGTTTTAGCTGTTAGTGTCATCCCAAAGGGGACACTGAGAGAGAGAGATGGGAGGCGGGTTGGGATGAAGGGTGTTAGTGTGAAAAGCTAGCATTCCCCAACACACAGTGATGACTGTGTAAGTATGCTTATTACACTTTTTTCAGTCTGGATCTTCTTGGAGTTTGAATGGAGTACAGATGTGACCTTCAAACCTCAGCTATTGCGTAGGAGCAATATGTGGAGATTTTAATGCTGAAGAATTCGTGCAAAACATTTGGCTAGACTTGTTCATGCAGTATTCTGCAAAAGTGTTCATACTTTTTGATATTTTTAACACATTAACATGCTACAGCCAAAAAGGTTGATGTATGTTAGAGATCTTCGTGATAAACGAAAAATAAAAATTTGTGAAGTGGGAATGTTTTTTTTTTTTTCAATCTATTTTTAAAAATAAAAAATGTGGTGCGCATTTTTATTCCTCTTCTTTTCTCTGACCTTGAAAATAATGTACAGTCTAATTGGATGACTTCAAAACTCAACTATTTAGTAAATGGAGTCCACCAGAGTGTACTTTAACGTGTGTTTGGAAATAAATATGCATCATCCTAAAATATTTAACCGTCCCCACCATAAAACATGGTGGTGATGGGATTATGCTGTTATTTCTTTCAGAAGGGACAAAATCTGGTCAGAGTTGACTGAAAGATGATTTGAGCATGAAACTTTTGCAAGGCATTTTGCATAGTGTCCCAATCTACTGAGAGCTTTGCATGTTATTGATGATATTGATGCAAAATCAGATAATGAAGCCAAATTCTTATTGGGGATACGTCAAGTATGCCAGCGCATTTGAGACCTGTAGCACTGCTGTATCCATCCATACACCCACTGAGCAGTGTTGGCACATTCAAACCTTCGGTCTGTAGGGCTTCAGTGATCCACTTATTATTTTCACTGATGTACAATTTGTTTCTAAGCCAACAAACCACCTACAGACTGTGGTCTGGCAATTCTAGCTCATTAAATGCTTTCAGTTCTGTGGCACAAAATTAACTCAGCAGGGCAGCTCTGTTTCATGCAACAAACAACCAGCTCTCTTTTGGCTTATAAACTTCTAAATGGATGCCTTATTTATTGGTGCAAGTGCTTGTTTAATAGTATCGCCATTTCTTCATGTTTAAAAATGTTTGCACACATTCTGGTGTGATACTTTGTCAGAGTGCAAATTGACTGTACATTTTAAACTGAGTTATAACATATGAAAAAAAATTAACCCTTGATAATTTTACATGGTGTTTAATAAACTTGTTTGAAGTGCACATGAGTGTGAGTCACATGCACTGTAATTTTAACTATACATAAATCACGACATATTTCCATGTGCATTTATTGTGCGTTTGCCTTGGTGTGTTTACGCAGTGATCTAGTTTTTTCTGTGTGTATTCCTCCATGTCTCTGTATGTTTGGAGTTGTCAGTCTGCCTGTTTGGATGGATGTCTCAGCTGGTGAAGCAGAGCAACATCACACATAACTCAGACAGGACTCAGCTCGTTTTGACAGAAGGGGGAACGATGGGATGGAAGGGAGAGGGGAAAAAGTGTCTTTAAACAGAAAGTCAAATATTGAATTATTTTTGCGACTGTTTTTGTTCTGAAGGAGACAATAATAAATGCAGGTATTCGAACTTTATGCAACATGTGCTCCTCAATTGTACAAGCATACGTCATCCACAAAACCAACACTGCTGAAGCTTTTAATGATGATTTTAATTTCCAACTCAATCGTAGCTTTTCCTCTGACTGCTCAGCTCTTGCTCTGCTTTGGTTTGATCCATCATATTTCGTACTAAGAAAAATAATTCTGCTTCTTCTTGGTTGTCAGAAGTAAAGCATGTTCCCTAAAATATGCAAGGATTTTATTTTAAAATGTAAGAAAACAATCTTCTCTGCTCTACAGAAGGATCCATGGATAATAGATGTGGAGAACTTCTTCTGCAAACTACAACATAGAAACATATGTGTTAATCTTAAAGATTAAATGAAGATATATTTTCCAAAATATCAAAAATAAATGCCATTTTGAGCCAACTAACGTGTGATTTACATGCAATCAAAGCTGGCAAAAAGGAAATGAATATTCAGAGTTTTTAAAGAAACAAGATGCTAAAGAGTAAAAAGCAGGAGCTTTATCCCGTTCATGGAGGAGTCTGGGGAATCCTTGCACAAAAGCTTACACACACACTTTGCATACACACACATTTGCTGAGCTCGACTTTAGCCATTTCAAATGCAATTTCCACTTTCTGAGCTCTACCTGCTTCATCCCAATGTACCTTCGTACTAACCGTGCATTACATCAGCTCTGGGAGGAGTGCCTGGACCTCATGGTGTGTGTGCATGAAGGTAGAAGGAAGTGGGAGGAAAAACTGGGAGGCTGAGAGCCAGTTTTGGCTGCAGCGTAGAGGGTCTTTTTAAAAAGACATTCTGAGTGCAAGACTTGTCTCTTTTAATAAGAAAAAAAAACACAATTAAGAACACTACCACGGATAAACAAGCTCAGTTAACTCACAGGAGCAGATGCCGAGTTCATTGTGCAACCACTGTTTGAAATTATAGTGGATTATTATGTATTTTCATAAAACATCTTGTGAGCCTCAATTCAGCAATACACTTTAAAAGCTAATGTTTCCACAGGGGGGGTCTTTGGAAGTTCAGATGGGGCAAATATGTCTAAACGAGTCATGGAGAAGATGTCAGAGCCTAGGCTTATTTAAAAAGAGGAATACCAGGGGAATACGCCATGCAGAGTTCTTTGTAAAAAATTTAAAAACACTGTTCTTCCAACTATTTTAACGTGTCATGGTTGCTTCTTGTCAAAGAAAAACATTTGTGTATTTGCATTTGTTAGCGATGACGTGGAGGATCTTTAAGTTCACTCCGGTAATTTTATTTAGTGATTGGTTCATAATTTGTAGTTAAACAGCTCGTCACCTAGCGACATGGATTTATTGGGATATTAAATGTTTGCTCTCTTTTTCAGAATAATCCAACAAGCATATGTACACATGGCAACTCACACTTCTGATTGTACAATACTGAAAATATATAATTTTTTAAAATATATAAAACCCAATGTGACTGCATTTATACAGTCTGGCATCAATGATTAATTCACTTTTTTTCCCATGTTAAAAAAACCTAAACCAATAATTCTTGGAGAAGATATCCAGTTTTGGTCCTTGGTGGCCAATGTGTTGTGCTTGTTTTGGATTTGAATAAAATAGCCAACTTGTCTCTGTAACCTGTCTGATGTTTAATAGAAACAAATTCAGTAGAAAGTGAGACAGACATTGAAAATCCTTTGTTGCAGTTTTGTTGTGGTTTCTAATTTGGATAGTGAGTCAGTTATTGTTTCTTCTCATGCAATCATCTTTCTTCCAGCAAGCATATTTACTGAGCTAAAAAATGGAGTTGTAATTTCAACCAAACATATTTCCTTTCCTCGGGAAGCTCAAATATGGCTCCAATGAGGTGATTCTAAGGTGTGTCTGGAGTGCAGTAAAACACTCATCTGAACAGTTGGGACATGGATTTAGGGATATTGCTGTAAGGAATGAGACAGTTCAGTTGCAATGCTGTGAGACTGGTGTCATTAAATTTATTTATTTTGGTTCTTTCATTGGCAGACTCCAAGTCCTCGTGACACGGTGCTATTTTTCAGATCGTAATCTTCACTATTTATAGAGATAATTGCGAGGCTCTGACTAAAACTTTGTTGTTCATTGACTATGTTGGGCTGTGGACACATGGACGTTTAAATGTTTTTGTGATTTATGTGTGACGAGATGGAAGTTGTGCATCGTTGCTTATGCAATCACAGTCTTGTATGTAGACAGGCAGTTAAAAGTTGAAATAATGTGCAGGAACACTAGCAATCTCTGTTTTTATTTATGTTCTGGATTGATGCGTTGTTTGATTTGTTGAGGAAGCGCTATAATTGGACAGAGTGTTTGACTCACGGTCGCTACATGTTTCAGAGGGAATCCCTTTCATCATTTCATCGCTCATCTAACACATCCCTACTCTTTTATTGTCTTGTTCTCTTGTTTTTTCTTTTATATCCTCTCTGTCATTGCCCCCTTCATTCTCACTCTTCTGCTTTGTCTTTGTTCCATTTTTCTATTTTTCTTCTTTTCTTATTCGTGCCTCTTCTCGTTCCACCACCTCCGTCTCTTTCTTTGCAGCTTGCCTATCTGCATGTCTGTGTTTTGGCTGTGTGGGCGCCATCCTGTCAAAACCTGCTGTGTGTATACGGATGTGTGTATCGTTGTTCCTTTGCTTTCTGCACTTACTGTGGTTGTGTTTTCTGTTTTTTGTGTGTCTAAATTACCTTGATTATTGAGTTGTGTATGGTTCAGTTTTGGTGATTGCTCCGATTCCTCTTGTTTTAAGTAGCTGTTTGTGTTTGCATTCCAGTGTATGTCTCTGTTTTGTCAGTATGTGTGTTTTCTATGCATGTCTTTGCATCTTTGGGTTATGTTAAGATATTTGCGTGCCAGCACATCTTTTTCTGCATTCTGGCATCCCACTGGCAGAAATAAATCTTAGTTTTCTTCCTTTTTCAGGAAGAATAAATATCCACAGCTTCGATCGACAGCTATCCAGAAACAGAGTTTTATTTTACCACGCCTAATCAATGCACCCTTTAACATGAGGGATGACTTACAGATTCACAAACAGATGCACACATGGAAGAAAAATGGCTTTGAGATTTTCCTAGCCGCAGGTTTAGCTTTTCAAATGGAGTCAAGTTAGGATAGTACTACCAAGTGGCCTTTATCTTGCTTCCCACTGTTTCCTCCTCCTATCTTGTTGGAAATTTTTCTAAGATGCACTTTTCACTTGACACAAGAGCTTCATCCTTGTGAAATGACACATATTTATGCATGACTTTATGGTGTTAAAGCTGTTTATATTTAAAAGCTCACAACCATTTGGGCCTGAAATATCATTTTTTAAGTAATAAAATATTTCACACGTCAAGGTGTATTTCTACTACTTCCTGGGATTTTTTGATGAGCTTGCTTTTTGCAAAGTTCATACTTTTTCTTTTATATTACCTCAGGTAAGTATATGTGGGGCAGAAAAATTTGAGTTACATCCTCAAACAATTGGGAAATCTACTCATACATTGATAATTGGTGACAAGCAATGAGATCACAACTATAACGGGATGCCAGTCAGTGTGCCCAAACAACAAAACACTGCTTTACAGGGTGTAATATGAGATATGAACCATACTGTATGCATTTAATATTCCTGATTTTAACTTGGATGTTTTCAATGATGCTCTGAAATGCATCTTTAAGGGATCCATAGTAACTAGATTCATGAGTTTGTGGGTGATAACTTCTGCATGTTACTGTGGTGCATGTGTGCATTCAGCCTTTGCTATACACAAGTTATACTTCAGCAGTGTGTTTATGCTAGAAGATGCTCCCCTTGGTGCCTTTGTATGTCAGTATAATGAACAGTTTTTGTCAGTATTGCCATAGCAACTTGAGCTCATGCAGAGGGTGGCACTATCACAGAGTGAGGGGGGAAAAAAAACTTGGTACTCAGTTTTTTTGTTGGGAGGAAATGAACTGTTTCAGGAATACCACTTAAATTTTTTGTTTCCTCTATTTGTGAATCTCTTCCACTGCACCTGTGCTCACTTTACTCTTTTGCCAAAGGTTTGCTCGAAGTGGAGAAAACATCAAGTCATCTATCCATTTTCCTATGCAGTGATGTGAATTTGGGAATCATGAAAATATAGCTCCCATATTAAACATCAAAGCTTTCTCAATTAACAGATCTGTTAATTATGTCACAAAATTTTACTGTACTATAATTGATACCATAATACCAAGGTAACTTTGAACTTATAAAGCAATGCTACAGTCAATGCACAACTACGCCCTCTTTTGAAGAAGTGACCAAAGTCACTTGATCCACAAGGGAAAAAAGAATTTTAGCTTTCAAGTCAGTAATAAAGTGTACACTATTCTTTTGGTGTTTCGATTGCTTGTTTGCGTACTTTTGACAAATGTAATAACTATGATAATTCTTTTCCTAAAATCAGTGGCCGTTGTAGAAAGCGTGCCTCTTTAATGTCACGTGGAGGACAGGGGTAGTATCTGTGAAGTTGCAGATTGGAATGAATATTCAAGGCATAAACAGCTTTCAAAGGACACATGAAGATAAGACATCAAATGCAGCCTTTGAAAGACACTCATAATGTAGAATAGCATATGTTGCTATTGTAAACCAGAAGATTAAGTTGGTGTTTACGCTCAGTGTTTTGACATGCATATCTACATATCTAAACCACAGTTTAGATATATATTCAAACTGAACGACATCTTTGAAATTAAACTTAAAGGATGTATTCTTCCCAGTTCATGATTTAAAGTAAGAGTATAATGCATAATGATGATGTTTCACATAACTGACAGGAAAAGTAAAGCAGAAAAAGGTTGTCTACAAGAGAACAGCTCTGGGGAAGCATGTCATTCTAATTCTATGGAATACCGATGCATTGAACATCAGCTTCTATTTTAGGCACAGTAACCCCATTTTTTAACATAATGAACAGCTGCTGGTCATATCCTGAGGAAATGCCGTCTGCAAAACGTGGACTGTGCTATTTCAGCAAGTTAATAAATACATGGTGTGATAAATATGAATTGTGCTGCTCTCTAAAGCCCAGTTGTCCATGTTGGCCTGAAATGCTGGAATATCATAGATATTGAAGCTTCATGGTCCATAATTTTCATCATCCTGTTCTGGTCATCTCCTCTCCTGGAACACTAAGTGGCCAAACTCTCTCATTAAAGCAGGCGATGAGAGGGAGCATTCTGCAACCACAAACCTCGTGACCTTCTCTCCACCTCTCACCATGGCTTACTCTGTCTCTGTTCCACTCAGACTCTCGTCCCTCTTTTGCCTCTCCCACTCTCACCCTGCTCTCATCCTTCTGTTCATCTCGTTCTCCTCCACTTTACACAGCTATGATAATGTCGCTTAACCTCTCATCCTCTGCTCTTCCTCACTGTCCTTGTCTGAAGCTGTCATCTATTTTACACTCCTCTCACAGACACCACTCATCAAGTCTTCTATTGACTTTATCTGTTGGATGCTGAATGAACTTCTCAAAAGATGTTTTAAGTTTAGTCATTTTTTTCTAATTTATTTTAAAGTTACACCCAGACTTTAGTTTTTCATCAGATATTTTTGATGGGACTACATAGAAATTAAATGTGATGCAAAACTGGAGGTTATTGCCCTATTTTCTAGTTAATTAAGTTGAAATCCAGAAAATGTAGGTCTTAATTTTAGGAATAATGTCTTTATCAGCAGAGGAATGGTAAAATACCTCTGGTGTATTACAACCCCAGCTTGTCCTTTCATGTAGCAAAACAGACATGTGCATCACAATACAAGATTCTTTGGTATAATTTGTAAAGTTGTAGTAAAGTACTGTTCATTTAAAGTTTAAACATATTTTTCATTTAATTTATTAAATAATACACAACATATTTGCATAAAATTGCTCCTTGGAAAGACACAATACTCTTTCAGATGCCATCTGTCTGAAATGCTGCTTGTAATTTTTTCCCTCTAATTGAAGGCATCATGACAAAAACTCAGAAAGCCGCTGTGAGAGACTGACGGACAATGGGAAGCAGAAACATTGAGCTGAAAATGGAGGTCATTCTGATCAAATACACTTTTCAAGAAAAACTTCATTGGTGACGAGGGGAAAAAAGGATAGAGATTAAATCCAGACATGACTTTCAAACTGGATTTTTAAAATAAGGAAAAACTGAAAGGCCAAAACTGAAGTGGAAATGGCAAACACATAGTTTTTGATATTTGGCTGGAGGCATGCCATTAAAGTGAAGCTTGGAAGCTGAGGGACAAAAGTTGTCTCTAAAATGTTAGGAAAAGAACTGCAAAAGTAAAAAGAATGTCCTTTAAGAATGATGCTATTACAAAAAAAAAAGATGATAAACATAAGCAGCAGTTTATCTTTCCCCAAGTAAAATGTGGCTTGAGGCTTGATGTGTCAAATGGATAATTTCCATATCTTGCAAAAAGGGAACAACTTCTTGTCAGATTACAGCACTGACATTAACAACATTTTCTCATTGAGTTTGCCAACAGTCAGATATGCAGGACCCCAGGATCTGTGCTTATCTTAGCTGGTTTTAAATATTCCCGATAAAAATGTACGATGAGGTGAAAGTATTCTCTGTCTGCTTAGATTTGTTGACTTCTATGTTGTGGAACAAAGGCAAAGGAGACCGCTCATGCATAAGTCTTAGACCTGATTTCATGTGACATTTAGAGTCTTATGACATAGTTTCCATGGAAATCGCAACAGGTGCTGTCCATATTTTTAACCATTCATTTCTCTTCATATGCATTATAAAGTTCCCTGTTTTCCAACTACTTCCTAACACATTACTGCCATCATCATATTTTTGTCATTATACATACAAACCCTATGGAAATTTTAAAGGCTTTTGTCTACATTATTTCTGTCTGCTGGGGCTTTCAGTGGGAAGACGCAGTCTTAGTTGTGACTGACATGACTGGCAATAAGCTGGAGGCAAGTCTTACATCTAATCGGTGTAGCTGACTAGAGGCTCTTGATTCACTTCACTTCCAATTATTCGATAATGCAGAGGGGGTAAGATACAGCAGAATAGCAGCTTAGTGCAAACAGGAATAAATGATGTCTTAAGGCTGTCTGCTACAGGAACAAACAGCAGAGTCTACATATATCAGTTAAGATTAATAGCATGGACCCCAAAAATTATTTCCCTGAATCAGGTAATGAATTACTTGCCTCTTTTCAAATGTGTCAAACATCTCCACCTTCTACTTAAAATGTGATGGTTGTTTTTCCTACAGAAAATGGGCCACTGTCCATTGTGCCCCTGGTTGCTGTGTGTTAATCAGCTTATTTTTTGCTCTCCAAAAGGGAGACAGCAAGCCTTCTGTCCAATAAGAAAGTGCTGGGAAATCACAACCATAACACTTTTTTACTTTTTTCTTTCATTCCGTCTCGCACATTTTGCTTTGCTCCTCAAGACCAAGTTCTTATAACTCTTCTGGTATTTTTTGGCTTTGCATCATTCTCTCTTCTTATGTTTTCACCCATCTATCCCAAAGAAAAGAAGCAGTAGTTGAGAAAAACATTAAGGTGCACATTTTGACGTTCTGTGAACCTGGGGTTAATGGGCTATAGTGGGTGGAAGGATTAATGGAAATAGAGAAAAATGGAGAGGTGTAGAGTTAGGAAATAAAGGAAAATGAGGCAACCGCCAGTAAAACAAGGGAAAACAGAGAGTAAGCCTTTAGCGTTTGTATGCTGTGATTTCTGATATGCCCCTTCCACACAACCTCTCCATTGCAGGACTGCTCCTCTATCATGCTGCACAGTTTTTGTGAAACTGTGCAGATTATCATAGCTGAAGCTTAACCCCCTTCTGTATGAATGAGGAAGTCTGCATAGCAGGGCACTGGAGCCTCTAACTTCAGAATGCTGGCTCTATGTCTGAAAGCTCAAATTCCAATAGCATAACACCAGGTCACCTGCTCTGTGTGGCTCTAAAGGTGAGGAAGCGCTGCATGATGATGGGGATAATTTAAAAACCATTATAGGATGATACCTGTGTGGGAAAGGTCGCTATGATATTTTATTATATGGACTTCTTAGCGCAGAAACGTGTAGGTGAATGTGGTGATAAGTGTTTGCACTGGGCACGTTGAAATGAAAAGGTGCGAGTCAAGTGTGCGCGCTCAGAAATGAAAAACCTTCAAAGGCCACATTAGCAAGTGCCTTAAAAGCCAAGTGTCAGCTTTTCATATTCTGTTAGTCGCACCACACATATTCCAGATAAACCCAAGTACATAAAAGATGTTACACAGCTTTAATCACACAGCTTGATAGTTTGTGTGTGTGTGGGTGTGTGTGTGTGTGTGTGTGTGTGCGCATGTACGTGCTTTTTCAAGGCCTCTAATAGCTTACTCTTCCACAGTAATAGATCTGTCATTCAGCACAAAAATAATGGGGTGCACACACATTTGTACAAATTTCCAAGAATTTTACTTTATCACTGACTTGCAAATAAACGCACACAAATTCACACACACACTCAAAAGCCCCTTTGTAACATTATCAAGCTGTCACACTTCCAAATTGAGGCATGTGTTTTCATCACTGTCGCATTTTTTTTAATTGGTATGTTAAGATTACACACCCTGCTACACATACACTCACACACGCACACGCATGCGTTCACAATCACATATGAATTGTATAAATGTAATTCATGTATTAAGGATTAGGTCACAAGCTGTCACATTTCCTCTCCAGTTATAATTAAGGGTTATGTAACACAATGCTGCCAAGCACACTTTAGGGACTCGTGCACATCTCATTTTGAGTTGTACACACACTTGTGAGCACTTTGATGGACCACACACACACATGCATATCGGGAGCTCTGCATACTTGCAGAAGCAAACAAATGTACAAACTGTTGAATGAGAGCAGATGCAGTGTACGCTGCCTTTGGGTTAAAAAAGTCAAAAAGCATGTGAATTATTTAAACAATGCCATGGAAGAAGAGAACACTCAGTCTTGTTAACATTTATAAAGAAGTGTTACAATGCTATTGTGGCTTTCTAACACTGTAAAACTATTCTTTAGCTAACATGGGTAAAAGAAGCAATGCATGATTGTCATGGTTTTAGTCACTACAGAGAGAAAAAAAAAATCTTACTATCTCGTTTAAAAAAGTTACAAGAGTCAAACCGGAATGTTTCTCTAAAGAGCCATTAACCATCGTATAAAATTTAAATGTAGAACTGCATATTGGGTCCCAGTGCTGCCTCTGGAGCTTTTTTATTTAGTTTATTTAGTTGAATCAATTTCTGGCTTAAAACAGAAAGTGTTTAAGTACGGAATCAGACAAACATAAGCATAAATGTAATCAACTTTTGTCGATGTAATGCCTTAATGTTGTAGTTTTGTATAAATCAAATTGAATGAAACAAAGCAAAAACTGTTTAATTCCTGGTAAAACTTTAACTTCACCAAAATTACAACCACATCACAGGACTACATTTCAACATTTTGGCAAAAGGTAGTTAACTGAAGGTGAGAAACTTTAGGCCATTGTTATATCGGCTCAGTCACACAAAGATATCTGCAGAGAATACTTCCAGACAAGGGTCTAATAAAGTTAACAAAATCTAACGCACGCTGTGCACAAATTGGGCCTTGGGACAAACTCTGCACCTTACATTTATGTATAATGAAAAAAAAAATCCAATCCCCAATTTTTTCCTTTTTTTGGCAAGTTCATCTTGTAACTTTAACCTGCGATTACTTATTTCACTGGGCATACGTTTGATTCAGCACAGTGGTCGATTTCTATTACAAACTTTTAATGGCCTCTAAACTGCATAAGAATCCACATTTATCTTTCCTTCCACCACCATGTAACCACGATGGTAAGAGGAGGAAAAATCTCCAAAGGTCACTGTGGGATAACTTTAGCAAAGAGTAGCTTCTTGGGATTACAAAATGTCCAAAATAGTATGCTCCTGTTTCTCTTTCAAAGATTCTGGGATGTACAACAAACTCCAAAAAATTAGGATATTTCAGATAAATTATTCACTTTTATTTTTGAATATAAAAACTGTCAGCAGTTCATTACTATGTCTTTCAAGAGGATAATGATCCAAAACAAAATCAATCAAAGAATGTCAGACTGTCTCTTCTACTCACTGTATGAATGTACTCTGTTATATTTTTCTCAGATTTCTGTTTTATGATGCTTTACCCATCTACACCAGGAATGCTAGTAAGTGTGGAGGAGGCTGCAGACAAATGTTCTCTCTTCAAATTAAGAGATAGTACATCTATTTTTTTTTTTTGTCACATACTCTCCATTCAAAATATTATGCAGCCACACATACAACACCTAAGCTGAAATGCAGACAGATGCACAGACAAAACACATTAAACATCAAATTAAATCTATAAGTCAGCAGTTAAGGAAACAACAAAGTTCGGTCTCAACTGAAGATGACAGTATTCTATAAAACGCTAATATTCTTTGATTTAAACATGTAAAGACTTGCACCAGTTTAAAAAAAGATGATCTGCTTTTTTTTTTTTAGAAGCGATTAACCTGCAAAATACACTTTGTTTTAGTTGGCAGCGCTATAATAAACTGGATTTCGGTGTAGACGATTGGGCAAGGGAGCAAACTCTCTTCACAAACTAATGCAAAAAACAAAAATAAGGGGACTGGATGGCTGCTGTGAAACTATTTAAAAGCACTGCACAACCTTACAAAATATTTCCAGATTGGACATGTTAAGTCCCCTAAATAACCCTCTTGAAATAATTTTTTCACTGATCGGGGATCTATGAAAGAACAGAGGAATGAGAAGATGGATGGACATGAAGATAAATAGATAACTTGGCTTCCAGCCATCAGATGAGGCAATTCAGATATGTGGAACATGAATGGGAAAAAGAAGAGATGGATGTATGAATAAATGGGATTTCAGTTTGGTTCCAAGCCATGGGAATGTCGGGGAAAGAAGTAAAAAAAAATGAAATGAGGCTGACATGAAAATAGAAAGGGACATGGATAGATGATAATGGTTTTTTTCCCCATAGTTCAAAACCATGGCTTACATTGCCATAGGAGGGATGGAAATGGATAGATGAATAATGGGATTTCTGCCTAGTTTAAAGCCATTGGACTTAGCTTTGTGTTTGTTGTGTAGTGAGTGACTGAAAGCTACTTATTTGCAATACACCGCAATAAGCCAAATGTAACATTAGTTATTGACAGTATGCCTGCTCATTACTGTGACACTGCAACTCAGTCTTCCACTAAAATGGTACCTTCACAATACCTTAAACTATTAAAGGAATGCAGCCGCATTTGCAGATATTTTATCTTAAATTTGCATTTAGACATTTAAAAGCTGAGTAAAAAATGAGTATTCTGGAGATGAAAACAAAGCTATTTCACTGACATTTTCTCTTAAAATGTCAAAATCACTCATGAAACTATGTATAACCACATCAAAATGTATATATCCACCTGATATTCCAATTGGACAGGAAGATATCCAAATAATTGCATTTTCTTTTGTTTGAAGTTGCAGTGATTAGATTTTATGAAAGTAATATTCAAATGTTTCACCTATGAATAAATATTGTTTTTATGCTATATTATGCAAATAAGCTAAATTAGCAGACAGATTCCCTCGCCTCCACATGCTGAATGCTTGAAGCAAATCAAAATGATTGACATGGTTTTGAACCAATTTAAAAAACAACAACCTTCTGGGTGCTACTTTCTGACATGTAGGGTATGAAATTAGAATGTGATACGAGCCACAGGACTATGTTGGCTTTCTCTGAAACTGGCGAAAAAACTGAACTGCAGACTGTCTGATGCTGCTGGAAACATGTTACAGACCTTTGCTATGTTTTAAGCCTAAAATGAATCATTGTCTGGTTTTACAGAAAACATGCAAGTTCAAAACCAAAGAAATCTGGTGTTGTACATTGGAGAATTAAACACTTTTGCACCTTTTTCTCTCGGAGAGAAGGAGTCAATGGTATCTGTTTGCATACAAATGTAGTGTAAAATGAACTCAGAAATGATCTAGTGGCTACATTGTTTGTGCAATAATATATTTCATTGAGATAAAATCCTGTTGTACCATAGAAAGCTTTCAGGTATTTGTGATGCTCGAGCTACTCTAATGCTAAATCATTCTGTTTTTTTATATATAAAGACACTGAACTTCCTGTATGTAAAACACTGTCTTTAAACACTATCTGACTGGAAAAAAAGCATTCTTATTTTCTCATCAGACAAATATATTAGAGCACTTGTACTTCTTTGTTAAATCAAATGCACACTCTGTCACCTGTGCATGTGTGTGTCTGTGTCCTTTAGTACGCAAGTGAGTATGCGTTCATGAAAGGAAATGTAGGATTACCAGCTTGCTGTTGTGAGATAGGGTAGGATTAGGTGAGGAAGAGACGGCGGATGGGGGAGAGCAAAGGCAGGGGGTGTGACAGGAGCTAAGATAGAGAAACAAAGAGATAGATGGGTGACAGTCAGTGGGAGGAAGAACACTAAAAAAGATCAAGCTGGGATGGCCGTTTAAAATGAGAGAGAATATAAAAGCTAGCAAGGGAGAAACAAATAAAGGGGATATTTGCCAGTAATTATTACTGATAAACATACAGCATGAGCCAAGTCATTACTGAACAATCATCTACCTGTAATGTGTTTGATGTCTATTTGCTAGATGGTATTCAGTGTTTTCCTCTGTGTCTTTAAGGACTATTTTCTGATGGGCTTTATTAAAATAAAGTTGCATTTCATTTTCAGTAGAGAATATTGATGTATGGAAACGGACATCAGCAAATCAGCATGAGCTCCATTTTGTGGTCAAAGTTAAAATGACTATATGTTTCTCAGTACTATCTAGCATATTTGGAAATGGCTGTTATTTTTATAACAGGCGTGTTGTCTTTACTATGTTGGTCCACTTTTAGCAAAGGAAGAGGGTAACCGTGGCAGCTAACTTGTTAAATTCCTTATTCCATTTCATCTTCTGAAGCTAAAACACTACAGAACTGTGCATTTGGACTTTAGTTTGATATACAAGTAGTTTGGATATTAAGTAATAAGATAAATTGCTGCCATTGCTAACAACCCTATGAAGGTTATTGAAGCTACTTTAACTTTTCTGTAACTTCACCATCACAAAAAATTGAAGAAGGAAGGTGCTTTATAATTGGCACATACATAAAATGTTGCATAAAGATGCAAATTGGAAAAAAAAAAACACAATTAGTTGACTATTTCAGTCAGACCTGTTCCTCCTGTCCCCCCTGCTACCAACACCACAGGTTTTAAAACGAACCCTGCAACCGAAGGTATTTGTGCCCAACCATGAAGTAGATCCAACTTTTGAACCATTTCAATAGTGTAGATACTCAAAATCACACCCAGATCAATCTACTTGTAAAACATGTTCATTTACTCTCCAGATCCTGCATGTTTTTATTTTGATGTTAGTATAATGTTCATTATTTTTTTATCAATTCATGAGATCAAAATTTACTAACTTAACAAATTTGCATTGGTGTCCTGTCTGAAACGCATCAACTTGATGTTTTCATCAATGGCTTGCATATTAAGGTGTAAATGTAATAAGTATGAAGATAAATTCTTACTTTACTAAAATTAGTAAAACAAGTATGACGTGTACTGTTTCTACACTCCGCACTGCGTGTGGAAACAGTAATATAGCTGAAGTAGAATCTATGTAAACACAATTCAAACCTTTGGTGTCATATTTTGATGAAATCTAAATAAATCCAGCTAAAACATGATCAGCAGTGAACCTATCGGTGATACCAAGCACATTAAGTCCTCTATAATTTGTTTACCAAAAATCTCCAGGATTAAATCTTATAAGATATCACAGTTGTATAATTTCTGTTTAAATGACTCCATTGATAACAGCTAGGGAAGAGCTTCTCTTGTTACCTTTCAGGCGATATGATCTTAGTGGGTTGTTTAAAGCGTAGCTCTTATTTAATGAGGTCAACGTAACTGACACTGAGCTGTGGCTTTGGATTAGATTATCAGTGATTACAGATCATGTATCTAGCACTTTTAAAGTCACACTTATACCCACTTTAATTAGGGAGAACAAAATGGCTAGTGTCACATTACTGCCTTCTGGTTCATCCTGAAATTAAACAAAAGTAAGTACACCAACTCACAGATAACCAAAACTGCTCTTGCAAATTTAATGTAAGCCATTGTTTGCTGCAGAGTTTAGTTTCCTAGAAATATGAGCTGCTTACAGGTGAGCCTTTATTGGAAAAGTCTATTGTGATTGTGCTTAAAAAATGCAGCAAAAGTTGAAAGAAAAAATGGCAACATTTGCATCATTAAATATTTGCTAGAAATTCTTCAAATTCTGTTGAGCTCCAGCAATAAACTTGAATGAATTTTACTGAGATGTCATTTATATTTACACATCAACACAAAGTGCTGCATATTTAGTAAAGTGAAGATGTCATTCGAGACGCATCACCCATGTGAAAGAATAATAATTTGTGATCTCTATAAATCTGTCCTGCATACATTGCGGTATGAGGAAAGCTATTGTTGAAAGTAAACCATCATCATCATTTATTTCTTCTTGGCTTGCATAGAAAAGCTGATGCATGATGTCACCTTTGACGAGACTGAAGCCTCAAAAAGACCAAATGTTCTCCAATCCTGCAAATAACAAACATTATGTGCAGCTTAGTATTGTTTGTCACTGTGGTTTGACAAAATATGAAATGCTGTAAATTGCATGTGTGCTTTTACAACACCCCATGTATGGTTGTACCAAAATGTTTACATTGCCCTGTGTAATTCTTTCAAAGAAAAAGTTGGTACTATAATTAAATTGTGGTTATAACAAATTAAGCATTTTTTTAAATATCTTTATGAAGCAAAGATTTAACATTTTTGATGTTTCCCTTTGTACATTTTACATACTTTAGTAGTTCATCTTGCTCTCTTGCAAATTGAAATTCAGAAGTGCCAACTTCAAACATCCAGTTGATTGTGTTTAAGAATAAATATGTTGGGGAAAAATAAGAGTGTGGCATTATTAAAAGCAGGTGTGAAGAGCCTTTGAGTTATTAATGTTTGTTTATTTCTAGTTGCAAACTGGCTCTGTTGGATTGAAATGAAGGAAGAGAGAAGCAATAAAGGTGGAGATGGCTGGTTTCCTGAGCTTTATGCTAATCATCCATCACTTATACTTTCTCTTCACTGCCAGTGCCTGTTGTTGTCACACAGCCAGTAAGAAGAAACACGACTTCAGGCACATGCCAATTCTTTCCTCTATCAATCTGATCATCATTTATATGTTGGTGCTTTTTTTATATCATATTCCGATTTTTAATAAACATTTTTAACATTAATATTTAAAATTAACCATTAGATGTAACAATTAATGAATGTAGCTAAATTATTTACAAATGCAATGAATTGGCTGTTTTGATCCTTAATGTACGCAATGGAGACTTCTTTGCTCATTCCAAGTTGGAGTATCTTGTAAAAATTGAGAGATTTCAAGTTTTTGCAACTTCTACAAAGTCTGGCTTTGAACAATTGTAGTGCACCATCTGGCAATTTAGGTAAAAGAAATGTTGACACAAATACACACAGAAAAACATCTAATAGGCACATAAACAGCCAGGTTGTCTCACACTGTGGTGCACTGAATTAGCACTTAATAGCTATACAGCTGTTGCTTGTATGTGACATCACACCTGCAGTTGAGACTCTTTGGTGACAAGTGAGAGGATCTTTTCTTCTCTCACGTACTAAAAAAGTTGAGAACATGGAAAGAGCAAAGTGTGACAAAAAAGTGTGCTCCGAGTGTGGATGCGTCGTTGGAAAGGTGTGTGTATAGGTGTCTTTTTATTCAATTGTGAGTCAATGATGCAGCCAATGCAGAACAGGAAGCATAAAGTTACATTTTTAAGACTCACACATTTACAGTGCCCTGTCCATATTTTATCAAAGGCTTAATGTCAGGAGGGTTTTAGCACTGTCAATCAACTGGTGTATGCACTGCTCACACCCTCGCACTTGCTCTCGCCTTCCACAGAGAAGAGGCAAAGAAGCTTGAATGTTTTCTTTTTCTCACTTTATGTATAATTTTTCAAATATATGTAAAAAAAAAAACATTTATAAAAGTTGCCTCATTAAAACTTTAAGAAATAAAGTACAAAGAGTCAATAAAGTAAAAAAAAATGGGCATAAAACACATAAATTTGTGAAGTGTTGAATCCGAGAGGAATAAAAAAAACATGATCTTTGTAAAAGTATTTAAAAAAAGACAGTGAAGGAGTTTGGCTAATACGTAGGTACCTGTTCCAGAACCTAAAGGCAGCCTCTGATCTTCAGTCTTGTCTTTGGATCATCCCGGAGCAGCTGGTCTGCTCTTCAAGAGACCTTGAAGAAGAATATGGGTGAAACATTTCTGAGACTTGGGCTGCATAAATGTCATTAAGACGTATAAAAATTAAGTGAAGCGCAGTCGGCACCAGAGAGTTGTTCTTGCCTGCGTCATTAAGTTGGAATACGAGGCGCCGTAATTTGTGTTTCAATGGGGCCGGCTTGTCAGATTAAAAATGCCTTTTGACAAAAGCAATATTAAAATGCTCTTGTAATATCTTCATGTTAAATGTTGCATTATCTTGAATTTTAAGTGAAAAACCAACGGAAATAAAGACCAGTCTGTGTGTAACTAATCTATAACATGTTTCATTTTGGAGTTACGGAGATGAGCGACATTTTGACTAATTTTTAACAGGATAATAGACAATTTTCTAATTTGTTCATATTCATTAGCAGGTTTTACATGAATCACCTTGAGTTATCTTGGTTTCAATAATTAACTCACAATTTCATGGATTTGTCATTTAATTGCATAGTTAGCTCTTTTAAAATCTGCCAATACCTTTATAAGTAGTAACATGGTTGTAGTGCATCCATTAATGAAGAGCACCATTGAAAATGGCTTGGTGATGTCATTGGGGGGAGGAGGAAAGAATTAAAATGCTTTTTTTGCAGAGAATGTTTAAAGGTTTAAACCATATTGAGGTTAAGGAAAATGGATGTAGCTCTGTAAGCACACATCTCAGCAGTGGTGTAATGTTGGAGACATGCTGCAAAGCTTTTTGTGTCTCCAGGCTGGTTTTATGCCCCTTTTAAATACATTAATGTGAATTTGTGTGTGTGTGTGCTGACCACAGTGAAGTTGCAGGTGGCACCCCATCTTTCACTCTGGTCCCTCGCAACACGCACACATCCATACACACACTTCTGTGTGAGCAAACCGTGTCCCTGTAATGAAGTTTAATGACTGTAACACTGTGCCAAAACAGAATGGGAGGGGTGCAAAAGCCACAGTGATATTACCTGAAACTATATTACCTCTCTTAAAGTCCGTAATGGTAACTGTACATGAGAAATAACAGGATTGGCAAACTACAGCAGCTGATGCAACAGCCTCAGTACTTTGTGCCAAAGAAAATTAGAAAAGCCTGGATGTAAACTGCAGATGTAGAGCAAAACAAAACCTTACGCAGAATAATGCAGAAAATTGGGAACATTTTATATTTACTGAACAATGATTTTACTTACACATTCACAGGTTTTACCTTCCTAAAATAGCAAGTACAACTTGAGTAAAACATGATTCAGGATAAGAATAGAGGAATATTCTGGTAAAATGGGGTACCTACCTTCAGAAAACCAGTTAAAAAATAAAACAAAATTTGACTGTGATGGCCAAATTAGGAACTTAGAACAAAATGTTTATGGTCTCATGTCTGCTAAAAAATTTATAACACAGGTAGTGCTTTTTTCCTTGGACAAAAAATGTAATGGAAAAAAAGCTGTTTCTGGAGATCTCTTAAAGTAAAACATAATTCATGGAAAAAAATCCAGACCTCAGGAAGACATATTTAATGCTGAGGAAAGTTATTATAATACTGATGAAGTATTTCCTCACATTTCACCTCCCTGCACTTTAGCAGCTACCTAATTCATACAATCTTGACAATATCCAGACCAGATACTGTAATTTCCAAACTGCAAGGTGGCACTTTTTTCCACATCAGTTTCCATGGATGGACTCTGTAGAGTTTAAATGTTTAAGTACATAACATCATTAGACATGATTAATTTAAAAATTGGGGTCATTTAGTGGAAGAATTTGACAACAGTGATGCTGTTTGATAGATAAGCAACAAAAAATGAAAACCTGAAAAAGTCTATGACCCAGCATTTATCTACCTTTCACAGAGCTTTCAAGATTTAAAGCATTTGTAAGTTTCTCAAACTATTAGTTTAGACTGGAACTCGTGTCTTTCTCTCCTGAAAAAAGCTTTTTTCTTGATGACAACCAATTAATTCAAATGAGAACAGAAGTCCAAAATCCTAGCAGCCTGAATGGTTTAGTAGAACCAGTTCTGGGCCGTCATTAAGTGACAGCAAAGACTACTGCATTTATTTCTTTTTTATCCTCTGCAGACGGGAGGTCATCATTTGTATTCCAGTCTGTGTCGTCTTGAGTTTGTGGATAAATTTGACTGTATTATAAATGTTTGTGCATTTATGTTTATGAATAATTTAAACCCTTTAAATGACTGTGGCAACAATGGATACCAGTGATTTTGATTGAATTAGTTCACTGAAACCAATTTCCATCTATCAGAATGACCTCAAACTGCAAATAAGACATTTTTCTTTGAGTCATTTTGATAAATTCGGGTTATTTTGTTTAAAAATTGAACTAACACATTTCCCTTCTTTTAAAGGTGACCTGAAAATATGCTTTCCAGTCTTGGCAAAGCTCTATGATTTGATTAGCAACTGTTATTCACAGAGACAGTGATCAGTGTGACTTGTATCAGCTGTATTAACTATGACTCATATGCCTCCATTCTGTTCTTTTCATTCTGATACTATTTTATTCTGTCATGTCGGATTTTGCTTCTATAAGTTATAAACAAAAGTGGAAGATGGAGACAAACATTTATGGGGAAAAGATGTTTTTTTTTTTTTTTTTTGGTCTCTTCTGTTGCTACTTTCTCCGGTCTTGGTAGTCGGTTTCTTGTATTTAACCTTCAGAAAAAGATCAGTTTGATACCGAGCCCCACTGGAAAAAGTGTGGGTGTTTTTAAAAGCAGTTTGTTCTATACACACCTTACTCCTCTCACCAGTTCAAGCAGAACTTTTGTTTTCCCTATAATTTATTCCTTTCTTTATGCCACAGAGGTTCCCCTTTTTACTTTGTAAAAAGGCAGGAAATGTGGCTCAGTGACAAACATTATTCATCATTTTACCTTGCTGCCATTTTCCCTCGTTCCTCTATCACTTCCGTCTCCATCTATCTTATTTTACATCTGTCACTTCTCCAGAAGCAAACGCATGTTTTTGCCCTCGGGCTGCAATGGTTGGCCAAGCCCAGTTGTTAACCAGCCACTTACACTCTTTCATCTCCACACATACACCGACTTTAAATTATGTCTGGCTGCCGGCCAAAGTTGCTAGGCAGACTTATTTACAGCCACTTCCCAACATCTGGTGGGTGTTCGCTCTCAACCTCAATGGTTGTTTAGCATCACAAAATGGAACAAGCATAACAACCTGTATTATTAAGAAGTGTGCCATTCATTTCAGAAATGAAGTAATGTTTTCTAATATTTCATTCCCACATGATTTTTCTGTTTTGCATCATTATTTCAAAGCCTCTTATGCATGGAGATGTAATAATAAGTGAAAGGAAATAAATGAACCACAAATGCTGCTTCAGAAGCATGCAACAAAGTACAATGAGAACGCATCAGTTGGTAGGAAAAAAGGAATAATATATTTAATCAAAAATGGTTGTTTATCTGCAGTTTTCATCATAGTACTTTGTAATGATGATAATGGCTACATGCATGTACTTTTCTGTATTAAAGCATGAGTCTCATAAATTATAAAACTAGAAGTAGTGGTAAACAAATAATTTTCTTCTTTTATGTATGCACATGTTTTTCTCTGTCCCCCTGATTGCTGTTCTCTTACATATTATTTTTTTAAACCTGTTTGAAATAAATAAAGTGAATTTGGATCAGTGGAGTAGTTTATCTATTCACTCGACTTCTGTCTGAGAAAATTGCTTTGTTTGGGAAAGGCAGTTTCCTTTCTCTGAACTAAGTTAAGTTTCTCTTCTGAGTTCAGTCAGCTTCTTGCCTCCCAAGACAGGAAGGATTTTCAGCCTTAGCTACTGCTCCTCTTTCTATCCGGGGAGGTTATACTGAACCAGAGTCTTTTGGGTCTTCAGTGCAGTGTCTTTGCCTCTCAGTGGTTTCTCTCTTTGGATTCAGGATGGAATTGTTAGCATGACCACAAAATAAGATATTTAACAGGTTGTTTTTTGTTTGAACCTTTGGTATGAAAAAGGGAGCAAAGAATCATTAAGAATTTTTAAACAGCAATGAACAAAATGACAAACATTTCAAAGGAAAGTGTGAACATTTGTTTAGGCTAAATAGCTGCCACAGGAAATTTAAGTATTTCTGAAGCATACATGTAATAATCAAAGGAACACTTCAAGTATGCTTATATAATGTTCTAATGTTAATTCTTTATGAAAAAGCTCAAAGTTGATTTTACATAGCACCTGTCCACGGCGTATCCCGGCGCTAGCCCGGAACGTTAGCTGGAATTAGGCACCAGTTTCCCTCCTGATCCCACAAGGGTGTTAGAAAATGGACGGATCTTATCCAGTGAATATTTGATCAGAGTTGTTTGAAAAACCTTAAAACAGTGATCTTGAAACTCTATGCATCTGAATTTTATCCAAAATATAATTTCACAACCATATCATAATCATGTTTGTCATAAAATAAATAACTTTTCGCTAAATGGATGACCTTACCGCTTTGGTTTTGATGTTTTTTATTCATTTTTATTTCATACTGGCATTAAATTTATGTCTTTTAAAGTTCTTTCAGAAAGTGAGTGGGAAATTCAAGGTGAAGGACAAAAAGACAGCTATGACTGTCAGTTGTGATATATGGTCAAAATGTTCAATATTAAAGGGTCTCTTTGCAGATTTAATTGAAAATACATGAAATGACAGGGATGGAAGGAGAGGAAGTGTGCAATGTTTTAAAATCACGTTGTTAAAATCAAGTGTAATTTGATGATCTATGGACTATGGGTCAATATGTCGTTGTGACATCAGCATAGCTTTAAGTGTCCTTTACTTATTAGTCTTTTGTGAGAAACAGACCTTTTTTAGATGCATCTTTGTTGTAGTTGCATGAGTGTGTAACATAGAATACCCCAAGTCTTGGTCTTTTCTTAATCGTGTTCCAAAAATGGTTATTTTCGTCAAGTGTCTGAGGGTCTAGTCCAAGTGAAGACAAAAGTCTAAAAGAAATAAATGATTTCTCATCTAGTCTGAAATGTTTTACATAAAGTTATTTGTTCTGTTTCAATTGCTTTTAACCTCAAATTTAATTAACTGCAAAAATCTTTTTTTGAGCAACTTTAAGTTATTTTCAAAATTGTGAATTGCTAATTATATAAATGCACATTTCTGGTCAATAAAAAATAATGGCGATTAACACATCTCGAGTTTCAAATCAAACCATGTGATCAGGAGAACACTTATATGATGGTTTATTTGGAGAAACATGAGGACATAATTATAAAGCGACAGCAAAGATAAACAGATTGTTATGAAGGTTTAATGGCCCGAGGTCTGTGAACATCCTTGACTAATAAATCAAGGACATGTCACAGTTAAATATGTGCAGCAGTGCATCATCTGTCAGAACTGCAGTCTGTATCTTATATACTGGTCTGCTTTCACTCCTTATCATCAGATGATTATTGTTAATGAGACTCGAGCACTAGAGTACGATTCACAGCCTAGGATTTAAGTCCAACTCGAGTTAAAACTTAGTAATCTTTCCTTTTGGAAGAATCCTAGTTTCTGATTCCATGTTAAAAAAAATATATGAAAAATGGTCTTTAGCTAACTGGGACAATAACTTTTTAATTAATGTCATTTGTCTCTGTCAAATGAAAGTTGAAAAAGGGAAAATAAATCAAAACTTACATGCACACAGTTGATGTGTCTGTGTGCATGTAATACCTGGTCTGTAGGTAGAAGTTGCCATTATGTTCCATTAATGTTGAAATAGGAAGACATTATAATAACCGTGACTAAGAAATTTGCTCAGAAGTGATGTGACGTATCATTGATGACTGTTCGAGGGGTAAAAGTTGTAAAAATAAAAATAAAATCAGATTAACCCTAGTTTTAAACTCGCATTTCAAACCATTCCAAAATTAAAAAGTTTAATTTTGAAATGCAACAGGTGGAGACATGTTTGTTTACCTTAATGAATAATGAACGTACACTGGTACAAATGTTGGATTAAAGAAGTATAAAAGCTCAGTAAAAAGCATTTTGGGGTATTTTAGTCCCTAATTATTGGAGAGTCAAGCATCAATACTGATTTGTATAAGTTTGAGGGATGCAGCTTTCACCATAATAGAAAGTAAATGAAGAAATTGGATTAACTTCACAACCATTATCACTTTGCTTACTTTGCCAAGTTAATTACCATTCTCCATGTTTTCCCAAAAATGTTTAAAAGTAATTCTTTAGATCAAAGTAGCTGATGCATTATGGAAGGAGTGATTAAAAAATATCTTCTCTTTTCAGACCTTAAGTTTAATTTGTATGTCTGCTGTAGAAATCAACGGATAAAAGACATGAAATGAAGGATAAACAGGAATGAAAGCCGGATGATGGAAAGGGATGAGAGAGAGGTATGTTGACAAGAAAAAGAAAGCCAGATAAAGAGTCCCAGGGCAGCAGAGCTAAAAGATGCAAGCTAAACTGAGGAGAAATGTGAAAAAGCCTGATGCTGATAAAGACTCAGGAAACTGGGGGGAATGCAAGGAGGGAGGAGACTGTCAAAAGTGTAATAATCCTTCTCTGATTGGAGAATCAGATTACTTACACTAGATTCCTGTAATTAACTGTTGAACATTAATCAGATTGGACTAATCAGATTAGAGCTGTAAACAGATTAATGAAGGATTACAAGGGCATCCTACGCTAAGAAGTCATTTTTTTCATATGATGAGGTATAATGTCTATCAAGCTATCTTGCCTTTTAAAAAGGAAGGAACCAAAGGACATAAAGGGCAATGTTTGTCTGCGTTTAGTCCCCATGTTATATTTTTGTAGATCAGTCTTAAAATTTCCTATTGAAATTAGCAATGAAATAAAATTTTTTAAAATTAAATAGAATCACTGTTTTAACATTTTTTCAATGGAAACAAAGATTTATAACACAAGCACAGATGAATTGAAATCTTGTATCTTACAAAGGAAATAAGAAATAGTGAATTTCATTTCCATCCAGTCTTAAATCGAGCTCACAATTTTCTTTTGTTTGACAACAGGAAAAAATACAAGGCGTCTCCTGTGAAGACGGAAGAAAATTGGTTTTGCTCTTGCAAGCCAGTAGCCATGTTAACGTAACATTTAAGTGATCCTTAACCTTTTAAATAAAGTCCTATTACAGCAGCACAAAGGAGTGGTGGCATTTTGTTCAAGTGGAAATCAATAGTCTGCAATTAGATGCTGTCAATGGAGAATGTGCCACACTACAACACAATGTAGCGTTACAGAGATATTTATTTTAAAAGTAACCTGTGAGAGTGTTGGTGCAAATGAAGTTCCTGAGCACATTTCACTCCATATGCATCACATCAAAAAGGAATTTACTTATATGCTTAACATCCACAGCTCTGCTCTTTTTAACAAATGTCTTGACAAGATTTAACTGTTTAAAAATCTGTTTACTCACTTTGTAGTTATTCACATTTACAGTTGCATTTTGCTTGTTGGCTTATAAACTAAAAAAGTTCATTTTAAAATGTACAAATTCGTTAAGGGGAAAAAGATTAATAATGATAACAAAATATTAGAATAACGTAATAAATTCAAGGTATTTCTCCTTTTTACCATATTTATGGTTAAAAAAAAAATCTTGTTCCTTTAGTTTTTAGTACCTCAAATGTTTTATGTCCTTTTCTTACTGCAGATCCCTTGTATGCATGTTTTTTTTTTTTCTTTGAAGAGCAGATGTCTAATGACTGATTTAAAACCCGATGTTAACCTTTTTGGTCAGGTACGCCGGTTGATGACACAATTACCTTTTTATCACTTTCAATTTGAGCTAATGAAATAACACCTTCAGCGGATGTTCTCTACTGTGGGCTCCTTAACTTTTTGGTTCAGATATTGTCCTCTTTTTCTTCCACTCCTTCACTGTCCTATCCACCTTTATCCATTTATTTTTGCACAGCTCCTCTCAACATTTATCTCCATTAAGTCGTGTCTTGTCCTTCTGCCTTACTTGCTCTCAGCACTCATATTCCCTTTCCTACCCACTCTTCTAGTTCTTTGTCCATAAGCCCTTCCTCACTCCTCGTCTGTCCCTGTCATGTTCAGTTTCACTATTTCAATCTTTTATTTTCTTGCCCTTTACCTCCCCTTTACTTTTCACTGTTTCTTTATTTTTACTCTTCCTCCAATTTAAACTCAACTTCTGGACGTCATCAATATTGCAGGATAAATTCTTCCTTTGCAAATAATCTTTTGTCCTGTGTGCTACAAAATGCACTGCTTTGTTTCTCCTCCTAAGTCGGTTGAAGCAGGAAGTCTTTCAGCTCTATAAGCAGCTTTTATAAGTCTCTCGACTAGCTGTGGATCACTGAAGGATGGAATTGAACGATACCAAGGACCACTGGATTTATCACTGGACCAAATTCTCACTTAAGAGAGCGCAAGTTGAAAGATGTTTCTTCAGATCTCTATTATCATCAACTATGATTGGTGACAATCTAGAGTTTGATGCGCCAAATCCTTTCAAAGTAGTGCCAGTCACTTCATCAAGATAATGTTCTTCATGCTTTGAGAATAATCCTTTTATTTTCATATAAGGTTTACAATTAGTCCTAGCATTAAGAAGAAATGTTGGTCAAAGGTTTGTATTTTTTTTGTTTGATCCAAAAATTTTGACGTCTGGACTATATTTTTATTTGGAAAATGCCCAAAATGATTCAAAGCATTCAGCATCCAACTCACTGGAGTCAGAGAATATCTGTAAGCCACCAAGAGCTCTGAACGTCCGGCACCATGCTCCTCTTTCTGCATGTGCTGCTCGATGTTCTCTGAGAGCCCTTTCCTTCATTTGTTCCAGCTTCTCCCTCAGTTGTAGGACGACCATTTGAAATTACTCTTCACACTTGTCTGCTTGTACAGATTGTATCAGTTGCACAGAAAAACACCTCGTGTCTGGAGTTTCATTAATCACAGCTACAGAATTCAAACAATTTTTCAAAGTGCTCATTTCAACATCACATTATTTTCTTACTGGATGTTTCCTATTATTTTTACTCATCAGAAATGTCACAGAACCTTGCAGAGGTTTAAATACTCACTGAATTTGTCATGTTGATCCCTTAAATGTCCGAATTTATATCTAATTGTACATTGATTATATGCAGAATGTTTAATCTTACTGTGTTGATTATTTTGTAGATATTGCTGTTGCTGAAACCAGACTAAAATTGAGACAAAAAAGTTTTAGTTTGGTGTTGTCTGACCTCTGTTCTACATGTTTTTTGTGTCCCCGACATGACTTGCTGCAAACTGTAAATGAGTCCCTATTAGTTTGTTTTTTCCAACAGTGAATGTTCTTTTATAAGCGAGATCTGTGAGGGTGATTTCTTGCATACAGAGATTTGAATATATTTGCATGACACAAAACACTTTAGTTTTTCTTCCAGTTCAGTCATATGCATCACTATTAATATGCAAAAATGAAGACAAGTAGTAGATTTAGAAGTCACATCACTGAAAAACGACCGTTTAATGAAATTACTTAACATCCTCAACTGATAAATAAAATGGTTACTGTCTGTGGAAAGAAAAAAAACCCCGTTAAATTCATTTTCTTTCTTTCAACAAAATGTTTTATTTTTGAACTTCTGTGAATCTGCTTCGACCGTTCAGGAAATGACAAAGGTAAATTTTTAAATAAATGACATTTTCCAGATGCCTGTCTTCTTGTACATCCTGTCTCTTTCCTCCATATACTTAAAAACAAGTCTCTTTTTAAGAGACTCGTTGACGTTGGCCAATCATTTGTTTTATATCAAGAAAATATCTTTTACAGTGGCATGGCATCTTTTCTGTTTAAGCACTCCTTTTGAGAAAATACCATTCTACAGACCAAAGGAAATGGCTGGGAGGATTTAAAGACAAAAACTGACAAGCTAAAAACTGCGAAGCCAAATATAAAGGTGTAAAGAGAAATATAAGAAAAAACCTTTTTTTGATTTGAAAAGGGAGGTATTGGATCCAACCCAGAACGTTGGAAAAGCTGTGATGGGGGTTAGGAACAGAGGTGCAAAGTGTTGGTCAGGGCATAGCTTGGGAGATGTGAATTCTTTGACCCAGTGACAAGGACATAAATCAAAACCCGGCGTAAATGCGTGTGGCAGTATTGGGAATTTTGAAACATAGGGTAGGCAAAATCCAATAGGTAACTCTTAGACAAAAAAACGAAAACAAAATCAATCACTGTAAGAAAACCTCTTTTCAGAAGACCATTATTCAGAAATCTAATTTAAGTTTGAAAACCTGATATCCTCAAATTGCTGAGCTCTGATTTAATCAATCAATGATGCAAAAATAATGATCATTCCAATGAAGTGGTGGGTGATTTTTAAACCAGCTAACATATAAATAAATGCAAAGATGTTTAAGTTCTCCTTGTACAAAGAGATTAGTTACCTTTTTGCATGTAAAATATTTCATGTGATGCTCAAAATAATCAATTAGTTCTGTTTCTCTTGTCTGGAGGATACAGATGAAACTGTTTTCTTTCAGATGTAGAAAATCTAACAGCACTTGGAAGGGAAGCAGAGGAGGAATTGTCCCAAGAGTTCATTGAAACTCCTTAGCGCGTTGGGTGCTGAAGTAGAAATTAAACACATTAAACATAATATCTGGCAGAAGACCCACAGCTTTGTCATACGGGTTAAAGAATGCTAACCATAAGTCTAATAATACTGCCTCTTCGTACCTTTATTACAACTCTTTCACAACTGCTGTACTTATTTTTAAGAGTTTGCTAAAAAAAAAAAAAAAGTGGAAGATTTAAAAAAACAAAACATAACTTTCATTTAAATGCAATGTGTGGAATTTAAAACAAAACGTTGAGACTTTATATTTTAATTCACTGTTCAATGTTTTATTTAAATTGCTTTCATTACAATTCTTATGAGCAGTTTTGCTCATAAGAATTTCAAGACTCTTAAACTTTTTTTTTACTTTAAGTAGGGGAGTGTGCAGTCTGTTTCTTCATTTTATTTTGCACTTCAAGGAATAGTTTATCTGTCATGTTATGTCCACCAAATCTGAAATCTCTTTATTGTTTTTTAAATTTCAAACATACAAGTATTTGATTCATTTGTGGCTCATGCTGTTCAGTGTGGGAGCACATTTAGACAGCATCAAAGTCACCTTTTTCATTACATGCATTTTGATATTACTCTGGAGGAACTAAAGCCTAACTCAGTGGGTGTGGAACAAAGACGGTGCACATTTGAAATATTAGGTTTCCCCTTTAGTGGTGAAAAAAATACAATTAGCACCTGAAAGAAAAGCCTGAGCAGAATTATAGCAAGTCAGACAATGGAAGAATGAGAGCTCACCAAAATAAACTCTCATGATGAATGCACTGCTCAGAAATAGAAACCTCATCCCTCTTTCATCTTATCTCTTCTCACTAGTTTTTCCTTTCTTTCCTTCTGTCTTTCTTTCTCTTTTTTTGTTCTGTGACTCAAAAAAAAAACATCTGTCTTTCCATTTCTCCCCCCTTCTCTCAGATGGACTGCCATGTTTGAAATCAATCGTGGTCATACTTCACCAAAACTTCATCTGTGATGGATTTACTTTCTAGACTGTCACAGCACGCAAAACCAAAGTGCTGTTTTGAAGTTTCCTTGTCAAATACTTCTCAAATCTGAACATTGTAAGTGTAAATCAACTGTTTTTTTTTTGTTTGTTGCCCTGTCTCACATGGTTACGATACTTTTGCTCGATGAAGAGAATTTACAGGGGATAGAACAAAAATAAATGACAAAAACAATTTTTTTTATTTGTTTTTTCCACACTTTCTGCAATTTGCTGTAAAAAACAAAAAAATCAATAACATGAAAAAACTGACTGGAACGAAAATCTAAATATATTTTTATGCACATATGTAGACAAATTGGACTATATAACTAAACGGTCCATTTCATAGCACATTTAGAAAAATAAGCAACTGAAAATGAAACTCAAATTTCAAAACATTCAGAATTCACAAGCACACAAACGAGTTAATGTCATTTAAATCTTTGTTCAAGTCTGGCATTTTAGAGCTGATCTGAATATATTATTCTGTATGCTAGCTCACTGATTTCAATATATCAATAGCCTGAAAGATTTCTACCTTACAGGATTTGTTTGTGTGAGAGCTGTAATGCATCGCTCAAGAGATATTTCATTATGTTTCTCTTTACAGAATGCTGATTTTACACACTTGAATCAGATGCATCAAGAACATAAAAAGCAACCCTGAATGTGTGCATATGTGTGTGTCACTTTAATAAAATGTCATATTAATGACATTAATATGATCTAATATTTTACCAACAAGCAACATTGATGCTGTTATCACATCTTGGTATCTTTCCTCCTGACTAAGACCCATCTGGCTTTGCTCTTGCTGTCTTTCTTTCTTTCTCTTCCTGTCCTGCACGCTTCAGTGTGTTTTGATTACTGGCCGTGTGTGAGCGTGTCTGCACTTGGAAATAGAGCAGGATGGGCATTTTTTGGGGAGAAAGAAGGATCACAGATGGGCCTTGTCAAATCTCTGTACATCTGGCTTTATTCCTGTCCAATTTTGCCCTCAAACACACGCGCGCGCGCACGCACCCACTCTCTCTCACACACTTTCAGCTTTAAGTTCAGTAAACTTTCTTGATTGTGAGCAACCTTCCAAAAGAACACATATGCACGCTTTCAGACTTTTAAATGTCTAGCAGACGCATTTTTATGCATGCATGTTCAGGAGGACTGGAGTGCTCAGAAATCCACTTGGACACACACAGTCAGTGGGTCTGTGTGTGCAGCAGGGCACAGCGGGTATGGACTCCTGTTGTGTTTTGTGGTTGCCAAAGTAATGATGCCAGAGAAACTGGACTTTGCCAGTTTTAATTGTAGCCAAAGACATACCATTGTAAGGACGACAGAGTGCCAACTCTGACTTGTAACACAGCGCCCCCTATTGAGCCAATGGCTGTAGTGACTGCGAATGTTTCAGTTAGATTATTAATAAATACAGAGTTAAAAAGTAACACTAATTGTTATGAATTAAAGCTTTCTCTTGCATTTGAGGAAGATTGATAATATTGCAATCCATAATCATAGTAAAAATTTCTTTAATTTTTTTCAGAGAAAAATGAAAATGAATAAACATTGATAAATAAAAACAATGTCAAGTATTTCATCATGTTTTAGACTCTGTCCAAGGGTCAAGTTGTGCCCGCATGACAAAGCTCTCCATGTATGTCTGAGGTGCTCAAGGTCCCTGTACAGGATTCTGACATATGCTTCATAGGATTCCTGTGGATACAGAAACATCCATGCAGACACCTCAAGGACACCCATAATGATGGGAAATGAATAAGGGAAGAAAACACAGAGCTTGCAAAACCTAATGTGCTGATGTGTTGTGACCATATGATCTATGGCCTGTGATTATTTTAAGCCTCACATGAAAATTTTTCAGCCTCTAGGGATAATGTTCTCTTCAACCAAAAGCAGCAGCAGGTACAGTATGTGTCTGTATAACAATGACTTCACAAAAATATGCAAAACTAGTCTCCAAAATTTTGGAAGCATGGAGCTGCTCTGTCTCCAAAGAATAAAATGAAGTCGTATCCCATGATAACATGAAAAGTGTATTTGATGAAAATCTCTTTCATATATAGAATAGAATACAAAATAAAAAAAAATAAATATCCTTTGTCACTCGGTGGGGATTTCAGGAGAACCAGCGGCAAAGTGACAGGCAAGTGGAAGCATGCAAATTCACACAATGGTGAAAATATAAAAACAAAAATAACAGACTAAACAGTAAGACCAAATTTCCAACATAAGAAAAAGATTTAAAGAATGCACGTTATGACTTAAGATTTTTAAAAATATGCATTTATATTTGTGCATAAAAGCAGATTATTTTCAAGAAATGGAAGAACTGTGCAAGTAACAGCAGGAATGCAAACCTACCATGTTTCAACTTGTGAGTGAAAATGCTGGTTTGAAAGACTAACAGCTGCAGGGATGAAGGATCTATGATGATGCTCCTTTTTGTACCTAGGATGCAACAGTCTGTCACTAGATGATCCCTCCTGTTCTGCAACACCTTCATGCATGTCTGGAGACAGGAGGAGGTGTCCAAAACTACCTGAACAGGGTTGAAGGCGCATCATGGGACCTCTCTAAGAGAGGGAAGTTACGCGATATGGTGGGAATTTCACTCCCAGATGAGAAAGTAACAGATGTTTAGAAAAGCTATGAGTAACTTGGAATACCAAAGATAAGATTGACAGGACAGGGATACATTTCCTACCAAACATGGAACACAAATTAGCTGATAGATTGTACAGGATCATCTGCAGATCTCAGGTCAACATGTCAAAGAATCACCTAACAAAGATCTTATCTCAGCCAAGATCGTGTTGGACTTCAAGATGCAAACCGACAAAATGTTGATGGCCAACCAACTACATATTGTGATTACTGATAAGCAGATAAAAGCTGCTATGATTGATTTGTCCAATCCACACAATGGAAAGATCAGGAAAAAATGGTCCAATACCAAGTGCACAAGATTTGAGTGGGGAATCTGACCAGGCCATTCCACACTTCTAATCAGAAAAAGCTGTTGGTAAAATTAAGATTATTTAAAAGCTTAGTCTGACAGGATTACAGGTGATATTGGGATTATCTCAGCATTTTATTTTTGTAAAACGACTAATTTGTGTAATTTTAAAACTTGAAAGATTATGCTTTTAGATTTTTTTCAAATGTTTTCTCACATTACAAGAACACTTTAGTAACTGTGTTTAACTGAAACTTTACATTTTTCAGCTCAATAGGCTGTACTCAATTTTTTTCTTCTTCTTGCCAGTCATCTTAAAGTTCAGTCAAAGGTTTCATTCTTGCAGTGCTTCAAATCCATTTACTATTACTGTGTGTACTATTACGGAGTGTAATTTTTGGTGAGTCATGTGCAGCCACCTCATGTAACATAGAAAAGCCAAAACCTCCACCAGTTATCCAAATTGACATCTTTGTGCAAATTTTCAGACATTTTACCATATTTTTCTTTCTCTCAGCCTGGACTTGTTTCCGACTTCCTCTGGGTCTGTCATCTTTCCCCTATTCTGTTATTTGCTTGCTGTCTGATGTTCCTTCTGCTTGTCTCCTCAACTTTAAACGTATCCCTACGTGCCCAGGCACCATAACCAAAAAAACCTGCTTACTCATTTTTACACAGAGGTAGTGGTTTATTTTTTGTGAGGTCGCCTCAGTATGAATTGCCCCAGACAGTGCTACTCTGTCCCACCCTCATTATATTTTTACACTCTGCTTCACAAGGGCACATAAAAATACAGTCATGCAATTTCCCTCACAAACTTCTCATTCTGCATGTGCATTTTCTTTGTTTCACCACAATTGGAGTAGAAACTTCTTTTCTGTTCATTCTAAGAAAATAATCGATTAACAATGTTGAATAAGTGTTGAAAACATTTAAATCTCTTTTGAAGTAAATGCCAGGCGTACACCCATTCATTTTAATACAACTTCCTACATTTACTTCACCTAAGGTTTCTCTTCTGTGTTTAATTACCTTCTTTGATGTGACTGTATAAAGTGGTTTGGACCTGTGACAGCTGACAGACACGGGTGTAGATAAATCACAGTACTGCTGCACAATCACATAACCTATTCTTTACCATCGGTTATTATTGCCCATAAACCATTTATAAAATGGTTTGCTTTTAGCATTTTAGAGAACAGTAATAAAGCTCTTCCACATTTTATGCAGTTTTTCACACCTACCTGTTCTCTTTTGTAGCATTGAGTAACTATAGAGTAAAGGATTTACTCGTTTTGTCAATTTTTTTAACTAGAAATATGCTGACCAGTTGACATTGTTGTCTCACCCAGACATTTCCATAATGCCATGTTTAAAAATGCATCACCTCAATAATATAAAGATCATTCTATAAGTTTGGGTTTAGCAATTATGCGCCAACCTCACAGCTACATATTTATGCTGCGCAACATGTGAGGGTCTGATGCAAATCTCTGCTCCCTGAATATGTCTTGTAGCATTGCTATTCAAATAGGAGACGAATCCTGGAGTGGTGAAGGGGTTGAAAAGCAGCAGACAGCAGGCAGAGAGAAGTAGCAGCGGGACTAAATGACAAAGGGAACATACAGATTAAATAGGCCACAAAAATTGATAAACCACATCTGTGAAGATCACATGTGAAACTGTGGCACAGCTGGAGTTGCCTGAACTAGCTTCAAGGCACTTCAATTTTATACTACAGGAGGAGTATCCCATTCTCCTTTTGTTGAGCAAAGCTGCCATGGCTGTGCTAAACAGACAAACTCAATCTGGCGTTTGCTAAGCTATCAGTAATACAAAGAAAAGCAGACAAAACTACAATTCTTTTTGCTCTCAAATCAAAACAGTCACTTTTGTATTGATGATTAATTTTGCAGTACTAGTGATTGTACTTTGATAAAAACATTTCCTAAAAATGGCACATAATTCCTTCTTTCAACATGATTAAAATGGAAAAATAGACATTGAAAGGTACAAAAATCAGATTTCAGTACCATGAAAAAACCTAACAGGCAATATGCCATTTTTATATATGTGGGGCCATTGCTCATAGAATTGGTGTTAAAAATAGTGACGCTTTAAAGCAAGCTGTGATGTTTAGGCAATACCTCATGGACAAAACTGTGAGCTTATGTTTCTATCAAAACATCTCTGTGATGGAAAAAGTGTTAAAGACGCTCCATACATTCTGGCCTTTGTGTGTGTCACTGAGTGGAGATGCTTGTGTGAAAGAAGCTGATATAAGTGTGCATGTGTTTATATCAGAGTGTGAATAAACTAAATATTCATTGCAATGGCCATTAAAGATGGATTTATGCAATGTCAATTTTATGTGAATAAATTATTTTCTGCTCTGGTGAACAAAGAACACACAAAGCCAGGTTTAACCAACACCTTTAAGTATAATAATGGTTAAATTATTGTTTGACCTTTTTATGCTGTTCCTCTCTTCTGTTTTTTTAACTTTCGTCCTCTGTCAATTTTTCTCTTCAGTGTCTGACAGCTCGTTAGGAGCAGCAGGGGGTGGACCGGGCGCAGGGTCGGACTTTTCCCAGTCTCGTTTCCCCTCTTCCCTCCCGACCTATCTCCCAGCCCAATGCCAGCTAAGCGGCGCTGAGTCTGCCTTCTTTCTGCGGGAAGCTAATCAGGATGTCATGCGAAATGGCAGCCTGTCATCACGGACTGAGCCATTCTTTCTTCACCAGCTGGAGCCAGGCGTTGCTCCACAGTCCCAGCCGAGTGTCAATTGCAGCTATGGAAATCTGAGCATTGAGCAAATGATCCCAACGGAGCTTCTTCAAGGTCCTCAGCCGCATTTGCTGACCTCAGTCAGTCAGGTGACGATGAACTGGAGGATCAAAGGTCAAGTGGTGGTCCCTAAAGTGGGGTCTACAAGACGATGGATTCAGGTACATCCCAGTTTGTTTTAACACTTCTTTGGTTTTCGGATTTTTCACAAGTCATACTTATGAGGAAAAACAAAAGTTGTTAAAAAAAATCAGAACAAGTTGTATATTAATAGAGAATATAATTTTCTGAATTCTTTCTATAAGTTGTATTTGTAAATTTTAGGTTTTGCATATACTATCTAGGACTGCTTTGCTTACAAAAATAAACTTTTGTGGTAAGAATGAGTAACAGATTTTTATTAAATCCCTCACCTCCAGTTTAATCTCAAACTGGCCAATTGGTAAACAGAAGAAACGTGAACAATGACGTTGATTATCGCAGTGTTTTATGATTTTAGTCGGCCTACGATTGTAGTTTGTCAATGGCAGCAGAGGAAGTGAATGAAGCCGTTCAGTTTGTCTCGGCCACGCTTCCAAATATTGAATTAACGCTGCCACCTTGTTCGGCTCAACATTAAACTGGCTCATTGCATACGTCATAGCTGTTACCATATTACCCAATCAATTAGATAGCTGATTGGGTAATTGATTCACCCGATCAATGAGTGATTGGATGAAATTTTAAACTTCAATAGCGTCCACACCTCCAGCAAAACAATCATTTTTTTCCAGAGCCTCTGTGCAAGGCAAAGTGTAGAACCAGAGGTTTGTTTTTAATACACTACTTCATTCTGGGGTAAATAAAGGTGTTACCTGGATAATAAGTTCTGCAACTCACTGATTTTAAAATAATTTCCATAGAAACTTGAAACTTATCAAAAAAACTCCTCTTTCATCCCAGCAATGACTCGAGGAATGTAAACATACTTGATTTAATAAAAGCATATATCCATTCTGTAAAGAACTATCAGTCCTGCAGCAAATGTTTTTTATGCTTCTGAAGGAAAACCAACCATACAAACAAATACAACCTGGTGAAAAATTTAACTCCAGGTATAATTAAGAAACATGGACTACGACTGAAGAGAGGCAGTATCTACTGAATTTTTTAGGTGTTTGGTTTTTGTATTCCGCTATTAATATATTTACCTTTACTATCTTAATCTACTTACTTTAATGTTACGTGCATTTATTTTCTCTATAGGTACTGTTTTATCTGATTGGACGCCGCTGGGATGAGCCTGACCCGCTTCCTGGATCCATTCTCCCATGTGTCCGTGCCTTGGCCGTACGTGACACCAATGAACCAGCGCCTTCAGCAGGCTGCCGTCTCACGGGGCCATCTGGCATCTGTGTGGTCCGTCTGGAGATCCCACCAGCTTGGTTTACACCATCACAAGTGAGAAAAAGACCTCCTGAAGTGTCTCTACAGTCAGTGGATGTGTACTACTCAATCATACCAGTGGAAGGGGCTGGTCAAGACTGCCCATCCATTGTAAATGAGCCATGGAAAGCTCAGAGTTCAAATGTCGGACCTCTTGGAGCCCTGGGGATTGGTCTTGGAGGACAGTGGGGTACTTTGGACGATGGAGGCCTTCAGGACATGATGAAAGCCGGTACTGTGGAGATGAGCATCGGTCCAGTTTCTGCTAAGGGAGAAAGACTGCAATTAGATGACAACCTAGAGGTACTTGTACCACCAAGTCCGCTTCGACTTGGCAAAACAGTGGCATTTGGCATATACATGAAGACAGATTCAAGCCTGGAACACTTCACATTAAGGTAAGACCGTAAACATTTTGTAGAACATTTTTGCTTTAACTGGTTAGAATTTTTGTCTATTTTTGGCTATTTGTTTCTGTTTGTTTGTGACTTTGCTATATTGGGTGCATGTGTGCCATGTTTAATTTCTCAGTGCTGCCACCTCCCAAAGTTGATGGCTGTCACCTTTGTTTGCTCAACTTTTTCCAGAAGTCAGCAACGCAAATAGTAACTTTGCAAGTATTTATGGCAGATCCAACAGAAACAGAGACACAGAAATCAAATACACAACAGGAAAAGTGCAACTGGGACTGAATGAAAACTGAAGAGATAAAGAAAGAAAAGAATGAGTATAAAATTAGAGAATCTGGGTTACAGAAACCGGAGGGCAGTACCCTTAATGGGTCTCAGGTGTGCTTTAAAAAGCCAGAGTACATGAGGTTTTGACAGAGGCCGAATATCTGTGTTTGCCTTATCCCTTTAGACAGCTCTTTTGTTCTCCGAGACAATAAGTTCACAACCACTGATCTAGAGTAAGCATGCATATCTTATTCTATCTATTCTGCCTCATTTCAATGACTTCAGGGATTTTAGGCTGTCAAGTGACAGATGTGCAAATGCATCATTCTACCCAGCAAATAGCTGAGTGCCTGGATCCATCATACAGCAGCAATAACAATACTTTTCATGCAGTAAGGTATAGTAACAAAATTTAATGCGGTAAAATCAAACAGCTCTTATTCTATTTCTATAATTTGCATGCATTTATACTTTTTCTACCAGTTTGCTAAGGGGAGCTATTGCACATTTTGGGTGGAGGCGGTGTACACCCACAGTCCCTCCTCAAGTTCATTATACTGCAGATTGCTCAAATTGTTTAGCAAAGTTTAGCTACACATTTTTAAAGACTTTTCTAGTCAGTGAGTAGGGTTTGGTTGGTTTGAATAGCTGTTTTTCCTCAAAATGTCATCATTTCAAATTTACATTTCACATTTTATTTAAATTTTGGCAAATTTTTCTTATTCAAATTTTATTATCTCAAACACGCATCCTGAATGTGACAAAAAATGAAGAAAAAAGACCCTGCAAGGACATAAATATTCTTTTCATTTCATGCATAAAACATTGTGAAAAACGTGACGAGTCACAAGGAAGGTGCTCAGCCTGGAATAATTCAGTTTGACAATATTGTATGTTTTTGCATGAAATGCTACTTATTTCTCTCCCAAGTTTTTTTTTCCGATTATGTTTTGGTAAATACAAATGTCGACCAGGAAAGTAAAATGTCTTCCTCTCATTCCTAACAATTAAAACTAAAATATCTCGTATCAGAATTTAATGCCTTTCATCTATTTTACTGCTAGTTGAAAAACATGCCGTCATATTGGTTGATGGTACTAACACCAATTTATTTTTACATTTAGAAAACAACCTTTTGTTGCGAGCCTTACATTATGAAAGAGAAGGTACATTTGTGTTAATATATATGGATGCAACGTTATTGTTTTGGGTGGATTTTCAATGTTCTGTAGATCAACACATTTTTTTACAGGTTTTCTTGATCATTTTGGCCATATTTAAACTTGGGAAATCTTAAGAAAAGCTCTGACATATGACCACATGTTGTTTTGTTTTCTTAACCTGTTTTTATATAATTTAATGCCAAACACCACAGAAGTGCAGAAACTTCATTTCAAAGTGGGAGGCTTAAAGAGGATTTTCATTAACTTAAGTGAAGTCACACCTCAACAGCTGTGACAAACCTAACATGAATCAATAGGGTACTGATTACACACACTCAAAGAAATCAAAAGCAGGCTGGGCCCAGTAAAGTGTTCACTAAGCATTAGCTGAATGTGCTAATATGGATAAGAGGCCTGAGACTGGCAGTAAACGAAGTTGTGAATCAGAGAATTGATCAAGTGTTTTACTTTTTTTTACACCTGGAGTTGAGTGGGCCTATGATATACAATTTAAACAAACTGTGGTCAGTTAGGGCCATTTATTGATGATTATACAGGTTTTGACACCAAATTAAACTATTTGTTCAAGCTAAAATAATGATCAGAATAATTTATTTCATACTTGCTGTGTCCCTTACATGACTTGTGGCAATCTGAAAACATGACATCTTACGGCTTTCTTGTACAAAATGCTTCCTTTTTGCCACTTATCTGTAAAAAATAGATGTGTGGAGTGCATAATTCTCCTGAAGTGAACTCGATTTTATTTAATAAAAAACAGAGTATGTCCCTTTTTATTCATTTCACTGTAATGCACAATGTTGTGGGGGGTCAATAAAATACACTGAAGTTTGTTTGTGAGATAACAAGATGCTGAAAAGTTCATTTAGGATGTGAATACTTTTGAGTCGCACTGTGTAAGGTTTACATGAAATGAACTTTGTGACAATCCTTCTGCCTCCATCCATGTTCACTAAAAAGAACCAAGGAAGTTAGACAACATATTTCTTCTTTAAATGGCTTACAAGTGCTATGAAAGAGACAATTCTCTAAGTAAGTAAGAATATGGTTACACATTTTCATCTGTTAGCATTGTTTTGATTGGAAATTTGAGAACAATTAAAAGAATGAGAAGTTTCAATAGACTATCCAAGGTAAAGGAAGCATCTCTACTAATACAAAAAAAGATGCAGGTAAGGTAATAAATTATCTAGCATTCAGCCTACTTTATCTTTGTAGACATTCTTTCCTTGTTCACGCACATCAACATTGCACATGCATGTTTGCTATATATAAAAGTCCTGTATGCAAGCATGAAACAGTTACACAAGGACATATTCTGCACTTACTTAAATGGACGTATGCATATAGAATTTAAGAGGCCACCTCTTTCATTGCCTTACAAATGCTTCATCTGTCATGTGTGGTGTCTGGCTGTGTTCTATATTGTGTTTTCTGTGTCCTGAGTCCTCCTCGTTGTCCTGTCTTCCCCCTTGATTATCCCCAGGTGTTTCTAGTTTCCCTGATTACTCTCTGTGCATTTAAGTCCTCCTGTGTCTCGTGTTCCACGTCGGGTCCTTGTCGTCGTTAGTACATCAGTCTGTCTTCGGTTCAGTTCTCGTGTGTGGCATTATTTTCCGTCTCCTGTATTTCAAGCTTGTGTTTGCTGGTGTCTACACATTAAAATCATCATTTACAACCTTATCCTGGGCCTCGTGCCTCTGCATCATCGCCTCCTCGCCACCGCTCTCCTGACCAACCCTGACATCATCTTTGTTGTATACTTCCTATATAATTTATATGTCTGAAACCAGAAATCACATCTCCTCTCCAGTTTTTGATCAATTTGAATTACCAGTTTCTATTTGCTTAAGGCCAGAAAATGTAGCTAGAATTTTTTTTTTTGCTTTAGTTCTTTCTTTCATCAGACCCCATGACATGTCCCCAGAAATGAAAATATTTCTGCCTGTTTTTCCTTTTTCAAACTGCAATCTGGCTTTTTATATTTCTTTAGAAGTAAAGGTTTCTTCCATGCTGAAGGGAGATATGGGACATTTTCTCACTGTGAATAACAACATTCTCATCTTACCAGCTTCAGCTAGCATCTTCACAAGGTCTCTGGCTTTTGTTCTGGGGTCAGTTTGTACATTTCATACCTAAATATGTTCATCTCTGGTGGGAAATATATTTGTAAACTGATACATTGTCTTCTATACCTGTTTCCATTTTTGTGCATTTAAATAAATGCAAACACTAGTTTTCACACGTTCTAAATATTTTTCGTTTTTCATTGCTTGTTAAGCTTTGTCTGTAAATGTGTGCATTTCTTACCTGCAATTCTTGCCCCCTGCCTGTGCATGCAACCTGATGGATAATCTTCTGTGTCAGAAGCACAGTTAGACATGTAATAAGGCTTAAGTGGATCTCATTTGTGTGCGATAGTTTTGTGCATGCGTATATTTATGTGTGTGAGACATAATAAGCCCTAAGTGTGCTCCATTACACTAAGGTGATGTGATTATGATAAACTGCTGAGGAGATGGAGGGACACGAAGAGGATTGAGCCAAGAAGACAGACAGAGGTTAAACAGAAAGGTAGAAAAGGCAAGAATGAGGAACAATATTTTAACAACTCAATGGAACGGATTGATAGGGAAGGGAAACAGAACAAAACATGTCGCACTGTTTTGCCCTTACTGCTTAAAGCAACAGACAGATGAGTAGCTCATATTTTATCTATTGCATAGGTTGTCAGCTCTGTGCTACTTATAAGAGAGGCATTTACACTGTCTGCCCAAAAAACTTACGCCCTGGTATTTTTTGTGGGGACCACAGTAACTTTGTTCACTCTTGCATTAATTTGATAAGTTTATGCAATGTTAAAAGATTTATTCCATCAAGAGTACCATTCATTTTTCACCAAGATGATCAAGTCCATCCACTGTCCTTCTCCAGCACATCCCAAAGATTCTTTGTGGGGTTGAGTTCTGGACTCCATAGCCGCTAATCGATGTGCAAAAATGACGCCCAAAGCTCCCTGAACCACTTTTACCCAATTTCAGTCCGACACATCCTGGTATTGTCATCTTCATCGTGGAAGAAAAAGACATTACTGGAAAAATCAGTTTATTCAATGTATTCAGGCCGTGTCCTATGCTCAGTCTTTGACCACATAATGTGGCTGTACCAAGATCTGACTGACTGCAGCAATGCTGGATCAAAACATGATTTGACATGATGGGTACATCATTTCACCAGCCCTCTTCTTACCCTGGTGTACCCATCACTCATCATTTTGAGAGAGAGTAAATCTGGACTTAGCAGACCTCATGACCTGCTTTTATTGCTCCAAAGTCAGTTTTTAAATTTAAGTTCTTATCTGGTGTGTATCAGTGAGTAGTGGTTTTCTGATGACTACACATCTGTGCGGTCCCAATCTCTTGATTTGTTTATGCTCTTACTTTAACTATCAAACAAAGTCCTCACTTCCACCAAAATGCTTAAGTGGTCTTCAATCACAGTCATTCAGGATCATTATGACCACATTTCTTCCTCAAACGTAGTTCCACACATTCCGTACAGTTTTTAATAATGCAATGGACATTTACCCCAATTTTAATTATTCCTACAATCTCTTTAGATATAGTCTCTGCTTGTTGCATGCCAATAGACTGCACACAATCATAAAGCAACTGGGTATTTTGACCATATCATTTTAGGTATGTTTCCTCACCTCAAGCTGGATAAACTTGAATGCTTAATGGGTTTAAGCATAGCAGGTGATGTGAATCTGTGCAATGAAGGAGAGCATGGCCCGAGGAAATCATCACCTTATATCAAGACGTGCATAATTAGGCAACGTCTGTTTGTTAGACAAAATGGGACAAAAAGTAAAGACTTAACTGATGCCAAAGAGTGAAGAAATTTCCAAATGTCTCACCAAAAGTCATCACAGAAAGGAGTTTAAAAAGGCATCCAATATAATATTTTTCGAACCGTAACAAGTTCTAAAAATATCAATCATTCCATAGTTTTTACTATGTTATAAAAATAAATCATTGCTGAATAACAGCCTGTTTGAATGTGGCAGCCATTTTTTCTACGCCATGGACAAATGATAAAGCAACAAGTGTTGTGTGTATGAGAATATATGAGTAGCAAGAACACACAGGGACTCAAAGACCAACATAGGCACCAGGATATACTGTCATGAGACCAGTTTAATGGACAAGGTGATTATTTAGAGTGCTGCTTCTAAAGAGCCTTAAACAGACACTGGACACAGTAGTAATCCTGTTCCAATGGACATCAAAGATTACCTTAAAGGAATGTGATAGATGGAAGAAAAGATGGGGTCAAAAACATAATTTGCATATAGATAAATTGGTTTTTAAGGGTTGAGACTTATAGCAGCTAGATTGAGCATTTTTAACAGAAGAGCACAAATATGTATCCAAAAAATGAGAAAATGCTTAAACATTTTATGTGGAACAAAGTGTTGAATGGAAAAAAAAAAGTGGTTATGAAAGCTATACATCTAATTTCACCCAATTGTCATATGTTCATCAACAGCCAACATTTAGAAACGTAGGAAATCTTAAAACTTAATCTACATTCTTTCAACTGAATGAGGATTTGAAATTAGACTGACAGCAGAGCTACAGACCGGGTTTATGTATAGACATGCTTTTCTGAGGTTACTTTTTTTGTCACGCAATAATGAAAGTTAACTCTGTCAATCGCAATTTAGTAACATTTACTGGTTGGTTGCTTTAAACTGGTATTCAAGAAGTTCATTACACTAAAGATGAAAGGATTTTATTTATCATGGACTAGAAACATTTCACCATTTGAGTAATTTCAGTGGTTTATGAAATAAGAGCAGCATAAGGCCAAGCCTTCCATGTAATAAATACATTTTCAACTTGTCACGACATTTAGACACACATAATCTTCTTAATTAGCCGACTAAATGACAGCACAGTTAGAGCCCCGTAAAGAAGCAGATACTAATCACTTTGACCTGCAATCTGTTAGTATTTCCCCTTGCAAAAAATGCTGCGGAAAGCATCATTTAAAAGTTTTGAACTTTTCAAAACAGGGTCATACATATTTTTTCAGTTTTGATCTCTTTCACATTTCAAACATTACAAAGTTAAACGATTCTTAGACATGCATATTTTCTATTTATCCATGTTTTTTTGGTCTGGGTGATCTCTTTACATTACACACACTCTGAAATGTACTTAAATCACAGTGAAATTGTATCTGTATTCAGAGGACATTCTGAAGACAGAATGACAATACATTTTGGTCACATTTTTGTTTTTTTGCCATTTTTTGCCAATTGCCTTTTAAGCAACTATACTAATACATTGGATAATGATATGAGCCTAATTCTAATTTTGAGAAAAGTCACAGTATGGACAGAAAGCCATAGATGCTGAGGCATATCTAGAAGAAAGGCATGTGGAGTTGAAAGATCTGCTACTCAGTTGTACAGTTGTAGCCTTGGGCTTTGTTTCATTATACATTGCTGAACACGACATGCATAATGTTGAGCAATAGCAGATTAAATTAAGAGTTTAAATATCTTGCCTGGTAAATTAAATTACATTTTCTATCAAGAAGCAGGCAACTTGCAATATATTAAGCATTTATTCTCCTAACAATGTATTTGAATGTCCAAATATGAGAACTAGTAGCTGAAATGTGAAGAAAAACAGAATGTTGGATCCAGTGTGGTTAATTTATTCCTCCATTTGTAACTGCTAATGCTGTCAAAGTGATTCAGTGCAAAAATGAATGAATATTATCATTTTTAGCTTTAACAGTTAAGCACAATATATCTCATCCCTAACGCCGCAGCTATGATCTTACTGGTTGTTGTTACTTCCTCATTCTTCGCTGCCCTTTCAAATTGGGAAAGCCACACTGTTTTAAGCAGACCATGGTAAATTGATCAGGAACATCCAGCATAAACAAACACTGCTCTGTTTTGTCTGTTTAACCCAAACTGTCACTGGGTTTCTGTTTATTCTCGTAATCCACCCTGTTCTATCTGTTCTGCCTGCAGCAGTCCTCCTTTACTTTCTCTCCACTGTATCCCTTCAGTTTCCCTGTCACCCCTTCCTTTTTTCCCCTCCCGTCTCTTGCTACCTCTGTCTCGTTCTTTCAATCTCAAATCGGCCCTGAATATTCATGAGGGTGTTTGCATTGCTGGCTCCTGAAAGAGGCTGAGTACACAAAGGTGACAGCCATCAGCCTCGAGATAGCGTCAGTGTTTGTGCATTTTGGGGCGTCGCATTTGTGTGAGGGTGAGGAAAATAGACGGGGGTAAACACAGAGGAGGAGAAAATGAAATGAGGACAAAGAAGAGAGAACGGAGTCGGAAAAGACAGAGGTACTATTTTGGCAGTGTGTTCTGCCAAATAATTGACATTATCTCAGAAATTGCAATTACCAACTTGCAGAGTATGTTTGAAAATGAATTTTAAGTTTTTTGTTTGCTTTGAACCTCAGCTACTGATACTGACAGTGATCCTCTTTGCACATGCACCACAGTTTCCAGTCTCATGTCACATCCTCATTTAACTGTCTCCAGATACAAAATTTATCATCTTTTTCCTTTGTCAACTTCCTCAGCCCCTTTTCATCTCTCTTTTGTGTTCGTCTATCGCTCTTTGCGTCTGGGTCTGCTATTACCAATTTAGGGGGTGTTGATATGTAAATTGCTGACCGTTTTTTTTTTTTTTTTTTGCTGTGCTCATTGTTCGCACCACTCACTGTTGCTGGATAGAAGAGCACCATTTAGAAACTGGGCTCCTACAGACAGCACCTGCATTCCTCTGAGCTGAACATGCACCAGTTGCTTGGTGATGCTCCTCTTTCAAACTTAATGTTGAATTTCTCTTGGTTCCAGCATTTAACTGAGGAGTTTTTTAAAAACATGAGCCTGGGAGGAGATTGATTTTCATTTAAATCGGGTAGCGAAACATTTGCTAAAGGAAAGGAATCCAGCAGCTGAAAAACTCTCCAGTGGAGATTTAGGTAAACAGAGAAGTATTTTTATTCTTTCATCATCGTCAGTGATAGCAGTGGTGTAAAATTTAAAAATGTTAAAATATCCTGCATTATAACATAATGTTGATGGTGAAACAAACAAATAAAATGAGCTGTAATTGTTGCATGAATATAATGATTTTTTTATTTGACCTTTAATATGTGAAAATCACTATCTTTGCCTAATTTATGTAGCTCTAAATAGTCTGCTGATAAACACAATTGCATTCAACATATTTAATGGAACATGATTTGAGTGAAACAAATACACTGTTAAATCTTTTTAGCTTTCTCAATTAATACCATCCAAACAAATGGAAATCAGAATCACAATACTTAATTATAGAGATAAAATCAAAAAGTTTTAATAAAAATTAAGTTTTACAACAAATGTTTAAAAAAATCAAACAATGATTTTGTTTTTGTGTGTATCTTTAAAAAAAAATCATTTAATTTCAAAACTAAATTGTGATTGTATGTAGGTGAAACAGGCTGGAAATTTTTCATTTTATTAAAATCCAAATTCTCTGTGGGTTTATTTAAGGTTTCTACGAAGTCAAACTTCCCAGTTCAAATATAAAAGTAAATCAAAGAACTCATACTTGATGGTTGCTTTTGGAAAAGCAGACCTGGCACATAATTAAGCTCAGCTTACTCTCTGACTTTCAAAGCTAAAGAATCCAATGAAAGTCTGTGGATTTACTAACAGGAAAGAAAAAAGATGGAGTTCAAAAAAGGTGCAGATGACGAAGTTCACTTAATTTCTCAGTGGAGTACGGAGTCTCAGCAGATACCTTTAGGAATTGCCTTTATAATTACTTCTGATTAACTAGTTTTGATTTATTTAAGTCATTGGTACTATACGACTTCATAATGAAGAAAGTAGATAATAGATACGTCTTGAAAAACAACAAAACCTAATTGCATTGATAATTGCCTTCTCATTAACTTATTTTTTTTTATTTCTTATGCCGATGGTAGAATAAATGCACTTTTTATTCTTAAGTGCATTGCTGTTACATAACTGAATCTTCAAAGTCCAAAACGTACACTTTGAAAATAGTGACAAGTTTTCTCTATTTTTTTATAATCTTATTTGATCTCAGTCAACTGTGACTTTTCCGTTCTCCCCTTTTCAATTGCAAATCAGCTGCTGAATGGCTGTCACATTTACCCACTGAACCAGCGAGCTACCATCAAAACGACAGATTTTTTTTCCCTTCACATGGCTTACCTTCTGTGACAGTAATGGCCTGTTTTTTTGGGGGGTTTTTTCTTCGCAAAGCACAGTTTTGACAAAAAGAACTTGCTGAAATGTATAGTCTCAGTTTTAGTGACAACTGTTCCTCAAATGGGTTTTCAAAGAAGAAGCTATTATATCAGTCAGCAGATCAAGGAATAATTCAATGGCTGGCTGCTTAAAGTTCCAACAATTTGTGTTCAAGATTTCCCATCAAACCTGTTCAATGGTGTGTAAGAATTTGGCTCTAAACTTCCTCACAGCTGAAGATGCCTTGTCCATTCTTAATTCAGAGCATGTTTGACGCCTATAGATTAGACACAGTTTGATGGACCTACTCTAAAGCCAATTTTAACCTAATCCTTCAAGAAGCTTCTCCAGTTCAACACCAGTAGCAGTCATTTTTTGTTTTGTTTGAGCTGTGTGACCTTTGTAAGCTCACAGGGATGATCTGTCACAGAAAACTGTTTCACTGACCCTTATAATCCAGTGGCTGCTTGTCATGTTCTGATCCTGGAAAGCTGAGTTTACGTGACTGGAACTCGGTGTGAAATAACTGAGCAAGAGCTTTATCTAAAAGCATTAAACAGGAACTTTTTATTGAATCTATTAATTAAAGTACTAAAAAAACCTCTCAAACTCCTTTTGAGGACAATAATACAAGTATTCCTCAAGGAACTGCATGACACTTCAAACCATAAGGTGGGTTTTCATAATGCTACCGTTATCACATGAAATCAACATTACCCAGAACCCTTAATCTCTCCTACAGTTATTTGCTTTGCATATTTATGCTGCAGGCCAGTTTTATGCTGTTTATCCGAAGTAGTCTGAAAGGATCACAACTCCTACTGGTCATATCTTTTCATCAAGATACAGAACGGTACTAAAGCTGTAGTTACTAATAGCCTTCTGTGGCATCTGTAAAATGTGGATCATTAACTTACAGTTGTTAAGCAGGAAGGGCCTACCTTTTGGGGGGGCAAATGCATCATTTAAACTTTAATTCAACTATGCTTCAACTAACACTTATTTCACAGTGAAATAAAACATTAAGATTACAATTTGTAATATTAGTAATAGCTGATAGAATTTGTGGAAATATACATTTTGCTTTACAAAAAAGTTGAGTTTTGACCATAGATATACAATGGATATTTGTTACAGCAACAATATTTTATAAGTTATAAAAATATATAATTCCTAAGGTGTAATTATAATAAGTTCTAGATGCAATTTACAAATGCATTTTTCTGCATTGACCCACATTTATAATAAATGGGATATCGATGATAGCAATCAGGTTCTTAGGCTTTAACAGTAGAACAAAGTCTCTGAAAAACAAACAAAACTCTTCCAAGGTCAGAATAAAAAGAATAACAAGTCAGTAAAAATTTAAAAAGACACAAAGCCTGAAAGATAATTCCACACATGCATGCATCAAGCACCAAGGCTTTTCCTTTTTTCCACATTTACAACTTGTAAAAATAAATTTTCTCTAATAGGTTCAGGTTTTTATTATGGATTATATTAGTTTCTAAACATAGACTGCATAAAACACATAAATTGCTAAAAACAATAACTAGACTTAAATGCATTTGAAAAGAAGGCTAAGAGAAGTTGGTTCTTAATTTTAAAAAAATCCAATAATCTGATGCTGAACATGCAGAAAATATGAAAATATAACCCATGGACAGGCTTACAATGGGTTAACTGCTGAGAATATCCATTCCATTCAAAATTCTGAGTGCAATCTCTCTATAAATGCCACCCTAAAGGTTTATGGTAATATTGAAAGTATTCTCTCTCTCGGGGCTCGTTTTGGTTTATCTGTTGTTACACTTTAGATAAAAGTGATTTCTGCTACTACTTTGAAAATATTAAATTTTTCAATATTCAAAAATACGTGAACTATGTATTTTGGTTGAATTAAAGGTGTTTAATTAAACATAGTTTAAAGTTATGACTAACATTATTTCGTGTCTGACAGTTTCATCGTCTTCTTCTGTTCAAATCTGTGATTGGAGCTTTTTAGGTTGTTATCCTGAAGTTTTTGGGGGGGTTTCCCCAAGGGGGCAGTTAGAACTAGAACTAAAATTACATTCAAAACAGATGCTTCCTATTAACACAGTGTTGTACAAATACATGGCTACCCCCATGATTGACCACCGTTCTTCATGTTTGCTCGTTTATCAGTGCTAATTTGCCAGTTAATCTCCCCATTAGGCTCAGTGAGAACATTAGCCAAGCAAATTAGAACTGATGAATGGGCTATTATTCATAGTAAAACCCCACTTCACCATTTTTTCTGTCCTCGCTCTCCCTCTCTAATTTCTTCATCCTTATATTTATTGTACATTTCTCTCCATTAATATTAACATTCTTTTGTGCCACACGTGCTGCCTGCTCAAACTATTTTAAGACATAAATAAATCTTAAACAATGCAGGAACTTGTGCCACATTAAACAAAAATGAAATAAAAAAAATGGTTACAAAATGTGTTAAAATACAAGACGGTACAAAGGTGAGCGAGAATAGGTAAAAGAAAAGATAATCTGAACTCTGCAACAACTTCCCCTAAATTAATCTTATCTGTCTCTCACCGAGGTTCACTTGCTCCTGCTGTTTCTCCTCATTAGTATTTATTATGTGTGCTGTACAGTCAACTAATTAATTTAAGTAGTCATCTTGTGATTACTTGCCTGACAGCCAAATGGAAGGACCATCTTTATCTAAGTCTACGCAACACGATCTGGAAGGATACATTACTCACACACACTTCTATTCATGCACTTATGCATTACCAAATACACACACACACTTAAAATGTTTGTTTCTGCAGTCCTATGGGAAAGCTTCTTGTCGTTAGACATTACTTAGCCCTTTAGCCTTAAATAATCTTTCACAATTAAAACTACGATTACCTGCATTGCCTTAACTTAAATCAGAAGAGATCTACTATTTTAGGTAATTTAGCTTTGTTTGATAGCACCACTGACATCTTTCTCAAGATTTATTTTTCTTTTCAGTTCTTTTTTTTCTTTTTTTTCCCTTTTTCACCATAGAGGGTGTACTGAAAACTTTGTTAGTGCAAAGCAGCTGTTCAATAAAAATAGCTGGATCCCAGTCAGTATTTATGTCTGTTTTTAAGCTCTACTTCTGACGCCTGTTGATGGTGACTGTTTGTCAGCCACAATTGAGGCAGAGAATAAAAAAAATAATCAAAGGGTATGTTTAGGTACAGCTTTCAAGACTGTATTATAGAGCAGAAGTATTCTTGTTGATCTAACAAAGCTTGGTTATTCATCCTTTACAATGGCATTCATTTCCTGTCTGTGTGCCAAGTGACCTCCTCTTCACCAAACTCTGTACCGTAAAATTATCAACATAAATAAAACATCAGTTTATTGAAGGCTGTAGCATGATGTTTATTTACAGATTACCTGTGTGCAGAAAAACGATACCTCATCATACAGGATATCACTGAGGCTTGAGTTGTGCCAATTTACAGCAACAAATCAGACATACAAGTCTTTTCTTGATGGATCAGACTGGAACTCAAACTGGGGTAAAAACAAAACTAATCCTGCCTTCCCCAGTGGAGTTACTCAAAGGTCTTTTACCATCCTGAAATAACCACTTTGTGCATTGATAAAAAGTCATTCTCTTCTTCATATGATTTAGTTTTTTGTCAGTCACAAATTCTTGATTCTTCAGACAAACATTTCTTTTTTTTTTTGTGAGACCTTCTCTCTCAAAAATGTAAAGTAAAGAATTGTCATTGGACATGCGAACTACTTCGCTTTGTGTTCACACTGACATAGGAAAACAAGAACATCTGCCAGTCACCAGGTAATCCTATTAGGTTGCAAATTGCCCAATTCCTGCTCCTTCCTATTAGTGTGTCCCTGTAACAGAAAATGAACACTGAACTATTTTATCCTGTTCTATCCTGCTGCCATTAAAAGACACTGTACCTTCACAAAATCACCTTACAGCACAAGTTGAATTACAAAAAGTTCAATTTTGTTGTTAGTTTTTAATAATAAAAAAAGAGAGGCCTATTATGCACATGCACCTCTCTGTGTGTGTATGAGTGTGTTACTGCAAAAAGATTAAGATATAAAGGAAAAAAATGAGTGTGAGAAACAGAAAAATGGGGGACAGGGAAACAGTAATGAGTACTCCAGTAGAGGGTGATAAGAGAGACAGAGGGAGAGTCGGTCTGCATAATGAGTCCTCCAGCATGGAGGTGGCATGTGGGAGGGATGGAGAGAATGAAGGAGGGAGGATTGAACCAAACGGTTCTAGAGGAGACTAGAGAAAACAGTGAAAATGGCTGAAATCACAGAGAATGGCCTGTGTAATGAGTAATCCTGGGGACATTTAGTAAGGAAGAAGACACAAAAGATTAGCATGATACAGAAAATGGGGAAGTCTGAACTAAGAATGAGAAGCAAGCAACAAAAGAAAAATGTCTTGTAGAAGTTAAATATCTTGACAGCATCTCTTCTCTAAAATGATGGCAAAGTACTCATTATCATGCAATTACCAGACAATTCTTCAATCATTCAATTCAGTTTCAGCTTTTGGGGTCTTGCTCTATTCTTGGGTAAGTTCAATCTCACTATTTGTGTGACACCCAGTCCAGTTTTTATATTAGAAAGAAATCTGTTGACACATAATTAAATTCTATAGTTTCATTCTGTTTTCTACCGCTTATGAAATCATGACACAGAACTTACTTTCCCAGCAACAGCTTCTATCGACTTACGTGTAATTCTTAGGTCAGTTCAGCTTGAAAAGCAAAATCATATATTTATTCACATATGTATAAAATATATGTATGTATAAGATATATGCATGTATAAGATATATTCCTACAGCTAAGTTGAGGTGCTCACATTGAATCTTGTCCCGGTTTTAAGTGGCTGATAAAATCATACAGCATCAATATGAGATACCTCAAACACCTCAGTAGGCTCTTTGTACAGCTGAGAGGCATACCATCATTTTCAGCATGAATAAATGTATGTGTACAATATTCTTCTTGTTTGAGTGTCAATCTGGATTTTCACTTTAACCACTGTTTATGTGTAACTAATGTGCAGAAAGTGTAAATATCCACCCTTTTTTCCACCATGTTCCCCTTTTCCAGTGTTGTACTGGAAAGTTTTAGCTGAAACGCAGCTCCATTCTGCCAGCATAGCATTGCTTTCAGAAATGCATTGCGGGGTACAATGCCATGTGCTGTCTTGGTTTTGGTTCCCAGAAGCTGTCATAATATGATCAGCAGTGGGTGGCATCAGAGGAGGAAACATGTCTACAGACACTGTATAGGTATATATGCAAATAAATGAAGAATGGGAAAGCAAAGAAACTAAACACCACACTCCAAGAATGTATGCACACTTTTTTCTGCATAAGCATTCTGTATTTACCAGCTAGCTCTTTTCTTCTATGTTTAAGCAGCAAGGTTTTAGAAGAAACATAAAATGATTGAATAAAGCAGCATGAAGCGACCATAACAAGCAAGAAATAACATGAAAAATGAACGCCAATGTACCAACACTCACACATTTACTCTGTCGGAGATAAAAATGTGAATACATAAACATTATTGTGTCTTGTGGTGTTTTTGTCATGTAAAGAAGTTTGATTTGCTTTGTTGCTGAAATGTGCTTTACATATAAACTTCATGGTGAGCAACATGTTGAGACATACTTGTGTAAAGTATTTGAATGTATATTAAGTCAATCTGATTATAATGACAGACATATTCATCTGTTCTTGCATAATAATACAATATAGATTCATATAAATGTATATATTTAAGTTCAAAAGCAACAACTTTTCCCCTGTAAATTAAATCTAGTGACCAAAAGTCATTTTCCTGTATTTATTCTAACACTGCAATCAAAATTATATCACATCACTGCTAGATGAAATTATATAATTTTCACAGACACATTATCATACAACTTCACTAAAGATTAAAAATGTCTTGCACATGTTTTTTTTGAAGAAATAGTCACTTAAATACAGATTTACTTCGTGTTGTGACAGTTGTCAACAACAGTCAATCGGCCTGTTTTTCAGCTTTCCATTGATCTACAGAAAAGATCTGCCCTTTTCACCTCGCTTTCTACGTCTAGTGTTTGACTTTTTCTCTTTACCAAAGAATCATTTGAAACTTTTACACATGCAATAGAGCCATGAGCTTTATTTTTGCGTCAATTTCTGACTAATCAAACAGCAAGGAGACACAAAAGGATTACACTGATTCTGCGACAGACATTGCGGGACTAAAGCAGAAAACACCTAGAGAGTTCAATGTAGAGTTGCATAAGAGCTTCAAACGTAGAGTCTAATGGTTAGGAGACTAAATGGAAATAGGTATGGAAAAGCAGGCAGGAATAGAGAGTGTGTGGTTTGAAAGAAGTTTGAAGCATGGGGAAAGGAAAAGTGTGAAGGATAACAGGAAAGAGTAGGCGTTGATTGGAATTAAAAGCAAAAAGTTGAGGCTGGCAAGATAGAAACCAGGAAGCTGGGTTGAAGAGAAAGCACTGAAAGTTAAAATATAAGGTGAAGAAAGGAAATACTTTTTCTTGCCAGTGACTCAGCAATAGGGTAAATAGAAGTTTGATTTAATCAACGAATGCTTGTTCTCCATGTGGAAAACCGACTTCTGTCGCAGAAGAAAACTTGTAAATAGATTGCTGACTTGGTGTCTCATTTTAATTTGACACAAGAATCCTGTATGGCATTAGGCCGCCTATTTACAGAGACTACATAGCAAAGACAGAATAACACAAGCTTTTATTCATTGCCGTGTTTCTGGCCGGCTGACAAATTTACAACCAATACTCATTCTCTTTTTACAGCATTGACAGTCAACCAGAGCAGTAAAATTGGAAACGATAAAACAAAAAACAATATGCAGACTTGCAGAGTGATTTAAAAGCATTCTACAGTCTGTCATTGTGTGCAACCTTGTTAATTGGCAGGGTGTCGTGCTTTTCAGTTCTGATTAAAAAAAATGTTATTCATGACTCAAAAGTCCACTTTCTGGTCTAAAGCTTTCAATCACAACTCAAAAGAAGGCACGGTTGCTATTGGATCTGACTAAATTAGAGTATCATTAAATATATTTGCATTGCATCAACTACAGATACTTATGTATATTTCTTTAGTCCTTTATGATTCTCAGCTTTCGATAAATTTATCTTCCTGATGACATTGAAGACGGTGGATTTTGCAAACTTAAGCACTTTTTAAACTTTAAATGTCATTAATTCATAGACATTACTATTGGTAAACTTGTTTAGAATATATTTCAAACTGTTTAAGACTGCATTTTATGTTTTGAGTCTCTTGTTAAGCTGTGTTTGTTCAAAAGTCACCAATCAAGCCAGAAAGAAATGTCATGTTAGCTGTCAATAATCGAGCCTTAATCCTGGGCTCTACAAAGATGTTGAGGGTAGATTTAGAGCCTCGGGGGGTCTGCAGCCTGCAACACATAACTGTGTCACAGGTCCAACATGTAACTGTGTCACAGGTCCAACGTACCTGAAGTAGTCAGTTTATCTCCTTTGCATGTGGTCTGGTCTAATATAGTCCTGAAAATTGGATTTAGGTTTGTTGAAGCAGATGCACATCTAAACGTTGCATGAGTTTAGCCTCCAAGGACTAAAGTTTGAGACCTCTTATTATGTAAAGCATTGCAAAGAAAATGAGTCATGGACAACACACAGATCAGAGGCATATTTTTTGATTCATCAGTTTCTAATTTGAATCATTACACACATTTAAGAATTTGTTTTTTGTTTGGATATGTTACTTCCCTTCCACCTGTCCACTGTGTGTTGTTGGCAAGAAATTGTGTGGGTAATGCATTGCTCTGTGATGATCTTAGTGTTTTTTTGCCCTTAGTCTGCTGGCTGTCATCGCCACATCACTACCTCAACTTTGAAGTATTTTTCTTTATGGACCAGGTGAATGACAACATGAGAGAGCTGCTTCAAATAGCTTGACGTTTATTTAATCTTCAGCACATACGCTTTCCACAGCTTTGTAACCTATCCCTCCCAGAAATATGATCTACAGCCGGTATTTATATTCACAGCAACCAATAGGTTGTTGCTAACCTAGAGGTTAGCAACAGGCTAACCAATAACAAAGTTGCTAAGCAATGCTAAGCATACAAAATCCCCTTCCTTTCAAGATGATAAATGGTAAGGTTTTAATACTGCTTCTAAACAAATACCAGTCTCAATTTCCTGGCATAAAGGATGTAATATGAAACAGACTTAGACCTGTTGCACAATACAAAACAAATCATACTTTTGGTTTACAACTTTTTTCTTTTTCAAAGAGCAGCGATTTGCCTATGTCCTTTACACTACTGCATATGTCCAGAAAAGCTCTGGACATTTGCCGATGGGAGCTTGACCAATATGTGACGAGGGCTGGACGATGCATACAGATGACTTGTAAAAGTCGGCTATAATGGAGCATTCACTGTCTTACATGGAAGCTTAGAGATGTGACAGAAGCCATCCCCAGCAGGGAAAAAAAGATAAGGTCCTGATTGTAAGTTGCTGAGGCAATGCTCCCATTTTTGCATATTTTCACCTTTAAAAACATTGATTGCAAGTACAACTCACAAGAGATAAAACGGTTCAGAAGTCCAGCTGTTAAGTCAGCAGTCGTTCCCATGACTGTGTGGACTACTGACCCAGAATGAGAGACAGTTTAAAGGCTCAGGAAACCTTTGCAGGTGTTTTGAGTAAATCAGATGATTAGGGTATGGCACCATAAGTTTCCATTAATGGGCTTTTTCACAGTATTCAAATTTTCTGAGGCACTGCTGTTTGGGTTTTCATTTTCTGTGAGCCACAGTCATCAAAAATACAACAAATACTTTATTTGTTTCACTTTCTGAGATTACTGCCAAGAAATATTACACTTTCACACAATATTCTAGTTTTTTGAGTTGTACTAATATTGGTGTGCACCAAGAATCCAAAGCAGGTTTGGATGACTAGACCAGAAAGCATAAGAGGTGAACAAACATTTCAGGATAAGACGTTTCAGTAGTCAGGAGTCTCAAGGAATTAATGAAACACTGGAGAAAGTTTCACATAGTTAAATATCAGGAAAGCTAGATCTAGATTTTTCTGTCACCATACTTACACCGTTGTAAACTATTTTGGGGTAAAAAAAGAGGAGAGAACAGATAAAAAGTTATGTTTACATGTGCATACATATCACCTTGACCAGCAAACAGTTTGTATAGTTTAATTGGAAGCAGTAGATCGGATAAAACTTCATCCCCAGACAGAAAAACACAAGCCAAGAGACAACACTCACAGGGAAGCAGCTGACAGAAAGAACACTGTGGGAAAAAAAAACAAAAAACTTGGTCTCTGACGGGCCTGGTGTAAAACGCTGACATTGTTTTTTTTCCACTATTTATTTGTTTTGCTTTATTGGTGTTTTAAATCTGTAATACATCTCCCCTAACTTATTTATTCAAAAAAATTGCTGAGCACAAAATTTAGGAACTAGCATTTTCCACACTATTTATTTCATTTCCTTTTTTTTAACGGTCCCACCTGCGTGTGGCTATGTAGAGCATTAGTCCTCCTACTTTTGTAAACTTGGACAAGGTTAGTCTGTCACTGAGCCAGTATTTTTACATACTCAAAAAGTGACAATGAACTGTGGCCTGAGATGTGAAATAAATCACAAAAGTTTGCATTTTTGCATCAAGGCAATTCTAATTTATGTTGCCATACCATAGATAGAAACTAATAAAAATATGACAAACATTAAACTCCATATATCAGAATTGTTTTATTAAGTTTATCATCACACACAATTTGCTCTAAATAAGGAGGCAATCATCCTTTGCAATAATCTTAGAACTAATAAGTCTGTTATGCAAAATGTAAAACATGGCAGACATAGCAGTTGAAAAATAATAAATCAGTGTGCGACCAATACAACACAAACTAGTGTTGATGTGATTATAAAATTTCAAACTCAATACTCATATCAGAAAAATATTCTGTCCCATTTTTGGAAGTATGAGGAAAAATCTGTGTGAGCCACAGAAATGTTCTGCTAGATCAGAAAACGGCAGAATTAATGATAGCATTTCTGTTCTCTTATGTTCCTAATTTGTGCAAAACCAAATGTGCAAAAATTGAGAGAGCTGTCATTTAGAAACAAAAAGGAGACTAGACTTCCTGTAAAGAGAAACAGTAGAAACAATAAAGCTTATGGTAAGTTTTTGATCACTTTTAGTTGGGATCTTCGATCAAAGAAACAAAACACTGCTGTAAGATGTTATATATCACCCCCTACCAAAGCAGCAGTGCCATAATTGAGGATAGCAGCATGTTGCTTATGTTTGAATAGATAACAGTAACTTCACCATTTGGGATGTTTAAAAGTTATCTTTTGAAGTTACAGAAGCTTTTCTGATCTGAAAGTGAAAGACAGAAGTGAATTTAACCAGCCGTTAGGTAAGGAATGATATGTTAAGCTTGTGTTTGTGTGAATAAGAAAACATTTTTTTCTCCTTTGCTACAAAGAAGTGTTGCCTTTCTAACTCATTCCCTTAAGCTGTAATGAAAAACTTCTTACCTTTTCTGTCCAAAATAGAATCTGAGGTTTTTGCTGTTGGCATCCAATAATGCAATGTCAAAAGGACACTTGGTGAGTTCTTTGGAGACCCCATGGCATTGTCAAAATTGCACTATTTGTTGCCTCAGACCAAAAGCAGTTTCATGTCTCAGGGGTGAAGTATAAGTTTAGAGAGCTTTGGAACAAACGTAGGTTTGTTAAAATGACCAAAAAGACAAATATTTTGGTAACTTGTCCTGAACTCGAGGTGAAAATGAATGTAGAGCTCAACAGTGTGAGGTTATTGGATCAATGTTCCTGTCACGCTGCTCGTTTTTGTTTTGTGTTGTGAAAAGCAGTGTTGACAACGTCCAGTTGCAGGTGTGATTTTGAATGGTCTTGATGGTTAAATTATTAGTGTGGACATGAAAACATAAAGACTGACTCCAAAGTGGAGCTACACATGATCAGACCAGGACTCGGCATGTTTTTACTGAGTCTGGAATAAATTCAGATCAGCTTTAGTAGTTTACCTCTTATTCCATGAGGTAAACTATGGCTCACTTTTTCCTTCCTGGGTTTTCCCTCTTAGGAGTCATCAAGAGCATGAAACGGCACCTCAGTTCCCTCTCTCTATTAGGCCTTCACCATGGCTATTTGTCATTTTGATGTTTAGTCCATATAACAGCGTAAATGATTCAGCACTGCTAATAACTTCAGTTAATGTCGCTCTAACAGTCACTGGATGTTTTTGTTGAATGAGCTCCAAAGAGTTGACTGTCGAAGTGGAAACGAGCTTTTTGTCTGCGAGGCGTTGGCAGATTCAGTCAGGCCAGGATGGAGGGGTTTGGGATTGAGGAATGAGAAGAGGTGTCGGGGTGGAGCTCTTATCGCACCACAACACCTGGACCAAAGAAAGACAGGATGGCACAGAGACACCTGTCAAATACAGAAACTGAAGTAGAGACGTACATATGCATGGAGCCGAGCTGAGGCCACACATTTGCAGGCGTGATGTAAACCATATTTGTTTATTAATTTCTCCTCAGCTCCTAAAGGTCAATGTTGCTTTTTTGTCATTTCCTTTTCTCTCCTAGTTTGATTCTCTCCCTGTTATCACACAGACTTCCTGTTTTGTTTCTGCACATTTCTTTCTTTTTCCACATTCACTCTGTTCTTGCAGTTTAATTTTCTTCTACTGCATTGTCCCGTTTTTTTTATTTCCTGTCTCAACGTGTTATTGTTTTACCTTTCTCTGTCTTTGTGATGTTTTTAGTATTTGCTGGGGTTTACTGGAGGATATATCAATCAGGCCAATTCATGTTTGAATGCCTATTGGTAATTCATTTAATTCCCTTGCTGGAAATGCATACAAAATATAAATTAATAAATAGATATGACCAATCGGACATTACCTGGCTTGTATTGATTTCTGATTTTCTGCAGATTAACATTCTGATTCAGTACATTAATAATTTATATTTTTATTCTAGGAAATTTTACACAAAAAAGAGAGCAATAGTTTGTATCTGTGGTAGGAACGGTAGTTTTGAATGTAGCAAAACCTGAATGTGCATGCCAATAGAGTTGAATGAAATCAAAAATTCATAAAATATATTTGAATCAACAAGTAAATGCATTTAACTTAGATTGATCATATCTGCTACTGAAAATGTCAAACTCAGCTTATCAGAAAATAATAAGTTAACTTTTTTTACCAACATTTTTGAGTCACAGTCATAGTTTTCTCAAAGCTGCTGCTATTTCTGTTTCTTGTGCACATTTCTGAGTCATGCCTTTTTCCATCTAACTTTCCATTAATAATGTTGGACATATCAATGAAACATCAGCAATTAACCTTCGTAGCTTATCCTACTTGTTTTGGATGTAAAAAATCAACTTAAACACATCAAATCAATTTTTAGGAATGCAGTGAAGATGCACAATGTGTTTTCACATCAAATCACTAAAATCAGTTTTCAGATCTTAGTCTAGGGTGCCTGTACGACCATAAACTTAATCTGATTTTTATTGAATTCAATGTTTATTGGCTAAAAATTATTTGAAGTTTCAATAAAAACAACCTGCATATCTATGAATAAAAATTGAGACGCACAAAAAATTTCGAAAACTATAATTTATCTGTATATTAGTGATATATATCTCACATATATAGCTTCTAGCTTGAATATTTCGCTGATTTTATGCTCTGAAAGTTTTTTCATTCTTCAGCACAAAATGTCTTCCTACTTGCCTCTTAGCCTTCCTTTGTTAAGCCTTTTCTCTTCTCTGTGAAAGTGTCCTGACATCTCCCAGTCCAGCTGAAACCAGTCCTCCAATGAGCACCTTCACCCAATCCTCCTCTTTCTGTTGATCTGTGTTAGCAAGAGTAGGAGTGTGAGTCTCCCTGACAGCACCCCTCTCTGGACGACAGGCTGATATGACACGTACTGCTGTTTCAGTCACTTCCAGAAACACACTTCAAGCTCCAGCTGCCCCTCCATTATCCAGTCCTTGCTCCCAGTTATGTTTCTGGATGGAACCTGTTGTTTGCTGGTTTTGTTGATGTGCTTATGTTTTTTTTTTTTTTTCTGCCAACTGCTACCTCAGTTACTATTGCTACAGTCCTCTGCGACCTGTGGTTTACATTCGTGAGCCTGTGCATTTGTATGCAATATTTGCCAGGATGGTTGATTGTGAATATGCAACAGAACTAGTCTTGTTTCAAGTTGACCAGCCAACTTTAAATCTTTAGCATTGTAAGTTAAAAATCTAATAAAAATACAGTACTAGTAAGTTTTAAAGAAATTTTGAGGGTGTAAAAGAACAGTCTGGGAGTTTACTAATCTGCCGGTTCTAGTTTTGAAGTTTTTATTTAATTACCAGTCAGTGTGAATTATACAGTCAGTCTATTTTCTTGCCATTTTCTGTCTTATGAAAATAGTACATGACTACTTTTCTTGATCTGAATTTTCTCACAACTTTTCCGTTTTCAAGAGAAACTGCCATGTCACATTTGTCTCTCATGTAAACTGTAAATTCTGATTTACTAATTAGAGGTTCCTTGACACACTAATGACAACATAAATGCTTTTATCAGATTAGTTTACCAGGAAATACTAGAAGTTCTATAAATTGAAGCATCAATGTTTTTTTTGTTTTTGTTTTATTTGTTTGTTTTTTTTAAATATATATTAATTAATGTAAATCTGAATTTCTTTTGTAAATTTCTGAATTTAAATGCAATTCATCAATTCGGCCATATATCATTGAACAGTTGTGGATAAAGTGGTGATGATAAGAAAACTGATACCTGAGTATTTAGAAAACAGATTTCAAGTTTATAAGGTCCTTACTGTAAACCAGTAAAAGTTTCCAGTTGTGTTAGTCTCATTATATATATGAGGACAATAATTATTCTTAATCTATGAGACAAGCAGAGATAAAGTACAGAGTTTAGGAGCATGGGGTAAATGCCGTCACTTCTCCCTGACAGCACGAGCCTTTAATTGGCAAAATCAATCAGTTCAAATGACTGTATCCTGAAGTCCCAAAACATAAAACCACCACAAAAAATGAAACAAACGTTTCCGAAGCAGCAGTCTCACTTAATGTACTTTATTACAAATGAAACAACATATGAATCTGGTTTACCCTGGAGGTCAACTGTTCAGTCATCAAAATCTCCCAGTTGTTGAGACTCATGCACACTGATGTCGATCTGGTGCATCTACACAACAATATTAATGTCATCTTGACTGCTCCTGTTTTTGAATTGCACCTTTCACAGCTAAAATCACAAAGTGCTTCACAAAACACTTAAGAAAAACACAGCAAATAGAATAAATAGAAATACTAATTAAAAAGCCCGTACACATTTTTCCAGCTGCTTGCTTTTAATAATGCAGTGCAATAACTGCTAAGCTGGTGTCAAAATCTTTCACTTCGGCTTAAAATATGCTACTTTAAAATGAGGCACGTGGCGATGAGATTAGGCCTTTTTTCGGTCAAATCAAAGGAAATTCTGGAAGGCTGTTCTCACCCTCCTCTTTCTACCTGCTGTACGTGATCAGTAGCTCAACTTGCCATGTTGATAATCTATGACAGCAACCCAAAGGACAAGCCTGAAGCTACTACAACAGCCAGCAACCTACCAATATCATCTGTTTTTCTTTACTGAGAAATATGTTGTTCTAATCCCGTGTGGTGGGAAGTAGGAGTGGGCGATCAGGTTCCATGTGAGAGCGTCGTTTTATTTTATTTATTTTTTATTTTTTTTGGTTATTTTTGGGGGAAGGCATCCAATACTCAAACATTAAGATCTCCAAATTAAATTATAATTGTCCTGAATAAAATTTGTGCAGAAGTAGCATTTTCAGTTCTCATGCAGAACAACATGTATAGTGAAGTGCGGCTGCATTCACTGCCATCCATCAGGAGAAATTGCGGTTTCTACAAATAAGTGGTCAGTACAAAGCTTGTCCTCTTTTAGTGATGCCATCACAGAGACCTGTGCGTCAGCTGCAAGGCATTTAAAAGTGAATAAGTGTTCCCACTGTGCTCTTGTAAGAATAAAATGTGATTTTAGAATCTACATCAGTTGGAATAATTTATGAAATACATCCAGCTATGCTTACAAACCCAGTTTGCAGCTTTATGTCAATTTGCTAATCAGTCCCTGCTGATTTTCATTTCCATGGCAGCACCCTCAGGCTGCATGCAGTCCTAACCTAATCAGAGAGAATTGTAACATTTGCATTGAAACGATATTTATAATGGTCCTTTTATAACATTTAGCACACTTGATTTTGCTTTTTTTTACGATCTAACCTGCATAATTAGAAGTCTTTATTGCTTTGCAGGACAGATGTGGGAGGGAGGCATGAAAAGGAAGTTTCTGTAGCTACGTTTGGGAGGTTGACAATGCAGGGCAGAATCAAACTGCCCTGCATAAATACGTCTTGAACAGCAAGTAAAAAATGTTTCACCATAATGCATAGGTACTTAATTAAAAAAACACAGGATGGGAACATAAATATATTCAGTTGGAAGCTTGATATTTACAGGCACATAATTAAAGGACAAGTAATCTGTTTTCACTCTATTATGGTTTTCTTTTGTGTTTTAGGCGAGTTAGGGTTGCCAAACCTACATATGTTTCCAAAATGTCAGAACAAGAGATTTTTCAAGATATTTTTTTTTTTCAATTCAGAAGTTTACATACATTTAGTTTTTGGTCATAAAACCATAACTTGGGCCAAACGTTCTGACTATCCCTCCACAAGATCCTCATTCTTTCTTAAACAAATGGTCTAAATGTGTTGAGTTTGTCGAGCACTTTTTCTGGGACACACCTGTTTTTTTGGTTTGCCCAAGAAAACTTATGTGGAACTAACTTTGTGGTGAAATCTTTGATCCCTCCTTTACTCCACTTTATAAATAATTTCAGCCATAACATCTTAGCTGATGTCTTAAGACTTTGCTCATAATATTCTTTCCTCATGATTCCATCTGTTTGGTGAAGTTCACCAGTCTTCCTGAAAAACATGAAACATGGTAATCACAATAGAGAAAAATCTGCAGTGTGGGCTACAAAGTGTGGAAATGCTAAACTTTCTTACAGTATACAATTAGATAAAACAAATCCCAGAGAAGATGTCATTCAGTACCTGAGGCATACAAAACAAATTTACTGCATTTTAGCATTTAATAATTGCATTGTAAGTCATACATTGACATTCTATTAAAAAGCAGTCATAGATCTTCCAAGAAGTAAAGAAGACATTACATAAGATGTTTCAATCTTTCTTTTTCATTTGGCATTTTAACAATTAGCATGTATCTCTGTCTTCCAGATGCTGCACAGCTGCTATATATCAAATTAATTACCAGGTTCCTGTGAAAGCCAATAGGTGCTAACTATGTGAGAGCAAAAGCATTCTGTTTTTTGAGATCAACAATGTAAAGGATGTCTTCATGGATTTATATTTATTATATTTAAAGATTGTGATTAATATGCAATAATTTGCCAACCTTCTCTTGTGTCCAGTAGAGTTTACTTTCGTGTTTCCAAGGGTTAATGTTTTTTAAATTGCATCAAAATGCATTTTCACCAATAGATATGGTTGAAACGTTATCTATAGAAGCCTAGTCAGCTGCATTGAGTCACTGAATTCGAGCTACTAAACAGAACTGACAGTAAAAATGAAACACAAAGCTTTAACAGTCAGAGAGCTCCAGCAGAAACGGGGTCAGAGTGAGCAACCATGAGCTGTGACCAGCTAAAGGGTTGAGAGGACAAAAATCAGACACAAGAAAAACAGAGACACCGGGTCAAAAGTGCTCAAAGATACAAAGAGAAAACAGTTTAAGTGGGAAAATCTGAGAAATATTAACCAGGCTTGTTGTCATGTGATATTTTTCAACTTTTAATTATTTTAGAAGGCAGAAATTTGCTCTTACAGGGTTTTTATTGTGGCGTTTGAGGCTCAAATGAGAACCTCTCCCTTATTATCCAAACTAACTGTTTTGTTTTCACTACAGTTCAAAACTTTTAACCTTCTCTTGTAAGTAATGTTTAAAAAAAATAGAAATCATAGAATTAGTCTTTTCAGTGATGCCGTGTGTTAAGTCTCTTCCCATTTTGCTACTTTGTCAACCTTTTAGATTTTTCAGGGAAATTATCTTCAACATATCTGCTTTTTAATTATTTTCTTTTCAAACTTCTCAAAAAAGATGCATAGTAACTAATGAATGCACATTTGTTCTTTTTCAAACCTAATCAAGAAGTACAATTGAAGTTTTTTTTATTATTTATTTTTCTCTGATATATTTACTTGAAGAAGAAGGTGCAGAGATGGGCAGAAATAATTCCAAACTCAAGCAGAAAATGAATTGAAAAAAGGAATCAAAGTTCAAAAAGTCCAAATCAAAGTAAAATAAAATTTTGTATCATTTGAATGGCATGTAATACAAGGACAATGACGCCTAAATTACCCTGTAATGTTTCTACATTCAAAAAACTGTTTTGTTTTTATCTGTATGCATAAACTAGGAGAAAATATTTTAACTCAAATGAAAGTTTTTACCAGTGTTTTTAATCACAAACCCAATTTGATTTCAATGCAAAATAAGTTTCATTTACTAACATAATTTTTAAAATAATTTGCTAAACATAACAAACACTTTTTCCAGCTTTTGTATTGTCTTGACAGCTTGACGCGTGAAAAAGTAACCCTGAGACTTTATACTGTCCTGATCACAACAACAGATTGTTTTCCTTCTGTCTTTCAAAACCCAGGAAAAGCTGAAGACGAGATTTAATGATTTGACAGTTGACTCATTTAAATGCCCTCGTGTTGAGAGAAGGTAGCTTCTGCTGGGTGTGCTGAGGACTGAGCAGCTGTTTTGTTGAATTTGATCAGTCTGCTTTTGTCTTGCCATTTCAGTTACTCTATCCTCAGCCGTCACTTCAAGTTAGGAATTGTCATCAATTGCGGTAATGTCATTGCTGGGCATTCTTGACATCTTTTTAATAAGTGAAATAATGAACATTTTTCATGCAGAATCATATTTGTTGTTTTCATTCAGTTATATTTAGATGTTGCCGCCTCTGAGCTTTTATCACATTTCATCAGCTTAAATTATATACAGCGTTTTCTGAGCCAGCAGAAATTTCTGAAAATGTTTGTTCTGCAGTTTGTCACTGAAAAGTGAGACTTCAAGGTTGCTAAACTATTAAGAGAAAGCTGTGTGGATATATTACAGTGTACTTATGTATTTTCAGAAAAATGGCTGCGTTCAGTTAGTGAGAAATGAAGAATATTATGCAAATTTGAAGCTATGTAGACAATATTGACGTTAAGCCTTCAGGTAAGAAATGGTGGAACATCTTTACTGGTTTCTGTCACCAGCTGTGACAGAAACAAGAAAAGGGAACAATCAGTTACAAAACTTCATGATTAGAAAATCTTTTTAATTTTATGCTCTAAATGGTTATCATATGATTTACATGTTCATGTCATTGAATGGTTGTACAGATGAATCAAACTAGAATGGGGAATTATGGTAAATCTCAGTTTTAAACCCTTTTAGCTGGAAAGGTTAATTTTTAAATAACTCAACATTGGAAACTGTTGAAAAATATTCTTTTTTCCCTCTTACTTGTTATGAATCCAAGGTCTTAGTTACTTGTAGAGAAGGGCATATGAAAAAAAAAAAGAATAATTGATATTAATAAAGTGCTAGCCTGTTTTTTGCTACTTTGCTTTGGAGTATGGACCAATTAATAATCACAATGTGTAAACAGAAAGTTTTGAACCAAGCCAAATTAAAGAATAGAAGAAAGGAATATAAAAAAGAAAATAAAAATATACTGAAAATAGAAATGTTTTACTTTTAGAGAAGTATAGCATTTGTCTGTTATCTAAATTATTCTGTTGGCATTTTAACTTGTAGAGATGGATATGAATAATAATGTAGAGAATTAATTTTGCTGATAGATTTTATATTATTAGTATGTTTACATCATTTTAAATCTACATTAAAACTAAAATGTACAAATATCCCCACAAAATGAATTTAGTACATAACATTATTGGTTTCAATCTGGCGTTTAGTGATTAGAAAAATGTACACACATAGCTTAAACCATGCTGTTTTACCTGTAAATGTGTTTACCAACTTGTGAAATGATTCAAATTATTTTATTTTCTTACTAAACCCTTTTCAGTTATTCTTGCAGAAGCTCTCAGTCAGTTTTTAAGCCCACAGGCTTTAAACAGTGTTTTAAGGCAAGAAGGATTTATGGTTTGATGAGAAATTCACTTGTGTTTGAGTTTGCCACACAGTGGGATTTTTATGTTTTACTTTATTGTGAAGTCAAGAGATTCTTATAATATAGTACATATGGATAAAGTAAGAGGAGTATTTACCATGAACCTCTGATTATCAGATTATCAGATCTAAAGAGTTCAAAGTTTCAGGTCATACTTCAAGAGAGAAAGCTGCATCTATGAGTTACAGGCATAAAGTTCTGGCAGAACACGAGTTTTGAAATTCTGGTTGTTTATTAATCAACAGAACGAGAAAATGTTGCTCCTACATCTGTTAAATGCTCAACTTTCTGACCTTTTAACACCTTTCAAGATGCAAATCATAAATCTAAACTGATTCATGAAAATTAAACAGCAAAGAAACTGATTGAACATATTGACTGATCTCACATCAGCCTGTTTGTCATAAATGTCTGAGTGTTTCTGGTCCAGTTTCTTGTTTTTTCTTTGTTCTGTCCAAGTTTTCAATCTTGTCTACGTGGCTCTTTACCCAGAGGGCCAGGAATGATGGTTCACTGCGGGAGTAATCACCTGTTAGTTACACCCCAAAGTAGTTTTCAATCCCTTTTTTCTCATGTTACTGTGTTGGAAACATTTTTACCAAAACAATTTGATCTGAAAAATGGACTGTGGACCACTAAGGAACAGTCCAGTTACTATTATTATTGTTATTATTATTATTTTTTTTATTTTCCATTGTCTCCAGATCAGAAGTACCTTGATTCAAGAAAAGAAAAAAATATTTATTACAAACTTCATAAGTATTGTAGAATTAGCTTGACTCTATAAGAACAACAACAAAGAAATAATACAAAGTGGAAACAGATATGGTGACTTATTTTCTTTCAAATCTTATTTTTTCAAATGTAAAACAAACATTGAAGCATCCATAAAAAAGGTACAGCTCTAAAATAAAGACAATTGTTTTGTTGTCTGAGTTGTTACTCATTGACCAACACAGAAAAAAACGACTATCTGATCAGAGCAGAATGTGAACTTTCTTAATGTTCTCTGTACCAAAAAAAAAAAGTTTTCCTTCTTATGTTGATTTTGTGAGTGAGAATCAATCAACTGATGCTTGTAAATATGAGCTGCTGGGAGCTGTTAATTTGCCAGCCAGCGTGTGTTAGGAATCTATCATACAGTTCCCAGACAGAGAGTGTTGCTGTCAGGAAAAGTGCAACAGAGGCTGGTAAATACAGAGGGGGGTGAACAAGGCACAGTGAGAGGGAGAGAAAGAGAGAACAGGGAGAAGTTAACTTGTCTTCCTGTATTACCAAAAAACTGATCGAGTAAAAAACACTCAGACACTTGTCAGGCTCTCTTGCTGTACACAGATCTGACAGAGGCAGCTTAGGGATTCAGTCCTGTCCATCATTTGGTCTGCTGAATGACACACACATACACACTGAGGGATATACTGTACTGTTCAAACCTGACTCAAACATTGCAGGACAGTAGTGTTACTCTTTATGCTTTTCACTTTATCACCTACATTTACAAATGTATCTGTGCTACTTTCTAGTTTCACATATTTTACTCATTTTAACAAGTGTTTAATCCATTTGTTAATTGTTAAAAAGGAATAACGCTGCATTATTATCTGCAAACACTGACTCGATTTTCTCCTGTTGTACACCTAATATCTGAGATATTTCTTCATTAGAGTTCAGAGATCCGAACATGAAAATGGCAATGTAATTATTTGGATTATGCAAACTATGATTCTGTTCTGATGAGTGGAATCTGAACTGATTTTAAGACGTTTTAGACATTTTGCAGTGTTTTCTGTCAGAATGCAGTTTGAACTGCCAGTCTTGCTCTTTTTTTGTTCTGCTTAATGGATTTGGAGATGGAGGTTTGATAACGAGATGTGGTTTAATAGGCTGATCAAAATGAGACATATTCTGAATGACTATATTCAGTTAGTTCCTGTTATGTTTTTAACTACAGCAGCACTTATTTTTGCTGTGGCTGTTTCAATGACTAGATTTACTACTGTATTTTTTTGTTGTTTTCTATACACATAAATTATGTATATGATTTATATTGCTTTCAGTGCGTCTTCCATTTACAGAAAAGAGCTTTGCACACACATTTTTATTCACATTGTACTGAAGCTATACTTTGAAGTAAATTTTTCTTAAAGTCTATGTTGGAAAGGGAGGACAGACACATGAACAAAAGACAGAGAACTGAAAAGAGAGAGGGATTAATATTAAAGGCAGGAGACAGAGATGCACGTCTTGGAACAATTCCAAAGAGGTTTGTGGAAATTCTCTAACATTTAACTGTTAAACTATGAAAAAGCACTGTTTTGCGGTTTTCAACTGTGCTGCTACAATAAAAAAAAAAATCAGCATAACTCTTTAAAAAAAAACAAATATATTTTTGAACCATTTAACTTTTCATCTTATTTCAAATTAGATCCATAGAGCAGTTTATTCATTCACACATTGTTCATGTCAAAAAAGCATTTTGGTTATTATCAACTTGCACAGACTCAAAAGTACAAGCATAGAAACCTTTTATGGCACATGTACATCCGTTCCTTTTAATGGATGTCCAGATGAATAACATTATGTTCTTTAAGGGTTTTTACTCCATATCTTTCCAGACATATTTTTTTTATATAACAATTTGAGTTTTTCTAACATTTTGAAGTGAAACTATTAATCTTAAAGCCATTTTTATTTACAAATAACTGGTGATATTACTTGTTTCATTCAGAATAGCATTAAACAAGTAACATTTCAGAAGCTGAAGGTCTGGTTAAGTGGTAAATTTAAGAAAATAATGTTTTGGTTTTTTTTTCCTTGTCAAAGCTGCAGTTTTTAAGTTAAAATGGTAATAGACTTTTTCAGCAGACTACTGATTATCTGTGATTAGTGTTTGCTCTGAACTCAAAGCACAAAGACATTATCAATAACAATTGTTTTCCTAAAATCAAGCAAATATTGTTAGTAGTGTTTTGCAACAGGTCTAAAAAGTAGCTAATTTACTGCTTATTTTGATATTTTAGACCGAGATCAGGGCAGTTCAACCTGAATTTAAAATTGTCCTTAAATAAACATGCAACTTTTTTACAACCAAAATCGCGACAAGGTGTGATTTGGCAATTTAAAACAGTATGGTTGCCATAAATCAGTGTGAACATCGCTGCATTTGTTTTGCATTTACCAAACAAATCAAAACTTGGAAAATTTAAAGGTAAATTCTGAACTTTTTCAGTTATCAAGTGTTTTGCCCATTTGAGAGGAAAAAAGAAAAACTTTATTCTTATGTTAGCATTGATATTGTTTTGTATTTCTGCTAATGAGAAAAACAAGGAATGTGTCTCTGTGCATAGTTGGAAATTGTGTTAGTAAATTGAGGGAGGGTTTTGTCAAGGCGATAAATGGAGCAAAACACACCAGGACAGATGAGAAAGAAGTAATGATTGAATGAAAGAGAGAAAGCAAGTTGAGATATGAACAACATGATACTCCAAGACTGAAGGGTCCAGGAGGGGCAAATGCAGGACTTAATGGGTAAGAAGTAAATCGGAGGAAAGGATGAAAGACTAAAGAGACACTTGAAGAGAAGGAGGAGGAGAAGAAGTTAAAGAAAAGAGTAGATGAAAGAGAAGACCTGGAAAGGAAAGGAAAGTGGCGAGATTAGCAAGGGAATCATGTGGAAGGAGGACAACTGGAACAGAAGGAGGGAAGGATACAGAAGAGAAAAGGTTTGAGGAGAAAATCATGGAGATTAAAATAAACCTGCTTAACAAGGTTTCAAAAGAAAGTGGTAAATAAGGAGAATGAGTTTGGAAGAAAATGAGATTAAAAAGAGGGAAATGATGTAATTGAGAAAAAGGATGGGAAATAAAGTAAGAGGAGGGGTAATAAAGATACAAAAAGGGATGAATAAAACAAATTTAGATTAACATGGGAACATTTAAAATGTCCTGATAATATTTGATAAGAGTAGCCATACACAAAAAACAAACAAACATATTAACCCTAATAAGTAGAGATAAGCTAATCTCTAGTTCAGTGTTCATTCTGTTCAGGCATTATTCTGCTATATATATATATTTACTTTCAGAAGAGCATCTCCTGTCACTCCATTGCCTTCTTCCTGTCACACCTTTTTCTTTTCCCACCAAAGAGCTCCGTGGGAGTCAGATTCATGTTGTGAGAATCAATTTTAAAAGACATTTTATACCAAGAAAGTCTGGCACATATTGGAGATCAAAGAAAATCAGAGCGAAAAGCAGGGCGAGGAAACTCCAAGCAAAGCAGATTGAATTTTTAACCAATCCCCGCTTTAAACTGTCACAGTAATACCGCGGTTCCTTTGTTTATAATGTGCTTATGTGAACTTTGGATTAACCTTGCTTTCCATTTCTTCTCCTGTTCTGTTTCTTTTCCTTGTCTTTCTCTCTATAGGGTGAGGTTCCAGCCAGGCATCAACTTCCTCGCTGTGAAACCCAGCAACCTCGTCGCGTGGGAGATCAAACAGGAAATGGCACCGGGAAGCAGTTCGTTGGCAGTGGATTGTCAAAGAAAGGCCTCCTCCACAGCTGAGAGGTAGAACTGAAGCTCGCATAACGATTTCCCAACAGCTTCTTGTCAAGCAGCCCCTCCTGTGTCTATTGCTTCGAAAAGCATTTGTGGGTGCAGAGAATACATAAAAAGGGCATTTGAATATTTCACTTGGAGGCCATGAGAATCATACAGGCCAGCACATAATAATATCATGTCTCAGTTGTATTATGGTTTATTTAAATAAACATTGCTTGAAAGAAGAAAAAGAGGGAATCAACGGGATTTGAGAGTTGATGACAAAACGGAGCCTGGGTTTGAGTTTCAAAGGGGTTATGAGTGATCTTTATTTTCACCATTGCAACTGGCATTTACTAGTATTCATATAAATAAGCCATTGCACTCGGTTACTCTTTAACAATACAAAAAAAAAAAAGATGGAAAAATTCTAAATACTGCAAACAATTGATGCTTCAAAGTTTGTATCTGGTTGAGAAATAAAGGGTTTTGTTGAAGCTTTGAATTGTTTTTGAAACTTCCAAATGCAAATTTTATATAAATCATAAGCTGTGAAGAGACAGCAGGAAAGCATCTTGCTGTGAAATAACCAGGGTATAAATTAAATGTGTTGATGGAGCTCAATTGGTTTAGATGCGCCTGTTAAAGTTGTGCATCTGTTTTATGTTTTAACATAATGCTTTATATAAATCCCACTTTTTATACATTTTATCCATAGCACATTTTTACACATTACACAAGAAAATAAATATTCCCTCTCTTCAACAGAGTAAAATTGTGGCATATTTTATGTTAGTAATTTTTCATTTACGTCACCTGAATTTTTTGTTGTACTTTAAAAAAGTTATATTAAAATAAATGCACTTTTCTTCTATATTTTTAGTGCTTTTCCTACTAATATTGCATAATAGAAAAACAGTCTTCACAATATGAAATTATCATATTTTTGTATCTGTAGATATGTGGCGTTAAAAGAGTTTCTTTCTTCATTCTCGTGCGTTTGTGCTATCAATGCAATGAAACAGTCATGTCCTTCATGTCTGTTTCATTGCCGTCTTTTCTGTTTCGTCAGTTTCTTTTGTTTGTTTAAACCAACGGGGATAATGACTTTCCTCTCCATGAAGCGGTCGTTGCTAGACTCCAGCTCAATTACCACTTCTTAGTTAGCCGTTAGCCATGTCTGTCCTTCAGTGATGGACAGCACCAGCAGCAACGGGTGATCTAAAAGAGGCAGAGGTGGAAAAAAAAAAATAACAGAGCAATTTTACGCAGGCTTGTATATTAATCAGATAAAAACATTATGGCCACTGATAGGTGAAGTAACACTGATTATCTCCATATTGTATATAGGCAGCCAGGGAAGATTTTGAGTTCAAGTTAATGCAAGAGGCAAAAAAATGAGCAAGCACAAATAAATGAGTCAGTTTGGAAAGCATGTAGGATTGTTTAACTTACGTTCACTGTAAGTTGTATATGCATAACGAAGCATGTGACAAATAATTACTTGTGTCATGAATTGAAGTCTTGGAGGTAAGGAGTGCAAAGTATGTCTATGTGGTTTGATCCCATAGAATAACTGCTATAGCTCAAATTGCTGAAAAGGTTATTGCCGGTTCTGATTGAAAAGTCTGACTACACAGTGAATCTAAGTTTGTTGTGTATGCAGCTAGTTAGCTCAGGCTGTCATGGTATCCTGACTCCTGTCCAAAGGAATGCACTATAGGCAAGTGAGATTTGGAACTGCTTCACAGAACAACAGAAGGTGATCTGTTCTGATGAAAAATGCTTTATTTCTGCACCATGTGGACCGCAGGGTGCATGTGCAATGATTTTCTGGGGAACTCATGGCATAAGGATGCACCATACTGTGTCATTCATGTGAATATTAAGGTGAGATGAACCACCTACCCAAGCACTGTTGCAGACGATGTACATCCATAAATAGAAGCAGCAATCCCTGGTGGCTGTGGCCTCTTTCAGAAGGACAATGCGCTCCCCCACAGGGCAAAAATAGGTCAAGAATGATTTGAGGAGCACAACAATGAGTTTGAATCCAAAGAGTTGCCCTGATCTCAATCTAATCACAATCTTTAGGATGTGCTTGACAAACAACTCTGCAGGACGCTGCTAAGATATTGGTGCTCGGTACATTACGAACTTCAGAGGTGTTTTAGAGTCAGTATCTCAATAGGTGAGAGCTGTTTTTGCACAAATGTGGGGATCAACATAATATACAAATAATGTTATGTCTGATCGGTATATTGTGAATTGTGGTCTGGGTATATAAATACAGTCTAGGTTTTGACACAGGGATGTATAAATGAAATATTTTCATTTAGAACAAATGAAAAACTCTGCACATCGGTTAATCCAGAATATAACCAGGATGAAAGCAGAGGGAAACATTAGCTTGACAAGATAAAAAAAAAACTATTCACACCAAAATAATCTTGTACAAAAACATCTTTAAAAAATAGAGTCTGGAACTGTAATGTCTGCATTTCAAAAATCTATAAAACATGTCAAAACAAAGTGTCACCTAAGAAGTCGGGTTTGAATTCAGCAAATCTAAATACATTCAGTTTTTTTTGTACTACCCTGTGCCTGTAAGCAAAGGTTTTGTATAAACATTCACAGTGTACATGCACGATGCGGCACCACTTTCAAAGAATTAACTGTCACACATCAAAAAAATAAAGTCAGCATGAAGAAATGAAGCGAACATTTTCAACTCTAGACCATTTTTAACCTCAGTAAAGGCTTGTACAGAATATGCAAGCAGCGTCTCATGCATGACAGGAGAATCACAGCCTTTAGATCAGTGAATGTGTGGGAGTGTTTGTTGAGCTTATCTGGATTAATCTCTAATTAGATGTTTTTCATTGAGATAATATATTTTGAGTGAGCCTCATAATAAATGAAAAGGGTACTGTTGATTAGTATGCCTCACAATTAATATTGTATTGTGAGCTAATTTGGTGTACGTTTTGTTATTCCCAGATTTAATATGAGATTATGCAAATATTGTTTTGTTCTTTAAAGCACAACAATTTGTGATTAATGGTCCAACAATTAGAACAGGAGTTTAAGGTTGCTGTGTATGTAATTGTTATGATTGTATGCATGTTGCCTTAAAATACTCCATTTGGACATTTATCTGCAATGGTATTTGAGAATAAAATATTTTATTTTTTTATTTATTATTTGTATATTATACAAGGCCCTGATGCTTTCACACTAATCTTTTGGCGTTCTCAAATAGAAATTGTCAAAATGCCGATGAAAAGATGCAAAAAGATGTTCAGAATTTGACTGCTGTGATGCCTTCAATGACTTTCTTCAGTGATTTTTAGGAAAAGAATGATTTTTCAACATTACATTTTTTATTGTAAATAAAATCAGATTGATATATACATTTTTCAAAACTGACAACTGATACATTAAGAAATGTTTAAATGCATTTAAAGATTTTGTCTGAGAGTGAATGCTAACCTTTCTAGCATGTTAGCAAGCAGGTTTTGTTTTTGTCTCACAAGCTGAGGCTGGCGTATGATTTGTAACTTCTGACGGAGCTGATTTGCGTCTAGGTTTTCCTCCTGAAAGTGATATTAACAGCTTCACATGAGTTTGCCCTGTGGATCAGTGGCATGAATAGACATCTTGAAAGGCAGGTGCTCAAGTAAGGAAAAAAGGGCACCTTGTGCAGCACATGAATCCGCCAGCTGCTTTAGTTAAGATTTAGTGGGAGATTTATTACAGGCACATCTTGAACATCATGCATAGACAGTATACAGATTTCAAATCAAAACCCATACTGTCTGATGCAGATGTGTAATTATGTTCCAACACTCTACAGCAGGCATGTCAAACTCATTTTTACACCCTAGTACTCGGTGAGTATTCGATTAACACGGAAATAAATGAAATATTATGTGGGTACTATTAAGAGATGAAGCTTTTCTGTTTGACGGATCCTCGGAGTTAAAAGAACAGCTTTGAATGAAATGGTAAATATTATTTTCTCTTCCGAAGTAAATATCCTACAGAAAAAAGTCAACAAATTATATTTTTGGATCCTGGTTTTATTCTTGGTGGAGAACAGAGGTGCTGTGTTTAGGAACATCTCCGTCTTTGTCAGGTTATTTTTGCTTACTGGATATAGTTCATGTTGCAGATCTGCTTTTGTTTTTATGAAAGGTGTGTAAAAGTAGATATGCCTCAAAACGCTGTTATGCCTGCATAACTCTATAGTTATGTTGTAACTTCATTTAATTTCTAAATCCATACTCTCCACTAAATAAATTGCTAAACTCATCAGTTCTGTCGCAAGTGGATGCAATGAGGACATGTAGGACAACACATGAAGCCTCTAAAAGTCTATTTTTTAGTAATAAAAAGGTTAAAACCTTAATAGAAGCAGATATTAATGTGCACCACACAACTTCCAAACGTATTCTAATTTACTCTGCTACAAGTTTGTCTCATGTTTTACTTTCTCAAGACTAAGTTAATCCATTTTGGAAAGCAAACAGCAGCTACAGTTAAAAATTGCAACCTTCTTTTATTACATTAAACATTTAAGTAAAATATACTTTTATGGTAGATATAGTTTAAACAGATGTATTCAAATATTACTAGTGAATGTTTGTAACAACATAAATAAGGTGGAAGCAGCTTGTCTGTGTAAATACACCTTTAAGATGTACTACAATGACCATTTTAGCAGGGTGTGGGTTCCAACACCAGGATCAGTCGTACAGACCATAGTATAGCACTTATACTGTGGTGCTATACTGTTAACACCCCACCTAATAAAACCTCATTTCCCATTAGTATTTGCAAATAGATTTTCTGAACAACAAAAAAAAAATTAAAATTTATGTCTAATCAATTTTACTATAGAATAACATAGCAAGAGTTTGCTGTATTTTTGTCCCATCAATCTTTGTGTTTTCCAATCTCTTTTTTCTTCATTATTATAGAGTTATCCTTGGGGACTTTTCTGAGTTATTGATGTCAATAGTCATTTTTCTTTGTCTCTTGAGTAATGTCTAATTTGTAAAATATGTCATGTTTTTTCCTGCTCTGTTTTGTTAATATTGGCAAAAAGTAGAGCATGCTTAGGGTGACCTTAATTTTGAATGGTGGGTTAAATAGGGAAAATATGCCATGGTTTATGATTATGCTCTTAGAATGGGAGCAAAACTCTATTTCATGATGATGATGAGATCTATAGATTAACACTGTTAATGGTCTCAGCTCAATGTTAAAACTGGGGTAATGCACTGTCCACACTCCACACATAGATTGCTATTTATCTGCCCGTGTGTGCGTGTGCACGCGTGTGCATGTGTGTATATGGGGGCTTGAAGTTTTTCATCATCAAGCGCTATTTGCTTCCAGAGGCAGCCTGAGGGAAAAAGTTCCATTTAATGATTATACAGTATTTCCTGCAGCAGCTGAATCATCTTTGAACATATTAGACGACTCACTCAGTTGAATTAAATAAACAAATTATTTCAGGAAGCAATTCCCAGACTATCCTATGCAAGTTCTGACATTATATGAAAATTAAAATGGATTTGTTTTGTAGGCAAACTCATAAGATATGCAGTAATTTCTAGGGAATCTGTAGAAGCACTGTTGCATGTAAAATGAGCTGACTGTTGGTAGTTAATAGCTGAAGATTGTTGCATTTAACTTTCTTTACCAACAGTGTTACAAGTTCCAAAACCTAAATGAACACATTCCACTTTTGCTTTCTGTGCAAAAAAACAAAGCAAACAAACACAACAGGGCCATTTTTTTATCTTTGTTTTGTTTTCCCGTCATCTGGCCTGCATTGTGATGACTCTGCTTTTATTAAACTTGTCATGTAAACTAAAAAAGACATTGACTAATTGTAAAAAACACCCAGTTACAATCTTCCAGCAAACGTTGAAGTGTCATTTTGCTCATTAAGGTAATAAATGTAGAATTTCTGCTGCAAGCTGTTAAATGTTTAGAGGTCAAATTAGAAGTCAATTAACATAATAATCAGTCTTTCGCTGCCTGTTCTCTCACCCACCATTTTCCATTGTTCTTTTTTGTGCTTTCTTGTTTTTGTGTTAATGCAGCAAAATTTCTGACGCAGATGCTTTCAGTCACTCTTTCATGTGTTTTCTTTTTTAAATCCATTCATTTATTTTCTTCTAGTGAAAATTTTAATCTGAATCTTAACGGACGGAACTCTAATTTAGATCTGACAGAGATAAAAGCAGCCCTTTATTATCTACAGGAAGCTTAGTGTTTAACCTTAACACTTAGCTTTATTTTCTACCCTAAATTAGTCTTTCAAAACCTTTGAGACAAACTTTTATTTGTCCATAGCCTCTACTTCAGTTCAAAACAAAACAGTCATTATTGCATGAATTGATACAAAAATAATTATTTTTTTACTTTTTGGGTTCCACCCTCTCGTCTCTGTGTCGCAACTTTTATTTGTCAACCTCAGATTCTCGGCAGTCTCGGTGTGACCTCCATAAATAAGAGTGGACAAAGTAGTGACTGTAACACTGTGGGTGGTATTTAGAGTCTTATCATTTACAATCCAAATGAGTAAATGCACAGTTTTTCTGAGTAATGGAAATATTGAGTCAATCTATAAAATGATAAACTCAGTTTGATATGTACCAGATTCATTATGTAACTGAACAATTCTGCAAAGTGTTTTTCTTTGTTTTTGCAAAAAGATGAAAAGGATCGCAGTCTAAAAACAAATCTGTGTAGATCCTCCGTCCCTAAGTATCAACTTAGGGAGGGAGGTTTTAAATTTGTTTTATTCAAAACTCGCTTTGTCTTTCACTCTCATACTATTATTTTTCACTAAGAACAAAGAAAGTTGCTACATAAATAATCCAGAAGTTTTTTGAGTTTTTTTTTGTTTTTTTTTATGCACATTTATTTCGAGAAAGCCAAGGTGACTGAAGCTTCATTGTACTTTTTGTGGCAGCCATCCTCTGAAAATTCCCCAAGATCTACAGCCACAATATCCTGTTAGACAAATATCCTAGTGATATTAATATACATGTATGTGTATTGACTAAAATGATCATTTTACTGCTCTTACTATGTTATGTGATACTTTAGTTTTGACATGCAGAGTTAACTGAATTTCACAACAGCAATCGTATATCTAGAGCCTCATATACCGTTAGACATGTGGATGGATGATTGCATTTTCTTAATTATCTGTTCAAACACAGGTGAGGAACAGAAGCAGGGCACGAGGTTTGCTGTGATGCTTGCTCTCATTGGTAAAGACAAAATAACTCAACAGTGAGCTTTTGTTTAAATGCCAGCAGTCTGTACTGAACCCACAGCCACACTTAGACAACAGAGACAGGGCCAAGAAGTCTGCAGTCCTACTTGGCACACATTGGAATTAAAACCACAAAAAAGGCTGTTGAAGAGGGATCAAGAGGAGGATGTCTGCCAACAATTGAATGAGAAGAATATAAGACATAAAGTGAGAAAGGTTGTCAGGAATAAAATAAACATTCCTGGAAACATACTCTGCAAATTACAGTGCGACTCTGGAGGGGGAAATGAAAAATTTACATGAGTGGCTGTAAGCATTTTTATTTCTCTTCTCCTAAGTGTAGCATGTGTCCAGTAACCCAACCGATAGCTCACTTTTTACTTCCAATTTATAAAAACAGCTTCCTGCAGCAATGTTTGACTCTTATCAGGTAAATTTTGTCTTTGACCTGAAACGTTTGGTTACCATCATGACCAAACGTCATGATGGTAACTGGATCCAGCTGAATTAAGCAAATCAGCTGGATCCAGTGTGTTTACCAGATTGCCTTTGTGTCTGCATAGCAACCAGCATTAATACAAGGAATCCAGCTCAATGCAAACACTGGGCTCATGATTTCTAATTGAACTTGACTATTTTGAGTTATATCAAGTCATATTTACATCCACATTTCCATATTTAATTTTAGACATATCAAAGAAGTTGTTCAAGTCGCTCTTCCAAGTTCATCTTAATAAAAATGTGCAAAGTATACGTGCATTGACTCTTATACTGTTTCATGCATCTGGACTTCTTTGTGCATGGACACGTTTTAAGATTTAGGGAGTTTGGTATGTTTCATTTGCACATATTTATAGGGCAACACTTCTTCATAATGCATACAACTGGATTGGATCATATTGGAAAGCAAACTTCTTAACCGTATTTTTTTTTTCCCTTTTTAATCTCATATCTTGAGAGAAACTTAAATTTCCCAGTTTGTACGACACCGTGTCTTGATATTGATGAGCTGTAGGGCGAGTCTGGTGTTGGTCAGCTCCATGGTTTCCAGCAGGGCCCGATAAGGGGACTCACCAGGCTTCATCGCTCGCTGCCGTTTGCAGAAATCACTTGGGTTGCAGGTCTTGGAGTTGCCCTTGTCCACAGGCCAGAATCGTGTCTTTCCATTTGTCTTCTGGAAATAAAAACCAAAGAGAAAAATCCACAATAGCAACTATTTAGCCATTACATTTTGCTACAATTTTGCCCTTCAAAACTGTTGACTTCCAGTATTTTACAGCAGAATCATGTGTTCTATTCCTGAACAATCCCACCACTGAGTTTGAATTTGTTCCTGAAAGCCATGAACACACACAAGCATGTACACACACAGTCTGTGGGGGTTCCTTTAACACAGGAGCAGAGAAAATGACCACCCCAGAGGTAATAGTCTGTCTTTATCACCCTCTCTTTCTTCCTTTTTCCTCTCTTCTCTTGATTGCAGAATACAAAATAGAGGGCAAAGTGTGCACACACACACATATATGCTCAAACAACATGTGTTTTTGCTTGCTTTGTGGTGCATCGAAGCATTACTGATGGCTTTTTCCCCTTTGTTTTCTGTATTTGCAATTTTTTTTTACCCCCGATGTGCAATTTTTCTATTGCCTCTGGCCTCTGTGTCCTTATAGATTGCTCAAAGATTGACTTCTGTGGATTTTTTAGAACTTAATTTCTATTTCAGCTTTTTTATTTGTGGTTAGACCTTGCTGTCTAAAATTTCACAGCAAGGTACCATGTTTGACGGGTTATTGCAGTTTGTTGCGAAATAGGAGATTTTAAAGGACAGATTTATGATGTGTTTTTTTTTCACAGTTTTTAGTTGAGATTATGTTTAGGGAAATAAGGAAATTAGTCAAATTGAGGCAAACATGGCAGAATAAATTATTATGAGGGGAGAGAACGGTGGGAGGAAAACAGATTTAAGGTTGTCAAAGAAGAAAAGTTTTATAAAATCTTTACTGCCAGTTTAATCTTGATATTTGAAGAAATTAATACCAAATTATATTTTGGATGATTTCACTAAATGTTGCACATGTTAATTATAAAATGTATACAGTAAAACATTTACTGTAATGAAAGCAATAATCATAATCTTATTTAAAAAATTAAGCACAACAAAGGCTGTTTTTTGTAAGACTGTCACAGTATTTTGCTGCACAACATCATTTTGTTGCATTAAAATACAAGATGTGCGTTTTTGTATTGTTCCAGTAACAATAATAAAACTTTGAAACTTTTCAGGAGTGCGAAGAGGAACAAGCAGGCAAGGGGAAGTAAAGTGGAACACAAAACGTTCAGCTTTTTATTCTTGAGTTTTTAAACTATACCTCCCATGAGGATTTAAAAATGTCAACGGCATGTTGGAAGCCATTAACACAAGAAATGTTTACAGTCTAAAAAAGCATTTTCCATTTAACAAGGCGGCTACAACCATTAAGTGTTTATAGCTAAAAATACTGGAACTTGAATTTAAGCTTAAGAATATAATTTATGTGTTATCAATCTTGATAACACAAGTGCAATTGAAGATACATAACAAAACAAAATGTAGGTTAAAGAGCTGAATCTGAATGCTCAGGTTTAAGTTTCTACATCTCGAGTGGCTCAAATCTCCAAAAATCCCAGACTTGAATATCTGAAGATATTCTTCTGCAATACTCCATCATGTCAATATACATATGATGGTATAAACTAGAACTCAAATCAGGTTAGAAATGCTCATTTTCACACCTGAGATGCAGTTGTTTCAATGGCCACTAGATGATGCATATTATTCAAACATAAAATATTTATACACCAACAACTCAAAGGACTGAGTTTAACTAATGTATGTCTATTAACATTTTTTGTACATTTGTAAAATTAAACTTTGCAAACTGCACCTGAACTTTTTAGATGTAAGTTTCTCTTATTTATTGTGGTGTGAATTTTAATTCATGTGGCATGCATTTTCTTGTTCAGCTCAAACACTTGATATGTACCTTTGTGATTTTCAGTTAGCATTTGGCTAATTCTCGAGTATCATTGTATAATGACCTGGGCTGGCTAATTAGACTGTGCAGATATGGATGGGGCTTACAGCATTTCCTAGCATCATTCTGTCACTCAGTAAAATGACCCTGACCACCTAAATGCATTCAGTCATCAGCCCAGACTAATCTGCATACACACATGCATTCTGACATAGATTCTCTAAGTATATGGAAAACTGGGATCAGCTTGCCTGCTATGCAAATCAGCATTAATGACATGTCATTCTTTTTGGATAAACTAATCTGGCCATACAAACACACACATATTCTATTTTTCTGAATGTTTTTGTAGGCCAAGCTTTAAATAACCTTCAATCCTATTGGCTTATTCCCCTTGCTCTACTACTCAGTCCCACTCCCACTCCCCCTCCTTTCTGTCTCCCCCTTTTTTTGGCTCCTCACCCTCAATGCCCCTGATAAACCCCCTCGGGAGCCTGCGTAGCAGGATGTGTGGCTAATTAAGGCGACCTACGTGGACCCAGCATGTTCAAATTCCTCTCCTAAGAGATGTTCAGTGTCATAGAGCGAACGGCAGTGCCGACGCTAACACTAACTCCCAGTCCCTGGTGTAGCGGGACCGTGTTTGTGTGTTGAAGATGAAGTGTCAAACGTTGGAGGTGTCCCAGTCCCTTTCTTTCTTTTCAGTTCTTCAGTTTTTTCTTCGTTTGCGTTCCTACTCCCATTCCTTCCAGTAGTTAGCCCCTCAAGTCTTTTCTTTTCCCTGGTTGCGTCTCATAAAATTCCGCCCGTTATTTTTCACTCTCCACCAGCTCTCTCAACTTTTCTCTTCTTTTTTCAGTCCTATTCAGTCTTCTTGCCCTACTGCTTTCACCTATCCCTCTCCTTAGGTGACAGTAACTCCAGGGTCCCGCTGCTGCTGTTCTTTTCATCATCTAAATAAAAAAAAATAAAAAAAAACTCAGCTTGTGCCCTTGACTTGAGAGCTCTTGAGCATGCACAACTGAATGAATGACACAAACAGACTAAGGGGACCAAGAGCCTCAGTCTCCCAGGAGGAGACTAAAAGGATCTGCTGAAAGAGGAAGAGGAAAGACAGAAGATGAAAAGTTGTTTTACGTTGCTTGAATGTAGGACAGAAGATCACTGCGATGGGCGGGGATGAGAGAGTGGCGTTCGGAAAGAGTGTAAAAAAGATGTAGAAGGAGAGTTTTGTGTTCTTGTTCTTGGCCTGGTCAAATAGTTAGAGAAAAAAAAAAAGAAGCAGGAAACTCAAACTTTATTTTAAAGGCAAAATCAGATTTTTAGGTTAGGTGAGTGATCTGAAAATCCACTAAAAAGCAAATTCCTTTTCTAAAATTGCCTACAACTGTCCAGCAAAGGAAACGGGAAAAGCTGTATGATTGTGACCTTGAGCCACTTTGATTTTTGACATGTTAACATACACTTGAACAACTTATTTAGTTTTCATGCCTCAACAAATAAAGATGCATGATTTTAACACTATTATAAATAATGAAAAACCTTGGGCGTGCTGCAGTGGCATAGGGGATTAACACAACCCACGAATGGAGGCCTTAGTCCTCGACGCGGCCGTCGTGGGTTTGACTCCTGGTCACATGTCTTCCCCTCTCTCTCCGTCTCCTCTTTCCTGTCAGCCTACTTACAAAAAATACAGGCCACTAGAGCCAACAAAATCCTTGGAGAAAAAAAAAAAAGACAAACCTTAAATCAGCACTCTGTAATGTGTCTAGGTCTTTCCTTCAAGGCCGACAGTTTAGCTTCAGTTGAATGAGCCCTAAAAATAAGAGCTGAACTGAGTGAATGCATCAGAGTTCAAATCCTCGTCCAGATCTCTTTCTTTGGGTTTTAACTTTTGTTTTTCTGGAGCTAGATAGTAAATATTGCATTGGTAATGTCAAATCAGTTGTTATGTAAACATGTCTTTGCGGTAATGATTAAATATTTCACTAATTTTAAGGTCAAAATCTATGGCGCTTTGAATTATTCTGCATCTCAGAACTAAACAATTCCCCTTGCTGGAATGTTTGGGTGAAAAAATTGGTTGTAGTACAAAGTAAAACAAGTAAAAAAAAAAAAAAAGCTCAACAAAGAGCTGAAACAAAAGTGACTAAATCAATTTTCCATCAATTTTTGTCTGTGCTCTGGAGAAAACCTTCCTTATCAGGTATGGAAAAGGAGGGCTGAGCGCAACAGAAGAGTGTAAAAAGAGTGAAAGGAAAGATGATCATCTGTATGTGTTCCTGGCTTGTATTTTGCTGGCTAAAAAGGACAGAAAGGGTAAGAAAGACAGAGGAAGGAGAAAATGAGGATTGGCAAAGAAATGAGCTGGTTGATGAGCGAGTACTCTTTGCTTTGAGGCTCCTGTGAACATTTGTCGTCTTAACATTCAGACTGAGAGAAAAGGAGGCACAGAGAATGAACCACAGAGGTTAAGAGATGGTGGATCCTGGCTTTCTTGTAGAGCTGCTGGGAGTGGAAATGAGACAGAACCAGCTTCAAGGTTGCATCTTAAAACCCATTTATATAATACTCCCAGGAGAAGACATGTCAATCAAACTGTCATCACTGGTTTATGGCATCTGTCCCATGGGTTTTACGTTGATAACATCTCATGTTTCTGGTTACTTGCTTGTTCTTCCAAGGCTTTGATGACCCAGTTTTTTTTGTTTGTTTTGATTTTGTTAAGCCTTCTTCAACTGCTGCCCAATAACACATCAACAACATTTGTTTGTGCATTTTCCAAAGAGCCTTTTCTACTTACTTTGGACAATTTAAAAACTTTTAAAAAGACAGTTTTCTGCAACTTTTGTTTTGTCCTATGAACTCTAACTGTATGCTAGGCTTTTCTTGAGAGACACTGACATCCATCATTTACATGTATTAAGCATTATATTTTTATTAATTAAGAAATACCCACCGGATTTAAAATCTCAGTAGTGAGTGTACTGGCCAAAATTATAAGTGTAATCTTTGTCATTAAAAGCTTCATAGTCTGAAACAATGCACCATGTCATGCAAAATATTTACTTTTTGTGTGAATATAAATTGGGAGATGCTTTTTATATCTTTTTTTTGTACATTATGAAAATATTCCTAAAATGGGTTGGGTAACATCTTAAAGTCTTGAAAAACAGAGTGAATTCCTGAAATAATCTCTGAACATCAGCATGATTGATGGCAGATTATTGTCACAGCTGTTTAAACAGAGAGCAAAATGATTGATAATGGAAAGACATAATATGCTTGTCAAGAAAGATTAAAAATATGTTTTCTGCATAGCTTCAAGAAAACAGAGATCATATTAAATCTGGTCCAAATCAGAGGAGAAGAAATGATTTTACATTTAGGTTAGCTTTGCTTCTTGATGTGATCACGAAAAACTTCCTGTCAACCCGAACATTGGTTCCTTTTGTCAAAGAAGACGTTTCATTGCTGACAACAGCAGCCGTTCTCCATCTGATGGTGTTTACTGAGTGACTCCCGTCTCCCATCATTCTCTCAGGTTTGAACCTTTTCTCATTTTCCTGCTCTGATCCTTTCTGTCCAGTTTCTGCTTCACCTTTCTGTTTATACACAGCCCACCCTGCCTCCCCTTTTCTCTCATTATCTGTTTCCATCTCCATTTCGGTTTCTTAACAAGCTGCTTCCTGTCTGTCTGGCACAGCTGTTGATTACCTAATTACCTTGCTTCTCACACACAAAAACACAACACACACACATTTATTTTTTTTTCCCCCCACATTCATATACGTACAAAGGGAAATGCTTCTGAGGATTGAGCTATTGATTCAAGTCAATATTAAAGATTTTACACAAACTTTTTGTGTCATGGAAAAAAAACAAATTGATTGTTGTGCATGTGAATCATCAGTTGTATTTATCTGCGTGAGTGTGTGTGCAAATGTCCTAGTTTTTGCTCAGCTCTGCTTTTCAGTGCAAGAAACTGCATATGGTAAGAGGACATCATTATTGTCTTTGGCAAGAAGCTGAGTTAGATGTCTAAGCTCTATTTTATTAAATAAACAAACACTCAATCCTACATAAACTTTTCAATTACTTTAATAACTAATAAATATTAAGGTAGATCTAAACCAAATTGGCAGTGATTAGTATAGAGTTGCAAAAATTATAGAAAATGGATTTTGAGCATTGAGCATAATGCTAAAAATGGCTGTTCCCATGATGCATTTGTTAATTATTTAAGTACCATGGACTCACAAATTATATATGTAGTAAAAATGGTTGTTTAATTGAGCATAAAAATGTTTTAGAAGGTAAAAAAGTTCATTGATGAAATTAAAATATCAAATATTTCTTTTCCACTAGCAGCTGGAACACCTACTTATGTCTGGGTTCTGTTAAGCAGAACCACTCAGGCAGTAACCCTTTATATATCGTTATATCGTCACTCCACATCTTCATCCCATGTTGCATATTTTTCTAATATTACTGTAGTTTAACATATTGTAAGTAACCCCCTGACAAAGGATCATTTTTTTTAATTGCTTTGGTATCTGAAAAATGTAACCGTGTAAGTGGTGAATATAATACGTTTCTGGTTTAAAAAATAAATTAAAATAAGTATATCTTTGAAACAACGCAAAATTGGCTGGAGATATGTCCCTGATGTACCCTAAGTCTAACCCGAGACCATTAAACCTTGACCAGGATGGATGGTTAGATGTTCTGGCCTGTCAAAATTCACCAAATGGGCCTGATATTTATTTTTTTTTTTAATTGAGGAGAAAAAGTTGGACTTATATTTTCTATAAAACAGGAAACGTCTAGAACTTTCATTGAATTCTGTCTAATTATATGTGGTAAGTTAGTTAAAATCAAATCCATTTTCATCCCTTTGTGTTACCATTTTCCACTCTCATTTTCTCACGACCTTTTCAATCTCTTGTGCCTATCCTCTGCATAATTAAATTTAAAATTGTATTAGGGGGTACAGAAGTGCTTACTGCCAGAGAAAAAAACAACACATTATAGATACAATGTTCACCTTCTAAATGAAATGACAGCCCTGTCTCATTTCACCCTTTTACACCTTCCCTCTCTAACACTATTGACTTCTGAACCTCTTTTGCTCAATTATTGCCACTTCATTTTAGCATCGGTGGAAACCTCTCTTCTTTCCTCCGGGTCTATATTGCTTTGCTCTCTCTGTAATTAACGATTCTGATTATGTGTACCAGGATAGCCATTAGCTTGGCTTATGCAAAGGCTCATGCCCCCCTTTCTATTACAAACACACACATTCACTTTAATGCAAAAACATGCCCACTCTTACACACTTACGCACTAATGCTCTTGAGACAAATTACCAATCAGGTGTGTCATCTTAGTTTTATTTTGGCCAACAAGGTGTTGAGAAGCATATGCTTTTCTTTTGTGGTATTTTATTTTTTTATTTTTTGGGGTAATTCACTGTAGCAGGTTTTTGTCTTCCCTCTGCTATGTCCTGCTGTCTTCCTTCCTCTCTTCTCCTGCTGAGAAAGGGGTTTTACTGGTTATGCTCAGTGTCAGAACCAATGAAAAACTGTCAAACACTGAGGTGAAAAGAAGCACCGGGCTGCATTAAAATCAGACAGAAACAAAGGTGCACCTTGGTGTCATCCAACTGCTGCAATTTTAGATTAACTGCAAATGGTTTCTGCAGCCAGGCCACAGTTTTTCTGATGTTTTGGTAAATAAAGCAGCTTGTGTGAAGCCAGCACGTGGTGGTTCCCACAAGACAGACAACAAACATAAAGCATTTACCAAAAAACAGCTAAGTATACAGCTGAATCAAAGAAAAAAAAATTGGATGCTGATTTTTCACAAAGTTGGTTCACTTCTAAAGGCTTCTCAATGTGAAGCTTTGGTTTTGGTTACAGTGTTGACGTTCTTTGAATTAACTAAGCACATACGGCTTTTGTTCTGCAAACTATTGAACCATTCTTCAATCGCTCTTCTTCCAGTATTACTGAAAAGTGACTGTGATAAAGATCAGCAACAGCTACTTGCTTATCTTAACTGGGTTTAATCTTGCAAGGATCTTTCTTGGCTCTGCACTCATGAATTTAAGGCCTGGCTCGACATCTGTAGCTGTCAGTCAAAGTTTAGTGGTTGCACTATCTGAGAAATCAAAGACGAAGCACTCAGATGTGTAATGTGCATAGAATCACTTTTCTAAATGTCATTCATGTGACTTATGTGCAACTTTTCCTTTAGATTTGTACCATGGAAAATTTGACAAAAAATATTCGTTTTACCAACTAATTTGTAGATAATTTGTTTCAAATAACAGGTTGTTTAGCAAAACTAAAACCATATTGTGTAGATCATTGGACTTCAGAGAATACTGACAAATACAAAAAATATATATAATTTGAAGATTACTGATTATTTTTTTTTCTATCCTTATGGCTGCAACCATCAAAAAAAGCTGAAACAATGGTCATAAGAAATGGACATGGTCCTAACAACACTTAAGCAGATTCTTGTACTTTGTTGGTGCTATTGGTCCCAAGGTAAGTCAATAAAATCTCCACTTCATCATTTCACTGCTACCAACTGTTACTTAAAATATTACATCCAGCAACGTCAACCAAAGTGATTTGAAGATCATGAATCATTTCTGCAGTTTGATTGGCTGATTTACTATTTATATTAGCAGGCAATTGAACAGGTCTGGTTCTACTGAAGTCACCATAGCGTGTAAAATATGGAGACGCATCATAAGCTATACGCAAACTTGATCTATAGACTCGTATATGACACGTTTTTGGATACCCAAATATACATGGTAGAGTCAATGTGTCCACAACCTAAAAATTTAAAAATTCCAATGATTACTTATTTAGACACATTTGGATAACGCATTAGATTTAGATAAAGTTAATTACCCATGCATCTGTGTTCATATGCAAAGAAATAAGAAGACATAACATATTCAATTTAAACTTATTTTGAGTAGACTTGGGAACCTTGATTATCATTATTATAAAACGACTAAATCGTCTGTCCATCATTTTTAAAGAAATCACCTGGTCAAAATGATTCAAGCTTTACAATAGGATGCTATCAGCTGAAGACCCATCGTTCTTGATTCTGCCTCAGGAAATTTTCCAGTATCATGACGCAAATTTAGTTATGGTTTTTGTGTAAATCGGATGTTCTGTATTGTCTCAATTCTGTAATTTTGTGAAGCTTTTGTGACCAAGCAAGCTACCTTACTGGTTAAAAGCTCTTCATGCTGCTCTTCATGCTGGTAATCAAATTCTGGGGAAGGCAAGTTGAGCTATGAAAAATCAATGAAACATCAAAACGCTCGCCCTTAAAGCTGTCAATTTATCATGCTGACAGAACAGGGTTAGAATATGGTTATCTGATGTAAAAACAACAATGGAAAGAGCAAGTGGAAAGGTGAAACAACAGACAGTTTGCTAATAGTTTGTGAACTTTGCATGTCTTTGCATCTACATCCACATTTCAGAATTTTCTTGAGCATGTCAATGAAACATCACTGGCTCCTATTATTCAAGTCAGTCATGTGTCTGAATGGATGCAGAATTAGAACCGCCGTGGTTCATGTAATGTCCTGTTGTATAACTCTCCAGTTGTGTTATAATTAGTAAGCAAGAAGCTTTTTACATTAGGACCGGGATTTATCAGTGTTACTACAGTAACATTTATTTGGATGGGTTGTGAATAAAACTGTCATAAACATAACACTTTAATCATAACATCTTAATAACACCCGTCAAATAAACTGTTACTGCTAATACTACTCTCTGAAATATTTGACAAACAATACTATTTCAGTTTTTAGCATAGAAAATTAAGCTGAGTTATATGAAAACCCAATATGAGTTTGTGACTTCACAGCTCTTAGGTGTCAAATTAATATATTTCTTCTAGAGACTTGATTGTGATTTAAACAAGCTGACAGAGGGCAAAAGTAGAGCCAAACTTCACTCCCTAAAGCTAAGCAATTCTTCTGCTCTAATTAGCACATTGAAAACTCGCAGCAAATGGCCAGGGACATTAGCATGGAGGCTACAGTAACAGAAAGGGCACAACTAGGGCATTTGGTTCCATTCTATCTAACCTTATTGATAACCAATGCAGTGCTAAAAGGAGGAAAGTGGTTGATAATGTGCTTTTTGGGAACACAGATAATCATGTGAAATAAAGTCAAGATTGCAAGAATACTTTGAATCCATTACACACATGATTAAAATGTCTCACATCTGATGGTATCAGTCTTGATGGATCAAATCAATCCTGTGGACTCGTCTGCATGTCTTGCACATAAACAGACACATCTTCTGTGATAGACTGCGGCATCCTAAGTACAAAAAGGAGCATTATTGGTGATCCTCCCTCCCAGCAGCCTTTAGACTCTATAACTGTCACTGATCCCAACAATTGTACGCGTTTACGTCTCTGCTGGTATTTATTTGCATACTTTTCCTTATTTTGAATAACATTTCTGCACATGTATTTACACATGTCTCTTGTTTGCAAAATTGTTTTTACACAATGTTAACAGTTTTTAATGCTCATTTTGTGCATTTTTTCCTAAATATCCTGCCAAGTTTCACATTTCTTGGATCGGATGGTAGTTTAATAACTGCACAACCAAATTGCTGAGTCACTTGATATTTTATAATTCTCTTAAAATCTCATGTATGGATTTGGATAAAACTGCAGTGCTCACTTATTAGTGACAATGTTCGAAGTGTGTAAGAAGGAGTTTGGGATTTTTTAAAGATTTTTTAAATACTCTGAGAATTCAAAGGAAAACTAAAAGTCGAATCAAAATTAATTTACTGTTGAGGATACACATATAGAGGTACCTGCTGTGCATCAGATTGTTTTTTGTTTCACTAATTAAAGCAGGACTGTACCTTACAACTTGCATCTGTTCTTGGATAAATGTTTTGTGCTTCTGTTCTTTTTGTAATTAATTTGCATCCTATAATTTCTCAGTCTCTCTTATGCTGCCTGTTTGATTATCGTTCTTTATCACTGCGCCGTTTCTCTCAGGCTCTAAAAGCCACTACTTTTCTCCTGCTCTCACTCATCTTGACTTGCTCACATCTTCTTGTAGTCTTTCTTACATATATTTGTAAAGAGCTCTCTGTTCCTGGTTGTAATTTTCTTCTCTTTTCACCCTTTTGATCTTGTCGCTTGCTCTGTGCTCCCCTCTTTCACTCATCCCTCGCTGCCTTCTTGGCTGCTGTAATTTTTCATCAGTTGTCTAATAGTGCTAGACTCACCCATTAGGCTAAGCAGAAGCTTGAGTATGTGCATGTGTGAGCCAGATGTGTTTCTTCATTCCTTTCTAACTGAATAATGCTTTTAAGGCTTTTCTCAACTGTTCAGTTGTAATGCAATCACACTTTCTACTGTTACAAATAGAAGAGAGTTGAAGAATATTATAAATTGTTGAAAGTGGAGACAAGCCACAGATTTAATTTGAAAAACATGGACATCTTTTTGCTTACTGTTAACATATTACCATAATTGAAGAAGTGGTCATTCTTATTATTTAGCAATTATTAAATACAGTTAATCCCAAATTATTCATAATAATGAAATATTTAGATTTAAAATATTTATATTGAATAAGTTTGACAGGTTTTGAGATGCACATCTGTAAAATAAGGATAATTATTAAAACATTAAAAATAAGTATTACATGTCAGAAAAGTATTTATCCATTTCCAATCTTTATTACAAAAATCAAACACTTTCTTAATTTCTTTACAGCTTTCTGCATGTTTCTGCTGTGGTGGTGATTTTCCAGTGTTTTCACATCCTCCCTCATCTCATTAATATTGTTTTCCATCCACAGGTTTTCTATCAGATTTAAATTGGGCCACATGAAGCAATGATCTTACTTCCAGTCAGAATAAACGTTAACAGATTGTTTTGAATCTAAACCTTCCTGAGATTTGAGTAATTTGGGGCTTATCTGCACAGGTTTGATTAAAAAAATTTTAAAAGGACTGGAACAGGATTTCTTCAAAAGTCAGGAAGAATTGAGGTATTGATAGACAATAAATCTATTTCCAACATCCCTTCACTTCCTATGGCTCTTGCTCGCTCTCCCTTTTCCCTGTGTTTGTTGCTGTGCTTGTGTGTGTTGCATTGATCTCAGAAAGCAGCTCCTATAAATTCAATCAGACCCATCCATTCTCTGGCCGCTGACATTTAGCTGCCCAGCTCCCACCTTGAGAAGCACGGCTACTTTATGGAGATACTCCATTCATTTTTGTCTTCCTTCCACTCTGTATTCCTCGCTATCCCTAGCTTTCTGTTGCACACCGACTTTTGATTTTCTGTCTGGCTTTGTACGTCTGTGATTTGTTACTTTTGTCTTTAGTCTTACAGCATCTGAATGTATTGTTACGGAGCACACCCTCATCTGGTGGCTTTTGCATCCCGAACTTGAAATCTTGTGAAATATTTACCTTTTTGTTCTTAGGGGAAAGTTTGCTTAACACAGACTTTAGCATAAATTGTTTGTAAGGACTTGAAAAATTATGCAATAACCTGAGAAGCTTTATATGTTGCAAAGTGAAACGATATGGAGCGTTACAACATCACAAGAGCTCTTTGCATAGAAGTGTCAGTTATTTTTCAATCTTAGGCCTTTAGCTGTGTGACACACTGTCAGACAGTAATTGTTCTGTTTACATGTGCAAAAATTTAAAACCTCAGATTTTCCCAAAGGTGAGAGAAAAGTATTAGGAAGATTTATCTCTGTCTTTTTCTTTTTATGATTCTCTTTGTCTTTCACTCACACACATATCTACTATTGGATAAGGAAACGCCTCACTGCTTTCTCTTTCTTCCTTGCAACCACAATAACGTTCAATCACTGTCTCAAGCTTTCCCATTCTTTACTCTTTCCTCCATCTTTTCTTACCTTCCCTTTTATGCTTTCCATCATCAAATACCACCATGCTTCAGTGCTTCTTTTACACCTATAAATTTAATGCTCTGATGCTATCTGTACTACGCTGGAGATATCCTAACAGGTGCTACCCTTAACAACATAGAGACCAATTTATTCTGGCCATTTATAAAGACTTTTGAGGGAGCCATCAAATAATCCATCCATTATTTTCAGTTCACATGAGATCAGTTTGCAGTTGTACCTGGACCAGAAGGGAAATCCTAGACATCCATTTCTCCTTTTAGACTCATTTCATAGTTCCCGAAATAACTTAAGAAATTACACCTTGAAATCAGTTAAAGCAAGATGTAGGTGTGAAAATCCTAATTGATAAGACATTGATATTAAGATCTACCACTTATATTATGTTCCTGCTGTGTGTGTCTTTGTTAGAGATGGAAAAGGCATTAAAAGCATTAACCTTTTTTTTTTTTCTTTTCGCTGAAGGAATCAAAAGCCCAAACCTCCCCTGACACTTTGTCTCTTTGTCTCTCACTTTCACCTCCATTAAGTGACCTGGATGTCCGCCACTGTAATCGACAGTAAGTGTTTTAATGCCAGAGGTGTCAACATGTGCAAAGCGTCCTACCATTTACTTGCCAATTTACTCCAAGAGCAAAGAGAACAGTGTGTGCCTGTAGTATGTGTATTTGTGTACAGAGAGCTTTCTGACAGTTAAGTCATTTCAGTCTGTCTTCACGCATTTTCCTAAGCAGGAAACCAACCAACTCCCGCTACCTCAAGAAAAGGCTCATGGAGGCAAAATAAAATACACACATGCACTGTAATAAAATCCATGGACATTTTTTTTACTGAAATAAAATCAGGTTAAACTTTGGTCAGTTCAAAATACCAAAATTAGTTACATTTCGTAAATGGATTTAAAGAAAACCTTTCAAAAAAGCTTATCAGAGGTGGTCATGGCTTTCTGTTTCACACAATTTGATGTAAAACTAGATTTAAATTTGAGTTAAATGTAGACAGATTTGTGGGTGTTTTTTCATTGTTGTTTTTTTCAGGCAAAACCTCAAACCAATTGCCTCCTTATGTGGCATTTTGGCAAAATCAAAAGAAAAAACCAAACGTAATCGATGTCATTTTCTCAACACGTGTTGCTGTCTTTCTTTTCTCCCTCTTTCATCCTTCAAACACACATAAATGCACTTAAAGTTTAGTCAGAGTGACTTCAGTTTGTGTCTCCACAGTGCTGGATCCCACATTTTGATGTTATTTGGGTAGTTTTGCTTTTTGTACTGTAGTTTGGCTTTTGCATTTTCAACTTTGTCAGTTTTATCGAGGGATGCCAAACCTTAAGACGCATGAAACAATAAATAAAACAACAAATCCCACAGGCAGATCACTTGTAAATTAACATTAGTGACTAAAGAACTAAACTCACATTCATCTGTTAAATAGATTCAGAAATGTTACTTTTTTTACTTTGGCCACTTTTAGTGGTATATTGTACATAATGACTCCAACAAAAGTATAATGTCTTTTTTCTGTCCATCTGCCTGCTTCCTTTAACATACAATCACACACGTCTCCCTCTGAGCTGTCAGAGACAGGAAGTAAGAATGCAACGAGCTTGGCCTTCTGGGAGGTGGTGTTTTATTTTTTATTTTTTAAGGCCTGAGCGGGTCCTTGGTTTGCATGGCTGACAGGCTGGATTTGATACCTGGCCTGATTCAGTCACTCTCTCGGCTCGGCCCACTACAGCTCGTCACGGCACAGCCCAGATTCCCCCTGTGTATTTTATTAGTAGCTAAGTTTACGCATGGCACAGTCCCAAAAGAGGTGGATTATTGGACTGTGGAGGGGCCGCGTGATGAAAAGGGTTTTATTGGTTTATCGTACATTTTTAAACTCTCACTGAAGATTCTATGAAGCTGATTTCGCAATTCATCCTCATTTGCAACTTGTTGTTGACTCACTTTTGATAAGCACTGCAGAGTGGGACAAACAGATGCATCTAGTGTTACCTTTAGGCTCTGATTTTATACAAGATGATTTAACTTAATTTAGTTCTGTGCCAGATAAAAACATCTGTAGCTGACAACAAGCTGAATATAGATAAATGCATATTATCTGTAATTTTCACTGGGAAAAATCTAACATATTCTGTCTCTTTCAATGTGTCTTTGTAAAGGTAGCCTAAGGAGATAAAATGTATGTGATTTAAATTATCCAGCAGAAACAACTAAATATCATATACTGGTATTATGATTATACTGAAAAATGGCAATAATATTGTGGAAAATGTAATAGGTTCACAGTTAGAGCCTATAATGAACAAATGTTTGTGTTGCAATAGAATAAACCACATGGGGGGAAAAATTAATCCTATTTAGAAGTCTGACACACATTTCTTCATTTAATTTGAACCTTGGTATGATAACAGTAACACATTCTTGCAAATATTTTCCAGTCATCATATATGCTTGAAAAGCAGCAGATCCATCAATCTATCCATCCTTTGTCCTCCACATATCCTGCGTCACCGGGTCAAAGAGATAACGGGTCCAGCAGGGAAACCGTAGATCCCTCTCCCTAGTGACACTCTCCAGCTCTTTCTGGGAGATCCCAAGGCGTTCTTGGGCCAAAAAGGTAACTGCAGTCGCTTTAACGTGTTCTCAGTCTCCTCCCAGTAGGAAATACTTTGAGAACCGCTAAAGAGCAGCTCCCAGAAGGCATCTCTATCAAATGTTAGTTTGCATTTTTAACATATTTCCAGTTGTGTGTAAAAAAGGCTAAAGTGTGCCAATTTGTTTTTATCCGATTAATCATCAGAATAATCAATAGACTAATTTATAACTAAAGTAACACTTAGTTGCAGCCTTAATTTAGTTGTAGTCCATATGTAATAATCATAGGTGAAGGTTGGAATGTCTTTGGTTCTCCTCTTTCTATCATAGACCGGAGTAACAGCAGTATTTCTGCTGGAGAGGCTTAACCATTCTTCATGTACATGTGAACGAGATATTGATGTACTTCACCTGAGCCAAAGACTGACCCCCATCTGGACAGAATAACCCCTGCTCTCCATGTTGAAAATCATGGCCTTTAATTTGAAAGAGCTGATTCTCGTCTTGGTTCACACGTGGCTGTGTGTCACTTCATGGCTGGAAGATTCATCCAGAGACTCTTTTTCTGCAAAAAGTGAAAATGGGATCCTGAGGTTCCCAAACCAGTTGTTCTCTCCATTTAATGGCTTGAAATTCTGTCCCATAACACCACATACTGCACTGGAAGACAAAGGGTAGCCCTGCAAAAGACCACACAGTAACGAGAAATGAGCCCAACTTCAATATACCAAACACAGGAGGATGGTGCTAACCTCTAGCACCATCCTCCCCAAGCACGCAGACAAAATGTTTCACAGGGGCAAAGTGACAAATCATTTCCTACTCCACAAAAGACGTCTGAACTGGACCACCAAAACTCCTGTGACTCTTTTAGCAACTCCAGGAGGTTAAAGATCTAGTCCAGTAATCCACAGATCAGTGGACTAGATCTGACTGTCTAGTCCACTGATCTGACTGTCCTTCCAGAGTCTCAGGGGGCCTGGTGTCCAGCAGACATTGGGTGAGAAATGTGGTACAACCTGGGCAGGTCACCAGTCCATCAGAAATATACAACTCGTAGCTGAAATATGATATATCGATCGAAGATAATGACAGGGACAGCAAGAAAGTGAAATACTGACACGAGAGAAAGGGTTTGTAAACACAAGCAGAAAAAGAATCGCTGATGGGGGAAAGTAAAAGAAGCTCTCAGCTGTGTCAGTTAAAAGCAAAGAACCCTGCAGAGCGAGTAAACAACTGGTCAGATTACAAATGAGAGGCCAAAAAGCACATCACCTCCCACAAGTACAGCATCAGGGCTTTAGGAGGATCATCAGTATTGCCTTTGATTTATCAGCAACGGATGAATGCTTAGCCTGTATAATGGGTCACACAACACATTTGTACAGATGAAATATTTTGACTAAGCAGAACACGAGGAAATAATGTGACCTTGTACCAGAAATACAGAAAACAGCCTTTACACAGCGTTTATCTTCCTGAATTCGCAGCATCAAAGTTTTCAGATATCATTTTATTCTTGTAAACAGCATTTTTATGTTACACGTATGGTGAGTTGGATAATATTAACGGCAGTCAATAGATCTAACATGATGTGTTTTTGTCTTTATCATGGCTGCAGTTATGTAATAACCCATTTTAAACACTTCAGTGTAAGTTTACATGAAGTGGACGACTTTTGTAATTTGCATCAAATAGTTGTTTCAAAACTAATGCTGCTAGTTAGACCCTTCAAAGAGCTATAATGAGAAAAACAATTGATATTGTACAATTTCTTTGGTTCATACATTTTTCTCCTTTAAGTAGGCATAGTTTTGTTTTATCTTCACATATTCAAACTTTATTTCTGAAATGTGTTGCCCTGTAAACCCAATTTCAGTTGTATTTAGAGGCTCTTGTGGGGCCCCAGTTTCCCTTGAGCACCTCTTAATTTGCTACTTTAGACTCCCCTTTTACCCTTCCTCTTGACTCTGTATCCCTGCATCTCCTTAGCATATTTTAATAGCACTATCTCATAGCAGAGTGAGTTAGTTTTTCCTGCTGCTCCTCTTTTGGCCTCTCTTCTTCTCTCTTGTTTCCATTCCTTTTTCTTCTCCTCTACTCTGTGTTTTTCACTCTATTTGTTGTGATAAATGACTGTTAGATGTGATTTCCCCAAGATCATATCTCTCTCTGGGCCCCACGCCATAATTAGACGGCAAGATTAATAATTCATTCTTCTCTTTTTTTCTCTTTCGGAGTGTCTGTCAGGGTGCGTATGTGCAAATGTGAGTATGTGTGGGTTCGCAGAAATCTATCACATGGCATAATGCCGGAGATAGAGTCGTTTCCCATTCAGAAGCTAAAAGAATGAAAAACTTATGATAAAAACGAGTTCACCCAGGAGACAAAGGGTTTACACAATCAACGAGAAATCAAGAAAATGTAGAAACATTGACTGTATTAAAAACAGAAGTTTCCCATGGAAAAGCACAATGCTTTGCTGCATAAACACTCATGAATCTACAACACTTGGACTTGCATGTACCTGTGCAATAGAGGCATGTCTGTCCTAATATATTATCCAACAGGAGAAGCAGAAAATTAGTTCTTGTAAGATTATATGGGAGTGAGAGTTTCTGCATTTGTGCCTGAAGGGGAGAATCTCTCATGACCAGCTGCTCATTCTGCAGAAAAGACTAGTGCTTCCTGTGCAGAACAGTTCATGGTGAATTCATTTAGACAAATTTTAGGCAATCTTTTTATTTTTGCTGAATTTTGAGATGAAATTAATATACTATTGGCTAATTTTAGTTAATTTATTTAATACATTGTATAAGTGGTAAATGGCTTATATGAATGAATTTCATTTATGCTGGCGTGTCTTTCCCGTTTTACAAAAATGGAACAGCTGTTCTGTTTTATGGACACAAAAATAGTCTTTTTATAGACGTTTTTCATCTATATTTCTGTTGCTTTTCTGCTTACCTGTTTATCATTTTTCATTTTTCTTCCACATTAAATAATCCTCTTTTTTGTGTGTGTGAGCATTATTGTATTAGGCATTTGAACTTGACATGTATAGAAACAAAGTGGAATTGATAACTAGCTTTTGAATTGATTGAATTGATAACTAGCTTGTGTTTATATACATAAACAAGGAATTTGACTCTGTTTACCATTTATGATGCTTTAAATTTAAATATATGATTTCTTTTTTGTGTTTTATGTTCTCAGTAAATACTATGGTAACCATTTTTTATGGCACACGAATTCATCTGTCCGCCCATCCATCCATCTGTTCTCAACAACTTAAATTTTGGCAGTGGAAAATGTTTGTGTATTTAGAAAAAAAAAGAAAGCTTCAATATTGTGCTGACTTTGTATTTTGACCAAAAAACTCTTTCAGTCTGCTGGATGACCTACATAGATCAAATTTAGGATGTTGATAAAGTGGTGGTACTAAAATATTGGATGTTTGACTGTACTTATGTGTCAGAGTTTACAACATATGTATTTGTGCGTGTTGCTTGTAACTGTCAATCTCCTTTTTTCCAGGGTTTTTTTCACAGCCCCTACAGATCGATAACATGTCACTGTGTGTCTGAGTGGTTGAGACTGGCAAAAGGGAATTTAAGTGCAACAGGATCCAATAAAGTGCATATCAGAGCAGACATGCTGTACAGCCATGTGATTTCTGCCTCTTGCATCCTATTTGGACATCAGTAAGCACACTGACTAGCAGCAGTGACAAAAAAGTTTGGAGTTTGTTTTAAAATTAGTTTGATCCTCAGTCTACATTTTTACTGAGGATGAAATTTTAGACTGATGCCTCCGTTTCCTTTTCCTTTGAGAATCAAAGCATGAATGTTTACACATAACTTAAATTGAAGAAAAAGCCTCAACGCCTTCCCTTGTTCTTTTAAAGGTTTTCGTGCTTTTAAGCTGTTATGGTATACCAAGTTCAGCTCTTACAAAGCGAGTCGACGGTTTTGAAAGAACACCAGAATTATCATCTCAAAATGAAAGGTTATTAGTCGGAAAGCAAAGTTTTGACAAATTATAGTGCAGGAAAAGAGCAAAATGGTTTAAAAGTCTAATAAATATCTAGAATTTTATTCAACTCTGTTTCCACTTCCCTTTTCATTCTTCTCCACAACTGAAGACATTTACATTTCTTTTTTTTATTACTGAAATTCTGACAAAAATATTTTTCTACACTTGTATTTGCATTATTCATCTGAGCCAAAATAAGGCTGTAGGATTTGGGTAGTTTGAATGTGATCACAAGGTCGAGTACTTTGATCAGTTGCTCCATTAAACCTGCACCTTCCAATACCTTAAATTATCTGAAAGGTGAGTCAAGAAACTCATTAACATACAGTCATTTTGTATGTCAGTGGTACATAGAAAGCTGTGTATTAAACGTTGGAGTTCTTCAACAATTTCTTCATCAAGAAGCAGCAATTATCGTACAGGAAAAGAATATCAAAGTGAAATTTCTGCATTGGAATTAATAAGCGCTGATTCAGTTTCATATTTTATTTCTCTTTGGTGGTTTTGTCCCATCTTTCCTCTTTCATCTACAAAACTTGTTTTCTGATTACTTGTCACATTTCCTCCTTCTATACTTGAAGGAGGGAGTATAATCTATTTTCCTTTACTGAAACATTTTACAGCACAGAACAGTCAGTTAAATTTATCTCAAAACATGATTTGTCATAAAAACCACTTCATAAAAACCATTAAAATAAATGCCTTTCATTATACTGGCATAATTTTATAGTAAAACTTTACTGACATTTATCCAAGGACATCAGTTGTTATAAAAAAAAACAAACATTTCCATTCAGATTCAATTAATCTCAAATCAATCACACATGCAGACTTAAACCCAGCAGATCACATCAAGTCAATGATTTGCAGCATTCACTTCTTCTGGATGAGCATGTAGAAAAAGTACACAGTTAATTGCATTGTGACATTGACTTTGTAGTGATCGATCAGACTAAATGATCGATCACTACATTCACTACATGTAGTGACAGGAGGAAGGAAAACTTCTCTCCAACAAATCTGGTTTAGTGTGATCTCCCACAACTGAATGGCAGATTATAAAGATGTAACTTCTATGGAAAGAAAAAAAACAAAGAGCGAATATAAAGGTTAAAAGGTCATTCAACAGCTAAAATTTACAAAATGGTAGAGCAGTGGGAGAAAAGTGGTCAGGATGTCCTCCAGTAGCTTAAGCCTATAGCAACTCATAATAGCGCAGGATAACATGACCAAGTCTGTTTATAGATTTGAAGCTGAAACAGGACAAACATGATCTCTCGTTTATGATGTATTAGTCAATTTAAGAGAAAATCAACAAGTGAAAAATTTTTTATTCAAAAGCATAAAAAGGTTTAATTTTATTAATATAGCATAATTGTGTTTATGGTATGTGATGACCTTCAGGTCTCAAATTTATTGAACAAGTTAAAGGAAGAATTTCAAGCTATGTGAAAAATTTGTTTAAAATTTAAAACAAAATTGCATTTATAATGTTTATTTTAAGAAAAAAAACTAATTTATTTTATAGTGAACCTTTTTATGCAATATATATTTACTACTTAAAATAAATCATGTTATCGGGGAAGTGTAAAACATTTGAAGCAGGTTTCGACTGCTTTCAGAGCAAAGTAACGTTAGGCTTCTTGTAGCAAAATACTTTCATGTTAGGCATTAAGATTTCAGTAACTACAAATATGTCACTGCACCTTTCTGAACCCCTTTTTTCTGGCTCAGTTTACCACTCGCAAATGTTTTTCTTTTCTCCTCATCATACCATGACACTCATCCTTAATACTAGATGCAGAAATTATCCTCCAAACTACTCGGACAAGCTAAAAGCAACAAAACACAATACAAAGGAAGCTGTTACTCAACCCACCCGTCTTCCTGCAGAGGTGCAGACCCACGCTGTAGTAGACTTTTTGGGCTTCTCTTAAAAGCATTTGCATGTTTTTTGTTGGTATAGGGACACGAGAGGGTTTGTGTTTGTCCCCTTCTATGTATGTGATGAAAAGAGAGAACATGTAGCTTGTGTTAAAATGAGGAAAGACAACTAGAGTATGTGGAGGTACTTTAATGGGTGAATGATAAAAGCAAGCAGCATGTGTAGCAAAGGTGTGCATTTGCCACCTGTGTATGTTGGAAATGAAAAGGGGAATATTTTGCTGTCTGCGTAGGGGGTAGTAGCTATGAGAAGGAAGACTGAACAAGAAAAAGAGATGGCATGGGCCTATATTTGTGTTTCCAGGCGCTTGACAGGGGTTCTGTGCATATCAGAGAAATACCTATGTGCAATCATACAAGAAAATAACTAGCCTGGGTGACAACACCAAAAGCAAAACAATTCCTCTAAGGCAGGGGAATTTGCAAGATGAAAAATATGCAGAAATTATTCATATGGCAAAATATAGAATGATTCAATCAAATTATTTAACTACTTTTTTTGACATTCCAAAAAAAATCAAGCATAATAATAATTGGCTTAAGCTTAATGCTTCTTTTTTTTCACATGTCCTGACAGCATTTCATGCATTCTACAGAGAAACTGGTTGCCTACATGAGCCAGGGAGGTTCTGGGCTACAGAACAATCTGAGGGTTGAATCCTACCTGAATGATTGACTTTATTAAATCATGACTGCATCCAGCAGCAAAGTAGGAAGGGCACATGCTGTAATATCAAACTGTGTTTGTGTGACCTTAAACTATTTGGTATTTGTGTGTATGGGTGGGTGCACATGTTGAAAATTATGTGTTTGTGTTGGTTGGCTGTGTGTGAGCGAGTTAGTCACCTGGAGGTGCATGGCTGTTAGAATAGAGAGAACGGCAGAAAGCCTGCAGCACACAGCAGCCAAGAGATGCAAAGGACAGGTGGACTTGGCTCTGGGAGGCGGAAGCACCCCCAGGCAGACACAAACAATGCACCGCCTCAGCCATACACACAGAGGCAGGTCGCCAGCAGAGCACAGGAGCAGCAGCCTCCAGGAAAAGAGACTAAAGGTGAGACGTAGGCCACTGATCCCCCTGGCCCAGCCACACCGGGATCCAGTATCTTTTAACCCCAAGAAGGGAAGACCCCCAGCCTGAAGCCCCCAGCATGGTGAGCACCAAACCACTACAGCAACTGGAATCCAGAAGAACCAAGATGGGAAGGGCATCTGGGAGGTGAATGGGAAGGATGCCCTCCAGAGCTCAGCCTAGATCCCTGCAGCCAACCCAACATATGCCCAGGAGCGATTTGCGTGATTAACTTTATCCACCATCTAACAGGAGCCACATGACACCTTAGAAGACCTTGAGGAAAAGGCTACAATGCTCCAAAGTCCTGTGTAAACTAGAACTTGTGGTTCCTTTATTTATAATGCTCAGAAAATGTGTGTTTGAGACTGGGTTGCATATTTTGAAGTAACATGTTCTATTCTCTTGGTGGTTCTATTAAAGTTACAGTTTGTAACTATTATAAAAAAAAACAAAAAAAAAACATGCTTTTACATATTTAAGTGTCATGTCATGAGACCCGCCTCTTGGCTCTGACTAGTTGTTTTTGACTGGTGCATTTCTTCAGACAGCAGCACAGGGAGGAAGTGGAGGAGATAAATCTTTTCACAGATCGATCTCCTCAGACCACACTGTCATGAGATGGTAAAAGTTTTAACAAATGTGAAAATGCTTTATTTTTTTAAATGACAAATAGCATCTTGCAGTTTTAAGAAAGGGCTGTTTTTATTTTAAAACTAGATAATTCCAAACCTAATTCCACATTTACTTGACTTTTTTTAGTGAAATAATGCTAAAGTACTTTTACAGCCACCAACAAAGTGACATTAGAAAGACTTAGTCACTAACGAGAACATTTTGTGTGTCTTTCTTCACTGGTTCTGTACTATCGATCTATCCTACAGCCATCTATCAGTTTTCACCTTGAGAGCATATGCTGGTATGTCATGCACATATTCTAATGAATATTTAAGAAGTGCAGTGTACCCACGTTCTGTTATTAATTAAGTTTTTCCTAGCGCTAAACTTGTGGTAATCCACAGCTCAACACAGTTTGCGTTGGTTCGTATGTGAGGGTTATTCCATGTTTGTCCTTTGTTTCTGCAAGCTCATTTCCCCAGAGTCCCCTCTGTCCTCTTGGTGACAACCTCACTGTATTCTTGACAGCAGAAACAGACTCACTCCTTCTATCGCACACACGCACACACACGCACACACGCGCACACACACACACACACACACACACACACACACACACACACTTTTTTGTTAGTCTTAAAGTGTGCATCAAAAAATGAAACTGACACTATAGATCATTTCAAAAAGAAGTGCACTTATTATTGCCATGTCAGTGATTGTTGGTACTTTACTGTGGATATTGGATGTTTTTTTTTTTTTTTTTTTTTTTATCTCCTTGGGTTTGTAGTGAATAGAGTGAATCTTCTGTAGTCACATTTTTTGTGTTTGTTAATGTAACTATTAAACACGGAAAATTCACTCTATCTTTAAGTAACTTCTCGTACTTTACAATTATAATCTCTGATTTTGCTGTTTTATGTACTTTAATCAACGAAAGCATAGAAGAGCATCTGTTTGAGTCTTGAAAGCTACAACAGTTTATTCAAATTAATTAAAGGAATTCAGGATAATCTGTTCATGAATTGCATAAATTAATATTTCCTTGGTTTGTATATCGTCCACAATGATTCATTTTATATAACTAGAAGCTGATATTATTGTAGTAGCAAAAAATGCTCACAATTTGTCTTTGATTTTTCTTGATAAGTGCTTACCTTCACATGTGTGTGATGGGAGGGAATAAAATGACAAATATTCAAAACATGGTGTGCATATTTACACACTTGCCTTTGGGGTCAGTGAGGTGCCAAATCCAGGGATTCATGTGTTGCAGCTCTGAGTTCAGAACACACAAAAGTTATCTGTCTGTCTTAAGAATCTCAGGAGTTTATTTTTCTCTGACAAATACACAGAAGCATACACGCAAACATGCAGTGAGCCACCGGCTGTGAAGATGCTGAGGGGGAAATGCTGTAAGTGACAACTTCCTCTGAGCAAAGTGTGGAGAATTGTTCCTCCATGTTTTCTTGTTCTTCTCCCATTTCCATCCCCCCTTTTGCTACCCCTTGTTTTCTCCCAGGGGATGTTTTCTCTTTTTCTTGCCAGCGGTGAATGTCTTTTGGCTCATGTGTGCACGTGTTTGTTCTCCATTGTCCTTTGAATTTCCCCGGAGACCAACACTTTCCTATGGTACTCTTTGATAAGACACCCCTGTCCTCCAAGCACTCACTACATGGTGTGAGGGACTCCGTGTACGTTTATGGATTATATATGTGGCTTTTGCCTCTTTGTGGGAGTTTTTTTTTTTTTTTCTTTTTTTAACTTCACCACCTGCTTGTCTGCAGGGAGAGAAACCAGCAAGGGGTCAGCAGTCAGGTTTTAATTACAGAAGAGCCATAAGTGGAGTCTCCTTAAGAAAAACACTTCAGAGAGATTGATTGCTTTTCTGTAACTATTGAACTTATGCATTGTCTTTATGAAGTGGTACCTCCCATAGCAACGAAGTGGGCATCACTTCATTGATGCTTCTGTTAAGCTGTGAGAATATTTCTTCAATTCAGTTTCTCAAAATTTATCATTCACAGAAAAAAATAATTGTAAAAATTTTCCCACTTAAATGTAAATAAAAGGCGGCCTAAAAACCTGTTACATGTTATTAGAACATTCAAGAAATGAAACGGGTTCCAGTCAGGATCCAGACTGGTTCTTTTCAAAGCACGCACTTATTTCCAGCTAGAAGAAATGTGTTGGTAAATCTAAATCTCCAAAGAGTATGAGCAGTTTTGGATTTAACCTTATGTGTTACACTTTAATAAAGTGGGTTTTAAAAACTCTGATTGGACTAAATCAGCCATTAAGGCTCACGGTTAGCATAGTCATGGTATTCCACAGGTAACACAAGGGCTCCTTTATTCAAAAATTATCTAGTGTGCAAAATAATGCCCTTTCAAAACTAAGCTATAATATAGCTTGAGTAATACAATTCTTCACAAAAGTAGTTCCATTTTTTGCCTTTAAAGACGCACAATGAATGTCTGAAATATCTCAGGCTCCTCTGCCAAAATCACACCAAGTTTCAGATGCCACCAAAAATTATTCTGGAAACTTTATACTTCTGTCTCTTAATAAATGTTTCCAATATTTCTATTTCTAAGAATAAACACATGAGCCAGCTCTAAGTCTCAGTGAAATGAAGCAGTTTGACACAAACTGCTGTGTTTTGATCCAGTGCATGTTGGTGGGTTTTGTAGTTACAGTTGTGACAGAAAGATGGACGGGTCCTTGGCGCTTGGTCCACTGCAGGTGTTGCAGGATCTGTGTGTGTCCTTGTGCTTCTCCCCTGGGTATTAGAGCCAAGTCATTTCTTACTCACATGCCACATATGAGAAATGCATTTAAAGACACACCTGCACACACAGCTATACATTTCCTGAAATATTTAAAAACTGCAAAATATCTCAACCCACCTTTCATATCAAGAGGTGATCTTTTTGTGATTGCGATCGTGATTTTATCTGCACTGGTCCAGACTGGGTACTAAGTTGTTTAATTGATGGCTAAACAGAACGTTGGGGTGGAGAGGGTCAATAATTTCTTCTAATCAGCTTCAAGAGTCCCCTAAGTACCAAACAAGTTAGACACCAAAGTGAGTCCAACCGTCACATCTCAGAAATCACTCGCTGCTGCCAGAAGTGTCTCCGTTTATCTGGGTTTATAGGCTAAGCCATCCCAGCTTCCCCAAGCAGTTCCCAGAGCAATTTAATATCAAAAAGATATAGATCTGCCTGTCCTCCTTATTTTATGGTTGGCTATCAAGTGACAAATAGACACTGACATTTTTTTAACTGCATTCAAATTTTTTTGATGTGTGGATTGTTAAAATGCTTGATTGTCATTACATCTTTGAAAGTCATTTCACATAGATAAATAATTTTTTCTCTGATTTATTTTGTTCCAGTTTTATGCTTTTATAAAACTACATTTGGAGTCAGCAATTCCTGTAGATATCTAAACATCACTTCAAACTGAAATAAATTGTTATAGTGAGTCAAATAAGACGTCTATGTTCGAAAACATTTCTTTTTGTTCGCCTAGGGCACAAAGTACATGCATATTAGCAGTTTCACAAGTTACTCTTTAGTTGTGATTTGAATTGTTGCTGATGGCACTTTTTCTTCCCTTCCACATCATAAATTGGAAAATGTGTCAAATATTGAAAGCAAAAGGACAACTACTGTTAGTCAATAGTAATATCCCAAAGAGTGACGCCCTGATGCACAAAATACAATTTACAGCAACAGAGAGTCACGGTCTGTGGTTCCAGGCAGCACATCATTATTCATAGATGCTAGTATGTTTCCATTTTAAACAGGGCAAGAAAAGCTTTTCTCATGGCAGAAAAAGTTTATTTTCACGATGCTTGGGTACTTTAAAAATGGTGAAATTCTTTAATATTTTATGCTATAATTTTATTGAATTTTCTGTCTCTTCTGTAATTTGCTTAAATTAAAATAAAAATTTCTCATCCCATTCTAAAGTGCACAGAAGTGAAATGACAGTGATTTTCCTGTCACTTTTGCAAAAATAAAAAAAAGAAAAGAAAACCTTATTTAGCATTTTTTCTACAAATTAAATCAGTATTCTATGTCAGCTGTTCAAATTGAGTATTTTTTTTTATTTAAAAACACATTTTTCTGGTTCCATGAACAATTCAGATTATGACTCTTAAGGATACAGTTGTAATCAGTAAATTAGACTGTTATTGAAAAGTTCATTTAGTAAAATTTCAGTAACTCAATTCACTAATTGAATTAAGTGAAATAAATTACAGAGTATAATTACACAAAGACTAGTGCTTACTAGCCATTAGGATTAGCTTTGTCTGAAGGAACAAAAGCTGAAAAGTTGTGAAAACCTTCTTGGACTTCCACAATTTTTTTTATTTGGTCAGTTCTGAATTCTGGAGGGCACCTTTTGTGTGTGTTTGTGTGAGAATGTCTTTGTATGTGTATGCACTAGAGGACAGCGTAACAATGTTTCAGATCCTAGTGGTTGTGACGGAGCTAACACCTGAATGAACCTGTCACTGCAGACACATTTCTTTTTCTGCTCCAGTGGTTACACTGCACCGAAACACACTCAACAATTTTTGGATAGGTCTCAGCACATGTGTGCTATCGACTTGTGCACAAGGCGGAGAAACGGGAGAAGTGTGTTGCTTGTGTATCGCCTGTGTGCATGTATATATGAGAGTGAGAAAGACAGAAACGGAGAGTGAGAGTGACGGAGCATTGTGTCTCAGTGTGTATGTGTCGAGGCTTATCCAGGTTTTGCGTTTTTGTCCTATGAAAATTTTAAACTGGCCTGGTGCTAATGTGTCTTTTGCGATTACATAAAACATAAAGAAAAGAAAATGAGTCCAAGGGACACCAATAAATTAATAAAACTGAACAGATGTGCAGGAAAAATGTAAAAAGTAACAAGTAACAAGTTTGAGGGAAAAGATGTTTACCAAATTTAAAAAAAGAAAGTTTTCTTGCCCACTTATTTTGCTGTCTTCACCACCAAGTTTTGTCTAAATAATTTGGATTAATTATTTTATAGAATGGACATTTTAACACAAATATTACTCAGCAACATTCGGTAGATGGAGTTCTCTTTTTCTTTCTTCATTGAAAGTAATTGAAGAACAGGAAATAGAAAGCATATATACCAAAAAGTAGCATTTATCTCTTCAACTTGTAAACAACAGCGATATGTGATGGTAGGATATGACGGAAGCCTGGACATGAGGTTAGGTGAAGACAAATGATTGAGAATCGAGCAAGACGGTGAAGTAAAAGAGGTCAAGGCAAACTGACACTCCATCAGCTTTTCCTCCTTGATCTACTTCTTTCACTTATCATCCACCCATCTCTGCAGACAAATGCCTTGATTCTCACACAGACACCATTGACTGCAAACCCTCTGTGACTTTGTTTGCCGTGACCTTAATATCTACGAAATGCATATGTCTTGGAAAAGGTTAAACATTAAAACTTTTACCTTTTATCCTGAATCCACTGTCTCTGGAGAATGTGTATGTGAGAGAATGTAACAGAAGATTCCTTGAGGGAATTGACAAAACAGTGACAATAATTTCTGTTTATCTGAAATGTATCTGAATGCCTCTTCTTGCAATCATAAAAATACAATAATATTGTCTGTATACTGTATATCTTTTATGTTGCACTTAGTGTGGACTGCATACCTTTTTCTGCACTTAATTGTTACATTTCAGAAAGCAGTTAGTAGAATTCATTGACATTGACACAAAATGTGCTCAATGATCTTGTAATGAGCACTTCAGTCCTTTCAGTCATTCAAAAATTTCTTCTGGATCTTTCAACATATATAGTATATTCATAGTACTAATAAGATCCATATTTTTATTGTATTTTACACAAAAGATTGATGAAATTCAGATATCTGGTGAGAAGAAAGAGAAATAAGGCAACAAAAATCTACAGTTTAAAGAGTTGTTAGGTTCCATAATTTAACTTTTTTAATTCACACCAAAGTGCCTGATTGGTTCTAGAAAAGTACACAGTAACTTCTAGGAAGTACCCAGTTATTTCCAAAACAAATTAATTTCTCAAATGTAACTTCTAAGTTTTGCGAAACGGTGGAATAATCTCAGTTTACTCCTCCACAGTTACATTCCAGATTATGCGTTAGCTGTGTAAAAACGCTTTGGAGTCTGAGAATACGCTCACTTTGACAATACATTTCTCTTCAATTGTAACAGGAGACTGAGGTCACACAGGAAACATGTATTATTAAATGAAACCCAAACAAAAGCCCAACCTTTGCGCTGGATTTCTCCCTCTTTGAACCCGAGATCTAATAATGTTCTCAACATTTCAAACCTTTTGCTACGTATTAATTCTAAAAAAAAAAACTAGAATCCCTCAACAAAAGAAACATCATTTTAGGAAACAATTTTGTTCACTAAATAACTTAGACCATAGTAGGTGTTACAATCAAGCTCAGAAAGACATTACTAGGGTACCATAATAAAATAGATGGTGAGGTTAACCAGGCCTAACAGGTTTAATGAGGGTGTAAGATAATATTAAACAAAGAAAGGTAAAACCAGAGTCTTGTCAGGAGACATTAAACCGTATGTTTCTAAATCAATAAATTATTTAAATAAAACTTAAAAAACTACCCAAATCTTTCTTCATTCAGAATAAAGCAAAAATGACATTAAACAACCAAACATAAGTACATGTGAGGTAACATTACTGGTGATAACTAATCTAATCTAAAGTAGTTGAAGTGGCGGGGAAACAGAGAAAAGAACCAGACCTGACCTGCCTCCAAGTACACAAGTGAAGTAGCTGGGCCATTACACAACGTGTTGGTCCAAGACAAATTAAATTGGTGTCTAATCAAGCGCAGTCTCCAAGACATACATTCATTTAAGCCCCGAAAACAAAAGACAAAAGGATAAGGTGCTCAAATCGAATCGCAGTCTCCTAGAATGTAAGTGTGGTTCGATATTTAAGTAGCTGCTGATGATCAGCCAGGTGAGCAGAAGGCAGATTGACTGGTTCACAGGGCTGAAACATCAGTCCAATCAGCAGCAGCAGAGATGGAGAGCCGCTCACAGGCTGGTAGCGGCAGAATCTGCTTTTAATGCAAAAAACACAGAGCCATAATCCTGTTTTCCTTCTATCTCTTCTAGCTTGTTGCTAAAATCTTTTGTGGGATGCCATTTTGACTGTTAGCTCTTAAAGGTACCATGTCAGAATGGACCAGCTGTATTTTGGTATTAATAAACGGAATTTATGAATTCAGCTCTTTTTTTTCTTTTCTTTTTTTTTTAAAATCCTAACATCTAATTTTAGATTTAATTTGCATCAATACTTCTGACTGCACAAGCCAGGATGTTCTCATTGTGTTGCAGAACTATATAATTACTTCCCAGGGTGGCAGTGATGTGCAGCACTGTACAGAAATCTCTCCTCTCATTTAAATCTTCTCTTGGTATTGATCCAACAATGAAATATTGATAGTCATTACTTCTTAACAAGACAAAAATTGATGATCAGTATACCTCTAACAGGTATACAGCTGTATTTCCACTGATTATTGCATGACTGTTGTCAGATCTATTCTATCCTTGCTGGGTTTAACACCCCTTGTGGTAGCAATTTTTTATGACGGCCAGGAAAAATCCATTTATAAGAAGTAGCCTCATCGTGTTTACTTTCATACTAAAGGTTTTGATGAGGTTGTGGAGGTCTTGAAGACCAAAGGTTGTCTTAATCTGGTGTGAAAGAACAAAGATAAAAGATACAACAGCAGTCCTAAAGGAGTTGTAGATACACTTTAAACAATTATGTGGTTCCCAGCAAATTCCTTTCTGTGTTGGAGTACAAAAGCCTTTCTTTGAAATATTTGGAAAAGAATACAAACCATGAATGGATGTATTGCATTAGCAGTTTTTAAAGCACCCAAGCTTGGTCACAACTCTACATCCTGCACATTAGCAGTCAGAATGCAAACCATTCTCCCTGGCAAACTCCGTACGAGTCTTCAATAAACATGTCGAATAACTGATATGCTCTCTCTGTCTTTATAGATTGGACAGTCACTCGTATGAGGTAATGCAGCTGGACTTTGAGGTTGACAACGTGATTAATCTGAAGCCAACCCAGACTTTGCGCTGGACTGTGGAATACTCCGCGAACACACAGATGGCTTTGAAGCAAACAGAACAAGTTTCCCACCTCTACATTAGCAATTCCGACATCCAGGGCATTGTGCCGCTGGCAGAGGTAAGAGATTTGCTCCCTGATGAGAGCAGATACAGATCTACGATTACAGCTGCACATATTTATCATGCCTGAATGGATTCCATTTTTCATCTCCTCTTTGCTCCTCCTCCTAACCTTTGTGGTAACACCTCACTCCTTTCCATTCGTTCAGGTTGGCCTAAGATTAAAGTTCACTTTGTTTATCCTGAGCTGGATGCAAATGTAAATGACCCTATCATATAACGCTCTTCAACTTCATGATTGAATGAATGTTTCTACACTTTATTTCAGTTAGCAACGAGCTGCTAAGTCACATCTTGCAATAAAATATTGCTATGACCAATTTTGTGTGCTTTTAAACACAACTAGCTTTGCAAAGCAACTTCACTTTTTTGGTTTCATTTTGCAACAAGTTTGGCATAGAATGTTACTTATCACCTATATGATTACAGACTTGCATGCAAATGACTCTATAAACGTACTATAATATGAAGCCTAATGCTGTTAGACTCACAATGGGATCCAACCCAAAGGTGCTTATGCCATATTTCTTACATTAAACTAAAGACGAGAGATTCAGTGAGTGTTGGTTTTCAGTATTTCAGACCTAAAGCAGTTGGCTTCCCTTGCAAATTTACAGGTCAGATAAAAAAAAGCATTAATCAGAAAACAAGTTTACTCTTGAGATGGTTTAGGTAGGACAGGTCACCTTAGTAGGACAAGTGTTAGTTGTACACCTCATAAATCAGATGTCTACGAACGAGTGGCATATAGACAGCACACTGAAAAAAAAACTTCCTACAAGTCACTTTTAAAGACTCGTAGGATGTAAAGGAGCACAACAAATATGGGACATAAGGTCTGCTGCTAAGATGGACCAAACTTTTGCTTTTTAACCAACAGAGAGAATTTGTGGTGCAAGAGCACAATGATGGCGTTGGCCTTACACCATTATTGTGAGGGTAGTCTTGCAGTCTAGGCAGCGTCATGCAACTGGGATTCCTTTGCTAGCATATACAGAGAGGTGACATGTAGAAATATACCCTGAATTATTTGCAACTGGAATTGAAGTGAAAGGTTTTCATAGAAAGTCTTGACTCAAAGGGCCTGAACTGGTAGCACCTAATTTAAAGTTATTTTATAATACTGACCAAAGAAAAACTTGAAAGGCAACTTCTTTTCTGATGTTTCCGACAACAATTTACGCAATTTACTTTCAGATGATTAATTTGTTGCATTCACTAGAAGACAAAATACCAATCATGCAAAGAGAGGTTTAAGACAATACTGATGAAAACTGACTCCATACAGACTTCCTTCAGACTTACTATAGTGAAAGACCATTTCATCTTCAGCAAGAATGCAAAAACAGCCTCACTTATCTTTGTGTACACATATCTACACATCCAATTTTACTTTCTCTCCCTTCATCTACCTTTCCCCTTTGGTAAAAGCATCAAAATGGCTGTTATTACAAGCCATTTGGGCTTCCTGATTTGTTTACCAGAGCTGCCTGACCAGGTGTTGATTATTGGTTGGTTGTTTAAGGTGTCTGTCACTGAGAGGGGTCATTGTGATAGGTCTCCAAGATGAAAGCTTCATTTTTTTCCCAGGTCTTTGAGAGAAGGAAGAGTAAAGGAATAGAATTAAGAGCTAGAGGTGTAACTTCAAAGTGAGTTAGATGTGGAAGCTTTCAAACAGTTTTACATCTTTCAGTTTAGCCAATTTCACATCAGAGGATCACAATTTGGGAAGCATCTGAAATACAACTACAGTAAAATATGAAATCTTGCTCACAGCTATTTAAAGTACCTGAAAGCTGTGTGTCACACATAATTGCATCAGGGGCTTTGTATGCTGGCTTTGAAACATTATTTCTGCTTCAACTGTTTATATGATTCAAAATCTACATCAGCCATCAGCTACCAGCTCGCATGTCAAGAGTCAGCTCATCAACAGAGCCGATGTGTAGGTACAGAATGGCTCTCTTTATTTATTTTTTTTGGAAGCTAAAATGAGAATCAGAATACTGTCTGTCATCACTGATCCATCTCCAACATTTTCCCCCTAATTCCATATATCCATTAAGGCTCTGGTCTCTTGGCTGAGCTGGGACGAAAGAATCCCTCTCCAAGAAACGAGGGATTATTAGGAGTAATTTGTCTCCTGTGGGGCCTAAAAAATTGGTTTCATCTCGAGATGAGGGGTTAGGAGGGAGAGTTGTTAGGGAGAGCTGAGCGGGGAGGCGAGAGCCAAAGAGAGAAAGAAACACAGACATTAACAGTATGAATATAATAAACTGACTGAATTCAACGTGGTTAAGATTAGTTAATGATTTCTGCTCTCAAAAAGAATCCTGAAGCAATTTTAGTTGTAATTGCAAATTGCACTCAATCTTTCCTGCCACAACATATAAAAACAGGGTAGAGAAGATCAAAAATTAGTGTTTGAGCATTTAAAGGTTTTATCACCAAAGACAACGCCGCAGTGAATGTTCACTCAAAATGTGCTTAGCTGTTTTTGGGGGATTTTTTTTAAGTGGAGGTGTTTTTCTGTTCATTTAGGCTCATTTACACTGAGCTCATCTGTCTTGTAAAACTAATGGAAGTGAAAGAAAACATGAGACAAACTTCCATCTTAGCCAGTGGGGATATTAGGATCTAAAATGTCCTTTAGTCCAACAGTTTGCTTTATATTCCCTCCTGGCATCACTACTAATATTTGTGTTTTGGTTTTTTATAACATTGTTGAATTGATTATTTCAGGAACAACTGACTAGATTCAAAGATAAAAGCTAAAAATTACACATTTTCACTATGACGAACCCAAAGGCCCTGTATAATGGTTTCTTTCTTCCACAAATTTGTTATAACTAATATTTATACATACACTAATTCATATAGATTTGTTATTTTGTTGCTCATGCTAGAAGAACATAAAAACAAAAATATCTGTTAAATCTTCTTGTGGTTTTGCTTGTGCCTGATAGTAATTGGATAGCTTTGTGGAACTCCAGCATTTCAGTATTCTTCCAGTTTCTCATTAGTTTTCTTTTTTTTTTTTTTTTCAGGTTTAGGGAATCTGCTTACGTATTCCCTAACCTCACACTCGCCCCTCTTTTTTCAAAATCCCACCCGTCCTGTTGCTACTCCATTTGCCCTTGTCTCATCTTATCCTCCTTCATTTCTCCAAAGATTTCACCTCTCTCTGAGGCTTTACTATGTAATTAATTCTTAATTAGTACACTTGTTTATCTTTGTTTCTTAAAGATGCCTGTGTGTGTGAGTGCATTTTCATATATTTTAGCAGAGCAGTTTTCCTAAATTGCTTCTTAATTTCCCTCTTCTGATTGGTTGTGTAGAAAAAGGTTAGTTAGTGCAGAAAAAGAAACTGAAAAATCAAATATCTGTTAATGAAACCATGCTAATACACATACCCAACTCATTAAAGGCTGAAAGTTTTCACCTTCTTTCATCTATTCCTTTATTTCTTTTTCTCACATCTTGAGCTTTTTCTTCACTCTAAGCATTTTTCTGAGTTTATCTTTTACAGTTCTAACATTTCATATATTAACAAAGTGCTATCATTATTCACAAACATTTACCAGGATTCCCCTGCTTGCTTACCTCCAGCATGTTAATTGCAACTTCATGTCTTTGTTGCAAAAAGCAATTTTTTTTTCTTTCCATTTACAGAAGTTTGCATGATGGCATGTTGACTTAACTCAACCTTGACATTGCAAGATGCTTTTAAAACGATACAAAACCACTTGAACATATCAATGAAAGTCTTTGAAACAAATTTGTTCAACAACTATTAAAAAAAAGAAAAAAAACTTAATTCCCCAAACTAAATAAACTGTCAAATCACAAGATTCCAAGATGCAATTCTAAAGAATTTATTTCCTGTTTAGATTTGAGATGATTCATTTAAAATGTTTTTTTTTATTGTTTCAATTTTCTACAAGCCTTTTGAATACTTAAAAAAAAATCTAAAAGGTAATGCAAGTACTTGTTTACACATCTACTATGCCACCATTTTTAATCTAGTTTACAGCATAAAACTCACCAGTAGTCAAACATACTACCAAACCAAGAGTTATTCAAATTCAAAGGTTCTGAAGCTACAATTATTGTTTAAATAATTGTAAATAATCTTCCATGTTGAGGAAGTGTGAAAAAGTCTGAATTATCTGCTTTAAGATCAAGTAATGTAGGAAGTTTGAGATTTCTCCAGGGCTGCAGGGAAAAACTTTCAAAGAAAATGAGAAACAGAAGGATAGTCAAAGCTCCCAATTTTACCAGGACTGACTGATTAGATTTTTCTCCCCTGAACCAAATCTAAAACAAACTCCTTCATACTTAGATACGTAATGATATTTGGGAAATGCTCAGTCTGACAACTAGTTCTTCAAGGACCACTAAAGCAGCAGTATCAGAGCAGATAGAGGTGTGGTGCGGTCTAAAAGAAGACAAAAGCAAATTACCTGACTCCTAACTCCGGATTATTGCTAGCCATTTTTAGACCTACTATTTTACAACTTTAATTATTCAGAAACCAAACTAAATAAATGAAATTACTAAATTAAAAGGATGAAATTTTAAAAGAAAGTTAAGCAATGAAAATAAAATGAGGGTCTGGGGAAAAGGGAGAGAAGCGATGGAAAACTAAGATTTATCACAAAACAAAAATGATAATTTTTTAGAAGCAGAAAGCAAGATTTTAAAGGGGAAAAAGGAATACAACAAGACTATTTAAGAAAGATCACAGGAGGCTAATGAACAGCCTGATCAAACACCAAAACACAAGCAATTATATTAGTACTTTTTATTCAAGCTGGTGGAAACAAAATCAATGTTTTTGTGTTTTTGTCTCTTTTTTTTTTTTTAAATCAGCCTCAATGACAATAATGTGAAAATTGGAGAGTATTTTCCTCTCCAATTCTGTTCTTACTTTTTTGTCACAATAAAATGTTAACATTATAAAACTATATTTATATAAAAGATACAAAATTAAGTTGAGTAAATAAGCTTGATGCAATCAGTTATCCATTGACTGCACAAGTTTGTTCACAAAGAAGGATTCACTCAATACAGCCTGATGAGTTTCCCTTGACAGCTTGATACACTCAACATAACTGCACCATTTTATAACTGGGATCAAATTGAAATGTATGCATAAATGAATGAATAAGACTTTTGCACTGCACCATCCACCAACTTCTCTGACCTGTCATGCTTTTCAAGTGAGATGCAGAACTATTTTCTCGACTGTTTTACAAAATGCAATGAGTGTTTTTCCATCTAATAGCTCAGGCCAAGAAAACCCTGTGACAGTGAATATTCATTATATTAAACAAGCTTTCCTAAATTGAAAGAGGCAATGATGTAAAACAAAGAGAGGTCCAGTGGATGTGTGTCAGTCAGTGAACAGAAGCAAAGAGGAAGAGAAAAAAGAGACACAGACAAATGTAAACGGTGGTAGAGGAGACAAGAGCAGGGCAGTTTTAATTAAATTAGGTCTCTGGAAATTGAAAGCACAATTCTCCCAAGGATATTACTCAAGTTTGTGTGTTTTAGCATTTCTAACCTTGTGCAACCAATTTTTTCATCAGATACTTACATTTTGAGGACCCAATGCTCCTCAGGGGGTCCAAAGCTTGTTTCCCATAAGAAGAAATCCTCTTCTTGTGTTAGGGATTAGGTTTGGTTCTAAGGTGTGTATTGATTTTTGGTTAAGTATAGAGTTAAGTAAAATGTCTGGGTCTGACATAAACCCAATTACTACAATGAATGCTCTCTGTGTGTGTGCCTGGTTGGCTGGCCTGTTAGTTTTCATATCTACCAACTGTCTCCATCCCTCCTCTCTTTTCCTCCATCTTTTCATTTTTCCATCTCCTTTTGATTATTCAAAAGTACTCTCATTGTGTAGTACCTGACCCCCATTTAATTTCTGCTTTTGTTGCTTCTCTCACTTTTCTTTCTCTGTTTCACTCTTCACTTCCCACTTTCATCTTTCTCCATCTATTTCTGTCTCAACCTTCTCTTCCAGCTCTCTGTGCTGCCTTATCTTGTTAATTTATGAAACGGAAAGCAAAATGTCAGCCGTGTTAAGTTATCTGTTAAGTTATATTTCTATGATATTTGTCAGTGAGACAACTCATGGTCGGGAGTCCAGACATTTCCTCTTGTAAATTGGATTGAAATGTCTTTAAAAGCATGCTGTTTGTAAATGAGGTAATGTACCATCCTAAACTATTTGCACCCCAGCTTACAATGTAATTTTAATTTGATGTTATATGTAACAGATGGTTGTGTAGGGTAAAAAAAGGATGAATAATTGAATTAAAAAACTGAAAACCGTGGCAATAATTTATATTCCGACTTCTTCTCATACCCCTAAATACAAGTGCTACAAAATAAATATAGTAATTCTGAGAATACTCAAAGGTTTGTTGGAGATTGTTAGTCAACAAGCAGAATCCTTTATTTATAGAAGAGTGGCATCAAGAAACCAACAGGTCTTGCTTTCAGTTTGCAACAATGAAATATAAGAAGTGCCATCAAATGTCTGAAAGGTCAGATGGAAAACCAAACCCACTGGTGGTGGCAGTATCAAGCTTTGAGGATCCTTCCAGCTGATTGCCAACATTAAAAATCAAGCCAGAACTAAAAAGGAATGGTTAAGATGAAAGTATGAGTGACTCTTTTTGAGTCCAGAGTTTAAAACAATTGTAAATACGCTTGAACAAAAAATAACTACCAACAGATGTTTTGCATCAAACCTGACTGATCTAAAGCATTTTACAAAGACAAATAGCCAAGCACTTTGATCTGTACATGTGTAATGCTGGTAGATACATACACCAAAAGATTCAGAGCTGTGATTGCAGGAAATTTTGGCTTCACAAGTTATTGACCAAAACCATCTGGATGCAGATTTATGACACACTTCAAGATTTTTATGTGTTAGAACTATAAACTATTGTGACAGCAAGTGAAAGTTTGCCATATTCCTTCTGCTGTAAACAAATTAAAAATGACTCATTTATACTTTTTCAGAGCTTGGGATATTGTTTTTTATAAAAAAAAAACTCTGCTTTAAACTTTTTCCAAATGGTTATGCCTGACCTTTTTGTAGGGTTCTTTGTTGTTCTTTTGGCATTTCTTTTCCTGAATGTTTCCTGGCAAACCCCTGAGGCTTTTGCAAATCTATATTTTTACAGAAAGATTAAGGAATCTGCCTAAAGCGTAAGTGACTTCTGAAGGCAGATTTGAAAGCTGGGAATATTTTCCTTCTACTTTGCAATTATTTTTGTCCCTGTCACATAAAAGAAAATGACATTTGTGGTTGAATCATCAAAAAATATTAAACACTTCAAGGGCAATAAATACTTTTGCAAGGTGCTGTATTTACACTTCATCAAAAGGATAACCTTCCCTGAACTGGATGCATTTTCTTTTTTAGCCCTTTTATTACCACCCAGCCATTTTAAAAGACAAAAGCTCCTCTCCTGAATAGAATCTTGTATGGTTAAACAAACAAAAAGAAGTGTGTAATAGTAATGTTGTTTGACCTGCACCTTCCTTCACCATGTTGCATAAAAGTCTTAACACACTCCTGCAAACTGCCTGTAATTACTTGTGTGCAGCATTGACACGTGGCAATCTCAGCTGTCTCCAAGAAAAACATTAGGCCTGATGGCACTTTGAATGTGTGAAGGCTGTTTGCGTGTTACTCGTGTTTATGTACTAATGCAACCTTTGCTTGCCCCGTCTGTATTCACAAAGGAATGACAAAGGTTAGGTGTGTCCTGATTGACCCAGGAATGGAGCAATTGACTCTCAGATACCCCACAGACTTGTTAGTACTTCATTAGGAGCTCCAATTAGTGTCATGTCCGACAGGCAGGTGGAGCAGGAAGAGACGGCCTGAAATTGGTCGCAGAGGTGAAGAAGCTAAGAATACACTTGAGTCACCAGAAATGGACTTGGAGAAAAGTGCCATAAGAAAGTGAGGTATTGCACTCTATCTAAATTGTTTTACTAGTAGGTGAAACATTCAGTCAATACAATTCAGTTACATTTAGATGCACTGTATCTTTTACAGAGTATCCAAAGAAGTTCATGTGTTTTATAAAGCCTCATCATTATTAAACTAAAATTTGTATCCCATATAGGGAACCCTAATTATTATTCTACTTTATTTGCATCCCTGATTTTAAAAACGTTTTAAGACGAGTTGGGATAAAATTTCCTCTGCATGTTTACTAATAATTTCTGACTTTGAAAGCGTGGTCCAAAAATAGCTGAGTGGAAGAGCTGAAATGTTTCCTACTCAGTTTACACAATAAGTCTGAAGTCACATAAATCACAAGAAATATTTCAACATTTCACCGCCACTTTATTTTGAGTAATTATTCTGTCTAACATAGATTAGATTTTTTTTTTCCACACAAAAACACACACCCACTTGCAGGAACACTCAACAAAAGAGAATCTGCACACTGAGAAATGCACACATCTACACACACCGACTCTACAACCAAATAAATGAGGCGGCACTCCTCGAGCCTAATAGTCTGGCTGTAATTAACATTGTCATAGTGATAATAGCCATTTATCCCTGACAGATCATACACACACAGGCGCACACACACACAAAACTTATTTCTAGTCAAGGCAGCACGCCCAGGTGTCAGCACCATCATCTGTTTCTGTCACTCCCCAACCTTTATTTTACTTTTTCGCTTTTCTCCCATTTAACCTCCTTCAATCTTGTCTTAAATATTTGCACTTGGCTTTTTTTTTATATGTCTTTCTCTTTACTTATTCTGTCAGCTTTCACTTCCTTTTCAATATCCAAACCCTATTATACTTCTTGTTCACATCTTTCTTTCAGTCTCTCCGCCTTGCTGCAATCTGTCTCATTTTACGATTCCTTTAATGGTTTGGTGCTGCTGATCGCCTTGAGGTGTTGGCAATACAAACACAATAAATGCAAATTCAGCAGCCTCATCTGAGGTGAAATAAGCAAACTCTGGAGTGCCAGCAGACCTTAAATAATACAGTTTGCAGCAACTACATGGGGATTTAAATAAAAGAAATGCAAATAGGCACTGGAAATCAGGACATGTGCAGTAGATAATCTACAAGCAAACAGTTTTCAGGAATGTAATAGTTGAATGTAGTGCTGAGAGAGAAAGGTAGACAGTAGGAGAAGAGTGTGACTAATTTTTGCTTAGGTTGCTCAGGGGATTCCTGTGTCATGGTTTATGGGATAAAACAGCGCTTCTAAAAAGAAGCAAATGGTTGCTTTCAAAGAAAGTAAAAGAAGTAGAAAGAACTTGAGAAATACATTTTCAAAAGTTCACAACATAGAACTTTTTTTCTTATTTAAGAAAAATAAATAAGATTAGGATAGAAATACATTTCTATTCATTTTGATTCTATTTTTCTGCACCTCTTTTCTTTTTCTTGCATCAAACATACTGAAACTCTGGCAATAGACACATGTGATCTTCACTGCATTTGAAGTAATGGATAGAGGGAATTAAATGGACATTGATGACAGAAAAATCTTTACATTAGAAAGTCAGTCACTGCTTATTACAATATCAGTTCGAGTCACAAGTATTCGGTTCAAGATGTAGATGCATTTCTTAAAGTTAAAGTTACATGATTAGAGAGATGTTTTTATTTTATTTTATTAGATTAAAAAGTGTTTTAGTAGTATTGGCTTTTAATTGGAATCAAATTGGTGAGTTGAACTGTGGGAAAAGAAGCCTTAAGCATAAGAAAGTATAATATCTGATGAGTGTGGTGCTCTCACATATTTTTAAACTGAAATAAGCTAAACTTCCACACTAAATGATGATTGCTGCCATTCAATAAGGCAAATATTCACTAAAGAGAAATGTTTTCTAAACAATTACATAATGAATCAAAGGTTGTGTCTGGATCAAATCACTCTTCTCTTCCTGCAGGCAATTTGTTAATTTCCTGCTAAAAGTGGTAAGAGTCAATTTCTCCATTAGCAGTTTGCCTAATTACTTAATTGCTACGTCTGTCAATAGATGTAGTGAGTTTAATGCATTTTTACAGCCGTTTGCTGTTCTAGTTTTTACAAGGTATATATAGTACTTGCATTACAAAGGCTAATTAAATGATGTCTTTAAGTTGAAGCAGAGTTCTCTTTCTGTGGGGAAACACATCAACATTGTATGCATCAGTGTGTGGCTGCATTTAGGGCTCCATAGTCAGTGACAAATTTGAACATCTTCAGATTTTCTCATACAGCCACACACCTTGTTGCTTACTGTGGCGTTATGCTTTGCCTTTTAAATTTTGCCTCACGTTGTTTACAAAACATCATAGGTTTAGCCAGAATACATTGCTAGTATGCATAGACATTGGTTTTCCCTCAGATTAATTGTCAGATATCTGTGCTTTGACTGGGCCATTGTAATGCCGGATTACACTCTGGTTTAAAATCTTCGTATTTTTTGTCAGTGATTTTAGAGCTGCTACCCTGTTTAAAGTAAACCAGGGAGAACATGCAAACTCCGTGCAGAAAGTCCCTGGGGCTGGGAATTGAACCCAGGACCTTCTTGCTGCAAGGCCACAGTGCTGCCAACTGCGCCACTGTGCAGCCCTTTTCTTCTCAAATCACTTTATTTTACTTGCGTTATACAGCAGCAGAAGTAGCAGTAGACTTTGTGTGGCCAGTGTCCCATTGTTTGGCTTATTAGACTGTTGTGAAAAGGTCACAGTGTGAACAAAGGAAGATTCTGAGTTGTATATGTTCCAAGCAATTTCCTCCAAATGAGAAACCTGACAGTTTAAGGAATGAACAGAAAAGTAGATAAGGCAGATACGCATCCTTGTGTGTATGTGTGCGTGTGTGTGTGAGAGATCGAGGGCGAGAGAGAAAGAGAGAGTCAGAGGAAGCGTCTTAATGTCTGTGCCTTTACAAGAAACAAAACCACAGAGCTGATGTTACTACTGCCATTTCGACTGAAAAAAATATCTCTGACTGTGTGTGTCTGTGCAAGTGTTCAAAAGAGAAAGAGAAGGGAGAAATTTGCTGATAGCCTAATGGAAAAATAAAAAGGAAAAGAAAGAAAAGTGCTTACATGCTCCTGTACTAACATGAAATCTAATTTTGCAGAAAAGCAAAAGGCTACATTTTTTTCTCGGTGTCAACCCTTTTATGTGTGTACGTGCATGCATGCATGCGATAGGTGGTCTCGCTCTAGTTGCTTCACTTCGAGTTGCACACACACCTTATACAGCAGAAACATGCATGAGTAAACATCACAGGGCAGAACAACATTTTCTAGACTTTTCCTGTATCACACACATTTTTGTCAATTCATTTTAAATGAACATACACAAACATTTGTGTGCTTCCCTCTCCGTTTTGTTAAATCTCTCACATGTTGCACCCAACCACGCAGAGGGGTGCAGAAAAAGCATAAACACAGACTTTAAATTAAATTATGCACAGCTTTTTACAGAATATATATAACACACACACACGCGCACACACACACATGCAGTTCTATGAGGTCAGTGATCATTTGGGGTTAATAAGGAACTTAAAATGTCTTATAATGTAAGATTTTTTTCAATCCCATGCTCAAAGATTGGGGGAAATTCAAACAAGGCAGCTGTCATAGGTTAATGTCTGGTTGTCACCATTAGCCAGAGTGAGAGTGCAACAGCAAATCTACATGCTGTAATTTTCATAATTACTAAGAAAAGTCAAATGTTAATTTCAGTTCTGTCTTCTATTTACATTTGGTCAAAAACTCAAACTCTTGGTGGAGCACATCTGCTTATTTGGTCAATAAATTAAATTTTCAATTTCAAGATAAAGTTGCAAAGAAGTTTTTTGTAGAAAAATACTTTTTCAGTAAAATATACTTTAATTTGTAAGAAATTGTTTATAATAAAAAAAGCTATTGGTTTAGAAATAAATTCAAATAAGTGAATAAAATAAGAGTACTATTTGATTATGTTTACCTTAAGGAATATTATTTTTATTTGTTTTTTCGTCATTTTTGAAAACCTTTATTATCCAAGCTTAGGGGTTTGCATCAAACTTAACAAGTCCCTTGCAAATATTTTCGTGTAAAATTCATAATCAACATTTTTATGGACCAGCATGACGCTGCTAATGTCACATTTTGCTTAACATTGTGTTTCATGACACAAACTACATAAATTACACTTGAAACCTAAGAAAATTATTTTGATTTTCCTATTCAGTGGTGTTTAAAATACTATCCAGCCACTGTCTTCACCTGTTTGCCATTGCAGGGTGGCAGGAGAGCTGGTTTCCATCTCCAGCAATTACTTGGTGAGAGGCAGGGTGCACAGGTCACCAGAGAGGTCAGATTGCTTCCAGACACACCTGTATCAAGAAAATATGAAAAGTTTTGTTTTGTTTGACAAGAGTTTCTGTCTCAGTCTTTAAACTGTCTATAACAATTCCTAAAAAAAAACATGAGTGTAACTGTAGCATTTTTAAATTTATATTTCAATCTTTTTCAATTGATTAAAGTGTTAATCAAGGGAGAATAATTATGTGATACACAGGCGTATTACTTTTAGAAAATTACTACAAGAAAATATTCCTTTCAAAGCAGATCAATATGGAAATGACTGCAAAAAGTGAGAAAACTTCTACTCTTATGTATTTCTTTAAACCGTTCAGGAAAGCTTAAAAACATCCAACTGAGACAACCAATGCTCTACAAGGAGCAAAATGTATTTCTCTTTCATTGACAGTAAAAAGAAAAGCAAGAAAGTTTCAAAACGCACTAATCTTTTTTTGCAGGTGTTTTAACACGTGCATGCTTATAAATAGAAACAATTAAATACATAAAAACAAATACGTACATGTTTAAGTAGTTATCGCTACTCATTTCAACTTGAATTGGAAAAAAGTCTTTACAATGATGTACTTATTTCTTCCCTGTGTCTGTTTCCTGTGTCTTTTGTCCTCCTCATCTCTGTTCCATCTTTAATCTTTATCACTAAAGCCTCTCTGTTCTTTCTTCCTCTCCTCCTTCTCACCTCTTTCTCAATAGCAACCTATATAAGTGTACCCATGTTTGGACAACACTTTAATTTTGATTTCAAGCAAGACTGAGCAGAGTGTATGAAGCGAAGAGAAAACTAAGAATTACTGATAAAGAAAGTGTGTGTGCATGTCTGAGAGAGAACGAGCGAGAGATCTCATTATGAAAAGGTCACAGAGCTGCGTGTGTGGCAGAGAAGGATCGGGCATTAGACAGGTTGTTACTGGTCACATGTGCTTAAACTTTGGTGTGTGTGTGTCAAGGGAGAGTGTAATCACTGCTGACTTTGTCGTGTTTTTATTTTTTCTAGATTTTTTTTTTTTTTGCTGTGCCCTGAAATGGCGTCTCTGTGTCTTTGCCTCTATTAAAACCGCATCTCATTGGCAGAGTGTGAGGAACAGTTTTTCAACACATAACATTTTCCAGTTGATCATGGGAAGACCTCTGCTCAGTAAGTAGAGTAGTGGGTCGATTCCAGCTTCCTCCCGAAACATGTCGATGTGCCCCTGGGCAAGGCATTTAACCCCAAGTTGCCTACTGATCTGTGTATTGGCATAAAAATGTGTGCACGTTTGTGAGAGTTACTAGATAAATGTAGATCTAATGTCTTTACATTAGAGCGGTCACTTTGAGTGGTCACCATCACACAAAAAGCGCTACTTAAATTCAGATCGTTTATCATGTTCATCCCTTTATGACCACAGTTCCCTTCTGATGGCTTCTTCCATGGATCATGTCAACAACTTCCAATCAGATTTGCAATGCGGTGGAGCAGGAGATTTGTATCCTAGATGGATTATGTCAATATGGACCAATGTCTCAGAGGATAATGCCACTCTGTACTAAAGCCAAATACAGCAGCTGATAAATGTAGAAGCAAAATAAATGGTGAATCATCTAGTTCCTGCAAAGCAGACTGTTACATATGGTCATTTAAACAATTATTTTTTAAATAAACTTAGGACATTTAATTAATTTCAAATCTGTCGTCAAAACCTTCTTTATCAAACAAATTTAAAGCTGTCCATCTAATTTAGTAGAATGTTCCTCACTTTATAACAGAAACTACTCCAAATGCCAGACTTTTCTTTTTCTTCTCTTGGTTCTTGGGATTTATTTTGACTGTCTCCTATGTGTAAAGTTTTACCCAGAATTAAGATTGAATGAAACAAATATTTACTACATCCTAGTGATTCTGAACACAGATATTTGGAAAGACGCTCAATTCCACTAGATGCAAAAACAGGGACTGACAGCATCATGCTGACTTACTGAGCCCTAACTCCAGAAAGATGAGACGCTGGACTTCATGATGTTTTATTTTGATACTATCAATAACAGTATCAGGGAGTCATTGATTCTGATGAGTCAGCACATCTTCCTGTTCAAATTATTAACAATTAACCAATTAATTTCCCTTTTTTGCTCTCGCAATCAATGTGGTATTTTTGTAACTCTTTATAATTTCCCATTCTCAATAGCACCTTTTCCTGTCACTTCATGTTTCTCATTCCTCTGATGCAAAATGTGATGCACACTTGCAAACGCACACGCAGGCACACATTGATTTATGTGTACCATCCAGAGAAACAGGACAAGCAAAATACCCCGTAATCAGACTGGCGTTTGTGTTGGCGGGGATGAAGGCCCCCTTGGAGATGCAATGCCAAATAATCAAGATCGACACTGGCACATGGTGTTCCGAGTTACATGTATTGTTTGTTTGTGCTATTTTTGTAGTAAGGATCTAATCAAATGTAATCATGCTGATTACAATAATTGTGAGGTTTATAATCACTTCTTTCCCCCTCCCTCAGATTTTCTCTTCCTTTAAACCTCTCCCCTGCTCCATGTCACTTGTTCATTCATGGCTCCTCTTCTGGATTTGTCATCCTCATCAATCATGCCTTGCTGCCCACCCACCTGATGCTGAATTTTAACTGGATATAGATTGCACTTTTTGGAAATGTGTCATGCAGCTTGCCACAAAAGAAAGTTAAACGTATAATTAGGCTTCACGTTTGTCAAAACTATAGTCTGACAAAACTATTATTTGGTTTCAGTAATTTACAGCTACGGTAAACAAAAATTCTGCATATGATGTAAGATGAGGTGACTTTTGATGAAATAGTATGTTATAATTTTGTTCATCTTTTCTCCTTCTGTAGGACACAGAGATGGTGAACACAGCCATTCTTTCAGGTAGACGAGTAGCGGTGCCCATTAAAGTGGTTACAGTGGAAACAGACGGGCAGGTGAGGGAGGTGGACGAGCCGATCACCTGCGCCTCCACAGATGTGGATGTGGTTAAGGTATATGTTCAGAGTTTACTCATAGATCTGGAATATTCTTACTTCACAGCAACGTCCTCTGTGAACCCTGCATATTGAGGCACAAATTGAATGAGAATCTGACTTCCTTTTAACATTTAATACATTGACAAAACAAATCAGCTTGTTTTTAGTAAACATTATTTAAAGCACAAATGTGATGGGTGAAGCTCTTTTTGTTGTTACTGTCATGTTTTCAAGAATAAGTGGGTTCACACTAAACATTGTTCAGGTATAATGCTGTACCGGCCCTAGCAGAAGAAGGTCAGTCCTCACTGGCACTTCGAAATTGTTGTCCTATCCAGGCCTTCTTTTCTTTTGCTTCTTCACTTCTCATTAATCTGCCGGTACACAATGTCAGTGTCACTCACTGTAACCTTTGGTAAAAATAAACTACATCGTCTACAGGACATTTTCAGGAGGGATGCGTATTGGAAGTCAAATAAATATTATTTTCACACCTCAACAGTTTAATATGAAAGAAATATTATAACTATTAAAGAAGCTATTTCTGAAGAGCATCAAAACTTTACAAATCTTTACTGAGTAATGAAAGGCAAAAATTAAAAAATTGACTGTTATCTATAAATATTTTTTTTCAGCTGGAAATTTAGGAAAATCACAAATGCAGTTTGACTTCAGGCACTATAGCGATGAATTTAAAGTCAAGGTCGATCTAAAAGAACAGATGTTCACAGTAGTTAAAGGCTATAGTAAAAAATATAATAAACTCTGAGTAAAAAACAATTTTTAAAGTAAGCAAGCATATTACTCAAAATATTTTACTCCACACTTTGTAAGGCAACCATAAAAAGCTAATATTAGCTGGTTAGCTGTGTACCAGTCAGCTGTCAAATGTTGTGGCTTCTTAGTTTTAAATGTCAGCTTAAAATTGTGTAATAGGTAATACAATGGTTTGTAATCTGCTGGTAGAAGTAAAAACAATAACAGTCTCTCTGTGTGTTAAACTGAATTTTCTGAGCAAAAAAAAAATTGCCTCATTGACTAAATAGTTGCTCATTTCCATTAAGAACCTTTTGCATGACATGTATGTAACTTTGATTTGGGACAAAAGACTTCAGACTTGAATTGACTTAGAAAAAGTGACTTGGAAATGGTACTCAACCAGCTAAAAGTCTTTATAATTTTACAATTTCTTTGATTCAGACTTTTGTCTTAACAACTCTAACTAAAAAATTGTTGAAAACAATTGTCTCCATCTCTCGGAAGTATCCCTGACGTAAGAAAAAAGCTTTATGCCCGAGCCGCTCTGCCAAGCAGACTAACTACAATCTACTTTACTAATTGATGAGGCAGAAATACCTTTAACACTTTCACAGAAACCAGTCAATACCTGCAGCTGAAAATTGATTCCTCCTGTGCATCACTCCGTATGCCCTCTGGGCCTAAAATGAAACACACCCTTGCTGTGACAGTTTCAATATGATGCCAATTTCCTGGTACAAGCCGACAGTAGTACTAGCATTTAAGGAACAATCAATAACAGCTTGGTCAAAATGGAAGGAAGTCATTCGCTGAGAATGTAATATCTGCTTTCTGTTCGTAAGTGGATTGTTTGGATGTGATATGTCAGTAAGTGGTTATTTTTGTTTGTCTTCAAGATCACACCTGGTCATGAAAAACGGTACAATTAAATACCGCCTGACATTAACTCAACTAGATTAAAGTTATCAATAAGATGTGTCAATAATGTGATGTATGATTCTGTCATTACAGTCGGTCCTTCATCCTGTGGAAACTTTGTAAAAAAAAAAAAAAAAAGAAAGAAGGTAACAAGCCTGAAGGTGTAGTCAGAGCATTTAAACTGAAGTTGTTTTTTATTTTAAAAAATAGTGTATTGTTTTTGTCCAAGTATCAAATGTTCTGTTACTTTGACGTTTTTTTGGCGTGACATTTAAAAGCTTTATTCAGAGTAAGTTAATTACTCTGAATAAAGTAATTAATTTACCGCGTGACAACAGATTTTGTCCTCTGGAAAAATCTGTGATTGTTAAATTCTTTAGACTAATTTGTTTTATACAAACTCAAGGCCTTTTTTCAGGGTCCTATTGTATCCTGTTTAAGATTGTTTTTGATTTGAAGAAGGTTCCGCCTTGAAAGTGGGTGGGAGTTGTCATATCTGCTCCTTTTGTACATGATTGTCAGCAAGGAAGCTGAGGAAAAGAATTACCTCAGCTTTACCCTTTAACTAAATGAATTAAAAACATTCTCATCTGTCATCTCTGAGCTGGACTCGCGTTTGGTGAAGCTGAACCACTGCTGGATCAAAGTGAGATAAGGAGTTTCCCTCATTCAGAAAATCTTGCTTACGTCTGACTGCAATTGGAGAAATGTTCCCTGATTTCAAAACGTTGGCTTAAAGTGCTGCTTCCAGTTTCCAGTGTAGCAGGGTGCAAGTTCATCCTCCGGATCAACATCAAGCCCTGAGAAATTTGATTTGGCACAAGCAGGTGTGCAATTTGAGTGCAACACAAGAGAAAGTTGCAAAATTATATACATCAAGGCCACCACAGATGAAAACTCATAAATTAAGTTCAGTCATTTAATTTCAAAGCTTACATGTTGTGACCGTCAACGGTTTTTCTCATTGTGGAGAAAACGTTACATCAACTTGACGTGTGATGTGAATTCTCTGTTCAGTTTATTGAATACTTATTAAGCCAAGTCAGTATTCACTCAAATTTCTATTGACTGTCATTATAATCATTTAAAAACTGGTGTGTAAAAAAAGATTATTTTTTACGCCATCTGTCAAAATCATACATTTAGAACGTCGAGCACAATCTCTGCCAGAGGTCTAAAAGATGACCCTCCGATTAACCAATTAGCGACTAATTTCATACCTGTACATAAAAAAAAAACAATACTCATTGTTAAAAATTAAATGACAGCACATATTTGTACAACGTAATCTTATTTATTTTTGCAGCAGTAGGGATCATTGTTGCTTTTGTTTTGACACAAGAACCACCAAAACCCCTAAAAATCACCAGAGGTGTGTCTTAATAATTACCAGTGACAACATTTGCTTCTTTTTGACAGTTTTAGAAATTTTGAGTAATGCAAGAGATACCTGGCAAATTATAAAAAAATAACATTGTCTGGAAAATGACATTTATTTCACTGAAAAAAATCTACTTCAGTGATTTATGTTGCAAGTGTCTGCAGAGATTGTGCCAATTTTCAACATTTTCTAAAATTACAATAAACTAGAAAGAAACGTGCTTTTCTTTAAAATATTTTATTTAACTATTTAGAGGAAAGTTTAAGTCACTAAAGTCACGACTGAAGTCTGTCAAATTTCAACTGACTCAGGTAAGACTGAAAATCTCCTTTTGCAAAAGATGAAACTGAAAAGTTGGCGATTATTTTTCACTGAGAAAACATTTTTATAATGACAGAAATATTATATTTATTACTACAAAGTATTCAGCAGTGCACTTCCTGTGCTCATCTTAGTGTTGGATACACAAAGCATGAAGAGGAGGAAGTAGTCAGCTGCCTTGTAAGTCCACGGTCTTGACTCTTATTTGAAAATCCCACTATATAACTGTGTGTCACATTTTGGGTTGAAGAGATGAAGTGACACTTTCCCTGGGATTATTCACAGTGGAAATTGTCATACATGAAATTATGACTCATCATACAAGGCATAAAGCTGCAGATTCTTCAATTTGTTTGATTTCTGTTTTTCAGCTCTGCTGGAGCCAAATCAGTTGATTGGGATTATGAAGTATTAACACACACAGCTTCCTCTGCAAACGCATTTTATATTAAACAAATTAATTTGGTGAAATTAGGGTGTCTGCTTTTAGGGATACTGAGATAAATAATATGATTGGTGCATTTAAACTGCCTTGCTGTGCTGGGATTCGGCTCAAAACGTCAGATTACAGAGAGGAAGAACGGAAAACCAACAGCTACACTGACACAATGAGGTGACTCAGGTTGTGGGAAACTAAGCCAGTTCCTTGAAAGAACTAGTTAATACCGGAATAAATGTGTCTTTCATGCCTCCATAGAGATGTAGATCATCAACATGAGGTTGGAATACATACTGTCTCCAAGAATGAAACTTTTGTGAAAAGAGTTTCCTATCTTAGCTGACATTTAATCTCTCTTGTATTTCCCAGAAAAAAAAGCAGCACAAGTCGAGTCACACAGACATAGATGCTGCTCTTTGGCTGTAGTCTTTTTTTTTTATCTGAAATGCTGTAATTGTATGTTCCTGTTGGGTCTGTGATCGCTTACACACCATCACATTTCTGTCTTTGCTACAACTTTACCTGCTTCTTTGCTTGAGCAGAGAGGCTTTTTAGCTTACGGAGAATTCCTGGACTCTTAACTTCTTAGTGCGCACGTCGTCAGCGGTTTCTTGTTTTCATGCGAAGCAAAGCAAGACAGGTGCTGACAGCAAGTTTGCATTTATTGGGCATAATATTCCCAGACATCTCCCCTGGAGTTATTACAAGTAAAGGGTATTTTGTAAATCAATAGAATGAGGCAAATCTTATTTCATATTTGTTGCGCATCAATAACAGGACTGTAATCAACAATTTTCAACATATGTTACAGTATGTGTTTAGAGTGCCTGATCTGAATATTTGTGCATTAAAAGCAACAGTAAAGCACCATAATGTATTTGCTAAAGTTGACTTAAAGTTTTGTATTTTCATATTATGTTTCATCTTTAAACACAGTCACCTAATCTAACTATAAAATGTTGCACAAGACTGCCACAATTAAATTCAGTCGTTACTATGCGCAATAAATATTCATGAATTTTAACCTTTTAATCACCAGTTTCAGTGGGAAAGAAAATAAAAAGTAAGAATTATGAGTTAAAACTGCAAAAGTGATTAATATTTTTTTAAATAAATTGTTTTACTTAAGTCCATTGAACCTAAAAATGGCTTCCTAGACAGTTTTTGTTTTTTTAAGAAAAACTTGAAAGGTTGATTATTTTTCCATATTACACACAAATTGGCATCTGCTAATCTGTTTTTGTGTAGTTTTTAAAAATGTGCCAAAACTACATTCTCTAAAGATGTTGCGGCACATGAAAGTGTTTTGATAATAAAAATTCCAAAAATTTCAGCCGAAAACCTTTAAAAATGGACCTAAAAATGAATTCAGTCCAAAACCAAACTATTTATTCAAAAAATGTATGCAAAAGTGAAAATTCTGGGGGGAAAACCTTAAAGAGAGAATGCTTACTGCACCACTTGGGTCTTTTAACACTGCGCGGTGTTTTTTGTTCCCCTTATTTTAAGATGTAATATCAAGCATGTGATTCAAAAGTAGGTGGGCCAGTCGTTTCCAGTAGTGGAAGTAAAAGTTAGTGGAAAGCAAAGGCCTTCATTCAGCTGGTTTGGTAACAATAAGACAGTTTCAGAAAAATGTCTGCAAGATTTACTTTAAGACTAAATATTATCACAAAGATGAATGGAAAATAAAAAGCAAAATACATTCTCTCATGTATAACTGATCAAGGATAAAGCTCGATCATCAGTCTTCACGTTGTTTTATGACACAAGATGATGCATTTTTTTATGTGGAAGACTGAAAAGAGAAAGATAATAAAAGACAAGAGACAGATGGTACCTGATTAGATCTGGACAGAAAAGGAAGATGAGGATATCACATAAATGAAACTCAATTTGTCACAATTTCATGCAAATCGTGACATATAAATGCAGTCAAAACCACATGAGTTGATGCATTAAAAAAAGTTTAAGCTATAACATACACTCATGAAAAAAAAAACAGCAAGGCTGTCATTTTATTGTTTTACTTCAAAAAATAAAACATACTGACCAAAATAAATGACACCTTAAATTTCATTTATCTTGTTTTATTTGATGTCATAAAAGCCAAATGAATCCTGCAAATGTTTTGAGAGAACGATGCCTCTGGATGTAACGCATCTTAAAATTCAGTTGAACTGCTGGTAGCAGCTGAAATGAGACTCACTATATTAGTCTTAACTTATAAACACCGAGGCATAATACTGAAGATTAACCACGTGCACGGAAAATCTGCACCTTCATAGAACTAACTATGTGAATCTCCATGATTTTTGGCTGCTGTGATGGAAAAAGCCCAAAAAAAAAAAAACTTGGAAAAAAGTAATGATTGTAATAGGAATCAGTTATTTTTAACTATTACAACCAACTTCACACTTAGTTTTTATTCTACTGACTTTATTCCTTTCCTCAGTTAAAGAAAATACCTCCTACGAGAGAAAAAAAAAATCTCTGCTTTTGGAATTAACAAAATGTAATCAATAATCTGAAGGAGATGAGATTTTCATTTGGTTTCAAATCACCTCCATCAGTTAACCTTTTGTGTAATTACTCACAGTAGATAAATGTTGGCGCAGGAAGTAGCACAGCTTCCCTCCCAGATAATGAACGTATGAAAATGACTGGCTAAACCTGTCACTGCGCTGCAATAAACTGGTGCAGATCCCCCCCCATCCACCTCTCGTTTCTCAGTTTAACCCATTCATTCCTGACAGCAACATAAGCAACACCAAAGCATGGATATTAACTTCCTTCTTGTCACATTCTCTGTAAGTGTAAACTATCTTGTTAAGGCCCCTTGAGGTTTTTGTCATCTGTGATCTGAGTATGAGCTGCTGCTGTTGACACAGCAGTATGCGCAGGTCAGCAGTGTCACTGCCAGTAGGGGACAGATAGGGGACGAGCGCACGCTACACACAAATTAGTACCATTATCCTGACCTCACGCAAAGCCGGAGAGGTGAACGGAGGGAAGATGGGATGAGGTGGTGAGAAGATGACAAATTGATCAATGAGGAGAAGGGAAGGGGGACAAGAAGATAGATCTGAGAACCAGGGGAAATAAAAAGGACAAGTGAATTTAGATGGACAGCCACACATCAGTATATAAGAATGTGTTCCCTTTTAGGACTGCGTGTCATGAAATTGAATGTGGAAAGATGCTAAACAGTAAGTTTTTAAGAATGACTGCTGTGTGTTTGGCGCCATCTGTCCTGTCTGCTAAAACCTTTTCTTAACTTCAAAAAAAAGTATTTTTGTCTAGTTTCTCCTGCAAATATCTTTGTACACTTAAAATAAGACAACGCTAACTTGAGAGTAACTTTTCAGCAAAACAAATAAGCGTGTTTTAATTAAATAATTTTGGAATATGTAAAAAATTTCTTTATGTATCTTTACAAAGAGATTTTGTAAAGTTACAGTTTAAACATCCACCTGTTTGTTTTTAATAAGCATTGCACAAAATGCTTAAGCTTCAGATGATGCAGAAATTACAATAGTATGCATGTGGTGGAATTATGGCAAGCCATTATGTCTTTTAATTTTGAGTTCTGTACTTTCTTGTAACTACCAATTAACTGAGTATAATATGTAGCCCAATTATGAACCACTGGGAGTTTTTCTATCAAATTATTCATTTTTGTTTTCCTTTACCTTTTAAGGCAAGTTAAAGTAAAATTAACTCAAATGTTGCTTGTTACTTTTATTGATCATTTTTTATGACATGTAGAACTCGTCTTGTTTGCAGGGCAATATTTGATTCAAATTAGATACAATTATGAAAATGGCTTTAGTTGTGGGAGGATTTTGTTTCTCTAAAAAGAGAAAGGAAAGAAAAACATTTTTTTTTCCTTTATCTGTTGTGTTGAACTCCTAAGTACTGTGGGCTTATAACCCGGGTTTGTACCAAGCCATGGTTCATGCACACAGTTACTGCCATAAAAACCTGCCATTAAATGTTAATGCAGTTTGATTTCTTGTAATTACACATTCAGCAAATGTAGCTCTAGAAAAAAATGACAGATTTTAGACATAACCGTTTTCCTTGACCAGCCTACTTCAAACGACTTCTCCTCTGTCTCTTTTGTATTCAGGTATAGAGACAGTGCATCGTCTCACCTCTCTAAAAACTGTCCTTCCTTGAGTTTTAACACTGATATCCTCTTCCACCTTTGTTGACAGGAAAATGTGTATAACCTTCAGAAACCAGCATCAAATTGATTGATGTCTGCTTTGTTTCTTCAAACTCTGATGTAGCACTTTTGTTAACGGCGGTTTTTACTGCATGTAGGAACAGTTGCTCTAAATTCAGTCCCACACTCCACCCATCAAAACTACACGATAAGAAACTGTATGTCACAGGCATATGAACTGATCACAATGTGAAACTGAATCACAAAGGCAGCAGCTACTACAGAGTTAAAATATAAAATGAAATGGTTTAAGATGTTGTTCTGATTATCATTTAAAATATTAAATATTCTTTAATTTCTTGAGAAATGGTTTTCCTTCAATTAAAACCTCATCCTTTCTAAAGACAAAGGCTGTATCTGACTATCGTCAAGTTCGTGTCAAACTCTACAGCTGCTGTATTAAACAGCTGAAGCATCAATTCTTAATTTGCTTATGTCTTGTCCTAAACATGAAGCTACTCTCTGACATATACACACACACACACGCACACACACACACACACACACACACACACACACAGTGTATGCAAAAGTGCATGCAGATACACACATTTCTCTATTCCCATTTTCTTCTTCCTAGTCAAATTTAATTAGTAATGACATCATTAAAGGGGTCTCTGCACATCCACGGGGTATGACCGGATACCGATCAAACCCCATGGGTGTGCCTGCTGGGCGATCTTTGTGTCTGTGTGTATTCAGTGAGTGTGTGTTCACGAAGGATGTGAGTAAGAGCAGAAATTATACAGCGAGTAGGTTCACATTTAGGATAAGTCCGCCAGGAGCGTAATTGTACACATATAAAATGATCTAATAATTTTCTGACATTGCCTGCCTGTAGTTCAGAGAATTGACTATAAAATACCCATGTTAGTTTATAAATCACTGAGTGGCTAATTAACACCAAAATACATTACAGAGGTATCAACCTTCCAGAACCTCTCAGGTTCTCTGGTTCTGCTCTGCATCCTCAGAAATATGCTAAATATCCTAAACACTGCATTACTTCAAACCAAGGCTAAAAACCTACGTGCTTAGTGTGGCCTTTTATAAATAAGGGAAAACAAATTACTTTTAGACTAGACTCCAATTTTTCGTTACGTTATTTTGCCACTGTAACATAGTGCTTTTTTTTATTTATTGTTTATTGCAATATGTTTTTATGATGTACAGCATTTTGAACTGTCTTGTATTTGAACTTATTTGTATAGCAAATAAGTCCAACTTAAAAGAAAGCTGCACAATTTTTCTGAAAATTTAATTTTTTGGGTGGGGGACATATTTATTGGCATTGCTGTAAAACAGATCTGCCATACCAGATGCACATCCTTTTTTGCTTTTACAAAGCTCTAATCTTACAAAAGGGATGAAATGGTTGACGTTTTCACAAACACTATTTCAAAATGTAATTTTTCATATGCATATGTTTGCTAATATAGCCACACTGTACAGACTGAACTTTTGAGAAGCCAGTTAAAAACTTTGCAATGTCCATTTCTCCATTTGTCCAGTTTTAAAAAAAAAAAAACTTATCAAAGAAAATTCTGCTCAGTATCATCTTTATGTCTTCAGGTGCTGCCATACCTTCACAAGTGACAACTATGTCTTTTGGGATTTGTGCCGATGTATATATTAGGTGTCCACTCACATTAAGAAAGAAAAGTGACAGCTGAGTTTGCAAGTGTATGTCCTTTTTAATATGACATGCTGCATTAAAATATAGAGTTAAGCAAAATAAAACAATTTACATCTGTGCTGATGAAGCTGTTTCCCCTTTTTTGAACTAATGTATGTGCATTTACAGTAATCCTTTGTGTTGAAGTCAGCAAAGGTGGCGTATCAAATTCTGCTGAAGAATAAACAAAAATGATAAGTAGACATTATTGACATGGACTCACTATCCCCGTCTGGGCTTAAAGTTATTTATTGTTACTGACATCGCTTTCGTTTGTTTGTTGTTTTCATTTTTCCTCCATTTATTCATCAGTGACAGGACAATTTTCTCACAGTTGATCCAGAAGCAGGTAAAAACCATTAAACAACCCCAGAAGAAGAAAAAACAAGTAAATATTACTAACCTGTGTCATTTAAATTTACATAAATTTTACCTGAATTGAAAAAAATAAGTACTAAGCAAACAACCACAAGTTTTCGAGATCAATCATGAATGTTTAACTGTTAACGTCATCAAACCCATCACAGTTAAAAATCACAATAGAACAATTACTTCAACCATCAAAATCAATTAATATACTAGATTTGCAACTAATGTTTATGTTCAGATGCAGCTGACAACACAGGAGTTAATTAGCTGGTGGCTAAGCTAAAGCTAATCCAGGCTGTAGGCAACCCAGCGGTACCACTCTGCCATGTTTTGTTCCAATGAATACACAGTTATCTTTCCCCAACCAATATGTCACTTTATACATTTTCTATAAGAACTTGCAAATCTGCAAGTATTTTGTGCGACATTAAAAACAAATATCTAGTGGAGGCATTTTATATTCATTCAATGTACAGTTATGAGACTGATTTCAGATTTTTCTAATCAAATAGTTATGTAATATAGCTTTGTCTTGTGTAACCAAATGTTGAAACTATTAGGCAGAATTTTTAAATTTCTAAAAATAACCAGCCCTTGGTTAATCTGACTTCACACTGTAATGTGGGCAACATTAAAACTTTCCTCACATTAAATTCCCACATTTTTCCACAGTAAAAAGAGGAGACAGATTACCATTCAGAGCTGGTTATTAATTTTTCAATGTTCTCCTGAAACGTGCAGTCCTAATTTTGCTTGGACTCTGGAGTTGTATGCAGTAACCGTTCTCTTTGAAGTATTTTAGGATTTACAACCATTGTCACGCCACATTTAATGAAGTCTACTGCAGCGAGTTAAATAATTAGAGGGGAAAAAAAGGAAGCAAGAAAATAACTTACAAAAATTAGTGAAAATATTGAGAAGGATGGGGTTCTGTCTTGGTGCCCTGGATCATTTGAAAGGCCTGGAAAGGAAATGAAAACTAAAATGGATTAAAGACAGAGGACATACACAGATGCACACTCACTCACACACACATGCACACGCATACACTATACAACACTCTCTAAACTCACACATTTTCCATTTAGCGGTAACAGGCTTAGGATATAGCCTGCAATTTGACGCACACAACATTTAAACAGACCATTGGCAACACACAACATTTATCTGTGTGAGCTGCGACCTTGAAGGTGTCTGAAGCTATTTTTTAACTCCCCAGCAATTCACTTCTTATGATGTAGAAAGAGGTTTTGTTGTTAAATCAGCAAAGCCCTGAATGCCCCACAGTGGCTCCCCATAAACTGTTCAACACTTCCCTATAGTGACAAAAACTACCAGAGAGTAAAACGTGGCAATTTCACACACGGAAAATCCTGAAGTATCACACAAACGTCCTTTCAATGCATGCTTCACACTTTAATGCTCACTTTTTCTGCTCAGGTGACAAGGAGCTTTTGTTTTTATTTTGCAGTATGTGTATTCATCAGCTATGCTATCTTCATTACATTATTCGAAATGGCTATTACCAAATCGGATTCAGCTCAATTCAGTTTATTGAGCTGAATTGACACGGGAGTGCCAATTCAAAACAATCAACTGCAGTACTGAACCATGAAGCTAAGCTATCTTTTAGTTCAATTACAAAATTATTCATTAATTTATTTATTTATAGTTTTGGGTAGTAATAGCTTGCTTGTTTTAATTTCGTAATCGGCAAGTTCAAAAGGTTTAATCACTGAAAATACAAAAACATAAAACTTGTCTATAAAGGAGAAAACTAATAAAGAATTAATAAATAAAAAATCATGAAGTAAAATGGGAGACACAAAAGCTACATATAATGGACATGTTCATGTTTTAAGTGTCTCCATGTATTGTGCAGGCAGAATTTATGTTTTCTGTGTTCTGGAGCATCCATGTCACACCTTTCTACTTACCTCCATGAAAAATCCTGGCCTCAATCGATAGCTAATTAACCACTACTTACCATGTTGAAATCCAACAAAGTCAACATCCTCCTATTGATAATTTCAATGCAGTAGTGTCCTGTGTTACACCTAATCATGGTTTATCAGCTTTATGTTTGGTTCCAATGTAGCAGTAAGCTGTAAATATTTTTACGATGTCTGTCAAAGTCACTCAACCTCTAAATCTGCTTAAAGTTTGTTCTCAACAGTTGGTTTGGCAGATAAAAATCATGGCAAGCTATTGCAACGCAATAGATGGAAGGAGAGTTACGCTGTATAAAATAATACAACCTGCAAATGTCAAAAAACATTCTCTTTCAATTAGCACAGAGAGAAAAATGTTGCATCTCAAGATTCATCATGGAAAATATGGAAGAAGATTGTTTGAGAGAGCAGATAGATTTAATGTCCTGTGCAGACATCAAAAGATTTGGTGTGAGACTCACTCAGAGGGCTCTTCTGTCACAAATGTTCTGCATTTTAAAGTTACTAATTTGCTTGAAAATATTTGAATTGCTGATTGATTGATTTATGTTTCATACTTAGATATATTTTCTACTTCAAAGTTGGGGCATTGTTGAGCATTTTCAAATAAACACAATTCTCCCATTCTTCATATATAAATAAAAAAAATCTAAGTTTTAATTTGGCATTTTTCTGTTCACAATGTGAAGTAAGATTTAAGTTATTGACCCTTTATCCAGTCCAGTTTAAGGTTTCAGAGTATAAAGCAATGCAGAGCCCCATTCTCCCACATAGCAGCTCCTCCTAGGGGAGCTGTGGACCCTGTTTCTGGTTTGGATCTATAATATCTGTTGGGTCTACCACCGGGACTTCATCAGATGTGTCCTCAAAAGCTCTACACGGGAGAGGCAGGACATTTTAGTCGGATCTTACAGGCCAATACTACATTATTCTGTAATCGATTCATTCTGCACCTATTCTGTCTTTTGTTAATATTTGTATTATTTTTCTTCATGTTCAGCATAGAAATTTGACTTAGAAAGAAAAAGAAGCAAAGGGGGGAAAAGATGTGCACTGCCTTAATCAGCTGCAGTATTTCTACCTTCCCTACTATATTCTTGTTAGTAGCCAGTGTTTGGCATCTGCTGCAGTGTTTATTATCATGGGAAAGGCCAAGCAGTGTAACTGCCTTTACAGAGGTCAGGCATCTACTCTTTCTCATGCTACGCCCCTAATGTTTACATCCACTTAAGCATCCCTCGCTAAATGTTATGAAACCATGTAGTGTAAAATTGAGAGGGCAGACGCTGACTTGGAACAAGCAGGTAATCAAAAGCCTGATTAGCGCTGCGTTGAACAAATAGGCAGGACAGAACCCACTTACAGGTTCACACTAATTTGTCCTTGGATGAACTGAGCACTCAAGATGCATATTATTACTCTCACAATGAAGTTACCTTTAAAGCAGTTGTGCTGGTATTACTACAGGGAAAGTATGTTAAGGTTCTTTAATGAAAGTTGGTAGAATGTATTTACTTTTGTTCTAACACTTTAATGCCACTTGAACTGATATTAGACAGCTTTTTAAATTTCATTTGATAAGTACAAAATATAAAAAATATGTCATAGATTCAGTTTCACATTTTGTACCTATCATACTAAAATAAGATAAGTAAAAGCACAAAACTATTTTAATATTGCAAGCAAGTATTCTCACATGAATTAATATGCATATATACACACATACACACATGCATATAATGAAACGGTTATAATACAACCTTCAGTACGTTCCAATTCTCTAGGATATTTATCAGATATTTAATCCCTCCACTGAGTTCTGTGTCCTACCTCAGACACGCCTGCAAATCCTTGAATGAGAAGCGGCCAAGAGGCTCTCTAATCAGGGATCTGAACCACCTCAGATTGTTGCCCTTGACTTAAGAAGAGGCGACTCTTTTCTCATCCCAGTTTGGATAACTGAACTCATAAGGACATATTTGACACAGAGCCAAGCCATCCAATGTCATTTTGTGTTTCATCCGTGTAAAATATTAGTATAACACTATTTTTCTTTATTTTTGGTCGTTTTTTTCTATAGCTATAGCGTTCTGCCATGATGACTCATTACTGGTATATTCAGGTTGATCCTCTGTTTAATTTCCACCATCAACTTAATCCTGAAATAGTTCAACTATTAATTTTAGACTCAATCCAGAGGAGCTTTTGCTTTAAAGACATCAGCTGTTAATTTAGCTTTCATAGCTAAAGTGCTGCATTTGCAATCTAAAAATAGAGCATGAATAGCAACCAAATTATGGTTGCGTTTGAGCCAGCTTAGGTTTAAAACCCCCAAATATTTGTTAGTTACTGTTGAATATTACTTGAGTGGTTTAAAAAGAGCAACTCATAAACAACTATTGTTTGTGCCAGAATGCAGAGGTTTTTGGTGTACTTGTTCCTCACTTGTTTGATTCACAAAGACAAACAACCACATAATGTTTATAAAGGTATTACTAACAGTCAAAATTGGAAAACAAAATTTATATTTCAGTAATAACACAATAATTGTTTCCTGTCTGTATTAGCTTCCTTTTTGCAAGTACATTGTCTGATGTGTTTCAAAAATATCCTGTCTGAGACGTTCCCACATCTACCAGTTTGCAGACACAGCGTAAACGTTTTTTGGAAACACTGAAAGTCAGTGAAACCATGATTCTGGTTCTTTATCTTACAAAATGGAAACCTACCTAACTATTTCAAATATCTAATTGTGATTGTAAGAACAGAAATGCTGGAGAAGATAATTAGACATGCATTCAATTAACTTTGGGAAAAGTTAGTTTTCCTCAAGCTTGTGCAAAAAATTAACAAATACATCCAAATACTTAAGCATCTCTTATACTAGTATAAGCCAAACACACATACAGACACACACACACACACACACACACACCTCGGCCACAATAGGACCCTACAAGCAGACATATTGGGGGCAGCTTTGACTTATATCCCTATGCTAATAACATACTAATTTGCATAGGGCCAAGGAACTTAAAAAAAACCCAAAAAACCTTACACCCCAGTCCATTCGTTACTTTTCTTTTAAACCCTTAAGACCTCTCCAACAGACAGGAAAGTCAAAGTTAGAAATGTTTCAAAGTAAAAAGAAGGGCTCCCATAATTGAACTTTGTGCTGTTTTTTGGATAACTTACTTTGAAACTTACAGTAAACACAGGCTATAACAAGTCAATATTCTGAAGTAGGACAGTATAAATAGTTAATTAAACCTAAAACCAATAATACTTTCAATATCAAAATATATATTTCTAAAATGGCTGCAGTTACTAAGTCAGTGTTAGGAACTTCATGTCATTTTATGTATCTTTTATTTTTCACATAACCTCCAGTAACATTCCTGTTTCACCATTGAGCTCACTTTCCAACTGTCACTCTCCATCTCTTAATTACAGACTTTCATGCTGAAGAAAAGCAGAGTGTAAATGGCCATTAGAGAATGTTTGACTCCACACTTTTACAAATTCAAAATGACAGGCCCAGAGATAAGACACTAACTTGTGAGCGTTTGCGTGTCCCGGCACCTGCCATCCGCTCTCTCCATCAACTTGCTATTATCTAAGCTGCCACAGAATAATATATGTGGCTATAGCCTGCTAATGACAGTACTCCAGTGCTTGAGAGTGCCTGTGTGAATGTGTGGGTAGGAAAATAAAACGTGCCTAAATTACAGCCATATGAAACTATGTGAAGAGGCGATTGGCCTATGTGGGTTTCTGAAACGACAGACACGTGGGGCTCAATACCATCAGACAGTTGGTTTGTCTGTCCCCCAGAGTCTTCCACTTTCCTCTGTGTGGGCTCCAATTGGATGATAGCATTCCTAAAGTTAGATGGATTGGATTGCTTAAGGCAGTGATATGAGAGGGGAAAGAAGTGGAGAGGAGAGGTGGAGGATGAAGAAGGGGGATACAAAGAAAAGTTTGCGAAATGGAACATGAGAGTGAGGGAGATGGATGAACGGCTTTATACTGAGAAAATGTATATCTGATGCAGACTAACTGAGAAAATTTCACACAGAGATTGACAGAAGGAAGAGAGAAGTAACTGTAAATTCAGACAGATCACTTAGCTTAAAGGGAAATGAATACAGATATAAATAAATGACTTGGCCTAAGGAGGTTGTTGGCAATGGGTTTGAGTGGGTGGCTGAGTTTTGGGACTTCTGGGTAGATTTTAAGGATGGGAAGAAAAGTTAAGTGAAGGATGGGCACAGTTAACCCATTCTGTGGTTTCGGTATTAGGTGCTAAATGTACTAAAACAAATGAGAACATCCAACATATATAAATATTTTATTTTCTTGCTATCTTTAACTTCTTTGTTGCTTAGACTGCTGCACAAATTCATTGGATGAATAAAAGTCGAACTTGGGGATATTGCATTAGAGGTTCACTGATATTTTTTCCCTTTGGAGAACATAGATTTAATAAATTAAAACAAAATCCAATGTAGTTTCTTTAATCGAGTTAACTGCAGCGTCTATAATAAATCTCAATTAAACACATTCAATTAAAAAAGTAGAAATTGACAAAATAAGCAATGTTTTCAATTCAGCTGCCAAATCACTGAGTAAATAGACATATGACCTTAATAACAGATATGTGTTTTTCATGTTATCCAACCACCAGATTTGGGCAAAATGCTGTTACACACATTCAGCTTTTAAGTGTTTTAGGAATCCCTGTTTATTCAAGCAACTTTTTTAAAAATAAATACTTCTTTAGAAATGTGATCTGTGGACACTGACATAGCATTTCATACATCTTTGCTTGTAACAGGCAAGCTACGACTTGGACAACTTGCACACAACAGTAGTCTTTCCCATCAGGTCACTGCTATTACTTTAGCAGCAGCTTTTTTAAAAATAAAAGTGTGTGGTAATCTATTAACCTTGTTAGCCTGTAGTGAATTACTTATTTTAAAATGTTAATTACAAGGTAAATTCTGTTTAATATTAATGTTAGAGTTCTGTTAGGTGAAAAAGTAATGATGTCTATCAAAGTCATGCATTATGCTTATAAAATAGAGACAGATGGTTCAGGAAAACCTGCACGTTGCTTCTGGCATTAAAAATTGAGACGTGACAATTAATTATCCTCAACACCATCAACAAGCTTTCTGCCTACATAATCTTGTAACTTAACTGATCACACACCATTTAAAATCGAAGCATGTACATACAGTAAATCCATTCACAGACAGCTTGAATAACAAGTACAGAAAGATTTACCCAGACATGGGTCTGCTTCGGTTCATTTTTCCTTGCAGTTCTACAAAAAAAAAAAAAAAAAGAATAGTTTACAGTTTTCTTTCTTCTGAAGACAAACTTTTGTTATAGCTGAAGCAATTCCAACACTTTCAGTCCACAAAGAGGGGAACAAAATAGCATTTTTAGACAAACGGTAAAAACACTTTAATACGTTTTGCTCTGGTGTAACATCTTATTGATCACACATCTGTTTGTTTTTCAGTGGTTTAAGAAAAATCACTGAACATTTCTAGGTGTAACTGCTAAGAAACGTAAAAATTTAGGTTCTCTCCAATCTCTTGAACAGCAGATAAGTTGAACAACTTTTCAGTAATTTTGTTCTTTTGTTGTTCAGTTGTTTGTGGTATTTGATGAGGGTGAAGAGTTTTTCAGACCTGTTCTTTCAACAAGTCCTGACTGCTGAGATCTACACTTTTTGCTCACTCTCTGCAACTTTTTCTCTGAGTTGTTTTTTCATTTCTACTCTTTGCCATTCTCTCCTTCTGTTAATTTATTTTTTGCTTTGCTTTTCCCTTTGCTCTCCTTTTTGTTTAGTTCTTTCCAAGTTTAAATCCATTCTTCAGTGTCCTAAAACCAGCAGCTCAGCTTGTGGGCTGTGAAAACAGAACACACTGTGTGTTGCATTTACATTTGTGTACAAATTTGTTGTTTCCGTTGGTGAAGATGTGTAAAAAGCCTAAAATTACATTAATCTTTTGTTGCAGTAAAACTCCAACTGAAATTTTCAGAAAAATCTAACCTTTATTTTGACTTCTTTTATTCAGTGGGAAAATTTCTCAGTAGTTCTGCTGTTTTCAGAGAATAATTTGTTTGCCAGAGATTCAGCACTTAGTCTTCAAACACCACTCACATGTTTGCACAACCTTTAGGTTTGGATAATCATCCAGAATCCTTGAGTAATTTGAGGGAAACAATATACATATATAGCAAAGTCTGTGTGAATTTGGGACAATTCTTGTATAAATCACAGAGGCGTAAACTGACCCTATCTTTTGTTAAACTTAAATAAAGAAAAAAACAGATCACTCATTGTTTTAGCTTTCAGATCTAAAATAAGCAGTCTCAGCAAAATAATTTAATCCAGAACAAAGTTAACTCTAGACAGTTATGCGCTTATTATCCAATTTAATTGCACTCTGGAATTTTTTTTCAGTGAATGTCAACATTTCAGCTTCATGAATCTGGCATTGCCTCAGAGCACATTTTGGCTCTTTGTTCTATAACTCTGCCGAGAAAACACACAAACAGCAAAGCATTAATATTTATTTTAAAAGGCTATCAGCTGATATCTCCAGGGCTGTGTACACATATCTGAAACTGCAGCACAACATATGATCTCCACCTAAGTTAGTTGGCCAAAGGTTTCTTTTAATCATGGTGCAGCTCAGAAATACAATATTTCCTCGAACACACGGACCACAGCTTAACAATATAAACAAGCTCTATTAGATATCAGTGAAATTACCTGATAATTTTACTTTTATCTCATTCTATGCTATGCAGAAGCTCGGATGGCACTAATGAAGACTTACTAACACAGATTACCTTGTGATTGATAAAATCACATGGGTGAACTCCATAGTGTTTGGTGAACTGAACTTTTATCCCGAAGACGGTCTTAAGGTATGGGAAAAGCAAAACAAACAAAACAGACTGGCAAATCCTAAAAATAAAGCAAAACTAAGTTCCAAAGATTATGACAAATACAAAAGATCTCAGCAAAATTGGTTTGTCCTGTCCTATGTCAGCGTCAAATTGATTTGAATAGCACATTTAAGAACAACAGTTGTCCAAAGTGCTTCACAATTTACATAAATGAAATGGTGGAAATAAAACTCAACGTCCCATCTACTCCTAGAGTTTGGGAGTAATTTATGATGAGTGCCAGTGTTCTGTAATTTAAGTGCATACTGAAAATGAGTGAGGATATTATGTTGTTCTGTTATATTTTACAGTTTACTATGCCTTTTCATAACCTGGAGCTCCCACTATGAAGCCCAATGTTCCTTCTTGCCTTGTGACAACAAACTTTTCTTTTAATCAGCTTAGATGAAGGTGGAGGATTTCTTTTCCCCACTGAATCAGAGGATTAAAAAAAAAAATTTAGGAGTTGATTTAAGTTTTGATCTGAATGTTGCCTCAAAATCATTTCATATGTATTAAAGTCTCATTTTAGGCTTAAGCTGTCATTGTATTGTTGTTAAGTTGACAACTATCTTTTTAATGTGTTGAACTGATTTCAGAAGGAGTTTGACACTGAATATCGCTTTAAGACTCTGACAGGTTCAAACATTTTAAAGTAATTACCAATCAGTCTTAAGGGTTGCTTTTTAGTCAAATTTTATATAATTGCATAATTCTTAACCAGATGTTATTCATTACATTACTTTTATACATTTTTGTGATTGCTACATTGCTTTACATTTCAAATAGAAAAACTTGCAATTGAGTCTAGTTACATTTTCACAATAATCTGCCCAACACTGCTCTGTACTGACAATATAGCTTAATGCACATTTATATCCATTTTTCCAATAATAGACTCTACAAAACAAGGGCTCATCACAGACTCCGCTGACATGACAAACCTAGATGTTTCACAGCATAATTTCTTCATCTTTACTTTACTTTAGATCAGCTAGCGGAAAGTATGTGCAATATTAAATGGCTGGCAGCAGTTGCAGGTCCTCTGTCACCTTTGGGCTTTTAGTAATTTATGATCAAAACAAAAACGGGCTTTTATTTTGTTGAATGCTCAACAGCTTTGCAAGTAGTTGCTGCTTTCAAAAAGGCACAAAGTCAAACAAATTCCTGCAAATACTGAGTTGGAAATTCTGTGGTTCTTTGACCAAGTAATTTTCTGTTTTGGATTTTGAAAATAAAACATACAAAAAAACAGACAAACTTGGAAATGTCTAAAACCTGTTCTTATATTATCATCAACCCTTCAGCATACTGTATGGTATGTTGTGTGATTTTGGCGAGACACCTTTTGCCTCTCCTACAAAAAGCTGTGGAGATATTTCCTCAAACTTTTCTGGTTACCCTAAAACTAATTTCACTGAACAAATTCACCAAACCTATGAACTAAATTACACACCTGACCACCAGTTAAAGCTGGTCCTCTACCATGACTTCTGTCATCCTAAACCTTCATTGGAAACCAAACCCTACTACAGTAGCCTAGCTTTTTTTTTTTTTTTTTTTTACACTTATTTATACCTGGAAAATAAAAAAAATTATTTGAAGAAATGGTTTGAGGCACCAACAGTCAAACATCCCTTTGATGTTAACAAGCGGTAAATCAGGTTTTAGAAAGGGAGGAAGATGAAGAGGGAGACTGTGAAAAGATGGGGGAGGGCACAGCGAAGACAAAAGTAAAAGGAGAGTAAAATTGTAGATGTTAGAATAGGTAGAAATAAGGTTAAAAATAGGAGAAGAAAAGAAGAAATTGAAAAGACGGAGTAGGAAGGAGATAAGTTGGCCACGTTTCCTTTTATGTTGGCCGAGCGTGAGCTCACAGAGGCAAAGTTAAATTGAAAAATATTCAGAGGTACGAGCCTATAGAGCAGAAATGGTTTGGCTTTGATGAACAAAATGCTAACCTCTTTAGAGATCAAACGTTTGTGTAAGGACACCAGCACAGAAACGTTGCACTGTACAGCAAGAGCACTGGTTTATATTTACCCAAAAATAGACTTTTCTAGGTTAATCCCAATGACAAAACCACAATTCTTTTAAAAAATATATGCATTTAAATGATACTTTTGTCAGTTATAGAAAACAGCTCATTTGTAAAACCGAGTTAAAAATTGTGTGAAACTTAACTCGAAATGCTACTTTATTGTATAGTAATGATCAGTTTTGGGAACGATGAATAAAAAGAAGAAGCAATGTGTGATAAATTTTTAATTTGCCTTTAGAACAAAGTCAAATTGTAAGGGAAAGTTTTTCTGAGCTGTGAGCAAAATAAATATCTACTATTGCTACAGCTGAATGAAAATCACTGATCTCAGTGTAAAATGTAAGATCCTTCACCTATGCTGTTTCACACATCAGGGAAACTCATTTCTCATCTTCTTTTCTCCGCTTCCCCTTTTTCAGGTTTCCTTCAACTGCGACCAAGTTCTGGTGAACGGCAAAGAAATGCGGGGTAGACAGTCCCTGGCAGTAAACTTCACCTACCTCCACCTGTCTGCTCAGCTGCTGCTCACTGTCTGGGTTCCCAAGCTACCCCTGCAGATAGATGTGTCAGATACTGAGCTGAGCCAGGTCAAAGGCTGGAGGGTGCCGATCACCACCAACAAGAGGTAATTTACCTGTCTGACCTCAGGAAGTGAGTGATGTGGGGGGTGAGGAACCCTCTGTGGAGGATGAAAGCATTTGGATTTGTTAGTTCTTCAAAATGCAATGCATTTCACACAATATCCTCACATTCAGGCTGCAAAAGTAATTTTATTTTATCATGGATAAAAAAAGTTGTTATAAATGTTTTTCTGAACAGATAACGCCAATAATGGAAATGTTTAGGTGAAACAGAGAATCTTCTGAAACATGCAGGACACTGATGCTTGAGAACTGACATGGAACAGAAGATTGTGTCTTTTTATACAGAGAACGTAAACATCTGGTTTAACTATAAAAACATAACAATACGCATAAATATAATACTTTTATATGCCAGATAATGTATGTTGCTAAAATGTTTTGATCAGCATCATGCACTCAAGAACATCTCATTTTACATGCCAATTTCCAGCTTTTTATCATTTATATATTTTATAGTTTTCAGTGTGTGTGATCTTCTCACTTGAACCTCTTAAGGTAAAAATCTAATCTGGGTCAAATTTCCTTTTCTATTGTCAATCTCTGCCTGCCCAGTATACATTTTAGGCATTTGTATACACATATGTATCTATGAGCTCCATCACTGATGTGTTTTGTGTTATTCCCATATCACCATCTTTCCATTCTGCTCGGCTGGGCCTATTTTTCAATTTGCCAATTTTTGCTCAGGTGGCCACCAACCAATGTGCTCAGGCTGTTTCACACACGCGCACGCACACACACCCCATATCCCTAACCAAACACTCTCTGAGTAAAACACAAGAACTATTAGGGACATTCTTGCAAACACATGTGTGACTGGGGCTCTGGGAAATGGAATAAGAATTTGTGTAATATTACCAGAGCAACACTGGAGCAAGGACAGTTATGAGACTCAGACGCAGTTCTGAGTGTTGGCTAGATATTTCACAGAGGGAGGCGGAGAAGGAAGATTGTGTATTTATTTGTCCCTATTTGGGAGTTGAAACTCTATAAGAAAATCTGGAGGAAAGACTACAGATTTTCCAACACCTAATAGAATATTCTAAAAACTCTTATTTGAGGATTTGCTACCCATACTGCACTTCTTACCCACTATAAATTGTTATGGGTCCCTTTAAAGATATTATTGAAGGTTATGTTCTTTTCAAGTTGAAAACCAAACAAAAACAGGAGAAAACTGAACATTTGGAAACTGTATAACCCATTAACCCTGTCTGCAAGAGCACAAGAGTCTCAGTTGGATTCTGGTTCCAGAAAAAAAAGTATTTGTTGGTTTAATAAATGCATCAGGTGTACACTAGTTTTCTTTATTCCTTTTGAATAAACAAAAATTAAATAAAATAACAGAACTACAGTTATTTATTGTTCAACTAATCCTGTTTCACTAGCAACAGGGTCAGCCCAAGGCATAACCAAACTAAGCAGCTGCTTAGGGCCCCTGGAGCCACTAAAAATCTAATGATCGGGCTTCTGATTGCAGCCAGTCCACGTTGTTAGCAGAACTAGAGGGCTTCAAAACCAAATTTTGCTTAGGGCCCCATGGAGGCTTAGGCCGGGCCTAAGCCTCCACAAAATTGGTGTAGTGGTGCACAAAAAAAAGTTGACCTTATTTTTTAATACATATAATAAATGCTCATTGTCAAAATTTTCTTTAAATGTGTTATTGCAGACAAGTGTCTGACCAAAAACCCAAGAAGTTTCCAACTTAAGAACACAGAAAAGTCGTCCTCCTTTTTTGTGTTATTCAAAAATCAGCCATACTAAGAAATGTACAGTTCTGGCAGTATGTGTAAATGTAATTAATAATTAGAAATTACATGAGCTTTCTGTTGACTGAAAGTCTTATTATAAGAAGAGTGTTTGGTACGGACTTGCTGGAGCTACATTAAGAGTATTGGAAGGGCTTTTAATTACCAGATTATCTCATCCTCTTTCAATTTTAAATCTCATTTATCTTCTTCTGTTCTTACAGACCCACCAGGGACAGCGAGGATGATGAAGATGATGACAGAAAGGGTAAAGGCTGCACCCTACAGGTATCATTTGATTGAATTTCATTGAGTCACGCTCTTAAAAGAGGTTTTATGTGTTGTTCTTTCTTATTCTTTATTAATCTGTAATTAGCTGTTTTTAATTACATTTAATGTGGTGTTTTTTGTTTGTTGTTTATTTACCTTTAAAATTAGAAAAATGTCATGAATTTACTTGTGCAGTGGAGGAGGTAAATGGGATTGTTTTTTTGTTGTTTTATATTGGTTTTTTTACAATAATGCTTGATGACACCAAAACATCTCCTTCTGATTGTGAATTTATGTGATACATATGCTTTAAAGTAGTACAATTTTCATGTGCGTCAACGTGCAACTTTATTGATTATTGAGTTGGGGGCGTTGGGATGAATGACCTCAACCCATGTCCACTAAATCCTCCTTCTCCACTTTCCAGTACCAGTATGCTTTGGTGCGAGTTCTCACTCATTTTGTTGCTGAACCATCTGACCCAGGAGGGGAGATGGTTTACATGTTGGGTACTGACTGGCAAGCTGATATCACTCCTTTGGTCTTGGAACAATTGAAGGTAAGTGGGGAAAATGATCTTTAATAATTAATTAATGTAGAATATAATATACAATATGTTCTACATTAATATATAAATAAATAAATGATTTATTTACCCCTAAGTATTTATTAGGCCTTCTTCCTGTCACCCTAATAGTTAGGGCTCCACCTGGGCTACAGCAAAATGTCAGAAGAAGCATATGTGTCAAATTAAATTATTACAATGATGTGAAATATATTTAGCTGTACACAATGTTACAGTGAAAAAGAGGCCCTGGCACATAGATGAGAATGAAAGTTACCTTTGGGCTTTCCGTTTCTATCAAACAGGTCGAAGACCCACGCATTGCTAGGATTGTAGATGGGCATATTTTAATGGGACGTGACCTAGGCATTACTACTATTCAAGTGAGTAGCATCTTATTTTCTCTGCCAAATACAATGTCTTCCATTATACATTTTCTGAACTTAAGCTTTCTGCTTTAGTCACTGCTTGTTGGAACTGCTTGGTGGACAATGGTTTTGAAATGTTCCAAAATCAGTGAATTCATTACAAAGTCCAGGAACAGTCAGCTGAACATTTATGATTTTGTCAAGCACATTGTAATTTGGCCCTTCAACTTGCAGTGCAAAGCGCTCTTATGCAGTAAACACACTCCCCTTTCTCTCTATTTCCTATTTAACAGCAAGATTCTTTGCTTGTTTACTCCACAATTAGCCTCAATTAACTATTGTGAATTTAGCCTTGACATCTTGGTGTGATATTTTGTAGTTGTACATTTGCAGACATTGAAAACATTTGTGGATCGTCTGCATTTGAACAGTCTGGCCTTTATAGGCCACATATAATACAGTTGAGTGACTGTTTGATAGTCCATCCAGTCTCAGAGTATTCCCTACAAGACCATTCTTAACCTTTGAAATTTTTCCCAACCACAAACTATGATGAATTGAGATTTTATGTAACACTCCAACACAAAGTAATCCATAATTTTGACATGGAAAGAAAATGATACATTGTTTCCAAAAATGTATAAACACAAATGTGAAAAAGGTGTCATCCCTTTGGATTCAGCCCATTTGAATCATTACCTTTATGGAAAAATCAATTGTTGTGATTATGACTGGAAGTCTTTTTGGGAGTATCTCTACTGGATATTGGCACATCTTGAGACAAATATTTACACTATTCTTCTTTGCAAAACTTTTGTTGTAGGTTCACATAATTCTTAAGTTCAGCTTTTGGTCGTAACTGACTAGATCCCCTTTTTCCAAATACTTGTTATTCCCCACATGCAAAATAATAAAGGACACATTTTTTGTTTTCATTCAATGATAGAAGCCAGATTTGTCGAGCTAATATATTTTGTCCTGTTTATTAGTTATCTCATATGAGCTCTTAATCTTTGCAGCTCCTCCAGGGTTTCTTCAGTTTTATAAATATGAATTCCTTTGTGTTGGTCAGTGAAATAAACATAAAAATGCATCAGTTTGCAATGCAACATAGCAAAATATGAGGTCAAGAATACGTCTGCAAGGCACTGTATGTAAAAACACACACACACATATATATATATATATATATATATTTTTTTTAAAAATATGTTTTAAAATATTTTTAAGTGCATTCACATGCATGGAAGCTCTTAAACAAGTGATCTGTATGTTTGTTAAATAGGTTGGCACTGAGTGTAGAGGAAACACAGGGGACTTTCTGGAAACAGCTGAGCGTATGTTTCCATCAAGCCAACTTGGGACGCAAACACACACACATACAGATGCACATTTATAGGCAGCTGTGTGCGGTTTTGGAGCCAGGAGAGAGAATTTACCCAGCACTCTCTCTTTCTACATGCCGATGTCGACAGCCACCATTTGATAGTTTGACATTTCAATTTTACCTCCCCAGCTAAGACTCCCTGAGCCCCAATTCTTCCTCTATTGCCCATCTCTCTTTCCTTAGTCCCCGCCCCCAGTTTCTTCCTCTCACAGGCTCATTCTCAGTCTTGAGGTGCAATCCCATATATGTCAATCATTAATTTTTTTTTTCTTCACCTCACCGAGGGCAGGATTGAATTTGACACGTTGAAACGTTCAGTGAGAGATTTTCTTTGTACACCAATCAGATCTGCCTGTCCTGAGGCGGAGGAGTACACTCCAGCACGAGCCTCCTAATCTCTGTCACTGTCCGTCTTCTGCTTTCCCTCTCCTCTTGTATCCCAATCTTTCATGCTCCTTGCCTTTGCCCTCTCTCATATTCTGTCCACCGCTATTTGTCATTGTCTTTCTTGCTCTGACACCTGCTCTATATATTACCCTCTCTTGCTCACTGCTTGTTTTTATTCTCTTTTCATCCACCCACTTTTTCTTTTGCTTGTTTTGCTTTTGGCCCTGTTGACTTAGTTGAATGCTAACCCGCGGGAGCACAGCTGATGTGTGTTTGTGTTAGGTGCTATGTGCACATTTTTCTCTCTGTACGTTTTTCTTTCTTTTTTTTTGTAATATGAATTGAAAGCAACTGTGAGATTCAAATGTAAACTAAACTTGAATGCAACACACTCCAGTCTTTACACAGATAATCTAATCAGTTATGAAAGGATCTTGTTTATTCATGTCTGTTTACGTGCTTGTTTTGGACATGGATGGTAATAAACTATAAAGCATCTTGCCAATTCTGATAGCATAAGCGTAAGAAGTTATTTCAGCCTTCTTCCCTACACAGTCTGACAAAGAATGGTTTTTAATTACAGTATTTTAAAAGTCTGAATGAGTAGGAAAATGAACATTAGGATTTGTGTCCTTCATTCCTTCCTATCTATTCATCCTTGTTTGTTCCAGGTGCAATATTTAAATCTGCTCACTGTAAAAAATATCCAACAAGGATTCAAAGTTATTACCTGTTTAGGCTTCACACACCTAAACAGGTAATAACTATTCCTGCAAATACATTTATGCATTCTCTTAATATTTTATATTTGAAAGTAACCTAATACATAGCTATTCCGGATTACGTTCTTGGTGTTGGACCTTTTGCTGCAAGTCTACCTCTTCCTTCTCTCGTCTTCTCTAGTTTGTGCAGATTTACTGCTCAATAAAGGCCACCAGAGCCTAAAAAAAATCTTTTAAAAAATGTAAATGTAGTTTTAGATTTATGTTTTCACACTTTACAGTAAAATTTATGTTCATTTTATGATTCATTGCAGGTTTTGTCCCCTTTGTCTGACTCTATACTGGCAGAGAAGACTGTGACAGTCCTGGATGACAAGGTAGAGTAACATGTAAATTAGTTTAGCTGCTTCATTCATTTTAATGTTTTTTGTGACTATGTTGCTGGATCATTATTACATTTGTCTTATAGAAGTGACTTAAGGTGTATAAAATAAATGCTGGTACTCCCCATGATACTGTAGAAACATAGAACAGAAACATGATGTTTTTATACAGATCTGTCAATCAAGCAGTTTTATTTTTCAGAAATGACAAGGTCAAGGAATAAAGGAACAACTCTGATTCAAAGTGTAATTTTTATTAACTCACAGGGTTAACGTGGTCATAAGAAATAACTGAAAAAGTGAAGATAAAACATGTTATATATATCAACTACATAACTGAAGTGACTCTAGTTTTAGTTTAAATTGCACATAATATCACTGTTCCTTTGTCATAAATACAGAAACATTTTGTATTTATTGCAAACATGTGGAAGCCCAAGATTTTTTTTCTAGCCTTTATAGATTGTTTAATAAATTATATTTGTTCCTGCAGGTAACAATAACAGATCTGGGAGTCCAGCTGGTTGCATCCTTGTCTCTCAGTATGACAGCGAGTCCTGGAAATTATCAAGCAATACAGCTGACAACGACAGCTACAGATCTGCTTCACACACCTAAACAGGTAATAACTATTCCTGCAAATACATTTATGCATTCACATATACTGACTGTCAGATGACTGAAGAAAATTAATTAAAATATTTTATTTGAGAATACATAGTCATTTTTTAAAGTAGTGATGAATGCTGCTGCCATAATATCTCCCAATTTTATTTATGATCTGTAATACTTTGGCTATGGATTTACAGCTAGGGTTACTGGCCAAATCACTTTACCAGGTTTATCAAAAATATAGCAGGTAGCTCCATGGGTTTAAAATGGTTTGTGTCCCTATATCAAAAACTGAAGCAGGTGGGGATGAGATGGCAACATGCTGGCATGATTTAGTGAAGACATGTATTGGTGAGACGGGGATTTGACCCAGAGTCAAATAGGATGCAGCTTCTTTAGATGTTAATCAGTGGAAGAGTACATATGACTCTCTGAATCTGGTCCAAATAGTATAAATATATTATTTATTTCAGTTATATTGATGACAAAACTATTAGGCTACCAAAGTCTCAATTAATTACAAGCAAACCTCAAAGCAACTGCCATTTACGGTTCACATCCCGCAAAGTTATTGGTGCATTATCCTTCTGCCAGTGGCTATAATGCCTTGAAAACATTTTGCTTTATTTGGTCTGTGCATGCCCTGAAACTTAACGTATCCTGTTTTTGTTTGCGCATTCAGGAAGCTGTGGTTAGTGCGTGGATTCATTACAGTGATGGCTCAGTGACACCGCTTGATATCTATGATCCCAAGGACTTCCTCCTCTCAGCCGAATCACTGGCTAAGAATGTCATCTCTGTAACCAATCAGGTTAAAACACTTTCTTTTTAAAAATCTAAAACAACCTTTATGGCACTTCATTCAAACATAACAAGAGCATGTCTATTCATTTTTCCGTTATTGAATTGTCAAATAGGAGCAGCACTGGCCAATTATAGTGGCTGAGGGTGATGGACAGGGTCAGTTTCAAGTGGAAATGGTCATTTCTGAAACTTGCCAGAAGTCCAAGAGGAAAAGTGTGCTGGCATCTGGAGTTGGTAATGTGGTCGTTAAGTTTGGAGCAAACAGCGACGAGAGAGGTGGAGCGGAGGATGGTGGAGGGTTAGAAAACAGCACCAGTGAGCAACGGACAAATAATGGAGGGGAAAGGAATTCCAAGAGTGTTGCTGTGGACCGAGAGGAAGGAGCCATGAGGAAGGTGGGAAGATTATTTTGGATATTTTCCTGAAATTACTGTTTTTATCTGTTAAAGCGTCAGTACGTAACTTTAATAAAGGATTTCTTCTTTTTTACATAATTGTTGAAGCTGTTACTATGATGTGACAGGATGTTATGAGACATAATTTGTGAAAAATCTGCCTTCTCCTCCTGCTAACTAGAAATAAACAATCAGAGCCAGGAGGAGGGTTTTATTGCTGTCAATCACAAGCCATGTAGCGCTGCTCATCCCATCTCTTGTTCTCACCTCTGTAAGCGATGCTGTAGCCTGAGGCTGGTGTGAATGTTCAGGCTAGTTGGCATAGCCACCAATGATGGATAAATGGTTTTCCTGTAACTATAGATTTTTTTCTATTTCACATTGAGAAGCATGTCAACATTGATTGACAACGCTGAGAACCTCCTCCTGGCTCCTATTGGTTGTTTTTGGTCGGGAACGGTGCATTATTTCAGAACAGGAGGAGGTGGAGATAATCGATCTTTTCACAGATTTTTCACAGAATATCTGTTTTCCTAATGCTGTCAAAACTCACCCACAGAAATGTTATAGTTCAAAATGTATGCTTTAAATAAAGAACAAGATTTATGCTGGAATAACAGTTCTCTCCTTTACATTACATAACTTTCAACTAATTTATATTTTTTTGCAACTAAAACTGAAACATTGTTATGTTATAATTTCCATTTGTCAGGTTAGCACAACAACTAAAAGCACAGTTACCCACCGTGCTTCAGGTGGAAGAGCCGCTGGGAACAGTGGTCAGGGAGGCTCAGGTCAAGGTGGGGACTATAGTAAGAACCCAGTACAAGTGGAAGTTCCAGGAACTGGGAATGGTGAGCTGACCCAGACCACAAGAGGCCTGTCAGACTTGGAGATTGGGATGTATGCTCTTCTGGGAGTATTCTGTCTGGCCATATTGGTCTTCCTCATCAACTGCGTCAGCTTTGCATTCAGGTAATAAACTGTAAAGTTTATAACAAAATTAGTAATTTAAAGCATTTCAACTTTTCAGAAAACTGTTAACAACTCAAATATCCCCTCTGATTATTTAAGACTTGGAAAAAAGAGTGCTCCAATACAAACAATTTGATTCTTTGATTTACTTTATCATTTAATTTCCTTGTAAATTAAAAGGAATATTAGATATGAATTGAATTGTGTGTTGTCTGCCAACTCTGATGACATAACAGGGCAATTGAAATATTTTAATATTTTCTTTCATACTTCAAAATAAGAGTCTCAAGCAGAAATACAAAAATACTTGAAGTAGTCAAGCTCTATCAATTTTAAAGAGTTTACCAGACAAATTCAACTTGCATGCAGAGAGCAAGACAGAGCTCCCTTGGAAGAGAAATATAATTGAAATATTGTGATCTTTTAAGACCACAATATCTTAATCTTGATGGCTATGGGTATACTCTTACTTACATCTTACGATTCAAGTTCTTAAGTTGATATTAGTCAGTTTCTGAATTTTGACACAAAATTTAGAAAAGTCTTACCACATAAAAAAATCAAGCTAAATTTCTGAGAATTGTCACAAGAAATAGGATTAACTTCTTGTTTCTTCATTTACCCTTCACTTAAGCCAAGTTATCTATTTTTTTTTTTTTAGGTACCGTCACAAGCAGGTTCCTGTACTGGAAGCAGGCGGTAACATGAACCATGCCCATGACTGGGTGTGGCTTGGCACTGAGGCTGACCTCTTAGCTGACCATGCTGACCAATGCCAGGGCCTACCTGATGAATGCACTACCATCATTGACAGAAACGAAGGAGGATATGAGGAGAGCAAGTATCTTCTGAATGGTGCTGGGAACACTTTGGTGATGGGTGTAGGTTCTGGCATGGGCACAATAAGTGGTGGCAGTGGCGGCACAGGTGGACTACGGGGAATGGCCCATGGACAGACCTTGCCTAGGTCTATCCCAGAACCCCATCAGTGCCTTTCTGCAATCACGACTGGTGGGAAAGATCCCACTGGGCAAACAGAGCATCTGAATAATTCCCCCAGAGCCGCGGAGCTGCAGTTGCTGCTGCCAAGCGCAAACGAGTTAAATTTACATCCTTTGCCACCGTTTTGCCCAACGATAATTCGGGTAGTGGTGGCCCGTATGTCAACTCCTCAGTTCTTGTGACCAATGGTAATGAGGATGACATTAAGTGGGTATGCCAGGATATGGACCTGGGTCAGTCTGAAATCAGAACCTACATGGAGAGGCTGCAAGACAATCTGTGACTGGCCAGGAGAGAAACTGAGCAATAGAGAGGCAGAGGATGTGGGCTGGAGAAAAGATGGACAAAGAGTACAATTCACCTGTGATGCCTTTGCAGTGGATTAATAAAGGGTCAAGTGAAGCGAAAAATGTGAGAGCAGTAAAATGAAAAATAGTGATAACCTGAAGGTTTTGGACACACAGCTTAAGGGTTCCCAACCTTTGGCTCTCCTAAAGCAAAGCAGAGTAGAAAGACATCACTAGCTCACACTAAAAGTAACAGTAGCAAACAATAAGTAACATTCAGAGTTCTTTTTGTGTTACTTATTGTGAAAATCATAGTGTAAAAATCAGCAAAGGTCACTATTGGTTATGAGTGTTTACTTTCAGAAAACCAGTAAACCACTGTATTCATACATTATCGATTCAGGGTATGTTAATGGACAAACTTTTGTAAGCCACTATACATTTGAACAAAGATGTTGACAAACTTTGATCTTACTTTGATCTTGTAATGACGTCACAAGTCTTTGGGGGTGTTTTTTTTTTTGTTTGTTTGTTTTTTTTTACTTATTTATTGCCATTGTTGGCGAAGGCTGTTGAATAAATATTCTGTTTTAAAATATAAGCAATTTACCTGCCAGGACTCCTGAATGGTTAACCATCATTTCCCCGATTTCATTTTGTTATTACTTATGAGTATAATGCGAGTTAAAAAATATATATAAATATATTTCAAGTATTCAAAAGAAAATTAACAAATTTTTTAGTCAGCAATCAAGATAAATCCGATCTTTTTTCAGGAAATCACGTTCTTTCTACAAACAACAACTCTGAGAGATTGAAAAGGACAAGTCACGAGAAAGACTGTTTCATCCTTGGATCCAAGACATACGTTTTTATTCTTGCACAATTAAAAATAAGAAAGGACACTGGCCATTTTTAATAGGGCCTCATTTCGTGAACCCTGCAGCCATTGATTGCTCTCTCCACATCAGAAACAATGGTGACATCCCCTTACCTCTCTCCTCGTCTGTGATCAAGCAGAACTAGAACAAACAGTGGAACACAGTCAGATACATTCTGCAAACCAAAAGGGGGGTGAAGTAAATTGAAAATAGCTTGGACTTTGCAAAACCTGGCTAAAGACTTAAAGAGAACTCTGAATGAAGTCATCTAGCCAGGCTGGAAGAGGTTTGTGCATTACACGACGTTACCAGGAAGTACTAAATGACATTACAGTATAACTGAAAAGGAATGACTAACTAATAGAAATGGCTGGGTATATATATATATATATATATATATATATATATATATATATATATATATATATATATATATATATATATATATAAGGAACATCCTTTCCATGTTACCATAAAATATTTTTTCTTCTGTTTCTACTTTTTGATAAATATGTTTTGATGTTTTCTTTATTTTTTTTTATGTTAAGACATATTTTAAATGTTAGCTTTTAATTTTAAAAGTTTATTCAGATTTTGAGAATATATGATTCTTTTGTCTTAGAAACTGTTTCTATTTATTTCAAATTGACATCTAGAGGGTGAGGAAGAAAAGGGATACCAAGGACAAAGACTGCGAGTAATGGATAGTCTGCTGGTGAATGATAGCACATATAAAAGAATAAGTGGCAGAGATTGGAAGACGGAGCAGGCAGAGGTTGCCTCACCTTCGTTAAGCTCAGGTGACCAGTCGTGAAGAATTCGACTACAAAAAAGAGAACTGTAAGATTGTTCAGATTGCAATATTTATTTATAAATGTGTTATTGTTTCAGAGTACACTGTATGTTGTAAATAAATAAACATGCTTCAAAGTGCTTGTGAATACGATTGGAGGTCACTAGCCAACACCATGGTGATATTTTCTACATTTTATGGTGCAAATGACAGTACAGAATACTACCTACAGTTTCACCACAATGTGAAAGTGATCCTACTGGTTCTTTTCTAAAGTTGTATCTGTCTTTGTTTGAGGTATTGAATTAACTCTTGCCTTTGTACAGGATAGGAATCAGTTTTCTCCTATAATGAGATGTAAAAATGGAGGCAATCCATCAAATGTTATAGTTAATGTCCCTTAAGAATAATGAGTCTGAGGAGTCCAGTTCATGAAGAAAACCAAACGATGTTCATCAGTGGGCACTGAGGGTCTCCATTTTATTAATTTCATAGGGAATAAACATTAGTCACTGAAATCACAGCCTAAACTATTGGACTTTGAAATGGCAACAACTGTGAAATAAGTAAACTTAATCAAAAAAGGACAGAAACGGGCTGGGAAAGCTCTACCAAAGCAATAAATATTTTTGACTGATCACTATCTCCTGGACACATTACTGTATCTAAAAAAATGCCAAAATAAATACAAGTTTGCTGTGATTAAAAAGTGAGAAGTCCAACAAGTCTATGTTGACGATTGCTACTAGTTCCATTTTTTTTCGGAAGGAAAGACCTTTTTGACTACAAACATGTTGTGAGAGTAACAACGCTTTCCAGCCTCCTTCTGTTTTCAGCTCTAAAATTGTTTGGATGCAATCATCAAAAATTCATGGGATGTTTTTAGATAATATTTTCAGGTTGTTTTGGGCTTTTGTTTAAATTGCAAAAATGCATTTAAAATGTAAATAGCTTGAACAGTCAGGGAGGAACAAAGTTTGATCATTTGCTTAGGCCTCCTTCATATTAGATGAAGACTGCTGAACAGTCTGTGGGACCTCCGTGACCATTCCAGTGTGAAGGCAATCATGACACTACTACACTCTTGTACTTGCAAAACAACTTTTTCTTGCTCTCTTTTTTCATGTTCTCATCCTTTTACCTCTTCAATAAACTTAATACCCAGATTTGTGTTTTCAAATGTATTTAGACTGAAACTGGTATCACTTTCTCCATCTAAAAGTGATTTGTATTCACATGTTTTAATGTCTAAATGTTCCTTTGGTTATCTGAGGCTGAAAAGTGAGTGTGTGTTGGTTTCATTACTCTGATTAGTAATGCAGTGTCTTTTACAGGGGAAATACATAATCATACCCTATCCAGTGCGCAAATAATATCTAGGTCAATGAGGACATTGACCTAGGATTCTCAATGTTTATCGATAGTGTTATGTGTAAAATAATGTTTTGACCTTTTTCTTTCTTTTTTTTTTACAAGTACATCAAATTAATTTGTTCTCCATCTGCCTCAGAGATATTATGTCAGCACTGAATCAGCTTTTTGTTATGAGCAGCTGTACGAGAGTAAAGTTGCGGTTTCAAATTATGATTCATGCTGAAAAACAGATAATTATGTATGAAAACAAACAACTTTGACTGATGCTGAGAGAATGTCATGTCGGTAGACAGATTGTAAAGCTCCAATTAGCCAAGTTTCCCTTCTATACCCTTCTATATTTTTGTTTCTTCATCACCTGCACTTCCACACAAAACTTGAAAGTTTTCCTACCTGGTGTCTTTTATCCATTTCCCCTTCAGCGTGGTTCGTTTCTGTAGGTATGAGCACAACAATCATGCTAAACAACGACCATTGAGCGGTTTATTATTCTTTAATTGTTTGTAGTGACAAGTTTTAGTTCGCTCGCAGTTTTTCTGTGCGAAAAGAAACCAAATCACCCTAAAGGTTACAAATAAACTCAAGAGCTGATTCCCACTAAAGCTAACTACTTTACATCAAGCATGTTTTGTAACCAAATTGCATTCAAGTCAAATTCTACACTAGATTTTCTATATTGCAATAACTTAATTGAAGTGCACATTTTGTAGGATCAAGTTACCATGGTCTTATTTACCACTACAAATATAAATACAAATATTTTTTGTATATTGGCTTTGTCCAATTGCTCTGACCAAAACCTCAGTGATTTCTTTATCATGTCATTATTATGTTTTTAAATATATTTTGTTGCTCCATAGGTATTTTCATTTATGCGTTTTAGTGTTTGTCTCATCTAAATTATAAATGAGCATGTAATAAATAACATGTTACGTTTACAGTCTAATTTAAACCTGAGCTCTAGGGTGCTGCTGTTAAGGATACTGGATGGAGACATTGACCCCATCCTAATTGACCCCATTAGGTTTTAAAAATAAAAATTCAAATATTCTGTCAGAATATTCTCACAATGAAACAATATGCTTGACTATTTATCAAGACTGCTATTTTATAGCATTTTAAAATGTGACCAGTGGCAAAGGGGGATTTGATAATATTGTTCAATAAAACCAAACTACAAAAGTAAAACAATCAAGATTGTTGTTTAGGAAGAAGACTGGGGTATGTGACTATTTAATCATATTTATAGATGTATTTCAGGACAGATCTATGAAGTGCACTTTAATGTACCATGAGATTATTCCTGACGCCATAACACGATGCTTAGAAGTACAGCGCCTAATTGGCAGTTCTCATTCATGCAGACGTTATTTCACAGCTTAACACACACAAAATGTTCTGCAGATTAAACAACATGCAGATTAATATTCTGATGTTAATCTGAATACAAAATGTTCTACAGATTAAATAACATTCAGCACAGAGACTAAACATCAACCCTCACCAAGACCTCTTCATGCACATCAAACTTCAGCATTGTACTGGCCCGTCTTCAAACTGGACAGATTCATAGCCTTCTGCACTTGTTTTTACAGATGTCACATCCATTACCGAAGCTATAGATGACACTGTAATTACAAAGGTCAGACCTCTATATTAGGTGGACAATCAGCACTAATGGGACTTTGAAAATGAAAAGCTTCCAAAATGGTGGGCAGACAACAGATTAGGTAGAAAACAAAACAGAAACTGTAATTTTGAAGCACAGCATCTGTAAAGAAGATCTTGTTTGATTAATTAGGGGTTCTAATCAAAGAATCCAATTATTTATCATTGTTAATAGACAAACTCCCAGAGTTGATAAGCCACCAATCATCTCCATAAGCACCAAGATATGCCATAACATCACAGCTTCATTACTATAGTTTTATTTTAGTAAACTCTCCAAGACCCTGTTAAATCCATTGTTTTTTTTTTTTATTTTAATTGTTCTCTTACTCTGGTGTGAAAGCTGTATTCATTGAAAATGGATTTTGAAACATAGTACAGTACAGCTGTCAAACGTTTGCAAACATAGTCAGGGGGATTTCTTAAAACCAATACGGTTTAAAAAAAAAAACCTTATTGGAATCCGCAAGTGATGATTAACTGTATATTCAGATCGATAAATGCCTTATAATACCTTAGTAACCTAACAAATTGTCTTATCTATTAGTTTTCTTACCCTTACAATACTGTTTCAAATTGTCATAAGTTAAAGCCTTTTTTATATATATATAAAGTCTCTACATCCAGGTACCTGTTAGTGCTGGCATGTTTATTTGTGGTATTAATTTATGATGGCAGACTGTCCTACCAAAAAATATTAGCTGGGTTCTAAGTTCTTTTTATTTACTTTAAGTAAATTTAGTTTTAATTGGTAATAAGCAATCTTATTCAGAATTGAATCATTTCACATCTTAGAATGTTTTCAAAAGGCAGATTTGTAAAAGATTTCCATCTGATGTCAGAAAAAGCGGCTGAATACTTTTAGATTTTTTTTGCTTTGTACTTGCAAGTAGCAAAACCCATGGGCAGCAATTAAGTGCGCATATGGCAAATGCGCCAGTAGACGGCTTTCCTTCTTATTTTTTATTTATGATAATTGTCCTCGTTTAAACATGGTTTATAGCAACCAATAAAGACGCAACTGAAAACTGAAAGCTTTTTGATTTCTTATTCAACAGTCTTTAATTAATTAACGAGTTTGAGCCCAAGTACAGTCAGAAATCCGATTTGTGTGACAAACTGTTATTCGGCATGCTTTATCTATTGGCTTGTTTCATTCCTGGTTACATTACAAACATGTAGTCACTGATTAGTTCCAAGAACACAATGAGTCTTATAATACCTTAAGCGCATTTTGATTCTTAAGTGTAACTTGAATCTTTTACTGAAACCTGAGTTACCTTTTCTAGCAAATATGTCTGAATACCATCACTTAAAATATAAAAAGTTTGAGGTCTATGAGGGATTAACTCTCCCCTGGTTATTATAGGGAATCCCAAGTAGAGCCTCCTATGAAAAAAGGAGATATAGTTCCAACAACAAATTGTGGGTCTGCCACGGGTAAGAAATTAAAAGCCCACTAGCAACAACAAAAAAAGAAAATCTGAGTTTTTAAGTCTTACAGCTCTAAAATCTAATGGTAATGAATTTCTTAAATTAGCATTGTAAGGATTTGAAGTTCAACATATTTTTTGAATTTTTGACTGAATAATTATGTTTTTAATACAGAAAACCTGATGTTACAGGCATAACTATTTTTGTTGGACTACATATTACATAGTACTGTATCTATGCGCTGCCCTTTGGGAGACCGAAGCAGTTTTCCTGATTTTAAAAAAAGCACTTACATTGAAAGTTAATTAAGATAACGCTTTGTATCTCATAGGATTTTAACAAATATGGATAAAATGAGAAATCTATGATAAAGTTTACATTAAATCCCAAATTACATACTTCCCACCATTTTTCCTAGGTGTGTTGAGTGAAGATGTTACGCATTAAGTAGGGCCTGTGGGGAAGCTGTGATCGATATGGATAGGAATCAGTGTCTCAGCCACCAGTGATTGTGAGTCAGAGGATGGAAAAAGCATGCTCAGTTAACACCGAGCAAAACAGATGAGAACCTAAATAAGACAGATGTCGACATAGTCTGGACTGATTGTTATTTACGGTAGCTAATTTAGACTTCCAGATTCCAGATTTTTGGCTTTAAAGGGAAATCCTATTGGCTGACTCTTGGACACTTAGCCCTAAATCTGTCTGAAAAAAGCAAAGGTTATGGGAATTGTGGGGGTTTTCAATGCAGACAAAGAGGTATCTAGTTCAACTCCTGTAAACTCTTGATTTCTATTTAAATATACTGTTCTGAAGAAAACCATCTACAGTGACAAAAACTGCCAATCTCAATTCCTGATACACCAATTCAAGAATGCATTCAGGTAAAGCCAGTAAAAATGCAATTCTGAGACAAACTGTATTTATAAATCATTAATCAACACAACAGAGCAACTCAACATATACGATATATTTAATACCTTATATTAAATATAAGGTATTTAAAAACAAAAATGTTTTATTTTTATTAGCTTAAAGAACAATTACATATCAGAAATCCTGTTCTGTTAATGCTTGAGACTTTCTGTCCTTTAAAAAACAAACGGCTGCCCCCAGTCTGACCCTTGTATCTTAAATGGATCCAAACAGCTCCCAGAAAATTGACCTCCCTGTGAAGAAAGTCAGTGATGATTGTAGAAACACAAGACTCTGATAAGCTAAATCTATAAGAGTGAATTCATATCTTTACATCAGTACTAAATAAAAAGAACTTCATTTTTCTTAAGCACTATGTAGCGACAAGCGATTTAAAGAGCAATTTTCTGGAATTGGGTTTGACCAGGACTCAGCAAGACAGCACAACACAATTGACTTGACTTGATAACAAAACCATTACCCCCCAACACATGCACACGCACACACATACACCCTAATAGCTATATTTACTACATAACCAGAACTGTTCTCCATCTCTAGCTTTATCTTTGCCTTGTAAATACAAACTCAGACACTTTGAGTTTGCTGTGGTTTAAATTGTTTTTACAAACGTGCACCAAGTGTCATATTTACAATGCATTTTTGCTTCAAAATAAATTGTTTTTTAGGAATATCGGTAATTTGATAAGTTCAATGTGTATTATTTTGTTTTTTTGTTTGGGTTATATTTGTGCTCTATCCATTCTATATATGTGATTAGTCCTGGAAAGTCAAAAAAAACAGCCTTGGTACATCAGGCAAATCAAAAATGTAACATTTAAACAGCAGAATCTTGGTTAAAAACAGTATTTTGAGAGTGCTAGAAGTATGCTTTAAAAACTCTGTGCTGCACTGTTTTACCCTCCACTGAGAACAATCATGGGGGGTAAACAAGAGCAGCGGCCCTGATCTGGACGCCTTATTACTCTTCATGAGAAATAAGGGTCACATAGACCCTCTCAGGCTGTTTCTCCAAATATCAGCCTATTTTCCTCTACCACTGCGATGATGTTCAGACATATTTTTAAGAGTGTGTATTTTTATCTGCCCATACAAGGACCAATGTTCTTATCAGGTTTTGATTCATGTTGCAAGATTCATTAAGATTAAACTTGAACTTTTGGTCAATCATAGGGCTAACATGTAAATGTCCTTGGTAAAATCTTATCGCTGCTTTCTAGTGTTTGCCAGATTTTTTGTGATATTACAGAGTTATTTTGGGAAGAGCACAGTAATGATAGTATTACCTTCACCTTGTCAAAATAGTCTCCTAGTGCTTTTGCCCATTTGGGTAAATACACCTTCTACATGCTTCTTCTGTGCCTGTAAAGTACCCATACACACCAAAAATGAAGCCAACCATACTGGTAAACACTTCTTTCATTTTACTGTGAAGTCACACACACCATTAGTGCACTTCAGATAGTCTCATTTTGTCTAGTGAAATGACACCCACACTCCCTTCCTCACACAAGACCTGTAACTATTTCCTATACATGTATAAAAGGGACCTATTATTTATTGTTAGCAAATTCAAATGATAATCAATTTGTTTTGTTTTGTCTACTATTTGATTTGTTGATAAATTATGATTCCCGGTACTACTGGTATATATATTTATTACTGGAAGAGGTTAAAGCTTCTCTGTATTTGGTAGTGATTCTGAGGAAATTAGGACAGCAGACTTTTTTTAATTTATCCTGACTTGTTTGCCTGCATTTACAGATTCAAAATCAGCCTCATTTTGATTGTTCATGTTTTTGTGACCCTTTGATTTGGTCAGTCTATCTCTTAATTCTTCGTACCAAAATAATAATTCACAGAAATTTAGAGCTTCTCTCCATTAACACATGTTTTGTCTGTCCCTGCAGGCTCTGCTCGGCTACACTACTTGATTTACAGCTCTTATCAAATACATATTGCCAAGCGAGTGAGACGTGCAACCTTTCATTTGCACGCCACCGCCCTGCAAATCCGACATGCTACATTAACAAGAAAAATAGCTGCTGCTATGCATGCCAAGACCCTATGTGGGTGTATGTGTGTGTTTAAGAGAGTGTGTTAGAGAAGTGTAGGTTTGAGAAGGGATGAAAAACCTCTCTAAGGTAGAGAAATACACTTCCACCAAGTGTTTGAGTTTTAAGCTTGACATCAAAGCAATGAGGAGCACGTTTGAAACCGTTTTTTATTAATAATTCCAGGTGTATGTTGGTCCTGTGGTGTACCTTGAAACAAGGAGACAAAAATAAGTTTGCATTTTATCTATAAAAAAAAGTCTGGCTCTTACATTCCTGTTATTGACTGTGCTGTATTATGTTTAATATACTTTTGTATATCTGTATTAGCATTACTGTGTGTAGATATCCTATACATATGCTTACAAATAAACAAATGTGAACACAAATCACTTCATGATGTAAACTGACCAAGATAAGACAGAATCCTATGGAAATTATTCATTCAGTCATATTCATGCATTGTTTCTGTGATTGAGTCAGAGATTGCTGACATTCAAGCAATGAATTGAGAATATATTCAACATGTTTCTGTTGAGCTTCATAAAGTTAGTAGTTGGTTTTACAGACCATCCAGAAGCACTTCTACAAAGATCTTCTGTATTTCCTATTTATGGAAACGGGTAAAAAAAAATTAAAGTCGAAGCCTCTAAGGGCTCCCTAAATGATGAAGTTCCTATATCCACATGGCCAACATACTGACCTTTTGGGTCATAAAGGAATAAATTATCATCGAACAAACAAGAAGCATCATGGTGCTGCAGTTATCTCTGTGTAGTCTGTCAACATGGAAAGAACAGTTGATAGGAGTAAAGATAAATAATTTCATCATTGAAAACACTACTAAAGTAACAATACAGCAGAGTAATGTAAATGTTCTGAGACAGTGTTTAAATCTGTTACATACCTTAAATGCTACTGTATACCTGAAGAACCTGCAGAGCGTCTTGAAGTGAGTGAGGACAGTTTTGCCTTAAGCAATGGGCATAAATCCCAGAGGATGATTTTGACAAGCTTATGGAGACATACTGTATCCCAAGAGACTCCCTGCTATAGCTGATGCAAAATGGGCTGTATGTAGTATTGATTTTGTATAAATCAATACATTTGTATGCGCCACATCCACCACAGTAGTTTCTCCTTAAAAACGTGCAGATGCTTATAGTTAATTGACTACTGCAGTATTTTTGTGGCTAAATCAGTTTGCAATGTATAAATGGAGAGAAAAGAATCTTCAAAATTTTCTAAACCTTGCTTTCATTACATTTATAAACAAACTAAGCGGATGGACAATCCAGCTGAGATGATACTGATCTAGTGTTAGAAATAATTTGCAAATCACTAATCTAAAGATTAGAAAGTCTATTGAGGCTTCTTGTTCAGGTGCTTCCAACCAAAGGCTGACATCTTGTTGCTAGTAAGCAGTTTAAATCGCTCTGTCTTTTGACTGTCTGAGATGGTAAATTAAACATTGAACATTACTGATAATTGTGGCAGTTTTTTTGTTTTTTAAAAAGTATGTTAGCTTGGGGTGTTTTTCTTTTTTAGATTCTTTTATGCTTCTCTTAGAAGCTTTTCTGCACCAAGAACCTCAATACTGTGAAATACTGTGGAACATCTTTTCATATTTATGGGTTGAAAACATATGTGTGACTTGCATCTGTTTCACATCTGGCCACATTAGATACTAGCTAGTTCTACAAGAAAATATCTGCATAAGTACCAACAAAATTTGCAGCAAATAAACTAGTGTCTTTCAGAAAACCAGAACATGTTTAATTTGGTTCTGCATAATTATGAAAAGGTCAAAGTTTTTTTTGCCAAAATTTGGAGGAGCAATTCATCTTGGTTTTTTATTCATAAATTTTATGTGTGTGATATATTTTCTGTGGTTGCAGTAATAAATCTACAATGTAGAATATTTCATTTATTTTATATCTATTTTACACATCACTATTTTGTCTTTTGGAGAATATTACCTGATGTGTATTAGAGTTGATGCATTCCCAATGCATCAACTGAATGATCGAACCTGTAGCATTGGCTTCACACAAGTGATATAATTCTAACTTACAAAATACTTCACTTGTGCTTTGCAATTCAAAACTTGGCAAACAACTGCAGTGGTTAAGACAGGTCAGGAAAAATTGAAGTGTTAAACAATACTTTGAAACATATTTATGGATATGTAGCATAAGAGAAATAACTGGTCTTTAAGGTGCCCCAGGAGGTTTAAATTTTAGAAGGTCAGCTAGCCAATAATAGAAACAGATTGCACTGCATGAAAAAAACAGGAAAAAAAAAACTGTAAATATCTGTTTTGATGTGCAAAATTTAATTTTAAGGTTGTCTGTCAGGAATTTACTCAACTCATGCCATTAAATGAATGTGGAACTAAGTCAGTTAATGTCCTCCCACATTTTCCAGGTATTGCAATAGCTATTTTCCACTTTTCACATATCTATTTCATTGAGCGCATCACTAAATAAATACTGGCATAGAAAGATATTTGAGCTTGAGTCTAGAATCTTTACCCCAAAATTAGCTCTTATAAAAAGACCCAAAAAAAACAAAAACATAATGGAATAGTTTTAAAGTGATTAAAAGGTTAGGTAGCACTTTATTTGACGGGTTGTGAACAAGACTGTCATGACACCGTCATAAACATGACATAATCGCTGTCATGAACATGAGTAAGTCTTCATGAATATTTATGACTGTTGTCAGGAAAGTGTCAATAAAGTGTCATTCGGTAAATAATGACAAGTTTAATACCAAGTTGACATTATTCAAAATGTCTTTGTTATTACAACTCATAGGCATAGATGCTGAGTTACATACATGTTGTATTCAAAGCATTAACAGACAGTTACCTGTCTGTTAAATGCTTTTTAAAATTCCTTTTCATCCATCCATTAATTTTTTCCACTTTATCCAGGGTCGGGTCGCGGGGGTAGCAGCTTCAGAAGGTAGGCCCAGACTTCCCTCTCCCCAGCCACTTCTTCCAGCTCTATTAAGCTGACAGACTGAGAAAAATAATATAACCACCTGTTTTTCTACATTTTTCCCCTGGACAAATTACATCATTTGTTCGTAGAACGTGGCGAAGTTCAGAACAATCATCAAATAGGATGAAATATTTCATAAAGCATATAGGAGCCAAAGTTTGTTAAATTTTAAATCATGGCTCCTATTAAGCAAAATTAAATTATGGGCTGTTATAAAGAGAAATTCACTTTGTTCTCTCTTGTTTCTAGAACTGACAGAAACCAAACTATAGATTTATTAGCAGCGATAATATATTTTACATATCCAAACATCAGCATCTCACCTTTAAGCCACATTTGCGGAAGTGTTAAGGATTGTTTTCCTTAATTGTTTTTTTATTGGTCTTCCGACCAATTAAATATATCAGAATCTGGTAACTTGTATGTGTTACCAGAGTATTTAGCTTTCTAGTTGTGAGGCAAATGATAAAGTGAGTGTTCAGTCCTGGAATGACAGTCATTATGATACGTGGATGCATAACTTTAATCTGATTATTGGATTGTAAATAGTAACGTGTTAGAATACTTGTTAATGAAACAAGGGGCCAGATTAGAGTAACGTGTTATTGACGTGTTGATGGCACAATTATTTATTTATGACATTTCTGCTCAAACTATTTACTGATCTGTTAGGTTTCCAATATGCGTCCCCCCAATGACAGACTTGATCCAATGCCCTGGCTGTGGTATAAGTGGTCTGTTATTCCAGATTGTTTGAGTTTACCCATCTGATTCAGGTCCTTGAAACATTTAAATTGTGGAAACTACAATGACAGTAGAATTATTATGCTGTTATTGCTAGGTGGCATTTTTGGCCAATAACCAAAGTAGTTTTCAGGAAGAAACCAATGAAACTGATTTACTTCAGATTTTTTGTGAGGCTAAGCTCACTCCCCATGTTTTAGATTTGATTTTTCAGTTTGTAGGTTTCTATTGAATAAGGCATAAAGTATGTTTATAGCTCTATCACCACTGCTCTGTGCTAATTAAAGTGTAGAAGGGCCACATCAGAGAGTAGAAAATCATTCAGATGTATGTAGTGTTTAAGGAATGTTTTGTGTGTAAGTGTGGAGGTTCATTTGGCTTCAAAGCTCTGCTTGGATGAAATAAGTCAAGGATAACATCTGTTACTGAAACTTAGCATGTGTGTGACAGGCATTTCAAAATATGTGCATGAATTTCCTTTGTGCTCTTTTCCTGGTCAACTAGGCACCGCATGACCAAATGCAATAAAACCCAATGCAACTGCCTCCAATTTAGGTATGCCGTTGTAAATCTCCCACATTTCCTGTCCATTCCAAAATAAAGAGGGAGGTAGAGGTTATGATTATTGGTTTAACAGGGTAGAGATGGTTCAAAGCATTCTTGTTTTGGTGAACCCTAAAGGAAAGAAAATCTATAGAAAATTAGTCTACTTGGCCTCTCAGAAGAACCTATTTCATTTTTTAAGTTTTGTTTTTGTTTCAACAGGAGTCTAGATATTAGCAATAAAGCACTTGGGTTCAAGTTTAAACATTCAGACAGTACCATAAGAGTAAATGGATGACAACTGGCAACAAACAAGCAACAGAAATCTGCTTCTTCAACACTTTTCACCAATTTGACTGAGCAAAATAAATACTTTTTCATCCAGTGTCTTCTGTTTTACTGAGATCTGGTCCCAGGTACATCAGCTCAATATACCTGAAACATTGATCCCAGGTACAATGTTCTGTACTGTACAAACATCTTTCTTCCTTACCAGACTTCTGCTCACTCTCGCTGCATTTCCATTACAAATTGAACTTTTTCAATATTCTGCTTAAGCTGAAAAAAACACAGCTTACATTAAATAAGGAACACAATTAAGCTCACATGAATGAATTCATACATGTGATAAGTCATTAAAAGACATGCCATCATACTTCTACCTCTTCCTGGTGAAAAACAAAAAAGTGTTTCTTTCCTGAAGGCAGATGGTCTTTAACATTTTTCCCATCAGCCCAGCCTTTGTCCTCTTGTTCCACCTATCTTTCTTAATCCTTGTCTTCGTTCCATTTCACTCCCAAACTCCCTGTTCAAGCTGTTCCCTGCCCAGGTGACTAATGTTATGTCAGAACAATGGCCTATTGTGTTTTATTGACCTCCCCACATCCAGTTCTTCGTCTCTCTCTTCATTTCTCTGCTTCAGTATGCCTTAATCTTTTTTCTCACTCTTTTTTTCATTTTATTATACCCTTTTGATTGTTCAAAGTAGCTCTGTCAGAACTCTTCCATCAAATCTCCAGGGGACAGTGATAAAGAATGGATAGATAAATAATATCAGGGATGGCTGGATACCTATAGAGTAAATAAAATGGGAAGAAGAAAGATGAGAAATCCCAGATGGGAACATCAGGTAGAAAGGAGAGTATGAAATACATATAAATGGTTTAATAGGACAAATTATCAAAAGATAGAAAAGGGAAACCATGAAAGAACAATGAGCGAGTTTATTACCAAGATCTTTAAACCACACACCACAAAGCACTCACAAATCCTTGCCGTAAAATCTCTCAACATTAGCCAGGTGGTCTCAATGCTATTAGTGGTTTGTAGGTGAGGTTAAAAATAAACTTGAAAATAAGCATTCAAGAAACACCTTCCTCATAAAGAAAAAAAAAAGCATGATACATTAACAGTAAAAGTTTAAAATAAAGAAGAGAGACAGGATCGAGATTTAAACAGAAAAGGTTCACTAAAAAAAAAGAATGGTGCTGTGAGTAATGGCTGGTCAATGTTAAGGCCTTAATCAATGCTTGATTAATATTAATTTGTTTAGCCCTAGCAGAGGGCGGAGCTAACCCTATCACTTCCTGCTGAGATTGATTGGGGACAGGGCACCAAGGGCGTGCTCACATAGCAACACACATACACAGATTTTCCCTTGGTGGCTTCATTTCTTCATGAATACATGCAGAATCATTCATGCATCCTTTGTGCTGACGTTGTGTATGATCTTTCAAAACCTTGAGAAGTCATCTGCATTTTAAGCTTACAAACATCTACCGAAATAAGGATGAGGTTTTCACACGGTTCCAATATAAAATTTCTCTCCTTTTTGTATGGATTAGTTTATTCTTGTCACAAATCAATTTGTGAATGGTTAAAAAAATTGAACACGTAAAAAAACAATCAACTTTTACCTATCTACATTGACATAATAAAATGAAAGTTAATAAATCAAATAAACATAAAATGTCTGAACGTTTTTCCTCTCATGTAACATGTCTTCCAAGCACCTTGAATTATGATGTTGCAAAGGTCTTTGTCACTTTAGGAGCCCTTTGTTTTAGCCTTGCTTTTATACATCAATAAAAAGCCCCTAAGGTTAAAATGGGAGGAAAACGTAATTAGTTTACAATTTTCTGTATGAAAAATTATTTTGGGTTATGTCATTATCAACTTTGAACATCTAGAAGCTGAGATTTGTACACATTTTTTGCAAAATAAGATGAATCAAATTCTATTAGGAGCATCTGCAAACAGTAATAGGTCTTTCATTCAAGTTTGTTCATTTATAGTTAGTTATTTAGGCTCATAGTGTTTATGTGACAGCTTGAGACTGCTTGCGTATTATCCCTTGTACCTAAAGCCTCCTTGCATATCATACTTTCAATCTAGTCTTAAGACATTGTAAATCTTTGAAGCGGACTTGAAATGCAGGATTGAAATAAACTCAGCCCTATTACGCCTATGAGCCACCTTGGGGTGGTTGTCACAGAGTCATAATGGTATTTGGTTTGGAAACCCTGAATGTGCTTGGAAGACCATTGTGAGTAAGATGACACAGAGTTCTGTGAGATATTATTTAGTATAGAGGAAAGGGCTGACGCTTCTTTTTTGGTTGTTCCCATGTCAGTGCTGCTGAGTTGATGGCCACAATCTTTTGAGTTTACGATCCCAGCCTCATGTTCTAAAAGCACTCTCAGCCCATGAGCTCTAAGGAGTGACTTGTGTGATATGAATAACAAAATTATCTGTAAACGGGTTTCCTGGCTACATGATCATCAAAAGAAAAAAAGCTGATTTAGATGCAGTGACCTGGATTCTCCACCAACTGTTTTAATCTTCTGTCATCCACCTTTCAAATTGACCTAACAGCTCTCTGCAGAATTTTAACATTAATCAGCGACACTTTGGTCAAGATTGGATGATCAACTCTAATCTATAATAAAAAGCAGAAAAGGACTGAAAAATTTTTTTTTATGAATACAATTACTGAATAACTTCAATGTACCCTTTAACCCTGTTTGTCTTTTACTGATAATTATGTGGTTTTGTTTTGTTTGTGTATCAATTTCTGTTGTTCTAATCTTTCAAAGCAAAGATATTGCACAGGGTTACATGACCATTTCAAACAAAAAACTGCATAAAATGTGGCTGTTATATCATGATTACAATTTTGCTACCATATTCTAATCTATATTTGTAAATGCCAGATATATTTCTTCTCCTCATGTGAGAAAATAGCACAGGCAAAATGCCTTTTCAGGGCTCACCAATATCTGTATCTGTGTTCGGTTTTTTCAAGCTACAGGAAGTGGGAAGGTGGGGGGAAATGTCTGGTCCAATGAAATCTGGTATTGCTCAGAGCACTGCCATTTTTTAAGCTAACTAATAGCAGACCGTTGGCCCTATAAATCACAGAAAGAGAGATAAAAATGAAACCATCAGCAAGATGGAGAGGAGTGCACCATGCCAGAACATAATTTTAATATAGTTGTATGTGTGTGGGTCTTATGGGAGAATTTCTGTCTTGATGGGTGTGTATGAATGTGCATATTTCTAAAGATGCATTACTCTCCTCTTTTTTGTTATCTGTCGTTCCTGTAGAAACGAATGCTTCTTGGCATAATGCCTCTTTAATTTGAGCAACACATGTTGGCTGTTTTAGTTCAATATTTCAAGAACACTGGAACTGAAAGACCAAATTTGAACACCACTAAATAAAGTAAATATATTTTAATTTGTTACAATAGTCAAGTCAAAATCTCTATCTAAAACTATTAAAATTTATATTTAAATATAATTTTTAGTCTGCTTTACTTAAAATGTAACTAGTAAAGATTTAACTGTTTGTGTAACAATATAGTATTCCACTAACTGAAAAGAAGGAAGAATAATCCTTCTTATGTAACACTTTCTTCTCAGTCAGATCAATATTTTGCACATTCATGTTTTGAGTTAAAAACATTTTATAAAACCTTTACCTTTAAATGAAAGTAGTGATTTTCCAGCAGACTGCAGGGATGGTGAAATGGCTTTCACTGAAAACACAGCAAGCAAACAAAAAAAAACATTAAAAGAAAAAACAAGCGAGTTTTGATAACTAGCATACTTTTTACACAAATCCAAGCAGTACTTTTCCACCTAGCAGGATGTGCACAGAACTTGCATTGCAAGAGTAATAATCACTTCCATTTGACTCAGGCACACAAAATTCAATGTTAAGTTTCTGGAGATCTAAATGTCAAGTGAAAAACTAAAATGGAAAAAAAATATATTTTTGGCTTACTGTGACATTTAGAAGCCTTAACAAGATGCATGGAATTTGTGAAAATGTTAACATTTTGAATAATATAAATTAATTAGTCTTCATGTTTCAATTTATGCAACTAAAAATCTTTATGCATCCATTCATCCTTCGGCGGCGTTGATGTAATCAATATAAGCAAAATGGAAATATATGATGGTGACAAGGAATATGAAATGCAAGTACAGGGAAGTTTGTTCAATGGAAAACCACAGGTCAAAAACTTTGCAGCTAAAAAGTGAGCATCAGAAAAAAATGAACAAGACTGAGGCAAATAGGTAAAACTATTAATGAGAAAAAACGGCACAGAAAAGTTATGTAGAACAGAAACCAGAGAGAAAAGCAGTTCTACAATCCCATCAGTCCTTTCAGTATGTGCAGAAATATAAAAAAAATCTACTGGCACTTCTAATACTTATTCATAAATAAATGCACCAATTATCTTCATCAAAGTTTTATTTTTATGAAGAGCCTTTCAGAAACAGAAAAAGGAGCACTCCAGATGAATTAATATTAGAACATGAATATCTCTTGAATGTTGGGTTCATTCTGTGGTCCTCAGTTATTTCTAAAGTCTCTATTTTTACTGCAGAATGTGAAATAGTCATTTAAATTAACACCAAACAGGAGATAACAGGTATAGCAACCAAATGATCTATTAAAAATGCTTTAATATCTATGATGTCTTTTTGGTCATCAGGCTTTAATTGTTTTACAACTGGCAGAATTATATTCATACATTATGTGCAATAGCAGCATTTTCCTGATTGAACTCTATTGAAATATAAGCTTTTTTAACATAAGTAGTGTTTCTTTCAATTTCATAATGTCACTCAGATATGGGAAAGTAAGTGATATTTTAAAGTCAAACCTGTTACCCATGTTTGAAAGGACAGTACATGCTGTACCTCAGTCTGCTGAAGTCAATCTAAAACTTGGTAATTACCTTTGCTCTGGTATTGAAATGTTCTTTTTCAGTCGTAGTTGAGGTAGCAGAAAACTATTTGATCATCTATGATATGCAATGCTGCTGTAACCATGCCAGCAATGGTTAGAACCATACGTAGAGTCAGTCCTTGAAATTGGGTAATTGTTACCAAGCTTTGTCAAACTCTTGTGAGAGCCACATTACTGATTCATAAGATTACAGATGAACACTGTATGGGTGTAAAAACAGCTCAACCAAAATAAAATAGAACATAACTTTGGGATTTACATTTCTAAATCAATTGTCAGTGCATTTACAAAACTAAAAAGTAATAAAAATACAACTGCATAAAACTTGATGATGAGCTGCAATTATTTGATCAGAAACAATTGAGATTATGAAGGAAAAAAAAAACATTGTATTGAGGAATTTAAAGGTGCCTAAACTCATGAAATATATAAGTAAAGAAATACACGGGATTCAAATTCCTCCTGCTCATAGCCAAAAGTGGGAAGAGATTTAATGCATCTGTGGAACCAAAACGTCACATTTACATTTAGGATGTATGTAGCGGGATGCTATTACTGACATTACAGAGATCTGCCACTCTGAGAAAACCACCGCCCTTGTCTTGAGTGCGAGTGAAAGGGAGAGGCGATGGGTGACAACAAACACACGTAATTAGTAAGTCACATTATTGCTTGGATTTTACCAAGCAATATTTTATTTACCAATCACATTTTAACGGACAAATAAAAAAAGCGCAACGTGACTTGGATTTAACGAGTAACGCAACGCTTTATAGAAATGTAGTGAAGTAAAAGTTGAAAGTATCCAAAATTAAATCTACTTAAGTAACGTACAGATGCATAAAAATTGTACTTAAGTATCAATACTCATGATATTTTCGTTTGTTTATTTTAGGCCTACCTGCTCTGTTTCGGACAAGCCTGTTGATTAGCCACCTGGCTAACCGGCTCCACTTTGGCTAAATGCAGCATATTCCCGTTGACTTACAAATATGTGTTTGCTGCATAGTTTGGGAGATGTATAAAAAGTGGAACAGCTGACCTGCAAATCTGCGTAAGTAGTTTATTTTTAATTAATTCCAATATTTGATAATAATTCTGTATAGGATGTGTCCGGTTTGGAATTTCAACATAAGAGTTCATTACCGGAAGTAGAACGTTGACGTTAATGGTACCTTGACTTATAAGAGAATGATATTATTGTCAACCTGATTTATTTGTACGAATTTAGTGACACCATTCTGAATTACTGTTTCCATTAAAGTGTTTGCTCCTCTTCAGATAAAATATTTATCCATATAAATGTATACTTTTAAAATCTAAAGTATAACAATTGTTTAAATTCAAATTTCTTATGACAAATTTTTCTACTAGTTTAAGGTCTTTTTCTGACTGTCCTGCATTTGTTAATGTTTTTTTTTTTTTATCTCACTTGGCTTTTAGAATCAATATTAATGTATACTGTAGGAGGGCTTCCACAAACATCTATACACTTCATACACAACTTCCACTTTTTCTGCATACTCTTCTGGGGATCAGTTGAATTCTTTCATTTGCTGCTCTTCTTTGTACCTATCTTAAAACACCTTTATTTACAATTTTGCAGCTTCAAATGTTTTCTTTTATTGTACTATCCTTACATGAAAGCAGGACATAATAGCATCTACTTGTGCGTTTGCCTCATCACAAATAAAATGTGTGCACACTCTTTTATGGCCTGTGATGGGGTCATGTTTTTCAGCTCTTTGAACTTCTTTCTTTCTTTTTGTTTCCTTGACACTTCTTATGACATTTTTTTATTATATGTGGCATAAAAGGATTTATTCAACACACATCAGCTTGTTTGAATAAATTAATTTTCTGAGGGAGTAAGGGCATGTAAAGGTGTGTAGTATATAACAGAGCCATTGTTACTTTGAAGTCAAGTTTTTTTTTAAATGTCTCCTATTGTTTGATAAAGCTGTTCCAAGTTGTGTAAACTTCTTACTTTTTTTCAAAGTTCTTCACAAGTGTTTCATTGATAAATGGAGAACACACAATAAACCATGATTACCATTTGTTTATTTGTATATGTCTTACCATGTCTTTGTTCGCTTTCTCCTTCAGTCTTAGTATGTCACCAATAAGAGCAAATACAAAAGAAGCTTCAAAGAAAATACCAAGGCTTGCTGGTTAGTTTTTCTGATGAATAGAGAGGAGAAATTCCTGTGTTGTTCACATGCTGATATAATTTTAATGCACATGTGGGTTTATTCAGTCCAACCTGTTGGAAAATTATGCCACTTATGTAAGCAAAAGTGATGCAGTTGAGTGTTGTATACTCTGTATGTTACTAAAATTCAAAGTAGAGTCCTTTTGAGGTGCTATTTCACATCTTAGGTTTTTGTTATCCTCTTGAAATCAGATGATTCTGTCTAATGTAATGCTCTAAAAGTTTTAAAATAAGTATTTCCCATGTCTAGCTAGGCATAAAAAAGAAAAAGCAATAGAAGGAATATTTGTATTTACAACTATCCATGTAGATGTTCTGCCTGGTGAGTGGATAGTTCATAAGCCAACTATCCTCATATTAATCCAGCCAGCCATAAGGGTTGTGGTTTTTACCAGTTGTATTAGAAACGACTGTAGAACGTTTCTAGTGAAATATGACACATGAGCTTTGAATTTTTTAAGACTGACAGCTTTTTTTATGTTAATTTGTTAGGTGGCTTTCCGACTTGTTAATTTTGATTAGAATTACTAGCTTTGTTATTAATTCATTTTTTAACTAGTTTATTGTGCGGAATAATAGCCTAAGAACAAAGCCAATTTAGAATACAGACATGAAGAATGTGTTGCAACCCTTTTCTATAGCTTAAACTATTGAAAAAAAATTTTTTTTAACACTGAATGTGAATCAGCCCACACTTAATCATAATTATGACTCCAAAGGATTCAGCGACAATCCAGTACAAAGCCGTGCACAGCTAGATATTGCTTCATTTAAGCTCATAAACAAAACATATTTCTTTTATGATTTGGATAGATGAATACTTTCTTCATTTATAATCTCCTGTCACACTGTCTCTGCACTTTATCTTTCTTAGTATTCATCCACAAGATATATTTCACAAAAGCCTTTAGCAGCAGCCTTAGATCACCTTAAAAATAATATGAAACTTGGATCAAACACTTAGATACATACTGTACAAACACACACGTAAAAAATCACCCAACTTACTTATATTTGAATCCTTGTGTGTATTAAATAAATGTCCTGCGTTTTGGACCTCATCAGATTTTAATTGTGCATTCACACCTTCCCAAACGAACCGGAGTAAAGCTCAATTAAAGGGGGGACTAAGCAGTGCTGGTGTGAATGCACTCTTAAACTCACAGCAAAAATGTAAGCTGAAGCAGAGGGAATTAATTAAAATACTTCCTCCCAACGCCTCTGAGTAGCTAAGATGAAACTGAACATAAATTGTATTTTTAGCTAATAAGTATATATGCTAGAAATTTGTTTTAAACTCCCTCTGCGTGCTCCACCTGAAGACCAATATTCACTTGTTTTATTTCGCTAAATGTTGATACTGACACTGAAATAAATCTTCTGGGAAAGGGAGCAGGGTTTATTAAATATTTAGAAAGAAAGTTATGTGTTATGGTATCAGAAAGAACCTGCAGTTAGATCTGAGCTTTTTGATCATTTGATGGAAGGACGAGGGGCACTGCCATCTCACAGAAGTGGCAGAATGAGCCTGACGATGGCTATGACTCAAGAGAACAACACCAAAGGGAACTGAACGGTTGACCATCTGGACACAAGCTGTGGCCTGAGCAGCCTCAGCTGCATCATGAAGGAGACTATGTGAAAACACCCGTAAAAAAAAGAATAATACAAGAATAACACTGACGACTGCTATAGACTTTTTAAGAGGGTATTTTGCTTTTCTAAAACATTTTTTCTCCTTTCATGCATACTATCAGTATATTTATAATGGACTTACAAGAAACAACTTTTTATATTAGTTTAATTTGTATTGTGCATTTCTGGATCATTTTCTGATAAATTCTCAAAATTCTAAATGTTAAATAAATAACTATAAAACATTTTCATTATTATTATTATTATTGTCATATTGGAGGTAATCATATGTTTTGCACTTGGCTGTAAAATAACTTTATGCCTGTTAATAATTTCACTGTATCAAAAATGGTGTTCAATATCAAGTATTTTCTTGGTATCAATTTTGATTTTTTTTTATTATGAAAAGTCTGTAGGCCACATAAAATTTTTAAGTGGTTGTGACAGATCTGAGGTGCACAGTGTGCAGGATAAGAACTTTCTGCATAGTCAGTAGCTAATTCTTCAGATTAGCTCAAGAATTGTATTTATAGCTTGATGAAAATGAGTTCATCAAGCTCATTTTCTACTTCGGATGAAGTGGGGCCTGGCCCACTTCAACAGCTGACACAGTTGCATGGTTTCGAACAGTTCGTTCTACGTCTTTTATACATTGGCACAGACCACCTAATGGCCCTCTGTTTTGCTTTTACGCAACGGTCACAGAGGTAGCGCCATGCTTTTCTGTGGAGAGCCTCTTTCGTGAATGACGACATTAAAATTTCCATTCAGGAGTTAAGCATTTGTCAGTCTTATCATTGCGATTGTTCAGTGAAATTTAGTAGAAATATACAAAATTCCTCATTGTGTTAGATAAACTTTCCTCAAAAGTATCCATGTCTCGCATATACAAAAACCGGATAGTGGAAGTGGACTATTTGAAGAGAAATATTAACATTGCTGTCAAAGTGCATTACCACTCTGAACAGCATCAAACTTCTGACCAATTAGATGCCACTCAGACTATAATGACGACTATTTTTGAGCTGCAGATTGTCACCAGGGAAAATGAAATCATGGGTTTTCTCCTAGAGCTGTTATTTCCATCTCATGTAAGCAGATGATGGTGGACAGATGAAATCCTGGACCTTTTATATAAACATGGCTCAAATAATAAAATTCAGGCAAAAATCTAGAGATTTCTAAAGCACATTGAAACTGTTTACAATGAAGGAACCAATGTTGGATTCTAAAGTATTAAATACAATTTTGAATCATTTCCTTTCCTTTGTAATCATTACTGATCTCTTATTGGAAAAACAATATGACAAAGCACAGAAGCAAATATTTCTCTTTTTACTTCTGCCTACAGAAAGCATACTGAATTAAAGATGGCTGCATGGTGATATGGAGACGTATCACCATGCATATCTCATCTTTCTGTTCTCTGCACTAAGAAAATTTACCACAGGCAGTAGAAAGAATAGGTGCATAGATATTACTAGACTTTTTGTTAAAACAAAACTTCAATGTAAGCAACAAGGAGTGACAGAAAAAAAAAACAGGTTATTAGGAACTTTTTGGAGAAACAGATTTGCAAGAGAAAATAAGGAGGAATAGTAGATGAGAAGAAAGAGAACATGAGCTGAGTACTCAGAAAGTGAAGTTGGAAAAGATGGATGACCCTCCATGTAATTCATTCAAACGGCCCTCATAAAATCCAGCACCTGCATCCAACTATCTCTTTTTTCAATCTGTCTGTGGTCAAAGAGCAGGCTACCCTTTGGCATACTCTCTATATTTTCCAGCTACTGTATTTGTCTTGACATTCTGGCTCAGCTTCTGCCATTATTCTGAAAATTCTTCCCTGAATCACTGCTCCCTAATAGTTTATAGCCTTTATAAGTCCAAACAAGGATACTGTGAATTAATAGGTGCAGCCACAGACAGTCAAGGTTACTACAGTTTATGTTTCAGGAGTGGCTCTCTGTCATGCGTAAAAATTCAGGAGTTGAGTCCTTAGATTTGTAATAGATGGGGATTTTTGTAATAACGATAATGAATGGTAGATTGATTTAAGATTAGAGGATTGACGGACCCAGACAGAAAAAGTAATGGTTTGATGGGGACCAGAGAAATAAATCCATGACTATTTTACAACTCATTTGTTTATTTTTTTTGGTGAGTGGTAAAACTCTTCAGTATGTTTTATAGTTGTTTTCAGAATACTGGCAATGATTACAGAGCTCCACGTTCCCTTGTAAGAATTTAGTGTTATGATCCATTGGAGTTTGGCTATATTTTTGATCTTTTTTTTTTTTTTTTTTTAGTTTATCCATTGTGTCTGTTCAGTTAGTCTCTTTGTGTTTTGGATTATTTTTATTTTATTTGGATAAGCATTTTTAGAGGGTGGTGCCAAGTTTTTACAGATTTCAGCTGTTTTTGGGAGCTTTGGGTTCCTCACTCCCATAAATACTAGGAATCCACTGTGCAGAGCAAAAATAGTATTATTAGCATTGCTCTTCAGTACACTGCTCTGTATGTAAACATTGTCTGCAAAAGCAAGACTGAAATAAAAGCAAAAAATGTTTGTTTTTAAGGCTGGTAGTGCTTCAAGTCAGATATCATTTGAAACTAGCTATATATTTGGGTACGTTTTAGGTGATATCAAAACATTTTAGTAGCTTTCTTGGCCATGTGATATGTTGTAGCAACAAAAGTCTATGGAGGCCGACCAACAGAGACTCACTCAAGGACATAAACCCCACCCAGAAAAACAGACACTGCAGGAATCTGAAAGTTGTTGCTGTATGAGATGAAGTAATTTTTGAATTAGTACTTCAAGAAAATATAAATCACAAAATAAATCTGGTCAGCCAAAATACATGTTTTACAAGGAGAGTAACAGCATCAGCAAGACATATTTTCTGACTATTAAAAGTCTTGAGATGAATCCATGACTATTTTACAATCAAACAAAAGTTGGCCAGTCTCTTGGCGTGGTCTGAGTTTCCTGGTGTTTCTTCATGGATCAAAACACTTTCTTGTCGTCTCCTTCTACCCCTTAGCTGCATTTATTTATTTTTTTGTTTGTTTTTTATGTCATAACCTCTGTTTTGCTGCTCCCCAGTTGTCCCTTTCCATTATCTTTAGAAGGTTTCCCTACAACTGTAACAACTGAGGCAGGGTGTTCTGGCTGTGCGTTTTTATGCCTTTCTCTGTTATTATTCAATAAGGTGTGTAGATGTGTCATGCTAGTGTCTCTGCATCATCTTAATGTGTGTGCCTCTCATCTCGGGGTGTTTGCGAATACCTGCAGTGATGCATAACTAATTTAAAAGCTGGTTGTACATCTCTCCTTTAACACAGAGGCTACGAGGGCAAAAAAAAAACACAATCCTGATAAAACATGTACTCACACCCATGCAGGCATTGATGGGATACACACTACCATAGAGCTGCTTTTGCTCAGTAGTAAGATGTTTATCTTACTGTTCGAAGATTGGTATTTTGATCCCTCTATATATATGCATACATCAGTGTTTGTGTCACAGATTAAATATTTTAAATATTAGTTTAAATAGTATATATAGTATATTATATATTTTTATATTATAAAAATGTTCAATATTTCCACAAATGGTTGCATGAAATGTCCACAAATCACGCTCATGTTTTACATTTTCCTTTGTAATAACATCGAGTCCAGCAAAATTTTACTCTTCTGTATGGGAGAGGTTACCAGTAAAAACGTGTCAAATTAAACACTATCCGACAGAAGTGTCCCAGGACAGGAGAAGCGACTGATTCCACCTAGTTTTGAATGAGTCATTTAAAATTCCCATAAATGGCCTAAAACACTATTTTGATTTTAGAAATTTTTAGATTTCGTGTATAGACACTTGAGAGGCTGGAATTTCACTATCACTGGGAATGCAATGAAATTGTAGATTTTAATTTGATGTCAATATTCAGAAACACATTGCAGTTAACCAGTGATTAATATAAAATGATTTTGCCAAATTCTTCTGTGCAAACACGCTGCTTTATTTATGAAGTGAAGTAAGTTCAATATGTCTTCGAACTCAATATGTAATCAATTTATAATTAGAATTTTAATATTGAACAAAATATAATTAAGATTTTATCATCAACATTGAAATTCAATGTTTGTTTTTTTTTTTTTTTATTGGCACAACTCCTGCTGATTTGAATGGAGTTCGACTATGTGATTAAAAAGTCAGACGCATAACAATATGAGGCATATTTTTAAAACATCATTAAAGATTATTATCTTTTTGATAACTTCAGCAGTATGTTAAGTTCTTTCCGCTTCATCATACACTTAAAGCAACAACCTTTGGGAACTTTGATGTTTGTGTCTAAAATTTGTACGTTCCCACGCTGCTCTGATCAGCAGGATCTAAGAGTCTGTTTTGACACTTGTCACAGCAGATTTCTAAGGGAGCAGAACATTATCAAGTTAAAATTATATAGCAAATTATACGATGAGAATTAGCTGCCTGTTTTGGTCCATGGCATTTAATGCTGATTGAGTCGGTTGAAATTATCTAAATTAGGCTCTTTATTGGGTTTACTTCTAGAGCCATAAGGAAATAATTCGTTTATATATTTTTTTCCAAATTTAGTCACATTGGAGAGCTTTTGAGCATGAAGGGCCAGTTTAAATCCAGACTTTGCGATGTCTTCTACAAGGGAATTTTTGGCTGTGCCAGTTAGACATCTCATGCAATGCGATGCTCTTTTGATGATTCAAAAAGCTCCACTTTCAGGCAAATCATTTTTGAGCACACGCTTCATGTTCTATCCTCTAAGTGGTCCCATTATACGAATTGCATGTGGCTGAATAAATACTCTTATACATCAACATCTTTTCCCAATTAAGGATTCAAGTAATGTTTGGCATTGCCTTGCCACATCTACTGCCCACTATTATGTCCATTGTCTTTCTCAAAACAGACCACCACCTCCTCGTGCTCAGTGTCCTATTCAATATTGAAACTGATTTCAAAGGCTTTGAGCATTTCTAAAGATCACAGAATTTAAGCTTCCCTCTTTGATAAAACACAAACCAAAAACATTGTATTAACGAGCTGGAAGAAAACAGCTTCAGAATGTTGCAGGATATCTGCTGTTTTGTATCATGGATTAATTGTGTGTTAATTACAAATCTTAGGGAAATTAGAATTTATGCTCTTGCAGCTAAATGACTTGTTTTGCATCTGTCTAGTTTTAGATCTTACATCTGCATTATTAATGATACCAGTCAGATTATGAGAACCAAGTCAAGATAAAAGAAAAATCCTGAAGACAGCCCAATACACTCTGCAAATTCATTTACCAAGAATTTTTCCTTAACTACTCATTTAGTAGTTATTGCAAAGTGAAGACAAACAGTATTTCCTAGAAATGTTGACTTGTTCCACAATGTTTCCTTGTTGGTGTATTTTCTTGAAATTCAAAATACTTTATTTGCGAAATCTTCCATATAGCACATTTAAGCAACTAATGTTTAAGGGACAGCTTAAAAGCATGTGTAGTCATTGATTGATTTCCAAATATCAGTTTTCAATTGAGTGTAGTTCATAAATGTTAGTAGAATAAGCCATCATTTGTTCCAGAAGTTTGAAGTTTAAATGCTAAAGCTTTCTTTAGCATTTAAATCTCACAGAAATTTGTCCTAAAACAACCAACAGAGTGTAATACAATATATTCACATGAATCTCACTGTTCCAACCTCTGCCCATTATCATCCCAAACCCCCATCCCCAAGTCTCTCATTCTTCAACATTAATCTCAGGAAACATTAATTTGATGAGTGCTGGCATGGCTTTTTGTTTGCGTTTGTGCCTTTGTGCGTGTGTGTATGCGCGTGTGCACGCATGCGTGCGTGTGTGTATGTGTTTCGAACCAAAGCAGCTGTATGTTTTGTGTCTGTCCCTGTTTTGGGAAGGCGCAAAAAAGCCCCCACGGAATGACAATCAGCACGACAAAACAAGTGTTTGGAAAAAAGATGAATAGCTGTGGAAATAACACGAAGAGCAAGAGAGGGAATGTAGACAGCTCTAATTAAAATCCCGCCCATTAGCTTAGTGTTAATTGGATGATTTATTTTCCCAGGGGCACTGACTGACAATCAAATTATGCCAGTAGTATTAAAATGAATGTGAAAATTTGTATTCATGCTTGTGATGTAAGGATCGCTAAATGAAAACTGGAGTAGTTTTGATGTCATAAATTTCTACAACTCATCAGCCAATGAGGAATATTGGATCAGAAGAGGAATGCTTGTGCAAATAATGAGTGCCTAGTTTTAAAACTGGTTCATAGGTCTGATAACCATCCACTTTTATTTTACAATTCAGAAGCTTTGTTTTGTTGTGCCTTATCTATATACAAAATCAATCAAATGTTTAAGCAAAAGGCCAGGAATCAAACCTGCGACAGCCGCATCAAGGACTAAGGCCTTCATATGTGGGCTGAGCCTTAACCCCTGCGCCACCACAGCAGGGGTGTCTGATTTTCAATGTTTTGTTCTTTTTTTTTTTTTTTTTAAGTTGTCTTAGTCTTTTTTTTTGGCTGTATATAGACAGGCAATGCTCATCTCCCTCTGCACTGCATTTAGTCTGTAGTCATTCTTGATGGTTTGAAATTTGTTCATCATGGATCAGACATACTGTGTATTGGATGCATTGCACACTTGAATGTTTACAGTTGCAATGTGTCAGCAGTTTGTGTTAATATATGTTGATATCTAATTTGATTTAGTCGATGATTAAGCAAATACAAGCTTGAGGTTCTTTGTATTCCTTTGTTATTGGGAATTCCACAGCCGTTGAGCCTGGCAGTGTTGCTGGAGAGAGATATCTACTTTCTCATCCTGCACCTGTTACTTCCATGATCAAAACTTGAAAAGGGGAAATGAATCAATAATGATCAGTTACACACACCTTTCATATGATTCAAAGAAAGTGCTGCAACTGTAGCAGGATGTTGTATTGGTTTAGGTATATCTGTTAGAGATATATCTTTTAGAGCTGTGTGGCATATCTGTTTTTCATTGTACGTTATCATGTTGACATTCGTAGCAAGTGAACACAGAGCTCAATCTTAGCCTTCAGGCCGATGTAAGGTTGTTGATTACACCCTTCATTTAAACCTGAAAAGGGTTATAGGACATGCTTAAAGAACTTTGTACAGGAAATTATATAAAATATTTTAAAAAACAAAAATTTGAACATCAGAATATGCACTTGCTATTCTTTTTAATCTTGTAATGCAAGTTGTTGTAGCTAAAGTCAATTTTCTCTGCCTGTGTATCTGGGCTTATAATACACTAGGGGAAACACTGGAATCTTGCATAGAGTAGCTTGAGTATCGACTTGTTGCTTAAATATTTCCATTGTTCTTTTCTAAATGTTGTAGCCTATGTGTGATATATGTGCTGTCTTTTGAAGAAATTGGTGATACAGCTGGAAGTCTCTTTTGCTACAGTGAGTAAGATGGTGATGCAAAATTGTAATTTCCCTAAAGCTGTGTGTAAGCCAAAGAAATGTCAGACAGACTGTGTCTCATTGAATATTAGAAGTAAGAACTGTAATAAGGAGAAATGTTATTTTTAGATGATGATTTTTCTTACAGTTCTTTCAAATTTCAGTGGTAAAACTTTTGAATGACTCATTTTTTGTGCATACGCATCTTTGTAAAACTTTCAGGTCAGCTGAAACAGTCCATGGAAGTTTTCGACTTGGAAAATTCTGCATTTTGATGTTTAATATTTACCCGTACTTTACCCAAAACTTACCAGTCCCACATGAAAGTGGAATCTATATGTAAAGCAGATGGTCTGGTTGATCTATTTAGATGTTGTGCCTATGTATAAGTTTGTGGATGTGTGTGCACCCCTGGCTGAGTTATTTAGATATCCCCCTAGTCCTTCAATAGAGGACTTTAAATTGATTTAGCTGAATTGCCTTTCAAAGCTACTTCAATTTCACCCCTATGCAAATTTACACTCCTCTGTGTTTCTCTATCACTTTCTTTTCCCCTCACTCACCCTGCCCTTCTATCCATCTGTCCCACTCACCCCACCCAGCTACATTTCCTCTTCATCCCATCAATTCCTCCTTTCTCATTGTCCTTCGTCATCTGTTCTTCCCTTTGTTAATTCTTTTGTCTTTTTCTTGTCCTTTTAAACGTTCTTTCTCCGTGACTTCATGTTTACTGTAAGTAATAGTTACATAAACTAAAGGGCCAAATGTTCATCAAAGTGTCACTTTGAGTTAATTCTCATCAAAAGTATGTGTGTGATCGTGTCAGTTGAACTAAAAGACCTTGACAACATCAACACAATTTCAAGTCCATAAAACGGCAACAACATTTTAGCGTGTTGCCGTTTGTACCTGGAAATTACTTCTGGCATAAAACTCGTGTCAGCACACACGGAACACTCACACTCTAACGGTGTCCTGGATAATCATTCAGAGATGTAGCGACGCTGCCCTAACATGTTGACACTGAGCCCAACAGACTAATCATCACAGAGGGAAAGATCCTTTCTTTGTTTTGACATTTACATGCATTTTTTTAGGTGGACTTCCCTGAGCTATACATACACACACAACATACACTGCATGCAAAGAAATCTGCACACACAGTCAAGTTCTCCGGTGTTGCCATGCTGCATCTTTTACTGAAGAATCGTTAAATTTTTTTGATGGATTCAGCAGTAGGAGGTCGGACTGACATAGTGTCTATTGATTTTATATTTGGCAGACTGCACTGTGGCCACTTAGTCCTGCAATATACCTTACTCCCCCCCTCGCTTTTTCTTACCATCTTTCACATGCACCACCAGCCTCTCCTCTTAACTCGTCCGAATGGTGCTGGTCTACATCCAATTCTAACTGTTTTCCTCCTTTAAATTGTCTACTTGCTTGTCTGATGCTCATATTTAAATGTACATTTGTTTCCTTAATAGGTTCCACACTTATATGATCTTGTATATCCTTGGTAATTGACTGGTTGTTTTGCCTTTATCCTCTGCTCTTTTTCCAAAGAGCTTGTCTCATTTAGCGTATATTACCAGTCCTCTCGTTGCTCCCTTTCTCCTGTTTTCTGCTTCTCCCCGTTTTTCACCCAATCTATCCAGTCTCCCTCTCCACATTACGTTTTCTGCTGCCTCATCTTTTCATTACCTTTTCCCCAAATCCTTGTCTTCTCTTTTTCTCAACCTCCTCCTACTTTCGCCTTGAGATTTAGAGTACATATTAAAATGGTTCTTCTTCCCAAGGCTTTTGCTTTATTTCTAAAGGAAACTTGTCCTTTTTCACCATCCTCTTTCCTTTTGTTCTTCTTGTCAACTTTTCTGGCCTCTTTTACCTTTGGGGGAAATGAGGGTTGGGTGGAAGTTGGTGTTGTTTCATCTCCTCAAAATTCTTGCATTGTCTTTAACAACACAAGGATTTATGTAGACCTTTTAATTTGAACTGTGTTCCAAAGAAACATTTTAAGGGAGGTCACTGAAATACAGTGACAAAATCTTGCAATATTGATCAAATACCCAAGTCCCTAAAATAGTTTTCCATATAAAATTCGTCTTTTGTGCAGCTTGCTTAATGTTTCTCTGATAAGCTTTAGGTTCATTCTGCTATGCTTCTTTACCTCATTTATAGTAGCTCTTTATATTGTAATCCATGTGCAAATATAAAAGTCAGGTGTCAAACATTTGGAATGTTTTATTTCAAGCACATTTGACTGAAAATGGTTTCTAGCCATGTGTGCTAAAAGTGTATGCAGAGAAAAATGGAGAATGATCAGAGTTAATATTTGCTTTGCCTCTCTTTATGCAGGTAGCATACCATGATGACTGTTTGAACTAATTAACTGAGTTGACTGAGGTGACGAGATCTATAATCCAATACCAATATAACAAATTCCAAAGAGTAATGGACTGTCACCATGAACCTCCAGCTATTTTAGTAAATTTTCAATTGAAACTCATTTATTTTCTGATCTCAGCTTTCTCCAACATCTTTTTCTACTGTATCATTCTGCAAATATCAGTTTAATACTTTCTTCAACTCTAATAGCTACAGAGGTAGCTTGTTTTCAAAAGGGCCTGACTCCTATATCTTCCGTGTGCAACATATGACTCATTTGAAACTTAAGCATTCACAGCAGCTTTATTCATAAATGTATATATATTTTTTAAGGAAAAGGTTCAGACTTAGTTCAGGGTTGAGAATTAGAATTAATCCTAAATTTTAATGAGTAGAGACAAATAAAACCAAATTTAACAATTCCCAGAGATCAATATCTCCCTCAACTCTAAAATGTGATAAAAGAACTTGCCCTTCAATAACCCAGATATGGGCAAGAAAGTAGCTTACCTGTATCTAGAATCAGTAAGTAGTAGAGTAATAATTATAGCACTGAAAACAACTGTATATGAGACAATCAAGACTGAATCATACCTTTATGTTGCCATCAGATACAGTGAATAAAATGGTAAGGGAGGTAAGAATCTTTAAAAGATTTTAACGTGGTCGAAACTTTAAACCAAAACTCTATTTTCAAATTTGTAGTCACAATAACCAAAAGTATCCCAAAACTTTATGTGGTGTAAATAATGTTATTGCATATATTTATGATTTTCTGACACTTTGTAGTTGAGTTAAACAAATTCATTGTATTTTTTTTTTCTTTTAATGAAAGGCAGGGGAAATGCCACTGTTTCAACATCAGCACAATACTTTGATGTAACTCAGTTTTGATTTACAATCCAAAAACAAACGTATGAATATGACAATTTGCCTAATCATACACACATTAGAGTAAATGGAAGAGACAAGGGAAAACATGGATGCAGTTGCTGAATTACCCTTTAAAAGTTCAAAACTGCTGGAAGCAACAGAAATATTTTTTTCTTCAAACAGGTACCAGCAAAAAGAAATGTTTAAAAAAAAAAACTTCAGTCCCCTTGATTTTAGCAATGATTTTTTATTTTTAATTAAACGGATTTTGTATTTTTTATCACTGTTTTGACTCCTGCTTTTTCCTTGGTCAGGCTTCCCACTTCATGTAATCTTTTCTTGAAAGCGTGAGCAAAGATATTTGCTACAGTCCACTGGTTGTTCTTTATCATGCCTCAGACCAAACACAGAAACACAGAGTCTGACAGAACAATCAGACAGCGACAACAAAGCACAAGGGGAGTTTTTAGTCTTCAGTTCGTCTGCCTGGAACAAATGAAGCCGGCAGGAGCGCAGGCTTAGATCAGGGGGACAGCTTGTTGCAGATAATGCTCTCATTTGGAGGGAAATTGACCCTGGGCACTGAATCTGCAACAAGATAAGTCATTCTATCTGCAAAACATGTTGAAGTTTATTGGAACAAGAGAGGGAGAGGACAGTTTGAAGATGAAAATTAAACTGGCATTTTGCCGAAATGGTAAAAGGAAGTGTTAGCTGCTGACTACATTAAGCAAAACCTAATAGTGGTACTTATGGGATGAAGTAGTCTGTCTTCAACAGGAGGGATTTTTAATGTACTAATGGTCACTATGAAATTAATTGTTAGTTTTAGTCAAGTTCTTATCTTTGTCTATTATCTTAGACCATTTAGATATGATACATCTATTTTTTTGCAATGTGTTGCAGACTTATATCATCATTATGTTTCTCAGTTTAGTATAATCATGAGAGCTGAACAAGCTTGTTGATTTCATTTAAACTAGTTTTGGACTGGCTTTGCAGCTATTTTGTGCATTTAACTGTATTTTAATAAGATTCACCTCAATCTATATTCTACAACACAAAAAAAATGTGGAGATATCTGCCATAATATGTAATTGTTTCCCAAAAAAATATATATATAAATAAATAAAAACATCAAGGTATTGTAGTTGTTTCTCAAATGATATCTTTAAACCTGAATTCCAGTGTTACTGCTGGAAGAATTTAGATCGAAGTAAGGCCCGGAAACTTTCCCAGATTTCAGTCTTTAGGCATAAATTGGGGATTTTTTTTTTTTTTTTTTTCCTTCTAGCATCTTCGAACCATTTTCAGGAAGACACGTTTTCAGGTCCTGTCTGTGTAACTAAAATTGAAAACCACCAGCAGCAAACCATACGTGTCGGCTTAACTGAAAAGATAACAATCTTTGTTAAATTGCACTCTGACTTAAAAAGTGGAGCTCTAGGTAGGTTGTAGTGTGCACTAAATCGAATGCCAGTTTTCTGCACTTATAATGTCAGTTTTTCTGTGTGCATCTGAATGCAAATATGAACAAGTAGATGATATTTAACTACTTTATGAATTTGTGCATGTATGCATGCCGTTCAAATGTAAATAGATATGGATAATTACATTATCTAGTATGTCATTTAAATTGAATGCTTGATGTATTCTGAATGTTTGGTTAAGCAGATGAAGCATGAATTCAAGGTCCTTCAGGGTGCAAAGCTCTGTGATCCCATTATTTTTGTTTCACCAAGATACCACCATGTGTCACGTTTAGCACAGATAACCTTTTAGTGTCAAGAAAAGGTTATGCAGAAATGACTTTAGTACCATTTCTTTTTTGATCCTAATAAAATAAAATAGAACTTACTTGTATATTGTGTTCAATATTAGTATCACCATCTAAAGACAATATATTTTAGTGTGTAGAGTAGTGAGGGAAAGGAATGACACATTTATTAAAATATTAACTCCTGCATCTGATAATTGATTTCATATGCAACAGTATTAACTATTTAACTTTTCGCTTAGATTCTTTATTATATTTCAAGGTTCATAAAATAATTAAGAGGGATTTGGCAGCTATAGGGACTTGATATTTAATAACGCTTGGATTATTATACTCAAGGTCTTATCTGAAACAGTCCATGGCTTACGCACCAGTGGTGCCTTCCAGGGAGTCAGATTAGATAAGTAGCTGCTCATTTGGGTACATCTTATTCCTTACAATGTCAGTAAGAACACGGCTAGTAGAAACTATAGCTGCTCCTCACTTTTGCTGCACTCTGAGCACAGAACTGTAATGTAATGGTGTGCAGGGATCCATCTAGACCTGTGCAGGTCAGAATGGTCTGTAATACTGATTGAAATGGGGATTATTCTTACTTTCTTTAGATAAGCTCACACTTGCTGCCTCACAAAATGCAATCTTTTCAGTGCATTTTATCTGCACCCTGTACAAATCTGATGTTTGTTCATAAGCAGCATGTTAGAAACACTTACAGATTAATATTGCACAGTGCATGAAGGGTAAACCCCATATTTTAATATAAGCAGCACACTTCTCATGAAGTGAGGACTAAACTGTAAACTGATACATTAGCATCATCTTGTGCTCTAAATGTGTTAGCTGTGTGAAGTTCTGTGTTTTTTCAAATTCACAATATTCCCGTCTTTGATTAGAACAGTGGTTACCAAAGATTTTCTGGGTCCCCCTATGGATAACAGTAAAATCCCCCACAAAAAAGAAAAAAAAAAAAAAATCAACTGGGCACACACATCGTTCAACCAGACATAAAAATATACACATATTTTGTTTTCAAACTCCACTGAAGTTTATTTCACACTTCAGGTTGCAAAACAAAACACACTACAAACCATCTTTAAAGTGAAACACTTTTGTGTAACTGCTTTGTTTATTTTCATTCTCATCCATGTCAAATGTCTGATTTAATATTCAGCAAAGCGCTTTGTTGAATATTACTGAATCTTTTCTGTTTTATTTGATTTATCCGTGTGGTTCCTCTGTCCTATGGGCTCATATGGAACTGCACTGTTGATGCTGCCAAGGTAGCCAGGTGGCACATCAAACTGTTAAAATTGGAAATAGTTAAAACTAATTTATTATATTGGATGAATTTTTCTCAACAGCATCTCATGGCATTGAAATGTCAGAAAATAATACCTGGCAAATTCCTTTTGCTATATGTTTGTGTAATTAGCTCCTGCTTTAGTTTTAGATCTTTTAAAAACATGAAAATTATTGCAATTATGGTAGTGTTTTAGAAAAAGAATATTAAGCTTGACGGGGGGGTGTTTTAAGAGGTAAATTCAGGATTATTTTTTGGTGCTTTTGGGGAGTTTAGACCTGTTCTATATTCTGAAGCATAATCAAGTTTTTTTTTAATGCTTGATTGCATAAATTTGCATATTTACCTAGTGTTTTGCATTTTAAACAGCATCTTTTAAAGTGTAACCAGTGTTATACTCACATTCACATATTCACATTCACATATTCACATTCCTTTGCTTTGTAATTAGAAGTTAATTGCGAGACAATAGAGGCAGTATAAACAAAAATGTTTAATTTGTTGTTACAAAGGTATAGGAGGAAACATGGAAACAAAGTCACATATTGGGAAAGTGTGTATAAACGATCAACCAATATTCTTAAAAAGAAATGGAGCAATGTGGCAAATAAAGAGTGAAGTAAGAAAACCGACACGAAGCAAAACTATTTCCAATGGTCTCCCTGGGCCTATTTTTGTAAAATCTTATTTCCACTTTCTCATTTTATCCTGTTCTTTTTGTGAGTTTAACAAAAACATTTACAACGATGCTTTTCTCTTATCTAATAAACATTTATTTTCTCTACAGATCTAATTTTACTGACTTTTATTTTCCAAATCTTTGTTCTGTCATATAAATGGTTACTTGAACAGCCTGCTGTACTGAAGAAAATAAAGGGAATATTTTTTTTTTGTAATATTAATGTTTCATAGGATGAAATAGGAGTGGAAAATAAAAAAACAGAAAATCTTACACATGAAAGAATAGACAGTGTTAGAAAAGATGGTGTTTGACTATCACCATATAAAAACATACAGTACCTTATTCAAATTGTTGGTCTAACATAAGTTTTCATATCTTTCAGATTTATGTATTGAATTTTCCAAGGAGAGCTATCTAAAAGTTCAACATATTATATGAACTGGCATATACTGGTATGAATAAATATTTTTCTCTTTATAGATTCCTGTAGGTTTTCTATTTTAGCTTTTATTTTTTTGTAACACTAAAATGTTGCACACTGTCAGGGAAATGCTAAATTAAACAAAGGCAGCTTGAGTGAATAGGAAAATCATTTTCAAATGAAGTTTTCATTCATAAGGGAAAAATACCCAAGACAAAAAGTTATTACACCCATGTTAAATCTTGTGCTAGCTGCCATTAACATTTTCAGGAAAACTGAGTTTAAGTTTACCCATAGCTTGTTGCTGCCTGACCTGTAGAATTGAGAGATCACATTGTTGGACTTTAAAGGGTAACAAACCACAAACAGAAGTTATTTGTTAGAAAGCAAGTAACCTTTCCCTCGCACTCTTATAGAAATACTGGAACTGACCTTAACTTGCAAAAAGAAAAGAAATAGAAAGTAGAAGAAATGGCAAAAAGACACAAACACAACAAAACCTTTATACTGTACTGAATGTTTCAAAGTCATGTGTAATAAGTAAGCATAGCCCAGGCCCTTTACAAATTTTACATTATCCCAAATAGTCAGTTGAATAAAACCATGAATCTCCAACTAAAACGAGATTTTAACCTGCAGTAAATGAGAACAAGGTGGATACACTTAGAGAGCGGTAGAAGGGAAGATGGCATCCATTTTACAGATCTGCAACCCCTGACCACCGAAATGAGCTGCTGAGTGTTCAAACGTCATTCAGATAACAACTTATGTTCCCGCTGACACTAAATAGCAGTCAATGGACAGACATATAGCCCACTGGGAATAGATGCAGTCAATGGGCAATAAGACTTCTAAGGTCTATATGCCATTAATGGGAGTAATACAATATAGTAAATGGTATTTTGCAGACACTTAGACCAGAACAACTCAAGATACCTCATTGAGTGCTTTTTTATTTTTAGAAAGGGCATTCCCTTTGGATCATTACTCTTGATGCCTAAAGCCTCTGGGAATTGGAGTGCTTCTAAAGATCCTGAGGTCGAGTACTCCAACTTTGTTAGAACTATTGCGAAGCACCGCAATGGCATTCTCAAACACTGAAAACTGCAAAAAAAAAAACGTTTTAAAGATTTAAAGGCAAGAGAAACACTTCTTGACTAAAATGCTGCAGTAAAGTAGAAACACAGGACAGTGTTTTTTGTCTTTAGTTGAAGAAGAGAAGTTGAATGAACCACAAATCATGGAGCAGTATTTATTGGTTATTCTGCCAATAATAACCAATAGTTATTGGTTATTATAATAATAAATAATAACTTTTTCCTGAATGTATTTCCATCAAACCACAAATGTAACCTCAACTAACCATTGAAAAGAAAATGTGAGCTACAATTGTAGCTCACATTAAAATACTTAAAAATATATACATTTTTAAGTATTTTGTCAAAATTATCACCACCTGCTGGTGCAGAATTAGAATTACATTGTTGTCATTTATTTTTAATAGAAATCATGAGGACCATATAAAAAGAGATAATTTTCTTTTATTAGAAAAAAAAAAAGCTCAAGATTAGTGAGCTGGGACCTGGCGCAAACCTCCTGGTTTAATGCAGGCCAATTTAAGGTGGCATAAGAGCCAATAATAGATTAAAGGCTTTAAGAGTTGTTGAGGCTTAGGGCCAAAGTCATCAGTATCAGATACAACAGAATAATGCTGAGTAATGCTGGGCTGTAAAATGAATTAAATTCACAATTCATTGCTATATTTTTTATGCATGGATGAAAAACAGTTGGACATTTTTTGCTTCTCATCTTCTGGGAAGAAACCTTTTGATAGCAGTTTATAAGCTGTGATAAAACAGTGAAAATATGATGGTTAGAATTCCACCTTATATGTTGATGTGCATGTATGTATATAGACATATTTTATTATCTTAAAATATATATATTTTTCATAATATTATCCTTTACTTTCAGAAATTCTTCAACATTTATGGATACCTCCTTCATTGTTTCATTGCTGTGCCTCACAGTCTCTTTGCTTTCCCCTTTCCCATGCGTTCCTTCACTCCCTCTCCCCAGCAATCAGTCACTTTCTTAAAGTAGCTCTGATTGCAGCTGGATTCAGAGCCAATGCTGGATCTAGAGGAATCAAAGGTGTCAGGACCCTTGCAGATCTTTTCAATGTCAAAATACCCAAAGGACACTCTGTGGCCATGCCAAAATCAATCTTGGCTCTATTCATCATCAAAGGCTGTCCTATAGGCACTTGGAGATGTCTGAGGTGTGTCTGTTTGTTTTTAAAACATTAACCTTACCCCTAATGCGAACTGACGTTGACTTCAGTACACAGATTTCTACAAAGATTGGACTAATAAAAGTCAACTTCTCCTGAGCTTTGAAGACAAGAACAATATAACCTGAAAGTAAGGAAGGTGTGTGTTTAAGGAGAAGCAATGTCTTTATGTTTATAAGAAAATAGGGATTTCCAGCTTTTTTAAACAAGCATTTTAACCTCACTATTCCCTGGTCTGCAAAGACAAATTGTATGTTGTTATAATGTATGTTCTAAAGGTTCTGTTTTTTTTTTTTATTGTGAAAAACTTTGTGATGGCTGTCTGAGAAAGATCCTAAATAAATAAAATTATTCAGCATAACACTTACTGTAAAAACCACTAAGTACACATGCCACAATTATAATGGCTTCTTCAAGGCAAAACATAATAAATGGATCGTCCCACAACTTTGTAATCAACTTGAGTTTGAAACTAATAACTTCTACCAAGAACCACCTATTTATAATCACATCTTCATAGTGCCACCATTCTGCTCTTACTATTTTTCAAACAGTGCCCAAATGTGGCCCAAGTATACTCTTGCATACTGTACGTATTCTGCAAACCTCGTGGACTTTGCACACACTGTCCATGGATGGTTGAGATTTCGATAGTTGAGAATAGCGATTGGATACATTTCTCGTGAAGTATTACTTCATTTTCCACAATCTGATATTAACAACTGAATTAGTTGGGCGCCAAGCTCTGTCTCACTCCTGTTGGTGTGACACAAAGTGGCAGTCTGGCTGATACGGCTGGTTTCGCCATCTCAACCATATCAGCTTGGTACCATTTCCCGCTGAGCAGTTTACCGTGCAACACCGAATATGCGTACACAGTCACAAAAGTGCACCTTTTGTGACTGTTCAATTGTTTTGAAAAAATTTTTTTTTTCAAAACAATTCAAATTAAAACAAATAAAACCGAACAGTTTTTGCTAGATTCACCAACACTTAAGAATCTATCTGGCTTGGGATTTGATTCACTTTAAGGACAAACTTGAGTCTGCTTCGAGTGTAGCTTCCGATAGCAGCTAGCTTTAGCATGCCGTAGTACCACTAGCTTGCATGTATGCAAAAAAAGGATTGGATTTTAGCTGTTGAATTTCAGTTTTTTTTTCTAACTTGTTGTAAAAGCTAACATCATATTAGCATCCAAGCTGCTGCAAAAAAAAAAAACTCATTAGAAATTCTTCAATATGACTTAGAGGCAATGAAAAACATCAAAAGAAAGTAAGGAAAATTGCAAAGAATATTTTTCTGCATTGCAAAAGTATGATCTGTACCCAACTGAAATTTATTATTTAATCATACACCTTTTTTAATGAAGGAATGTTTACATAAAGTGGTATGGGAGATCCCATATCACTTTATGGGAGATCGGGTTAAGAGATAAAGAAGTTTAGGAGATTGCAGCAGCAAGTTTGGATAGGTGTGATAAGAATGCCTTGGGGCCTGCAAAGAGTGGTAAAGAAGCAGCGTTTGAATCCTTCCCATGCTATCTCTCCTTCCTGCTCCTGATTTCATCCCCGTCAGTCAGCCGTTAAAGGGGTTGCATTTCCCCAAAGGACGACAAAAGGAGGGGCTTTTTATATATATATGTATAGATATATATATATCTATATCTATATATATATATATATATATATATATATATATAGATGAAGTTATCTCCAAAGTGAAAAGTGGTATTGCCACGGAAGCAGGAGGAGTCTCTAAGGCCAACATCAAAACAGTTCCTTCATCACAACCGTCCCACCCACCAGACAGTTTCTTTTTGCTCCAGTCTGCTTTTCAGTCATCGTCTCATTGCCTCAGATATCATCTATTGTTTATCTGATCTCCACTAAGCTTTTCTTCAATGTTTAAAAACTACTCAGTGCAAAAATGTCATCTCCATTTTCCATCTTCTTCCACATCAAAGCTTGAACTTAAAGAAATGTAATATTACATATTTTAGGTCTGAAATGTAACATAATAAAGATTTTAAAATAGACGTTAGATGGAATTAGATAAAATCCTTTGATATTTTCTTATTTTATTATTAACCTTATTCCTGTGATCTATGATACTTTACATGAATTTGGTTCACAGTTTCTGGACTAGTATGGAAAAAAATGGTCTCTCACCAATCAAAATGTGGAATAAAATACAGGAACTCTTTAAGAAACTATGGAGATGACCTGAAGAAATAACCTCTAATTATCTTTCTTGTCAACTCCCATTATTAAGAATTGAAAACTTAAGTAAAAACTTAGTTTAATTTAACATTGATCTTTTGCTTTCTATGTTAAATAGTGTTAAACAACACATTCTCTGTTTAAAGTGGAATCAGGGAGGGAAATGCATTGAGTTTTCACCATCAGAAAAGGATGTTACTACATTATCAAAACCTAATATCATATTTACTTTTCAGAAATGTATGTTCTCTTCTCTGGTTATCTGTCTTAACCCAGGCAAATCTATTTGTAAAGGTTTTTCTGTTGGGGTGCGATGAAAATCAATTCACAGAACAATCTCTTTTCACATTTTAGGCATGCTATGCATCTACTAAAATTGCAAGTTAAGCTTAGCCTGGTTAATGATGAAGTCCTAAGCAATATTTAATCATGTCTTGTAGACATGTCTTGCTTACTGAAACAGAAATGGGCTAAGCTCTAAACCAGTTGCTTAAAATTAGTGTGCTATGTAAGATTATGTACCAAGACAATGTAATTTACTGCATCTGAATCTGCTGATATGATAAATCAGCAGTTTCAGATGCAGCAAAATGGCCTGAAATGAGGTGGACAACAAGGGATTAAAGTATTTTTGTTTGCTAATAATTTTGTTCTTCATAACAGACACATACTACCAAAAATTGTAACCTTCTGATGGATAATAAAAAAAGAATTGTAGACTTGCAATAATCCACCAAATTAATAATTGGGCCTCTTTTGGTGGTGATGTTGGAACTTCTAGTTGCTCTTTGGCTAAAGGCAAGAAAAACTCAATTTGTTTTCTTATCAATTTCTTTTTATCTATAAAGAAAATAATTAAAAACTGTGAACTTTTTACCTGAATTTTTTCTCAGTAATTGGACCCTCACTGGAAAGTAGTATTTATTATTTTTTTATGTGGCTGCCTTTAAGGAAGCTGCACAGTGAAGCTGTGGAAAGCCACAAAAAGATCTCAGAAAGGAGGTTCTGGGTTAAAATCCCGACCTGGACCCTTTCTGAATGGATTTCCATGTTCTCTGTGCATATGAATGGGTGCTCTCTGGATACTCTGGCTTTTTGGGCTAATCAGTTTCTCTCATTTGGCTTAAGGTTTGAGTGGATGACCTCACTCATACCTTAAGCATGTGGTGAGCAGCTGTTTTATTTTCCAGAGGTGGGATAATGTACATGATCTTTTTGAATACATGTTATATTTTGTTGGTTCTTTAATGTCTTAATAATTAGCATCCTTCCATGGTTTTCCCTTCATCGGACAAGTCTTCGACTACTTTTTTTTTTTATTCAAGTGTCCTTTATGTTTTCCATCTCAGCTTCCTACTACTTCCTAACATGAATAGAAGAAATTATTTCATCATTATGCGAAAGAGATTTAGCCCCCCTGCTGCACACTTAACTGATTAATGACAGCAAACGAGTCCTTTACTGTATGGAGATTTCTATCATTTGATGCATTAATCTCTCTCCACATTCTTTTCTCTTTTCTTGAATCTCTTGAAATAGTAATTACTTTTCTGGCAGTAGTTTGGGAAAGACATACAGGAGACAAAGGCGGCTGATGTTTTATTCAAGGGTGGAAAATTTGAGCATTGCGTTTTTACAAAAGAACAATTAGAAGACAGAGATTGTCAGCCACTATCAAAGACATCACCTTGTCATTTTGTCTCTAAAAGTAAAGTGGAAGATTGACTTGAATACATAATAGACTTTTAGGTATAAAGACAAGCAGCAGATAATGACAGAGCCACCTTGAAACATGGCAGATCAAACTTCACTGCAGCTCAGTAAAAATTAATTAAGCAAAATTACAACGTTTTATTACATAAATTGTCTAAAGCACAGAATAATTTGAGAGTAAAATTCTATATTGTCTTGCTGATGAAAACTGTGCAAAGTTTTACAATCATTATCACACAATGACTCAATGACACAAACAAGCATTCTGAGAGAAATGCCAATATCTGAGTAAACTAAATGCTTAGTTTACCTTGTTCAGGCTTTTCTCACTCTCTCCACCCTCATGTTGTACAGGATAAGATGAGGCCAAAGGATTTATAACTGAATATGTTAGTCTCATCTGCCTGACCGATTCAGTTATCATTTATCTCTTTGACATTTGTGCAAGTTAGAATCTATGGCCCTGACCGTGGCTTTGAAATATCAGGAGCCTGAATGTTCTGTGCGCTGATAAATTCATAGATCTGGCGGCCATGCTGACGTAGCAGGTTGATTTGTAATGTTGCCTTTTTTTCCTTCCAATCTTGGTCTTCTCTCTGCTTTGTCTTATATCTGCCACAGGAATGGACAAAATTTCTGTTTTCTGACCCATGAAATAGTAGTGATCAAGACTTGTACTCTCAGTTACTGCTGCTTGAAAAGACGGTGCTTAAAGACAATTTAAGTCAGTTTCCCACTTCACTAATCCTATTTGACTATAATGTTAGTTTAATTATGTCGATTCTAAGCTCTTTAAGTATTTTGATACACTACAAAGATACGTCACATAAGTGCTGAAATATCTCGATGTAATTGAATTTATTTGCAGTATGGTTGATGTGTTTCTGCTGGTTTTTGGCTCTGGTCCATATTTGGGTCAAGTTGACTTGAAATATTAAACCCAAAATAAGACAAAATGGAGTGAAATCCTGATATTAGGGATTTATTCACTTAAGTTGCATAACATTATTGCACAATATACAATAAGTACATTATAAAATATTATTCCCAGTATTTGGTTTTCAAGCTAAAAATAAATGTATGTTTTATTTTTTGTGTCTCATAAAAGCTTTTATGAAAAGATGTCCTTGGATTGCCAATGATGCATCATGTAACATAAAAGAGAGAGCTAAAGCTAATCTATTGTCTGGCTTTAAAAAAAAGCTGATGTATCAAAATGTTTAATATTAATGACCCCAAGAAATGAGGGCTTGTAGTTTTAATAAATAGCAGTATGGATAATGAGAAGGTCACGACCTGTTTGAACTTACTTTTAATGGAAAACATTTTGAATCTTTAAGATAAAGTTTTAACTAAATTTCTGCTTCGGGTGACTAAATCTTCACGTTGATGAATATGCGAGAATATTGATTTGTGTATCAATAAGGTGATGACGTTGCTGCTGAGAGAAACCTTAGTCACCCTGAGGATCCCTGGACTGCTGATGGAGGAAAGAGAGTGACACACACACACACACGCACACACTGTGTTTCTTTTCCCGTCCTTGTAAGCTGAGCTTAATTCTGGATAGATTCTAAATTTTATTCAGACGTGTTTTACTTTAAAGCTAAAATAAAACTGAATTATTGCTTCAAATACAATAACTCTAACATAGAGCTTTGTGTGAGTTTGTGTCTTGATTATTTTTGTAGGACACTGGGTAAGGTATCGTCTTTGTTTGAATGAGCCAAGACTTGAAACTTTAAACAAAATAAAATTACTTTTTCAGTTTTCTGCAAGACTAAAATCACAAAGAAAGCTAATAACGAGAATTTCAGAAATGAGGAAATTGCTGGGTAACCTCAAAGCCTTAAGGCAGCTCAAGACAATCACACTCACTCACTTGTTCAAAACACAAAAGATGAAATAATCATTTCAATTTCACATCTCTGTCTCTCAGAATAAGATTACATTACATCCTCTTTTTGAAGTGTGCCCGGGAGGTTGAGTCCAGTGCTCTGGGAAAGTTTTTCTTTTTTTTTTTTTTTTTTATGATGCAGTCCTTGGAAGTTAAGATTCAAACTCATGAAGATGCAAAATACAAGCATAGTGTTTCTGGGATGACAGTACTGAGCCATTGACATCAAAACGACGTCCCTCTCCGCAGAAGAAAGACTTTGCCCTCCCATCTAAATGGAAATGTATCACACTGTCACCAGTGGTCTTTTCTTCCATTGCATTGCATGTCTTTGCTTTTCAGCTCGCCCTCTCTCTGTCCTCCTCTTCCAGCTGTTACATCACGATTACTTTTAATTTAGACAAACATCTTACATTTTTATTATTTAAAAACACAACCATAACTTAATGAACCACCAGTTTGTTTCAAAGTGATCAACATCATAAGAAGTGCAGCTTTAGGCTACAGGAACTCTATTCAAATACTTTTTCTTAAACTTGTTTAAAAATTCATTCAGTGCTCTTTTCTTATCTTCCAAGAAAAAGGCCAAACCAAAATCTAAAGGTCATGTGTTTCTGTTGCTTCAATCTTATTACTCTTCTTGAATTGCTGGTGTGGATATTGTCTTTGGCTGCGTTATGTACTGTTTATGTGGATAATATACAATCTCACCATGTCTTCAACAATAATCGCTGATTTCTTCGGTCAATCAACTGATCAACAGAAGTAACTTGACAAAGTTGCAGAGATGTACACTCTAAAAATTGCTGAGTTAAAACAACCCTTGTTTATTTTTTTATTTTTTGCTAACCCAGTTTGACACGGCTAAGTTACAAGTTTAATGCAGCATACTGGGTTAGAATCTCCAGACTAATATTTGTCCTTAAATTTACAAAAATATGGGTTGCAAAAATAACCTATACCCTGTACTACTGAGAGAGTAACAGGAAACGTCTGCATAACTGTTTATTTTTTCTAATGCTACATTTCAAAGTTATTTCAAACAAGAGAACCTTTATGTCTATCAACTTGCACCAATTGACAAATAATTTTAAAAAAGCAACATTTATACTTGCTTTACATAGTCGCTCTTTATGCCTTTTTTGGTTAACTGCAAATTTATATAAATTATTACAGCTAAAAAACATTAAGAAAACCTAAATTAAACTTATATATTGAATCCTACCTATATTTACTTCTACTTAGAGTTAAATCAAGTACTTAAAATATGCTAAACTAGTTTTTTTTTTATAGTGTTCCTTAATGGGGTGGTCTTATGAATTTTCCAGGCACATAGTGTCATTATATAACACAATAAACAAGTTCAGCAGACTTGCGGTTTCATCAGGTGTTTGCTTATTGCTGCTACCACTAGTCTGGAGGACCTCTGTAGGGAAGGCGAGGGGAATGGGTGGTGTAAGAGGCAGGAGGAAGCTCAGCTAATATAATTTATCTAAATAAGAGATCATTATGTTATATAATCAAAATACTTTTAAATTTGTGAAACACTTGAAAAGACTAAAACCTAATATTAGGGCTAACTGAGTAAAAAAATAGGAACCTAAAATAGGGCTGTCCATGAAAAACATAAAATATATAGGCTATATAGTATAAAATGAGAAAACATTACACGAAAAAAGTAGTTCTATCAAGCAAAAAATTGGCAAAACCGGCAAAATTCTCATCATTCAACTTCCTGTCACTTGTTAATTTGTTTATGATCATTGCAATTTTGGTGAGATTTTTTTTAAAAACACATGGACATGAAACAATGGAGCATTTTCTTTTTGCCTCTGTAGAATTGCTGAACTTCATTTGGTGTCCTCAAACCGTGACCTTTGTAGTGAAAATAAAACGGTTTTGCAAGCAAGTGTAAAGCCAGGAATGTAAAGTGATTATAAAAAACAGACATGAGTCTTAAACTATTTAGATTTTTATGTGTCTATGTTAATTTGGGGAAAAGATAGAGTTTAGAATTTAGGAGACATAAATTTTAGAATGATCAGTTCTTTTATTTAATAAATCCCACTTTCCGGAAAGACCTTTTGATATTTCACCTGGTGTCATCCTTTTTATATATATATATTTATATATATATATATATCGTTTCATTTTCTTCTCCAGTCATCTCTCTTTCTCAACATCTTCCTTTACCCTGCATTTAACCTGCTTGCTGTCTGTTTTTTTCACTACTCCAAGCTTCATGCTAATCATGCTCCAGACAGTTCCACGGGCCCCAATTTCACTTCAAAGGCCAAGCATCTCCTCCTTGTCTGTGAAAGGACCTGTCAACCCTGCCTGCATGCCTACCTACCGCAACGGGAGAGCAACACTGGATGGAAGACAGAGGCAAAGGATTTCAAAAAAAAAAAAAAAAGCAGTAGAGCAGGGGTAAAAAAAAATCCATGAGACGCGTAGAAGTTGTGTTACTGCTGTGGGTGGCACTTAACCAGATGAATCACATCAGCAGGGAGGTGCGTTTTTGTTAAGTGTGTGTCAAAAGTATCTGCTTTTTCACAAGAGATCGCGTCAGCACTTTGCCATTCTCAGAGTTGGTGGAAAAAAACAGGGAAGTGAAAAAAAAGAAAAGGTGCACAGGACCATTTCCTCACTTAAAAAAAAAAAAACCTTTACCTTGCGATTTCTATTTGAACTTTTTCCCTATTTTTTTCTTTACTGTTCTTTCCTTCCCCCTCCTTGCTTGCTTTTTCTCCCCCCGCAGGAGGAACAAGCGAGAGGCGCAGTGTCCCGTTCCTCCCGTCTCGTTTGCCAAGCTTGAATTAAAGTTGCATTCCGTGTCGCCATTGTTAGGCTAATAAGAAAAAGTTATCTTCAAAGGGTTCGGGTGGCGAGAGAAGAGGCAGCCAGGGGGATGGTAGACGAAGTGTGTGCGCGTGGAGAGGGTTGAGGGGTTTAGCTGGGGCGTGCATTTTTTTTTCTTGAGTCCTCCTAATGCGTGAAATTACACCTGCCACCTTTCTCTATGAGTGTGTGTTTGAGTGCACACAATCACACTTCTCTAGTTGTTTATGTGCACATCGACACACAAGCAGCTGAGCATAGTGCACCATTTTCCACCTACACACACTTACCTATATATTCCCTTTCCTTGTGTATGCTTTCTAAATCTATATTTTGGCTAACATGGCTCACAACAGTGTATTCTTATTAGTAGTTCCAATTCCTATTAACAGTCAGTCCTAGATAGCAAGTTAATTAACTCTCTGGCCTCCTTTTCCCCTGGCTATCAGCACACAGGTAGCCTTTCATGTTGCCACCGAGAGAGATAGAGGGAGGGGCAGGAGGGAGGCGAAGAGGTGGGGAGCGGAATGGAGGTAGGACGAAAGCGTGAGATGTAGTGGGGAAATGAACCAGGGATGGTGAGGGAGGAGAGAAAAACATAATAGGTGAAGAAAGGCACAGGAAGTAAAATGAAAGGGATGGGAGAGGGTGGAAGAGAGAGGGGAAGGGAAAGACAAGCTCAACTGAATTTGGATGAGAAAACGCTGAGAGGATTGTAAAGTGTTACAGAAGTTTGATAAAATGGAAGAAAGGTGCTGTTTTTTTAATTCTTTAATTAATTTATCCTTTTTACTGTTCAGCGTTTTAACTGTTGCTCGGAGGACAGCACAAAATGAAATAAATGGATTAGGATACTAGCTGAGGACACAAGCGTTCAGACTGAATCTAATTTCCAAATGTTAACAATATTTCTACGTCTGAGGCTACCAACCTCTACTCTCAATCTGACATCAGGAGGAGCAGTGTAATATTTCACTTCTGAATTGCACTCCAATTCAATTCTGCCCAGTTTATTTATGTATCACAACAAATGTATCAAGGCATTTTGACAAATTTGACACGACAAGAAAAACAAACTCCCCGGATCTGTGACATGGTGTTTCTTACTCCATGACCTCACAGGCAGCTGGACGCCGATGTTTCTTCAGGTGAAGTGAAGGATCAATTCTCATTGTTTTGGTGCCTTTAACCTTTTCTAAAATAAAACAAACTGTTGTATAACATTGCACATTTTAAAGTTGTGCTTTAATGAAGAAAATTGATGCATTAAAGCACAATACTTGAATGCATTAAAGCACATTAGACTTTGCTTTTTTTCATTTTTGGTTCTGTTACAAGCAACAAAATAAATTAATAAATAAAAAAATGATCTATAGATTTGTTTTCATAAGTGCACATAATCCCTTTATTTCTTAGGGTTAGTCATGATGGTTTCTGTTTTTGTTCAACATGGTAGATTAGTGAGTTTGCATTTGATCTTCCTGGAGTACTTTTTCCACTTTTCATCGCCGCTGAGTCCCTGAGTGGCCGTGTGTGTATGTGTAACTTTGTGTTTTTCTGTGTGTGACTGTGTTGATCTGCTTGTATATCCCAGTGTACCCCTCAGGCCCTTTTTCAAGATCAAGGCTTTCATGGTTTCAGCTCGATGAAGAGGTCATGACAGCCAATTAGCTCATGCTAAATTGATCCAACCGTGTGTTTGAGTGGGTGCGTGTATGCTCGTGTGTACGTTTCCAAATCAATGCTCATGTTTTATTGGCAAAGCCATTAGTTGTTTCATTGAGTGATTGGCTGCATGCAAAACGACTTGAAAATACAGAAGCTTGTAATTTACTGTATAATGAAGTAAAAGCAATCAAAATGGTGGATGTGTACAACTTTCCTAACAAATATGAAGCATAACTAGAATGTTAAGTTGAGAAATGTCATTTATTGCCAATGGTTGATATGTTGATATGTTTGTGTTGTTATTTTGGGCAACTTTTGCAACTCAATTGATTGAGTGGTTGTCTTATAATTAGAAAGTGGTTGTTTTAGTTCCAGCTTCATCCTCTGCCTCATGCCAGGGTACCCTTGGGCAAAGGCACTAAACCCCAAGCTGTCTACCAATCTGCATATCAGAGTGTAGCTACGTGTGTAAAAGCACTTTGAGTACTAGAAAGGTGCTAAATAAGTTTATGTTTCTGTGCTGATTCCCTGAATTACCATATGTGCCACTTTTTATACCTGTCATTAAAGTCTTTGTTTTGTTTTTGTTGATTTTGTTTTCTAGAGCATAATATTAACTCATGAAAATGTGTTGTGGAGAGAAACTGACTTTTGAAAAGTCTGAACAAATCGTCTGCAAAATTAAAACAGTATTCAGTCCCTTAAGGGAGATCTCAAGGTTTATTCCCCAAATCTGCACACCTTATTTTTAAATGTCATGATTTTGTAACACAAAATAAAAATTTTAAAAAATTTACTGAATTTAATTGATCAGAAATCCTATAAAATTAAAACTAAAAACAAACGACTGTTGGAAAAAGTAATTCATTTAAGAAAAAAAAATATTTAAAAAACATTTTTGCAAGACTCCACATGATTAAACTACTTTGTTGAAGCCCGTTTTGATTTAATTTAAGCATCTATTCTTTGGTATGAATCTGTAAGCATCCCCCATCTTGACTTCTTGATATTCACCCACACTACCTTGCAAAAGTTTTCCAATTTACAAGAAAGATGGAAAAGAAGCTTTGCAGGCAGCAAGTGTAAAAGTAAAGGCTCGATACACAGCATGACCGATGCAGATTTAAAAGAAAATGTGTTTGGAAAAAGTAAAGAAATTAGAGAAAACTAGAACATTCAGCAGAATTAACTGAATGAAAATGATGTCGGGACAGGCTCAGCAACCTGGACAGACACCTGGAGTTATGCATTCTCTTCTTCATTTAAAGGTTTGACTACGGCTGCTTTCACAGCAGTTGTTTATGTCACTGAACTTATATTTTTGTGATTTAATGTCACAAAAATGCCATCCATACTTCTACAGAAAAGCTGCACTTATATTCAAATGCTCCTTCGGACTGAAGCTGGACGTGCATCATGATTCAGGTTAGACTTTGTTGCTTTTTTTATGTTAAAGGTGGCCTACAGTGCTTACTTGAACAGGCCTATTGGATAAACAAAACACATGGAGATTTTTGTCTAGTCACTTCTGCCTATGTTGATCTCTTTAGAATGATCTGTATTAGGGCCTCTTGTCAGTTTAAGTCTTAGTAAGCTGCTGCTGGCCATGCCTCCCAACTCAACATTTACACTCACACTTGAAAATGGCTGCAAACAAATGTGCAATCATACTTTGAAAATCAGAAGTAGAGTCTCTTGCACAAATAACAAGAATGCAACAAGTGGTTTCTGGATGGTAAATCAACAACAAAATGCTTGTCTTTTCAAGCAGCGGATTCAGCAGTATGATGTTTTCAGCATGATGTTCAATTGACTGAACATCATGGATTCTGCTGGGGTTGCTTTAGGTGAGAAGCAGTGACTTCTGATTTGTGACCTTACATTCAAGAGGTTTTTGAAACAAGTCCTTTTCCAGACACCAAAAAACATCTTTCCAAAACCTGGCTGACTGTTTTCTTTTCTTTAAGCTCTTGGGATATTTTTAGAAGTAGAAAAGACCCAAATGGAAGTACAAAAATGTGTAAAGTGTGAATTTTGCACTTTTTTTTTTTGTGGTGAATTATCACAAGCATTTCCTTACAAAGGTGTATAGGAGGGAATTTACAATTCACATTGGCTGTCATGTCAGCAAATATTTCTCCTGAATGATGCCAAGACTGCTCAGTTTTTGTGTCTGTTCTATTTTGTATGTGTGTGTTATTGATATTATTATTATTATTCATGCTGGGATGTGTTTTGATGCAGTATATTTTGTGTCAAAAACTGAAAACTTGTCTATCTCTCTTTGGGGAATTTAAATGATGATGCTGTTTGTCTGTGATAGAGATTTGGCATTTGCCCCACGTTCTACATGCAGGTGTTTTTCCCCAATGTAAGAACTTAATCAGAGATACGGAAAACATGTTGATTTGTCACTAGTTTACAAGGTGCATCCTCTTTTTTTATATAACTTCTAATCATGAGGTCTGGAGCAGTTTTTTAACTTTATGTGTTTGTACTTTTCCACATGGCCACACTGTATAAATCTCACTTTCTCTCTCTACAATTTCTACTTTTGTTCTCCTTCCACTTCCCCTCACTCTATACTCATCGCTATTTGATCATGTACTGACATTCGGTTGATGATAGTTTCAGCAGAAAGTGGTAAATAAAAATAAAATGAAACAAGGGATGAATAAAATATGAGCACAATGATGAATAAATAAAGTGCCGCATGTATAAATAAGAACGAGTCAGAGGTATCTGATGACTAGAAAGCAACAAACGCCACCATCGCCTACGTTTACAGCTCTGATGAAAGGTAAGGTATGTGGGTAAGTAGACAGCCTTGGTATTTTCGTGTCTGTATCTTTTTCTGTAGCCCTTTCTTCACATATTTTAGATCATTCTCAGTGTAACTTTATCAGCCCTTTCTCAATTTTCTGAGAAAATACCGGATAAACAATGTATAAGGTGTAAATTTTTACACTAACAAAGATTTAGATATTACCCCACTTTATTTAGAAAGATAATAGATGAAGAAAGACAAGGTGATGTACATATTTTAAGCTCTCCAAAGGCGTAATGTTGAGTCAGTCACCTGATTGTAGCTCTGGCACAAAGTCGGATCTATTTTCTTCTCATTTGACTGGGACTCACAGAGCCATTTGAATGCAACACGTCTCCCAGCGCACTACATGAGCATTCCAAAAACGGCTCATAACAGTGGAAACGGGGCAGATTGGCGGAGATTGGTCATGGTCGTTATTATTCCTGTCAGGACAGGTGTGAACGCTCTCACTTAAACCAGCCCTTGATTGGTTCAAACTGCCGAGAGGCCAACAAATCCCTAATCAGGCTGTTAACATACGGGAAGGAGAGGCGAGAAAGGGCGAAGCACAAGAGAAGAAAAAAGAAACAGATGCAGAGAAATAGAGAGAGAGAAATTGGAGAGGAGAATGTTATTAAGATATTTGCAATTAGAATGATTGGGGAACTACTACCTTGGCCTATTGCATGCACAAACATGACTGCATAAATATGAATATATACTTAGGTTTCAATACTTTCGATGCAATAGATGCACTTTAAACACCATGAACTACTGTATTTTCACCCACATAGATCTGTATGTGTCTGCAGCTGACAGTGCTGGTACTTTTTCGGTCTATTTCAGGTTTAAAGACAGGAAAATGTAAAAAGAAGCAACAAAATGAGATTCTTATTTCCAAGCCTCACTCCAAATGTGGTAGATTCTTTTATTCAAAGTGGTTTTTCTTTCTTGATATAAGGCAATTCCATCCTCCCTCATGCATAAATCTCTGAAGTAAATATAAAAAAAACTGAGATTGCAAATATTTTCTTTCAAATTTCGCAATATCGGCTATCACTAGCACATCTAAACAAACCTGACATTTTGAAGACAATTGTTCTAAACTGAAGAAAAATAGAACAGTGTGGGATATTCTTCGATAAATATTTCCCTAAAATTACCCTTCACTGGAACTGTAATTGGTTATTGTTATGGTTGAAAATGATTTCTGAAGATAAATCTAAAGTTACATTTTCATTATATTTTTTATTACGGTGCAACGTAATCTACCTCATAAAACAGTTATTGATTTTCGGAGTGAAGAGGAATGCCAAAAGTTTGTTTTACAGGTGAAAAAGTTGCCAATTAGCTACACTAGGAGAATAATCACTAATGTATAGGGATTCAGTTACATAATGTGCAAAAACAGACCAGAGCATTACATCAAATTTTACTTTTCTGTTTTAAATTGTCTAGAATTACAAAAATGATTTAGATTATCTTCAACCCTCATGAAATTGTCAGATTTTTTTATATCTTCAAAGTCAGAAGTTTTCTACTTTGGTAGAAGAATCTTTAAAGCTGTAAAAATTCAATAAAATGCATTTTATATCCTTCAAGTTTGTATGGTATAAATTCAGGGCATTGCGATTCACCCTTCAAAACATTGAGTTTGTTGTTTTTATGCCACTTGGTAAGAAACGTGGCATTATGCTTAGGGCAATTGTTTTAGCTAGAAGTCTTATGGTTTAACTGGCTGCAGTCTTAAGATGGTGCTCCTGCATTTTCATGTTGTTTCATCATGGAGCCATGTATTTTATGAAGTGCACCGGTCCCTCTTTCAGGAAAACCAAGCCACAAATTGACACTGCAATCCCCTCGCTCTTCATAAACTTTAAGCTTTCCTCTTTTCTTACCCTAATGCAACAATGAAGATTCACAGTTGGGGTGACTGTGGGTCAATGGGAACATATTGCAATCTAAAAGTTGAGAGTCCAACTCTCACTGAACACGAGCAGAAACTTGCTTTAAGCAATGCAGACAGTCTCTGACACCACTTGTATAGGAACCTAACAGACCAGGATTCAATCGATTTGTCTTCTCCAAGTCCACAAGACACATGTAGGCTTGTGTTGTGAACACTCCAGCCTCGTCTTCCAATCCATAGAATCTGGATTTGCAGACCGATGTCCATGCAATATTGCAGAGTCGTGTCTCTAACCACAGACTGGAGAGTCAGACACACTGACATAATGTCTTTCTCTATTTGTTTTCCCTCATGTTTCTGCTTTTGCTTTATATGCCTGTCTCTGATTCCAGGCTTTCATCATGGATACTCAAAGTAATGTACAGCATATTATAGAGCCTTTGTGAGTGCTTCCTTTGTTGGTAAATACTAATGCTTAAAAGGTGTGAGACTGCTATATCCTCAAGTGCGTGCATGTAAATATTAAATCAGTTTTCTCTGTAAAACTGTGAAACTTTGGTAATATAAAATGTGCTCATGTAGATTTGTTCATGTGTAGGATAGGTATTAGAATAAATTTGGAGACACAAAACAGGGAGCTATCATTTGCATCCAGCAGACCTGGAAACCACAGTTTCTGGAACAAACACCAAAAGAAAGCATCTGTAAACTGGAATCAAATCATAACACTAATCAAATCCCTAAGGTAGATCCTCCTTCCATCCTATTCACGAGTCTTAGACTTCCCTAAACACAATGAAGGGACAGGAGAGAACTATACAAACTAAATAAAGGTCTGAGTTTCTGCAGAAAAAAAAGAAAAATCTGAAAATAGCTCAAAGTCGTTGGCTCAGAGTCAGAGAACGGAGTCTGAATAAATAGGAGAATTTGGGTTTCTGTGTCTGAGCTGATATGTGGTGACAGAGAATGCCTTAAACTAAGACTGTATTTGCGTGTGAGGCTGACAAAAACATGTGTCACTATGTGTGAGAAACAACATCCATCCATCACACTTACCAGCGAGCTCTCTGCATGTCAGGGTCATTTTCTTGAGCAAAAACTTGGCAACACACACAAATACACACTGATGTTCATCTTTTCCTATGTGTAAAAATAACGAGGTAGCAGAGTTACTATCTGAATATTTCAGTCTGGATACAAGTCAGACACGGTGCAAAAAGGAGTTTTCAGTTTAGTTGTTGGAGATGAGAAAGCCGCTCTGATCTACAATTGCAAGATCAAACAAATGTATTCAGGAGTCAAAGCAGCTTTCTGCAGCTCCCACTGACCAATGAGTGTGCAAATTTGGCAGAAAATGTGTCACATGTTCGATGTTAGTGTTGGGAGAAAGCTGCACAGAAAGCACATGACACATGTCTTATGTGGGGTCACCAGGGTGCTGGTGCATGTCTCCAGTGGTCAATGGCGAGAAGCAGAGTCACCCTGGACAGGCCACCAGTCCATCGCAGCTGTGAACTGTTTGTGTTGGCAAAATATATGTTGCTTTTTAGAAAGTATTTTAGATTTGGCAGTGTCCCAGTTGAGAAGGATGTGAGATTGATGTGTTATATGTTACGTTACTGTAATACAACAATGATTTTCAAGTATTTGGAAAGATTCATTAGTTCCATTCTTCAGTTAATGACAGTCCGTTTATTCATTTTTAAGTAAATGAAGTCCCTTTTTTAACAGTTTGAACCGTTTTTAATCTAAGGTCAGTGTGAGAACATCTGAGCCTGCTCTATTCCACTCAGTTCTTGAAACAACCTTGAAACTTTCCATAAAGTTGCCTAGAAATGTTTGACATTTCTGCTAAGGTTATAAAATCATATAAAACTGCTGAATGGAAATTTATCTCCTGTCACTAACTTTGAATTTCTCATTTCTCTTGCCACTTTATCTATGAAACAAATGTTTCAAAGGTCACATTTGTTGAAAGGAATGAGGTTGGTAGACGTATGCAGGTCACTGTAAAGATGTTTCAGACATTTTTTCCTGACTTTCTGCAAATGCCTGTACTGTTCTGCTTCATTCCTTCTCTTCCATCTTGTCTTCCCAACCAAAAATCTTGAGTTATCAGACAGTGGAGGGGAAAAAACTGCAAATCTTGAGAAACAGAGACTGTGACTACTCTTGGCATAGATAATATATCACTCTTCAGTTTATGTGTCACAGTCTATCAAAGCTGTAATTGATAGAATCAATTTAACTGAACTAATCAAGCTCTTTGGATCTAGCAATGATTCACGTAATTAATCACAGCTGCTTCAAACTAACATACAAAAAGTGATCCAACTCGAAATAAAGAGTCAGAATCTGAATAAGCACTTTATTTAATCAGATACCAAAGACAGTTGAATTGGAGCCTGTTTTTCATAATTGTTGTTTTGTTGCATAAATATTTGGTATACTGCTTTGTCCTCAGTTTTTCAAACTGAGATCTTTTTCCACCTAAAGTTAAATAGAAACAAACAAATATGGACAGTGTGATATATGTTGAAGCATAAAAAAAATTAATTGAAATAAAAAACTTCGACAATCACACTTATGCAGCTGAGTTGATGCACCTTTGATTTATTCTTTTCATCCTAAATGGTTTGCTTTCTGATTAATTTTACAATCTAAATGTCAAATTATGCAAAAGGTTTCAGAAATGATTCATCATGAAAAACATTTTTGAATTTTAAAAACATTACATTTTAACAAGTGTCTGTTTTTGCAGTAAACATTATCATGACAAAAGAAAAGTACAAACATTGCTCTGAAAGAAAGCTTTTCTGTGTTTTTCTGAGCTGACAACTGCAGAAAAGCAATCAAGAAAAATTGATTTCAACTGCTATATTTCCATGTGTATGTTTGTGACAATAAGTGGGCAGTCCTACAATATTCATGCTGTGTTGCTCAGTCTTGCTTTGTCGCAATGAAGGTGTTTCATTTTCACTGGTTTGCATGCCAGGCAGCTACATGAGGCTTAGGAGAGAAACCTCATTTAGTCATGTATCTTGTGTCTCTTATTCAGATTTATTGTAACATTCAACTTGTTCATGTCCATAACTACACACTAACAAATGTTATCTGTGGAAATTTTGGAATTTAACAAAATGCTTAAGTAGAAAAAAACATTTGTGAAGGGAAAGAAACCTTTTTTTAAAAAAAATGTATCTACAGAACAAATGTTGAGAGGCTCTGCAAGATGCTCATGTTATAACCTTGGTATCCAAATTAAATGGTAAAGTCTATAACAGGCATTTCCTTAAAATAGTTCAACATGACAAGGAGAAGACAGTCATCATGCATAATCATAAAAACTGCATGAGCAATGGGATCATGCAGTTTGAGCTTACCCAAACTGCTCAACGAAGCTCAAATGTGAAGTTCACCTAATTTTGTTACAAAATCTGTATTCCATTAAGCCTGTAAATTATACACCACAGCAAATTAGGAGCATCTTTTTATTTTTAATTTAATAATTAAAAAACTAAAACATGTAAGAATTTAAATTTTGTTTCTGTAAAAATGCTGTAGCTGGATCCACATTTACAAGCAAACTTGCTGAAAACACTAAAGGAAATTTGCTTTAACATCTGTAAAAAAAAAAAAAAAAAAAAAGTAATTAATCTACCTATAAGCTAGTTTTCTTAAAGTAGAATGAGCATGTTTCATATTCCAAAATGTGCAGCCCTGTCCAACACATAGTGCTGAGTTTCCATTGATTGTTGTCTCTGCAGCCTGTTACTATCTTTTTAATTGAACATGACATAAATATGATTGAATCCTAGCTCTCATGATATGGGTTAAACTGTGCTTGCCACGTGAAAGATAAATCTGTTTGTGCCTTGTGAATTACAGAATGTTGGACTCCAGTTGTGACTTGAAGGAAGAATGCTGCGTGTCACAACTTTGTGTGTTTTTGCTGAAAATCCTGGCACTCATAGTCATGTATGTTCAGTAATGTGCATTCTCTATGCCACTCCACTGCCAAATTCATTAAATTTGCATTACTCAGCCCAATTAGGAAATTAGCCCTTCCCTCCTGTTGAGTAATGAAAAGATGAGTTGAGCATCAAAATATGTGAGACACAAACAAATGACAGTGGACGATGTAAAATGGGAAGAACAGTTTGCTGAAGCCTAAACAATCTTTAACATGATTCTTTTCAGCTTAACAATGGTGGATAATGAATAATGTTTAGAAGTGTCAGGGCTTGTACAGTATTAGATGCAGTTTTCCATATCAATATAATACATTCTTTTATTTTTTCTCATACCTTTCTACAATTGTATTTTGATGTGATACCAAATATCACATCAAAATACAATTGTAGTGGGTAATTCAACATTTCCTTGACATAAAGTCCGACTCAAAGTTTTGTCAAGCTAATCTTGAAAATATAACTAATTTTAAAACCTACTTTCTGGGCGAAAAGCGCCAAAAATCATGAACCAGATTGTATAGAGGGGACCTAATGTTGGCTGGGATCCAGCTGATCAGATGCAAGTTATGACCTCAAAGCCACATGCAAAACTAACGACACTGTGAACTCCTGTTCTACAGTGACAAAGTTTCTAGCACGAATAACCCAAAAATTTTGAATTAATGATTTTGTTTAAATGTTGAATGGCTTTAAACAGGAAAAAAAAATACATTTATAAACTTGAGTATTTTATTAGAATCTCCCACTGTTTATGTGAGATTCAACTAATGTACTGACTAATCATAAGCACTTCACATAAACTGGATTAATAATGTGCTGTAAGTCAAATAGTTTGCTCAGATCATATTGTTGTAAGACTGCAAAGATATGCAAGATACAGTTCTTAAAATATACACAAGCTCTGAGAACGGCATGAAGACAACTAATATTCAATGAGTAAAAGCTGGCATAGCAGGAATGCCAAAGTTCTGCAAAACAGCAGAAAGCAAACATAATAATTTGTTTTAAACTAAGACATGACAGTGAAGAACAAAGTGAACAAACAATAATAATAAAAAACAGACCAGAAACTATCTCTGAATCAAAATGGAAAATATGGGTGGATTAGGCAAAAAGGAAAAGATGAGAGATGGAGAGAGAGAAACAGGAGGTTCCAGATGGAAGGTTTGCGTTGCTGGGGCGAGTTGCCGAGGAAGTCATTAAGCAGCCATTTCATCTGCGTCTGCTTGGCTAGCGAGAATTCTAATTGCATCTGAGGAGAGGAGAGGAGAAATGCCAAAGTACATTTAGATCAAAGATAGAAGACACCAGAGAGCCTGTAGACACCAGACCTCCCTTCATCGCATCCTCTCACACTCTGGCTCACGATCCAACTCTTTATCCCACTCTCTCCTCCACTTTTCCCACTTTCTCTCTTTTTTCTCTCCCTCTCTCATCTTTCTCCTCTTTTTCTCATTTCCCCTTAGCATTCTTCATGGTTTCCCCTCCCTGCTTTATTTGCCATACTTCCCCGATTCCCCTATTCGCCACCATCCTTATCTCCCCCACCTCTTGATTTCGTCCATTTCTTCCGCAGTAGCAGAGAGTGTGTGGGTAGTGTGTATCCTTTGGCTCATATCCCCTCTAATGGCTTTAAATACTGTCACACATCACAGTCATTAGGAACACAAGTGATTCTTTATTTCATACACTCCGGAGAGTTAAGAAGCCATAACACCCACTCTCCTCCTCTTACTCTCCTTATCCATTTTTTTTGTCTTTCACCTCCTCCTTTATTTCTGTCTTACTCCCATTTTCCTTCATTACTGTCTTTTCCGATCCAATTTTCCTTTCGGCAGCCACTGGTATGCGTTTTTTGGTGCTAATCAAGAGAAAAAAGGCTCTTGTGTTTAATGCTTGTGTGGAATAGTGTAATTTCTGTTGCTTCTGTTCTGAATATTTGTGTATGAAGTTGTAGGGTATGCTTTGGTCTGAGTTGTGTTTTGTTGTCAGCTATTTTATGCATCTGCTCTTAATCTTTTGACAACTTGAGACGTTTCTGAGCCGGAAAGGGAAATTATAGACTTCCTGATGTTGAATTAAGAAACTTTTAATGCAGTGACTGTGTTTGTATTCAGTGTTTTTTGTATGGATCTGTATTAAAGCTTTCAATGAATGCTTTGTGGAGAACTTACCTTCCACTTTTACCTTACAAATAGGTGTTGCGTCTTGCTTTTACCCACCTAAAAGAAGGGAATGGTTGATGGAAGCATTAAAAGGGCAGCGGGGTTTCATTGTGTCCGAAACACTTCTGGCTTCGGAGTGGAAACCATTAGAGTCATTTGTGCATTACATTGGCCAAGTCAGAGTGCAGCTGTATTTTAGCAGAAAAGCAACAAGTGGAGCTTCTGCAGCCACATCCAGCTCAGCACAAACACAGCTACAGAGGTAAAGTGCCACTTTGTAATGGCATACTGCTGGAGCTACAGTTAATCTACTCTGACACCAACACAATCAGCAAATCGTTCCAGGTCCATTCATTTCCTGCTGGGATGAATGAAACAGGAAACTTGGCTGTCATGGCTACACTCCTCATGATTTGCATGCAAAAATAGCTCGACTTCAGATCAGATTTTATCTGCTTTTCGTCACTGTGTCTGAGAAATTAGGATCACCTTACGGTGACTGCAACAGCCAGTAAAATTAGGTAAAATATAATATTAGGGTGAACGAAGGGTCAAGTACTTTTTTAGTCGTAAATAGAGAAGTGCTGAGTTTTCAGCTAACAATATTATGTCTGTTATTATGCATGAGGGAACAGTGGAGAAGGCTCAGAGTGTAACAACAACTCAACATTCAGGCACCAAAAGCATCAATAACACCCAGAACTAAACCTGAACCCAGCAGCTCTCGAGTTCAAACCTTGACGATAAACTTTATCCATTTTTCCTTCAGTTTAGCTGTCTGTTCTATGTTGACTTAATGCACATATTTAATGAGTTTAAGGAGCAACATGCAAATGAATAACACCAGCTACAGAAAAATCTGAGCAGCCTGCAGCCGACACCTGAAAACAACAACACTGAGGAATGTTTTCTACTATATTTTATCTAATTAAAAGTTAGTGAGAGAAATGCTACTTTTAAAAATTCATTTTATCTGTCTTGGCTGTAAATTGACTGGGGACGATGTTGAGGTGAAGCGACTTCAGCATGATCAGCCTGTGTTGCACTGCAGAGCTGCAAGAAGCACTTGCTTATTAGCAAATGTTGACTTTATTGTGCTTTATCACAGTGGTACAGTCTCTAATTAATTATGTGGTTCCTTTTGATATTTCTGCTTGTGGATAGCTGGATTGTAATGTTTTTAGATTTATTTTTAGGCTTGATACTGTTAATTGTCAGGTCTTTTAAGATTGTACGTAGTAAATAAATGGTTAATTTTACCTTTCAGTTAACTGGTAGAATATTTTTTTGATTTGTGCTTTGGTAGTTGTTGAGCGCTATCTTTTGCCCATTTCAGACTTCTTTGCATTTTCATCCACATCATTTATACGTTGCAGGGAAACTTCACAGTATTTTAACATGGACAACAAAGTAACATCATAAATAATAGGGAACTGACATAGTCATCACCTTTTCTTTATCAAGACTTTTAATTATGTAACTAAATCTGAAACTCTGCCATGTAACTAATAAAATACGTGTAAAATAGGCACAATAGATAAGTTAGTTAAAAATAAGAACTAAACCCATGTATAAGCATGGCAGCTTGGGAACAATGCCCACACAGGAATATTTAACTTGAGAAAATTAACAGAACAACGATCTTAGATCTTAGATCACTGTTTTAACTGTTTTAACTGTTTTTAGCTGTCAATTTACGTCCTAGTGTTGATTATTTACTCCAGAGCAAATGCTGCCGTTTGTTCCTGTTACAAGCATTCAGATCATAGGTCCATTATATTAATCCTCTGTTCTCAATGTCTTTTGAATATACATAAATGGAGAACACTAATGAGATACATTTTGTTGCTTATAAAAAAGGGTCTGCAAAAAATAAACAGCAAGAATGTTGAAAATAGATTCATAAATCTTTTCATTTGTTTTTAATATGATTCTTTTTGTCTTCCATCCCTTCTGCGTTGCTCTCCTCAAATTAAAATTTTTCATTCAAAAGACATATCAGTTTTTGAAATAAAAGATGAGAGAGGAGATATCTCTAATACCTCCAAAGATTGTGAAATAAAAGGGCTTTTGTGAACAGAAGTTTTTAAACCAAAGATCATAAAATCACCTGCTTTTTGCCTAAAAAAAAGGTGACTTAAAGATATGTTGAAAATTAATACATTTTATTTATAAATTTAACATCAAATGTACTAAAATTGTGTCCAGCAGATTTGTTCCCATGCTAAGACAAATAACAGACGTGATTTTGAAGTCTGCAGCTTGCTGACTCTGACTGAATTATTGTGGATAATCACGATCTAATGTGTTATAGAACAAAGAGTGTTGTGTGAAAATATGGAAATTAGACAAAGATATGTGTGCTGCTGTTCATTGTGTGAAAAGTGCTGAAGCCTGAAATTTGCTAACAAATATCAGAGAGGTGTTATTTTCTTATGTAAAATCAGTTTAACACATTATGCAGAGGTGAGACAGAGATCAAGCTCCTGGCGCAGCAGAATTAAAACAACTTGTTAAAAAACTCATCATGTTCACTGTGATTACACCAGGATGAAAGCAGAAACTCTACAGAATGACTCAAACAAAGCAGGGAGAAGAAAAACCCAGAGAGGTGAGCGAGAGAACAGGTGGCTGGAAAGAGAAAATGATGAGTGAAAACCGTGCAGCATACTGTACATGATATGTATAAGAAGGGAGAAATGGGAAGACAAGAGTGGAGGAGGCAAACACATGTAATAACAAAACTCTCCCATCTGTGAAATAGTAAAACATATGCTGGTTTATCATTTTTCTCCCGCTTTTCTTTTGGTTTCCCTGTTCCAATAATGCTGCTTGAAGGCAAAAAGCTGTTGAGCAAAATGGTTTGATGTCTTTTAATTATATATGACTGACATGTTGATTGATTTATAGTTTAATGTTTTAGGGATTGATATTTAGTTTTTATCATATTAAAATAAGTAATAGCAATGGGTAAATAAGTCCAGATCTATGCTTCGGTATGAATGAGATTCTGATAGTAAAAATCTTAACTCGTACTTCAAAGACTTGGAACTTGACTTGGACTCCTGTGGTTCTGGCTGAACTAATTGATTTTGGATCTTTTAAGAAACAAATAAACTAGGGTGGCTATATTTTGATTATTTTTATTGGCTATTTTGATTAGCAAAAAAAGAGGACACTTGGGCGAGTCCTGAAATTCTTCAATCGTATTTGTTTTACTTAAAGAAAACTTTTGGCCTTAACATTTTAAAGTGTGCCTTCTCCCTGTGATTAGAAAGAATAGTTAAGTAACAAATTTCAGATGGACTTTTCCAAGTCAACAAGTAGAAAAATGAGGTTAAAATATCCTGAAATAAATATTTGACACAATTACTAGGAACGCACAATATTTCAGCGTCAACACTAGTTTTAAGGTATCAGTATCGGTTCAATAAGTAAAACCGGGTTAGTATTAATAGCCTCTTGTTGCTGTAAGTGTATGCATTTCAGGATGAGTAGAGTTGTATTTGTTCGGTTATTTGGATAGTGATAGTGATGCATTACAGGATTATCGAGTGTCAACACAGAAACACATATGCCAGCTATGTGCACGGAGCACTCCGCCAACCATTTGTTGCAGCCAGGATGGTATGAAGGACATTTATTTTCCAGTTTGTCTAAAAAGCTACACTTTGCTTTGTACGTAAGCAATACCAGCAAGACTGGAGGACACCATCAGGCAGCGACTTCCAGAGAATTTAAATATACCTATTGGTCCCCTGAAAGCAAAAAAACCCAGACATTTTCATCAATTAATGAAATCCTCTCGGATGACCTGAACGAAAAAGAAAACTTTACCTTTGGAGTAAATAAGCCGATTAAGTCACCTTAAACAAATGTAACTCTGGTATTCTGTCTCTGCTAAGCTAGCTGCAACATTACAAGAACACTTTCAGCTGAAAATATCAAATTTCCATTTTGTTCATTCATAAATCTCACCCTCTGACTTACGCACCCACCACACCGTGCAGCAGGTTTGACAGATTTCTCGATAAATTACCAGTCAGATAATTTTTAATTAATACTATAAAATTTCACCTTTAACTATTCTGACTAATAAACATAGAATGTTTTTTAATCCTCTGCTAAACTGTGGGATGGCATTACTGGTGAAATGCCTCTATTCATTTGTTTTTGGGAATCCAACTTGTATTTTTCAAGAGTCATTTATTATCTTTGAATGACAGCTCTGCTATCACTATGACATGCACATTATTTATTTTAATACTAATTCCTACATATGATCACAGAAAAGAGGTGTGATTGTTACAGTAATCCATCAGGATCCCTAATGGGCAGAAGTGAAAGAGAACGCAGGATTAGAGGGCTGCAATGGCTAATATACTCTGTAATGAGGGAGTTAACAGCCTAAGTGATGGCAGGATTATCCAGGTCTTAGCAGAAAACTTCACAAAGGCTACACATGACTGACAGATTGCGCAGAACTTGTGGAGAGTGAGGTGTGAGAATCCAACAGGGAAAAGAGAAAAGGAAAGAAGTAAGAGAAGGGCAATGGAGTGAGAAATTGGAGAAAGAATGAAAATTTTTCCGTCATTTAGCAAGGACATTTAAGATTTCAACAATTTGGCTCAGACATAGCTCAACAGTAACTGTAAGGGATTAAAACACTCAGGTTTCATGTTTCTGTAGGGCTTTACAGTTTATCAGAAACTTTTCTAACATCTGTACAAATAGGATTGAGATCAGTGCATTTTTTTATCATACATCTGCTGTTTTGTGGTGTTTTGCCTAGTGTACCTAGTGTTGACTGCTGCTGCTCGCTGAACAGGTATTTTACACACCTGGCTTGTAATGAATTGTATTTGAGATACTCTTGTCTTTCTGCCTTCTTAAGCTGGAGTGCAAAGTCTTTTTTGATATCAACAAGGCATTCATAGCCACTGTTTCCTAATGGGAATATATTTTTAAAACTTATAACCACACATTGGTGTCGTTTTAGATTTGTACCTAAATTTTAACAGGTGGTTACTATACTAACATTTACAATGCATCAATATCTCTAAAAATATTACCTATTTTTTCTTCATAGATAACAATTTTAAGAAAACAAAATCTCATTTCCACACCCTCACAAAGAAACCTGCTGCACCTCCTTCATTTCAGACTATTTCCTATAATTACTGGGTTATTGTCGTATCACAGATTGAACCAAATAGTACGATTAAAGGCTTGATCCATTTCCCTCCCTGTGGACCTTTGCTTTATGCACTTGCAGAGATAATACGATTATATAGATTGAATGCTTTGGTAAATTATCTCTCAAACAACCAAGTAATCCCTCCCCTAGTTCTCCCTCTTATCCCTGTGAGACTATCCATCAGACCAAGACGTAATTTACAGTCATGCAATGTTCAATTATCAGTAGAACAATGTCTCAGTACCTTTTCATTTTTTATTTATTTATTTTTTTTTGCAAGTTCATTCAAGCGAAAGGCAGAGCAACAGAGGTGTTACAGGAGAGAATTTATTGGTCTTTGTGGTGTATTGTGCTACTATCAGAGGAAATCACAAATAACATGTAATGAATTGTAGATGAAGCACAGTGGCTGCCTTGGTGACACAGCACTGTTTGTTTGGGGGTAATTTAAACTCATATCTATAGCCATGACATCTGTTTTGTTATAAGACTGATGTTTATTTTAGAAGCATACATATTTTAAATTATTGTCACTGCAGTACTGTTGGCCTCACTTCACTTAACCCTTGTGTTGTTTAGCATCATGCCAATTCTTTGTGCCAAATCACAGCTCAGATAAAAATGTGAAGCTGAACAATCAGGAAAAGTAAATTGTAATAATAAATAAAGCTGATCAAAACTTTTCAGGGTTTTTTTTGTTTTGTTTTGTTTTTGTCCTGGTTTGTGTGTTTAAGTTGACCCTTCCACAGGCTCTTCCAAATGCACATTTCTGTATTTTTGCTTGAACTAGTCCTAATGCATTTGTCTAAAAATGTAGTTCTCTTAGAGTGACAGAGAAACGTATTGACCAGAGAAGACCCCTCATGAATACTACAGGAGCTTGCAAATGAGCTAGTCGTCTAAATCAGGTGTGTTCAAGCAGAGAAAGATCAAGACATGCAGGACACACTGACCTAGAATTGTCCATTCCTTTTCCAGACTTTTCAGTTCTCAGATTTTTGAAAAGAGGGACAAAACAGGTGCTATTGATAGAGCACAAAATTTGAATAAAATATACACGAAATGTTCATGTTAATGGCACGAATTGGGTTCCGTGATATGGCCATATACCTTCTACACACAAAACTGCATGCCTCTAGCATAAACAGTCTTAAAATATAATCTGTTTTAAATTTCTTGGAAAACTACTGTTTACAGAGTACGACTGCGGAACCATAAATTCTCCCTTTTAGAATTTGTTTGCAAAGGCAGGAATGCCTCTTTGATCATAGAAGACAGTCAGATATCTGAAGAGTACTAAACAAGTAAAATAGTATAATTGCAGCACAACAATAATAAAACAAAAACATTGCAACACCCAGACAAAGAGTAAATAAAAGGAAGAGATTTGGCAAATTACAAATTCTTGAGCAAAGGAAAAAAGGTAGATGTTTGACAAATTAAATCTAGGACATCTTGGCTTCTAGGTCCAGTAAGTCAAAGGAGCTGCTAAATTGATTTTTGTTTTATACTGGCCTATTTAGCTTGGATGGTCATAAAGTGCAATTAAATGCACTTTATTACCATACTATTTTCATGGTATAGCCGGTATCTGCCATGTCCAGGAAGAATACCACAAAATAACACTAAATAATTTGACAAATAAAAAACCCACTCAAGGCCCACTGAGAGGGCTTGAACTTCTGTTTTAATACTCGGATCCTGCCAACACAAGCACCTGCTGTTTCCTATAATCAGTACTCATCTAAGGAGCGTTCCCTTCAACAGGCCCTTATACTCAGTGGACCAATTAGATGCCTCCACTTCATGGTTTTCCCCCAACTCCTCTGAAGTCCATACTAATGACAGATGGCCAAATGCAGAGAACAAGAAAACGCACTGAAAAAAGGAAAAAACAACAACATTGGTTTACAGCAAGCAAGTGGACTGAGATGCAAAAAAAAAAGTATCAAGTAACCTGAAAACGGAGGGTTGTAAATCAAACAGTGTTTTTGTTCATTTCGAAGAAAAACTCATATCAGCTAAGACAACAAAACATTGTGTGCTCCTTGTAAAAATATAGCATCGTTTACTGACCTGAAATCAGTTTTGAACAAAATACTTTTGAATTTATTCTGATGCTGAATAAAAACTATCGTCATCAACTATTTTCCATAAAGACATAAAAACTCAATGAACCATTTTAACAAATACATTGAGAAAATGTATCAAAACCAGGCTGAAGAATAATAGAGAGCATAATAGACTGTATTTGATTAAAAATATATTTCTGGTTTATTCTGATTTATATTAATGCTGAACAGCTTAAAAAGAAAAAATATGTTTTTGAAAGAAATTAATCAAATTTATAGTATTTCCTTATTACAATATTACATTACAAAATCTTCAATAGAAACAAATATCAAGTTTAGAAATTGAAAAATGTATTTAGAATTTTCAAATTGTTTCAAGATTGTCATATAAGCACAGCTCCTGTGCTGAAAAGGTTTTGTTCAGCTAGAATGGCACAGTGGTCAATCCCAATAGAAGAGTGAACATGATTAGTCATGGTATTTATAAAATAGCCTTTCCAAGACACTTGTTAAAAATGCAAGAAAACTACTTGAAATGCCCAGTTCATTTGATGCAGTGACATTTAACAACCGAAATTATCAACAATAGCTAATTCTGACAAATGATAAAGTCAGAAATGAGTTGGTATATTATTAGCACCTTCCATAACACCTGAAGAAAACAGGCAAAGCCTCATTGCCAAAACTATAATTGGTGTCCATGTATGTAACGATTGCATTATTAATAAAAGTGTAGCGATACATCCAGCTCATAAGAAGGAGACAATACACAACATTGAGCATTTTTGTTTTCTTAAAAAGAAAATGTCACATATTTGTTGCTTTTAACTTGCATTACTGCAGTGAAAACATCACCCCATATGATTTTTGTAAGTTTCTATCGGGCAGTAAAGTAGTATATAATAGGCTTTGTAGTGTTCCTGATTAAAAGCAACACTGAAGCCATGCATTTTATCAATACTATGTTGCTGTAACTGGACTACCAGGGATGGTATAGAAATGTCAATGTTTAAATATCCACTGTTATTGTGGTACAGTAAAATAGATGGAGCAACATTAGCATTTTAGCAGGATGTATTAAAAACCAGCATAAACAGCTCCTGAGGAGCTTCAGGAGGATATTAACATTGCTGTGCATCTTCCCAAGCAGTTTACAGGGTTATAAATCATGCCAAACAGCTTTTAATGGATAAAGGAAAATGGCACATTATCACTGGGCTAGTGTTGAGTTAAGCAGTCCCTTAGGAAACATAGACTTGTCTGTAGGAACTACAGATGTCTCTTCAGCAGTATGCCTGCATATCATACAGTGGGCTACATCAGCTGCCTTGCCAAAGCTGTTGCAGCAAATTCCTGTTAGCTTAAGCAACACAAAACTTTGTACTTTAAGATATTATTCTATACTCAATTCAGCAAAGAGTAAAAAAATGCAGCCAAAATCCTGAGAAGTCATTTAAAGGTTTTACAAAACGCATCCTGAAATACTTTTGATGTAAATTTTAGACTACATTGACGTCTGTCCCTGGATTTGTCAAGAGCTTCCTGTTCTTGTTTTTTCCTGATTAGTTGACTTGTCAACAATAAGTTTCTTTATTGAAATGGATTAAAATATGTGTTGAACATAAAATAATTTAGTCACATTTCACCAGTTTTGAAAAAGCAGTTTGATTCATTCATCAGTTGTCATTATTCATTCACTTGTGTAAAATTATGTTAGATAGACGTCTTCCATGTTAGATGAATAGTCTTACCTTATTGTGCGTGTTATGTATTCAATACAATTTTGCTTAATCGTTGTAATTAAACATAAGGTTTTAATTATGTAACCAGAGTATATCCAGTGGAAATCTGAGCATTTGTCCAAAGTTTTATCAACAAAAATCTGACGTAGCAGGAAAAAGAAAGCCAAAGAAAAATGTTCCCTTTCTTGTGTTATTGACCTCTTCTGCACAGCCTTTGTGAAAATGAATAAGTTTTTAGCCAAAGCTTTCAGGTTCTAGTGTGTAATGACGACATAGCTCTTCTCTAATGGAGCCTCATCCTTGACATACTGTATAGTGCCTGATTTACAAATCAATTCATTGATCAGCTACTTGATTGATGCCTATCTGACCCTCTGGCTTTCTGTATCGAGCCTTTTTGAAACCTGTGCAGTCCTCTATCATGGCCTGTGCCTTTCCCTTTTCCATTCTGCTCTAGTTTGATTCTCCCTTGTTTAAAACACTTATGTGAGGTTTTCCTTTTTTTTTTCTTGTCCAAAAATTAAGTGCTCACTTCCTGAAGCAGCTACATACAAAATATATCTTGATCATGCTTGTGTATTCCTTTACCTTTTTTTAACTAAGAGGATGTACAATTACTAAATAGGCTCTAAATAAAAAACCTTGGAGATTTTAAAAGGTCACACCGAGAAAGGATAGTCCAAGGGACACTTGTAAATCTGATCTTTGATGGGTTATCTGAAACACGCAGCGCCTCCCACAACCACCTTCAACCATCCATCGTCGCAGCCTTGACATGAATAGGGGTGTAAACTGAAAGTGGCTTTGTGACACGGGAATGGAGTCAGACAGTACTTTAACAGATATGGCGGTAAAAAATAATAAAAATACCTGAACGGATGAGGGAACTATTGAACTGACACCCAGCATGTTTGAAGGAGAGAAGGGAAAGAAACAGCAACGATTACAGTTTTGCAGTGTTAAAGGAATAAAGGAAAGGATTAAAGTTACAGGAGACGGTGGTCAGAGATGAAAAGTAGGGGAAGAAATGAAATCTAGTTAAGTTAGAAAGACTGAGGGAAAGAGAAGTTGGTAGGAAACCTGAGCATTTACGTCTATTTACCATAAATCGTAAATTGATTGCTGAGACTCTGTCAACATGCAAGCTCTCTGACTGACAGCTTAATGATTGGCACTTAGAGGGGAGGAACGGAGATGAGTGGGGTGCAGAGACGGATGGATTGATGGAAAGGAGGAGGACTTAATGAGCGGAGGAGCAGGGTGGAGATTCTTAAGGATGAAGACGCTTCAGGATGAGTGATTAAATGGAAACGTCAGGGCACATATGGATCTGGGGATAAATGAATAGCCTGAATGAGTGAGCACAGGAAAAGTCAGAAGTTGTAAGAAGTTTTTGAACCATGTAGTAAAAATGTTTGTCTTCATGGAAACTTGAATGGGATCATTGAATTGGAATCCATGATACTTCCTGCAGAATGTAGCAAACCAACTTTCTCATTTTTAAGTTTTTATATTAAATTTAGTTCTGTTTACATACTGGATATGGCAATAGCAATACTTTTGTACATTTTGCTACACATCCAATGTCTCTATATTATTATCTACTGCAACTTAATTCTTAAATAGAGACTTAGTCTGTCTTATTTAATATCAATAACATTTCTGTAAAGGCCTCAGATCTGTTAGAGAACATTATTAAAAAATCAGCATCATGTAACTTTAATGAGTGTTTTTCTGTTTGGCTTCTATTTAGCTCTCCTCATGTTATGTAATCTTTTGGCGAGATATAATTATTTAATTGCCACAGTGATCTATTGTGCTGTAGCAAAAAAAAAAAGGTGTACAGAAGGAAAACCAGCTGACAGAGGCTGAACGATTAGTTACCAATGCTTCCAAAAAATGGCAGATAATCAGATTGCTGTTAAAAACAGCCTCCTTTTGAAATGTGAGAAACACTCAACATAAAAGAAGGCGTATTAAGTAAAATGGACTTTCTGAGCTTTATGTCATGTTGTTACTTCCTCATTAAAAACATACCTTGAGTGTTGCTTTTACTATTTCACTCTACCATGGCAGCCATCCATAAAAGATTCCTCATATTTACCCCAAGCTCCTCTCTGGAGCTGTTTCCAGCCCAGCGTTCGCCCCACACAGCACTCCTACTCAGCTCCTCTAGACTAGCAGCAGCAAACAACTGGTGGAAATTTCACATTTACCAAGCTCATTATAGAAAGTATTTCTCAGTTCAACGCAAGTAAGAACTGAGCAGCACATAAAATAGATGTAAAGTTTAATTACCAAAAAGCCAATACAACAAACTTTTCCCTTTTTTTACCCATTCATTTTGATATTTGCCTTCTAAATGTGCATGAATCCTCCAATCATACACACAGACACATTATGCTTACACAACAAGTACACTCTTCCTTTGCCATGGACAGATGAATTAGTGTGGCAGCGCAGTCCTAAGTATCTCTTTAATTTTCCTTTTTCAAAATTGCACCAAATCTTCAGTGGAAAAGGGGACATACCCACACATGAGGCCCGGATGAAAGGGTGAAACTTTCTATCCCTGAGAGACCACCAGGGAAAACTCAGCTAAATCAATTCATGTAATGAATGGCCAAACAGACTGCTGCTCTGTGTGTGTGTGCGTGGGCATGTGTGTGTGTTTATGGCCTTAGAGAAGCACACTTTCATAAATATTGAAGAGTTATCTTAATGCTTTCATTATGGTCCTGACTCACAATGGCCAAGCTTTGTCCTTTTGACTTTTTGTTAGAGGAAACTGGCCCACTCTCAATCTCATCTGCTTATATTATGCTTGGTAGCCAGCTATACCTACTGCCCAGAATTAATGATACCAAGGGAGAGGACAGTGCATGGGCGTGTGAGCGAGTGTGTGCATATGTGTGTGTTTAGGTAAGATAGTAGGAAATGGGGAAAGGAAGGAGGAAGAGAGAGAGAGCAGCAGAGAGAGAGAGAGAGAGAGAGGCGGACGGGTGTTGTGGTTGACTGGATGAGACATGCACACCAAAAACTATCTATGAATATATGTAAATATGATGGATGTGTTTGGTCTAATTTTTCCAGCTGCCTCAGCTAACCCCATGTGAGGCACATCCTGATGAGAACTGTGAAAAACTCACTGTGATATTCGTCTTCCATCATAAGATCGGTCCCCGCTGCTCAGTTATTGCAGCAACTTTAAAAATGAAGCAAGGAAATTTCCAGTTTTTCGCTGCACGCTGGCTGAACTTCTGCTTCAAGCCCCAGAAGGAATAAGTAGGGGAAGAAACAAATCAGCTTTACGTCTCTGTGGAGCGTCAGGAAGTTCCGTGATGTGATTTGATAACTACTTGAGTTAAACTAATAGCCCACAACAGTTTTTGATTTAAAGTATCATTTTACATGCTCTGTGGCTCTGTTCATCATGCAAGTCTAAAGAAATTGTCCTGGATGGTGTGATAATAAAGTGAAATTTCACAACTCATTTTTTTGTAATTTCTGGTTATTTTTGCAAGCAGCTAGAAAAAAAAAACATACTTTTTCAACGCAGATTTTGTGTGACTGTGGTTTGAATGTAATTGAATATTTTAGCGAATAATATAAGAATGTGGCACATTTTAGCACTAAGGCAGTTCAAAGTGTTTTACACCATAAAAATATTCAATAAACAATTAAGAAACAAGCAATAAACATTAACATTTTGTCAAATGTCATCAAAATCATCAATAAACATCAAATATGTTGCTCAAAGTTCCATCTACTAATCAAAGGCACCACTGAACAAGTGTGTTTTTAATCTAGATTTAAAGGCACTAAGAGTTTCAGCATTTTTATCTGAAAGTTTGTTCCAGATTTGGGTTTCATTCTCAGGCTTGGACCTTTTGCTGTGTCCTCCCCTTCTCTTTCCTCTCTGTTTTCTGTCTATTAACTGTTCAACAAAGACCAATAGACCCTAAAATAAATCCTGGCAGACAGATGCTCATACTTAACACTGAATATAAATTTAAATGTTTCTATTTAAATCAGGATCAACTGGATTGTCCAACTTTGTCCCACAATAAATTTGTTTGAGTGCACAAACAGTAAATTTGATTTAATTTTCACATGGTCATAAGGTAAAGTCATGATATATAATAACTTTACAAGGGAAATGAAAACTAAAAAGAGTAGTATTTATAGTACATGTATGCGTATGCACACCTAATATTTAATTTTTCAAAGAGACAGGTTAAAATTATGCAAAATGCATGTTTTATGAAAGAAGACAGAAGAGAAAGTGCCTCACAGCTGGTTTTTGCTAATAGTACATGGCACCAACCTGAAGATACAGTGAATGTCTAAACAGAAAGTGTGCAGGATGTGCCGGCTCTGCAGAGATATTTCTGATCCTAGACCTGTACGAGTCCTGGATGGAGGGAAGGTCAGCGCTGATGATCCTCTCTGCAGACCTAATTGTTCTTTGCAATCTGTTGCTGTTCTGTTTTGTGGATGAGCCAAGCCACATACTGATGAATGGACACAAGACAGATTGAGTAATGAAAGTATTAGAGATGACTAGCAGCTCTAGAAGTTGAACTTCATGAGTTTCTTCTTTGCCTTCTTCAGAACAGTGTCTGTGTGAAGACAATTTAAGTTCCTGAAAAAGATGAATTTTAAGAACTGGAAGTGATCCACTTGCTTGTTGTGGATAATAAGGGGAGTTAGTGTTCCCTGAAAGTCCAAAAACAGTCCTGAGCAGCGCAGTTTTGCACATTTCAGCAAAAAGGCAATTCAAGATACTTTACATGATGAAAACATAAAATAACAACAAGAAACAATACATTTGCTCACAAAAGGTTTTCTCCTTCTGAAACTTTTAAATGATTGGATAATGTTTGGTGCAAGGGCATTTTCTCTGAGTAGACATGCCTGAAATGTATAAAAAGATTTGCTGATAATTTTTCTACAGCTTTTTCTTCAATGTGCCATTAGTATATAAGCTGTGCTTGAAACAGATGATTTTTCCTTGGTAACCAGAGGAATAGTACTAGTGAAACTCTCTTTCTGTTTTTCATGCTTGAAGAAGTTCTTAATTTTATATTAAGATATGGTCTTATTATGGTCTTATTATAATATTATGGTCTTATTATTATCTTATTATAAGATATGGTCTTATAATTGTGTATTTGTATGAACAGCATATTTCATGAGAAGCTGAGACTTCTCTAGCAGCTTCATTGACATCCTCTGATATGTCATGTTCTTTCATGTATCATAAATAATCATGTGTCTCTTCACTGGACTATTTGCAGTCCGGCAATGGTAAAACTTTACTTCCAGGTATATTTTTCCAGTGTCATTTAGAATGTTTTTTGAACTTATGAAACTTGTCCTACTTAATATTTTGGACATATCTGGATCAAATTTATAAGCTGATAACCGTTTTGCCTCTAAGCGTTCGAGGTCACTCCTTGTCACTTCTCCTCCAGGCAACGATTGACATTTTTTTTTTTTTTTTTTTTTTGCTGGAAAAAAGGTAAAATTGTCATGTGTATCACGTCCAATAAAAAAATGTAGTTCTGCAGTTTAAAAAGCTCAGGTATCAAGGCTGCACTTTCTTTCTTGTTTCACACAGGCACATTGCAATCAAATGGGAAAACAAATGGAACATTGCTATCCACTTGGTGAGCTCCAGTTCCAGTTGTCTAATATTTTCCCAATAAACTGACCCAAGCAGGAGTGTGTGTGACAGAAGGAGAGAGACAGAGAAAAACAGCTACATGATGAGAAAAAAGTCCAGGTTGGTTTCTGTTTTTTTTTTTTTGCAGCCCTGTAGAACTAGCAATCAGCTTGCATCGATTTCCCAGAATCCCTTGTGGTTTGGCTCAACCCAAATTAATGGCAGATTACAAAGGGTTTGCCTCTGTTTCTGCTTTTTGTTGCCCTCATGTTGGAAATTTTTCATTTCTAACCTCCACATCTCTTGGTGGCTTTTACACTTTTGACAGTAATAACTTTTAGAAAACTAAAGATGTGTGGCTAATAAATGCAACTTTCTCTCTGCTTATTTACATTTAGATGGCATGCATTGTCATATAAAAAATATTTACATTTCCTTTTGTTCAGTTTTGTAGATCACAAAGAATGAAAGAAAAATGTAAGCACAAGGCAGTAGAGAAGACAGAAGTTGCCAAAGAGTATGATTTTATATTTTCAATGTTGCTTTATTACATAGCAATAGTAAAGTCTCTGATGGCAGTTTGAGTATCTAAAGTAAACATTTATATTTTTTTATTCCTATGGTGAGGTAAGGAGAGATATGATGTGAGAGCGGTACATTAGAGACCTAACTAACCAGCACCTTAAGGAGGGATTTAATAGCTTTCTGAGTTTGACTTCAATTGAATGTATTTGAAAATTACTCCTGTGATAAAAGTAGCTTTGTAAACACTAAAGTTCTGTAAACCTCTCACCATTCAGAGAGGTTTAATATTTTCTACTCCCATTCTGACCAGCATTTTTACTTCGATCCGCACTGTCATTCACTGTCTACTGTACATTTAGAAAAGATGCAGAGATTGTGCAAGTCTCAATATTTTCTCAGGATTATTTCGCTACACTACATTAAGTTAGCTGTTAAAAGTTTTTTTTTTTCCAAAGAGACCATTTGTCATGCCACTTAAGCTGATATATTTTGCTTTGTGACGCCACTTCAAGCTAATAACCATGTGGTGGGCAGAAAAGAAGTTAAAATACTGATATGGAGTCAAATACATTTGCTAATTCGGTTCAGATAGGAGAAAAAAACTGTCACAGACCAAGAAAATTATCATGTTTAAACAGGCAGGAAGGTCAGATAGGGAGACCAGTTACTGATTTAATGCAGGTGGTGGAAATGATCAGTTGTTTAGTAATTTATAAAATTAAGAAAACCAGGAAGGTTTGATTCATATGCATTGATTATGTGCAAATATCTATGTAGTATAAGGTTGTTTTATGTATTTGTTATTCTGTAGTGTGATTTTTTATTTGTGTATTTTTATTCAGACTTCAGTCTGGCAATGAGACAGAACAATAGACACTTGATTATAACCTCATATATTTGCATTTCTAGGTTTATTAAAACGTGTTGTCGGATTTAAAAAAAAATAATCCTGAATTTACTTTAATTTATTTAGTAGATCATTTTGTCAAGTCATTGATCTGTTCTGTGTCTACCATATATGGTCGGACCTTCCTGTTTTGGTCGGTGTGAATTAAAAGTCTTTTTTGTTTCAGACTTTCATGATGCATAACAGAATTTTTTTTAGGTTGTTTTGGTTCTAAGTATGATGACTGTTGACAGTCATGGACGTCTGTTTATATTACAAATGCTGCCTTGTTAAAGTGTTTTGTGGCCGAGTAACAAGGTATTTTTTAGTGAGCCCCCCGCCTCTCCAAAATAAAAAAAAAAACACTTCCTTTCCGGATTGGGTTATGAATCCACATGACAGCACAGAGACAGAGCAAGGCCGGTGAACACACACCCACACTCGCACTGACACAAACACGCTCTTTCACCCTTCCTCCCCCCTGCTTGTGTTTTATACACACGCCATGTAGAAACCAGCAGTATTTTCTGCTGACAGTGCAATCTCTAACAAGTACAACAATAACAGCAGTACTGCTGGCTTTTCAGCAGCACTGGTGGAGAAGTGGGTTTGTGCACCCCTGTGTGTTTGTGTGTCTTCTACAAGCTGGAAGAAAAATGGGCAAACAGAGACAATGGCAGGGAGTACAATTTACATTGTGCTGCCCTGCAAGGGTCCCCAGAGGGTTGCAATGGCAGCAACTGAGACATCCTGAGTGTGTGTAGGTGTGTGTTTAGATAAAGGGTTGGAGAGCAGCAGCAACAGCATGCGTGTTTTTTGGTGTGTATGAGGGCCACGCACTAAACAAAAAGATGTGTGTGTTTATGGGACAGGCGATGTGAGTGTGACATCAGGGCAAACAGCTTCTGCCCATCATTAGAGACTTATTGTCGGTGAGCAAGTCTCAGAACATTATTGGGCAGACAGCTTGTGTCACATTGGAGAAACTGTTGCAATGGCTGCTTTTTTAGTGAACTCTTGACCTTACATTTGGAGCCACTGCAGATTTCTCTCACAGGGCGACCTGTACCTGCCTGGTACAGATGCCACCATGGGGAGAAGTCCTCATTTTTTTTCCTGCTGCTTCATGTTGGCTATGTTACCAAGTGGATACACATACAAAACCTTCAGCAAGATTTTGACAACTTAAAGAATGCATTATGCTGAGGTCCAAATAAAGCCATAACTACATACTCTGTCTGTACCATGCAGAAAATCTGTTACACTTTGTAACTTTAAATAAATAACATGTACCTGAAAAAGTTTTCATTTTGCATGACCTTCTTTATAAGTGGAGTTAAACATCTTGAGGCAATATTTAGCCAATAGCCAATTATTGGCTTTTCACTTAGCACTTCAGATAGCATAACTCGCCTGTTGAGGGTAATTTACAGTAATATTTTTCAACTGGACACAACATTCTGCATGAGCTGATTATGTGATTAGCAAAGCAATTAGTTACATTGGATTAGGGTAACCAGAGGTTGTGCAATGATGCATGCAACATTTTCAATATTTCTACTTGTTAAAAATTATACATTACAATTTTTTCACAAGTTTTTGTTGGAGTTTGTATATTTTCCTTTTTTCATGCATGGGTTCTCTGTGACTGCTCTGTTTTCCTTCAGCAGTCCAGGATCATACTGGAGAAGGAGAGAAACTGGGGGGAGGCTGGTTGCAGTTCAGTACACCATCAGGATTATTGTTGTTCTTTGATAAGAAAAAAATGTTTTAGATACTTCCTCCTAAGTCCGAAAAGACTGAGCTTAGCTAAGAATTTATGCATGCATGCTAAAGTCCTGTGTGTCTCTGTGTTGCCAATCCTGATTCTTCCTTGGTACTGGATTTTTTGCTGCTGGTGATAATTGGACATAAGTCTAAGCTCTCCCTATTTCAAACAGTTGGAAAGGTTCCCCTTTTTCATGTTAATAATGCTTTGTGTGGACTCGGTCTTTAAATCTTGTCCACTTTGCATTCCTGAAACGGAAACTGGATGTAAAATGGCCTCCGAAATGTTTGGAATTACAAGTCAGAGCCATTGTGAATTGAAAGGATGGATTCATTTGTCAAAAGAACTGTCATGATGTCCCCTAAAAGTCCTTCAGTTCCTCAGTACTTCTGTGTGTATCTGTCTGAAAGCAGAGTTGTGAATGTGTTTACATGTGCAAGACACTAACAACTGACCAAATACACTTTAATAATTCAACCTTTAACATGAGTAATTACATGGGGGCAAAAAATACAATCTTAGGATGATTTTTGTTTGTATGTTTTTAGTAAATCACTATAATGATGGCCGTTTAGTGGCATCGTTATCAGTATAAAATGCATAAGAGCTCCTGTTTTCTGTTTGGAGGGATTCAAAAGCAGAGGAGAAGCAGCCAGGTATTTTTCCATATGTTATTTATTGCTGACAAAAAAAAAAACTAAAAGAGGGAGATGACTGGAAGAGGAACCAGAAACAACAGTAAACAGCAGGAGAATCCAGCAAAGAATTATAGAAAATGATGTAAATACTGAGGAGTAGTGATGATGATACAATATAATTCTTGAAAGTTGTGAGGAGAGCAAAATGGACAAAAGGCAGAGGAAAAAAATAATAAACAAAATGAACACAGGAATCTACAGGAACTAATGCACCAAAAACAGAAAAGAGCACAAACCAAAAATCAAACACAATAAAAGAAGATGACAAAGAAGCAGGAAAAAAAGGAAGTAGAATGACCAAAGAGGTTGAAGGTTGAAGACATATTCCAAAATAAAACGAGAACTAACATCGATAACTGAAGCGCATTATCAAAACCAGTATGTAAAATGTCATGTAAACGTGGGTTATGGTGAGATGATGAAAAAAATATTCAAAACTCACTGGCATTACGTCTCCATAGCAACCATTAGATATTATCTATATCCCAAATGACTGTTTGGAAAAAAGTATTTTCTTCCGAGCGTTCACAAATCTACATGAGTGGAGATTACTCTATTGGGACAATATCTGAAGAATTGACTTTGGTTGGTTCAGAAACATTCCAGGAACACAATAACTCTCACATTACGATTGGCAACAAGAGAACAAGTCGGCCCGTTTTGGCTTCACATGAATAGTTGGACTCACAAAGAAAACGTGTCGCGAGCAGAACGTCTAACTCATGATTACAGAAACTTTTCTTTTCGTTTGAATAACATGCCTCTATTTGTTTGGCAAAAAACTTGTTTAATAAGGACATAAAGAACACATGTATAGTGTAGTGATTAAAAATAAGTGCTAAATTTAGAAAAACCTGCCTCTGCATGTCTTTTAAAATCAGGATCAATATTATGCAAACATGTTTTTTTTGTTGTTGTTTTTTTTTTTTTTAAATGTGCCTTGTAAAATTTCCGAGTGGCTGGTAAGAAGAAAATTTTAATTTCCACCTCTATGTGTGATGTGAGGGCAGCGGGTCAATAGTCATTAAGGACTGATGGATGAGCTGTCTGTGGCGCTGGAACAAAGCAGGATGTCTTCTGCAGCTCTGGAACTTTCTACCGGGTCAGGCTAAGGTTGAAGAGCTGCACATCGCAGGCCTGCAGGACTCTGGGGCCGGCGCCATCTGGACCGGCAGCCCTGTTCCAGTTCAGTCTCTTCATATCCACCTGACTTCTAGAAACAGACAGAGTGTGAGATGAAGGCCTCACCTTCGTCTCTTGATGCGGTTAAGGACAGCGATAGAGCAGTAACCAGATCCATGACTGGGGAGGAGGATAAAACGTTTGAGATGTGACAGAAAGCCAGCGGGTCGAGAGAGGATGGGAGGTCTGCTTGGCTGGAGGAGGAGGCTGAGCTTGTTCCTGAGCTGCACCTATTGAAGAATGTGTTCAGTTCATTGGCTTTATCCAGACGTTTATCGATCTGATCCTCCTTCTGCTTGAAGCGTATGATCCGCTTAATCCCAGACCACACGTCTGTAATTTTCTTCTGCCGGACCGTTCTCAGTACTCAAATTGATGCTTAAAGTTTTTTATTTTGTCAATATGAGTTGATACAACTTCCATAAAATGTTATTTTAAGGCTTTTTCCACATCTTTACCTTTTTCAAACCTTTCCTACACATTTATACAACTCTGGAAAAATTTTAATCATCACTTTCTCTGATTTTACTTTTTATAAGCTTATGTTTGAGTAAAATGAACATTGTTTTTTTTGTTGTTTTAAAAATTCTCTAAAATCCCAAGCAAAAATGCGATATTTGAAAAAAAAAGGGAAATGTTAAAAATAAAGGAAATGATGCAATAATGCAAAGAAAACAAGTTTATATTCATTTAGGAACAGAAAATACTTTCTTTTAATTCAGGAAGAGTTCAGAGATCAATATTTGGTGGAATAACCAGGAGGTAAAAATAGATATATATTGATATCTGCCATAGATAAAATCAGGTAAAAAAAACCGAGTTATTTCTTTTATCTCAAAATAAAAAACACAATTAAATAATTTAAAAATGTATATTTTTTGTTATTCAGCTGATCTTATTAATTACAAATAACAGGGTTCCATAACTAGAATAGCCTCTTATAACAAATTACAAGATCGAATGACGCTGTCGTTAAAATTTAAAAAATTATCTCTCAAAGCTTGAAGTTACTTATCAATAATCATCTGATATTTACAGGTTGGTGAAAACGACCAGATCTTCACATTTGCTTTGATGTTCCTAAACCTACATAGCAATTTTTCTAGAGGATCATGAACACTGTTTTAGCTTTTATGCTTTTACTTGTTTTGGCAGTAATTCGAGGGACTGTTTAGTGGAAAACGCCTGTTCTCTGCATGAACTTTACCTGCATGTAGATCAGCCGAATAAATTAACAAGGAGACATCAAAAGCAGGAAAGCAAAGGGAGGCCCACAGAGAAGATCGTGGAATAAAGAAGGTGAATGGAATAGCATGCTGAGAGTCTGATGTGGGAACAAACGAGAAGAAGTTGGAGTTGATTGGCATATCTGAGCAGCGTCAGACAAAAAAAATAGTCAGGTAACTGGTTAGTGCAGCCAAACTTACTGAAGCAGATTTATTTCACCACAGCTAAGTAAAAAACGTTATTTTAGACAGCAGTTTAAGTGTTACAATAATGATTTTAATAAGTTTAGTGATTCTTAGAAATGTATAAACCTGAAGGACATTTTGTATTTGCTCTGAGAAAAATTAGACTATAATGAATAATAATTTTCCACAGATAATTGTACATCTACGAAGTACAAGTTAGCTGAAAAGAAGACAAATATGTTAGAAGGAAATAAATTAGTACATAAACCCTTTTGAATAATTGTATACACCCTGAGTGAAACACTTTGTTGAGACATCTTTAAACTCAATCTCAGTACACTCTTTCATAGTAGAAGTCTATAAGCATTCAACATTTTGATTTGGTAATATTTAATTTGAGTTTTTAAACTTTTCCAAGTGAGTTCAGAGGATAATTTGTCAACAAGTTTTTTGATGTGACTCAACAGAATTTTTTTTTTTTTTTGTCAGATTTTCTTCCAGACTCAACACTTAAAGTTTGGCATTCCTAAACTTTCATTTCTGTTGATCTCCTAAATCTTTTAATATGTTATTGTCCATGTTTCACTTCGCACCATTGCTGTATTTAAAATTACAGCTAAACATTCAATCACTCACTCTGTGCACCTTTTACATGGATTTCTCCTAAATGTAGCTGTTTTCTCTAAGTCCAACACATTTTAAAAGGATGAAAATCATAATTTATTGCCATATTTTTCAGTCTCCCACTAAACAAGAAGGAGAATCCTACTGGGGTTTTAAGACAAATTAAAAATATACATACAAACATAAACTAATGGTAGCTGCTACATTCAGATATTAAAGTTATTTTTCAAAATTCCCGATGAAAAGTTTTGCCCTCCTTCTCGCTGGGAATGTTAAATCGTCTGTTTTTACATTGTTTTCTGTCATTTTCTTCTCGCCTTCAGACGTTTACAACTCTGTTCCTTTTATTGATTTGTTTCTCTCATTTTTTTTTTGCCTCTGTTATTTTTCATCTGTTCAGGCCTTTTTTGTACTTTTTTTTTCAGCAGTAAACTACAATAGAAGAAGCAGAAAAATCCCACCTAGGCTACTAAGTTATTTTTCCCTCCCTCGTTTTTTGTTTCCCTCGCAGTCGTCCGTCTTCCCAAACAATATTACCAAAGCAATTCCACACCAGTCAATAGTTTCCAGGATTGGCTCTCATCTACCTTGTCCCATAGGAGCTGCCATATCATCAATACAGATTTATACTGTAGCCTGCTAGCTAATATACACAAATGCCAATAGCCTAGCTCTCTCTAGCTGGTGGAAATACAAGGAGCAATCTGGGCCAATTTTATGAACACTACTAAAAGCCTTGCAGTAGAAAGAAAACAAGTCAGAGAGGCATTTATGGGAAAATAGGGGAGAAGGGGGGAAAATTAAGCTTCAGCTGGGCTGAAATGGCAAGTAAATGCTCAATCTCCTGTTGAAAGGAAGTCCTCACTTCAAGAACACAACAATGTTCAAAACATTTGAATAAATAAGGAAATGTGTTCTTTACAAATACAAGGCCAACATTTATTTAATCCACTAAACTACTAGCAATGTGTCCTTAAAGCTGCAGGATCTCAGCTTTGACCCAAATGCTGGGCTAGAATTGAGCTAAACGTCAGTCTGTCCAGGTAAAGAAGATTATTTATAATTTAATTTTTATTTTTTTTTACAATTGTGCTTCAAGAATTGTATTATACTTTTAAGACTTTTAATTTCAGAATTAATTTTGAAAATGTATTGACAGTTGGACTGACAGGAGAAAAAAATTTATTATATGATATATTGAGCATAAAGTTGTCAAAATTCAGTCAAGTTGTGAAAACTCACTCTGAAAGACTGAATTGCATCTGGTTTGAGTCACGCTGCACAAAAGCTCTACAAAGAAATTGTTATTCTGATCCTTATTATATTAACAATAAGTGAATAAATATTAGATCTTTTTAAAAATGCATGCGTAATTAGAAGACATTAGCAGGTTCAATATTTAAAACAGGGCCAGTGTCTCAAACTACAATAAAGAATTAATAAAAAGTTGCTTTTAATTTTTTAACCAGGATTCACTTTGAGGCGTCACAAGACAGAAGGATTTTGGAGTAGCCTGTAATGAATGAGCAGTGACCGTTTAGAGCCGTTCCGTGTTTGATAGTTTGACCATAAAGGACGGCTTATGACAGAAGTGGGAGTGTGTAATTATAAACTAATCACCACCTAATGATTCTCCCTGCTTGTTATTTTTACAATCATGTCTTTGATTTTGAGTCTTTATGGAAGTGCTTGTGATAAAAGCATTTGCTGCAAAATTATTGATTGATTCAGTACTCTTCCTGTAATAACTATTTTGTTGTGTACAGTTGACCATTTTTCACTTCATCACAAGCCGCTTCCTTAAACCCTGTATGTTAACCTCTGCATAAAATTTAAAATAAAATAAAGTACTTAACCCAGCTGAAATAAATATGCCAAATCTAATTTGAATTTTGCTGCAGAATATTTGGACACAGCAATAAAATACTTAAAATCAAAGTTTACTTATTTATTTGTCTTTTAAGCACCATGTGTAGAAGGAAAGCAGCACTGCCCATCACTCCAAAAACAGCGTTCCAGAAGTGAAGTCTTGAGGTGAAAACATAAATGTGTAGAGTTGTAATTTCTGCTAATGTTGCTTGCAAAATCCATTTAATTCAAAGAGGACAAAGGACAAAATTCACTAAGACATTATTCAAAAGAATCGCAAGGTGAAACGAGGGCGGGTTTTTAAGCAATACAAAGTCTGAGAAACAAAATAAAGCTGTTGGAAAGGAATGAGAAAACAGAAGAGTCTTCCAGAGTCATCAGAACTTGAAGACACTTTTGGTGGGAAAAACTGGTCAAAATCACAGAATTCACACATTCAGTTTTGTTTTTTATTTTTGGATTCAACTTCACCAATTTTTGTTTTTATTTTATTTTGTTTTGTTTTATTTTATTTGTGGAATGTAACTCCCTGCGACAGATTGGTGACCTGTCCAGGGTGAAACCCGCCTCTTGCCCGAAACGTTCACTGGAGATAGAAACCAGCAGCTCCCAACCCCACAAGGGACGAGGATGTAGAGAAAACCGATGGAGGGATGGATGAATGTAACTCCAAATTACTTCCAGAAGACTTACCACTTCTTGGATTGTTTTTTTCACTAGCATATTTAAAATATTATTTTAAATAAGTAAAGCTTTTGAAGTGAAAATGTTTATTGGTAAGCAATTGCTAAGTGTCTTGCAAGGCAACCAATCAAAGAGTGACATTTATTTTCTTTGGCCCTGATTGGCCGGATCCCGAAGAGCAGAAATAAGAATGACTGTGTGTGTGTGTTAGTTTATGAGGTAGTGAAGAAACTGTACATATTTATGCATATTAAGGTATAGTTGGTGTGTAAGTGATTAAAACAAGAAGTTATAGACATTTTTACAAGTAGTCGCAAGAATTTATGGATTTTAGCTACTAGCAGGCGACTGTGGTTCTTAACCTGTTACATTATAGTAAGTATGTTTAACTCAGTTCCTGGTGCAAAACACTTGTTTCTCTTAATATTGTTATGTGGATTATAATATTCCCAACATCCAGAGAAATTTGAATTCAAACTGAACAATGAAGTTTTCAATACTTTTTCTCTCACCTTTGTCATTTTCTTCTTTGCTTTATTGATGTGGCATTTCTGTGCAAGATGGTTTTTTTGCTTTTGATGACTTAAACTGGCAGGTTGACTTTTTCTCCGCTGTTTACTCCCCAACTGTTCATCATCAGAAAGGAAAAAAGAATGCCGAGGATGCCTCCAGCTGTGATGATAGCTTTGATTTTGATTTACCTTTTACTAAAACACAAACAGACAAGCACATATGCAGGACAGAAAATCACTGGCACTGTACACGAGGACCAGATGCTAGAAGCACTTGCTGGAGTGTAAGTGAGTTTTGCATCAAGCAGTGTGTGCTGGGAATGTGAGGGCTGGGGTGCAGATTAATGAGGCTTTGTCGACCTGAGGAGACAGGAAGGGATAAGGTTTGCAAAGTAGGAAGTGCACAAGAGTCCCACTGTTGCTCAGATGCACAGCTAACAACAGCAGGATCACAGTGGGAAAACATAACCGGGATCTAAAGCTGGAAGAGGGAACAGATGGGGAGAATGATTTCACATGCACGTCGTACGCTTGCACTCACAAAATAACAGCGACTGAAAGGCACCGATAAGCACACTCACAATAAATTAGGTATGCACTCTCATACAGCTTCACCCATTCAGTCCCAAACAAAATCCAGTCACACCTACGGACCCCCTTCTGATTCCCTCGCTTGCTGCCTCTTCACTGCTTTTAACTTATAATGACATCCATCTTCAGAGCACGTATCAGGGTGGTTTTGTGTGCTTACTTCCTGCAGACAGCAGTCTTTGTGCAGGTTACAAAGGCAACATATGCGAGAAATTATACGTCTTATAGCTTTGTCATATGTGGGTTGAATTGAACTCAGTATTTTGCAGTGTGGGTTGACTGGTAAATTTAGCTCCACCGGAACTAAATTACGACCTTTTCTCTTCATATTACTGCAGAGGCCCTGCCTAATGACCTTCTTCACGATCCATGTTAGCGTTTTCCAGGCGTGGCTCATTTTACTATACATGTTTCTGCAGGTTTGGAATGTTTTTTCTTCCTGAACACACTTGGCTTATATTGATTTTCTATTACAAATCCTTTGCAAAAACCAATGACACGCTGTTGAAGCAATTTCATTTGAATCAGTGCTTTATCGCAGAGGAACAGCTACAGTGTCTTTCAAAAGCATTCAAACCCCCTATCACAGCATGAATACATTATTGAAATTTTAGGACTGACCAACACAAAGTAAAGCAAATTGTGAAGTGGGAGAAACCCTATGACTTGTGCCAAACTTTTAATTGTAGAATGCATGACTTGTATCTTGGGGCACCACAGACTCTAGTAATCAGTTTAGCTGGATCTCTTGGTAGGTTTGCAGTTGTCATATTCTGCTCTAAATGACTATTTCATTTATCCCTGAAGTGTCTGCTGTGTTTTTCAGTCTATTGTGATGTTGCTCGTTCTCGAACAAAACTCTAAAACCTTTAAGAGACCACAAGGCAAACGCTAATGACCAATTAGGTAAAATTTGAAAACAATTTCCTTATTTGTAAGATTCAATTTTCTTCCACTTCAGTTTATGTGCTTTGTGTTGCCTTTATTGCCCAGTCTCCTAATAGAAAACATTGCAGTTTGTAATTCTAATGTGCCAAAATGTGGGGAGGTTGGAAGGTGTAAAAACCACTGAGACTCTAAAACATGCAGGCCATTCGACCCCCAGGAGCTGGATTATAAAAGCAGTTATTCTTGGCTCTCTATGTAGTTCAGGGAAAACAGGGGCGTCTGCTTTCCCTTGCTATCTTAAAAAAATCTGATTAAAAAAATTGTCAGTCTATAGAAAAGCATGGATAATACCTCTCCTCAAAAAGTTTGACATATTGCACTTTTTTTAATGAGAGAAATGTTCCAACCAAGGTGGGCTTTCCTTCAGATTTTAAATCGAAAAGTAAACAGCCTGCAAGCAGAAGCATCCATCAAGTCAGCTAATTTCCTCTTTCTTTTAGAGAGGCAGAGAAACTTGCTTTCATCTGTTGTGACTGTGCATAGAGTAACATTGATCAAGGGTCCAATTCAGCAAAAAGGTCTGATTCCTCATCTTCAAATACATTCTTTCCAGGCAGGGAAAGTAGATGTTTCTCTGACTTAATACGTTAGATAGGAAAGGTAATATCTGCTTCAAGCATTGTTCAGCTCTGCCAATGTTTTACAGCATGCGAGCCAATGCTTCGGCCAGTGATGATCTTTCAAGTCTTCTCAGTCAATTGTTTCCTGGCCTTTATGTGCAGAGCCTGACAAACTCCAGTAGGGTTTTGCATCAATGTGCCAGTGGACCATTCTAAAATCCATAAAGTTCTCATCAGTCCTGTTGGTCTCTTTACTGATGTGCTGCTTGTTGCTCTCGCTGTGAATAAGAATGTATTACTGCAGATCTGGGCCCACAGTTCGCTGCACAACCCCACTACGCCTGATTAGCCCTCATCCATTGCAGTGGAAACGCCTCAGCCTTGTTCCTGTTGAAAGTGTTTCCCTCCTCTACTCTGTGTCATGACTGAATAACACTTAGTCTTGATAGTTTTTTGTAGTTGTGGTAGAAAAGGAAACCATGTTGCTTCAGGAAAAAAGGCAACAGATAATATAAACAAATAAATATTTACTAAATATAAATATTTATACTTGACTAAAACTTATTCCCAAGAGATGTTTTAGTCAAAAACATCACCTTTGGCAAAAAATGACTTGATTATTAGAAGATGACAATATATAAATTAATGTGCATGCCAGTGTTATTTAACCATAATCAATAACTGGATGTTTCTAATGTATGCAAGTGTGCATCAAGGAACATTAGAAAAAAGGCTTCTGTGCTTTATTGTTGGTAAAATCTTTAGCTTTGCTCTGTGTGTTTGTGTGAAAATCTTTAATTTGAGCAATGCTGCTACTCAACCCTTTTTTATACACTTTCTCCTAATTCCCCCTTCTGTCTCTTCAAATAAAATACTGGCTTTATCATCAGCTAAAACAAATAGCCTCACACTCCCCAGACAGACAGACAGACAGAAACACACTCACTGTAAGTAATCTTTGTGAGGACTAAACTCTGACCAAGATTTATTCTCTAACCTCTATACCACAAAGCACATTAATTACTTTAGTATAACCTTCATTCAGGCAGACATGTCTCAGGGCTGTCATGTGTGTTAGAGTGAATACCGATAAGCACTTCATTTTAATCACATTTAATGCATCTAAAATTGGTCCTTACAAGGGTAGAAGTCCTAAAGTACACACACACATGTACTGGTGGGAATCATTTCTGTGTAATTTTTCCCATTCGCTGCCGGTGAAACAGGCTGTTTGATTGGTTGCTGCAGTGATAGATGCCCGGCCAGTTTTCTGATTACTACAATCTTCGATCTCCGGGGCCCAACATAATCAGAATAAATGTCCCCTACTGTGGGAGGAATAAAGGTGTGTTTGTTGTGTGTGCGTCTGCAAGAGAAACATGGACATGGTATAAAGGGAAAAAATAGGTTTTTGAGTGTATTTTGACAGCATGGTATGAGTGTTTGTGCAAGAGTGAGTGGCAGATGGTGCATATCACCGTGATCCTGTGATATGGTGAGATCAGCTCCAGTTTTATTTCTGATACCGTCCCGGGAGAATAGTTTTTGTAGTTCTCCATCTATAATTTCAACATGTACTTTTTAGATTTTGAATTTATTAGAGTATTCGTATCTGTCAGAAAGTTGTTACAAGCATTTATTGTCTCTAAAGTTTCTTCCTAATAGATTTTCAAGTAACCTGACAGCGTCTGCCATTGCATTATCCTTTGTGGTGTAAACTTTATTGTTTATCTGAAGTCAGTTTTCTTGCCAGCAATGCAAAAAAAAAAAGAGAAGAAGAGAATAACAAAGACCTACTTTAAAAAAGCAACATAAGAAAAAGAACGGTTTGCATATTGAAACATAAAACCCCTCACATTAAATAAAAGCAGACTCGTTCAATTCTCTGAAATATTTTTAAGCAATGGATGTGAGAACAACTTGGAAGAATACAAACATAAAACTTTATGCTTTGTAGCAATTTAAACAGTGTTCACAATAACATAAATGCATGAACAATATCATAATATCAATGACCAACTTGAACCTCTTCTGTTTCCACATGAATATCTAAATCTGTCTAAAGAGACCAAAAATGTCAATAATTTACCTTCTATTGTCATCAGTCAACATGTGTTGCTGCATTTTATCTTATCGCGTGCAAAATTATTTCACCTAAAAATTTAACACAATAACAACAACAATAACAAACACATTTAGTGATGTTAAACCACATACATCTCAGGAAAAAACATTTTTCTATAATTATCCTAGGTGGGTATAGAAACCAGTGAGTTTCATCTGATATGATCCTTATTCCGTATTGTTGCTCTGACAATGCAAATGCATTCGTGGTTATTTAACTGAGGATTAAACATTTATTAACACAGTATTACATTAGGCCTGGAATGACTAGCAAGCAGTGCAAGGTGCAGCGTAACATAGATCAGTGTTTATAAAATCAATTTTTATTAGCATGGGATTGACTGTGGTGTCAACCCAAACTTATTAACCCGATGTAGAATTGGCCTGTGACCTTCAATAACTCAGAATCTATGGACTGTACATGAACATTTGTTAAAAAGAGCTTAATATGGAAAGATTAAATTCAAGTCTTAGATACATCAAATAATGGCCTTTAAATAAAAAAGAAAAATCCATAAGATTATCTCAGGCTGTAAACAATGCAAAATGTGGAACATATGGTGTGTGGGTTTTTTTATTCCAGACTCAACAAATTGAAGATGTCAAAACATGAAACTGCACAGTTTTGAAAATGATAACGATTCATCAGATGTATCAAAATAGTTTTTAGAGTTTTACATCATTTATGCTTTCTTGCTCCCATAAGACATTTGTGTATTTGAATGATGTTACAAACTGTTAAGACAATAAATTTCAAAGGAATTGTTTGATATTGTTGCCTAAATATTTCTTACACTTATAGGTTAGTTTAAAAATGTTGCAGGTAAATATCACCTTTGAGTAGAAATAAATAACCGATTTCCTAATCATAATAAATCAAATTCAGTAAAACGATAAATTAAATATAACATCAATCTGCACTGTGCAATAACACCAAGCCATTTCATCTCAGGAACAGAGGAACAAATTGGTGTAAGTTACAGCCTAGATATTTGGCAGAGCCTTTAAGGCAGGAGTTTTAGTTTGTTAGTCGTCTCTTGACAAAAGTAAAAGCCATTTTGGAGCTTCAGTGAGCAAAGAGACCCAGCCATAAAAGTCAGACTGCCAGAGATTTAGGACTAAACTTTCAAAATGGAGATCTTCCTGCAGGACATGTTTCCAAACCAAATGCACAAAAAAAACACATCAGCTCTAAATGAGTTTGTATTTGTTCCTTCACAATTACGCTGCACAAAATTCGAAGGATGTGTCAAAAACCTACAGCAGAGATATTTTATGATGCTGCTGTATTTCTGTCTGAATCCTAACTCAGGAGGAAAAAATGAGATTTTTAAATCTGTGTGTCAACATTTTACTGAGATGATTAACAGTTCGAATTTTACTGCAATTTACTGTGAAAATCCTTGATGCATTCAAATGGGGCCACATTTTTAATGTCTTTTATTTTTAATAAAAGAAAATAAACAAAATTCACAACATCTGACTGCAAATCAAGTTGTGGTGTGTTAAAGAAGCTGAACATTTTAAGATGGAAACAAAAGATCCTTCAATAAAGTTTTAGTTTATAGGGTGTGCAACTTTCTGCAACTGGGCTATTATTGCTTTATTACACCTTGCAAGAGGTTTTGTTTGAGTTTTTAGTGAAGTTTCACAGGACAGTTCACACATTTGTGCAAAAATACATACACATGATCACATTACATAGTCATCCAACTTAAATGTGGGTCGGGTAAAAAGTTGACTTCAAGATAAACTCTTTTTCTACACGCAGTTTAAATAAATCATATGGATGTTTCGCTTTTTTCAGGGTGTGAGATTTTAAAGAAATTAATGTAAAGAACTGACTGGATTTACACAACACTGAAAGTGAAGTAAAGCAATGACAGAAATATGGAAAGTGTGGAAATGTGTGAGTGTAAGTGTAATAAATTATTGTCCCATGGCATAGCCTGGGCACAATTATGTGGATGTTTTGGGTGTGTATCTGCATTTATGCGTGCTTGCGTGTGCGTGTGTGTGTGTGTGTGTGTATGACAGTGAATTTAATTGCTCTTCACCTTCACTTCAGAAGCTTTTAGCCTGGTCAGCACACAGCCAATCGTAACAAAGAGCCAGTCTGTGAGCAGAGCCGAGCCGAAGAGAGGCTGTCTCGTTACTAAGTGGATTACCTTCACACTCTCCCTGTCATACAGAGCTGCATTGTGTGGTACACAACTGAAACTAAATTAAGTGACAAAAATTGGAACTGCGTAAGATTTCTGTTTCCCTTTTACTTCCCCAGATGCTTGAACAAGCTTTCGGTTTCACTGTGGACTTTTACTTTCCCTCGGTTCCTGTTATTATTCCAGAAACTCGCTTTCCTCCTCATGCCACAGAACTCATTTCATTTGCATTGATAAGTATGTTTCTCAATTTGTGGAATAAAGAATAAGTGTCTAAAACTGCCTCTTGCTATCTAGACACAGCTGCACATAAGCCAGACGCAAAGTTGGAATAAATATGCTTGCAATTATAGCAGAGGAAGAGGAAAAAAGGAGGCAAAAAGCTTCACCTGTCAGAGCAGCGCTGCATGTGAATACTTTAATTCTCTTTCACTTGCGCACACACAACGATGCTTCGCTTAACGATGCTTCGCTTGGTGTCAGCGTCACAAGATACACAAAACTGCAAAACAGTTTCCACCAAAAGTCAGTGACAAAACAATGGAAAAAGGTTAAATTTTTTTGGCAAAACATCAATTCCCGAAGAGAAAAAAATGATTACATCAATTTACTTACTTTTTAGTCCTGAAGTGTTTTTGTTGCTTATTGTTTAATAACAAATAGATCTTCTGAATGTTACAGAGCGGATGAGCAGTTCAACGTTAAGAAGCTCCAACACTGTAGCTGTAGTTTTTTTGACCATCACTGCAGTGAAATTATTTTTATATTGAGGTTTTGTTGAGTGTTTATGAGTAAACAACATCCTACCGAGGGTAAGATGAGGGTATCACAAGCAAAAGGCGTGCCTGAGTTTTTCTGCTGGACCTGCTACATCTGTGACCTGATCAGCGGAAGAAAATGATTGGATTTATTAATTGATTAAGCACAGGTCATGCATCAAGGCATGACAAGATCTTGAAAAGCTATAGTAGTAAAACCATAAACTTCTTCTTTATCAATGTTCATATGATTTAAAGTGTTTTTGATGAGATTCCAGTGAAGATGTTGGGGGAGGGAACAGCAATCCTTTTTCAAAATTACAAATTTGACTGTTTTGGAAATATTTCTCCTTGCCAAAAATCCAGATATTCATTCTGTGGAAACTTAAAAGGCTCTGCTCTAGCTGTGTCTGTATATAATTGACTGTTTTATTATTAAATTGTAATTATGAAAATCTATTTGTTTAATGGAAATACATCAATTTAGAAAAATGTTTTTGTACAAAAACATTTTATACAATGTTGAGGTGTTTGTTTTTTTACCTGCATTGAAATTATTCTATTTCACAAAACTGCAGTGGAGATGCTGTTTTCACTTCACATGAGTCGTGTGATCCCTAACCGGGTATTACTACTGGCGGAAACGACGAAGAAGACGATGACAGCGAGGCTTAAGAGGATGACTTCGCACGTGTTTCTTAAGGGATTGTCACACGTACAAACTTATTCAAGCGCGATTCTAATTGTGTCTCATTAAATGAAAACATTGGGTTACATTAGTTCAAAATCAACCGTTTTGCACATATTTGCTACAGTTAGCCTCTTATTTAGGTAAAACTGAGAAGAGCAATATTCTCCACAGCAGGTGAGTGAAAACAAATCCTAAATTGTTTGCTCTGATTTTGCATTGACTCAGACTCAGCATTACACTAAATAAATGTGACAGATAACGTAAAGAGTGATAGCATGTGTTTATTCTTTTAGTTCTCGCAGCAATAACGCTTTCATTTTACAGAAACCGAATTCAATAATGTTATGCAGTTTTGTGTAAATACCATGAAGCAGTGAAACCAGTCCTTTCCTAAGGCTGGTGCCAACTTTTTAAGCATCCGATAATTGTTTTCAAAATTTCATGAAAGCTGCGTTTCAGAAGACGCTTTTCCGATTAAGTTTTCATACATTAGTCCTCGGCTCCAATTTACCTTTGGATAAAATTGTGTATGTAGAATTTCATTTTCCTCCCAGCCTCCAGAAGATTAAATTACCCATCCAACACCTCCAATTTTTCATCCCTCTGTTTTCTTCAGCCAAGCTTCCTTTCACTTTTTTCTTTCTCCTCTACTTTCCTTTCCCAGCATTTTACTTCTTTTGGTTTTCCTGTCTCTTTTTGCCACCTCCAACCCTCTACTGATTAAGAAAAGAGGAAAAAAAACTCTTGGTAGATCGGTGGGAAAGTTCAATTAAGCTGTAGGCCTCTGGGCTTTTGTGTTGGTGTGAGAATGTGTATTTTATTGTGTGCACACCTGCGTGACTGTGTCTGTGCATGCTGCTTTTATTCGTGTTGCTGTGAATGTGTGTATGTGCATGAACTGGAATGAGTGTGGATGTGTTCGTTCTCTTTGAATCTTCACCGGCATGTGCTCCAGTATCAGCTCTCCAGGATTAGTTTTCCTCTCTAATCAAGTAAGAGAGAAGCCCGCAGGTAATTACAGCTTCTTTCCAAAAACAACTGAGCTTTCATGTTCCTGTTGGACTCCATCACAATCCAATTACACAGTCAACTCCTACTTCAAATGAAAACTCTAAATTGTTTGACTGAAGGATGTACTGTTTGATATTAGTTGAGCCAAAATAACCCAAACCTAATATGGTTAAAATCATACTAGACAATTAAAACAATTACTTGTTTTTCCTCTGGATAGGCAGGTTTTCATTTTTCTCAAACCAACCAATGAAAGGCTGAAAGATAAGATTCTCCACCTCTCTCTTCCAAAGAAAAGTTTTGAGGTGAAATGAAACTTTTCACTGCACAGTGACACAGTAATTAACTGGCTTTCAGAAATAAGTTTGGATCTTTGTTCTTTCCAGGTACTTTCACTTATTCCCACAGTTTAAAGATATACATGTTAGGTTTCTAAATTTTCTTGCAGTGGGTGCATGGCTGAGTCGTTCTTTGGTGAACTGGTGACTGTTCCAGGGTATTCCCCGCCTCTCGCCCAAGGAGTGCTGGAGAGGCTCTACTCGCACCCCCACAACCCTGCAAGAATAAGCAGGTACAATACAGCCAAATGAATCACCTCATCCTAGCACAAAAACCGTTTTGTTGAAAAACTTTAGCAAATCAGAAGAAAATTTATTTCAATTCCAATTTCAAAATTTCAAGGTAATTGGAAACCATTTACAACGTTCTAAGGAGTGCTGGACTCAGCAGTGAAGTTCCGCCTGGTTTTTGTTCATTGCTGCTGCCGCTAGTCTCAAGGAGCGCAGTGTGGGAGTTTTGAGGGAAGGCTCTTCTTTAATGTGACAACTGTGAAGCTTGAAAGCTGCAGGTTTGTGAAGGAGCTTTTTGAAAGATGGCACTTGGTGAGAGCAAACGTTTTAGGTAACATTGAATCGTTGCCAAAGGAGAACTGCCCCTTTAAATGTTTCATGCCCCAGCAAAGCTAACCAGATCTGAGTTCTGCCTGCTTTTAAGTGCTAGATAATAAATAAATAAGATTCGTACAGCCACACCCACATGGTGCGGTTAAATGCCACAGTGTTCACACAACCAATGAGAAAGCAACAAGCTACTACTTTGCTTGCTAATTTCTTCCTGACAGTTTGGGAAGCTATGAATTTCTTTGATAAATCCTCAGTACAAAGCTCCACATCTGCTGCTCCTCCCTGCCCACGTTCCTTCCTTCTCTCTGTGTGCTGCCTCTAACTCAGCTGAGACGATTCATTGTCCAGTTCTGTGTCAAAGATTTACAGCCCTGGCACTGGAAGACCAGAACTGCCCACTTCTGCCTTAGACTCTCCAGCAGTATAAGTGTTTATATGAATGCTTGCGTTTCTTTCTTGTGGCCAGTTTGATTAACTGATAAATTAGGAAGGTGTACCAAGTAGAAGGTTAGAGCTCGCATCTAGCCAATTACGTCCAATGATTTTGAGTTTGTTTTGTTTAAATTATTGAAAGCTACTATGTGATTCGAAGAAAAACAATTCACAATATCTCAACTCCTCCAATTCACAGGCTTTAAGATGCAGAATAAGAAATTGTGCAGGTGTCAGTTGTTAGTTAAATCAGCTGCCTGATTTCCAAGATGCTCGGATGCTCAGACTGGGTAATTGATGCAAAGCATTAGACACAAATATGGACTTTTGAGTTTCGTCTGTTTTATCTCAGCAGAATTATACTGATACTTAAGGATGTGATTGCTCTCCAGAGACGGCATCAGACTGGATGGATTGATTTTGAAACAATGTCAAAACACAAAGGATGCTCATAAAACAAAAGAACACTGGCCATAGAATAAGTTTCACCGTTCTTTGACTAAACTATGAAAAAGAAACGCCATGAGATAAAATTATACTAAGGTTTTAACTGTGAAACATTTTTACACCTCATTAAATATTTTCAGCCAATCATAAGGACATTCTTTAAATGTAATTTATTACAGTTTTTTCCACTCCCACAACTGTTTAAAATAAAATAAAATAAAAAATCATCTGAATTATCTGAATGTAATTATCTACATTCAGATAATTAAATAACATTTTTGACTCGCTGCAAACTTTTTGGTTTTACTGACTTATGAGGCTTCACACCTTCAATGCTTCAAACCATCAAGCTGCCAGAAAGTCTTTAATGGTTTTAACTTGACTTATTGCCAGATTTCTGTTTAAGACCAGTTGGTAAACAGCAGAACTTGGCTCCAATCTAGTTTAAACCTTTGTTTGCACAAACCGAAGCGCTCTGCTTTAGCCCAAGTTTTCTCTGCTCTCTCCCAGGAATCCTGTCTTGACTCATTGCAATCACAAGCTCACCCATCTGCCAGCCACTCTGCCACTGCAGCCCTGGCTGCTCTGGGGATTAGTTTTTCAAGTTGTAAATTAAAAATCCACCTAAGCACTCAGTTCCATCTTCATGTCTTGGATCCACCCATTAGTTAGAGTTTCTCCCCAGTCCGCTGAGGCTTGATTCTAATGGTTTTGTTTTACTGTGTTTAAGGGTCTCTTATTTTATTGATTGATTTATTTTGTGTGTGTGTGTGTGTGTGTGTGGTGTGTGTGTGTGTGTGTGTGTGTGTGTGTGTGTGTGTGTGTGTGTGTGTGTGTGTGTGTGTGTGTGTGTGTGTTTTGTCCCAGTTAAACTTCTGAATATTGTAGAGATTTAAAAATAGTAATTTTTAAAAATCTCAGGAAGTAAAAGAAGCAGAAGGTTGCTGTCGTCCCATGGTCAGTTGCTCTGCAGTCCCTAAAGCAACTGTATCATATTCTAGTATTTAAACTGGTAACTCTGGGGCCCAGTCGCATTACACTGTAACAATGTAATGCATAGTTTGCTCCCTCCGAACCTCAGCACACTGCTGTGATTAAGGACAGGGAGGCTTATCAGAAACACATCGCAACTTGTTCCAATCACCCTCACCTGGTACTTTCCCCTTATCCGCTGCACCATCTCCTGCCTACAGCTGAGCTAAAGCCGCTGCTCTCTGTGCATCAGATGAAAGTATCCAATGGCACCAAGCTGCACCTGAAAACCTATTATCTTATGCTAATTTGCATAAAGTTGCTTGAGCATTAAAATTTTGTGCTTTTTAAACTTTGTATGTAAAATTAGTAATGAATGTTTTAATAATATCTTTTGAAGATTGAGTTTGGATTAAAATCCCAATTTCAGAAAAAGGTAATGCATTTTAAAACTAAAAAAAAAAAGCAACCTTTTCAATTTAGAATTAATTTAAGAATCTTAAGAAGTCTTGCTTCTTCTCTTCCTTTAGAAAATATTTCTGCTCACTAAATATTATGTCATTCACACTTTCTGTTTTCAATGCAGATACAAATACTCAATTTATGAATAGTTTTTTACAGCCACAGCCATTTCATCTGTTCAGCTTGCCGTACAAACAAGCAACGATGACTTCAGTTTGTGACCCAGCCGGGGCGCAGGGCTGAAAAACTCCAGGAGTCAAAGCAGAGATCAGTCCAAGGTCACGTCTTTTGGCTCAGCAGGCTGCGGATGGCATTCGCAACATGGATTCTGGCTCAGGGAATGTATGAACAGCCCACAGTTGGAGAGTTCAGGCAAAGTTGAGAGCAACGTGCCCCGTTCAGTATCGCCGTCTGTGAGCTGCCAAACTGCTCTGATGGAGGTCGTGCCGTTTGGATGTTCATGGAGCTTTGAGCCTCACAATGCTGTATGGATCTTGTAAAACCTTTGAACTGAAAGTTTGTTGCTAATCTGAACAAGAGTCCCAGGAATTTGAAACCTTAAAAAAAGAGGCTCACCTTTTACCGTGCATTCAGAAGTGTTTTTTGCTCTGCAGGCAGGCAGAAATGGTGCAGCACTTAACCTTCAAACTTTGGGAGACTGTAGATGTCGCAGGAGGTTCTTCATTTCAGAATGTGTTAACACTAAAATAGTGAATCAAGTCAAAAATAAGCACAAATTTATTGTTTGGTTTGTTTAATGTGTTAATTTACTGGTGACCGGGTCAAAAATGTATTCAGTTTCCTGTTTTAAATTATGTAAAATCATTATATATATATATATAAAATATCTATTGTCAGACTGAGCTAAGAGTAGAAATTTCAGCATCCAGAATTATTTTTGACTGAAATAAGAGCTAAACAGTCACAATACTGATGTAGATCATGTAATACTATTGAGTAAAAGTGTAGTTTGTTTACTGTCAGTTTGAATGAAATATACAGCTCTGGAAAAAATTAAGGCCACTTAAAATGATTAGTTTCTCTGATTTTACTAATCATCAGTATATGTTTGAGTAAAATGAACATTATTCTCTCAACTACTGACTAGATCATGTGTGAAACGTTTTTTCAAACTGTTCGTTGTGCTTGATGACATCAATAAATCATTAAATTAGAAAGTATGTCAAAGTCGGTCAAACAATGGGTTGAAAGTATCTGAGGGGGAGTAAGTCCTAAAGGTAATTATGTGTTTATGGCAGGTGAGTGACACCGGCCGTGTACGTAGTTATTTGTGTCACTTTAAAGATATTGATTGAAGCAGCCTCAACATTACTGTATACTTTCTTGAAATACATACATGCAAAGGTGTAATTAAAAAGTTTATATTTTCTGTTTGCCAGAAAACACACAAAAAATAAAACTTTTTGCATTTTTGATAACATAACCACTGCAGTGGTTTTTTTTCTGTTTTTCTCTCGTTTTTGAGCTAAAATCTAGATAAAAATTTTGTTCTCAAAAACTATTTACAGTGTTCGCTTTGACTATAAGGAAGTGAGTTTCTTACTTTTGTCATCTGAGGATTAAAGAACATTATCTCAGTCTTAGACCATTTTTAGTTGCAGTGCTAAGTCTTGAAATAGTTGTGTGCACTTTGTTGCAGTATCTTGCACAATTGTCTCTCTTCTGTTTAGGTCTTTGTGTAAATCTGAATGATCTAATGATGCCTTGACTGTGTAACTAACATGTCTTGTCAAAATAGAGTTTCCTGAAAGTCCCACAGAGTGAATTCCTTTCTGTTGCCTGTGGATGCTCTCTCTGTCGTTGTATTGATCTTATCCATAATAAAACAAAATCAAGTGAGAAAAATATAAAAAAATTTAAATATTGGGAAATGCAAATGCTAAACAGACAAAGTTAATTATTAGCATGACGAGAAAGAATGCAAGATTAAACTTTTTTCTGCTCAGGACGGTTTTGATCGCAGTAAATGCTGTAAAAGAGTTTCATAAGATGTCAGTGTTTCAGACTCTGTGCAAAGTGGGTTCAGGAAATCCACACCTCCACAGAACGGTAAATCAGTGGGAATTACCTGCAACTTTCTCAACATCAGCGGTGGTTTTGGAGACTTTTTCCCTGCATTGAGTTTTCTGTGCAGCTTGTGGTCCAGCAAAAAGAACAAATGTCCAAGCATTTTTTATAATCAACAATTTCAGTGCAAATTATTCTAATCTACTTTCTCACAAAACGTCCTAGCAATTCTATCATCTTGGAGACGATGTCTCCAAAGTTAGACATCGTCAAAAGTTCATAACAGCATGTGAGCGTAATAAACCTGAAAGCCCCCACTAATGGTGTCACTTTGAAGAACTTAACATCCAATTAGGCTGCCTCGTGTGGATTGACACTCTGGCTCTGAAAGTATCACCAGCTGATAGTAATATACTTTATGTGAAGCTCCACCTCAGCGTTGTGACCTCGGCAGCGGCTCCCGCAGACAGAACAAAAGTTAAAATTTGATCTCACACAGACAATATTTTAAATTATGTCACTTGCTTTCTCACCCCAAGTTACTCCAACCAAAGCATCGCCTGGCATCTGCGTCTGCTAATGGGGTCGTTAATATTCATATCTCCAGAGATGAGTCGAGTAGCACACAGAGTGAGCATTCTCACACACTAAGACATCTAAAAAAATCAGCTGGCTGCTCAAATATAATTACTTGACTGCTGACTGTATTCAGGCAAAGCATGGATTGTTGTTGTCGATCTTTCTCGCATTTACATACGTTTCCTTTTAGTTTCCTTCTACTTTGTCTTCTCTTTGGCAAATTACCAAATTAATTGGTCAAATCTCTAATAATTAATTCAATTCAGATTCATGACTGATTAATATACACTCATTTGGACAATTTGGGGATATAGAGTGAAATTCTTTTAAGTAACCTTTTGAACCACTAACCTGTCAAATTGTCAGTCATCTGATAAGAAAACCTCTGATAACTCCTGAGTGTTATCAGACCCAGGAGTTATCTGGTTCCCAAACCCGTTAGCTCAACTTTTACAAGTACCGCTTAACCTTTGTCTTTCAAATTATTTTTTCTCTCCCACTTTCAAGACTGCTGTTACAAACCAGAAACCAAAAAGTCATTTTCTGTCTCCACTGAAATGTTTAGATGCATAAGAGCTAAACTAAATGTAAATGGGATTGATGTATTAGTCCTTAAATTCAATTAAGAGATAAACATGAAGGCAAGAAGGGTTGACCATGTATTTGCTCTATCAGAACTTGGTATCTGTTAAGCAAAAATGGAAAACATAAACAGCATAAAGTAGAAAATGCAAGTATTTAAAACCTTCTATCTATTTTGATGCTTCCATAAATGACCAGTTTGGAGTTCTAGAAACTTTATAAAGTTAATTTCAGAAATAGTTTTCTCACCTGTAGCAGACGGATGTTATATTGTTTGTTGAAAAGTGAACACGTCGTCAGAGCTTAGCAGAGGTTAGCAGCACGTCAGGCAGACCGTCCTGTATCAGTTATTTTTAACTGAAACAGATGTAAAAAGTTTCAGGTCTAAACTGAAGCTTTTTATATCTGTGGGAGAGAATGCAATATTAATAGATATTAATGTCTACACTTTCACAAGATAAATGTGAGTTTTCTGTCTTGTCTTCTCTGCACAGCTCCTACGTTTTTATGGTAAACTTTTGGTGTTTGACCTTCAGCTGAATCGATCCACCTAATCAGCTGTAATTCGTCGTTTTGCTCTCACATGATGCATCCATGAGCTTTTCCAGATTTATCAGGTTCTTTGGAAATTACCCAGCAGACACACTTTCTGCTGATCTGGTGCATTTGAGGTGTGTGCACATGGAAACATGATATCTTCCCACAGAAAACCTGTAGATTTGAACCAGTCGCTTTTTTTTAGCTGTGAGATAATATTACAAACCACCAGATGCCAGAGTGCAGCACTGGCTCCAATAATGGGTATGTTTAAACAGTTTTGTACTTAAATATAAATCAGATTGACTACTTTGAAGATCATTTAGTTGTATTACAACTGTCCCATCTTTGGACTGCCAAAAAAAATTGAGGAACAGTGAAAGTCCAGCAAGATGACAAAGAACAACAGAAAAAGCTTTTAAGCTTCAGCTTGTTATGAGTCTGTGCATCGGTAATGATGAGAATCATGAATAATTTATTGAATTGCTTACAAATCAATGAAGCCTAATGAACAAGAAGCACACTTGTGATCAGCTTCTTACTCGTGTAGGAAAGGCTGAGTGTTCATTTTGCTGGTCTAACTCAGAGGACCCATGGCAGTCTGGGAGGCGAGACCTCCAAATTGGCTTTTAGGACCAAGAGTGATGAGAAAATCAGGAGAGAGCTCTGTATATCCTGTGGGTGGTGAATGTAAGAAATGAGTGTGGACAGAAAAGAAGAAAAAAATAGTGGGAATAAAGACACAAACAAAGAAAAATGAGAGAGAAATAGAGCTGAAGTGTTTCCTTGGGGGTGAGAGCTGTCTTTTCGCTTGATATTTAAAGATTGTAAATCCACTCTCTATGGATATGTGTTATTTCCTCTGTGGACTTGCGTCTTCAGCCATCTGCAGTTTGCGAGGCGGACGGGGAGGAAGAGGGCGTGGTTGTGAAGCTGATAGAAACAGAACCTCGGGACGCAAATATGCACAATTTGGATGGCAGGACGGTTTTTAAGTAACTGTTTACAGGGGACATCTGCAATGCTTTGATTTGCATAAAGTAACAGCTTGCTGTAATTGCTGACACAAATTAGAGACGAGAGCTTGCACTTCTCCAATTCCAGCACAGCAAAAATGTCAGATGCATCCTACACATGAATTTAATGAATAAAAATGACATGCTACAATAATAATACAGCGTGTCTGCAAAGAGGAAAGCCACTATTACCCAAGGTGCCAGATGATTCATTTAATTTTAAATAGCTAGCATGCTAAAGTATTAGCTCCTCAATGATCTCAGACATTTTAGAACAAAGTGCAAAGCTTTTGGAGCATAGTCTTGTAAAAGTATGTTTACCAAAGTCAATATCACTCTAATCATCAGACATGCCAGGTTAAACCAGGTTTTGTTCTTTCTTGGACGATCATCTAACAATCTAGGACAAAATAAAGCCTAAGAGACTACTAACATTATGACAAATAGTAGATAAAATAGTTTTTACTCAGCACTTACTTCTAGTTTGTCCATGAAGGACAAGAACTGCACTGAAAAAAGAGAATGGAGTCCCAGCTTAAAAAACTGAGTTAATTTGTTACATGTGATCAAATTAAATTCTTCTTGATTAATTTGTTTTTTATGTTTGTTTAACATGACAACTTAATAAATGTAATATATCATCACCTTCCTAAAATATTTTCCGCAGTATAGGGTGCACTGGATTATAAGGCGAACTCTCATTGATGGTCCATTTTCAATCTTTTTCAATCGGTTGTATAATTGTTTGCAGCCATTTTTGCATACAAGTATAAATGTTGAGTTGGGAGTTGTGGGCAGCAGGCCTATCCAAACCTATTCAGGGAAGCATAATAGGTCACTTTTAAGATTGGTTTCATTGTTTCATTATATATTCAGTTATGTTACCATGAAAATCCTACCGAAGTACATTTTATGAGACATACAGAGATCACTTGACAATGGAGATGTTCGGTCTGAGAGCAAATAATTAGTCATGTTTTTCAGCTTTTGTACAGCTCAGACACCAAGACGCCAAATGGATGTGGATGTGTATTTGAAGTGACGCCTTTCCAAAACCTCATAAGATGCTTACAAACTTTTGTAGTGTGATAGTCCTTTAGAGGAACAAGAAGGAAACTAGAAAGGGCTACTTGATCGAAAAGCCATTTGAAGCTGAATCTGAGGCAGAATGTAAAGCTCACTTGAAATTTTGATGTGTTTTCTTCTGTGTTCTTTGTCGGCTCCATATTCAACAGTTCAGAGAGATTTAAATCTTCAAATGTTTGTCGCAGGTTGCAGCAAATTCGGCAAGTACACTGACAGAAGCGTGGATTGAAAACTGTGCAAGACGTTGCTGCAACTGTCACTACAGATAGAATGGACTTGCAAGTGAAAATAAATCATTAAAATAATTTCAGTCCGATTTAAAGCAGCTGCTTTATCTTCTCATGTCTTAACAGGCTACATAGGCCTGGTAATTCACCATTCATCTGATTGTGCTGTGTTGAATAGAGGAGGATCTAAAATGTGCAGGAAAGAACTTTAGGTCTGACACCGCTGTGCTGCAAAAGACTGAACTCACAGCCAATGGTCTAGTCAAAGCCAGACTCAAATCCAATGGAGTAAATCAAACAAAGAGAATAGGAGAAGTTTTGTTTTCTCTCTCAAGGAGTGGAAAATGTTTCACATTGTTTACAGTTTTTGTTTAGACATTTCAAAGCCGTAAACCTGCATTTCACTGCTGGAAGAACATTAAAGCTTCTTGTTTTATCGCTCATACTGGGCTTTATGTTGTATTTCAATCCATGAAGTATTTAAAAAGCATTGCACGACCAACAGTGTAATCACCTTTACACAGCTGGCCAATCAAGGCGGTAAATTAAAGAGAAAATGGGAACACGGACTTCCAGCATGGGTAGTTTCAAGCAAGGAAGCTTCAAAACTGTAATAGAGCTCTGAAAACTGCTGCTGCTTTTACCAGGTGTAAAAAGTGTAAAAGCAGCAGAAATGCTGTATTTCAGAAACTATGTCTGAAAACACATTTTCAGATGTAGTGGTGGAAAGAAAACAATGTAAAATACAATCTAGAGCAACATAGAACAATTGCAATTTACTTGAGTCATTTTAGACCAGACATTTGCAGGAATTGATGGAAATTGTGTTTCCTGATTTATTTAGAAATAGAATAGAATAGAATAGAGTAGCAGCAAAGAGACAGGACATCAAAGATATTCAAAGATAAATCTATTAAAAAGATAAAATATTACTTTTATATGTTTGTCAAGTATCGCTATTTTATTTGTTCAATTCTAATACAAAAATCTAGAACCTCTAAATAGATTGCATCGCTATTTGTTTTGTACATTCCACCTTAAAACTTTTTGTTTGCTGCTGGGTAAAAAAAATAAAACTATTAATAATCATATTTTTTTCAGCATTTCTGCTTGTCAAGTTTACTTCCTGAATTTCTGGCAGTAAACTAAATGTTCCACCATATGTCACAAAATTGTCTCCACTCCTGCGTCTTTTCTGTTCTGCGTGTGAATGTATATATTTATAGGCTGCAGACCATAAATAAGAAAATCTGCTACAAAGTGTTGAATTTTTTATTTGTTTATTTGTTTTATTTCAGGGTTATAAAAGTAAATGCACTGAATCTATTTACAATAGGAATAGCAAACCTCTATGCATGCTCAGCTCTGACACAAGTTTCTGTTTTAGAACGGGGCACTGAAAAGGCTCATCCCTAAAGATGAGTGCCTCAGCGCATCACTGCCATTTCTGTTTACATTGCAGAGGCGTGTCTCAGCATATTGTAACTTTAGCGCCGCTTGCACTTCAACCCTAAACTGTTGTGAACTGATCTCATGGTAAAACTTACAGAATCTTTTTGTCTTAAATCTATTTTAAACAAAATTAAGAAAAATATTTGCTGTTTTTTTATTATGGAAAACTTTATGTAGACTACAGAATCATTGCAATATGTTCTTTTGGTTCTATTCCCCTTTTTTAATTTCACAGCATTATACTTTTTATATCCATTTTCATGATTTTGTCAATTTCTTTCATTCTCCGTCTGTTGCGTTTTCTTCTTGCCTCCACCCTCTCCATCTGCCTTCGAGGACGTTTTGCTAACAGGGTACTTGACAGGAGAGAAGTGAGCAGAGAAAGTGGCCTTTTCTACCGAGTAAGCTAGTCATCCAGGGCTAATTAAATATCACTTCAGAGAGCCTGAGTCGCTCTCTCTCCTTGTTTCCCATCTCTTGGTGTCTCTCTTGCTGTCTTCGTTAAAGTGGGTGCCTCTTTTGAACTGCATTAACACTCATATCTCATTCTTTCTTCGCCGTTTTCTCACTAACCCCCCGATTCTCAGTCGCAGCCTTGGGCTTGTTTCATTCAAATTAACCTTTCAGTGTAGAAATCACACGGGAACGCACCGTCTGAGCACAGAATGCGTGTCTGCGTGTGACACAGACAGAAGAGTTTAGTGGGTGTGAGTGTAACTGAGTCTTCAGGGTCAATGTAAGTCATTGTCCATGTGATTGTGAATTGGATTTTTAAATGAGCTCTCCTGTCTGCAGCTGATCAGGAGACCAGGAGCCTGGACAGAACAGGTGAATGATGCTGGGTTTGATTTTATGCAGTGAAATCAAAACAGGCCAGAATTTTGCTGCAGATCATTTTTGCCTTAACAATTAGACGGTAGGAGTGATGAGTTACATTACAGCTGAAACCAGAAGTTTGCAAACACAGAATAAAAAATAACACTTTTTTTTCTCACTGTCGGAAGTAAAATAAGACCGAACATGTTTTATTTTAGATCAGGTAGAATTACTAAAATTATTTTTGTTTGTTAAATACCACAATAATGAGAGAAAGAATAAATCAGAGATTTATTTATTTCATTTTTCACCATTAGAAATGTATACTTATTTCCTCGTTGTTTGGAAGCACTGTCTTTAAATCATATGACTTAGGTCAAATGTTATGGGGGTTTTTTTCCAGAAGCTTGTCACAATAATGTTTTTGGAGTTCTGGCCCATCTCTCCCGACAAAACCAGAATAACTCAGTCCAGTTTGCCTCATTTTAAGATCTGTCCACAAATTATCAACTGGGTGGAGATCAAGGTTTTGTGACGACCATGCCAAAACTTTGACTTAGTTGTCTTTAAAATACCTTTATAATAACTTTAGTTGTATGCTTTAGGGTTGTTTTCTATTGTGAGCAAATGCACCAAACCTTTAACTTCATCTTAATTTTCCCCCTTTTTCTCCACATATAACGATAATCATCATGTTGTTTCCCTTAAACTTCACATCATGAAGATTACAAACATGAATACTGAATTTAATCATAACAGGTAATCTGTCATTTTTAGTTGGAGGCTGAACAAAAATTATTTCACTTTAATCAATATGAACTGAAGTTTGACTTAGTTCCTTTAGAGGGTAAATGTGCACAACTCTGGGGACCACCAATCAAAGTATCCACCCGGGTTTTAAATTGTGCCTAAAAATCAACATAATATTGACAGTCTCTCTCCAACAGGCTGTCAGTGTCGTGTTCAGCCGGTTGGACACAGCAGGCTGTCCGCTGTGGGCGGACAGAAATATTTCAATCCAATTTCTAAGAGGCAGAGTTGAGAAATGGTAGCAGAAGGATTGTAAAAGAAGATTGCCGGGCCGAGAGCAAGAAGTAAGGTCACATAATTTAAGATCTAAACATTTCTGTCTCTGGTTTCTTGCTTTTAATAAATGTTTATTTTTAGTAAAATTGTCATGGAAAAACTAACTTTAGCAAGATATTTTTCAGTTTCTCTTTTGGATCCGTTATGCTTATAAAAAACAAAGACAAAACTGAAAAAGCAGAATTTGGCCTCGCAAAATACTTCAACAAATAAATACACATTTATAAGTTATATCTGTACATTAAAAAAATAAGTCAAAAATCAATGCATGCAGTCACTAAAGTATTTTTGATGTTAGTTTAGATTGACAGCTTCATCCCAGATCTGAGCAGGAGTTATTGAGCTCTTCACCTTTATATTGTGTATTTACAATTCTGTGCTTCACATTTTTCACTCTGGTGCAAACAAACATTTAGTTCTAGTTTGCTTTGCTATCCACCGCTTTCCTCTAAAACACATATAGATAAGGTCACAGCCTTATTGCACAGCTTATCTGGAAAGTTCTATCACCGCCATTGAATGCTGAGTTTTTCAAATTTCTAAATGCTTGTAATTGGCATTTTTCCTTCAAAATGCTGAGTAATGATGATCTAATTATGCACCTGATGTATCATCAGTGCAGGGCTATAGAAACCTTTATGATCACATTTTTTACCTCTACATTAATCAACATGTCTGTGCTGCTGTTTTTCATGGACAATCACAACATTATTGAAATTATGTACAGTTTGTGTTAAAAAACATTTTTTTTAAAGAAAGAATATGGAAAGCTAAGCTCTTACATATGGAGAGTAATGTAACAGGCCAATGTTTTCATGCTAAAAAAGGAGAATGTTATTTTATGTCTATATAAAATATTTTTTTTTTCCCTTTCCTTAAACTGAATGACACCATTTCTCTTTGTCCTGCTGTGTATTGTGCCATTCCAAAAAAAAAAAAAAGAAAAAAAATCTGAGCATTGGCTCCAAGTATCTGTGTGTTTGTTTGAAAAAGAGATTCATGTTGGGCACACAGATGGGATAGCTGAAGATGATTAGAGTGGTATTACATTGTCGCTGGCTTGGCACACTCTGCTTTAATTACCCAGTGAAGCAAACACACAAAGACGTCTTACTGTAGAAGCACACATAATGACGCTAACAAACACGTCATTTGTGTTTTCTTTACACAAATGCATGTAAAGAAAACCAACAAATGCACAAATTCCTCAGGGCCATGCAGTCACATGCACACATTTAGACCGAAGTCCACATTACGAATGCAAACATATACGCTGACTTAAAATATCAACAACACGAGATTTTGATACCAGTTCCAAGAAGAGATTTATTAAATTTAAAAATACAATAAAGGTATTTCACAATTTAAAATGCCGAGAATGCACTCAGATAAATTTGCAGACGAATTTATTCTGATAACCAACATGAGAAATTGCAGATGACCTCCAAACATGCTCTATAATTTGACTCACTGCTGAAGTACAAGTGGCTGTTAGGCCTAAATTACTTTTTTAATGTGCAATTTATAAAATATATAAGTACGCATATTGATGTTTTTCAGAAAAAAAAATTCTAAAATTTAATGGAACAGATATGGAGCAATTTTAGGCTTAGGAGATGTGAAGACGGCGTGTAGAACACATGAACTGCATGAGGTTTGAACTTGATAGAAAACATGAGAAAATGTCAGAATAAACTAAATAGTTAGGGTTTTTTTTTAACTTTTTGTGAGAACTGGTGGACAGGCTTGTGACAAATAGAGGAGGAAAGCTGTTGAATAAGGAGAAAATAATGAAAGGAGAAAGAGAAGGAGTGGGTCAAGAGATCAATCTATCCCACAGATGAAAAGCAAACTGCAATTGGTACGGCACAAACATGCATGTCATCCCTGGGAATTGGCTTGCAGTTGGTGGCTCATCAGGTTCCTTTTTTCTTTTTCTGTGCAAATGGGAGAGAGGTGAAGGGCAAGATGAGAAAAAGAGAGACAGACATTTATATTTTATTGGACAAGATGCTCTGATTCCCTCTTAAACTGATGTTGCAGGTCTCTGGAGGGCGGGGACGACGTACCAAAACATGCAAAGAAAAAAGTAGTGAAGGCAGGAAGAAAGGCAGATTGAAAGACAAAAAGGGGGGGGAAGTGAAATATGAGTGAAAAGAGAAGAGAGAGGAGAGGTGGAAGGGAGCCTGACAGGTTAATCTAGAACAAATATCCATAGTGACAGAACAAGAAAGCCGGATGTGGTGAGTTGCTACTGGGAGTGGATAAGAGGGGATTTACACAGTGAGTGAAAAAGGGAGGAGGTGAAATTGAAAAACTGAGAGAGACAGCCAGCAAAAGACAGGCAGTAAAGATGAGGACAGGGTGATAGAAAAAAAAGAAAACAGTGAAGGAAAAAAAAAACAAGACCGGAGAAAATGGAAATAGGCAGAAAAACGAGGGAATTGTGAAGCCTCAATAGAGTTTGTCACAAAATAGGAAGTGAAGATAGATATAGATGAAGATATACTGAGATGGCAAAGGTTGTCATTCTCATAGTCAAATGATGAAACACTGAGTCAGTGGAGGTTTTAAAGGAGACGAAGGAACCCTGCAAACCACTTTGTCTCACATTCCCTCCATCAACCAGTGCAAGGTTGTTACCTTATAGCAAGACTTTTGATTTATGACCAAATATATCTGTGGTAAATAGCTAAATGGACTCAAATGCAAATACACAGAAGATGCCAGATGGCAAATTATTTGGAACATTTTTTACTCCCAAAGTTAAATTCAAATTATCTGTAAATATCTGTACTTGAATGAGTATTTTGCTTATATTTTTCAAAAAATAAACACAAACCAAAGTTTTAAAATAAATTTGGATGGAATTTTGTTTCTCCTGTCGATATTGGACATGCAGTGGACTAAAAACCATCAATAGTTGAAAATTGTTGCTATTGACTAGTAAAACTGTCACGTTTGAGTTTTTGACAGAATAATTAAAGGTTAAATATTTTTTTGCGTGACTATCCCTAATCCTTTATGATCACTTTGTACAAACCCAAAACACCCCTTATAAAAGATTTAATGCCCTTGGACATGGCTGTGTCAAAAGAAGACACTTCAACAGATGACAAGACACGCATGTATCTTGGCAGTGAAGACAAGAAAGCAGATGTGGACAGGAAGCGATGATGAGGGAAGAGGGAGACAGATGGAAAGATGTAGATAGATTGAGACAGCAAGTCAGGGAGGATATCTGAGCATTTGGCCCTGAGCCTGTATAAACACTGCAAGCTGACAGCTATATCTGTGGGCTTTATTAACATGGGAGGCACAAATCCATGCGTGCATCAATTCTCCAATGTATTAAAAACACACCCGATTAGACAAGGGGAAAAAAAGGCAGAATTTATTTAGCCCCGCAATCCAAATGACTACTATTGTCACGTAATAAGCCATAACAATTGAGAAAATAACCACAAAGTAAAGAACATGCTCTGAAAAGCAGCAGACGTAGAACAATTCCCTGGAAGAGTATCAGAGATATAACAAATAAACATAAACTTTAGATTTCAGGTTGATGCATAACTGAAAGTAGCACACCACCCAAATCGAAGGCAATGGATTGTTTCAGGCAGACTGGGCCGTCACATGAATGTAAACCTAACATGCCAGATGGTTGGTTGCACAGAACCATCTGGAAAGTTGTCGTTGGAAAGTGACTGAGAAATGGCAGGTGCTTTCAAAGAAATTCTGGCAAGGATTAGAACCACTTGAGCCTGTCTTTTACCAGCAACATAAGTGACGCCTTCTGCAGCGTGAGGTTGATGAAAAATCTGGTTCTTGTCAGTCACGGTGGGAAAACAGCCATGAAAAGTTCAGAGAAGAATCACTCTCCAGCTCTGATATAGTTCATCGTACAAGAACAATTTTATTTCTGTAGCACTTTTCATAGACGTATAGATCACAAAATGCTTCACAAAGGCAATTAAAACAAAGAACAAAAAGAAAAACTTTAAATCAAGCAAAAGCCTGTGTGAATATAAATGTGTTTCGTTGTTTCTTAAGAGTCTGGAGTCAATAAAAGCATGAATGATCATTTCTAGCTTTGTCTGTGACATGAATGGCCTCAAACCAGAGATGTTCCTGAGATGATGGAAACAGTTCAGAACAAGAATTTTCACAATGATTGTCAAAAGACAAGGAACTCGAGCTTCATCTCATAAATTACTGAAACAAACTCTTTTGTTAAATATGTATATCTATATATCACATAAATGTATTAATCTTTGACCTGAGTCTGAATTTTGTACCACAAACAAGAAAAGGTGGTGTGACAAAAAAAAACATTTCTTGAATCCTTGTAATTGTTATAAAATTTCAAACGGAAAATTGTTGCGTTCAGGCAGTTTGTACATTTCTGAAGGTTGTCTCAAACAGACAGAGGCCCAATTTCAAAGCATGAAATTGCAAAGTTATGTTTGATATATTCAACATTATTATAATTGAAGGTAACCGGTTTTTGATTGTGCTTTAAAATAGCACTGTGTGCCTTGAAAATACGTACAACTGCCTCGTGTCCCCGGTCCTGAATCGTATGTATTGTTATGCCTCGACTTCTGACTCGCTGCTTGAATGTTGATTTTGGGTTTTTTGGGGGGTTTTTTTGTGGCTCAGCCTGCTTGGATATTTAAGGACTCGCACCCACAATGACTCACCTTGTGAGGTGAGTCAATTGCTGCCAGTGTTCACAAGATGACAAAGTTGTATAAATTAAAGCGCACGCTGTAAGTAAACTTTACAAAATCTGTACTGCACAAAACATCTGATCTGAATTTCTCCACGGTCAACCTTGGAAATCTTGTACTTATTTCTCCTGGAGTCCCTGGACCCAAATGTGTGGCTTGCAGCTCATCAAGATGGATTCTCTCATGTTAATGAAATGGTGCTGGAGTGTGTTCCTTTGTGTGTGTGAGAGAGATGGGAGAGGTGGCAGCTGGTTGTCACAGTGGGCAACAGGATGGTTATTCTGTCAGAGTTGGCACAGGGGAATGACATCACCTGTCACATTGTTTAATTAACACCTTAGTGTGTTTGTGTGTGCGGGTTGTGTGTTTGTGTTTGCATTACTTCTGCTGTGAGGACATAAATCTGTTTACATAGTCACACTGGGGGAATTTGCTTTCTCTTTGGGGACACCAAGTCAGTCCCCATAACATAAATCATCAGGTTTCAGATTCATTAGATAATGTTATTTTTTTAGGTTACAGTCAGAATTAGGTGAGTTATAGTCCCAGTGATAAAGCTAGAGGAGATTTACAGGAAATGAAAGTGTAAGGAAGTTTAATGCCCTTCTGGGGTAACAGAAACACAACAGTCTGTGGATGTCTGTCGCTTTTATGCTGAGTTTAATTAGCATCCCAGTGTGTGCGTGACACTGAGAATAAGTGTGTGTGTTTCCAGGAGGCTGTTGTAGGTGTGTGTGTCAATGACAGCAGAGGTCACTCCTACAGGTTTAATCTGGACTCGCATCAGGAAGTAGGATGGCTTTTCATCCGGTCTGATTGGCGTTTCCGTCGGCAACCCAGAGGTTTACCAGCTGCACCGATGATCTGCTTCCTGTAAGGATGAAATTCTCTCCCCCTCTCTCTCACATCCTCGCTTACTCAGGCATGAACTCACAGTCACACTTTTCCTCTCATTACCCTGCAGTGAGCTGGACCTTTAGACAACCTGTCACACCTCAGAGTAGCGATTAAACTATCTGCCACTTTTGCACTTTTCAGGTTACAATATGTGTTTAGCAAAGCACTCTAACTTGACTTGGCAGGGTTAAGTTCAATAATCTTGATGGTAATTTTGCGTAGCACTTCTTGAGGTCAGTGTTGTTTGTGTAAATACTGAAGTCAATGATTTACTCCCACTATCATTACTGCCTCATTAGGAGCGATTATTAGTCAAACAGAGCATTGTAATTTGTTGTTGCAGCTTGTATTTGGAGAAGAAAAACAGAAATCAGCTCTAAAATAATTTCTTTATCTTTTTAACTCCAATACAGACTAAGTTGAACAATCATCCATGATGTGCATATCCTCTTCTAACTGCAATAAGGGGCTCTGTTGGGTTGGGATCTGGTGACTATATTGATTACCTACTTTTAAAAGATAACGAGTCTGTGGTCATGAAGTAACTAACTAATGTAAGTAAGCAGTAACTAACTAATGTAGGCACTTGGTGAACTCCCATTCACCAAGTGCATGGGAGTTATATTGCGATTACACATGTTGATATTTCACAATCTGTATAAAATATTTCATGAATGTGTGACTCATTTTGTCTTTCTGATCGGCCATAAATATGCAGTGAAAATGCATAGGCTGTGGCAGAAAGTACTGATAGGGGGCAGTACTGAGCCCACATCGCTGTGCTCTTCCTCAGTTCATTAAAGACTGAAAACACACCAATAAATTGAACCAATAAAGGACTAGTGAGACAGAAAGACTTTTATAAATATAGAAGAGCAAGGAAGAGTTTAACAAGAGTGAAGAAGGAATAAAGGTAGGATCATACCAGATTTTCAATTTTGATTAAAAAAGATACTAGCAGAAAAAGCTGTCAATGAGGTTTATTTAGACAGATTTTTTTTTTCCAAGACATAAATTCTCTTCTCCTAGTTGTCTCGCTCATTTCCATGTGTCTTTTCCTCTCACGTCTGATTTGCTTGTTTCCATCCTCCAGAAATTTGAGTACTTCATCATGTGGGGCATCGTGACAGCGAAACATTAATCCTGGCTCCTCTGTCACACAAAGCATTGCAGATACATAGATATGAACACAAATACCCATATGTGCATGCATGCTCCAAAAACACAAACATCCACAGGTTCTCCAACACCAGTGGACAGACGCGAACATACAATGCAACCTTGGCGGCAGATTTGGAAAGAGATTCAATCCCTCTTCAGCTTTAGTGTATTTTATGTTCATTTTATTGCCGTGCTGCACAGCAGGAAGAGTAACAAAAAAGAATTTCAAATGAAAAACGGCCCTGACATTTACAACATTACACAAACTTCAGAGCAGCAATGAAAGTTAACATAATCAATAGATATGCAAAGCACAACGGTCTGTTCTATCTATCATAATAAGCAGCACAATAAGCTGCACAGCAATATATAGTGATGTGAAGAGATTACTGTTTATGTTGGGGTGTTTCACACTTTTTTGACACTATAAAAATTTGTTTATAGTGAAAAGAAAAAGAGAAAAATCCATGAAATCGGTTGTATCTTGTTTCGGTTGTCAACTTAAAAAAATTGACAGCACATTCCCTCAGTTTTATCTTGTAAGTTTACACTTCAAGGTGCTCTTTTCAATCTTTTTGTATAAAAATAAATTTAAATCAGCTAATATGGTTATCCCCTGAGAAGAAGTCACCTCAGTCCCTAAATGTCATTAAAGGGTCAGTATTATGCAAAATTGCCTTTATTGCGTTTTATATCAAGTTAAAATGTACTTAAAGTATTGCTTTGATTCTCTCATGCATGTTTGAGAAATCCTTTAATCTCCATGGCAACCAAACAGCTGTGGAAAATGCCTGGGTGGACAAAGCTCTGCCTTCGAGACGCAGGTTCCCTGCAAAGCTACAGATTCAAAGCTTCCTGGCGTCTGCCTCACAAAACAAACCTCCCCTCTGCTCCCTCAGGGATTACCCCCTCAGCTCCTTCAGACTAGCAAGCAGCAATTAGCAAACACCTGGAGGAACTGTGCATCTTCTGAGCTTACTATTCGAGCTGTTAAAGGTTAATAAAGGAGTGAGTCTCAGAAAGAGCAGGAGTTTTTTAAAGTGACAGGCTCGTTTTGAAGGTGTTACATTACGTAGTAAATTTTTTTTTTCAGTCTAATAATGACTGATGGTAATATAGTTATTTGATTGTGCTATAAAATGGCACCATGTGCCTGGAAAGCACATAAAACTGTCCCTTTAAGGGACCAACAGTATGCTTTGATGATATAAAAGTGTATGTCTGTACCATGCACTTTGTGGAGACATGCATCCATAAAAACTTTTTATGGTTCTTTTGAGTTTGTTTTTGCAATGAAGAAAGCTCTGTCTTATGTGGAAAATAGAAATCCAGACCAAGTTTAGGCAGAGAGAACACAGATAAAGACCAGGATTTTTCTCCTCTGTCCTTTCTAGAAGTCTGAAATTTGAAGAGAAAAAAAAAAAAAGTACATGTCTGGCTTGAAAGAAATGCAATATTCCTGAAAAAGAGCCTTGTGCAAGCTGTGAAACATCTGGAAGTGTGACGGTTGTGGATGCTTTGCTGCTGCAGAATCAGGCCAGCTCACATGAACAGAATCCATCATCATTTTCAGTGTATCAGCAGGTGCTTGAAGAAATGTGAAGCCATCTGTAAAACAAGTTAGAGTTGAAGCAGAAGTAGACCGTGCAACATGACAATGACCCAAAATCTATTCTTACATCCCCTGACTGAGAATTGAGCAAAGTTTCCATTTGTCCCTTAAGCATTTTTCCACAGTGTTAACAAGATTTGCTGCAATTAGTAGGTCATATTACAGAAGCAGGAGTGTTTTTTTAATCCTAATTTCTTAAGAGAAAAGCAGTCTAATTCCAGCAAACACTGGAGATGGCGCATAAACCGCCTTTTGCAGATTATGCACATTGTTTGGCACCGAACTGAATTTTAGGAACTCAAAGGATTATGAAACAATGTTTGCAGGAAACCAGAGAAGCAACAGAACATTAAACTCCTCCACCAATTCAACATCACTGTGCCCCAGAGCAAAAGCAATTAGCAACAGCGGCTTTAAGAGTCATAACTGATACCATAACAGGAAGAGCTTTCACAATTCCTGCCCATGGAAATTTTGCTGTCAGTGCAGAGGTAGCGTAGGCAAGACCTTGTGATTGATGACCTCCGCTGTAAGTTTTTTTTTTTCTATAATACCTTTAGGTAGAAATATATGCATTACTTAGTTTCATCACAAAAGTTATTATTTCCCTAAAAGCTTATACATTCCCAGTCTGGCCCTTTGTTGAATGTCATGCCTTAATCTCTCTGCCCCTTCCTGTGTTTCTCCCATAATGCAACACTCCACAAGCTCTAAACATGGAAAAAAAAAAATCAACAGTACCAGGACAGGAAAGGGTTGGCAGCCTGAACTGTGACTTCAGAGAGAAAAAAAACACAAGAAGCCATGGATCTACATTCAGTAATTTACCCTAAGGGGCCTGACTGGGAAAAAAAAATATATAAACTATAGAGGAACAGACATGCATCTGTTCAAGATCTATAAGAATTACATCTATGTATTTCCCACATGTATAAGTGCACAACCCAGGCCTGATAATCCAAAGCCTCCAAGGATACAGCTTCTTTTGGATTAAGGTCCCATAAGACCAAGAGCATGTAAAGCTTGAGTAAGTCGTACAGATATGAACTATACTGCTTAGGTTACCCAGAAGGATTCAAATATTGCACTGGACTCAACAAACACCTAAACTCTTAGGCTGTGTGCACACAGACAAAAGCAAGGTATATATTTGAAAGTGATTTTATGAAATGTGAGTCCACACGACAAGTTTCAGCGCAGTTGCTGTGCAGGGGCTGTAACATTGTCTCAGAATGACACAAAAACCATGTTTTTTATTTGTGAGAATGATGCACATGCAGGATAAAGTGACAGATGTCTGTACAACATCTTTCAAGAAAAGACATGACTCACATGGCCATGCAGAAACATGAAACTTGTGTTCTCAAGTTGATCCACTCTGGAATCTGGTTTCAAAAATTATCATTTCTGGTGTCCCACGATGGCTAAAGGACAATAAAAAACATTGTGGACACACTGAAAATTGTATCCATGTGTACTGGGCCTTATAAACTTCAAATGACTCTTTTAATTTTGCTGCTTTACTCTGTTTTTACCAATGAACATGTAAAGTTTGCCCCACTTCCCCCTATTTTGACTTCAGCGACAAGTTTTCTCTGGTCAAGACTAACAATGCGACCCTTCTACCAAAGGATTTACGGGGATTTAAATTGAAGATTGTGGAAATAAACTTAAAAGAGATAAAACTGGAATAATTAATTTAATTAAAAAAGCCACAAAGAGACATAAAGGAAAGCTAGGCTGGCTGAAAAAAGGCAGAGGACTACTATTTCACTGTGTGCAGACAAATGGCACAGCGCTGCTCACTGGCTGGATAAGAGACAGGTCTTAAACTATGACCAAGGTCAACTCCCCCACTACCTGGCTCATCCACACTGACATATTTACACCACTGTCGCCTCCATTTTTGTGTCTTTACCCTTTTTTCCTCTTGTTTGTTGCTTTGTCTCTGCCAGCAGCTCCCTCTTCCTCTCTCCCTCACACAACACACCACATAAATATTGCTGCTGCTGTAGAAAGAAAAGAAATGCAGCGTTGAATGTTTTTTTGATGAGGATAATGTGTCTTCAGACAGCTTCATCTTGAGACTTTTTACTCTGCTAATTGTTTTACAATTTAATATCATGACCTAACAATAGAGAAGTTAGCCCTTCCCTTATGTTAATTTTACCTTTATCTTCACTTTTTGCTGCTGATCTCTACACATCCATCTCTATCTTTACCAGGAACTCATGGGGACTCTAAAGCTTTCCCAAGCCTGTAGTAAAATATAATCTTTAGTTAATGGGTGTGCCCGAGGCCTCCCCCTAGAGCTCTGTGCATGAAACACCCAGGAATCCATCTGGAAGCAGTTATTAAAATATCACAAAACTAGCCGTTCAGTGCAGAGGAGCAGCAAAAGCTGAGCTCCTCATCTATTCCTGAGCGTTGATCCAAGTAAATCTGAACAGGAAACTCAACAACCACTCTTCTAAGTCTCATTAGTTCTATTTCCCACCATAGCTAAGTTTTCCTTTTAGTTTTTTTTTTCTGATTACATAGATGGATAACTTTAAACAATAAGCAAAGCTACATAAATGAAATGCAAATCTTTTCTTCAGTCAAAACTTATTGAGTGCTTACATTAACTAAATATGTTAACTGCATGTTTTTAAATTAATCTCATTGTGACAAACATTCATACAGACAAAATGTCACCTGTTACGTTCTATAATTCTACACATAATCAAGCAGAGCTCACTGATGAGCGTTTAACTACACATTGACAAAATGTGTAGTTAAACACCTTGATCTCAAGATCTATCAAGGTGAGGTTTGTTTTGCTAAAACATGTCATTTGAAACAGTTGCAGTTCAAGAATATGACTTTTACCATCCAGCAGTAAAATCATTATTTCAGTGCCACAGTTGAATCATCATACGCACCAGTAATAAAAATACAATAATGTTATCTCATATCAATGTCTTTGCAGACAAAACATTCATTTAAAGCCCTCAGAGAACCTGATAAACAGCTGGCGCAGCCTGAATAATAAGGTGTAAAACACACACAAAAAGCTCCTTAAGCTTAACAATAGACTGAGCTGTGCGCTTTTCACTCATATCTCTTCATTATGTTTCAAAACTATGCTACATTGAAGCATCTGCTGCTGCCTTCATGATGTATAGTTCCCAATTGTTTGTGAGTTTACTATTAATAGCTTGTTTGGCAATGAGCTTAATTGATTTCCTTGTGAGCTAATTGACTGCAAGGCAACAAGGAGATTTGTTTTGGAAAGTAAATCTAGATGATTGCCTGAGAGATTAACAACAGAGATAAACAAAGAGAGGGAGAAAAAAATGAAATTTCTTCACCTTGGTAATTAAGACTGAGAGTCTGACCTCAGACTGTGACAAGTTTTGCTTTTGCTTCCTGGGGACATTCTTTGTCTTGTGTGCCAAGCACATTTACCTAAGTTTAAAGAGTTTGGATTGTATTTAAAAAGAAGTTATGTATTGCATAAATATGTGTTCATCTATCTTTCTCTTCTCTTATTTGAAACATGGAACGCTATATGCAAGTGCAGCAAAATAGGTCTGAAAGTTCAGTTAACAATGATTCACTGTATATTTCACCATCTCATATAAGCAGTAATGTTGGGAATGTTTAAAATGAAAAATTGTGGTTTTATGTTAGAGTTTAGCAGTGTGGCAGTTTTAATAGGACCAGAAGATTTTAGCCTACTTTATTAAAAACAACTGGTGTGCTGCCCTGCTCTCTGTGAACAATGAATTACAGCAGCTCCTATGCTGACAGGAAGAGTTTGACTCAACAAAAGCAGCCAGACCACAATAAATGAGCGTCTTATTGTTGCTGATCAGGCTGATGTGGAGCAGTTAGTTTAAGTGGTAGGCTAACTCTAGCATGTTTACTCCATTTTAAAGTTGCAGTAGGAAACTTTATTTAAAATATGTTAGCATATTTGTTAATCCATGTCCAGGAGATAACTTATCTGTCTTCCCTCTGTTGTTCTACTGCCATCTGCAGAAATACACTGCTATCTGTCAGAAACAACCAATTGGAGCCAATCAGGCTTGTGTACATGCTTTTCAAACCTTGCTGCTACTCGGAGTCCACTGTGGACGGCAGATAAATAGTTTTCCTGTAACATTAGGGTCTTTCTCCAGGGTTAGCAGCTGCAGCAAATCCGTAATTTTGAGGTTGCACACACTGTGAGTGGGGAGGGTGTGAGTAAGCACATACACATGTTTGATTGACAGCAGTAAGACCCTCCTCCTTGTTCTGATTTGTTGTTTCTGACTGGGAGTGATGTATTTCTGCAGATGGCAATAGGGCCACAGGGGAGAGCCAAAGAAGCTTGATTTCTTTCATTTTTCACAGATTATGTGTCTCACATTATACAGGCAAGTCATAGTGACAATTTTAACAAATAAGTGAATAACAGATATTTTTTTAAGTTATCTAATGCAGCTGTTATGAGCTGTTGACAATTCTGTTCCTGTATGTCAGTGGCATCCCAGTTAACTTCACGTAGACAAATCTTCCACAAAAAGATGTTCACCAGCTTAATGAGTTCAGAACTTTGTTTTAAACGTCATGAAATTCATCGATTAATGTTTCAGTGACTTTCTGCATCGCTTCATTTTGGGTTAACTTCAGATTTCCATGAAATTTCTTTTTCACAGTGAGCTCAGACTAGAAATGTGAAACATGTTATTGTTATGGACATTATTGGAACATTGACTTTGTAAGGAGCATTACTGTTTTGACTCAGAAAATATTGATCTTTAACAAAGTCTTACATGCAAGCACCATAAAAGCAGTGGAAGTCATTCATTTGCTTTGGTCAGGCCTTTTGAGGGTTTTCTTTTAATTACTCTTTTTCTCTTTCAAAACACTTTAAATTTTTAATCAAAATTAAAGTGTTGTGAAGTAAAAACAAACAAAAAAAAGAAAAAGGAGCAAAAACACACTGAGAGAAACGTAAAAACGGGGAGGTTGAGTTCTGCCTGAGTGCACATTGTTTGAAAGATTAAAATGACTGTGTCTATGTAGGTGTGCACACACCATTTAGTGTCTCCACATTGTCCATATTTCCCACAAGGCTGTGCATGAGCTGGATAACGCCTGTTCCCCAAGGAAGATGACAGCGGCGCTTCCATTGTTGTTGTGATGATGTATTGCAGGGAAACCCCTTGGGGCAAAAACCAGTTATTTAGACATCAAATTAAGGTTGGAGACACACACACCCACACACACACACACACATTCATAGTACAACATAATAGGCACATACATAGTGCTTCATAAGCATTGATGTTGATGTAAGGGCACGCATACACACACTCACAAACACACATGCTCTCTGCAGAAAGCCAAATACAGATGTAAATACATAGCAGGACCAAACTGAGCAGTCCATGTTTGGTGTTTGTTTTTCCTTAGTGAGTTTTTGGAGGTCTACTAAAGTTGAAATTGTTAGAATACCCCAAAAATGAAAATGCAACAAAGAGTTTGGTTGCAGCTGTAATCACGGTACAAGAGGCTTGTGATTTACATCCAAAATAACATCAGTGTGGGATAAAAGCTGGGGTAGCTTCCAGCAAACAACAAAACCATTAAACACGCCTTTCTGAAGTTTAGAATAAAATGAACTAACATGAAATGAAATGAATCAGTTGGCTGTCCAGCTCCAAAGGCCCAGCATTGTACTTGATCCTGTGGGGGAGAATGAAGAGGTTATATGAGATGTGACTTGAGAAAAATGAAGGAAGGCAAAAGGATATGAGAGGCATGTGTGGTAAATTGACTGTGAAGGTGATTGAGTGAGGTTAAGAGGTGCATAGTGACTGATATACCCAACAGTGAGTGCACTGATTGGATAATCGGATGACTGGACCTCGCCAACATTGCTCCCATGATGTGAAAAAAATGAAATGGTGAACTGAGTGAAAGAATGGAGGCCCTGTGAGGTCAGGAGCAAAGACCGGCATAAGATTGTATTTAGTAGAAACTGCAATTTATCTGTCCGCTCTGGAAAGGGATCCGCCTCTTTATTCAAGTCAATCGCAGTTTGAAGAATAAGAAAGAAAATCTTTTTGAAGGATTCAAACTTATTCCTTCTGAATAGAGTCAATCTCTGACATTTAAAGAAAATTAGTCTCCAAGTTTATATTGCAGAAAACATTATTTTAATTAGAAAATATGTACATTTTCTCAAGTTCACCTCTTCACATTTCTGAGTTTTCTTAAAGGCCAGGTTTTAATTTCCAATGGATTTATGAAGGATGGGTATAGAAAACTATCAGTAGACAGCAAAGGTGATTATATCTTTGACTGGATAGAAGTTTTACAGAGGAAGAGTTTGAAACTGCTGCACTGGTTGGCTGACTCAGCAGTATTTTAGCTGCCAAATAAACGCAGCTAGAAGTTGAAGGTGTAAGCAACATTTCATTCCTACACGACAGAAAAGCTTCATATTTATCGTTGAAGTGAAGTTTGTCTCATAAAATGTTATCAGCCTGACTCTGGTGAATTAAATTTGAGTTTTTATTGGGATCTTTGGATTTGATGGTGGAGTGAAGCATTACTTCTTACTGCATCTATGTCTGAAACAACAGCAAAATCAGTGACAGACAGAAATCTTCACCACTTTTAATCTTTTTTTTTTTCTTTTTTTTTTCATGGCAGCATTTTGGGTACTATTTTAAAAATATAAGGAAGCACTGAGTCAGTTTCCATTAAAGTTTTTTTTTTTGTCTAAATTGGATGTGATCATCTTTAGTTAGAAATTTTAAATTAAGGACTAGTAAAACTTCAACTTCTCATGACTTTTGAGGTGAGTGATGCATTGAAGTGCAGACAAGAGCCTGGCAGTCACATGACTTAATGAAGGACAACTAAATCACTTGCAGGACAAAGTAGGAAAAGATTAAAATACACAGAAATGCAACCCAAACACACGATCATGCCAAAACTGGACTTTGATTTAACCAGTTTAAGAATTTAGAAATTTGCTGTTTAGTTATTTCTGCTCTTAGTAACATCAAGTTCAGCTTTTATATAATAAATTATTCATTCCTTTGACATTTAGTGCAGTGTGGGTAAGACACTGACGGCCCATAAGTAATCCATATAACCCCACATAAAAATACAATTTCACTTGAAGTCACAGGAGATTTAGAAGAATTTCAAGAGGAATTTAAAACACACATTTTTAGGACAAAATATTGTTCTTAGTTTTTACTATCACACTTTTTATGATGAAAAAATATGTATGGTATTCTGAAACTTGATTTTGGACCAAGACAATACAGGAAAGATAGTTCCTGGCGTTTAAAGAGTCTTAATTAATGTGTAAGTACTTAGAATTGGAGAGATCAGTATGTGTTCAAGTGTTTTCTGAGAGTAGGCTGCAGTTTTTGTGTGTTTATCTTTGGAAAAATGTGTCTGTGTGTGTCTGTACTCGTGACTCAGCATGCGAGTGTGTCTGTGTTGGTGGTGTTATTGGCCAATTGAAGCGCCGGCCAGGGCAGAGCAGATCTATCAGGGCTGAGCTGATTCAGCATTCCACAGCACAGGAGAGAATTAAGGAATGGACACATTCACTTCCACACACACACACACACACACACACACACACACACACACACACACACACACACACACACACCTAAACACATCGTATTTCTACTGCCAACTTACCCTGAAGCGATGCGTCCACACTTACACGGACACTATTTCCCACACTTCATACACACCTTGACACATGTGATTATATTCTCTGCACACATACACACAACACTCTAATCCAAAGAGAAACTGCACATACACCCTTCTGGCACAAACACCTAATGGAAATAGGATTATATGTTGCACTAGTTATTACAGGAAAGTGGTGTGTTGCGCTTAGGTCACACTGTCCTCTCTGACATGTTGTGTGTGTGAATCGGTGTGTTTGTAGAAGAGAAGGCGAAACAGAGACATGTTTGTGTGTTTGTATGTGTTTCCACTTTGCATTAAACTTCATGTTCTGGTGCAAATCTCACAGCAACTACCACAGGTGGGCAGTTAGTACAACATGCTCAGATTTAAAGTTTATAACCACAGAAAGCGTAATTGACCAGATGTGTAATGACATAAGTTTGTAATTATTCCTTGAGATTATTTTTCGGTAAAACTAAAATAATTTTTCTATTTAAAATGTCAAAAAAAAAAGTTTTTTTTTTCCCCTTTCTTAAGGTGACACATTTTACAACTATCCAGCTGTTTTATAAATCAAACACTTTGCTCACCTGTGTGATCACCTGAGGAATTCATTTTTCTGCCTCTGGTGTTTTTAAATTTTGAACGATTCATAAAAGCGATGGAGACTGCTGCCAATTTTCTGGCCAATTCTTCTAATATCTTTTTTCAGTAATGGTGATTTCTTGTCTATTCCTAAATAGTAAAAATAAAGATTTTCCCAACCACTGCCAGAACTTGCAAGGATAGTTTCCTCACTTTCAGCTCCCTGATTACAGCAAGCCTGTCGCAGACTCTGTTAGCTTTCATTTTTGGAGCTGTTGCCTTTTTTACTCAATTTGGTTTCTGTTATTTTCCATAGATAATCCCAGTGTAAGCAACACAATTCAAGTATTAATATAAATTAAGTAGAAATATCAAAACTGCGTTTCTTTTTATTGATCTTTATGTAAACTGGTGTTCAGGATTGTTGAGGACTTTGAATGTTTTTGTAGTGATTGCATGTTTTATGAAGTGTGTGGTCGGGACGTTTTAAACCTGCTGATATGTAGGCCTACTTATTTATATACTATCATGAGTTAAATCTTGTTTTTTATTTATTTTTCTTTCTCACCAAATCTTATCTGACTAAATCCGGCCCTGCCAATATCTATCCTCAATCGGTTTCTTTCCATCATTTGTCATATTTGCCTTTAATCCATCACCAGTAACTCCTTCATCAATCAACCGTAACTCTTTCTTCTTTCCTCCCTCTTTTTCCCCTCAACAGTAACTCCTTCCTCGCTTAACAAACCCCCACCACTCCTCAACCATAACTCTTTTTCCATCATTTTTACCTTCAAATCTCAACCCTACCTCCTTCATCCCTCATCTCTACCTAATTCAACCTTCATCTCTACCTCCTGCATTGCTGATCCTTACGCTCCTCATCACTCATACCTACCTGGCCCTTTCTGGTTCAGGATATTAATGTCTTAAAACTGAACCGCCCTCTGAGGCTGCATCTTCAAAGTCTGCAGCTGCAAAGGTCCTGAGATGATTTAATTTTCTTCACCTACAACATTCTGAATTTATTTGGAAAAAATGCAGTTTTATGGTCTGATCTATGCTAGTGAAGTCAAATGTCATGAACTTAGTGGAAATGTTTAAAATGTTTGCTTACTTTATTTAATGAACCATGCTAAATGAAACTGCTCAAAAATACATCCGTTAAATGAAGTTATTCTCAGAGTATTCTACTTCGCTGTTGTATTGTGTGTAAGAAATTCTCCTACTTTTGTCTGTGGAAAGTCACAAAACGTATTCTGTACTTTACTGAATACATTAGGTATATCTTTGCTGCATTCACATCCCATTTAGTCATATTAACCAATGCTAGACCTCATCAAGACTCACAGCTATATGATTGGAAAAAGGGACAATTTTACGCATGCTTATTTAAATACGACGCTACAGGAATATTTTGTGTGTGAGCCGCACACACACACAAAAAGTAGTCCTAACTCTGGAGTTATAAACTGATCAAACCGTGTGGTTTGTGACAGCTCCGCGAAGACGCCTGCCTCATTAGGAGAGGTAACCTCAACGTGTGCGTTTGTATGTGTGCGCGGCTCTGTGTTTGACAGTTTCGCTGCCGAGGCACATATTTGAGTTTGTGTTTAGGAATCTAAAACTTGGGGAATGCGTGAACAAAGACTGAGTGTGTGTCTACGCCTGATTACTTAAGATAGATGACTGTGAATTAAAACCTTTGCATTGGTGTATGTGTGAATGAGACACTCGGTATGAGTGTGAGTAGGTGGGTGGGTGGGACACAGTTGTGGTGTGCATGTGTAGGTGTGTGTGTGTTTTTTGTGCAATTGTCCCATGGGGATAATGTGACGAGGCCCATGGTGTGATGTGTGATGTAAACAGGGATCATTAGCCACCAGCGTTCACACTGTGTCGACACCACCTGGGAGCAGATAAACACACACACATTCATGAGGAAATTATTCACCTGGAAAATAATCCACAGTCACTTATTTTGCAATTCAAGTAAACAAAAACACACATGCACACGCATTTCACATCACACATCACATACATCCAATCTCATCACTTCCTGGGCGCATCCCCGCTTGTATCCTTATGGAAATTGACTCCAGACAGGGATTGGCTTTTTATGTCTGATTTATGTTTCTGCTGATTGTATGTGAGAGTGTGTGAGTGTGTGAGGGGAGGAAATTGAGCCCAGCCAGGGATTGCGTTTTTATACCTGTTTTATTGGACAGCTTCTATTGCTGTCAAGAGTGGGGAAAGAGGAGAAAGGAGACTGGAGGGAGGAGAGGAGATGATAGAAGTGGAAACACAGACGCAGATGAAGAAGGAAAAATGGATATGAAATGATCTAAATAAGAGGCACTAAACTGGATAAAGAGCACGGAGAGAAAAGGAGACAAAGAAAGCACAGGACCAAAAAAAAAACATGTGGGAAGAGTCAAATTTTATAAGAAAAGACCAGGGGGAAAAGCAAGATGAAGAGTTCGGGTGAAGAATATAAAACAGTGAATACTAGTCATTCTCCTGGTTCTGGGGCTGCACTCAGCATCATCAATTTGGGTCAAAATGTGGCATTTTTGGACAGCCCTTCTCATCCTCAAACTGAGCGCAAGTTACATTTTTTGGTGCCTAAAACTTAGAAGAAATTTTAAATGACTGCTTCCAATCTCTGCCCCTTTTAGAAAAAGAAACATTTTTGTGATGAACAACACAAAAAGACAGATTTAGATCCATATCAAGGCATTTAAGGTTATGGGCTAAACTTTTATCTAATAAACATCCTGCTTGAGATTAAATGAACGTTTCAATAATCTATCTGCTTCATTTCTCTTTGTCTCTTGATTATGTTTATGCCTTTTGCATTTCAAAGCTCCAATTACAACCCAGTTAATCCACAAGCACAAAATGCAAATGCTTTTAATTTATTCCTCAGTGAATCTGGTGTGTATTAAATTAGACGCAGGTATTTACTAAATAGTTGGTTGGATCATAATTAGGAATATCAGAGTTGAAGAGGCTGAATACAAATTCACACTTAACTTTTTGGAACAAAAAAGAAAATCTTAATATTTACTGTCAATTTCACAATGATTTGCTACTTTCTCTTGATCTATCATGTGAAACGCTTAATATATATTATTAAATGTTTTGGGCCTTCATGTGACAAAACAGAAAAGTTCAGACAGTTTTAATAGTTTTGAATTCACCCCTAATTGTTCAGTAAAATAAATACTTCATGCACCTCATTGAAGGGTTGAAATTATTAATTGTGACTAATTTTTTATTGAAATAATCATCAACTAATCTAGTAATCAATGAATCATAAACTGGAGAATATGCACTCAAAAAATGCCAGTAATTAATCCAAAGCTGTACAAACAATTTATACATTTGCAGATAAGATAAAAACAAAAACCCTAAAAAAAAACAAAATCTCCTATTAAGCGCCTTTTTTATCTAATTAATAAGTATGTACTAAAGGAACACTGTGTTATTGCATTTTAGGCAATAAATTGTTTATTTTCACTTTTATTGAAGAATTTTGCTATTTGTTTTTTAGGCATATTTTAATGTATTTCTAGTGCTTAAATAAAACATTTTTTTCATCTGATTAATCGTCCAAAAAATGATCTATTACTTCCTTGCAGAGCTTTTGCATCAGTTCATCTCAGTTTATCAGTAGATTTTATTTATGCAAGAAAACTTGTTTTTTCATTAAAAAGCTTTTCTATACTTTATTACCACAGCAGGCTAAAGAGTTAGGATGAAAACTCCAGATAGCACAAGAGGCCGAGAGGAGCGAACAAGATAAAAGAGGTGTTTGGCCAATCAATCCTCGACTGCTCACAGGAACAACCGATTTTTCAATCCCTTGCTCAGCAACCTGTGGCAGTTCACGCCGAACGCAACGTGTTACTGAATGACCCTTCCTCCAGCTGCCAGCGCCTCCGGAAAGCAGCCACTGTTTGTGCTAGTCAGTGTTTGAGGAAGAGGGTGACAGAAAAAGCATGAGAGCGATTTCCTCCTCAGTTTATTGATATTCTGTGTCTCTAAATACAGACCAATCCATCCGGCTGTCACACACTCACAGGCCTGCACTACACAAAAACTCAAACTTCAGCGGTGGATGTAAGAGGAGTGAGAATGATGAGAGAGTAAAGAGAAAAGAGGAGGTGGAGAGTAAGATTAAAGATCAAAATGGACACAGAAACAAAGGAGAGTATTTTATGAAGCGTTTGTGTAACCCTACTGAAATAACTAAGCAGTCCATCAGAATCAGATGGAGTATAAATGATCGATCAATCATTTAAACTGTTTACTAATTACACATAGATTAAGTGCAACTCAGATGGGAACCAGAGCAACTAACCTCAAAGGTAGGATGATGACTAAGACGGAAACACTCACAACAAGCATGGCAAATCAAATTGACTCTGCTAATTATTCTTTTTTCTCTCCTTTCCATTCACTGTCTAAAAAAATATCCACATTGTTTATCGTCCCTTGAGGGGTTTTTGTGTTTTTCTAAGTCAGCAGCTGAATTTTCCTTCAATTCGATGTTGAGAGACTTGTCGCTTTTCATCTGCAGAACAGCTCAGAAAAACTAAATCAGAACGCTCGTCTTTTTCTGACTCTTGAGTGTTCTCAGTCATCCAGGTCATGGTAATCCTAAATCCTTAAGTAAAACTCAACAGGACAAGGTAATTGAACCAAGAAGGAAAGTCCAGTTTGCTTTCTGTCAGGCGTCTGACTTCAGAGAAACGAATTTAAACCACTGCCATGTTGAGGATTTACAGCTTATTTGCTTGCACTGAGAGAAACCGGTAAAGCAGAAAGGAAAAAAAGTAACATTACATAGTTTTTTTTTTTTCTTGTTAGGAATAGATTTTGATTAGGTTTAAATTAGTTTTAGAAATTAAAAACTGGTAAAGTGGCACTTACAGGTGCACAAAATGTTTCCACCTACAAGCTAATAGAAATGCTTCTTTTTATTTGCTAGCTGTGTGTTCATGTGCTATGTCTCCTCAAATTGGTTTTCAGTGAGCATTACCCTGTGCAAACCTTTCAAGACACTTTTAGGTGTTTTCAGAGCCAATAACACTCAAGAGTTTGAATGTGTTTGTCTGCAGCTTCAACTTGAGATCTTGAGAAATTCACTTCAGGTTCTTCATTCCCACCCATTAAATAACGAAAGTAGTCCTTACTGATAATTGTAGCTTTGCTATTTTGTTAAAAAGTGCAAAACATTTTACTAGAATGATAAATCCTTTAAATGAAGTCATTTTTCTGTTTGTTTATCAACATGCTTTCTACAGAAACTTTGAGACTTTCTCACTTAGACTCTGATTTGTACGGAAGAGGAATAGTGCCACAGAAAAAGAGAGAATTCTGACTTTGACGTTTGGTGCCTGTAGAGCAACTGATAGTCCAAACTGAACTACTATAAGTAGAAATTGATCTCTCTTTTCTAAGCACATGTCAGGTTTTGTTTGGAAAGAACTGCTACATTTTCTCTGTTAATAGAGAAACAAAACCTTTTCATTCACCCTTTAATCATGCTCTGCTTGGTGCAGTAAAGAAACTAAGGAAGGCTTCAAGCTGATCGTATATACAATGTTTATTCAATAGGTACATGTCTGTATTAGACTCATTCAGTTTTAACAGCTATGTTTTATAACAGGAGTTGCCTCTTCCCTAAAGATTCCTCCTCCTTTGTCCTGCACTTCACATTTCTTTATGTCTTACTCTCAGAAAAGTTGTTTTCTCTTTGAAGTGTTCTCATCCACCTCCTTTCTCCTCTCTTCATCTTATGAATACTCATGTTTGCCTTTATGTTTCTTTGCTGTTTATCGGTCAGTGTGTTTCGCCGTTTGCTTCCTGTCTCCACTCCATCCGTCAATGTCATTGTGTCATTGTTCCCAACTTTGCAGTTCGCTCTTTTCGTTTTGCCTGTTAATTCAATTAACAAGATGCCATCTTCTCAATTAAGCTTTCCAATTACATCTCCACTCTTGGTCCGAATTAAAGCTGGTCGTCGTTTGTGGAAGGCTTCTCTTTGTGCTGGATGTTAAATTAAAATGAACTCGCAGCTTGGTATGATAGGACCTGCTCATCATCATCAAAAAATTAGAAATTGTGTTTTTTTTTTTTATGTCTCTCGTTATGACTGCTGGGGTTTGGGTAAAAATACATAGTTTGGTTGCAGTTCACTTTGAACTTACCAACCTGATTATTAAATTAAAAAAATAAATATTTAAAATGCTGCACGTATTTTCCCAGCTTTCTCTCCCAATTTCCAATGTTGATCAAAAATAAAGAAGGATATTAAGTAAATATAGTTGGGAGATGTTTCTTAGGCATAGATATTTCACTTTCAGCATCTATTCTGCATTTCATTTTAAACTATAAGTTCGATCTGGAATAACAGTACAATTTGTTCAACCTGAAGATAAAACGTCCCTGTTAGAATTCAAACATATATTAAAATATTAAATTAAATTCAATGCTATAAACATTGAATTTAAGAATAAAAAAAAACATTTGCTTTCTTTACTGTGATACTCCTGGTTATTCCTCCAAATATTGATTTGTGAACTCTTCCTGAGTTAAAACATTAGTATTGTTGTTTCTAAATGAATGACTTGTTTTCTTTGCATTATTTGAGGTCTGAAAGCACTGCCTCTTTTTCATTTTTTTGACCGTTTCTCATTTTTGCAAATAAATACTAAATATTTGTTTGGAATTTTGTCTATAATTTATAGAAAATAAAAACTTAATTTTACTCAAACATACAGTAAAATCAGAGAATTTTGCAGTGGAATCTCAATTTTTTCCAATGTTTCAATTCAGTCTTGTGTGTTGGACCTCTATGTCTCATAGTTTTTCAGATTACAATTTAATTTCAACTCATTTTAGCTTATATTTTCATCAGTTACTGGTTCAACATAGGTTATGTATAATACACATGTTCCAATGAGCTTTTTGCCATGCATGCACTCTATTTTTGAAAAATTATGACTTAAACAATACATGCCTCACTGTATAAATAGCTGAACTTGCTCGTGCAGTGGTGAATAAATCTGAAAGGATCTGGGGACTTGTTAAGTCTTATCCAAACACCGTATTAATTATGTGAGGCTACATGTTGTCACCATAAATGCCCCAAAGGAGTGTGCACCGTTGCTGTTATTTTGGATGATACAAAGCAATGTCTACCTTTCAACGTTGATTATGTTTAGTGTTTGTCAGACTGACAGTCTGGAAAGTAGCAGCAGGTGCAGGGAACTGATGAGAATCTGGCCCAGTCACATGATGATGACTCATCGAAACACAGGCGAGAAGAGGAGGAAGAGGAAGACGAAGAGGAAGCGAAGGGCAGGAGAAAATCATAAGCTCCTCTATCTCTCCCAATCTCTCTGATGACTTTGACAAAAGGCTCCAAGGTAAAGAAGAAAACGGCACTAATTAAAACGTTTTGTTAAAATCTGCATTTAATTGAGCGGGCTGATAAAGCAGCTTTTCTGAAGTACATCAGGCCCGTCGATGTGTCAGAGCAACGAGCAAGGGTACAGAATCAGCATGGAAAAAAAGCCTGGCAAAATGCAGCCCAATTAAAAAAAGTTAATTCATTAAAACTTGAATGAGCAGCAGAGAAACCTGCATCTATCTGATGTGGAGTTCAGCACATTTTTACCGTCCGCGTCTCATAGCGGCGATGTCTCCTTGCTCCTGTCACAACGGAATATGAAGCAGCGTACTTCTGAGCTATTTGATATACACGTTAATTAAAATGTTAGGAATGAATGGGACATGCGGACATGTAAGATTATTTAACTGATGGTTAATTGAATAGCAGCAGTTACTGTATTTCCACAGGGAAATATTTATCACATCTCCCTGACATGACTGCTGCGTTAGGTTCTCCCACAGCCCAAAACTAGAACACAAGTGAAAGAATTAACCAAGAAATTACTTGTTCATTTGCTTGGCTTCAGAAAAGTGAACACGTCCTTTATCATTGAACCATTTCGTTTTTGAATAGAGAAAAAAAATGTCCCACTGGTTTAACAAGCATACAGAGAAAAGATTAAAAGGTTTTATAAATAATTCACAGCTCAAAATAAGGTACTGTCATTTTTTTTAACATGCTTGACATTAAACTTTGCCAAAAGCAAATATAAAAACAGTTATTTCACAATTGATCGCTTCATTGTTTTAATTTATGCAATTACCTGAAGCAACATGTAGCATTTTAGGGTGTGGTTAAGTATTGCTGTAGAGTGAAACATATTTGTTTTACATGAAATAGACAAATACATACAAAACTGAATTTTTATAAAGAAATTATTTTTCATGCATGTTTGTTGGGAACTGTCACAATGTTGTGACTTTATAGCATGAGACAAATAATCTGGTGGAAAAAAATTGACACATGACACAAAGTTTCTCCTTAGTGTCCATTTGCACTGAACCTATGTTGGTCATTTAGGTTAGGGTTAGTAAACTTCCCTTCATTAGGATATTAACTGAAGGCTCAACTTCTAAACCTTAAAATGATTATAGAGGGAAATGTTGCTGTCATATTTGTTTTCTGGTGGTGAAGCAAAAACACGCAAGGAAGCTGCAGCTTTAAACTCCCCTCTCTGACCAAACTGATATATAAAGTATATGCTTAAAAGTTGCTTCTAAAATGCATATCCTAATTTTTTAATATGACCATAAGGGTTTCAGACAGATAAGTATTGATGTGAACAATGGATTGACCTTCATGCAGCATCCATTTGTGACAGAAATGACCAGAAAACACAGCGAGGAAACAACGCCAGGATCAGAACCTTCAGCTCCTGCAGGGTCCGCTCATGCCAAGGCCCAATGCTCTTTTGTTACAGTACCATGAATCACTCTGCGATGGTACCTCCAGCAGATGGCATTGATATTTTCGGAGACGACAAACCGAGCAGACGCGGCTGAGATGCCATACTGTAGGAGATGGAGAGTGGCAGAGAGGAGCAGATGGAGAGCGTTATGCAGCAGAGAGAAACTGGATATCAGAAGATGTTAAAGAAAATCAAGTAGATGCAGAGAATGTATGTCGACAGTCATTTAAAAACTTTAAATCTCGCTTTACTGGAAAAAAAAAAAATGCTGTCAAACTCATGACGATCAGTGAAAGTTACTATTTTATGTAAATCTCAGTTATTGCTTGCGGGTAAAGTCGACCTCTTTATTCACAATGGAAAAAGATTATTGTGATTTGTTTTTATTTTTGGTTTTATTAAACTGCAAAAATAAGATTGTTTGATGAAAGATCCGTGTTTGTAATCAAGATAGATTTTAGATTACAACAAATAACTTGAGGTTTATCTAACCCATGCAGTCCAAAATCTGATTAAACAATTAAAAAACAACACTTTATAATTGTTGTGCGATGGAAACTGTTGCATTTTTTGTTATTTTTGTCCTATTTAAGCAACAGCATAACATGTTTATTCGTGACAATAACTCCAGTGAGCTGCAGTCCTGCAGCTTTTACATACATCCTTTCTCTGCCTCTCCTATAATTGATCAGTCTGTGTCAAAACAAATTATTTTCCTGATATACGTATTTCTCAAGCAGTTCCATGTAAACACTGGACTGTTCCACTCTGAAAGGCAACAGCTATGGGTGAAATCGTGGATCTATTGTTGAAAAATCATTTTTCTCTTCTGCTGAGGCAAAGATGGACTGTTAATAAAGCAAAGAGGTGTCTAAAAATATGTTCTCCATAAAATATCAGCATTTACCCAGTTGTAGAAAAATACATAATTAAATAAGTCTCACTAATGGCTCATTCTGAACATTTTTTTATTTATTTTTTGGTGGTAAATGAATCAGGTCAGGCAATTCTTTTCAGAAGAAACCTTGGTGTACTGCTGAGCACTGGGCATCTGCTTCATTATCTTTACTTTCACATCCTTTTTTTTTTTTGACTTTTCAGCACAAAGCTCATATTTGATGCTTTATGTTCACTTTGAAAGGCAGTTTAATTAGAAAATGTATTCATTACAAGTTTTTCTGACAGAGATGCTCCTTGATCTGGCTTTTTAAAAAATGCATAATGGAGATTCTCTTTTTTTAACGTAATGTCAATTTAAATTTAGCCAAAGAGATGTTTGTATCTGCCTTGAATTTAACTGAGTTCTGTGGTATGATTTTTATGAAGAGTAACTGGGTGTAAAGGCCAGATAATGGGGACTGTTGAAGATTTTTCCTTCTTCAGCTCTGGTTTGTAATGTAAGAGGTTCAAGAAGAGTCAGCGAGTCGAAGTCATCAGTCCAATTCATTAAGGCAAAATAAGTGATAACACTGTTTTGGAACAATAGAGCAACAGTTTACTATTACAGCACTGGTCCATCACGATGCTTCCTTATGGGAAACACAGTAGATTTCCACTTCCTTTGTCTCCTCCATAAGCTGCTCCGTATACTGGGCATTTCCCTGTGTTGTAATTTCCTTACCCTTACATGCTTGTGCATGTATGCGACCATGCAAGCAGCTAAAAGAGACTGAAAAACATCAAATTAGTCACCCACTAACAGGACCCTAAACAATAAACAATAAAAGTTCCTGAAAGTCTTCAGCTTGTCTGCAAAAAGTCTGTCTTTAATCTTTGGCCCTAATTTATCATTAGATAAGTGATTATCTGCTCCTGTGTTGGTTTTCTGCACCTACTATGAGGCTTTTCAGTCTCCCCTCCCCCTCGTCTTTTTAAGTGCCATGAAGAGGCCAGCCATGAGTGCGAATCAGCCTCTCCGAAGGTAAGAGGACTTAAGAGGCTTCCTCCACTGAGAGGCATGTGGAGTAGTACAGGCTGGTCTCATAACATAAGCTGCGGGTGTTCTCGACTGCTAATATGGACACACTGAGAGGAAAACTGAGAGAGCTGGGAATGTGTGTGTGCTGCACCTAAATTACATTGATTTATACCTCACCAGTGGACGGTGACCTGCAGAGAAACACCGAGGACATCAAGAGAACCATTGGCAACCGTGAGCATGATCAGAGCTTTCATTAATGCGTTGCCAATATTTCTTGTTTGTTGGAACAACAAGCATTTACAGGAGCTGTTGCTTCTTGTATGCAACTATAAAAGCAAAATAAGCGAATTTCATTTAATACTTCCATGCTGTGGTATTAATGCCCACACAGAGAGCACATGCAGAGACGCACAGAGAGGACAGAAGGGCGGATCAGACAGCCGGGTTGTATTATACACAGTCTGCAGGTTAATACTTTGCTATTTTATTTGTATTACCCAATGATGCGTCTAATTCACTTTATTCAAGCCAAGTTTTGATTTGCACACCACGCTTGATTTCCATTGCTGTATTTTTTATTATTATTATTTTGTTGTTCATCCTTAATGGAGATCTCCAGTGTTTACTGTTACAGCTGGCTGGGCTGCTTGTAGGTTACATTATCTCTGTTTACCTTTCCAGACCCTCAGCAATGAAGCTCTAAGGGCATAAATTGTAATTGAAACACAGCTGGCTGTCCTCAGTTTCAAAGTGTTTTAAAGCTCTGTAATACAAATAAGGTCATTATTGTGCGAACAGGAAAAGGAAGAATGAGTTTATATTTACTTATATTTTGCTGTCTGATAGTGAAAGCATTCCATCACAAGTCATTTTGTCATATATTTGTGATTGATTTAAATATTTTTTTAATGCAGCCATGATTAATTCATCTAAGCTTATCAAGATTTCATAAATCTTTAAACTTTGTTTTGCATGACTATCCTCAAAATCTTTTTAATTTTACATAAACATAAATTTAGACTCTTCTTTTGTCTTTAACTGGTTTAAAAAAAATAATAAACATCTTTGTAATTTATATTTTCTAACATCCCTTTGTTATCTTGAGTTTTATTGTTCAGTAAGTGATGGAGTCACTTAGCCTCAGTCCCATTTACTGGATTCTACCTCCACCTAGAGACACGTGACGCTCCTTCAAGGAGCTTCAACAGGCTCAAATGAATTATCGCTTCCACATTTTTACACTCCCTCGCTGTACATCAGAATGCATTAGGCCAGATATGACAGTACTGTAATATCTAGCACTGTGAAACAATGGGGATGTTTCTGTTCATTAATAAATTAAAATTTTAGAGAAGTAAAAATAAAATGCAGATTACTTTGTCATCTCTTGACAAAGTAGATATGATAAAATAATGCCAGTGTGTACAGAAAACAGGCAGCATATTTTTTTTTATTTTTTTTAACATTGTTTTTAATTTAAATTTTCATAGAAACCATTCATACATTTTTATACGCTCAATAGCAGTAGAAACACGATGCACATTTATATAGTCCAAGTTTGTATAGGTTGCAATGACGCATTTGCATATGAATGAACATAATTCAGCCAATCTGTTCTTTTCCAAAAGAGTGCAATAGACTTTTTTTATTTATTTTTTTAGCATGCAAGAGACATATCTATGTGGGGTTCTTTCTTAACACAAAAATAGAGAGCAAAATCTGTAAAAATGCCAAAGTGGTGAAACAAATTCTCATGCATCCACTTTCTGTTGCCTCTGTTTCTGGAACCCGGAACCTTCTGCAGTCAAGACTTGTTTTGGTAAAAAAGAGAAAATCGGTCTTCTGATCAAGAAGAATCACTTTCATCCCGTTTCGCCCTCAGCAGATATTTAAAACCCAAAGATGCATTTAAAAGAGACCCACATTAACTGACCCACTGGCTGAACCTCTTATTGATTTTTTTTCGGAGGACTGCTCCCAGTCCTGAGTGACCACGCTTGAGGAGAACAAACCCCTGAAGTAAATGCTTATAAAGGTCACTGGTTCAATTACTGGCTTCTCTGGTTCACCCAGCACTCCTCTTAAGATGAACCCTTTCCTCTTTTGCTCATTAAAGTGGGTCTTAATGTAAAATGGGAACATTTACTTACACTTGCCACCAATTACTGCTAAGAGGACACCAGCTTTGGAGAAGTGTGTGAGCTGGACACCCTGCTTGATGGGACAGCATGGGGGCACTGCAGGAGTTCACTGACTCACACCAGTAACAGAAACTGGAGCTTATTGATGGTTTCTGATTGGGTTGCTTTTTGTTTGAAGTAAAATGTTCTCCTCCAAAGGGATTATTTTAAATGCTGGGAACTGTTGGAACACCAGTCACAGTTTAGATGACTGGTGTCATCTATTTTTTCATAGAAAAAATAGAGTTTAATTTGTAGAATTAAACTCTTCTACAAATGACACTGAAAATGAACAGACACAAAACAAGAAAACAAGAAACCCCAAACAACGGAGACTGTTTCTGAGTCTCACTTAAAAACAAATTGGATTATTTTGGGTTGTTTGTTATTAATAATTTCTTTTATTTAATTTTTTCTTCCGGTCCTTAGATTTTGTTGATTACATCAATCTTGTTTCTGTTTTACTTTAGGTCAGTCTTAGTGTTCCTCGTTATGTTTATTTTTGTTTCTAGATATTTCTTGTTACTCCAGGTTAATTTTGATTCGTAGGTTGAGTTATTCTTTTGTGTTAGATTATTTTCTTCATCCCTTGTTTGCTCTCTCTCTCCCCTCTCACCTGCAACCTGTTAGCTTCTTCTTCTTCTTGGGTTTAATGGTAGGAGACAGCCAATGTTCAGATGTAATATGGCCATCTCCTATCCTGGAGTATTTTTCTTTTCTACCTAAACTAAATTCTTATATTTGACCCCGTTTCTTCTTTTTTATCAACTGTTTTATTTATCTTGTCATGTTTTAGCTCATCCATTCAGGGTTTTTATTCCAGCATCAACCCTCACAGTTTTGAAACCTTTCTCCTGCTCACTCCTTGCTGGTCCTTCCTGTTGAATCCCATCACTTCTCTGTTTCTTTTATTTGTTCAGCTCTGATTCCCTGTGATTTTTCTAAGTTTTTTCATCTAGTTAGATATTACTTATCAGTTGCACCTATCAGGGAGATTATAGCTCAGTTCTGGCTGGACACCTGATCACTGAGCTGGCATTCTTCATTTAAACAGGTTTGTTATGGTCGGGGCTTTGGGAAGCCCATTAAACGAGCTTAATGTTATCCTGCTTTATCCATTCCAAAGCCAATTTTGTTGTGTGTTTCAACCCAATTGTTCTCGTTTATTATGCCAGCCACTTTGAGCGGAGCTGCAGTGCAGAGAGCAGTGAAACAAACCTTCAACACGACGCTATCACCACTTTACCTAACAACTCAAACAGCGCTTGTAGGTATGTAAGCATTGCATTTTTTCATTTAAACACATTTCTCTCTGGTGACAAATGGCTAAACATTTTGTTTCATCTGAAAGCTTGTTGCCCAATTAAACTCTTCTACAAATGACAGTTTGTTTCTGAAAGTAAAACCCACACAAAATGCAGGAAATTCAACATGGAGAAAAACAGGGAATGGAGAGGAAAGGGATCCAGGAAGGAAGTGAGGAAACTGACTGGCTTATACTGGGAAAGAGAGTAAATTACATTATGACCACTTGTGACTAACCGATTTCAGTGTGGGTGTATGAATTTTTCTTCAATCCTTATGTGTAAAATGACTTTATTAATTTGAGAAAATCACAGTAAATACAAACCTGCGCTCCTAATTCTTCTTTATAGATTTCATTTAAGTTGTTAGGCTGATTGCACACTGGAAACTGATTACAATAAGTAAATAAAAAACAATAAATTAACATTAAATGATGACTTTATAAACTTGTGACTGGGGCTGTAAGTATTGAGTTGTAGTTTAAAGTTTTATGTGCAAGCAAGAAAAACTGTGGGGGTTTTTTCATGTCTAAAATGTCCTTTGGCAAAATAATTTTTAAAAAATCAAATAATTTAACAAAAAAAAACAAAGCAAAACTCAGCAAGGTGTCAGAGTTAAACGACTTAGGTTACAGGCAATACACAACAATCAGCTTCTAATGGCTCAACACGTTTCGATATAAAGTCATTTATCAGTCCAACATACACATTACTTACACAGGAATAAGATGCTTCTTCATTTTATGTGTAAATCAGGCAATCTAAATGCAGTGAGGAGCGAATGAGACGGCATGTCCTGTTGTACTTTTGGTAGCAGATTTTATACAAAACGTCTCATCACTTTTATTCAGCTATCCTTTTTACAGTCAGCATTAGCTACCCTGCCTTCCACAAAGCAATAACTGCAAAGCACAGGCAATTTCTAGTTAACATGCACGCTCACCAATGTGAGCAATTCATTACACAGACAGATACTCTGTGTTAAAGGAGGAGTCATACTTTAAGAATTAAGGGTTCTTCACACGATATGCATGTAAAAGATGCTGGATGAGTTAAAATGTCAGATCACGTCACCTCTTTCAAAAAATGCCACAGATCTTACTTTTGGCAAATACTAAGCTTTTATTTTAACTAAAAGCTCGAGAAAACTGTCAAAAACAGTTTTAGCATTTAAAAAACCTTCACTCTGTGATTTTTATCTGCTTGGAGTTTAAACGTCAGAGGGCCATTCTTTCTTTGTAGGCCAAGAAATATGTCATCAGAAAAACTGGGACTCAGTAGAGGGAACGCTAACTAAATAAAGAAAAGCTTCATCTAATTTGAAACCTTGTTCCTGTGATCACTGGATTGCTTTAGAGAATGCATGTAAACATTCAGGAGAACGTTCACTTATGTCCAGAGATGCACCAATCAGATTTTTGTAAAACCGTGACCTGCTTATACCCAAATTTAACTGCTTTGGATTGCTTCTTAAAAAACTATAAACAATAAAAAGTATTTTTTATTTGATGCATTAAGCGGATTAATAGATCAAAACAAAAATAGTGATGTCTAAAATTCCCCCTAGTTACAGAACTCTCTGACTCTGCATCACTGAAATCCACTAATGCAACAAAATCGTAATACAGAGTGAAACAATCCAACTCTTTCTGTGACCTCCTCACAAAAAGTTCTGATTTACCTGCTCCGTGATCCTCCCATCACTTTACTGAGGTCATAAAGTGGCGTACGTGGTTCCAGTACAAACTGTGCACCAAAAATGATGCTCTACTAACAGGTCCAAAATGTGCCAATATCAGAAATACAGGCTGGGTTCTTGGTTTTTATGTTGTTTACACCTAAATCCGACCCTGCATTCTGAGAGTCAGAGGTGAAATCGAGACTTTATTTTTTTCTGTGATTGTACAATTTTGGTGAGCCTGTGTAAATGTTAGCCTCTGTTTCCTGTTCTTACTGACAGAAGCATTTAATATGGCATTTTTAGCTCATCTGGTTCAAGATTTAATGTGTCGTAAATTCAGAGATACAGTAATAACAAATGGATCTTTGCGCTATTGTTGTCTTTCCATCATCTTGATCCAGAATGAAGATTATCCTGCGACCTCGGACATTAACCAGGTATGTTTGTCCAAAACTCTGCCGCTCATTGGATATTTTCTCTTTTGCAGACCCTTTTCTGTAAACATACAACAATCCACCCACATTCAAAGGGATAAAATTCCCTTTTTTCCACATCATGGTTTTGTCTTCAGCAATTCATCTTAAGCATTTCTGGATTGTTATTAACCAATAACATTAAATATCCCATTAAACACAGGATCGGTAGATAAGTAGAAAGTTCAATAGTTTCACTCTGTTCCAGAACCACACGGCATTCTGGGGGATGTAGGCACAAGAAAGACTGTAACCCCTCAACCTCTGATGGCCAGCTAAGTATGGTTGGTGGCATTAACTCACTCATGCCCTTCATTGGTTACCTAGCAATGGTTTGGTAACTTGTGGTTACTTAGCAACAACTAGTTGAGTAACTTTGTGTAACAAAGGTTTCAGGTTTTGCTACCAGGCCTCATAATTGCTTAAAAATAAAAAACAATGCCGTGGAGTGAAAGGAAATAAGTCCAACAGGTAGAGAGGAAATTCTGGATAAAACTGGATAAATAAACACAATCAGTTTATCAGTATTTCAGTTATTTAAAACAAAAAAATCAATAAATAATGACACTGGCTGTTATGAAAACCTTATATTGTTTTACGTTTTTCAGCTATAGCGTCCAGCCCTGTGCCGGGTGTCTGGGTGAGTTTCTCCCACGTGATTTACTGATTCACTGATTCAGTGTCAACCTGAATAAACGGGATTGTTGCCTTTATAGACAGCAATTTTTCCCTAGAAGATTTGTTCACATTTTGTGCTTCATTTCCTTTTAAACTCTTTTTTCCTGGTGCTGAAAGCAGCAAACTTCCTCCACTGGAAAGAACTTTCACACCCAAGAGTGATGCTCGACCCTGTTTCCTTATGTTTGGACTCTATCAATTGCCAAGTAAAAAATGGTCCAATTCCAATCACAGCCAATTTATTCATGTTTTTTTTTTTCTGCCTGGACGTCTTCTAGTCAGAAAACTCAGTTTGCTATCCATCTGACAACAACAGTGAAACCTTCGCCACAGCTGCTCAAAACAGCTGTAATGTTCATTCTATCAAACTTTAGTGGACAACAAATCCAGCTTTAGTGAGTCTGCTCTGATGTGTAGCACATATTATTTCTAATTTGCTGCCCTCGATCGCTAAACCTACACAAAGGCCTGAATCATTTCTAAATAGCTTGTGCAATGGTGTTCCTATGCACAGAATTTCTCAGCCTCCTCGTTCCCCTGATGCCAGTTCTCATTTGTTCTGCTGCAATACCAATGAAATAGTTGTTTATAAGTCATAGTTTAAATGAAGCACTCGGAGGCAGTGCTGCTGTTGGGTCACCGGAGTGTAATTACAAAGCACAGTAGGGAATGTCTTACAACTTCAATACGCAGTTTAGAGACATTAGCATTCCAGTAAAACTGAGGAAATTGTCATCAAAAGTGTGCAACTAAATAAATCCAAGGGCTCACCGTTAGCTGGTGTACAAAATTAAAAATGAGACTGCATCAGAACAAAAGAAAATAAAAGGATATGTGTGCTATTCATGTGACAGAAAGTGTAACAAACGCTGAAAAACAACAATATCAGAAAAGCTCACATTAAAATTCTTGTTACCAATTTTTCTTTTTCACCTCGTAGTGTTAAGGAACGGGAGGCCGAGTCAGATGGTGATCACTTTTCTAATTAAGTAACTTCCCACACACATCAGCGCACATATGGCACAAATACACGTTATCTTTAATATTAACTACCAGAGTCAACATTTAGGGAGTATATGGGAAAAATATACTCCCATATATTATGTTATCTGTCTATAACTTTAGACAGATAACATAATATATGGTTATCTGTCTATAACTTTACAACTCCAGAACTATCCCTTCGATCTCTCCATGTGTAACTTCATAAAACGTCAACATGAAATAAGTTAAAAAGTGAAACAATCGGATGAATATTTCATATGGGTTGTTTCAGGACCGATTACGGTTGTGTCCTTATGTACGATAAAGTGAGGAACAGTACAAGGCACCCATTTTACAGCTGAGTTGTTACAAATATATAAATAACCAAGAAAAAAAACCAGAAAGGTTTGTGAGTAGTGTGCTATGTCCTCCACTTAACTCTGTCCACTGCGCTTTTTTTAAATAAAACAAAATGTATTTCTCTCCCCCAGCTCTGAGTGATTTTAACTTCAAGTGTTGTTAAAACCTTTCAACTTCAAAGTTGAAAGGTTGAAACTCAAAGTAGGAGCTTATTTCTTTGCTGATGGTGAAAGCTCAGGATGTTTAAGGTTGGAAGTCGTCTTCTCTATCACTCTAATCTCTACAGTTTCTCTACCAGATGTAAGCTGGGACAAAACATTCATATCATTTACAGTCATGAGAAATATCTCGGTAGAATTAATAGATTACTTTTCACCTAAATCTGTCTTCAATCATTTTTTATCAACTATCAAAACAACACATTTAGTCAAGTAAAGATTAAACTTCAAGCTCAATTACTTTACTTTTCTGATATTATTTATATAAATTTAGCTCATTTTTTTCTCCAATTTATTATTGAACTGCAATAAATTCCACAACTTATTAATCAATTTAAACATTTTCCTATCCATTTCAGGGACATATAATTGCTGTAATAGATTTATGTAATTTAAACATTATTCTAAGTAATTATTACTGATTCATTCTGTTTTACTTAAAGAACACGAGTCTGAAATAAACTTGCTGAAGTTGGAGTTATCTGGACAAACTTTGTTTTTTTTTCTTAATTTATAAAAATATTTTATCAGCTGGGATCTCAAATGCTGAATCACTGATAGTGAGATTACACATGTGGATATTAGTTTTATGTGTTTGTGATCATATGTGAGCACATCCTTTTGCTACCTGCCAGCGAAGCGTTACAGCTCAGTGACTGACTGATCGTGCTCTCTGATTGGATCCTGGTTGCCACGATGTGGGACATTAGCCTCATGACTGGTGACTAGCAAAAAAATAAACATATTCGCTAAGAAATATTTTGTTTGCTCTTCCAAAAATATTAATTACTAAAAATAGTCATTTTCAGTTGTGAGGGTGTAGCGTTTTTATTCCCATCACCCGTCGGCTTAATGATGGGATCAGCGCTTGAACCAATAAATGAGAAACAAACGAATCATTGCCTTTTCAGCACTTCTAGACATCAAAAGTAACTTAATGTCCAAACTCAAGCAGCAATTCACCACATCCTGGCATCCAGTGGCGGCGGGGAAACATGACATCACTCACAATCCTCCTAATGACCCTATTCGCAGAAGAGATTAGTTGTAAATGAACTAATCACTTGTAAGTTGCACATTGCTACATCGGCGGGAAGAGAGGGAAAAAATGGATGAATTAGGAAGCAGTTACAATGACAGAGGGGAACTGGCAGTTAGTTGTGCAGTGAGAGAGATTCAAAGTTGTGTTTACCCGACTGTTTTATGTTTTCTCCACATGTCTTTTCTGCCTCAGTGCAAAAACTTTCCACTGCTTTAATGAGTTCGGAGACTTTAGTGACGCAATCTGGGGTGAAGAGGTAACTTTTTAAACATTTCTGTTGCCAATTAATCATCAGTGTGATCCAACTAATGGCAGCCAGAAGTAAAATATTTCTTGGATGTAAACCAAAATTTTGCTATCACCGAGTAAAAAACATGATTTGCCTTCATTAAGTCCAAGATTCGTGTTTTACAATCACATTTTATTTATTACAAGTTTTTTAGGAGCTAATTAAGCCATTTTTCATTGCCACACTACTAAAAAAGTGTTTTCTGTAGGTCTGAGCCTGTTGGTTTTATCTCACCCTTTCAGCATTTTTTAACCGTATAGTTTTAAGTGTCAGAACATGATAAAAATGATCTGGATTACTGCAGGTAAATGTGTTAAAAGCACACTCTGTCAGTAGTTATTCAACAAAGCAAAGTCAAAATGGAAAAGCAAAGTTTTTCAGTAGATTGTAAAACTAGATTTACAAGACAGAACTCAGCATTTTGCTTTTGTCTGTTTAAAAATATGTTTTTGTGTATTGTACTGTTAGTTAAACTCTGTACAGATTTCACATTTTGTTGATTATTTCTCCAGTTTGTCTTTTTTGCAAAAGTATATCCATTGGGTGTGTTTTATACTTTATAAGATCGTTGCTTCCTCTGGGATGTTTTTTCTACCTTTCACCTTCGCATTTGTTTTTGTCTGTTTTCTCCTGCCTTTATTTGTGATACTTCCTGTTATATCCTCTAATCAGTTCCTTTGGTGTTTCTTTATTAAAGCTTTTATTATCTGACACATTCAAGTCCTCAGTGTCTGTCTGAATTTAGGTCTGTAATGTTTCACAGAGGTGTTATTCAGCCAGCGATGTGTTGCTATGATTTGTGTAAACCTATGTGATGTGTTGGCTTGTTCAACATTTTTTAGGTTGCCTTAGGGGGTAGAAAAACAAATTAAAATTGGTCTTTTAGGCCAACTCGATGTTATTACTTCAGTCAAATAGCACTGTTCCAGTCAACTGAACTCATAAAATCTCAGTAATTAGAAAAGCCACCCACATTAGGCCTCCACTGCGAGCACAGTAACACAGTACGAGTTGAGGTGACCTAAAAACTAGTCGAAGGAAACTCAAACGCACATGGAAATTACTCTTTAAATTTAAATAAATTAATTTACTGACCAAAAATCCTTTGCCCTCAGTCTCATCCTGTAAATTAAAACAGTAGAGTTTGAATTAAACAAAACATTAAGACGAATTCAGCAGAGAGAAGATAGTGGATTAGAAGTGGAATTTTATCTTAGCATGTTTGGGCAAAAATGAAGTGTTTCAGGTCAAGGACTTTTGTAAGAGGAGTGTGTTTTCACACAGAAATGTCTGCAGGGTGGCTAACAGCTTGAGTAACACACACACACACTGTGACACACACTCTCTCTCACAAACAGACACACATATTACATCTTCCTATCTTCACAAGGACTTTGCATTGATTTCCATTCATTTTTCATTAATTTCTATAGACCAATCCTGACCTTTAACCTCAACCTAACCATTACCAGTACATGGCTAACCTGAAACCTAAACTCACGCCTTTGTCCTAAACCCAACCCTGAGCTCAAGTCTCAGTCCCCATAAGCTCTCACAATTGGTTGAAAAACGGGCCTTACAAAGTGAGAAATGCCATAACACACACACACACACACACACACACACACACACACACACACACACACACGCACACGGAGTATTGCTGTTAGCAGTGTGGATAGCACTATCAGACCACGTGGTGTGGTGTTAATAACACCTTCGTCCATTAGCACTCCAGTGCTAGGAGCCTTTAGTGCACACACACACACACACACACACACACACACACACACACACACACACACACACACACACACACTCACACATACACACCACTGAAAGGGATGAAATGAACCAATTCAACTGTGTAACAATTATCCTTAAAATTTTAGTCATAAAAATTTCACACAAAATAGATTTTTATACCATCGTCACCAATGTTTTTCATTTCAATGCTGTAGAAAGACAAAAGAAGATAATATTCCTGCATTTAACACTCTAGCATAAACACTGATAATCATCAGAGAACCAAAACAGCCATGCATTTTTAAACATGACACATGAGCACCGCAACTCGCACGTTATAAACATAGTATTTACAACGCATCACTTGATCTACATTTATTCCACATTGTATTAAATTAATCCCCTTCCTCAAAATTATATGCAGAACTAAATCATTATGACAAGATGGATTTATTTTTAGTATTTTGCAACTTTATTAAAAATAGAAAACCAAATAAAATCACATTTTCATAAATATTCACAGCTTTTGCCTAATACTTTTTGATGAAGATAGAATTGATCTTACATCCAATCAGCTGATTGGAATTAATTGGGAAAGGTACACACCTATCTATGTGATGTCACATGAACTCCTGTAGATCTCTGAGACAGGATTGTTACAAATCTCTGCTGCTTTGATGCACCAGAAATGTTTCCACAATGAGCTTCATGGCCTTCATTAGTGGTAAATAGAAGAAGTTTCGATTGACCAGATCTCTTCCAAATAATCAGACAAAGCCGCACTTTGTCCTGTGGTCTCGGTTCACCGGTTCAGTTCACTTCTGGTGTGAATCCAGACCAGGCTCGATCCAGACCAACTAGGAAACATTTGATTGGACTTCACGAGCCGCCGTTGCTGGCGATTGTGGTAAAAATGAGCCCTTCAGTGTTGCATGTGCTGAAATCACTCCGGATCTGCTTAGCGACAACGCTGCATCGACATTGTGTGTCACCCAGAGCATCTTCTCTTGCAGGTAAATTTTTCTGATACGGTTCCAAAATTCATATCACATCGCAATACTGGCATTGACTTCTGTCCAATGGAAGCAATCACCGTCGTCTGCATAGCTTAGTTTAGAAATTATAGGCCGCTTGCAAAAAAGCTGAATTTGAATGCAAACTGCAAAATGCAAAGCCCAATTGGACCAAAGAACTTGGCCTTATATTACAAAAAATCAACATCAGTTGCAAACTGCAAAACAGAAAATTACTTAAATTTGTTTTGAAATGGTTGTATTAAAAAGTGTCTCTTGCACTTTTTCAGAAATTTTGACTGATGTTTGTATTTTCCAGTGTATTGCAAGTCAAGTGATTATCAACTGAATCAAGCCGTGATGAAGAGGAAATCATTGCTTTGACTGACAACAACACATTTATCACAATCTAATGGGTAAGCAGAGGAAATAGAAATTTGATGGAAAGAAAGTGGAACAGTTTTTCTATCACTGTAATACATCTACCCTAAAAACATACATTTATTTTAGCGAAGACAGAAAAAAAAATATTAAAAGTTTGGAAAAGTCTTCTTATAAATTTTGCCTTGGGGAATTCATGGGGATGATACCTATACCCTGCAGGATATATCCAATATAACTCTTGGATAAGCTTGTAATAAATAAAACTTGGCAGAATCATATGTTGTATCTGTCTATTGCTGTTGCTTCATTACAATTTCTCATTTCTGCCATGCAGCAGCTCCCGGGTGGCCAGCTGGAATTTACACTGATTCTGTATGCAGCTTAGCAATGCATTGCTTTATTGTCCAAGCTAGGCAGTTATTAAAACAGGAATGGCTGTGATGTGCTTTCTGATTGGATGGTAAAAGATTACAGGCGTGATGAATAATAAAATATAATGCACTAATGTGAGGTTATTCTGGGATGCCAAAGCGTGGACCGCCGTGGGACCGGGGCAAAGAGCATCAACGGGCAGATTCAGAGACCAAAGAGAAAATTATGTTAAATTTCTATATTTAATTCCATGCTTCTTGAACTCCTCCTGTGTCTTTAGAGGCATCTCATAACTGACTGGCGGTGCTTCAAAAACAGATTTATGGTTGAGTGGATGGAGACTTTCTTTGCCCTCTCCTCTCCAAAAGCTGCAATCTCTTTGTCTGTGTTGAAAATGTAACTTCGACTTCAAATATTTGAGCTAGTTCGGGGGCATTTGATTTACTTCAGCAGACTGGAACAGACGCGAGACACATTACAGGCGAGATTAAAGTAAATCAAGCACTCCGGTTTCTGCTGTGTTTGCTGTAGGATCAAGCCGTGGGGAAGGAATGGAGCTCTCTGTCTTGATCAAGATTTAAAAGGCTGTGTGTGTTTGTGGGTGTGCGAAAAAATGTGTACTTTGAGAGTCACAAGGTTGAGACCAACATTTACCATTTCCTGCATGTAGCCCACCCTTCTTGCTGCTCTCCCCCTCTGCTACGTTCTGTGGGAAACCAAACCACACTGCCGTGAAATGATCTTTTAAAAAGTTGACCTGTTTTGGTTATGGGAGGCCTCTACGGACCCACTCGAGGTTGAAAAAGGATAAAGTTGAACTAAATAATAAATTCACATCCTTTTACTCTACATCATGTTTTGACTCGGGGATTAAATTTCACACCCAAACAATGCTAAGGTCTTTCATGTACGTTTTCTGTGTGAAGGGTTTGAAATGCCACTGCAGTAGCAAATAATAAACAAGTAATTCTTGCATTTCCTAAGATCACTCCAGTTTGGGTGCAATTATATGTGCGTACGTGTGCATTGGTGGGAATTACGGATCGAAGTATCACCAAGTCGAAGCCCTCTACTTCCCTCAAGTGGGCAAAACACAGAACTGTGGGACTCACCTGGGAGACAGCAGGAGCCCTTTGTAGGTATGACACTGTTGGTGTGTGTGTCCCTCATGTTTTTTACTGAGGTCTTACTCTTCCATTTGTGTGTTTGCACAGCATGTTGACTTGCGTGTGTTGGTGTGTTGTGTGTGTGTGTGGTTCTGGGTTCACCCCATGCTTCTTATTTAAACCAGAGATCAGCAGATAGAGAGAGAGCAGCAGAGCAAAACAGCCAAATACACAAATACTGTGGAAGAGAGCTGGATGCGGTGGCAGAGGCATAGAGCGGGAAATAAATGAACAAATACCAGAGTCAGTCAGCGTGCAGAATTAAGAAAAAAAAAAGAAAGAAAAGGGAGCATTGGTCAGTTCACATACAACCGAAAAGCCAGTGAGTGAGAGATGAACTGGGGGAGAAATAATCATGATAAAGAAGCAGTATTTTTACGGTTGCTGTAATGACCACATATATTTGTGATTAACAGATATTTTTCCACTATTTATTGCAATTTATTCCATTCATACACATAAAAACACAAGTCATGATAAATCAAAATGTATGAACTTATTTCTTCATATGTTATTGGCTCAAACATATTGGCTTGTCAATAATTATCATCTCATCATTTACTACAAGCGCTAACTTTCAAACCTTTTTTTATTACCAGCTTAATCAAAAGTACAAATTGACCATCCAGATGCATAATTTGTTTACGGTCTTGGCACAGAGGGGTGAAAATCCCCTTCCCTGACTGCAGCAGAGCGGGACTAAAATGACTTTTTAATGGAGATTGGTAAACTGATACATGCTTTCACATCAGAGCATTTAATATCAAGTAAAACATCAGAAAATGTTGCCACTTTGGATGCGAGTTACATTAAGAGACGTCTGATATGTTACAATAAAGACATATTTGCTAAGGTGACAACATTCAGTGGTTTGGCAACATAAACTAAATTGGTAACGCAGTAGTTTTTTTGTGTGTGGTTAAGATTTGTGTTGTTTTTGAGAGATTTTACTTTAATTTAGGGCTGGACAGTAAATCAATAACAGTTGATTATTGATTTCTTGCATTTCCTAAGATGCTATAAGCATCTTAGAAAATGCTATAAGCACGTGATCAATATCAATAGATAATACGTCGAATTGAATATTAACCGCACAGCATTCTGGGGGATGTAGGCAGAGGAAAGGCTTCAGCTCCTCAACCTCACACAGAAAATTTGGTGTCCTCAACTAACTCACTCGCTCAATAGTTGCCTAGCAACAACATGTTGAGTAGGAGTTTGAGTTTTCACCAACGTGCCTGCTTGAAAATAAACAACTGGATAAAAGAGGAAAGTCCAGCTAGTACTTCAGATATTCAAAGAAAAAAAAACAAAACAATAATTATATTGATTCTTTTGTGATCAGTTTTCGGTCATATTGTCTAGCCCTAACTGAAATATGTTGTTTCTGTGTCCTTTTAGTGTTTCTTAGAGACTAAAAGACTAAAAGAGCTGAACATTTCAGCATCTGTCTGCTCTCGACTGACCATGGAGAAAATGAAAAGAGAAATTATAGAAAGGGAAAAGTAAAATCACGGAGAGAAATGACAGAAAACCGTAAAGAGAAGCGAGAAAGGTTGAGTGGACATAGAAAATAAAACAGCTAAAACATTTAAAAAGCAGTCAGAGATGAAAAATGATAGAAGTGAGCAGATTTTTAGGGAGCAGGAATGACAGAGGGAGTGAAGTGCTGAACCGTTGATGTGGAACTCATCTCTCTCCATTGTTGACGCTCCATGACCCGTTTCAGACACGCACCATGCATTTTAAGCAGCTTTGAACCTAAACTCAAACATGCACTGAACAACAGGAGGCAGATAATAAATCACTGTTAGAACAACAAGTTCATCTGATGTTCGTAGGTTTGTATTAAAATATTTTAAAATAGGGTTTAAATATTTATAAATGATGGAACATTTAAAATGTTTTTTAGCTGCTGGATTTATCCAAATAGCTTCAATGAGTTTGTGACTAAAACTAAAACATGACTTCTGAAATTACTGAGACACCAAACAATTAGCAGGGAGAGTCTGTAGGTAAAGCATTAAGTTATTTATTCTATTTATTTGCTTGGAGTGAAAAGACAAACTGTATTTTAAAACTAATATACTTTGACGTCTGCAGCCACTTTAAACAACATTAATTTTTGGCAGAATTTCTAAGTTCAGACAAAAGTTTTCTTTTTTGTTTTTCTGTTCAAGAAAAACTTCCTATTCTGTTATTTCTTTTAAAATTACATATCCTTTCTAAACACCAAGAATAAATACATCTTCCCTGACTAATTTAAGCATTTATGGTGCTGGTGAAAAGGTGGTGTATGCATAAAGTAAGGGTTTAGTTTTTAAATCAAGAGTTTCCAAAGTATGTTTAAAATTCATTCACTTGAAAGACCCTATAAGGATAAATCTAAATTTCAAATAAAATTTGATAGAACATAAAACCAAGACAAACACTAAATAAATTGTTATTGTGGAAAATCAGCATCTTTTAGCTTTGCGTTATATTATAATGATATGGTCTCCTGTTCCAACCATTCGGAGAGCCTAAAAGCCTAAAAGCTTCCAATAATCTCCTCCTACTCTTTACTCACTCAGCTCCTCCAGACTAGCGACAGCAGCAATTAGCAAACACCTGGTGAATCTGTGAGTCTGCCGACCTCATTATATAAACTTCTTCTGAGTCTAACGCTCCTAATAATAGTTGCAAACACCATTAAGGAGACACGTTATTATGATGACGTGCTGAAGGCGGATTGTCGGACAGAGAAGGAGCTTTTTAAAGAGACAGGGGCAAATTTAAAAGCATCAAATTCTTTGACATATTCAGCAGTTTTACAACAACTTAGGTTAATGTAGCTACTAGGTCAGGCTATAAAATGTCCTGGAGCACAATGAACCTTTGTTTTTTGCTCTTTTTTTGCTGCTTTATTCTTTATTCAACATGAACTTCTGTAGTATTGCAATATGATATTAATGTTTCAAAGCCATTGACCTGAAAAGGCAGGAAACTTTACTCTTATTTACAGTAATTGGTGTAAATGTTTTTCTCTCTATTACGGCTGCTTTAAAGGCTGTTGAAAATAGATTTTAAGGTGAACCTGAAGTTAAACTGAGTCATTGAGGCACACAAACACACAAACACACACACACAAACACACACGCACCCGCGCACACACTCTTAGGTAAATCTCGGACAGACAGGGCTTTTAAAGGTTTTAGAGTGTAGAAGCACTTATACAGATTACCTCCATCTCTTCGCTTTAAAGGTTCTCCAACACACACACACTCGCTCTCTGAGTCTCCCTAACATTCAATTACCTCTATCTATTCACTATAGCATTCTGTACTATCACACACACACTCAAAGAGTATATGTGCACACCAGTGTGAATGAAAATCAATAAAGTCTGAGGTAATTGAACAATTGTGTGTGAGTGTGTGTGGCCTTGTGTTTTATGCTTTGTAAGGACCTTTTTCCTAACAAATACTACATTGTGGGCGACCGACTGCGGAAGAAGAACTGTTGTTTTTTAGATTAATTTTAGGATAAGAGTCATATAAATAAATAAAAAATAAATGAAAGTCAGTGCAAAGTCCTGTAGAGATAGAAAGACATGCAACATGTAAGTGTATGCGTGCACTTAAAGCTGTGAAGCTGTGTGTGGGATGGCCCTGAATTGTTTTACAAACCATCTTTATAATCTTCTGCTTCGGGTAATTTCCAGAAACTGCCACATTTCACAGTGTCTCTGAAGAGCTTGTGTTTTTTATTTTATTCCATTTACGTGCTGAACTATTAAACCTAGCTTAATTTATCCAAAGGCCGTTGCCTATAAACTTCAGTGATGCGCTAAAAAAAATAATTAAAAGGAAATATAAACAATGTGAAATAAAACGGTCTTTAGTTTCTCACCCACTATTCAGAGAATGTTGAAAATGTCGATAAGCAATTAGTAGTTAATGTTTATGACGTCTATTGTTTGTGAGGTCACCTACTGAGTAGATGTAAGATTTAGGGGAAAATGTATGCACATGTAATTTTTCAGAATACGCACAGTGCTGTTGTCACAGTGCAGCAATCTGATGAAATGTCAGCAAACTATAAAATGCACCTTGTACATCATGGCTCTGTGTAAAATCAGTGAAGACATTATAATCAAGTGGAGTAGAACTACTTTAACCTATTTGTACTCAAGCAAGAGTAAAAAGTATTTTGTAAAAAGTCTTCTTAAGTACTGAGTAAATTATCAATCATTTAATATTTATAAACTACAGATGGACCAAAACATAAAATTAGGTGTAAATTTTGGCAGTTTAAGGACCAAAATGATAATAATTCATGTAACAAAAAATAACAAAATAAGACAAAAGAAAATTTTTCCAACTCAGTTTCTTTCAATGTAACAACAAACAAAAACTGCAGTTGTGTCTCTGTGTCTGGTGAACGTTTTGGCTAAAACATGTTTGTTTTTTCAGTCAGTGGGTAGAAAATCCAGAAATTTAACTAAAGTCAGAGTAGCAATGCTTCAAAAAAATTATTCAAGTAAAAGTCAAAATTACAGCACAGTAATTTTTTTTTTCTTTTCAAAAAAGTTATTAAAGTAACTAGTTACTACCCAACTCCCATGGCCTGGATAAAACTGTCATGTTTTTAGTTGATGCAAAGCTGAATGTTGATTTTACATAATTTAGATGTTTCTATGTGGATATATAATATGCTAACAGATTTTTACAGATGAAAACTGAAAATTTGTTTCATTCATTGATTGTAATTTTAATTATTATACCCAAAAGACCAGAAAGGAACAAAGAGCCAAAAAGAATAAAAACAAGAAAAGTTCACATTCGCATAGTTAGAAACCTGATACCTGATCCGGTTGGTTTTCTATTCTTCACTGAGAAACTTGAGAGAAAGCATAAAGTTGCACCAAATAATCTGAATGTAACTTTATTCCATGTGTCCAAAGCCCGACATAGCGCATCCCACTGATTACAGCGCAGCTCTTACACACAAACACACACATGGCTTTTATTTCTGTGCTTCCATTAGGACTTACTGTCATGGAAAGTCCTATTGGGGTACAATAGTAGCCCGATCGTAATAGGAGCTGGTAACTGTCCAATATGTCTTGGAAGGCTATTACAATCAAGTATGTGTGCGCGCGCACGTATGTGTGTGTGTCTCTGGGTCATTGCTCTCAAATCAGGTCCTGCTCAGCACCGTTTTGATTTCCCCGCTGAAATCACCAGCTGTACCTGCTGAGAAGAGCACACTTGCACACATATTGTGTTTAATTGTAATGGGGCTTTTTGGGAGCCACATAACACAAGCTGTCCGTTCCTCCATCACAGCTCAAATGAAGGGGGAAATCAGATGTCAGCGTGTGAGAAAAGAAGTACCCATCTCTGCTGTCTGCTCCTCCTTTCTCTTGTTGCTCAACTTTTTCTTTACACTTTTCCTGTTTTCTGGATCTTTTCCACCACAATGTGCATTATAAAAACCCTCTGTTGCCTTAGGAACGGGGGATTTTATTAAATGTCTGACATCTGTGAAGGAATAAGTCTATTTCTAATTCCCAGCACGAATGAGAATAAACATTCAGCAAGTAACAAACTGAGGGATGCTTCGATCTTTATCTTTACTTTTTTTGCGGTGGATTCTATCTTGAGATGACAAAAACTCTCGTTAAAGCCAGAAAAATCACACAATAACCACCTCATCTCCAGGAAAATACAATGTCTATTTCCAGTTGTTTTCACTTTGAGTGCTTTTTTTAAAATCCATTCTCATTTTTCCACAAAATGCAAATGTTGCTTTCGAATAATTTTTCTCAATCCTAGTCCTCAGAGACCATTGCAGAGTTTTCCTTTTGCCACAAATGGCCTGAATGAATGGGTGATTAACAGGCTTCTGCAGCCCTTAATGGCATGTAAGAGGTAATGCTGTAATTTGAATCAGATGTGCTGGAACAGTCACACATCTAAAATATTCAGGGGAGTGGTCCCAGGAGCAGGGTAGAGGAACACTGATTTAGAAAAAACTGGGTCCCACTTTACAGTAACATAAAAAGGATTCATACGCAGAAAAATTACATTTTCTCACAGTCTAACGTGTATTTTATAGGGATTTCATTCTTTAGACCAACATAGCTTTGTGTCATATAGTTGAGTAAAAGAAAATTAAATCTAGTGCAACCAGTTACCAAGAGGTCAAGGTCAAAGTTGTGGAGAAACTCAACGCAGTGTTGTGTTTGAAAGCACTCATAGCTCTGAGCATATCGCAGATTACTGTCGAATCGTCTCACTTCTGGCACAACTCAGTACTTTCCAACCTTAGACAAGCAGTGAAGATGCCTTAGTTAAATCTCTGATCTGACTTTTACAGAAAAGTGGCAAGACAAAGGAGGTTGCTCAAAGAAAACGTCACACATTTCTGTTTTATGTGTCCAGAAGACATTTAAAGAACTGAAGAAACAAGTGGAAAAATGTGCCATGATTTGATCAACATGAAAAATGTCCATAAATACATAAAAACAGTACAGAGTGATACTATGCAACACTCTGTACTGCAAAAACTGAAATTCTGCACCAGTGAAATTAAGAATCTTAATCTTAATGCTTCCTTTTTGTTGGATTCACTCCTCCCGTTCCATTTGTTCTTTACGTTGGTGCGTGAAGGGACGTTGGAAGAAGAAACTGACGGCAGACAAGCGTTGCCAGGGAGATCGCCGTTAGCCGTAGCTAACGGTCATATCGAGCAAAAAAAAGCATATTTATTACCGTTCACGAGTGTTGCCCAACGTGGTAAGATATATTAATGCTGTAATCTGATTAGTTTCTTGTTAAGTTTATTTGCGGGCTTGGTGTTTGCTAAGCGTATTTAGCCGTAAGCTGACTGATTTGCGGCACTTTGATGTTGAATGCCGATTGTTAATATGTTACAAAGTGTTCTAAAAGTAGACGTAGCCTTATAATCAGTTATGTAACTAAGTGATGGTTAATATAAATTTATGTTTAAGTCTATTTTATCGAAGATTATAATACTAAATACTGATGTTTTGTTTTTTATGTTTATTTACAGTTTAACCGGCATGTCCGCGTAAAGCACGAGGCAATAAAACAATAACAACAACAATAACAACGACTACCTTATGTTCTTTGTAACATAAAGTTAAACACGGTGGCATCATGTCTGAAACTAAAGATCCCACGGGAGAAATAGACATTGCTGCGCTAAAGAGGAAGAGAGGACAAGCTAAAGCAGCCGTAACTAAGATGATGACGTCAGCGAATGAAAAAATTAGAGAAAACAAGCCAGAAGAATTGAAAGCAGCGCTACAGAGCCTCGACCTAGCCCTTGCACATCTTCAGGAGGCACATAAATGTTATCATTCTCGGCTCACTGATGACATTGACAGAGAAGAGTCTGATGCTTATGAGAGGCTTATTATAATGAACGTTCACGACGTGCGTCATGAAGCTCTAGCGTGGCTGCAAGAAAAAGAAGATGGCGCTAGTGAGCATTCATATGTTGATGATGAGTCAGATATCACTACACAAGCCATGTTCAGTGAACCTCCAGCTGATATAAATGATGAAGACTATGCAGCAGCTGATCTAAAGAAAATCCAAGCCCTAAGAAATAAAGAAAAGAAAAACTTTGAGCTGTTGCTTAGACGTAACAAAGAGGAATTTGAGTTGGAACTTCAGCGATTGCGTCACAAAGCTGAGCTGGATGCACAGATGCAACACAATCAGCAAAAGATGCAAGCTTTAACAGCAGAGCTCCATTCTACGCCAAAATTCAGCAAAATCCCTACTACACAACAACCCTCGCCATTCCAGATTGCAGATGATTCGATTTCGCAACTGCTAGAGTTCTCAAGGCAGCATTATCAAGCACAAGTTGACACTCTCAGGCTCCCACCAACTGATCTAATCAAGTTCGACGGTGAACCCCTTCAGTATTGGAAGTTCATGAGGCTTTTCACCACTATGGTGGACAAAGAGTCCATTTCTGCTGAAGAAAAGTTAACTCGTCTGCACCAGTACACAGAAGGGAAGGCTCGAGATGCTATTAGTCACTGTCTATACAATTCTGATCCCAACGCAGGTTTCAAGGAAGCACTAGACCGACTAAAATCAAGATTTGGAAATCCTCATTCCATTTCTCAAGCTTGGATTGAAAAGGTCTTGAACTTTAAAGATATCAAAGACAATATGCAACTCAGAGACTTTGCAGACCAGCTGAGAGGATGTAAAGACACACTTGCTGCAATGAAATGTGAGGAAGAGCTCAGCAGCCGCCGCACATTATTTGAGATAATTAGCAAACTACCATCAGATCTCAGGGCCAAGTGGCTAAATAAAAACTACGACATCACAAAGGAAGGACGTCTACCGAAACTTGATGATGTTGTGAACTTTGTGGAGACAGAAGCTGAAAAGAGATCTGATCCAGTCTTTGGTGGGCTAATTGGCTGCAAGAAATATGAGAAGCCAAACAACTTTACATCACCTACCAAAGTCTCAAAGAAACATCATCAAAACTACCCCACCACTGTCAAAGCCGCTGCAGTCTGTGGAAGTAAGCCTACACGCACAAAGCAGCCAGCTTATTTAAAATGTCTTAAATGCTCAGAACCACATTTCTTAAACCAGTGCTCAGACTTCCGATCATTAACGGTGCCGGAGCGCCTGGTGTTTGTTCAAGAAAAAAAGCTGTGTCAAAACTGTTTTATGATTGGGCACCGTGCTGAGAATTGCACGCGCAACTGGGTGTGCAACGTGCCTGGCTGCGGACAGAAACACAACAAATGGCTGCATCCTAACCACGCTAGCAGACAGGAAGCAGTAGCAGACCAGGACAGCACTGACGACACTGAAACTACCCAAGGAACACAACCTAGCAGACCATCTAATGTCACATGTGGATTCGCTGGAGCTGGAAATGGTAAAGTTTGTTTACCTATAGTTCCTGTGGTCGTTAGGGGTAAAGCTACAAACATCAGTTCTGTTACATATGCATTACTCGATCCTGGTGCCAACACCAGTTTAGTGTCAGAAGAACTGACCAAGAAGCTGAAGATCAAAGGCAAGCCTGCAAAGTTGGACCTTGATACAGTAGGAGGAACCCAAGAAGGCTTACTTACTCAAAGCGTGGATCTTGAGATTGACTCTCTGCACGATGGCAGCATCTACACACTTAATGGTGTGAGAACACTTAAGAAATTGAACATTGGGCTTAGCTGTCTCGCAACACCAGACGAGGCAGCCAGATGGGATCACCTAGCAGGTATCCCTATTCCCTGCATCAAGTCCAACGATGTGCACCTTGTCATTGGACAAGATGCTCCTCGTCTCCTTAGAGCTGAAGAGTACCGCGTAGGAGGTGATAATGACCCTTACGCAACCAGAACAGTACTCGGCTGGGCCATTAATGGTCCAATTGATCACAAAGAAGTTAGGAAGGTTAAGACTTACTTCCTCCAGTCAGATCAAAGTCTAAATACACAGGTGGAAAGATTTTGGAAAATTGACGACCCAGCTCCAGAGAACAATCTGTCAATCAATGACCACAAGGTGATTAAACTGTGGGAGAACTCAGTTACCAAAGAAGGCTCACATTATACCTTAGACATACCTTTTAAGAACAAAGCAGTGACACTACCTAACAATATCAACTTAGCAACACGGAGACTCCATCTACTGGAACGCAGATTAACAAAAGACCCAAACCTGAAAGACAAGTATGTTAAAGCAATGAAGTCAACTATTGATAAAGAATATGCAGAGGAAGTCCCAGCTTTGTCGCCTGATCACAATGACGGCAAAGTTTGGTACCTCCCACATCACGCAGTAACTCATCCTCGCAAGCCCGAAAAGGTGCGAGTTGTTTTTGACTGCGCAGCAAAATATGACGGAGTATCTCTCAATGATGTCGTCCACCAGGGCCCAGATTTAACAAACAAATTAATAAATGTGCTTATCCGTTTCCGACAAGGTCCTGTTGCTATAATGGCAGACATTGAGGGCATGTTCAATCAGATACATGTAACTCCAGAACACAGAAATGTGCTAAGATTCCTCTGGTGGAAGGATCACGATCCTAGTAATGAGGTAGTTACTTACAGGATGACATCCCACCTTTTTGGTGGAGTGTGGTCTCCAAGTGCAGCGAGTTTTGCATTAAGGAAGTGTGCATCAGATCATGCACATCTATATGATGCAGATACCATCTCCACTGTAGAAAGAAACTTCTATGTGGATGATTGCCTGAAATCCTCAGACTCGCCCCAACAGGCCATCCGTCTAGCGCAGGGGTCGGCAACCCAAAATGTTGAAAGAGCCATATTGGACCAAAAAAACAAAAAACAAATATGTCTGGAGCCGCAAAAAATTAAAAGCCTTATATAAGCTTTATAATGAAGGAAACACATGCTGTATGTATCTGTATTAGCAATATTAGCCTACTATCAAAATGACTAAGTTGGCTACAAATACATAATGAGCCTTCACAATTAAATGTTTTTTTTCCCGCAGTGCATCCTAGAGAATGACGCACCACGTGACTACTCTGTTGCACGATGCCGCCTCAAGTTTAACTTCATTACAATATTAATGAATTATGTTTCATTGCTTTGATGAAATTAAAGAAATGTAATAAAGAAATCAGATTTTTGATGTCGTTTTAATGGTGAGGATTCGAAAAAAACAACAACAAAATGGAGCGTGCATAACGTGCCCCTTATGTGGGCAACAAACAGAGTGCAACAAAACGCAGCCTGCATTTATACAAATAAAACCGCAGCCTTTTGCAAATGTAGCATGCCTTCCCTGGAAATGTCTTTCCACATTACTCTTTTTGTTATTTGACAACTTCTCGCTACATAGCAAACATTCAGGCAATCCTTCCACATTAGCAATGAATGCAAATGATTCGGTCCAAGAAAACGTTGAAACCTCTGTTCTCCTCTGTTATTTTTCTCTTTTTTCCCTTTGGGATCCATGGCCCATCACACAGCCGCCGATTTGTTTACACCAGCCACCTGCCTGGCATCCGCCCTGCTGTTAGAAACGTGTGTACGCAGGCTATGGCGCAAATCTTCGTTGACAGAAATTTTTTAAATTTAATATTTAATCTACACATTTTTACAGCATTGGAAAACGTTAAGAATGTTTGTGTCATGTTTGTCCTCCTACAGAAACCATATTAAAACAAAAAATATATTTCCCTCCCCCATCTTTTTCCATTTTCAAACATTTTTGAAAAAGCTCCAGGGAGCCACCAGGGCGGCGCTAAAGAGCCGCATGCGGCTCCGGAGCCGCGGGTTGCCGACCCCCGGTCTAGCGGCACAGCTGATTGACCTACTCAGGCAAGGTGGGTTTCGTCTGACAAAATGGACGAGCAACTCAACCGAGGTCCTACAGTCTATCCCGGAGGAGGAGCATGCAAATCAACTACCATTGTTGGACCTGGATGGAGATTCATCTTTGGAAAGAGCTCTGGGGTTGTCTTGGGACACGACAGATGACTACATCACTTTCATCATCAAGGTCAGGAACAAACCCAGCACAAAAAGAGGCATGCTAAGCACAATAAGCTCGGTTTATGATCCCCTGGGGTTAGTTGGCCCGTTCATTTTACGGGGAAAGGCACTGTTCCAGGCACTATGTCGCTTGAAGCTAAGTTGGGACGAAGCTATCCCAAGTGACATTGCTGAGCAATGGGGCCGGTGGTTAGATGACCTACCAAAACTCTGCAGACTACAGGTGCCTCGATGTCTCAGACCTAAAGGTTTTACTGCAGCTCCAGTCACCATGCAACTTCATCACTTCTGTGATGCTTCAGAATTAGGTTATGGTGCTGTTAGCTACCTTAGGGTTGTAAGTGACAATGACATCTACTGTAATATCGTTTTCTCTAGGAATAGGTTGGCTCCTGTTAAACCAAGCACTATTCCAAGACTAGAACTGGCAGCCGCTGTAGTAGCGGCACAGCTCGATCAGAAAATCCATCAAAGCTTCGAACTACCCCTTCTGGATTCTGTCTTCTGGACAGACAGCACTATTGTCCTACATTACATCAGGAATGAAGAGAAACGGTACCAAACCTTTGTTGCAAATAGAGTTTCACAGATCCGCGAAGTCTCACGAGCCTCACAATGGAAACATGTCTGCACAGAGCTAAACCCTGCGGATGATGTTTCAAGGGGACTGTCGGCTGAGGAACTCATAAACAGTGAGCGTTGGCTCAAAGGCCCTGCCTTCCTGTGGCAGGGAGAAGAATTATGGCCTTGCCAGCCTGATCTAGGAAGCTTACCTCCGGAAGCAGAGATAAAGAAGTCAAGTCAGACATATGCAATGTCTTCGAAGCTCACCATTCAATCAGCAATTGACTGTTTCATTCAGAGGTATTCCTCCTGGTACAAACTCAAACGAGCTATCGTACTGATCCTACGAGTTAAGAATATCCTTCTGAAGAGGTGCAACCACAAACTATCTGATCCAATAACACCAAACGAAATGAAAATGGCAGAGATTTCCATCATTGAACAAGTTCAGTGCACCCACTTGACTGGTCCAATGAAAGGAGAAAGCATCAGGAAGTTAGCTCCAGTACGACTCAGTGATGGATTACTCCGTGTTGGAGGAAGGCTCACCAATGCTCCAATAACTGAAGCGGCAAAACACCCCGCGATTTTGCCTCAAAACCACCATATTACCAAACTTATCATTTGGCATTTTCACAAGCTCACAGGTCATTCTGGAGTTGAAAGAGTACTTGCTGATATTAGACAGTTCTTTTGGATTGTTAGAGGCCGCACATCTGTGAAACAAGTCCTAGCACAGTGTGTACCTTGCAAAAGACAAAAGGCTCCAACCAGTACACAGTACATGGCTGACTTACCCATTGATCGTGTGACTCCATGTAAGCCACCTTTCACTCACGTCGGAATTGATTATTTTGGACCTATTACCATCAAAAGAGGACGGAGTGAAGTGAAGAGATATGGATGTCTGTTCACTTGCCTAACTACCAGAGCCGTTCACTTGGAAGTGGCACACAGCTTGGACACAGAATCATTCATCAATGCTCTTCAGCGATTCATGGCCCGTCGTGGAACACCTCAACTCATACGTTCTGACAATGGGACGAACTTTGTTGGAGCCCGTCAGGAGCTGCGGAAGGCTCTGGAAGGGTGGAACCAGCAAAGGATTGAGGATCATCTACTCCAGCGAGAAACTCTATGGAAGTTTAATCCTCCCGCCGCCTCACATATGGGGGGTGTATGGGAGCGGCAGATTCGTTCTGTGCGCTCAATTCTCATGAGCGTTGCAGGGCAACAGACTTTGGATGATGAAGGATTAATGACGCTTTTCTGTATCATCGAAAACATTGTCAATGGGAGACCACTTACAAAGTTGTCAGATGACCCAAGAGATGGTCAACCTTTGACTCCCAATGACTTGCTTCTGCTGAGATCAGAGTGTGCTCTGCCTCCTGGACATTTTGTAAAGCAAGATCTGTATCGTCGACGATGGCGCCAAGTCCAGTATTTAGCGGACATTTTCTGGGTTCGGTGGGTGAAGGAGTACCTACCCAGCCTTCAGCAAAGGCAGAAGTGGAACTACTATTCCAGAAACTATCAAGTCGGAGATCTTGTGCTGATTCTGCACGAATGCACTCCTCGCAATCAGTGGCCTCTTGGTTTGGTTACTGATGTCAACACCGGAGCTGATGGTCTGGTGCGATCAGTGCAAGTAAAGACTCATAGAGGGATTTATACCCGTCCAATACACAAACTGTGTTTGTTAGAAGGGAATATGGATGAGTAGATTTACTTACCTTCAGTGTATATGAGTTTTCTAGATGCTAAAGATAATTTTCACTCTATCTTATGTTCACGATTAATGTAAAAAAAAAAAAGAGAGAGAAAACTTCTATTTGGAAATGTTTGTCATGGCAAGGATGACATTACATTGTTATCTACAATTGTTAAGTCTAGCTTATCGTTCACCAATTTTTTTCTGAGATGAACCTCTGTAGAGAGTTCATCGGGGCCGGGATGTTGGATTCACTCCTCCCGTTCCATTTGTTCTTTACGTTGGTGCGTGAAGGGACGTTGGAAGAAGAAACTGACGGCAGACAAGCGTTGCCAGGGAGATCGCCGTTAGCCGTAGCTAACGGTCATATCGAGCAAAAAAAAGCATATTTATTACCGTTCACGAGTGTTGCCCAACGTGGTAAGATATATTAATGCTGTAATCTGATTAGTTTCTTGTTAAGTTTATTTGCGGGCTTGGTGTTTGCTAAGCGTATTTAGCCGTAAGCTGACTGATTTGCGGCACTTTGATGTTGAATGCCGATTGTTAATATGTTACAAAGTGTTCTAAAAGTAGACGTAGCCTTATAATCAGTTATGTAACTAAGTGATGGTTAATATAAATTTATGTTTAAGTCTATTTTATCGAAGATTATAATACTAAATACTGATGTTTTGTTTTTTATGTTTATTTACAGTTTAACCGGCATGTCCGCGTAAAGCACGAGGCAATAAAACAATAACAACAACAATAACAACGACTACCTTATGTTCTTTGTAACACTTTTTATAACTTATTAGATAAACTATGTATCAAATCTGACGTAAAAGAAAGTTGATTTTTTTTAATGTAACGCTTTGACATTGGGCCTGTGTCTCTCCAAAAACCGCTCCTGTATTAACCCTTTAGCAGCATTTCTACCAGCATTTCACTCTTTGTAGCTCATCTGATGAGCTCAGCTGATGCACAGTTCCACCAGATGTTTGCTAATTGCTGCTGGCTAGTTTGAAGGAGCTAAATGGGAGAGCAGCTCCACACACTCTTAGACTCTCTTCCTGGCTCCTGTTGGTTTTTTCTAGCTGGCGCTGGGAGAAGACAGAAAACCTCGACTGTTTCACAGACAGTCTCATACCATAATGTCATGAAATAGTTTCAGTTTCAATAAATATTTTTTTTATAAAAGTTACATTCTGCAGCTTTAGGGTTCCATATTATCCCAGTTACCAAGAAATTATTTAAAACCTTGATCCTTTCATTTTAGACTTCAGACTAATTGCTTTTATCGCTTCTCTATTTGCCCACACTGTACAATATTGCTTCACAATTTTATCCTTCATGTAACCAGATTTTCACAGGGAATCCATCCAACAGCACACAGCTGACCATGATGTCTCTGCAGAGGCTGCATTTCCTCCAGGAAGCACACATGTTCGGAGTCCACCCTCCATCATCACCTTTTAACAAAGGCCCACAGAGGGAATCCTGACAAGCCGCATCACGTCTTGGCAAGGCACCGCTGTGCAGCTCACACGAAGACTCTGGTGAGTTTCCAAGAGAATTTCCAGGGTCTCACCTTTGTCCTTGGATACAATTTTAAAGGAGATTCATAAGAAGACACAGCAGTGTGTTTTTTCCTCCTTACACGGCAGCCCTGGGCTCTTTATCCCCAACTGGAGGGAGACATTAAAAAGAAAGGCATTGAAAACTCAAATGAGAAGGTCAAGCTCAACTTTATCATTATTCTTTAAAAAGTCAGGAAAGAAAATGAATGTTTGAGACAAGTTGCTTTCAATAACAGAATGGAATCAATATAGAGCTCCTGGTAAAGATGTGTTAAAACCACTGAAATTAAATTTCTAGAATAATTTAGTATAGTAGCACAATTTCACACAGAGGACTTTAGAAAAATATAGCCTTTATGTTGAGGACATTTATTTAGAGGTAGTCCCACAGTTGGTGGCACCATTAGCAATTTCAATAAAAATACATAAAATTTAATATATTTTTACAGTACATTGAGTGGATCCCCACTGGTTGCAGTTCAGTATTTGCGGATTTTTCTATTGCACATAACTCCAGATTATTTGCAGATTTTTTTCTAAAATATTCTATAGAAAACGCAGCTTGAAAAGTAGAAATACATTTGTGAAATGCTGCTTCACTGCATCAAAGCTATTAATCCTTGACACAGTAATTGTCAGGGTTCAATTCCTGACAGCAGAATCAACAAACTGTTTTTTTAATTTATTATTTTACTCTTTAATACACATAAAATATCTTAGTAAAACAAACATAATTTTTGTGGACCATAGACTATGATCAAAAAAATAAAAAGGGTCTTGTTGGCAAATGGCAAAATGTTTTTATGTGTTATGTTTGAAAAATGTCAAGGTCCAGCTGCCTTTGCTGCCTCTAGATGTATTTTACAGAGTATAATACCGATAATAATAATGTGTGTCTGCATGAGTAAAAGTCACTGGACGTCTGGGGTCGTGTTTACTATCAAAATAAAATGAAAACATAAAAAAACATGCACCTGACCTTTTCCACGCTCTGTTTGATGATTTTAATTTATCGTTGAAAGTTTGTGCCATTCCTTAATTGCAGTCATAAATCATCCCAGTGGCTGCAAACAGCCCTCAGGTTGAACTTTGAACTCTGAGAAAACTGTAGCATTTTTCCATAGGGTATAGATTAAATGAAACAGAGGCTCAGTACCTTCAGATTGGAAAGACAAGAGAACATCGCTTTGAAATAAGACAGACAACACTAGGAGCCAGATTTAGCCTGATAATAGGTACAGTAGGAGCAATGAAAAATCAAAATGTGTGACAAACAAAAGGTTGCTGGCATGCACAGTGAAGACGATGGTAACAAAGGTTGAAAAAGAAAAACACTGCTAAATAATTGGTTCACTTCTTTGGTGAGAGATATCAACTGAGTAAAACTTGTTTAGCTTTTGTGAACATTTTTGCCATGAAAGCAAAGGGCATTGTAATATTCCCAAAACACTGCATTGTGATTGCTGCATAACTTCAGAACAGATATAGAGTTGCAACTCTCACAGGCAATGTTTTTAGTTTTAATGTTAGGTCTCTGTAAATTAAATTGTTGTTATTGACCTGAATTTGTAGATGTTACAAAAGAACAAATGTGCATTTTTGAAGCACAATCCCTACAGCCAGGTTTTCACAAAAACCACTTGAGTAATTCAATCATTTTTTCACTCTCCCGGTCTTCCAGTTTCTGAAGATTTTACTCTTTTGTACCTGAACTGAGCATCGCTTAACCTCTAGTGTAAGAGCTAAATCTCTCATAAAGGCTTGTTTTTTTTATCCAAGCTTTGGTATCTTTGGGAAACTGATCTCATAATGAGGGTAAATGCTCATTAGCTGGAGGACAGTTTCACACCACTCCTTAGTGGGGCTTTTTGTTTTGGCCTTGGCCAGAAAATGTCGCCAGCAAAACGACAAACAGCAGATGACAGTCAGACATTCAGGCAATGAAGTTTGGCCAACATTTCTCTCAATGTTTTACTTTTTAGTTTAGTTTAATTGGTTTTTGTAAGGACATAAAGATTTAATCCAAATCACTTCAGTCCATTCGTTATTTAACTAATTTGTCTTCCTGGACTGCGTATTTGACATTAGGTCAGTTTTTCTTGGTCGCCCAAAGATATGTAACATATTAGAGTTACACTGCATCCAGAAACTTCAAACTACTTTTGCTTTAACTTTGATTTTGTGCACAGCTCTCAAACTCCAGATTTTAAAAAATCCAATTTATTTTGTGAAAAATTTTAGGCATGCTGGATTATTAAGGCTGAGGTGAAAATGAGGCCATAATGCCTGCATATCCTGCAGTGTTGCCAGACACAAGGGAGGAGTTGTGTGATTGGTAGTGGTGACAGTGGATGTGCTCTGACTTCCAGAGGAACTCAAGGTCGTAAACAACTGCTTGTCGCCTTCTTTTTAAAACTTACACGCATCTCATCACATAAAAGTTGGACAGAGAGGATTCAGAGAAGAAGGAAGAAACATAAAAACTCACACCAAGCTGCTATATTTGCTTACATAATGTCACACTCTAATGCCCCTCAGTGTTTTTCACAGTGGTGCACAAGCTTGAACAAACCCCTTAGTTATTGTTTGTTTTTTTTTCTTTTTTTATAGTAGGTATTACATAAAACCTGAAGGTGAAGTACCCAGGCGTTACACCTGGATCCAGTTAAAACCTCGCAGATTGTTTTTGCCTCAGTCCTTATGCCGTTACAGTACGCAGCTTCAACGTTATTTCGTAGTCTCCCAGCAGATGGGACCAAATGTAACAGGAGAGCCAGGGGAGAAAGAGAAGAGACAGGCAATGATCTGAAGGATGAAAGAGGGAAAGCTTAGAAGACAGAGAAACAGAAGAGAGGACAGCAGAGCCGCCTGGAGAAAAGAGAGCCAGAAAGGCGAGAAAAGAGCTCAGCTTTGTTTATAATGCCCTCCAGCTATTGTTAGCAGGGAGCTTCAGCTGCCTCAGGTATAATTTTGCATGCACTGGTGAGTAACAGTACAACCTCAGGGTGTGTGAGAGAGAGTGTGAGCTTATGTACCAGTAATTGCTGGCTGAATGGGGTTAAAAGACCTTAGAAATGTTGTGCGTTTACTGCACAACATTCCCAGGAGGTCCACTCTCTGCAGTGTTATACATCCATTACATCTGAGAAGACTAGTGCCTGTTGGTCAGTGGTGGCATCCTTTCGGTCACTGGGCTATTACACCAGAGAGATGTGAGGTGGAGAGGACAACAGGCAGGACGCACTTGACAGGACATCGGTAGAGCGATAACACAAGAAGAGACATCATGAAAACAAGATTGAAGGGCCCATTAATCTGCCTGGTGGTGCTTTACCTGTTGTTTGGCTTGCTACAATTAATTTAAAATGTATATTTAGCCTGTTTTTGTACTAGAATTTGTGACTCTATTGCTTCTTAAAAAAAACCCAAGCATAAAAAAATAAAAAAAAATAAAAACATGTTTGGGTTTTTTTTTGTTTTTTGGTGCTTGGAAAATTAGTCATTTCAAAAACCTTCCAAATGCACCAAATCAGCCCGTTACCTAGCAACTCCAGCAAAGTTCTGGCAATATTTAGCAACCCCAATACAGCTTCAGCATGTTTGGTCAGCTGGTTTTACCTCTGAACAATTCCTGCTGGAAAAGACAAGTGTTTTGTTGTTGACTTGCATCCAGAAACTATGTCCTGCCTTCTTGTTGGTTGTGCAGGAGGCTCTACTAATGCTTTTCAAAAATGTATGGTTGTACAATTGTGCAGCTGTTTGCAGCCATTTTCATGTGCAAGTGTGAACATTGAGTTTATTTCAATTTAAAGTGACACAGGGCTAACACAGCTGTCACATGTTGATCAAATATTGCCTATAAAGTTCTAACACAACCCCATTTCAAAACACCTCATGATAACTTTAGAGATCAACTATCTAACCCTTGGTATATTTAATCAAATCAAAGTCTGAAATCACTACCAACTCAAAAACCCAGAAAATAAAAGAAATAAGAAAACTGTCACATTTTCAGATCCTCAAAAAAGTTCTATCATTTCATAACTGGATCTACAGGCAGAAGATATCCAGATCTCCAGCTCAGTCTTGAATAAATCCAGTCCCTCCTTTTTCATCCCAGCTTTACCTTGTAAGAGTGCAGTACTGTCTGCACATTCAATGCAGGAACAGCAAATTCTTTTTAAATGCTTTCCTGTGGACAGAAAATTACTAAAGAAAAAAGCTTGCAATCTTTACTTTGACTGCACCAAAACACCCAAAATGAATTGTTTCACATTTAAAATATGGCATCAAGTATCTGCTTTTAAGTTTCTGGAAAAATGTATCATTCACTCTTTATCTTCTCACATTAATCACTCTTTGTTCTTACTATTTTTCCAGCTGTTGGTTCTGTTTCACTTTAAATAAAAACAGTTATGAGCGTTTAACATCTCTATTTGACTTTATCCTTTTGTCATTGAAAACAATCTTTGCTGATATTTCCTTTCTGACCAGTTTTTTGCAAGTTTCCACTGGTATTTTTGATTACTTATCCTTGCTAATGAGTTTTAAGACTGGAAAACAATCAATCCAAAAGTGCCACTTGTTTTCCTTGGTACTGATTGGCTGCACCCCTTAGAAGATAAACCAAAACTAAATATTAGCTTCTATAGCAGTGCTTTAATTCATGTATTTGTAAGCTAAGAAATATACAAATGAGGTAAATGTTTTTTTCAAACAAACCTTCAGTATTATAAATCCTTGCTTTCAACATTTTCCAGGATCATTCATTTACTGTGTATCACATGTTACTGAACTCCAGCCTTTCTGGAGCTTCACATGAGGAAAATGTGAAGCTGCTGAGCTTTTAGTCAGAGCAAACACACAACATCACACCCCTCCTGTTCAGTCTGTATTGGCTCCCGGTGAAATACAGAATTGATTTTAAATTAAACAGCTTTTTAATGCCCTGAGTGGACTATAGTTTCACAAATCTTTACTGATTTGTTAATTCTACATTCTGCCTCAGGGTCATCGACAACTCTTCTGTCACTTTTTGCTGCCTCTAAACCAGTAGCAAGATCATTTGAAAACAACCGAAAAGACCTGCTTTTATGTTCATTTAGTTCAGCCTCAGGCCTCCCTCTGCTCAAGTCCTCTCTTAATTTATTTTTAATGGCCTAGAGTGAGATTTAATCTGTTCATGTTTCTACTTTGATTTGGTTTTTATTTCTTGTGTGTCCCAATGTATGTTCCCTTGCTGGACTGTAATTAGTCATTTTATTCTGCTATCTAACATAAATACTATATATTTTTAGGTTATTTTTGATCATTATGTAATTTGTATTGTACAGTCCTGTGAAAGTCCTTTGAAAATTTGCCATTATATATTTTTTTTGTCATACTTAATTGCTTTGGATCAAACATTACATCTGCCATCAAGTGTTATTACTTTACTGTGTGTGGAGAACTTTTTACCCACTTGTGGCAAAATTGTTTTTATTTACACACTCATCAAGAGTTAAATTAACACTTTCAAAATAGTTAAAAATTTTAACACTGTATCAGAGTTACTTATTTAACTCACAAAACAGGGTTCATTTAACACTGTGGGATATACTGGATAACACTGATCAAGGAACAAAAATGTACCACTTTATTAGTGTTGATTTAACACTTTCAAGTGTTTTTACTCCAAAAAAAGTTACTTTATGATTATGATTAATTATAATAATTATTAAGAAAAACACTTGACACAAGTACATACATTTTGAACACTTTATTTTTTGCAGCTGTGTTTCCAACATTTTTTCTTCAAACCATACAAAGCTTTAGCTGTGGGTTTTCTTCAAACGATTTATAAAGCATTTCAAAATGTATCTTTTCTCTAAGTACTATCTTAGGATCATCCTCACTGAATACAGTTTGACATTCACTTTTTTCTATTAAACATTGCTATGAACATTATTAAGATGCTTTCGAAAACGTGTGTATGTCAGAAACTGATGCCTGCAGCCACGCTGAGAACACAATTTGAATTTTGGTCCAGGACAATAACTATGTTCAAGTCTTAAATGTAAGATCAACTTCTGGCTGCTTGGATACAGTTTGTGACACATAAAACAGGTCAACATTTTTTAGCCTGATTTACTCACAAGAGAGCGCAACAGACTGGTTTAGCAGCCTTGCTCTCACATCCCTAACTCTGGGCGATTCCTTCATTTTGCCCATGTCAATGTTATACACTGTTGTCTGCAGAAATGTGTAGAAATTCATCAATGCAGCATCATAAGAGACATTAAACACAAAATGTGCTTTGAAAAGCTCATCAAATGCTCCAAGAGAACCGTTTGTCTGGCATGGAATGAGGCACTTATCCATGACGATGTAGAAGCTGTCAATCTTGCTTTTCTGATGCCCAACAGCAAGGAGGTATGGCTGCAGACCCCGTTCACCCCGGAGATGCTCCTCTAAACTGCAGCATGACTAAAATTAAAAAGATATACACCAAACATTAGAAACAAAACATACAGCTTTACGATACACGTGACAAAAAAATTAAATTCAAGTATGGCCAGACATCTTCAAAGCTGTCATTCAAACATCTGTATTTATGCATGTCTATAAAAGGAAATAGACAAATAATTTTGCATATTTAAAATTTCAATTACCTTATGAAAGACAACAAGTCTCTCAACTGCATCACTTGCACTGATTTTTGGAGACTTCTGTCCTCCTGGTTGCGGTGGAAGGAGATGTAAGAGAAGTAACAGCGAGGCCATTTCTTGGTCATAGCCTGAGGACAAATTTATAAAAGTTTTCAGATATAATATCAGAACTTTATGAGTACTCTGAATAGTCAACTATCTTCAGATATATCTAGGTACTTACTAGATGTGTTAGCGAGGTCATCACTTTGAAGACTTTCCGCTGACTGCACCAAACTTCTCAACTCAGGTGTAGAAGTGAAAGCGCTTAGCCTCCTTGATGACATTTGAGTTGAAGCTTGAGTCAGACTCAGAAGCAAATGACCATTCTGAGAACTCTGAAGAAAGAGACAATAGACATCAGTTACATTCCTTGGTGAAATCTGTATAACAGTTGATTTGCTTTGGTATCTCACCATCATAGCAGAAAACTGTCAGTACCGCATTGCCTTGTCTAAGGAGGTCACTGAATATTTCTTGGTCAACTTCAGTATCTGTTGCATCTTTGTATGTAACTTTGGCATCAGGTGGCAGGCAAAATCGTTCAATGACTAAAAAAAAACGAGGCAAGATTTAGAGCCTAATTCTGTAATTAGCTGGATTTTTTTAAACTAACAGTTACTTGATCATGAGATTAGTATGAAACATATAAATGAAAATATAATTTTTTACATACCACAAATGTGAAAAAATAGACATACATTGAAAAGAATAAATGCCCATGCCCCACACAGATGATAAATAAATAACAAACCTTTCTCATGAAACTGATTGAAGTCAAACAGCCCGTCGACCTCCTCCAACTTCACATACTTTTGCAGGTCACCAAACTTTACATGGATCAGCATTTTATTTCAGCATGGGATAAACCTGGACAAAGCAAAATACGGTAAAGGTCAAGTGTTCACCTCACTGTAACTCTGCCATTGGTGTCACGTGACTTCGGCTCGTTGACGTTCCACGGAAGCTAATAGCCGTTAGCTCTTACATTCACAAGGCCAAAATTATCATTTTAACGGGAAAAAAAATAGAAGTATATTTTTTACGAGTGTATGGTCCGACAAAATACGTTTTGTAAGAATTACCATTATAATAATATCAGGTGTAAGTGCTACCAGCTAACACGTGGGCTACTAGCTAACATGTTGTGTAAAACTGTTGCAAAATGGACATATTCAGCTGCCTTTCATTATGTGGTAATTAGTAGAAAAAGTCAAATCACTCACTCTGTCAATGTAATAGTGCTGGACAAAATATTTAGTAAGTTGGACACTTACCGTGTAGAACAGGAGATGACGAAAATGGAGCCGTGTTCAGATTGAAATCAAACTGAAGCAGAGGGGAGGAGCTTATTTATCTCTCAGCAGAGTTGATTCAACACCAACGCAAACAACTCTGCGAAATAACTCCAACACTGGGCATCATTTAAATCGCTAAATGTTAAAAAAACACTTACCGAGTTAAAATTAACTCTGACACGTTTAACCCTGAAATTTTAACTCTCTAGTTTTTGCTGTGTAGGCATATTATAAGGATATCAGCATAAAAACCCTGTTTAAAATCATGCCAGATTTATGTCTGAACTTTGAGTAGGCCACTCCAAAACCTTATGTTTTACTTTTTGTAGTTTTTACTAATGTGTTTGGATCTTTGTATGAAATTGTTTAATCTAAAAGTCACAAACCGATGGTGGATTTTTCTGGTAAGGAACATAATTCACAGTTGAAACGGAAATGACAAGTAGTCCAGGTTTTGCTGCCTTCACACTTTCACCACTGTGTCACATGCAGTATAATGTTTTTTCCTCTAATGTCTAGTTATCCTGTTATTTTTACACTGGATGTATTGAAACACAAACTCATTCATGATAATTGGACCGTGATGTAGTTTAACGCCACCTGTTGGTTGTGACTGTGCAGTGGATGAAAGTCTGTTTTTATGCAAAACTAACATAATAACATAGTTATAACATCAGCAGAATATGTCAATCCGTCAATAATCATGATTTCAGGGATTTTACTTTTTGCTTTCATTTTCATTTGCTTTGCTGTTCAGAAGCAGCAAAGAAAAAGTCTTGATCAACAGGCAAAAGAAAAGCAAATGCAAAGCGTGACTTAACCAACCACTTTGCTTTCATCAACTCGTTTTCTGCTGCCTCTTATTACCTGTTTTTCAGATTGTTCCTTGGTCCTCTTACATCTCTGTCTATTGTTTGACTGATTCCTTTTTTACCTGCTTTGCCTGTCTTGGCTTGATCCCTCTGTGCTAGTGACGCCTCTTGATCCCCCGTGCAGTGGCACACATCACAGGAGTCAAAGTTGAGAGGAATAAAATCAATGGTTCACCTCCCATGGCAATTAAAGTTTAGCGCTGTCACAACTGGCTTCTTAGCTGTCATATAAAGAGTAAGGCAACAGAAGAATGAAAAGGCTGGTGTAAAAAAGAAAAGCACACACAATGCAATATCATCCCAAAAAAGTTTTTTTTCATAAACATAGTTTAGTTCGTGTCTGTACATTGTTATTGTGGCGTCTTTGCTGTTGTGCAAATGAGGGATTTTATGTGATTACAACTCAAAGCAGTGCAAAAACATGACATATAGAAAATAATGGGGTTTTTGTTTTTATTTGCAAATAAAATTGGGGGGGGGATTATTTAATGATGAATATTAAATAGAAATATGGATATATGTTTAATCCTTTTCATTGTACAATAGAATGAAATCAATAAAACTTGAAGTTCACTAGTTTGATTCTGATCTCTCTCATGTAAATGTAAAATGTGAAACAGAAACTGGGACAGTGACACATTGATTTTGATTGTGTTTGTGGTTGCAAAATTATTGATTTGTTTGCAGAAAATGAGAAATGGTCAAAATAACAAAAAAAATATATGCAGTGCTTTCAGACCTCAAATAAAGTATAAAAAACAAGTTTATATTCATTTAGAAACAACAATATTAATGTTTTAACTCAGGAGGAGTTCAGAAATCAGTATTTGTTGGGATAACCAGGAGGTTTCGATGGTGCAGTGGGCGTTTAATTTTTACTACAGTAAACCTGTGCTTTTTATGCTAATAAATTCAGATTCTGTCAAACACATAGTGAGAAGAATTATAAGATTCAAATATTTTGGTTTTCATGTGTTTTTGTGTTCTGTTGGCAAGTAAGTCGATTTTAGGCTCATTTGTCAAAAGAACAATGTTGTGCTGATCTTTGTTTCTATTAGATAAAGCTCATGTTTTTGTTACAGACTGAATGTTTCCCACCGTCAACATTAATCTTGTTCTGTTTCATTCTGAAGGAACAGACGTTCATTTTTTACATTCAAATCCTGTCTAATCACGTGAACCTAATGTTTTTAATCCTTCTGCGATTTTACCCATCTTCACTTAACATGTTTTTTCAGCATTGCTAATTAACATTAAATATCCACATTTCCAAATATGTATAACACACACACACACACACACACACACACACACACACACACACACACACACACACACACACACACACACACAGCTTTCATAGGGTGTGCTTTATTTTTTCACATGACTGCATTCTCTTTTTAAAGAACTTGTGTAATCCATGCTTGAGCTTCTTTTATTCTCTAAAAACTATTCATTGGACATGATGAATGAATGCCAAGCAATTTAAAATAATCACTATCAGGATTTTAAAAGAACCCCGCAACAGTATTTGCACCTTAATTATTCAAAGACTGTGTAACAAACAAATTGGAGCAACAGCAGCACAGCCACTTATCATCTTTTAATTAAAGGGGACCAGTCAGCCATCTCTTTTTTCTTATGTATTCTTTTATTCTCAAGTCGTCGCCATCTTACACAAAGCCCTGGCTTCACTCTGACTCACCAATTACTGACTTCCTCCTCCGAAACCCAAAGTAGTTTTTTTTTCTTTGTTATTTGTCACCTATATTTTTCCTTAACCAAAATTAAGAGCCAAGGCAGGTGTGAGATCTGTGTCTGTTGAATTCAAATGAAATTTGGTGGGAAAAAGAAGTGTGCAAGAAGATTTCAGTAGAAAATTCAGATGAAACTCTTGGATTGATTTCAGTTTGAAATATTTTTACTCCACCTATGTTCTGTGGACACAAAAATCACCCTTCAAATATCGCCTTAAAATATTACATAACAGGTTTTTCAACTAATTTGTTTCTGTCCTTATCTTAAATAAATATTCAGAAATTTGTAAAATATGATTGTTCAAATATCACTGTTAAAAAAAATAAATCATTGTTTGCCTCCCTGCTATAAAAATTTGTCCTGTAAATAAAATTTTATTTTAATACATTTTGAACTCTGTGGATTGATAAGTAAAAAAAATAGAAACTACAATAAATTTGTAATGTAAGAAAAATAAACCAAAGAGCAAAAAAGTCAACAAAATAAAATAAAAATAAAAATAAAAATAAAACATATCTAAAATAGCAAAAATAGTTGCAACAAGTTTAGAAAATTGCAATAATATCTTCATCTTCCCAAAAATAAGATATTAACTACTGATAACTATAACAGCTTTTAGTAATTCCTCCTTTAAAGGTTCACAAATGTAAACGTTTTCCCACTTATGTGAGAAAACTAGTTCAGCCTTTCAGATTTGACAGCTGGTTAGAAATAAAGCTTGTTAAAGATTCGTTTTCTGTTTGCTGGCTGACTGACAGCCGGTTTGGCATCGTGAGGACTGATCACCATCAGCAAGACTTATCCACCACACACACACAAACATCCCCCCCCCCCCACGTCCCCCCCCCCACACACACACACACATACAAACCCACACAAACACACACACACACACACACACACACTCAGGCCCAGAATACAAAATTAACAAACATGACACAAACTATGGCTGTCAGTGCTTTTTTTTTTTTTTTTTTGGACAGCTGTCCATATTTTCACTGACAGGCACCAATATTTTTTCTCAAACTTACACAACACTTCAGCCTTTTCTATATAGGTCGTTTCTCAAAATCTCTTTGAATTCCAATCAACTTAATTTTTTAGGTAAGCTTCCCACAGGCAGCAATAATTTCTGTCACACACTTAGCCTTTGGTATGAAGTTATTATTCTGATTATGTAATAATGTAATAAAGCAGTTATCATCCCTTGGAGAAGACAAAGTAAACAGAGACAGAGAGAGACCGGGAAAAGAAAGGAATTTACCCATTAAGACGCCAACAGCTTCGGCTCCTTTGGGAGCGCTCACATGTGGGAGAGGCAAAGAAAAGAGGAGGAAGAGAAGGAGGAGACTGATAAATGAAGAGAGGAGGAAATGAAATGAGAGGACAGGAGTAGATGGGTCGCTTGCTCTGATCAAAGTGCGAATATTCTCAGCACTCTCCTCTCCAAGATTAAATACTAATAACTCTCAACAGCTGCTCAGTGAGCTTGCTAACCCTCATTACCACAATGTTCTACATGTGTACCGCTTTAGGAATGCAGAGCTTCATTGCTACTCAAGATGTTCACCAAGAGGAAATGAAAGCAGCAACTTCAAAATTTCCTGCAGGGAATCTAAAAATGTTATTACAAATGTTCTGTGATGGCTTTAAGTAGACTTACATGGGACTTTGATTAACTTCAAAATAAGTATTTCTGAAGAATTTACTTTGCAGTTATTGGTTGTTATGCAAAACTTTCTATTGCATGTCCAGGATGTCTTGAACGCTGCACGATGAATAAAAGTTTGTCGCACAGCCAGACAGATGGCAAATGTATTAAATTTATATTATGAATTATATTTCTACTCATACCAAGCACAAAATACATTTGTATTTTGGCTTTGATAAGTAGATAACTAGCACTTTCTTAGATAATGAGGTTTTAATCAGTTCCTCCTATTTTGAGCTCCTTTCAGAACAAGCTGTTTAGAGCGCCTTGTCACTTTAAATCCAGATAAGCTGCTGCTGGCCACGTTCCCAAACCAACTTTTGCACCTGTATGTAGAAACGGCTGCAAACTGCTGCACAAATACACAACCATATACACAATTGTGCCTCCTGCACAATTAACAAGAATGCAAAAATTGGTTTCTGGATGGTACATCAACAACAAAACACTTGTGTTTTCCAGCAGGTATTTTACAGAACATACAGCGGTAAAACCAGTTGACCAAATGTGCTGGATCTCCTCTTGGGTTGCTAGGTAAAGGGCTGGGCTTGGCTGGGGTTGCTAAGTCATGGCACAGTGTGGCTCAACAATTGGGAGGTTTTTGAAACAACTACTTTTCCAGAGGCCAAAACCCATTAAATTATTGCCAAGCAACGGTTGAGCAGGGTTTTTTTAAGTGCTTGGGTTGTTTAAAAGCAATGAAGACCCAAATCAAAGTATAAAAAACATGTCAAAAGAGAATTTAATAGACTAGGTCCCCTTTAAACCTCAAACACTGTGAGTTATTTTGGAGAAATAAATGGTTTTTCTTTCTTTAAAAATGAAGGACATGCTTATCTGTCCTCCAGATTTTCTTTAAATGTAAGTCTAGAAAATAATTATAGCCTCAATCACTAGCAAGTCAATGCTTGAAGACTCCTTAGGCATTTTAAGCATCTGAGTAAGCTAAGAAAGGCAGCCTCATGCGTCTGTGCCCACAAATCCGTCAGAGAACAAGCAATGCAAAAGCAAAACTGTAACTGGCTGCACTGTGACAATAGCATCACCAGACTGAATCACTTAAATAATCCAAATACTTAAACAAGTAACACCCAACACACAAACACCGACACATAATTACTGACATTTAAAAAGGCTGCATAAACATTTAATATAATCAAAAAAAATGAGAAAACTCTTTGTAATATTGAGGATTTTTTATTCATAACATAGTTAAAGACAAAAAGAAATCTTAGTGTTGTGTTCAACAACATATAAGACGATTTTGACAGCTTAGCCACAGGAACTGATTATTGCTCAAGAATAAAGAGCTAAAGGAAAACTAATCAAAACAGCAGGTAAAACTGGTACAGCAAGACTGGAATGCCAACCTTGTACATGTTATATTAAGCTCCAGGGTAAGAGTGTGTGCTTTCTCGCTATCCAATCCTGTGTGTGCGCGTGCAAGCGCATGTGTGTTATTTTATGAATGTTGGGACTCCAGAAGACTTTTGGACATTAAATTTTATTTACTAAATTTATTTTTTAACTGCAATGTCAAATCCAAAACACAGCATTCCTTTTTTTGCAATCATGAGCTACTTCCTGCAGATCCACATTGATTCATTATGATCATTTTCTGCAAATTTTATTGCCTGTTAGAGAGTACTAAATATCCCACCAAGTAAACCAGCGCCTAATCAGAATTCGTCCCGGTGCCTGATGTTCTGAATCACGCTAACATATAAATAACACTAAAAGAGTGCAGCAGATGGTGATGGTGTGTGAGACAACTACAGCATGGTATAAGGACCAAAGTTAGCAGAATGAGGCCATATGGATAAATATCTAACAGCAGTGAGTGACACTCCAACCAAAATCAATAAAGGTAAAACAAAACGTTGAAAGCAGCTCTAATAAAGTAACAAGGACACTTAAAAACGTAGAAGTTAGGAATGTTGTTCTAAAACGTGTGCTTCCACTCTATCAGCCATTTTATCCAACTGAATTAGCTGTTTGTGGTGCTGCTGTCCACGGCTGTGATACGAATCCTGAGTGGATAATGGATGCAGAGCGCATCGTGTGCATCTCAGCTTGGCGCATCTTGTTTGGTGTCTGCGCGTCTTGCAGTCGGGCAGCACAGGAACTGGCGGCTAATCAGTGCAGCATGTTCTAATGGGCTAAAATGCCACACAAATGCACTCCACACTCACACACACAGACACAGCAAGGAGCATAATTGCCTGTGATTGCATTTGGATACCCATCTACACTCATGATGATTAGCTATGCGATGCTGACGGAGAGAAAGAGCCGCTGAGCAAAGGAGGGATGGAAAGACTGGGAGAGGATGGGAGCAGAAGACTTATTAGCTGGCACAGTTCTCCTTACATTACCATTCATGAGAAGTTTTAAGCAATTAAAAGTCCGTCTGAATCCTCTAGACAGCAAATATTTATGCTGCTGGTAAATAACCAAAGTTACTGTCAGTTTTACTGATTAAATAACCATTTTAAAAGCTTTTTGCATATACAGTGATGCAGAGTCCAATCACGAAATGTTAAAACAATAATTTAAATCAATCATCAGTATTTATGGGTGGCTTTTAATATATTACAAGAATACAAATTTGTTTTGATGTGGTTTCAGTGTGGTTGGAATTAAAGCTGATAGTCCGTCACATTTATTATACATAGAGCAACATTGATTTTTAAAATGCAGAAATGATGCAAATAATGTCACACCGGCTCATGCACACATTTAAACTTTCTCAAACAGGATGAACCATAGCAGTCAGTGCATGAATCTGCAGGATTTACCCCACTTTAATTCCCCTTGGCTCCAAAGCTGAACTGATCTTGTTTAAAAAAGGTTTTTACAGTGTCAAAGTTCAGACCAATTCTGAATTTTAAACCTCTAGTAAAACTTAAAAATTGCTTTTCAAAGATGTTTGTCATGTTTTCTGACTGAGCTTGATCTATTTTGTGAAGAAGAATGGACAAAAATTAGTCTCTGGAGGTGGCAAATACATACACTGAAAAAAGAGAATAGAGCTCAAACAATTAAATAATTAAAGAATTTGTTACATGTAATCAAATTAAATTTGTCAAAATTTATTTACATTTGTTTTACATAATAAATTAATACAATTAACCTGCTGACTTCAATAAACTTAATGTTACAAATGAACAAAATAATGTAATAATGTTTTTCTCTCTGTGTACCCTGTAAAATTTCCAGCTGTGACTGCAGTACCATATAGTTTGCAAATAAACTATCCGTTTCCCTCATTAATAAGTTTCTACTTTGTGTCGGTTCAGAACACAAAAACATTTGGACGGTAACACATTTGTTAATTATTTTGCAAATTAGTAAAGAGGAAATAAAAAAGGAAACAAAATAATGTTATTAAGTCTGCAACACTGTAGCATCGAGGTAACATTACATGTCAATCAAGCAGGAAGTTAGATTGTTTCCTTGGTCAGATCAAGAACTGTGAAAGAAGAAAAAACATTGAGGTAAATGTCGGGCAGAATGGTGATTTTTTTTTTGTTTTTTGTTTTTGGTTTCACAGTTTCACAGTTTTCAGACTCTCAGTATGCTGTTGACAGTTACATCACAAATAAATCTGGCAGAAAATCCAGCCTTCGTATTCACCCAAATTAAATCGTCAGTCAGGTCCTGGGGGTTCAGATCTCAGTGTGAGAGGCATATTGGAATGCATCATCAAGGCAGATTTAAAGCTAATTATCATTAATAAGCAGATCCTGCAAGTAGCATTTCTATGAAAAGATAAACATTTTTCCCCACAGTCCCCCATAGACGGTTGCATGAAAAGACTCGAGATGTCTCGCTCTTTGAGCTTATGCAGATGGTGCAACGCAGGCGAATGAATGAGTGAGAAGGGGGTAGGACAGAAAGGAAACAGGAGAAAGTGGAAGCGAGAGGCATGAAGATGAGAGTTGGGATGAGAGGAGGAAGGGGAACGTCGACGATGAGGAGGTGAGCGAGAGAGAGCGGACAAAGAAGTGGGAAGAAGAGAGGGAACAGCAGTCTTAATGTGTGTGCATGAGTGACAGCCGTGTGCAAGTATTGACAGTGTGACTGCAGAGCAGAGAAAATGGGGGCTGAAATAGCTTGTTAACCAGGGCCCTAAATACTGGCAGTATCATAGAAATGAATGTGACGAGGGGAAATGGAGAACAAGAAAAAGCAACCAAAATACTCACAGAAAACATGCTGAGCGCGTGGGAGGACGAAAGTAAGAGAACATGGAGGAACTGGGAAAGAAAACTTGCTTGATGTTTTCATTTTAAGATGACAAGGAAGAAACTAAAGATGAAGAAGGACTGATTTAAATGCCTGCTCATTGTCCTGAGTATCATCAGAGTTGGAGCACAACACTCCCATTAAATCTGTGTAGTAAATGCATTTGTCTCTTTACTAAGAATATTCACTTAAAATCAATTATTAATGCTTACAGCATCACAGGGCAATTTGTGTCTATCTCCAGCAGTCACTGTGCGAGTGAGGGTCAATCCTGCACACGTTGCCAGTCAATTACATGGCAACACAGAGACACAGATGATAAAAACGACCTTGCATTCATCACTCTCATATCTGAGGACAATTCAGAGAAGAGGAAGGATCCCAACACTCTCATCGCAAACTTTACACTAACATTTTGACCAAAATTTTGAATCTGACACATTTTGGTCTCAATGTAAGTCCAAAAATGTGGGATGCATAAATGTTTTCTTCAAATGTATGTATGCATCGTTATCCTTTATACCATGTAATATTGGGGCTAAGCTAATCAAAGTAAATGAATAAATTATGAGAATGAGGTCGTTCATTTTCAAGGACAAAGTTGTATGATAATAAAATTGAACATCTTTAGCCTCACACAAACTAAAACTGGCATTATCTTTATCTCATTAGTTTGTTTTGCTAATTTTATTTTTAATTTTTATTTTTTGGGGCAACCAAAATCTGGGATTTGAGTTTACACGCCCAAAATGAAATCTTTTAAGACCACCAAATTTCAATTCATTATCAACAACATGTGTCAATGTTTTCTGCAGCCAAAATCTGCCATGAAAAATAGCCGATGGTCCAACAACATAATGATGGCGATCGCACAACAGGAGATGTTGGCTCATCAAAAATTACAATTGTTCAGAGGAAAATTTAGAAATGTATTCACTAAAACAAAACAAAACACCTGTTGAAACAGGAAAGGGTGATCAGAAAATCCCTCTTGTCCCGGTCACAATGACAAAAGTGTCAACAACAAACTTTAACACTTCAAAAAGGTCAAATCTAGTTCTGATTATTTATAGCACATCTGAAAAAGTAGGCTATTTTCAGCATCTTAAACTCATTTTTGGCAATATGGAGGGTTTCATTTCTTACCACTCTCAACCAGTTTTTGGCAGAGCTGTAACTGTGATTGGACAGTGTTGGACTATAGACAGTGGCTGCATGCCCACTTTGGCTCCATGTCACATAGGAACGAAGCAGAGGACACTTTAAAACTCTTGCTGCAGGACTTCTTCTGGCAGAAAGAATTAACTTTCTGAGCCAGACATGCAAACACGAACACCACACACACATTTGTATGAGCAAAGTGACTCCAAAAATGTGTGAGCAGAAAGAACAAATGAGACGCAGACTTCTCGGGGGTGGGTGGTTTAGGTGTGAACATGTAAATGACAGGCGTATGGGCAAGAATAACCAGCCAGCATGTCCCTCTGTTTTCTTCCTCCGTCATCCTTATGAATAAAAGATTGACAAGGCTGCCTTACACGCATGCAGATTGATTTAGTCAAATTGCATGTGAGAAATTATGTGCCTAATTTAGACCTTTTCAATTCTTCATTCAGTCTGTCACATGGTAGGGACCAGCTACCATTCCCCCCTACTGTATCACAAATTATTCACCATTTTTACTGCCTTTCTCACTCTCATTCTTTTTTTCTTCTTCTTCTCCTCTGTGGTTGTTTACGTATTTAGTTCAGGGATAGGCAATTGTAGTCCTCAATGGCTGGTGTCCTGCATGCCTGAACACACCGGATTTAAATGAACTGGTCATTAGCAGGCTCCTGCAGACCTTGGTGACAGGCTGAAGAGAAAACTAAACTATCTGAATCTGGATTAGAGGTTGGAGATGAACACTGGACTGCCACACACCTCCGCTTTCACTCCTCTAACCCAGACATGTCCAAATTATTCACATTTCTATTCACTTACTGTAGTTCTTGTGCTACATTTTACCCTTATTGTTTGATGTGGGAGAGGCTTTTTAATGAGTTTATATAACATAACCCCCCCACACACACACATACACACACAAACCCCTCCTAATGAAGCAGCAGAAAAACGCAACTAAACAAAAACCACCACTAGGTGTCACACTAGAGCAGATAAATCTGGGCTCCTAAGGATAAAAACCTGCAGTCTGAAATTTTCAAGAAGTTATCAATTTTTCAAAACAGAGTGAAACTTGTGACAATCTGGAGAAATCATGTTATCTATTATAACTCTTTTTCCTCTTGCATTGCAAGTAATTATCTATAATCAGTCTAGCATGAACCAAACTATCCCCCAAAGTGGGAAGTAATTTGACTAGATAAAACTTTCCACTGACATGCACAAGCACAGATGTGGCTCATGTTTCATTCTCCTGCCAGAAGTTGTATCTTTCTAACAGACGGTTCATGCCAGTTCTCTCAAACTATTTTCCATGTTGGTTCACTGAAAGCTAATGAAGCGTTTTAAACAGGATCTGCCACGCTGAGGTGTCTCCAATTCAACATGCCATGCAAAATGTGAAAGCTATAAAACGTTCTTCGCTGTGTGATCAACAGATATATGCATATTTTCTACCTTTTTACAAGATTTTGATGAGTCTGTTTAAATATATATAATGCTTATGCATCAATTGTGGATATTCATGTTTTAAATACGCCAGGCTTATTTGTCAATAGAGGATTAGGTTAAACATGTATAAAACAGCATTTAACCTGCTACCGCTGCACTTTCTGTTCAGCTTTTCTGCAAATAAAATTCAGTAGGAGTTTCCCTCATAATTTGAAAACCAGGTTATACTGATATTCTGGATTTAGTTAAGTTTGTAGCAAATACACTGTTAGACATACTAAATGTCATGAGAGCAATCAACATTTAATCTATTGATTTAAAAAGCCATATTTGTCTAACTTTTCCCAATGTTCAGAACAAAAATAAAGACGTCTTTTGCTTGTTTATATTTTATCTTATTACAAAAAATGACTATATTGTGTTTTATTAGGAAAGTATGTAATATACTAACACAAACTTATTTTTCTAAATAAAATCCAGCATAAAAAGTTCCATCATTATTTTTAAAACTCCATGAATGTGTGATTTAAACTCTGAAGGCCTTCATTGAGGAACCTTGGTGAACAAACAGTTTCAACCTGAACAAACCTTTTCAATAACGAAAAAACGGTGGAGGTCTCCCAGGAAGCATCAAATCATATAAACTCAATGTTTGTGGATGGCAGAGCTTTTGCACATGTGTTGCTATAGCACACATATAAGCAATAGAACATTTCAAAATCTACAAAGTTATGCAGAACTCTGCAGTTGATTAAATCAGGTATGACATTTCCAAGTAAAATTCAAGACGCATCAATCGATGTTTGAGAGACCTTTTCAAGAGAGGAAGGAAAGAGAGATGAAAAGCAAGACGATGGAAAGTCAATGAAGAAAAAGGAGGCGAAATTAAGTGAAGCAAAACAGAAGTGAAAAAGACAAACACAGCAAGGCAAAAAAAGACAAATTTATATGGAAGCAGGCTCCTTCAAGGAGCTTATCGCTTATATGATAATCATCAGGCAATTTGATTGGCCGGCAGATAGAAGGTCAAGAAGGCGGCTACACATAATTGTGCCTCCCAGCTCGACCCAACTGAGCCATTTAAAGCACACAGGTATCATTTTCATCTGCGTGTGTGTGTGTGTGTGTGTGTGTGTGTGTGTGTGTGTGTGTGTGTGTGTGTGTGTGTGTGTGTGTGTGTGTGTGTGTGTGTGTGTGTGTGTGTGTGTGTGTGTGTGTGTGTGTGTGTCGCAGTAGAAAAATGTCTTCATGAGGACTTTTAAACTTTGAAACAAGGATGTTAAAACCAAATTAACTTTTGTGTTTGCAAGATAAAACAGAAAATGTGTTTTTAGGTTTCAGATTAAAGCCCAAAAATCTGTGTAGCATTTTGGATAAGATTTAAACAAGTACATAGACGGAAAGATATCTGGGTACAAGAGAGCAGCACACATGCAGACAAAGCGTGAAAGAAAAAAACAATCTGTGCATGAAGATATTTTGAGACAAACACACTAATTTGTCATGATTTCAGTAAAATAATTGCTGTTTTTGTGTTGATAAACACTTCTGTTGACACTAACAATATTCTCTTAGGAGGTGAAAACTTTCTCAGAGAGCGTCTTGTGTACAATGTCAAAACATTTAGGTGTGTTTGCTTTTGAAATACAGACAGAAATTGTGCAAATACTAAACTGAAATAACAGCAATTTTGCCTTTAGTCATGTTTTTGAATTTACAGTGGAGAAAATAGTAAAAATTAGCATTTTTGATTATAATGCTATCAATAACTGAAATTTATTATTACAACAATACATCAATATTCTTATCATAAGAAATTTTTCATGATAAATGATAAATGAGACGACAAATACATCTGTTAATCTCAGTAGTATAATACTCAGATGCTGTCCCATCACAACCAGGAGGCTCCCAGAGCATCATTTCATTTTTTTTTAGATTTACAAATTTAAAAAGAAAGCACATTAAACTTGCTAACTTGTTTTGATAAATTCATCAAATTAAATCATCACACTTAAATACTACCTTGCATTTCAAAATGCAAACTAATTAGAGCATCAGTGCTTGTTTAGTATTCCTGTAAGATTAAAATCTATATGATAAAAGCTAATTACAAATAACCCTAAGTTGATATAAGGGGACCCCGAATTAAAATCTGCCTAGGGCCCCAAAAAGGCTTGTTCCAGCCCTGGCATCACTATGGACGACCATAACGCATGCATATGGAGGTGCCAAGAGGCTGATGTTGCGGGGAAACAAGCTGGCATTACTCCGGCCAGCGATGTGTGAGAGGCTCTGGTAGAGATTTGAAGGACCCTGAAGGCACCGCGCTAAGTGAGTAACACCCTTTGTCCGTATGTTTTGCACCTCATCAGACAGAAAGTTGGCGTAGCTACAGCTTGCCTTGAGCTGCCAGGTCCCTAGAACCTTCAGCACTCAAAAACCCCAAACCTAAACTGTGACCGAGTGCTAATCTGCTGACATCAGCTGTAATCACTCCATTCTGCAACACATCACTGCTTCCCTCCAGATCCTAAGGAAGGCCACTTTCTGCACAGGCATAAAACCAGCAAAACCAGCAGTTCTTTATACATTTAATCTGATACTGTAATAATTACTAAACAGTCATGCATTTTCAAGATGGAAGCTTTAAGACTTTTATAGAGAATATGGAAGCTTAATTGCTAGTTTGCTTTTATATAAAAAGAAAGTCCTGCTTTTATCTTGGAAGAAGTTGAAACCCCGTTGTTCTTTTCTTGTAAAAGGTAAAACTGAAAACAGAGGGAGAGCAGTTCATGTGAAATTTTCTGGGGTAGAAATGATTGTCTTGAACAACAACTTTCAAATGGAAGACAGCAGGTGTTTACCTGTTGGCAAAATTAGACAGCTCAGGAATTGGTTTGGGCTTTGAAAAGGGTGATTTTTTTATTTTTTTCACATTTTGCTCGGTAAAGAAAAATATAATTCTTATAAAACACTATGATAAAAAGCAGAGAAAATAAAATGACAAGGTATTGACAAAACATATAGCCACAGTTCTGTACTTTAACAAAAAGAAACAACAAACGGACACAAGATGAGAAGGAATTGTATATTATTAGAAACCAACTGATAGAGTGCAGAGAGGGGACATGAGTTTTCTGTCTGTCAGCTTTGATGGAATCATTTTTAGCTGAAAGAAGCTTTTGACTGACACAAAAGCTTGACGCTGTCCTCAAGTGTCCAACAACTCCAACAAGTTATTTTAAGCACATGCAGAAGAAAGTGCATTCCTCTATTTATGTATATATATATATATAAATATATTTATATATATACATTTGTGTGTGTTTGTGTTTGGCTGGGAGAAAGAGGCGCAGGTGGTGGGTTACAGGGCCTTGGAGGCTCTGTTTAAACCATCAGGGACACAAACAGAATGAATGAGTTTTTACTTCTTCTTTATTCTCGCTCTCCATTGCTCAACCATCATTTTCAACTTCTTTTTTTTTATTTGTATTTTCTTCATCATGTGCTCCCTCCTTTTCTCCATCCTGCTTCACTCTCATCCTCTACACAACATGTGTACAGTTATCTCCATCTAGTGGCAAATCCTGCAAAAATTAGTTTGCAGCCTAATTCAGCTCTTCAACTTTAATACACAGTATGTAGTTTTTGGATATAATATTTAAAATGTCTTGAAATAAAAAGATATCTGCACTTATGTGTTTGGAATTCATTATGTTTGCAGTATTTATGTTGTTTGAGACAGAGTTGAAGCAATAAATACAAAGATGTCATCCAAGCAACCTAAAATATGATGTATTTTGTTTGTATTTTTATGTCATGGAGTAACAAAAAGCATAATTGCAAAGTGGAAATAAAATGATGCATGGTTTAACATTTTTAGAGACAAAAATCTGAAAAGTGTGGCCTGATTGCTTTTAGAGAACACCTAATGAAGTTTCCCCTTCAGTCACAGCAAACATGTTTGGGTGGAGTAGGTTAAGCAGGTTGAGGCTATAAACATTTACAATTGTCTTTGTTACTATTATTAGTATCCATAGATTTTCTTGTCTTGTTTTGAGTTTTAACCATTTAGTCCATGTAAGATAATTTATTTGTTGACTCTTTAGCTCAATATATTGAAAAGGCACCTGAATATTATACAACATGTATGAGTCATTGCAATTAGAGAGGTTAAATGGTAAGACAGCGGAAATGTAAATTGTTAAACATGAACGTGTCTTACGTGAGCTACTATGTCAGTCTTGACAGGTAAAACTTTACAATAGACCTGAGGTCTAGGTTTTGGCGTCTGTGGTATTTGTGCTTAAGCAAAACAAAGACTTGCAAAGCTTGTCCTTTCATATGTGGCAAACAGTGGAGTGGCATGTCAGCAAAAGATTTAAGGCGTTTACTGTTTGTTGACAATCATTAGGGACCCAAAGGCCAAGAACAGCAATAAACACTGAGCTTTCTTTGGGCGTGTGAGTTTAAAATATCCAGTCAAAGGATTAGCATTTATTTCGCATTTATAAATAACTATTTACTTCTTTATTTTCAGAATTATATGTGTTAAGCTACTTATGAGCTGCAAGTAGATTAAATGTTAAATGCTTAAATTTTTAAATAAAACTGCAAGAAAAAAAAAAAACAATAAGCTGCCTCCTGAATGTCCTCTCTGTGGGACAATAAAGGCTATTTCTGCTCCATTGTTCAATTTTTTTTTATTAGGTCCAAGTGGGAATGCTGAAACAGTAAGGTCCAAATATATTTATCATAAATCATGGTGCTCCTATGAAAGAAATTTGTATTTTTTAGTACCTCTCTCTTGATTTTCTCTTCCTAACTTCCCTTTCTTCCACCACCCCACCCTTGTTTTGTCGCCTTGTCTTTTTCTCAGTTCCTCTTCTTCCATTTGTCTTGTACTTTCGTTTCCACTTTCTCTCCCTTTTCTGTGTCTTTTTTCTCCCTCGACCACCTCTGTCTGCCATGGGCAAGCCGGCTGTGGTGATGTTTTAGATCCACCGTGGGGATAACAGACTCTGCTGTCCCCATAGGAGAGCAGGATGGACCTGAATGCCCCAGGTACATCCAATTCATCCCAGTGTGTGGGAGTTTTTATGTGTCTGTGTCAGGTGCTTGCCAATGGGCTTTTGTTAAAATAAAAGCAAGCCTGCTTGGCAGCAGATGTGTGAATTTGACTGTCTTTCTGTCCAAGCTGACATCTAATTGCCGTGTTTGCTTTGGTGTTAATACTACAAACTTTTGGTTCAATGTGAACTCTGCAAACCAATTTTCACTTCTTGTTGAAAATTGTTTTCAGTTTCATAGTGACTTTGCAAAAGCAATCATTTAATCACAAGTTAAGAACTTTTGCAAACAAATAAGCAGGAGGATAAAGTTTTTTTCATGCCAATTTCAATATGACCAATAATCATCTTACATTTGCTGAAGCAGCTTGATAATCTGTGTATTTTATGGGGAAATATTCTGGACAAATGTAGCACCTGTTTGGAATTGTGAGTAAAATAATAGCAAGATGTGGCTTTTTAACTAGGTGAAGGCAGTTTTTTCTTGAATATTGTGAAATAATTATATGGTTTAAATTGCAGCATTAAGTTAAAACTCACAATTCAAGATTAATTGACTTAAAAAACAATGATTAGACAATTCGTCTCTTGCTGTTAAAACAATTTCATGAACTTTAATTTCTGAGTGAGAACCAAAATAATTTTCTTTTTGACTTAAATTGCATTTTCAAGGCAGCAGGTGGACTTTCATTTTCAAGTTAAATCACTTTCAAATGTTTTACAGTGTGGGTTAAGCAGCAGGACAAGGATTTAGATCGCACTGCTAAGTTCACCTCTATACACTCACAAAACTAAACAAAATGAAGGTTTTATAGTGAAAGACATAGCTCAGACATAGCTGTAACTGAGATGTTGTAGTGTGATCCTGCAATGTAGCAGAATTACAAAACATGTGGGTGAAACTCTTCCACAGAAATGTGAAACAGTCAATGGCAGTTCCTGTAAGCACTTTATGTCAGTTATCAATGTTCACATCCATTTTGTCCTCAGGTTGTTGCTTTTTTTGTGTGTGTTTTTTTGTCTTAAATTGATGTCCTAAAACATTTAAGTGTGAAAAAGAAAAAAATAGCTGAACTGCATAGGAGCTAATTTATATATATTTTTTCACCGCTATGTTTATAGGTTTTGTTTGAGGAAACTGAGGGCTGTTTCTGGCAATCTAACCTCATGATGCACACAACTCTGCCTTTTTAAGGTAGTAGTTGTTTTTTTCCACATTCTGCTGCATTGTCTTTTTTTTTCCACAAAGGATAGAGTAGAGTAACCACCAATAAATTACCAGGTTATGTTATAATCAAAGAAATGTCGCAAGTTAGTTTTACTGCTATTTTTTATTTTTGTTTACTTATTTTTTCCTATTTAGCCACTAAAATGAAAACTTTTTACAGTTTTTGACCTTTGCTTTTTATGTTTGGGATCCATAAACCTCAACTTCTCTTTTGCAGGACTCAACTTAAAAATTCCCATCATGAAACAGTTTCTTTTCTCAAGACTTAATTTTTTAGATACGTCTTGGCTTGGTTTCAACATGGCTAACATAAAAATTAATTTCAAAACACAAACTGAGTAACCACAACAAAAGCCACCATTTCATTTTGTCCTGCCAGATAAAACCCTTTAGCTCCTGGTGTCAGAATGAAACCAATTATTTATAAGTACACATTGTGGACACAAGAACTCATTAGTTTTAACCCAAGACCGTACTTGATAGCACAATGTAATGCTTTGTTACAACCTCCACAAAGTCAATATTTATGACCAAACTCTTTTAGGTCTGATGGGAAAATCTGCTTTCAGAATGGTTTTGTTTTCCTCCACTGTGTTACTGCTTTGTGGTTATTTGTGCAATATGCGCCCACTCCAGTTTCAGTGGGCGTGTGTTGGTTAGTTGGTGGTTTGCATTTCAATGGTAACCTTTTTCTCCGAGACTGTTTCCTTCCTAGTAGTTTCGTTGTCTTAGTAACAAAAACTTATTTTGTTTCATGAGAAAAATAAAATGAGCACTAGAATAATTTCACTCTTGACAATGTACAGATTTTATCAAAATAATTTTATGTCTTATCACAATAGCATCTCACACTGATTTTGTATCTAAGTTTGAATGGATTCATTCCATAAAAAGCACTTATTTAAATATGCAAGATCATCTGTGCTAGACTTATTAGTGTCAACTAAACCTGTGTGCTGACAGGATAGCAGTTCACATTAGTAACATTTCATAGGGTTGAAAACACCACGTCACAGATCCGTGATAATATCAAATCCTGAATTTTTTTATATATTCATAAATTAAAATTCTGTGTAAAATTATCTCCATATAGTTTTAAATGTTTCAATGTTGATGTATTTTACCTGGCGACCTGTCCAGGATGTACCCCGCCTCTCGGCCAGAACGTTAGCTGGAGATTGGCACTAGCACCCCTCCTGACCCCACTAAGGACAAGGGTGTTAGAAAATGGATGGATGGATAGAAAGGGGAACAGAATCTATTTCTAAACAAATTAATGCATTAATTCCCATGGTTGATGGAAAGCATGTTGAGAGTTTCATATGAATTTATTGCTAACATGTTTTGTCTAAAATGTCAGCCATTTATAATCAAAGATGGTTCTTTGTAGAACTGTTGAATATGTTATCATGCCTTTAATTAGTGAAATCATAACAGGATGAATTACCTTTAACACTTTTGTCATAAATCTGTGCATATTTTTTGAGAAAAGCATGGTAAAAGTCAAAATTTTCATCCATTATTTTGCAGAATAACAAATTTCTTCTACACCCAATTTTTCTGTATTTGTGGTTTCAAATCAAGGATTTATAAAAAATCTGATAATTATACATTATTATCAGATTTTACGATGGTGTAATTTATTAGATCAGAGCTGATTATATTTTAACTTTTTTCCTTTTCTCCAGTGAAGTTAATCCATGTTTTTTTGATACTTTGACGTTTGGAGTCATCGAGCGGAGTTCTTTAGAATTCCCACTGCCTGTAAACGCACCATTCAGTATGGTGGGAGAGGCAGCTCTGTTGACTCAGTTGGAACTCGGGATAGCAGGAGCAGCCACTGACAAAGTAGCTAACAAAGTGTCATAGCCGAGTCTGAAATATTTTAGTTATCTAGTTATATGTACGAGCTTTAGAAGATGTCTGTGGGCAAACAAATTCGTACGACCGGGACGATTTATAAACACGCGGAATGTTAGCTTAAGTGAGAAGATTGACGAGAGAAACGAAGTTCCCCTGTAGGAGTGAGATGGCTAAAGCTAGGCTGACCAGAGGTAGCTTCAGCCAGCTGTAGTCAGCTGGCAAGCCGTGAGAAACATGGAATCGTTAATATTCCCTGAAGGATTTATGCCGTAAATAAATCAGTGATTTTAATCGGTGAGCGACAGCAGAAGGCAGCGGTATCTCGGCGCCGCTTGTGGAGCTCCTGTCCAGGCTTCGGCGCTGGCCTTGGAAGTTAGCAGACAGCTAACGGCTATCCACCACCAGGGTAAGTGTACACTAACTCATCAATATTGCCTTGGCAGCTTTTTGGAGGACAGTGTTTATTCTTGAAGGTGTATAACCCTGACCCTTACAGTCAGCTGCAGTTAATTGGAACATTTAATGAATGTAAAGTTCTCCAGTGACGTTTATCGGTGGTTGAATGGGGCTGCAAGCGACAAGTTGGGGGTCAGTTGAAGCAACAGATAACTGCAAAGATCACGGCCTTGATAAGTTTTAAAGCAAGTTTTTACTGAATTAAAGGTCTGCTGGGTTTAATTTTGTTATTGCATTGCAGCTTAAAGTCTGATATATTAACGGATAGACTTTAGAAAAGTATTTTAGAGATAAAATGCTTGGCTTCCAGCAAAAGTTTAGGATGGACAAGAAACATTAATGTGTAATTCTAAAAGTTACTGTAAAAAAATGTTAATGAATGTCTTGTCTTTATGTTTTGATTGAAATATAGAAATATAGAGGGGATTTGCAATGTAGAGGAATTTATGTAAGCTGCATGATATTTTTGGAGCTGTTATGGGAAAATATTTCCCATTTGAATGTCATATCAGAACTGTGACCCTGAACTTATACTAACCAAAACACCGAATGAAAATACTGGTTTAAAAACTTTTTTTGTGTATTATTTGAATAGTACTTATTTTAAAAATAGCCTAGAATAGAAATAACATTAGAATTAAACTATTCAGTCAGAAATGACATCAGATTTACTCAAACTAGCTGTCCTTTCTAGAGTTTTTCCTATTTTGTTTTTTAAGATTTATCATTCACGTTCATGTAATGTTATGTACCTTGTCCTTTTAATCAGCCTCTAGTAGAAAAATGGAAGTTACTAGATTCTCTGATGCATTAGTTATCATATTGTCTTTCTGTGCCTTCAGGAGTCTGAAGACTAGTGATGTGCATGTAATTCAGACATGCTTTTTAGTTTTAATGGACTCGTTTTCTTTTTTTAGATTTTCTGCACTGTTGTTTAAAAAGAAACATGTAAGATTTTTCTATAACACAGAGTATTTATTTTGATGAGGATCAAACTAAATACTAGATGTGAATTGAGATTATCTATCTATCTATCTATCTATCTATCTATCTATCTATCTATCTATCTATCTATCTATCTATCTATCTATCTATCTATCTATCTATCTATCTAGTTAGCTAGCTAGCTAGCTAGCTAGCTAAAATTTTGTCTGCATTAGAAACAAATTTCCAGTTTCCTTTTGCTCCTTGTTTTGTGTATTGTGACTCACATTTACAGTAAGAACAATATGCAGTTCTTTACGAACTGCATATGGGAACCATAACTATTAGAGGAGATGGGAAAGGGAACAATATTTAAAATATGAAAAAATGGGGTTAGGATAAAATAGCGACTCTTCCTGAAGAGAAGCTAAAATCCAGATGGGACCTGAGTTTTAAAGACTTTGGCTGTTGGTGAAAAACATCAAAACAGTTGATTCATTTTTTTATCTAAGTATCATATTATTAGAAGCACCATTTAATCACCCAGCAGATTTGAATCAAGGTCAGATGTCAGTCACTAAGTACATGCTAATCTCCAGTTTTAACCTCTGCAGTGGGAGGATTGTTTTTCTTGCAGGCGTTAATTGCAAACCAGAATTATTATACGTTTAATTTCTTAAAATAAGATGTATATTTTGAATTTCACAAAATTATGAAATAGTTGGATAAAAATCTCCACGGTCCACTTAGAAAAGAAACTCATGACTGCGTTTCATAACTGTCACTCATGGAATTAGATTTACAGATTTTATAACCGTTTTTTAGACAATGTCTCCTCTGTGCTTTATGCAACATTTTCCAGCTCTGCAACATTTCATACCATGCACCCTCGTCATAATATTAAATTTAGATGTAGGCCAAGTGGAAACTATCAGCCCCAACGCATTTTGTTTGCTGTCACCGTTTAGGTGGATGTTGCTGATGGCTTCCCCGCCGGCTATGGACACTGTGACGGACTCGCGCCCCACGGTGCACCAGAACGGGACCGCCCCTCGGGAATCTTCAGACACAAGACCAGCTGCTCCTGTTCTGAGGCTTCATTTCTACCACAGCAGCCAAGGAGCAGCCGACAGCGGCACTCTCAGCTACCCACCCGGGGACTACGTGGCTGAGGAGTTGTGTATAGATGCAGCCAAGGCGTGCTGTGAGTACTCCAAACTGTGCGGGCCCGCATAAAGCACTCCATTTTTGTAACTTTCACGACATGGATTTAATTTTTTTGCTTGGATTTTGTTTTTAATTTAAACATAAGCAAAAATAAATAGGCTAAGATTTCATCTTTTTTTGTGAAGGTGTGATCAGATAGTATAAATGTGCCACTTCTGTTGTATTGCAAGGCAGTTGGGGGACAGAGACTAAACTTGCCTGCCTGCCATGTGTTTAAGGGTAAACCAAAACACACCTGACATTTTAGATCATCTCTATTGACCTTTTTTTCACCTGTATTGGTACTTAAAACAGTTTTCTTCTGCATGTCTTGAGGCATATTCCAGTTAATTGCCTCATTAAAGATTGCGCTACTACAGACATTGATGTCTGATTATTTAATGGTACATCATGAAGCTTACATTTAATTATTTTGGTTTCTGTTTTTTTTTTTAAATCATTCTAGGTATATCACCCTTGTACTACAACCTTTTTAGTCTTTTTCGAGAGAGAGACAACTTGTGGTTTTCTCCCAATCATGTCTTTCGGCTTGATGAATCGGCCTCTGAAGATCTGTTTTTCAGAATACGGTACACACTTTAGTTAATTTTAGATTATCCTTGTAATAATAATAATTTCCATATTTACTGAAAATTATTGTGACTTTTTTTTTCTGTTGTTTTGCTCACCGCAGGTACTACTTCCCTGGCTGGTACAGTAGTGGTGCATCACGGGCATATCGATATGGGGTCAAAAAAGGGTCAGAAAGTCCCGTTCTTGATGATTATGTAATGGCCTACCTCTTCTCTCAGGTAAGTACCTCTGTGTGAGCCTTTATTTTTAATCTTAATCTTTAATGGCGACTGTGGCTGTGTGGCAGAGTTGTCGTCTTGTAATCGGAAGATTGTATGTTCGATTCCAGCTTCCTCCTTCCACATGTCGATGTGCCTCTGGGCAAAGCACTTAACCCCAAATTGCCTACCGGTCTGCGTATCAGTGTATGAATGTGAGTGTGAATGGGTGGATGTGACTCTAGTGTAAAGCGCTTTGAGTGGTCAAAATGACTGGAAAAGCGCTATATAAGTTCAGTCCATTTACCATTTAATAACAGTGCTTTCTATACGAGTTAAACTATACACACTTCAAAGTTTTGGTTTCTGTTGTTCCTTGCTTTCATATTCAACTGTGTTGCAACTCCCTGGAATATGTGAAAAACACTCAGGAATCTCAGTTTCTACAATAATTGTTGGTACTTGCATGAAAAGTACACTTTAGTTGAGATAAAGGTCGAACACATTATTGCAGTCGAATCTCAACTGGTCCAGTGTGCTGTAAACTTCCTCTGTAGGGCCTTTGTCCAAATTAGTCATTACTTCCTGTATTTCTTTGAGACAATTAAGACTTGTAGCTTATACAGGAATTGTGCACACTGGATTTCTTCCAGTAAGGGTCAGTAAATGATGAAACAAAGCAGGAAGCATCTCAAGGCTTGGCATTGCAAAAGTAACTTTGCTTTGGCAGTGGGTTGCACATGTTGACTGAAAATATAGATTTCATTATTATTATAGATGGCAGCTGACAAATCAAACATCTTTTTGACTGAGTGGATATAATTTCTACCAGATTAAAGATTATTTTCCAGAATTTAGAGATAAACTGGTCTTTACTGGACAATTTCCTGTTTAGTTTGAGAGTCGACCTGTGGGTGCTGATTTTCCGAAGTTAACACATACAGGCTCACCAACAGCAAAGAAAATGCTGTTGGTTGATAGGCCTGTCGCGATAAACGATAAATTAAAACTATCGACCTCATTTTAATTATCGGCTATATCGTTTCTTCCTGCCTTTTTCTCTGACTGTTGATGACACTGAATGAAAAAAGGCTCAACTCCGGTGCTCTCCACTGACCCTCCCTTCCTTATTTCCTTAGTTTAATGCCCAGCGCGCGCTGCACCATCTGATGTCGCTGATTGTCGGCCCATTATCAAAACCTGAGACACATTAGCTGACAGAAATCCTCGCTATAACGGTTCGATCGAAACCGTGTTGTGTCCAACAATGGACACAAAATAATAAGTCCAGTTCACTAATTTTGAAACCAGGCATTAATCAATTCCTTACTACAATCTACCTGCAATGCACGTAGCTAGTGTCAGTCTGACTGAATGAAAATCATTATAACTATTTATGTCACGTTAACGAAGAACAGCTGAAACATTACCGGGTTTTCTGGTGGAAATTTCGCTCCAACTCCTCCCCTAGTTATTGATATTTTCTTTGCATGAACTGTTTAATAAACATTCATGTTGTTTCCGATGTCTGCTGGACTTCGGGTTGCGCCGTGTCAGCTGTTCGGGATTCCCTCCGTGTTTCCCCTCAGAAAGCAGGAAGAGAATCCGCACTTTCTGATTGGCTACCGGTCACATTCAACAGGCTGCTTCACTCTCCCAGTCTGGGCAAATCTTGGGTTTAGATCGGAGCGGCACAACGATCTACCGTAACACACAACACTAGTGACAATCTCAGAACGAAGAACGTTCTAAGATTGTCGTTCGGGGTAAAAAATCCTGTAGTTTGAACTATTGCATCAGGCAGTCGGATGTCTTCTCTATTTAAATCTAATGATTACTGAAGGGCAACATACTATGCAGACTTCATAATCTGCACTCTTGGTTGAATGCAGTGTTTATTTCCACTTTGGCTTTATGTTGTTTAGTTTTTATTCAAGTACATTTATTGTTAATGGAGACAAAGAATCTATTTTATTTTTGGTTTTGGTTGTTTTATTTATTTTGTGTATCAGTCCCAGTGTTAAGTGTCTTTTGAAAGTAAAGTGTATCAATCTTTGGTAGGAAATTGCATGTATTATTACGTAATTTCCATTAAATCAATGTAAAAAGGTCTTCAAACAATATTATCGTTTATCGCAATAATTTTTGAGACAATTTATCGCCCAGCAAAATCTGTTATTGTGACAGGCCTATTGGTTGATGTGTTTACAGCAAGAAGAAAATGTCAGTTTTCACCTTTGATTCGTGTAATGAACAGGAGAGAAAAAAGCTTATTTGACTTACCAAATAATGTCAGACTGGCACATTTCGATTACTGGCTGATTGATAAATACAGCCAGAAATGTAACAACAGTTGTGCAGCGACTGGTGGTAAAATGTGAGCAATTGGATAAATACCTAAAAGTTAAATGTAATTTAATTATTTGATGGACATTTATACTTTTTAATGTTATCTTTGTATATTGAACATTTTTATTAATTTAATTGGCTCCCGCAGAAGATATGAAGCCTTATCTTTATTTCATTATTTACAGCAAACAAATCTAAAAAAAAAAACTTTTAGACTGATAATATGCTGAGAAACTGTTCAGGCTGGACAAACCTGGACTCCAGAGTACGGTCGGTTTGGTTGAAAGTTGAGCTTTTTTATTCATATTTTTGAACGATGCAAAGAAAAGGATGTTTTTTTGTTTGCAAAATGCAGAAAGACACATCCATGAGTTAAGTCTATTGTCCTCTAATCTCTGGCTGTAGCTCATACTAAAGTCATTTTGATGCATGCTGTTCATTAGGGCATCTTTTTTAACCGCTTAGCACAGTGCAGTGTGAAAGTGAAACCACACCAAATGAAATAAATGTTGCAACATTGATCCACAAACAGAGTCTATCAAAATATCAGGAATGAAATCATCCTTATTGAGATATCTGAAACCTCTTAATGCATAACCACATCACAGTCTCTTTTGTTTTCTGTTCTCCTATACTTGTCCTCATCTTATGTGTGATGCACTGTGGTGCAACTGCACCGATCCGAAAACCTGCATGGAGAATTAACAAAAATGGCCGTGTTAGGCCAACCAGTGCAGAAAGTTTGTTTGAAACTCTTCAAACTATTTAAGTTGTCTCAACACTAAAACATTTGTTGGATTTCCCAAAAAAGACATGATCTCAGATAAATTGTCTAACCCAAAAAATAGTCAAGTTGCACCAAAATACCAGCATAGCTTGGGTCAGGTTATCAGTAGCCCAAGCTGACCGATGCATGGACTTGTGGAGTTTATGGAGATGCACTTTTGAAAATCTATCTTAGAGTTTCTGAACAGGAGATGAAATTTGTCTGATCCTTGTTTATCTACGTTGGTTTTGTCTTTATCTCGCTGGGTTAAACACAACTATAATGTGTAAATCAAAACAAGAAATGTCCACATTTCAATCAAAAAAACAGTACAGAGGTCATAAAGGAGACTACATTTGACTTTATGAACTGGATTATGGATTATGTGGATTTAAGACTGTGGAAAGCCAAGAAGATAAGCACTGCAGGGTTGGGGTGTTTATTTTGACATATTGTTTGTTTGCGCCTATAGAGCAAGTAAATGTGGTTTCGAATGTTTTTCCTTTCCAAAGATGTTTTTTAAAGTCATTGTTACATACCAGGATCCTAATTGAATTAACTTAACTTGAAATGTTATAAGAACAAGTTACAATCTAATTGGGTTGATGCAAGAGATGATTTATAAATAGACTTCAACATAACTGTGGTTACGCTTTCATGCTGAAGTTTGAACTTAAAACGTAAGTTGCAAAAAGAGTTTTTTGGGGGGTTTTTTAACTGCTTTTTTTTTTAACACAAAAAAAAAAACATTATTGCACATTATGTGCAGATATGTCTTAATCGGTTAGATATTATCTGTGCATTATTATTTTTCATCCTCAGTCTGAACTCAAGAGCAATGCAGGTGTAAAAATCGAGACAGAGAAGGTGAAAGCCAGTAGCTTTTAGTTCTGGTCTGTTTAGTGTTCATATTGGCCCGTTAAAGCCAAAACAAGAGTTGCAAACGTTACGTCACATAGACTAACAGGAAGCTCATTCATTGGTTAGTCGTGGTTAGCAGCCATCCTACAGCGTCATGTGGACCTGCAGGGGGAAAACGAAAACAAAGTTTGTTCCAGTGACTGCAAGTACGTCACCATGTACCTCCTGCAGACTGTTTTTTTTATTCTTAGCGGAGGTCAAAAAGGTCTTAAAGGCAGTTTATTCTGTTATAAATTTAAATGAATAAATAAGAGGTTGAGTAAGAAAACAACATGGTGGTGGGACTGATTAGATATTTTTGTTTATCTGAATTCATGAGACTTAACATAGCTTCAGTCAACAGCAGTTGACTGTAATAAGAGTATCAGCTCAGAAACGTGACAAACCTTTAATGCAGGTGTCGTTTTATTCCAAGGTGTAGAGTTTATTAGGTTTTCTTTAGATATGAATAAATATTGGGGAATAAAATCTAAGAAGATTATTGCTTCCATAGTATTTTCTGTAGCACATAGTTTTGAATTTTCAGTTGCACCTGTACATTTTCTTCTCTAAATGTAAAACTCCACATTCCTTGCTTTTTTTTTTAGCTATAAAATAACAAAGATCTTGTAATAGGTGAAGTTCAGTAATTGGTAGGGATGCACCGAATTATCAGCCAGCCAATTTATCAGCCAACTGATTTATTGGCGCCATTTTCCTTAATTTTGGGATATTGGTGATCAACTGATACATGTATATGAAGCCGATCATATCCACCTATTTTTTCTACGACAGCAGAGGCCTAAATGTCAGCCACTGTCCTCTGCTGCTCTGCTGTCAGAGTTTTGACTAATAAACCGGCCAGCCAGGTGCACATTTGCATTTAAGAATAGTTAATAATCCCTTCTGACTTCATCCCAGTGGGTTCTTTTTGAGGTTCAGGCCAAGCCAGTAACACCAAGGTCACTGAACAGCTTTTGGACTCTTTTTGTCTTTGGCAGTATGGACAGGTGCTAAGACATGCTGTAAATTGAAATCATCTTCTCCATGGAGCATGTCAGCAGAATGAGGCATGAAGTTGACTTAAATCTCTCTAAAGTCTGTGGTTATTATCATTGCTGTTGCACCTTTTCCTGTTTTTAACATGTAATAACGACTGTTGTCTGGACGTTTGTCCAGTCAGCAGTCCTTGCTATGACTGTCTACTGACTCAGACTGAGAGACTCGGAAAACAATTGATTTAATTGACTGATTGATTGGATTGCATCACCATGAGCTTCTAACATTTAACTTTTTTTTTTTTTTTTACAATATTCAAATTTTCTGAGACATTAAATTTTAATACAAGATAATATAGTATTGGAATAGTTCACTCTGTGTGACGATTCTATAAAATATATTTAATTTTCTGAAGTAAGTGATAAAGAATGCAACTTTTTTTTTGTTTGGTTTTCTGTGTTTAAGTTTTCATTTATTTGTCCTTTTTAAAAAATGAAATAAAATTAAAGACGAACCTTTGTCCTCTTGTCAGCATTTTCCAATTTGCCTATTGATTTATTTTCATTTGCCTTATTGGAATTATGCATATTTCTAATATTGTGCAATCCTAAAAATACCTTTCCATAATGTATGAAATTTCAAAATTGAACTGTGTTACCAACTTCTTAACATTAATTAGGTTGGGTTGGAACAACTTTAAACATAAACATTGCTAAGTTTTTTTGTTTTTTACAAAACTGAACGACTGACTAAATGTCCTCCAAATGCATTGAGGGAGTTTCGGTAGTTTGCTAATGAAAATGTCCAAATTAAGTCTTTTAACAGGCCTATTCACACTAACGTTCATTAAGTAGAGGAAGTATTTAGCTGTGTTTCTCTCTTGCTACTGTGTGCAGTGGAGGAATGACTTTGTGAACGGAGTGGTGATGATTTCCAACTCCCATGAGTCACAGGAGGAGTGCCTTGGTATGGCTGTGCTTGACATGACGAGGACAGCTAAGGAGAGACAGATGTCCCCTCTGGACATCTATCACAATACAAGGTACTAAAAACACAAAACTCTTGATGTTTTATTTTCTAATAGCAGCTTCTCTATTCAATGTACATTTTTGTTTGGTTACATTCAGAAATGAATTTAAGACAAAGATTGATTCAAATCTGTTGCATCTTTTCTAGTTACAAGTCCTTCCTACCAAAGGATATGAGAAATCAGATCCAGGATTGTAGTTTTTTAACTCGTAAGAGGATCCGCTTCCGCTTCAAGCGCTTCATCCAGCAGTTCAGTCAGTGTCGGACCACGGTGCGCGACCTGAAACTAAAGTACCTCATCAGCATCGAGTCGCTGGAGAAAGCCTTCTACACGGAGTCCTTTCAGGTCAGAGAACCAGCTAGCGGACAGCTCATCATCCTGGTAGCAGCGGACACGGGGATACAGTGGTGTCGAGAGAAATTAAAAGATTCTGATGAGGTTTGTATCACCTTTCGGTTTCTTCCTCTAATCCAGAACCTGAAATGACTTGGTCGTAAGCGTACAAACACAGCTCGCACTTCAACTTGTTCACATTTTGTCATGTTTAACCAAAAACATCTAATTATATCCAGTGTATTTTCATGTCATGGTTCGTAAAGTAAAACATGACATATCTGAAAAGAGTTTTGCAAATGTGTATTTGCATCACATAAAATGCAAACAAAATACAATGACAGTTGTATTTGTAAAATGGCAAGATCTGGAAGTTTATGGGTAATGAATAATTTTACAACACACTTTACAAAATAAAAATCATCACCTGCTTTGAAGCTTAAAGAAACCTGATAGATGCTAGAGATGCACCGGTCCAATATTAATATCTCATATTGAAAAAAATTCTAGACCAGGTATTGGTGACAATGTGCTCAATTCCTAAGGACTGATCTATTCAGTACAGATCTATACTTTGCACTCTGAGTGACATCATGCTTTACTATTTACATTACACTGTATTTACAATTCCTAATTGTGCTTTCTGAACCATTTAAAAGAAAGTTTGTTTTTGTCAGTTTCAGTGTTTTTATTATTTATTTTACATTGGTTGTTATACTCTAATTACACTGACTGAACAAATGAAAGTTATTTTTAAATCAATTCAGTTTCGTTTTTCTGTATCGAATCGGCTGATTCAAAACCTCATTGGAATTGGAAGGGAAAAAAGTGGATTGGCGTATCTCAAATAGATAAATTACAATGAAAAATGTATAAAGTTTTAAGAATTTATGTTTTCTGCAATTAATTGTTTTTCTTATATTGTTTGTTTAGGAGTTGCAGACATTATGCGACTTCCATGATGTCACTGACATCAGCATCAAACAGGCCTGCAAAGAAGGCGCCACAGAGACCCGGTTGGTCACCATCAACAAGCAGGATGGGAAGAACCTGGTAACTTCTCAAAATGAACCTCTTCCTGCCTCCAGCAGAGAAATCTGAGGCTTGCTTGATGTTGATTGGAGGGATTTTGTTTTTTTGTTTGTATTTTTTAGGAGCTGGAGTTTCCGAGTCTGTTTGAAGCCCTGTCATTTGCGTCCCTCATTGACGGCTACTATCGACTGACCACAGACGCACATCACTACCTTTGTAAGGAGGTGGCCCCTCCCAGGCTCGTTGAGGCCATATCTTGTCATTGCTATGGCCCCATTTCGTAAGTCTTATGTTTCTGTGATTTACATAATATTTATCTGGAAGGAAATAAGCAAAAATTCTCATTCACTGCTTGTTTTCAAAACTTGTCCAAATCAAACAAAATCAAATCGCTGGTTGTATTCTCTGTTAGTAACAACAGCTTGCTTTTAATTATTAATGATTTTTTTGCAGAATGGAGTTTGCTGTCAGCCGGCTTCAGAAGTGTGGAGACAAGCGGGGGTTGTACATTTTGAGATGCAGCCCAAAAGACTTCAATAAGTATTTTCTAACTTTCCCAGTGGAGGTGAGTTTTTTTCACTTTCTACATCAGTGATGACTAAAAATTATTGAATGGAAATGTTCCTGAGGTTTGTTTAGAGCTGTTTTCCCCTTGATGTGTATTTAGTCATGTTTCCCTTGTACGTCTTGTCCCTCTGCTTGTTTTGCTCTCAGTATGTGGGAATTATGTTGTTAGTGATGCCAGAACAACCACTTGTTATGCAATGCATCCAAGAGCTGGGCAACAACAATAGGATTCATATCATAATCTCTCTTCAATCAGTGGAACACATTTAGAAGTATAGAGCAAAAGACTTTTTATTTTAGACTTTAAACAAATTGTGGACGCTTTAATCCCAAAAACAGCTTTAGATTTGTAACATCAAAACACAAATTTAAAAAACATAAAACAAGCATTTTTATGAACTACGTTTTGTCTCCCAGTTAAACTGATGTGAACCTTAAAATGATGCTCAGTGTTGCGTTCCTGCAGTAAAGCCGTGTGCTTTATGTCTGCCAGGTGTTTGATACGGTGGATTACAAGCACTGTCAGATCACCAGGTCCGCTGCTGGCGAGTTTAACCTCAGTGGAACCAAGAGGAACTTCAGCTCACTGCAGGAGTTGCTCAGCTGCTACCAAAAAGAAACGGTGCGCTCGGACGGCATCGTGTTCCAGTTCAGCAAGTGCTGTCCTCCTCAGCCCAAAGGTAAGCCAGGAAATTTGAAGAAAAATTTGGGCCAATTGGTGAAAATATCATTGCAGGATTTCATACAAATATAACTCTTGTAAAGAAAAAACAAATTTGTAATAGAGCATTTCTGGTCAATTTCATTTTCAGTCTGTTGAGTTTTAAAGTCCAACATATATTTAATACTTAGTTATTGAAATACTTGGTCATTCTGTCTTTCTGTGAGATTCTGTGTTTAATGGCCAAATTAAACAATAACTATGTTTTAATGCACAATTCAACCCATTTTTAAAGTTACTTTTATTTTTAAACTAAGGCTAATTATAATATAATTATAACTTTAATACTATAGTGCTGTCAATTAATATTAAAAGCCAGTAACACTAGTTTATGTAGCTGGAGTAAAAAGGGAAAAATGAAACTGATCCATCTAAGCAACAGCATTGCATACAATGTCCCTTATTGATAATCCTACATATAATCTGCTTTGGCAGATTAACCCATTCTAATCCTTCACAATCTAATTACACGCCTCTACTTTGGGGATTTTTGAACAGAATGTGTGCAATACCATTAGATTATCCCACGAAAAGGATAGATATCAGAGGAAGCACAAAGAAATATGCAGATGTTTTATTCATTTGTTTTACTTTGCATAACTTACGCATAAACATAAAAGGATAACTCAAGTAGGATGATGAGGTTAACCTAATGTAAGAACCTGTTTTTGCTATTACTGCTTTGATTGATGTTTATCAGATTTGCAGATAAAAAATATTTTAAGGTAAATATCTCAGTTATGTCACTTAATATGGATGTTTTTGGGGTTTGTTTTTGTTTTCCAGAGAAGGGTTACAACAGATATGAAATTCTCTTCTAATGTCATAAGATAAACAGGGATCTTTGCACAAAGTTCATCTTGCAGCACACTCTCTGCTGTATCTTTTCTGTTGTCCATTGCAAACCAATATTACTAGGGTTTTTTCCTTTTTATTTTAAATTTGATTATGGTATTATTTTCTTCTGAATACTTTTCTAAATAATTAGAAAACCTCAAAACTTAAGTCTAATTTTGCTGATTGTCAATAAGAACTAAGGGGATTGTGATTGTTGAAAGTTATGGATTCAGTCGTGCATCACAAGCAGATTAAAGACTTCAGGTGTATTCATCAGGTAACTAAATACTGGTAGCAGTATTATGCAATTAACATTATAGTATTTGAAAGTGATCTCAAGAAACACTGAAACAATCATGATGGATCGATTATTGAAATATTTGTCATCTAATTTACTAATCGATTAATCGTTAACTGAAAGAACAACGTATTCAGAAAAGTAATTAAGCCAAAGCTGTACAAAAAATATACATGTACACATTTTGTGTTTTAAGATAAGAAAAAAAAACATTTACTTCTGTAAATATGTACTGCCCAGCACTCCTTTTCACTTTGTTCAAATTCTTTTACCATCTAATTATTTATCAGTCAATGCTATTGCATTGTAGATAATAAAATGTTTATTTCTTATGTTAAATTCAAATTATTCAAATGCATTTTTTATGTTTTCTAATTTTGCATAAAAAAGTTTCAATAAAATCTACAGAATGTGTCGCCTTTATAGATAACTAATCATCAGAACAATTTACAGAAAATGCGATAACTAAAAATAATTTAGTTGCAGACATACTATATAATCAGATGAGCTGCAGTCTATGCTTCACTTTTATGACGCGTAGTTCAAGGACTGTGTGGAAATAGTAAGAAGACTGCAGAAAGAAACTCTGTGTTTAAATTATTACCTAACCAAGGCAGCCTTAAACAAACTGATGTCTCCCCCTGCTGGTGGCATCTGTATTCACTGTCTACACCATCAGGCAATTACTGAGCTAATTTCCATCAACAAAGGGTGGAAAAAAAAAATTTTTAGCTATTACTTTTAAATTTCATGTACTCTTCAGATCGCTCCTGAATTGTTTTTCTGTTTTGGCAGAATAAAGTGACGCACAGGATATTCAGGATGTATTCTTGAATTTTCCAGCTTGCATGTTATTGTGAACCACACAAAGACACAGTTCAAGGGAAAATTACCAATAACCAGGAACCTTTAAAAGTGCCTTACTCCCTTTTTTCTTTCGAAATTTTACAAGAACTGGTGAAAGGGATGAAGAAATAGTCTGTTGTTTCTCAGATTGCTGACTCATAAGACCAACTCTAAAACCAAGACTAGAAAAAAAAAACCCTCAATTTAAAAAAAACAAACAAACTCAGTAAGTTTCCCCACTTTTTTATTCTTTTCTCCAAACAGAAAAGTCCTGCCTCCTCATCTGCAGGAGCAACAAAGGTTCAGAAGTGCCTCTGACTCCGTCGCTACAACGACACAACGTCAGTCAGATGGTGTTTCACAAGATCAGGAAAGAAGACTTGGCGTTTGTAAGCTTACTGTGCATTTCTAACTTCTGTGGTGTTTGTAATTCCCCAATTGTCTCTTTGATTACGTCAACTATTATAAAACTTTGAATTTGTGTTTGGTCACTAATTCCAGCTACAGAAGTCACTTTATTCTGTTTTTTGTATTATTATTATTTTTTATTTTTGTCAGATGGAGAGTCTTGGTCAAGGCACATTTACAAAGATCTTTAAAGGAGTTCGTAAGGAGCTTGGCGACTACGGGCAAATGCACGAAACTGAAGTTGTGATGAAAGTTCTGGACCAGGCCCACAGAAATTATGCCGAGGTCTGTGGTTTTACAGCCGTTTTCTGTGTTACAACTAAATGACCAACATAACAAAAATGTCTTTTTTAATTATTTCACAAATTAGGCCCATTTCTGCTTGCTTTTTATCCAAGTCACAGATAATCCAAATGTTATTTGCAGTGATGGTGCAGACCTTCTAGCATTTCTTTTTTAAGCTTCTTTCACAGAACTCTATGATTTGATTTAGTATTTTTAGGTAGGGTTAGGCAAAGAAGCATTGAAGAACATTTGTATTTTCAGGCTTTATTCTCCATCACATTCTCTACATCAGGAATCTCATACTCGAAGGGAAGAGGGTTTTTTTTGTTTGTTTTTCCTTCCTCGTCTCTGCTTCCTTCCATCTTCATTTACCTCTCCTTTGGTGTTCTGTCTTTTCTCTTTCCACATTTCCTTAATCTTTTACCTCATCTTTTCTCTCCTCTTCCTTTTTGTCCCTAAGGGTTAAAGACCATCCTATGTCCATCATTTTGTTTTTGTCCTTTCATGTTATTCATTCCTTTTCTTTTTTCCCTCATATTATTTTTTCTTACTTTTGTGTTTTTCCTTCCTCGCCTCTGTACTTTTATCCTCCCAGACCTCTTTATTTTTCCTGTCACGTCCTTCTATTCTTTCCATCATTTTCCCTCCTGCCTTCAGTCAATCCCTCCTGATCCCTTTATTTTCTTTGTCTCTCATGTCTCTTTGTCTTTTTGTTTTTGTCTGTCCGTACCTACTTCTTCCCTTCCATCTCATTCCCTTCCTTCTTTGTTCTCATACCCTCATTTTTCACATTGTGTCCTTCTTTCCTTGCTTTACTGGAAAAGTGAGAATTTTCTCTCTTTTTTTTACATGTAAAAACTAGCAAGATCCCTGTTTTTAGCATTCTAGTATTTTTCATTAAAATGTTTTTCTGAATGAAAAATATTTTTTTACTAAGAAAAATGTTTGGTTTCTTTATGAAAACCATTTTTCATTAAAATATTTAACTGCTCTTTTCTTTCCAAGTACATTTGTTTTTGTTTGTTTGTTTGTTTGTTTGTTTTACTTTTTTCTGAACTTCTGACTCACATCTGGTTTTAATGTACTAATGGGTTCTATTGGACTGTTGGAGTTTTTGTAATTTTCACTACAGCTTCCATTCATTTGATTATTATGCTGCACATTAACAGAACCAATACAGAGCATTAGGTTTCTCCACATCCTGAGGTAGATTTCGGGAGTTTAATGAGACCCTGTTAGAAACCTTGGTGATCCTGTCATCCTCTAAAGGAATTCATGAACTTCAAGAACCTTCATTTGGGTCTGAAAGCATACGTGAACATTTTAGATGTGCCAAACTAGAAACATTTTAATACCAGTTTATATTATTTATTTAGCTAAAAGCAACATATGTTTCATTATTCTCTTTGTCCAAAGGTTGTATATTTTGCAGAAAAGTGTGTAAATTGTGCATTATAGCTTCTTCTTTTTTTTCTTAAAGATTACTAGTGTTAAGGATGTGAAAAGTGGTGTATGACTTCTAAAAAGAGATTGAAATAAATACCAAAAGAGTTTTTTTAGTATAGTAATGTTTCTAAAAACAAACATATTTATTTAAATAGAAACATGTGAAGGATTTACATAGTTGTTGGGTGAAGTATTAAAAAGTGTGGTGGATACAACTGGGAAAACTCAACCAGCTAAGATTTCTGGTTTGGTTTTAATTTTTCTGAGTTCTAATTTTGCATATTTCTTTCTCTCCTTCTGGTTTTCTAGTCTTTCTTTGAAGCAGCCAGCATGATGAGCCAGTTATCCCATAAACACCTGATCCTCAACTATGGAGTTTGTGTCTGTGGAGAAGAGAGTAAGTTAGAGTCACACATTTTCTGCCATATTTCTTACTGCTGGTATGTTACATGCATTCTGTAAATGCTAACTTTCTAATACAGTTAAATCTGTTGTCATTTTTAAAAACTAAATTGTAAGAAGAAAAATCTCTTTTTGTCCCCTTTCAGACATCATGGTGCAGGAATATGTGAAGTTGGGTTCACTGGACACCTACCTGAAGAAGAACAAGAACTCCATAAACATTCAGTGGAAGCTTGAAGTGGCAAAACAGCTGGCCTGGGCCATGAACTTCCTGGTAAAAATCCATTTTAAATCAAGCTCTGTGTTTGTTTTTCTGGAAGTTCTTGTAAAACCATTTACGAATTTGTAAAGAAGATATTAAGGATAATATGAGCTGAAATGTGTTTAAGTTAAGTTTGTACAAATTTCTCGTTTTGTACCTGCAGGAGGAAAAGCATCTTGTCCATGGGAATGTTTGTGCCAAAAATGTTCTGCTGATCAGGGAGGAGGATCGGAGGGCTGGGAATCCCCCTTTCATCAAGCTTAGTGACCCCGGTATCGGCATCACTGTCCTGCCTAAAGACAGTGAGTTCCTCGCTAACCTCCACTTCACTGTCATAACCATTTCTACCAGCAGGGGGAGCTTAACACATTGACAAGCATCAGTTGCACATTTTTGTGTTGACAAATTAACAAATAAAAAGAAGTAACTGCAAAGAGAAGCTGTTTTCCTTCAAACTTTGACTTTTACAGCAGATATATTGACATTTCTAGTCTAGTGAAGGCATCAAATCAAACTGGATACAATTACATTTTGTTTACTAATGTCAATATGTGACATGGGGGAAAAGAAGCAATCAATTCCTCTCTTGTTTTTGTTTGTAATCAGTCCTGATTGAAAGGATCCCCTGGGTGCCACCTGAATGCATAAACGAGCCGATGACTCTGAGTCTGGCTGCAGACAAGTGGAGCTTCGGCACCACGCTATGGGAAATCTGCAGCGGCGGAGAGAAACCACTGGCAATGCTGAACAACACAAAGGTAGGGCTGAGTTTATGACCAAAAATAGGAAATCTTTGTAAAATTGATGCAGCATCATTCTCAAAACCTGATGTACCGACCACAGAGAGTTGGAAATGAGGTCAATTTATGGTAACTGATCAATTCAGTACAATATTCACCCATAATCACAGTCACAGTCACAGCCGTTACACAGACCTGATATATATATATATAATATATTTTTCCACAATAGTTCTCAAGAAACTGAAGGAACTGGTTGATATATTTTGGCATTAAGCAGATAAAAATTGCATTCATTTGAATATTTAAGCAAACAGTGTTCGATCTAGCATCCAGAGGGCCACATAAAAAGCTTTGGTGGGCTGTATTTGGCCCACGGGCCTTCAGTTTGCCACATGTGTTCTAAAAACTACAGGAAAAAAACCTTAAGTTTGAAAAGAATATCTTTAAAATGGTAAAATATGCAGGAAGCTCATGGGACGTCTCCAAAGAGAAGTGTCATTGTGAAATCTTGTGCACCTCATTAATAATGGCAGGCACTTCTTGTTTAAAGTAATTGGATAAATTGAGCGTAATTTGAATAATTGCTCATCCTGTTGATGTATGAGCTGGTTGTCATGTTATATAAGTGCTCATTGGGTTTTCCTGAGGCGAATGCCCGGTTTGAGTTTGCATTAATCCTCATTTATTCACTACAGAAAGTCCTGTTCTACAACGACCACCAGCAGCTTCCGGCACCAAAGTGGACAGAAATCGCTAAACTGATCACCAGTTGCATGGACTACGAGCCGACGTTCAGACCCACATTCCGGGCGGTGATCCGCGACCTTCACAGCCTCTTCACACCGGGTCGGTTTAACCCTCCTTACCCTGCAGACAAATTCCTCCTCTGGTGTTTCAGATTAAAATCAGACGCCTGTGTGGATTCCGGAAGTTCTCGAAAGCATCCAACTTAAAGGTCATCAGTATGTGTAATGATTTCCTGAGAACTTATGGGGAAAGTCTTGGTTCACTGATTCTGGGGAAAGAAAATTAGGAACAGACTGAAGAAAGAAGTATTAGTCAGAGTTTTCCTTGCAGCAGTAAGAGAGTTGATGTGCTTTTTTCCGCCCTTTGCCCTCTTTGGCAACTACCGAACTCTGAAGAAGACATGATTATTAGATTAGATAGATAAGGAATCAGTACTGGAATTGGCTCAGCTCCTATAAAAATAATGGCTACTGTAATCGGTGGAGTAGCAACCCAGAACAAAAATCAAACATCTAGAACCAGCAATCAGAACAAACAAATCTAGAACAAACTTTGAAAATACTCTGAAAATACTCTCTACTTACCAACCCACAACAACTGGAACATTTTAAAATGTAGTTTTTCTTTTATCTGTTGTTTTTGTTTTTCCTTCTAATTAAAGGAACGCGCTTTGAACCGCCTTGTTGCTGAAGAAGTGCTACATAAATAAAAAATCTTCTAGCTAAACTTAAACTTCTGCTGTTCTTGCAAAGATGTTTTTTAGCATCTTAACTGCACACTTAATATCAAATTGCAGATATAAACAAGGAATTCAAGAGACATATTTTTGTAGACCCCCCAAAAAATTAAATAGAACAGAATAAAAAAATGTATGAACTTCTACCCCATAAACTCATACTGTTTTTAAGTGGGTTCTTGTTAAAAAATGAAAACCTTAAAATAGGTTGGTTGATTTTCCATTTTAAGTTGTATGTCTTTATTTTGTTTTGTTTTTTGTCACGGTCTTCCCAAACCCACACATAAACTAAATGTATCGTTTCCCGTTTTTAGACTACGAGTTGATCATGGATGACATCCTGCCGAACCGAACAACAGGTGCTGGTGGCACCGCTGGCGGCTTTGAGCATCAGGAGCCAGCTCTGTTTCAAGAACGACATCTTATATTTTTACAGTTACTTGGCAAGGTATTAATTGATGATGATGCTTTCGTCTGTTGCGCCCATGCAAAGTATCTTCACTCTGTTAAATCACCAAATCTCCAAGTGTTTTTGGTGTGGTTTATAGTGTATTTATCCATAATATCCCGTTGTTTCTAGTGTATTTCTACTATATTTTGTATGTGAGATATACTTATTTATTATTATTTTATTCAATTATTTCACTTCCTTCCGAGAGTTGCTATTTTTTAAATTTTGTTGCGTTTTTATGCACAGTAACAAAAAAGAAATTCTGATTCTAGTGCAAATATTTTAGTACACTTGAAATAAGATAAAACCAACTTAAAAGTAACTTTTCAGCAAAATAAAATAAAATAAATTCCTTAATATTAGTCTCAAGTCAAACAGCAGTGTCTCACCTGGAGTCATTTTGTGTTTAAGGGAAACTTTGGCAGTGTGGAGATGTGCCGCTATGACCCACTCCAGGACAACACCGGAGAGGTTGTTGCTGTGAAGAAACTCCAGCACAGCACAGCAGAGCACATGCGAGACTTTGAGAGGGAGATTGAGATTCTGAAATCTCTCCAGCATGAGAACATCGTCAAGTATAAGGGTGTTTGTTACAGCGCAGGTACTTTTATTTTTAGTATTTATTCTAAATCTCAAGTGTTGTGACTGAAATATATCTGCTGAGTAAATAAATAGATCAGGTTTAAAATGGACTAGAAGGTTAAAAAGTTTGTTTTGTGTATAATACTATGACTGTAGTAATACTGGTATGCAGTATTACTACAAGCTGACTGTGTAATGTGTAGTAGCAAATAAATTTCACAAATGTACTTACTGAACAGGCAGCTTCCTGTCAGAGGATTTCATTCACTGAGTAGGTCTGGAAAATAAATCAATAACGATGTGTATCACAATGTCAATATCCATAGGTAATAAATCTCATAGAATTTTCTATAATTTTACTGAACTATGATCCAGAACCATAAAGCATTCTGGGAGATGTAGGCAGAGGAAAGGCTTAAGCCGCTCAATCTCTCACAACCAGCTAAGTTTGGTGGCACAAACCAACTCACTCATTCTTTGGTTACCTAGTAACACGTTGAGGAACTTGTGGTTTCCTAGCAACAACTTGTTGAGTAACCTGTGCAGCAGCAGTGTAAGGTTTTTCCCTCTTTGCCTCGTAACTACGTAAAAATAAAACTGGAACAGGAAAGGTCACACCAACAGTTTGGCTGTATTTCAGATATTTAAAACAAAAAAACCAATGAATAGTTATTGATATCAACTGATATGAAATCTTTGTATAGTGATAACTTTTTCAGAGTAACACATTCTTTCAGAAATGATCATCAAAGCAGTCTGGATATCTAGGTGCTTGACTTTATTCATCTGTTGCCAAAGATGAATTTGGTGATTTATAGGAATGTTTCACTGTTTTATGACAGTAAAATGTTTATGTTTCACTGAGCATCTTTAAAGTCATTATCTTGTGTTGTGTCTTATTTACATGTAATTTATTTACATGTCTTATTTGGGTTCATTCAGGTCGACGTAATCTTCGCCTCATCATGGAGTATCTTCCCTTTGGAAGTCTTCGCGATTATCTCATAAAAAACATGGAGCGGATCGACCATAAAAAGCTGGTCCACTACGCCTCTCAGATCTGCAAGGTGCTGCAGCGTAACCTGAAGTTTTAGCAAGCTGCTCCGAGCCTCTAACCAACAACTGGACTTCCTGTTTGTCTTTATGTGTTTGTCAACAGGGAATGGAGTACCTGTCGAACAAGCGGTACATCCACAGAGACCTGGCGACACGGAACATCCTAGTGGAGAGTGAGCTAAGAGTGAAAATTGGAGACTTTGGCCTCACCAAAGTTCTGCCTCAGGATAAAGAGTATTATATGGTCCAAGAGCCGGGAGAGAGTCCCATTTTCTGGTTAGTTTATTTTAATATTACATACGTCACAAATACACTTAATTTGAGTAAAAGAGTATACTAGAGAGCCCATGTTGAATCCAGAAGTAAACATGCTAATTTTTTTCCATCACTGGCTGAAGGTAAATCAGATCAAAATATTGACCTTATTGTTGTTCTGAAACCGTAATCCGCAGAGGGGGGTTGTAATCCATAGGGGGGCCCAGAAAATCTTGGGGAACCACTGCATTATATGTAAACCTCTAGTTTCAACTATATATGGCACAGAAGTTGACTACAAGTTAACAACACACTCTCAGTTTGGTATTTATTCAGATTTCTTTCTTTGGCGTGAAAGCTTCGATTCTGATATGTTTTACCATCTCCAGTAGCAGTGTGTGTAAAGCCCGCCTGTGTATGTGTGTTTTGCAGGTATTCCCCTGAGTCACTGACTGAGAGCAAGTTCTCTGTGGCTTCAGACGTCTGGAGCTTTGGAGTGGTGCTGTATGAGCTCTTCACACACAGTTACAAGAACTGCAGCCCTCCTGCAGTAAGTAGCTGAATTCATCTGTATGTGATTTGCATTTTGCTTCCAAATCCAGTCGATGTTAATGCTAGCAACTTGCTATAGTAACCCAAACACAAAGCAACCGCTGGTGACTCCTGGATAGATTTCCAGCTGACTGCTTTTTCCACTGCTCTCTTTTTGTTTTAATTTGCTTACAGTATTTTCACATGAGTATGAGGCAAACTGTTAATGAATGGTCTATTTTTTTATTTTGTTTCATATATAAAGCGCACCGGACTACAAGGTGCATTAAGTGAACAAAACAGTCAGTCAAAGCACAGAATGTATTACTCCAGTAGCTGTAATGTAACTAAAACATTTTGACAGAGTATCACACAAAATCTCTTCGAGGTCAGAAAGCACAACTAGAATTGATCCTTATTAATCTACTGGACGGAGCTGTTTTACTCCAAAACAATATTTATGAATGACCTGAAAAACCAGTGGCTCAGAAAGAGAGATTGAGATCAGTGGCTTAGCCTGTCCAAAGATAACAAAATGTGCTTCACTGGAAGCATTTCCTTTCCTTTCTTAAAGTTTAACCTCCTATTAAAAGCTCAACCTACAAGTTGGTGGCTCAGTGTTTCACAGATAGGAAATGTATGAAACACAACTAGTATGGGCATGAGAGAACAAGTGGGGATATTCAGGATTGATGGTTTTGTTCTAGTGAGTTGCTGAAGCTTGCAACAGCCAGCTACATCAGTCAGGAAAGTGCAATGAGCTCAGCATGTGGGCATGCTTCTTGAAATGTCAGGGCCCCAACCGGTAGCTCTTAGTGTGGTGCATTCACTGGTTTGAAAAAAAGATCTGATTTGTGGCTTTCTGATAGTGGCCAATTTGTAACTCATCACCAATCTGCATGAGCATTAAAATGTATCTAAACTTCTTTTTGGTGTTTAGTGTTTTGGCTTTGAGGAGATGGGTTCCTTAAATGTGAATTTTTGCCTTTTTGATAGGACATAAATATTCCAAGATGCTGGACTTTATTAGATTCAAAAAGGGTAAGAGTGGTTCAAGGAGCACAGTAAAAAAAAGTATTAGTTTGAGACAGGTTTTTTTATTTTGAAGGGGCATTATAATTATTTACAAACTAAAAATTCTGCAATTCACTATTTTTGTTCATTTTATTAATCCAATCATGATGTGCATTTAGATGTTTTATCCATAACAGAATAAACTGACATGCAGTTTTGAAATGTTCCTTAAAAAAACTCTTACTACTTTTTGTCCTGATCAAAAACAGCAGAGTCGCAGTCGTGCGTTTGTTCTGTGTCGTCTTGGCGCCCAGAGTGGACCAGCACCACGTTGCAGTAAATGTTAAGCTACAAGCTGAGCAACACATGCTGTTGGTCTCCCTGAGTTACAGCATGAGAAATCAGCAGACCTGTTTTGTCACCTGGTCATAGGGCACACCTGTGCAATTATGCTTCTATGCCACAAATAGAAAGACCTGATCAGAACCAGTGTTACTAATTCATACGTATCAATCTCAATCCAGTTAGAATATTCCAATTTGGGCCTTTCACTTGGTCCATTTTTATTCCGATCCATATGTTGGTCTTCTCAAATATTTGCATCTAAATATTTGCATCATTTTTTTAAGAAACTAAAACTGACTCTTGCACCATTTAAGACAGTGTGAACTTAAGTGCTAAACATTTATATAAAATGCCTCCACCCAAGTGAAATTGGCAGGATTTTGGAGAACATTTAGACTTGAAAAGACATGTAGAACTTCTATTGAGCAAACGCATTAAGGAGACACGTGGACTGTATGCACAGTGTCTGTATTTGGTTTCAGAGTACAATGTTTCATTTCTTGTGAAGTGGCCAAAAACAAGCCCTGACATGCGAGACATGAGTAAAAGACGCTTCGACTGCCTGGAGTCTTTCACCCTGTTTTCACCTGAGTTTCATCATGAGTTCATGAGACTGAATTCATGTTTGCGTGAACGCTCGATGTAAAGGCTTTCTGTACTTCTGAGAACATTGTGTACATTCAGAGAATAAGCTTCAGTTTGATTCATGTAGGATGACAGCGCCATTAAACATAAACCCTTTCCAGACATGCTTTTCTTTCCAATAATCTGACAGCCGAGTTACGTTATCCTTCATGTCTTAATGTGCATGTGGTTCAGTTCCCCAAAAACACCTCCCAATGGGAGTCGGGCCTGAATAAATAATGTGAAATATTCACATATTTTTCTCGCTCACATTTTCTTTATAAATATAAATTAATGTACCTCTTTTTTTACCCTCTTTCTTTTTAGTTAGGAAGCTGGTCAGAGTTGATGGGGAAATGAATGGAGCTAAATACAAGGCAATCCCTAGAGAAAAACCTGTTAGAGGTGACGTTAGACTTCAGACTGGGGTGGAGGTTTGCTTATAGAGAAGGGGAACAACAGATTATACCAGAGCTACATTAGAATGGTTTAAAACAAAGATTATTTATGTGTTAGACAGGCAGAGTAAAAGTCCAGACCTAAACTCATTGAGGCAAGGCTTGACTTATTTTGCAAAGAAAAGCAAATATTCAGTCTTGTCTGAATATTTGGAGATTTCTTCATAAGGGAGTTCAGTGAATGGTGATTCCAGGAAGTATTTCCTCATGAGGGATGCATGTGAATATGTGCTACACATTCAGATTACAATTGTAAAAAATGTTTAAAAACTGTTTTGCTTTGCTTTTATTTTTATGTCCTACTTTGTGTTTGTCTATGAGATAAAGGACTAAAGTTTGGGGTTATAGTCTGAAAAATTCCTACTTGCCCTCAAACTCACCATCTTTTTCCACCTATTTCCTCCATTTAGGTATTTATGTCAATGATGGGTAATGATAAGCAGGGGCAGCTGATCGTCTATCACCTCATTGAGCTCCTCAAATCAGGCAGCAGGCTGCCTCAGCCCCTGGGTTGTCCTTCAGAGGTATGCACCTTTGTGTTAATCTACAAGCTCTGTTTGTGACAGATTATTGTTACTACGTCACTCTGAATTGCTTTTATTAAGTTCTGCCAAGTGTTAGACTGCTTTCTATAACAGCAACTGCCACTAGATTTCATGAAAATCAGATATAGTAGCTAGCCATTTTGGTCTGAGATAATCAGTTACTGGTTGCTGAAGATTTCGTCAGTCGATAACGACTTCCTCTGAAAGCTGTGCTTTGTCACAAACCAACATGTCAATGTGATGTCAATGTCCACTTTCCTACAATAAACAAATAATTGAAATATGTTATTTTTCTTGTCCACAAATACTTTTGACTCGGATGTAAGTGTTTCTGATTCCCTTTACTCTCTGCTGACATTCTTTCTTTTGTTTCCAGATCTACCAGATCATGGAGGAGTGTTGGGATAAAGACCCAACCTTACGTCCATCTTTTAATGAGCTGGCTCTGCGCATCGACCTGATCAGGGACAGTGAGGAGTTTTAAAAGTCAAGTGCCCTCCTGACGTTGAACCACGACACTTGAAACACTGTTGCCCTGATTGTGGCAGAAGGATGAAGACCAAAGCAAAGAAAAGTGGAGCGCCGTGACTTTGAACAAGGATCTGCTCGAGAACTACTGCCGAGGTGCCTTCCAGCAAGGGATTTGTGTAATGTGGAGCAGCTGAGTGGCCTGGAAATGTTTGGATGGCCAAACTTTTGAAGCGGATGTTGCTGAAAATACATAACTGTATTTGGTGAAAGTTTAAAAGAAGACTTGAAGCACCTATAGAGACTGTGACAAGACTGTTGCCAGAACTAAAGCTACAGGCGCTTGTGGTGAACAAGTTCTCTGTTTGTTTGTTTGTTTGTTTGTTTGTGTTTGTTTGTTTGTTTGTGTGTGTGTGTGTGTGTGTGTGTGTGTGTGTGTGTGTGTGTGTGTGTGTGTGTGTGTGTGTGTGTGTGTGCGTGTGTGTGTGTGTGTGTGCGTGTGTGTGCGCGTGCGCTCTGCATGAGAGGTCCATACCGCTAGCTGGGCTAGCTCTTGCCATCTCCTTTTCTGTCACCTCAGATGAAGTGGACTGATAGCTTATTTTTTGTTGTTAAACGTGTGTGCTTAACTGTACTATAGCAGTAAATCATGTACATATGTCCAGAAAGATTTTATAATTTTATAAATTTAAATAATGTTAACACTATATTTGAGATGCCAGCAACTGCCATTGTTAAAGCATGTGAATACAAAGGTGATTGAAAAATCTGTCATTGTTTTCATTGTGAGGTGGCGTGAAAATAAAGAATATATCTGTGAAGAAATTTATTTACATGGATTTCCTTCATTTTCCTCAAAACTTCCACTGCTCAAATTTAATGTATTGTCGATATCACATAATCCACTGGGAAATTAGCAGAACTTGTGATTCTTTTGATTTTTTTCATTACATTGTTACCTTGATTTTAAAGCTAAAACTCAAGGTTCCAGTATTTTTAGTTTTTTGAGCTACTAAATTTAGCTGTTCAAGTTGAAGATGAGTGTTAGTTCTTAATCCCTCTTCTTTAGTCAAAAAAAAAGAATTGCCTAAGTCTTTGTTTTTATTCAACTAACGAAAGTCTAGCACATCCACATATTTGTTCTGTGCATCTGCTCATTGCTTAATTATGGTAATGTTTGTTTATTTGTTAAAATCCGAACAAGTGGGGTCATGTAGCTATTAAATAAGAGTTTCGATAAAGTTCTATTAAGTAATGTTAAAGGATTACATTACATAAATTTATTTAACATTTCTGTACCAGAAGGACTGACGAGGTTCTGTAATATACTACAACCAACAGCTTTTAGTAAGATTCACACAAGCAAAGATCATTATTGCGGTGTTTTATTATGAAATACCAACCGGATGTGACGTTCTATTCGATTTGCTTTAGACGTACTTTAGACAAATTTATGTTGCCCTGTTGTTGATCTGTTTTTAAATCAGCTCTTTGCTGTAATATTTATTAATTTAATGGCAGGTAAATAAATTCAATTAAAACGCCAGGAGTTTGTTTTGAAAGTCGGATGTGACGTTCGATACGTATCAGCTTTAGCTTCATCAAAGGTCGTAGCTTTTCGCTGACATTTCTCTCCAGATGGAAAAAAATTTAAAATCCTGACAAAGTGTTGGTTTTTAGTTGTAAAATTAGTTTGTATGCTGTAGCATTTGTCCAGGAGATACGAAGATCTTGGACTCGAGTAATTTTAAACGTCGTTTGATTCGAGGGGGTTTAGGCGAGATTACCGTCGATGTCCGAATAGAGGCGCACAGCAATTTAAAGGGCTCTGAATTTGACTTCGGGAAAAATAAATAAATGAATAAATAAAAATGTCGGGAACAGAAAGCATCGTGGAAACACGTGAGTTGACAATTTAACCTTTGTTTTCAGTAACTCTGCATGGTTCTTTTGGATTCTGTGAAATGTTTCGTAGTTTTGCTGTTTACCTTGAAGAGTTTGTTTTATTTAAAAATGCGACATATACGATGTTAAAATGTTAAATTAAATATTAGTCGTGGGTGAGATTTTATCCGATTTGCTGTATTTTTGGCAGCATGAGACCCTCTGCGTTGTGATTAAATGCAGCTCTTAATCAGTGGAACAGATTATTTTGCATATGTGTAAAGATGCTAGCTGTGGTTCCATATATATAAATTTTATTGCTTTCTAGGCTTCGGGTATTGCTTAAGATCTTGCTCAGAAATCCGTCCTTTTCTTCTGTAAAGTTTCTTCCGGTGATAAAAGGCTGACTTTGTAATTGTCTTTATGCGTTTCTGAAGGTCCTGTATTTGTTTACAGTGAGAAATCATATATATGTTATTGCAGCATTTGAAGGCAACGTTTTTGCTGTACTATTACAACTTTTTATTTTTTTTTTTACATCTGTGCACATTGCAGACTCATTTTTATAAGTCCTTCCCACATGGGGATCATTACATAACAGCCTCCGAGGGAGAGCAGCCTGCTGGTAGTTGGAGATGAAGTCCAGGAGAGTCGGACCTCCAGACGGGGCGTACGGCTGGGTGGTGGTCACTTCAGCCTTTTTTACTATGGGCCTCACCGGAGCTGTCCTCAAAAACTATGGCCACTTCTTCCTGGAGATCCAGAGTCACTTTGGAGTCCTGACCAGCACTACCTCATGGGTTTCTTCCACAACTATAGCTATGTTTCATATAGGAGGTAAGAGTGTGGCTTTCTGTTGACAGTGCAATTCATTTTAAAGCCAATGTGTTTTTTTAGTTTCTTTTGTTGTTGCTGTTTTGTTTGTTTGTTTTAAACTAGCTCCAGTAGCCAGTGCACTGACGTTACGGTTTTCTCAGAGAGTGGTGATCATAGTTGGAGGAGTTCTGTGTACTTTGGGGATGTCTCTGGCCTCTCTGGACATCAATCTGCCTTGGCTCTACCTCACTATGGGTGTCCTACAAGGTAGGCAAGACTTTCTGACTGTATTTTATTACCTGCTGAACTTTTCCAGATAAATTACATCATTAAAAGCTTCACTCATTTGCTTTTTGGAAGACGTTTTCCATTGCTTCAGTGGTTTAGTTGATAAAAAGCAGAACTAAAGGTATGTAGGAAGGTTTTTTCTTTTTAACTGTCATGCAATGTTGCTTTAAGAAGTCACTGACTGCCTGGTCCAAAACTCTCTGCATGGTCTTGATCTTTATGTATTTAGTCTCTTATGAGTTCAGTCAGACTTATGAAAGGAAAATATTTCCGTGGCACACTGCAGTTAAAAGCAGCAGACAAAGAAATAATATTATTTAAGGTAATATACGGCTTTACAGGTAAAAGCACAAATAAAGTGGTAAAATTACTGACAACACTTCTATATCTCTCACTCAGCCTCATGTTTCGGCCATTATCTTTCTGAAAGATCCTATTTTCAGTTTTCTGACAAAGTTTTTATTTAGCGTTTCAAACAATCCTTGGTTTCATCCACTAACAAGAATTGCAGAACATTTGGAAGAGAAGCAGGCCCACAGCATCACAGAGCTCCCACCGTACATGAGGTGCTTTTCCACAAATTCATCCTTTTGAAGACTTTCAGTTAAATTGAGGTCAAAATGGCAACACGTTTGGTTAGTTTTGAATTTACTAAGCAGATCTGTGGTTTCCAAGTACATTTGTTTCCAATATGTCATGCAAAAATGTGATATTATGGACTTTGTCTTAAATCAACACTGTTGATAGTTGTTTTGATGACATTATTTTCTTGGTTATTTCCTTTTCCAAATATTATGAATTTAGTTTTATCTACGTTTAATAAAAATGTGTGGTTTTAGTCATTTCATTTCTGTAGAGACCATCTCTGAGTTGTACAGAAGATACCAGTATCCTCTGAAGATATAATGAAGCCTTGCAGGTCTTCCAGCAAACACATTTTTCTTCTTGTGCTTCCAGGAACAGGCATCTCATTCTCATGGGTTCCTGCTATCAGCATGGTGAATCACTACTTTTCAAGATGGCGCCCCATTGCCTACGCCATCGCCAGCTCAGGGGAGTGTGTCTTTGCCATCATTTTCAGCCCGTTGTTTAAGTGGCTCATCGAGATGTACGGCTGGCAGGGCGCGCTGCTCGTCATCGGAGGCCTTCAGTTCAACCTGTGTGTTTGCGGTGCGCTCATGAGACCCCTGGAGGCAAATCCAGCTTCACACCTGAACCTCAAAGAGAGCGCAGAGGACAGTCCTGCTGCGCTACCGCCAAAGAAGAAGGCAGTCTTTCAGTGCGGCCTGCTGAAAAAATCCCGAACTTCTTCTCTACATCCTGTTTGCCATCTTTGCAGCTGCCGGGTTTTTCATCCCGACCCTCTTCCTGGTTCCCTTTGCCAACAGCTTGGGGATCGATAAGTACTGGCCAGCGTTCATCCTGTCTGTCGTGGCCGTGGCCGACCTGGCCGGCAGGATGTTTTGCGGCTGGCTGGCTAACATGAGGCTTCTGAGGAACCTGCAGCTGCTCACCATCGTTACGACGCTGCTGGGGGTCATGCTGCTCCTGCTGCCCGTCAGTCACAACTACTGGTCCGTTCTGGTGTTCGCCGCGCTCTACGGCTTCCTGTTTGGCTGCGTAGTTTCCATTCACGTCACCTCCATCGTGGACATTGTGAGCTTGGAGGGCTTTGACAGCGGACTGGGGCTCTTCATGCTGTTCAGGAGCATCGGAGGCTTCATTGGTCCGCCTGCTGGAGGTAAGAGTTTTTATAACACTTTGTGTTCACTGGAGCCAAAGCAACAAGATTTGAGGCCTTGATACTGAAACCAGCAGGTGTTTTTACAGAACTGGCATCAATGCTTCACTCAGGGCTGCATTATTTTAGTCATTGATTATTGTAACTGGGCCTGCCTAACAACCAATTAATCAATTAATTGCATAATAAATTAAAATGACCTCCAAAATTTACATTTGATTTATTGTTTTTCTCTTTTTTTCTCTCTTTCTACCAAAAGCTGATGTAAAAGCTCTTCATTTCATTTAATAATTTATTAATAATTAATAATTGGACATCAAAAAGTGCTTAATTTTTACAGAATTTGAACAAGGTAATCTTTTTTATCCTAAATTCAAAATTAATAAATAGTTAAATGATAAATGATTTTAATAACTGTAAAATTTGATTAAAACTGTTTCCATGAAATATAAACAAGAAGTGATTATATATTATTGCTTATTCTTATTTTAAATATTTAATAAGTTCTGGTAGAAAACAGCATTTAAATGAGATTAGAATAAAATATTTATGGTTTTGAAAGCATCTCAGGAGAATACACTGGTACAAAAACAACAAAATATCCCAGTAGGGAATCAAAGTCCCATAATTTTTACAAAAATGTATAGAAGTAAAAATAAAACTGAGACCAATGTTGCTAAGAATTAAATTTCTGACTGATTATGTGCATATTTCTGGTCTCATGGTTTCCATTGCTGTCAGAAATAAAAACTCATGTGTGAGAATCCTGTGAGGATTATGAACTGAAACTGGCCTCGCATCAAAGAAACGTCAAATGACCTCAAGTTTAAATCACCTGCATGTTTTCTCAGTGAATTCCTCTGCGAGCAAATAGTTTATTCTTTACTTTCTTCAGGCTGATGCATCCTGGCAGAAACTGGATGTTGCTACATTACATTTTTTGGAAAAATGTTGGTGGATTTTAATATTTTTCTCAGAGTTTTGAAATGGACTAAAAGCAACAGCTGCTAAATGAAAGGGAAAAATACTTTTTTCATCACTACACCTTCAAAAGAACTACAGATCAAAAAATTTACAGTAAATGCCTCATTCACTGCGTTTTTCCAGATGTGGATCTGTGGAGATTTTTTATTTTGTTTTTTATTTTGCAAGCGAAATAATGTGTTAATTGGTGAGGAACGTGAAGATTGGATTTTGAGGGGAACTATACATTTTTGTTCTCTGTTCAGCTGCTGATGTCATCATAGGAGGATTTTGTTTGCAGTGCACACTGGCTGCTTTAGCACCAGAGCGCCATCTACAGGAAGAGCTAATACCCTTTATGCTGACTAATTTATCAGCAATCTTTCTATAATACAAGAATTATGAATGAAGTGAAATTGATTTTAAAGCATTTACTCTGAATGTGTCTATTTTTCACCAAAGCTAAAAAAATCATAATAATATTAATAATTGAAATAATCATCAGCTAATTCATTAACTGATTAATCATTTGAAGTATTCAAATTTAAAAAAAGAACAACACAATCCGAGCCAAAACAGAACAAAACATATCTACATTTAAGATGAAGAAAAAAAACTTTTGAATATGATCTACACAGAACCAGAACAGTTTAACTTCTGTAAAAGCAACATTTTCCAATCCAATTATTAATCAGTTAATCCAAAAAAATGTCAATTCATCTACAAATGATCAAGCATAGATTAAAGGAATGCTATTATCGCACTTTAGGCAATAAAATATTTATTTTCTTGTTTTAAAAAGGCAGACTTGTTTATTTTATTTTATTTTTACATTAAGGGTTAAATAGTTAAATAAAAAATCTGCAGAATGTGCCAATTTTTTTTTTTATCTGACTAATCAGTTAATCGTCCGAATCGTTGACAGTTTTGTCCTCCTCTGCAGGCTGGTTGGTGGACAAAGTGAACAACTTCAGCGCTGCCTTCTACCTCTCAGGCTTCTGCTTTGTTACATCAGCTGTGTTTGTCCTGGTGGTCGACCGCCTCCTCCAGAGGAGGAAATCTGTGGAGGCCGCCGGCCATCAGACGATCCACTACGAGGGCGACGGCGAAACGGGTAAAATCGAAGGACTCATCGTTGCACAAGAATCTGAACTTAAGCCCAGCGTGTGAAGACTGAGCGACGCAGGACGATGCGACTTGGACTGAGTTAAACAAATGTGTGTGACACATGTAATCTCCTCTTCCAGCTCGATTACAGTCAAAACTTTGATCTGGTTGTTTTAAAGCTTTTCTTCTTTTTTCCATTATTGCCGTTTTAGAGAAGAAGACAATATAGGAAACGTTTAGGGATGAAATCCATCACTACGTTATGCTGCTAAATCAGCCTAAACATTGACACTACCAGCAACATGTTTTAAACATGTTTATACTGGAATCTGCTGTTTTCTTTTTCTCAATTAAATATGCAGTAAAAAGTTTTTTATGTATCTGATCTTGAATAAACGGAAGACAGTCATTTACTGAGCAGCAGATTTCCAGTCCTGAGATCCAAATCATTTTTGTTATTCTTACAGGGATGAACTAATGCTGGGAAATTTTTTTATTTAAAAAAATAAACATTTTATACCAAATTTGAATCCTGGTTTTAATCTATTTTTCCTTGGAAAATTGCAAATTACAGAAAATGTCTTTAAAATGTGGCTTTTATCTTAATAGTTTCTGGGAGTTGACCTTAATTAAAAGTTGAAGTAAAAGCTGCAAAACAGAAGCTGGTAATATCTGGGTGGGTTGACATAACTCTGGAAACCAAAAAAATAAAATAAAAAAAAAATAAAAATTAAATCAAAACCAAAAACAAATAATTCAATTACAATCAGTTTGTCACCAGACTGAAGATGAACTCATAAACACTGACTGTGGAAAGTTTTTGTCAGTTTTCGCTCTGAGTCATAAGTTTATTATTAATTATTATTATGATTTAGTGTTACTTTGCTTTATCAAATTCTAAGAGAATCCCTTCATTTCCCCTCCTGCATCTTGTTCAGTTGTTTTACAGCCAGAATATTCGGGACAAATGAAAACAGTTTGTTCATGTTTTCCGAGTCACGGGTTCGTCTGTCCCAGAAACAAACCCAGGATTATTTCTCTGCTGTTGGAAGCTGTTGAGGCTCCGGGGTTGACTTTTCTTTTTTAAACAAATGAACCAATTGTTCCTACATAGCGCCAAAATGCTAAAAGGCTGCAGCTGCAGAGGAGAGGTGAATATCTGCAAGTTGTTAGCAGAGAATATGTGGTAATTATAAAGGAGAATGGGTTGACTGTAAACTCTCATTTTAAGTTGTTTCTCTCTTCACACATTGAGCAGTGAGTACATGTGATTGATTGACAGCGCTAAGACCCTCCTCCTGGCTCTGATTGGTTGTTTTTGGTCAGAGCGGTCCGTTTACAGCAACAGTCACTCAGTTTGAGGTGGAGGAGATCAAGCTTTTCACAGATTATCTGCTTCATACTAAACCATCATAACATGGGAACAGTTTATACTGCAGCTAGTTAATCTGAAAGTTTCAACTTTTTTTGCTGATTTAGACAAAATTAAGTCTTTTCTTGGATTTTGGTTTGTCTTTTGGTATGAAACAAATGGAGAAAACAGAACCACATTTCGTAAACGTTTGTTCTGCGCTTCACTTTGATATTTTCAAACACCTAAAAAAATTACTTTTTTTTTTGTCTCTCACTGTCCAAAGTTAAATCAGATTAAAAATTTTTAGTTTTAGGTTACAATTACCAAAATCATATTTGTAAATGTCAGATAATTTAGCAAACATTTTTTAGAAATGTTCTTTTGTAAACAACTTCTTTAGATTTCTTTTTTCCCACCAATGTGGATTTATTACTAATGGCTCAATGAATTATTGATCTGCGTAATTTAAATAAAGGGTGGTTTATATGAATGCTCCTGAAATCAACAGATTTTTTAAATTGGTATTTTGTTCTTGGAACAGTGAGATGCCCAGCATCAAATCAAAAAGTGTTTAGATTTAGTTCATCTTGTCCCTGCTGCAGAATACCATCACGAGACATTATTAATCAGTAATAAATTACTTTATAGTGAATTAAAACTATTGTTTTTATGTCTAATGTGTGGTCCTGGAAAACTATAAAAACTTGCCTTGAAAATTCTTGAATTTTACTGTAGGAAAAGCATAAAACTGACTGTTGCAAGGTTAGGTCATCATCTCATTTCAAAACACGCAAATACTTTACGACAAAAATGTTTAATACGACATAGAAAACTATTTAGATTAGAAAATGATTCTTCTACAAGGTTGGCATCACGACACATTTAAGAACTCACAAACACAGATGCATATTAAATACCTACAAAATCTAAATCTCCAAAAGTTCTTAGGAATCTGAAGGGAAAATTTCCATTTGATAGAAACAAAAAAACAAACACTCACAGGGAGAGCTTTTTTGTTTTGGAGATCAAAAGATATCAAAGGTTTGTCATGAGACGGGGTATTTTCTGGGGTGAGCGTAGTTGTTTTCAGAGATTGGAAAGCAAAAAGCTGCACCCTTTGGTCCGTTTGAAAAGTCCAAGTTGGAACGAGCCTGACCCAACGCCGGTGCAGTCCTGCAGCGCCTTCGCCCAATGTCCGCCTTTGAGTCTACAACAGATCTCTGATCCGTTCTAGATCTGAAGCGGTTCATGTTTGGTTAGAAGGAATTAACCCCAATCTGCTAAAACTCAACACTTCCTTAAAACAACAACACATCCGGTCTTTCAATTATCACATCATCAGTTCATGGTAGCTGGAAGTCTGAGTTTTTAGTATCGTCCTCTACGGCTGGACGTTGAGACGGCGCCTTGGACTGCGTCTACGAAGAGGCTCGCTTCTCCTCGTACGGAGACTCGTAGACTTCCATCGGTGGGCAGGTGCACACCAGGTTCTGGTCGCCGTAGATGTCGTCAATCCTGGAAATGGTTGGCCAGAATTTGGTCTCAGGTCTGATGAAGGGCTGTTGGGGAAAAAAGAAAAACATCCCAATCAGACCACATGAACGGTTCCAAGTTTAATCTAACTTTTCATTTATTCAGGATAAATGGGGAGAGAAACAAAAACAAACTCCCCAATAGATTTTTAATTACAAATTTAAATTTGTTTTTCAACGTAATCTGTTTTGAATAATTATAAATTAAATTAACTTCTTGACAGTGGAGACAGAAATGGCCTTTGTTGTCCCACATGTAATGATAAAATAATTATAATTTTGAATTAACTTTCTATAAACATGATGCAGTTCGGAAGTTTAATACTTTTAATTTCAAACATTTTCTAGAAAAAGCACGGAAATTTCTGTTTAGAAAGTTTTTGATTTTTTTCAGATAGTTTTTCTAAACATTTCTGAGACTCAAAATTTCCCAACGTTTATATATTTAAAAAAAAAAAACTGAAGAATTTTTTTGGCCAAAATTCACTCCTTTATTTTCCTATCTACAGCGGCCCTGTAGATACATTATACATACATTATACATCATACATTATAGCTCTACATAAGATTAGAATAAAATATTAAATGTAACATAAAAAAAAAACTATTTTATTAATTAAAAATTAAAATAAAAGCTTATTTTGAAACTGAAAATGCTGTCATGTTTTTTAATCATGGAGTCTTATTAAAAATCTAAACTCGACATTTCCCATGTTTCACCACTAGATGGAGACAAACTTAACTAAGATTTTTTTTTTTTTTAATTGGCTTCAAATACTTAAAGAAAAATTAAAAGTAGATGAGTTTACGCTGTTTTAGATTAGATTAACAGAAACCAAGATGGAAGGACAGGTCTTCATTTTAATCCCCAGGTTGATGACACTCACCAGTGGGAAGGCGGCGTACTCCCTGGAGTACGGTCGGTCCCAATTTGACGAGGAGATGCAAGCCAGAGAGTGAGGAGCCATCTGCACAGACAACAGCAAAAAAAAATTTTTAAATGGATGTAGTCTGAACTAAATACGACGATGGTTCATTTCTCCCACAGTAAAATTCAAGAACTTTTCCAGCACTTTCCAAACCTTGAAAAGACCTCATTGAATTTCAAGGATTTTAATACGTTTAATCTTTGCATTTCCTCCACTGTACTGCATCTTTTCTTCCATAATTAAATCAAACTGGCGCACCTTGAGCGGGTTGATGCGAGAGTCCATCCTTCCCTCTTCGATGTCTGCGATCTCCTGTCGGATGGCGAGCAGCGCGTCACAGAACCGGTCCATCTCAGCCTTGTCTTCCGACTCAGTGGGTTCGATCATGAGCGTCCCAGCGACTGGCCATGACATGGTCGGTGCATGAAAACCTGCACAAAAACAGCAACTTTATCCCTCTGCACATGCAGAATATAGAGTTTTTGTAACAGATGGGAAAACAATGTCCAGTTGATCTCACCGTAGTCCTGGAGCCTCTTGGCCAAATCGACAGCCTCGATATTTGCGGTCTTCTTGAACGGCCTCACATCCAGAATAAACTCATGAGCAACAAAACCTGCTCCAGAACAAAACAAAAACAACTTTACCATTAAGACCTCATGCATCCAAAGGTCATTTATTTGTTTTGTGGACGTGCTTTACCTTTCCTGCCTCTAAAGAGGATTTTATAATGACCTTCCACCCTCTTAGCCATGTAGTTGGCATTGAGGATGGCAACTTCTGTAGCGTGAGTCAAACCCTTTGACCCCATCATCTAAGCAGGACAAACACAAAAGGCAAAGAGTTTAACTTTTCCACCTTAAACAAATAAAAAGTTATTACACAGACTCAAATCTGACACCATTAAATCTAAAATAAGGTTGAAAAGAACAAGTTGACTCCCTCTACTGGATGATTTAGGTACTACAAATAAAATAACAGACTGGCATGGAAACAGCAAAGGTCACATTAGCAGTTTGGCAGCATTTCAGATACCGAAAACAAAATACTTCAGTTATCTATATCGACTGATTAAACTCTTCTCAGCCATATTGTGCAACACTGTCAATTTTTTAGTTTGATATTTAAATAAAAAATATGTAATGTTCACCTTAATTTTGACATTTAATTTTTTTTTTCTATGTTGAAGTTAAAAATTCAAACTCCAGGTTATCGTGTATCTGTTATATGTCTCTGCTTCATCTAACCTGACAAAGCAAATAATTAAGTTATTAGCAGAACTTAGTTGAACTTGACTCAGTCATTTGATTGAGGCATTTTGGATCAGGGACACATCGAAAAGTTACAGGATACAGCTCTTGAGGACTAAAGTTCTGGACTCCAGTTTGCTGAATGTTTGGGCCAATCGCTGCCGACCTTGATGTAAGCCCACGAGATTGGAAGAATGGCGCTGGAGCCCCACGGCGCGGCACTGATGGTCCCCAGAGAGCTGCTGCTGTTGACCGACTGCATGGCGACCACTGGGTGGCTGGGCAGGAAGGGGGCGAGATGTGCCTTCCTGATGGGAAAACCATTTAAAATAAAGCTTTAAATCACAGTAAAACAGACCTGGTTTTACCTGCATCTAAACGTTTCACACAAAGGGCCAAAATCTCAAAGTTGAACTCATTTAACCTTTTCTATTCCTACCTCCCCCGATTAAAAACCCCCAAATATTATTGTGAATTCTCTCTTGTACCTGTCAATAAAAATCTGCCTTAACATTTACAGTCACTTAACATTTTGGGCTTCCATTATTTAAGCTTATAAAATGTTTTTAATCTATGACCTTTGTTGTTTTTAGTAATGCGTTCAAGTCTGTTTTTGAGTAAAAACTTGCTACATGTTTTTATGAGATAAAAAATAAATAAAAACAAAATTCTTTGTGATGTACTTAACATTTTCAGTTTTAGAAGATATAAACTACGTATTTGTTTAGCTGGAGATGAATTATTTGCTACAAATGATAGACAAACCCACCTGAAGGCAATAAAATGTTCATTTTCTCACTTTAAAAGAAAGAATTAAATTATTTTTTTTGCATTTTCGTATGCATTTCTAACATTGTATAAAATAAACTTCAGTAGTTCAATGAAAAATTGGCAGAATGTGTCAATTTTGTAATCTGATTAACCGTCAAAATAATAGATTAGTTGATTACTAAAATAAATGCAGGTCCTGATGTGAAGAATAAAGCAGAGAAATCCTCGTCTTACTGACGTAAGGCGTTTAAACACCAATGAAAGGTTCTGATGGGACTCACACTCCGATGGGCCCCATGCCCGGTCCTCCGCCGCCGTGAGGGATGCAAAAGGTTTTATGCAGGTTCAGGTGAGAAACGTCAGAGCCGTAATCTCCGGGGCGACACAAACCCACCTGAAGCCCAAAGTTAGGACAAACTAAGACAAAAACTCTCATCCCAACATTGTAGCTTTATGTTGTGAGCAAATTCAAAGCAGTAGACATTTCTAGTTAAATCTGCTTCAGTTGGACAATATGTTCTCTGGTGGTTCCCATTTTAAAGAGCGACTTAAAGATGTCTCATTATACAAAGTAGTCTAAAGTTTTATATTTAAATGAGTAAAATTGTACTTTAAATGCAATTTTAAAATGCAAAAAATCATCGTATCAAATATTTTTTGTCTAGCTACTAGTACACTTGAATTAAGAGAAAAATAAATTACAAGTAACTTTTTAGCAAGATTTAAGATCTTGTTTTAGGTCAATAATTCAATAAGTATTGATTAAAAATAACTATTTCCATTGGCAGGCTATAACACTAATAAGGCAACTGCAAATCTCCAAACTCATCGTTTAAGTGGAAAACTTTTCCCTGAAATACCTAAAATATTGGATTAATGGCAATAGCTCACTTTCTTTAAAAGTGAGCTATTGCTCCAGAGCCATAAGGATCTAATTTTTGTCTACTACTCACCTGAGCGTTCATGTTGGCGCCGTCCAGATACACTTGTCCGCCATTTTTATGGATGAGATCACAAACGTCTCGGATATTTTCCTCAAACACTCCAAACGTGGACGGGTACGTGATCATCATGGCCGCCAGGCTGGCCTTGTGTTTGTCCACCTGGGAGAGAACAAACCAACCAAAGACATAAATATAATTACATTCAAATCAAATTACTGTGTGATCATCCATCAATAAGGTATTCAGCTTATTCACACTTCGCTTTATTACAATAAAAACTTGTTTTTAGACCAACACAAAGTAAGCAAGAAAAATAATCCAAGCCGTATCGCCTATTTGTAATCTGATTAAAAAGTTCAAGGTTTTAGTTTGTAAAAAGTCGTTGCATATTGCTGTAAACTCTTTCAGAAGCTCTTCCTATCCATCAGTTGTCGACTCTCACCAGGGCCTTGAGGTGCGCCAGGTCGATGTTGCCGTCTTTGTCGACCTCGACCACCTGAACCTTCATGCCCGCCATCTGAGCGCTCGCAGGGTTGGTGCCATGAGCGGACTTTGGAATGAGGCAGACCTGAAGACCCAAACACCAACCACATTCATCAGGAACATAATCCAACTTTTAGTTGGTCGATATACTTATTTTATCAGTTGAAGGGCTTTAAATATGGGCTGTTGAACAAAATCTAAAACTTTTCTCATTTTAAATTTTACCAAAAAAACCCCCAAAACAAAACGCATCCTGTTTTTCTTTCTGCAGTTCTCCTGAGGTGAAACTCTGGAGCTTGTTTTCCAATGTCAGCCCTGGTACTAATGAGTAACCTGATTGTTGGCGGCTAATTGATTTCATCCCTTATTAGGTCGACACTACTGCCGTTTTGCAACTTGGTCACAAAGACCAGCGGGGCGCTTAGACCTGCGGGTCGGCCAAAGTTGACAGACGGCAGCTGGCAGAGTCTTAGAACATCCAAATATGGAGTCTTGAAGGTGGATGGCCTGTGGTTGGATCACATCGCTGTCAGCCCCTTTGTTTGCACTGTTGTCAGATTGGACCTTGACTGTTAGCAGGATCATTTCGCTATCTAAGATGTACTTATGAGGAAGGAAATGAAAACAAAGGCGAGAGGAGAAAAAAAATCCTGGAGTCAGCCGTTCTTTAATCTGAGGTCGTTTTATCATGCCGACATGCCAATTACAACCAATCAGCATGTTGGGATTCTGAAAGCAGTCAGTCATACTTAAAACATGTTAATATATGATGTTAAAATGACCTGCTGCAGAGGTCAACAGTAAATCTGACATTCAGGATCTTGTAAAAAATGTCCTTTAACAACCCTTAATCAGCAGAGATCAGAAACAATCTGAGGAACAAAAGGTGATCTTTGCACATCAGATATTCACAATCATAAAACCTGCTTTAATTTTCAATCGTGCAACAGTTGATTAGTTATTTCTGCTTTACTTTAACCAATGTTAGTCTCTTTATTTGCATTATTTTGGAGAGTAAAATACAATGATGAAGTTTTGATAAAACTTCACATTCAATCAGTCATCAAGCTGCAGCCAGGAATCATCATCTGTGCAGAGATGTGCATCCTGGCTTTGCTGAACTTCTATATGCAATTATTATGAAGAGTTTTCTGAAGGTTTAAAAGTTAGAAAAGCCTGAAGAGATCCTCAATATATAATCTGAGACTTAATTGAAAGGCTTAATAAGTATTTAATCCCATTATTCTTCAGCTAATCTCACTGAGTTTTGCCTGGTTTGATGAGATTTTCTTTCCACGATCACACTTACACTCCTGGAGTCTTCTCCCTTTGAATTCAGGTAGGCCTTTATGGCGGCCAGGCCGGCGTACTCCCCCTGAGCGCCGCTGGAAAACAAGGCAAACACACGATGGTCATGCATCTCACATTATACTTTATTCTGTCAAAGTCCAAAGAGCAGCCTGTAGTAGCGAAAGAGCAAGAGGACAGACCGCTAGCTCCATGATAAACCCTCTTAGCCAACACTGCAGATAACAGGTGGGTGTGCACCTTATCAAGAGAAACATGAAAATGTATGAAACATGTAGTTCCTCCTGTTTGACTGAAGAATAGTGGCTGAATCCAACTATAAGTAAGATTACTTTAGACTAAAAATCAGCAATAAAACATATTAAAATCAGTCTATCACATCTGCAAACTGGGCAGTAAGATGCTTACAATGTAAATTATTCAAGATGTGACTCAAATCCCAAAAACATCCAAATCAATTATTTAAACTCCATATCTGATCAGACCAGATGCATTTGCCCCAAATGACTATGAAGTCTGGAGAAATACTAACACAAAGTAGCACAAATGTAAGAAACTGTTTGGTTGATTACTTCTTTGTGGCAACAACAATATTTCAGAAATAGATTTTATCCTTTCAGAAAAGCCTGTTTGTTTCAATTTAAATGATGCCACATTTGTGCAGAAAATGGCTTTTGTCTACAAAGAAAAAGATTTGAGGATGTGGCGTTAAATCGCTTTGTCTTATGGATCCAACAAAGAACAAGAAGAGACAACAAATTCAAACTTTCAGAGGATTAGTATTCCTTATTATAAGAGGTATAATAAAAAATCTATTGTTTTTTTTAAGTGAAGGGTTTGAGCCAGACCTCCTAAATGTTACAGTATCATCTGAAAAACTTCACTGATGTCACCTTAAAGCCTCTACATTTCCCAAAAGAGCTTACAATAAAGCTCTGATAATTTCCTAGATTCCTTGCAAATTAAGACATAGCTTTTGTCTAAATAACCCACGTTTACAAGCGACAAAAAGCTGAACAGGCGTCACCTGTTTGGCTGGAAGGAGATCTTATCATAACCCGTCAGCTCACACAGATCCTTCTCCAGCTGCCGGAAAAGTTTCTGGTAGCCCTCAGCCTGGTCCAGAGGCACGAAGGGGTGGATGTTGGCAAACTCCCTCCAGGTGATTGGCTGAGGGAGGAAACACAGTAAGACAGCTATAAAAATTTTTTTTTAAAAACCCAAATCAACTAAAACCAGGGGTTAAATCAGGAAATGGACTTTGTTGTCTAATTAACTAGAGAGTCCAGTTGTAACACTAGAGCACCATTAGCACCACTGGTAGAAATGTGTAAAAAACCTGAAAGATAGTTAGATTTTAGCTGCTCAGTTCTGCCTATTTTGAGCTCCTTTCAGATGGAGCTGTTTTAAAAGCTCAATCACTTTAAATCCAAATAAGCTGCTGCTGGCCATGTCCCAACTTAACGTTCACAGTCACACCTGAAAATGGCTGGAAACAGATGAACAGTTATACAACCGTACATCTGGAAATAACGAAGCAAAGAAGGATTGTTCATAAAACCAACAAAACAATGGACAACCCTGACTGTCCTCCACATGTCTTGGGAAAATGATTCACTACATCAAATCTTTTCTGCCAACAAACATCACCATCTGCAATAACTCTGAAGAATTAATGACTTACAATATTTAATTTCTCTTTGGGATCAATAAAGTATTTTGAATTTAATTGAAAAGTAGACGTAGGGCCTCCTGCAAAACCAACAAGGATGCAGCAAGTTGTATCTGGATGAGCAAACAATAAAACACTTGTCTTTTTCAGCAGCCATTGCGCAGCACATTCAGCAGTGCAAGAGTACAGTAGCTCTGTCTGGGTTGCTAGGTTACTGCCAACTGTGACTCAACAATGAAGTTTTTGAAATGGCTCATTTTCCAGACACCAAAAAACATCCATCTAATTGACAAAAACTACAAGTAGGTTATTGCTAAAAGTTTAAATACAATTTTTAAAATGCTTAAATTCCATTTATTGTTACAAATTTACTTATATAGGATTTTTTTTCCTCCCAGAATGAATATGCTCAAATTAAAAGCTGTATTTTTCTACATTTTTCAAGTAAAATTATGCCACTGGGATAAAGCAAACTCACCATGAGTTCAGACGAACTGTTGAGCTTCATAGTGCAGGAGCCCTAAAGACAAAGGATCTTTAATCCACCATGAGAAAATATGTTTTATGTATTTATATCCAAACATCAATAAGTTTTAAGACTTACAAGTGGTATCATGCTATGCACCAAGGAAATGTCTTTGTTTTCCAGCCGCTTCATGTATCGAACTATGTTTGTCTCAGAGTGATAGCTGAAAAAAAATAAACACAAATATGTCACAAACGGTCAAAACTCAGCTGCATTAAACCAGATTTCACAGACATGGATGACTAAGCGGTTTTCCTCGTATCTCAGTGACTACGTAGAAAAATAAACGGACTTGGACTTTATGGCGCCAATAAAGATTATATGGTCCAGTTTTAGAAACCAGGGGAGACATACAGGAACAGCGTTTGATCAGTCATTTCATTACAACAACAGAGTGGCAGAAATCCCCAACTCAGAGCACCGAACTAAATCTACTTCACAGGGATTTAGCGTCGGCTCACTTCTCCCTTTGAAAATATAAGCCCCAGAAAGTTTTCCACAAAATTGCAAGTAAAACTTTTATTTAAATGGCTTCAACATCAGAGGTTCTTGAAGAAAAGAAGAAAATGTTGGAAAAGTAAAAAAGAACCAAAAAAAACCAGTGATCACATTTTGCAAAGGTACTCGCATGCCTTAAACTTTTCATTTTATAACCACAAACTTCAGTTTATGTTATTAGTATTTTGGCTGGATTTATGTAAAGATAATATTATAGATGAACTTTGGTTATTATTTCAGAAACTTAAGAAATGTGTTTGCACCAGATTTTATTTAGGAGTATCAAAAGTCATAACTATTTATGAACGCCACATTTTTTAAAAACATTTTTTAAAAATGTTTTAAAAACAAAACTACTGGTGAAAAACCTAAAAACCAAACTACAAAAGTACAAAATATTATCAATATTTTTGGTCTAGTTTCTAGTGAAATATCTTAGTTCACTTGAAATACAAAAAGTAACTTACAAGTAACTTTTAGCAAAAAATAGGAGTTTGTTTTAAGGCAATAATTAATTCATATTGATGAAACAGTTACTGTTTCATCAATACTTAGATGTTTAGATGTTTTCACAGAGGTGAGAAATTAAAACATTAAAAAAAAAAAGAAAAAAGGAAACTATATACACATTAAGGTAGGAAGTTATTTTATAATGTCTCATAAAAGCAGCAAAGCTGGAAAATTATACTGCATCTCAGTCACTGTTTCTTCCATAGAGACACGCAGCCGTAGTCAGAGAAGTGAGGCGAGATTTTTTTCCCCCACTTATGACATTTTCCCCATGTTACGAGTGAAATAATCGGCCAGTGGAACTGGTACCTTTTCCATAAATATTAAAGAATTATTCACTTAAAACAAACTCCTACTTCTCGCTAAGGAGTTACTTTTAAGTTATTAGTCTTTTTTGAAGTGTACCAAGATATTATTTAACATTGTGTTTTTTCACTGCATGAATCAGCCTCCTTCCACTTGTGTTTTGTTCTGTCACACAAAATTCCAACAACAAACATTGAAGTTTGTGTTTGCAAAAGGTCATAATGTGAAAAGTTTCAGGGAGAGTGAATATTTCTGTAAGCAACAAGTGAACTGATGTCCAACCTGTTGAAGACTTGGTGAGTGAGGAACTTGCTCGTCCTCTTAAAAGGACTTCCCATGATTCCCTTCACTCTCTCACCCATCTTTTCAGCAATCAATTCCTGCAAATTATATATATGTAAAATAATCACATTGTGTTCAATTTTAACTGCATTTTGTAAAAGATTGGATTCCAAACACTTATCACTATAGAATGAAAGAAAAATAAAACAATAAGTTTAACGTACAGCTGAAGATTCACAACCAAAGACCCAGAGCAAGTCATCCAAGTCCCTTTCAGTCACCGTTTCATCCAAAGAGACACCCAGCTGTTGTCAGAGAGGCGAGAAATTAAATCAAAATACAAATCAAACACAAACTTTACACACATTAAAGTAGGAAATTATTTTACACCGTCTCATAAAAATTCCAAAGCTGTAAAATTATAATACATCTAACTCTCTTTGCAGATCTCATACAAACTCACCACACCTTTATGAAGATGAAATGTTTGCCATTTTTGTGGTTTACCACCTTCTATCCTTCCAATCCAACATGTTTGGTTTTCATGTATTTGCATATTCAGAGGAGCAACAGTTATAAATGTATAGGTTCTTTGTTGCTGCTTTCATTCAACATTTGCTATTTTTACTGAATAAAGGAGACAAATTACCTCACTTTTTTGTACATTCCAGAAGTGTTATTACAGCCCACCCCCAGACTAAACTGCCTTTTACAGTCATGATATTCTTATGTCAACTTTAATTTCCTCCATTCGTTGCAACAACGACTGTTCCTGCCAAATATCATCACTTCTGTGCTTTCAGAAAACAAAAAAACATGCGGGTACACACCACTCCTTCGGAGTAGACGCGCAGGTTTATCTGCCTCTGCACGGCTCTCTCCAGGATGTCTTTGGCAGCCACGCTACAGTTTACCTTCAGGGTATCATAAAACATGTCGCTGTGCAGCCGATGCCCCGCTCTCTTCAGACCTGAGACAGAGCAAAGGGAAGAAAAGCTTAGTTTAATGCTCATGTCATGTAGATGCACCCAACTCAGTAGCCTTAAATGGAGGGGGGAAAAAAAACTATCAAAATGGCTGCTGATGAGTTCCAACATGTAAAAAAAACAAATACTTCCAGAAGTTGTAATTCTGAATTGGAAATTTTAAATATTTCGCAGTAAGAACAGATGCTGATGAGGGTGAACCAGGAAAAATCGTTTTCCAGGCGCTTCAAATTCAAAGCCAGTGGGGTTTGCAAATCATTGAGTTCTACACGTAGAACCAGCAATGTTTCAGACTTTCACATGGTTGTTCAGTAGCACATGTTAATATAATTAAACAAAAAGCTAAAGAGCAAATATTCTATTTTTCTTTGTTTAATTTGCCAGATACATACAATTGGTGACAAATCTCGAATAATTCCCACTTTGAATCCCGACTATTATTTTCTTCCATCCATATAAAGTCATTTATTTTAACTTCTGAGAAAAAGTGGATCAATTAAATCACATCTTCTAGTCAATCAAGTAGTGCCAAAAGATAAAAACATTTTCTTTATCCAATGACAGTTAAGATGGCCACCAACTTACTCATAACCCTGGATAAGCAGGTAATGATGGATTGATGGAAAATTGAGACAGACCAACTCCAACGGCAAGTCGGTTTTAAAATCTCCATCAGCATGGTGATATTTGAAAAATTCTGTATTTCCTAAAACTACAGTTTGAGAATCAGTTTGGATAAATTGTGTTAGCTTAGGTTTTAAACTTCTGTATTTTTGAAGAAATGAAATTGATCGGAAAGCCCAAACAGGTGAGAAGTGATCACACAGCCTGAATTTAAGATGCTCCATTGCGAACAACTTGTTGATTCCAATGTGGCAAAAATTTAACAAACCAGAACATCAACAATCATAAGAATGCAAATAAAATGTAATATGAGCCCAAAATACTGCCTCAAAGTCTGTTTTTAATATAAATGTTGGGCTTTGACTATCAAAAAAACTCCAGTTTCATTATAAAATAAACAGATAAACTAATTAATTAATATTTTATAATAGTATCTAATCAATTTTCACAGCATAACTAAGCCACTGCAGTGAGAAATTACCTTCAGCAAGGATCAGAGCAGCATTGTGTGTCCTCTCAGCAATGTGTTTAAGTCCTTGAGGGCCGTGATACAGGGCATACATGGCTGCCATGTTTGCAAGTAGAGCCTTTAAGAAATAAAGAGATTATTTGTAAGCAAAATACAAAAATGTTAACCTTTGTGTAAAACATTTTAAGCAAGATTGAGCAAAAGTGGGCGTGGTCATACTTGTGCGGTACAAATGTTGCTAGTCGCCTTGTCTCTTCGGATGTGTTGCTCTCTGGTCTGCAATGCAAGACGATACACTTCCTTCCCTGCTGCATCCCTGAAATGAATATATATATGTGGGTTTTTCAATGCTAAAGTAAAACCAGATGTCTTTTAGAAGCTGATTTAAAAAAAAAAAATCAAGGTTGATTCTCACCTGGTGACTCCAACCATTCTGCCAGGCATCATCCGGACCAGGTTGTCCTTAACGGCAAAGAAGGCGGCGTGTGGGCCTCCGTAGCAGAGTGGGACCCCAAACCTCTGAGAGCTACCCAATGCGATGTCCACTCCAAACTCTCCAGGGGGGCGGAGAATGCAGAGGGCAAGCAGGTCAGTGGCACAGCAAGCCAGGGCCTGAGAAAAAAAAACCCACAAGGATTCAGACAGAGCCATTGTTGAGCAAAATTAAACAACTTTTGGCTGTAGGAGTTGAACCAAAGGGGTTCCAGTGGAGATTTTTTCAATCTGGAAGTCAAAACTTTCACAGATTTAATTTGAGAAATTCCCCACTGCTTCTTTGGTTCATTTCAAACAAAACCTTGCTATGAATTTTAATGATAAATGATTTGATAAATGATTTGATCTAGATGGGATCCTACAAGTATCCCATCTAGCATCAAATTATGGCGACAAACAGGTAGAAACATCTTAGTGAAACAGAATAAGGAATATGGTCTGGAAACAATTTATAATAAACTAATCAAGATATTAAAGATATTTCAGTTTAACTCCAAACTGCATATCTGTGACCCAAACACAGCTAGTAGTCAAAACATAAATACTCTTTAACGTACATGTGTGTCATCGGCATAAAAATTAACTCTTCTTTTTAAAACCAGCCAATTTAGGCACATTTACACAGACAAAAAAAAACAAAAACAAAAAAACACTGGTTTCATGTGGTTAAAGCACTCTTACCCCTCCCTTGTGAGCTCTGTCCACAAGGGCAGTGAAGTCCTCCACTCTGCCATCAGTGTCTGGATACTGGAAGAGTACACCACTTACATCCTTCCCACTAAAGTCCATCTCATGAGGCAGCTTCAGAACAGTTTTCACTCCAATGTAGCTGCAGACAGAGAAAGCTTGAGGTAGATTATTGATGTCCAAACTTTTTGCACAAGCTGAAAGCATTTAGTGGTCAATGTTTTCTCCCCCCTCAAATAAAATCCAATAAATATTATTGTGAATTCTCTCTCTTTTACTTGCATAACAGGAAAGAAAACATGTAGTGTTTGGGCTCAACTCTAAAAAATAGTTTAGATTATTCCCAGTAACAAAAATAAGATTTTTTTTTCCACAAACTTTGCTGTTTTTAGCCACATGTAATGGATGGGTGTGCCCAAGTCTGTTTTTCAGTAAAAACTAGCCTTTATGAGATAAAAAGCACTACAGAAAAATTATGTGTTGTACTTTACATTTTCAGTTTGATAAAGATATAAACTTGCCATTATATATAAAAATACAAATAATTTTGGAAGGCCACTTTTGTGCCATTCTTAAATTGCAGTCCCACAAAATTCATCCAAGGGCCACAAATGGGCCCCCGGGCCTCATTTTGAACACCCTTGAGGAAGATTTAATGTGTAAGACTCCTGATGAGCTACATGAGTCAAGTTTAGTTTTATTTGTGTAGCACATTTAAGCAACAAGCAGTTCAAAGAATGTCATAACATAAAAACCATCACCAATTTTGATCATATCATTAAAGTTTCTTTTCCATTTGCTTGTATTTAGCTGTTTTCAAACAAGTAAATAAAGGTTTATAGGACATACTTGGCTCTGGTCTGCACCACTGCAATGGTCTGAGGATGGCAGCGTGGGTCAATGTAGAACGTTCTTCTTTTGTTCTGTCTGTGGGAAACAAAACCAACCAACTGAAGCGTCCATGACCAAAGCTACATCTTTATTTATTAATTTTCAACTCATAAAACGTATTCTGAATGTAAATATTCCTACAGGCTAGAGTTTTTCTACCTGTTGCAGAGCTGCATGGCTTCTGCAGCTGCTGTCCCCTCATCCAGCAGGGAGGCGTTGGCGACAGGCATGCCTGTGATGTCACAAATCATCGTCTGATAATTGAGAAGGGACTCCAGGCGGCCCTGAGAGACCTCCGGCTGGTAAGGCGTGTACTGAGTCACCCTGAGGACAAAGACTGGCTGTGAATCAAGTCAACGAGTTCGGACACAAGGACAATAGGCCAGAGTTGCTGATAATCAAGAGAGCGGGACGGCCAGAGGAATGCATTGTGCGTCTTTGTTTGGATAAAACATGGCTGCCTCGGATTTGGCCGAATGAGAATCTTGTCAAGCAGAAACCTGGACAGAAGAACATCACCTGCTTTTACATGAGGCAAATCACAAGACCTCAGATTGAAGGCAATTTATCCACAACAATTAAACTTCAGGCAAATAAACCAAACTCAAACCAATTAGTTATTCGTGATCACAAGACAACCGCCTCGCAGGACCTTCCTTAAGTTTTCTCTGGTTGTCTGAGGACACTCACCAGCCAGCATTCTCCAGAAGATTACGCTGGATGGGTGGCGGCACCGAGCAGTTGTAGTAACCCATACCGATGTAGGACCTCCAAACTTTGTTCTTTGACGCAATCTTCTGCAAAGCCTCCAGAACCTCATTTTCACCTAAAAAAATAAAAATGTCACACAGCACAGTTTTCTATAAAAGATATACAGCTGCTGATTTTACAGAGGAGCACTGAGTTTACAATATTACATTTTATTACTCATTAACCTTAAAGCCAGAGTTGGGTAGTAACAAGTTACATTTACAAGTAATTTTGCTACTTTGTACTTTTTCTTGTAATTTTATTCTGAAGTGTTTCAACTCTCACTTACTTACTGATTATACAAGACCAAAGCTTTTTCATCAGAGGAATCCACAGCTGAATATTTTTGGCCTTCAAACTAATGCAAAACGTAAAAGGAAAGGCCTAGTCAAAGCACAGACCTAAAATCAATATAAAATCCATTAAAGGAGTCAATTGTTTGTTCAAGAACCAATCTCTACAGACATACTCTGTACTATTCACATTTGTTATTAAGCATGAGAAAACCATTTTTCCTTCCGATTCTAAATTTAACTCACTGTTAAAGTTAACATCAAGCAATAATTGTTTTTTCAGTAATAAAAAATAAAATGACAAATTCTTATCCGAGCAAGAATTTTGATTCATCATTGTCAAAATAAATTGAAATCAATGAGGTTCAAAGAAAAAAAAATTAAATAACTTCCAAAAATAGTTTTTTTTTATACAGTTTGCACACTAAGAAATATCAGTAAATTTGAAAACATGATTAAATCCAGATACTGTGGAGTCTAATAATAATAACAATGCATTTTATGTGTCAGCACCTTTCAGAACACCCAAGGACACTTTACAACATTAAACAATGAATCACTTCTTTGTGTGTCCTAAATCAATGTTTTTCAGGTGAATTATTTGTTTGTGAGGCTGTAATTGCTCTGTCATAAACTCTCTGTCTTACAGTTACTTGAAAAAGTAGCAACAAATTGCAGTAAAACTTTAAGTCCATATCACCTATTCTGACTGAGGGATCCTGAAAAATCTCCCATTTCTAAAATAACAAGGAACCATCTGATGGTGTTTTATTTATCCACATCCATCTACATGCAGCAGTCAATTATCCACCAGCAGATGACATCTGTGGCTTCTTTCCCAGTGTTGTTTTCCTCTTTTCTGAGACGTCGTCGGGATGTTTCTGCTATGAACGACCCGCCTCGGATTCCTCCGGCCTTTCCAGCTGCCTAGCAACTACACGGAAATGGACAATACCGCCCGGCTGCACCAAAAGCCCCGAGTACTCCTGCTTTTCAGAAAAGAAACGCGAGAAACTACTTCTCTGTGGTGGACAACTGGATATTTACGGCTTTTATTTAAGAAAATAAAAGGAAATTTACATTAAACTCTGCAGATTTACATCCAAATTAGAATGAGAAGTTTGTTTGTTTTTTTAATAAGTGAATGCTCATTTTGTCAAACTGCTTTCCCATGCTTCCAGAGTTTTGCAAGGCATAATAAAAAGCCTGATTCAGGAGCGTCCATGAGGGCTATTGTTGCACAGAGAATCCGTATCTGGATTTGCAAAGCAAAGCCCTTCAAAGCTGAACAAGCAGAAAAACCAACACAGCCCCCAGTTTCAGCTTGGTTTGCCGCATTATGAAACCTGACAGAGTCAGAATGGGCCAGAGCAGGTTGACTGGGTCACTAAAAATAAAAAAACAATCCAAATAAATTGCCATTTTAGCAAGGTCTTTAAACTTACTCAAATATAACAGAAACTACTTGGAGGGGGGCATTACTGAAGTTTGAGATTTAACCATTTGTGACCAATTAATTCACACTTCGTATTTCATGAAATGAAAATGTTTTTCTGCATTTTTCCCAACCCAAGTTACAGCTATGTCTATAGAGACACAAAAGAGTCAGATTAATTTGTAAAAATTAATTATTATTTTTCTGAAACAGTACAATTCTTATTATATTGTTCCTAAAACTGAAAGTACTTTTAAACAACATGCCAGAGAAAATGTTCTGGGCTGTTGACGTCAACCCTCCCCCACCTGTTTCTGTGCACCCCTCCTGGTCAGCTGGCTAAAAGAACACTGCTACGCTTCAGCCCTGCTTACATGCAAGATAAATTAAGACATATAAAAATATTTCCAGCCAAAAACCACAGACTGTCTGTGAGAAAGACAAGAGCAATAAAGAATCATATTCAGCGCAATAAACAATTACAAACTAGAACTACATTAAATAGTGATGGTGCTTTCTGATTGTCGGTGCACATCAAAATGATAAATATGACAAAAAACATTAACAACTATAATCATTTTTCATAGTTTTTAAGCAGAATCATAATAAAAATGTTTTATGTTTTTAAATGAAAGCATTTAAACGTTTTTTTGTGAAACACAAAAAATAAAAAGTCATGATACAATATAAAAACTGTACTATTTATAAGCAGTTTTGCCAAACAAATCAAAGAAAACCTTCCTGTCACTGAAATCCAAACTCTAATCACATATAATTAAAAAAAAAAAAAAAAAACACCTATTTATTCACATAAGAGAATTTAAAAATGTTGGACAAAGAATGATTTGGGTCATTATTTTAAGAAGTTGCCAGTATTGAATATTTGCGATTTATTGCTTTTTGTGTATGTAATTTATTCTGAGAAATTCCCACAGCATGATGCTGCCACCAGCATGTCTGACAGCTCTTGACTCTAATAAGAGTTACAACATTTAACTTCCTTTGGGATCAATAAGTATATATGAATTGGCAAATTTTTTTCTGCAATGTTTTTTTCTGTTTCATGTGCCTAAGACTTCTGCGCACATTAATTTAAGTATTTTATTTGTTATGGATAGTTTTTAACCTCATTTTCCAAATCTATGTATTATTTTATGACATTAAAGTTGTTTTGATCAGAACTCAATGGCAGACGATTTGGTAACATTTGTGTATAAGAAAAGCTTTCATTAATTCCCTCATCATTTTAAAAAGATAATGCGCAAAATGTTGGATTTTCTCATAATGTCTCACTTCCTTACAGAACAAACTTTTGGAAATAAGCTGCATCTTGACGCAGAAACGCGGAGCAGAAGGAGAGAAAGCATCGAGGTCAGTCTGTGAACCAGATCACACTGAAGTCACCTTATTAGGAACCCCCTCGGCTGTGATGTAATGTGAACGCTGCAACCAGATTAAACTGGACTTGGGACCGGAGCTCAGAGCTAAACTTTACACTCCAGTTGCCATCCTATGAGCATCGGCTTCCCATCAGGAGATTGGTGCTGCTCGCCGAGTTTCGCAAAAACAACTCCTAATATGTTCAAAGGAAGACTTAACACACAATAGAGGTGCAACCTACATTTCAGCCACTCACTTGGCTTCATTGGATGAGGGGAGACTGAGCCGTGCACAGTAACTACTGCTGACTGAGACAAAGAAAACTACCATTTTCTGCCTGTGAGAAACTCGAAAATGTTGACAGATTCGAAATCCAAAAGGGGAAACGTGGTGAAATAAACCAAAACTTACAGATTGGATCATCCATCTTCAAACTGCGCTGAACGCGGATGGAGGATGGAACTGTGTTTTCGATCAACTGGGCGACTGACTGCGAACAAAAGCATTTCAATGAATTAAAGGCGCGCAATAAAGACTAACTTAATGCGATTAATATAAAAGCCCAATAAATATGATCAAAGGGATCATCTTACCTCGAGTCCCAAGACATCCAGCATTTCTCTCTTCTCCCTCTCACCTGGACCGATGTGCCTCTCTGCAAAGTCATCGTGCCGGGGTAAAATCCGCTCGATCTGCCTGGAGGAGGCGGCTGCAGACGTCCTCAGACCCCGGGCTCCTGCTGCTGTTGTTAGGGACGCTGAGATGCGCTGGAGCCGGATCCTGCTCTGAAGTTTCCAAACCACGCGGCTCCTGTCGCTCAGATGCCTGCACGGTGCGCTCGGATGCACCGACTTGGCCACAAAGACCCTCCAGGACTTAGCGCAGCTCTGCATGTCCGACTCAATGTGCCGCAAAAAAAACCCAGGGAAGCTCTATTACTCTCCTCCTTTCCTCTCAGAAAAGGTTCCCTCCACTGTGCGGGGAGAAAAGGCACACTTTATACTATTGCACAGTTGCACAAGAGCGGACCAATCAGCGCAGAGATGCTGCGTGACGCAGTGACGAGCCCCAGCAAAACAGCTGCTAAACTTTCTCACGTGCCAACCCCCAATGACCAAAAGAAGAGGAAAGAGGAAATGTGTCTCTAAAGTGACCTTTGAACCTGATTTCGGTCTAAAGTTCTCCTGGTCTTTTGAGCGATCACTGATGCTAATAAATGTGCGCAAAAGGGATTTTATAGCGCCAACTGACGGATTTTCATCACCTCATTATCAAGGGGGCGGGAAGTTAGGGCACTTCCAGGGACGCTGACTTAAAAAAGGAGAAATATTTTTATTTGAATAGAAATATAGGCCCCTGCCTATAAAAATAATAGGGTTGTTTTAAATTATTTTCGGCAATAAAAGTTAAATGTTACTACTTCCAAACTAAAAAGCAAAGCATCCATATTTACTGAGCACCCCGTGTCTGTATGAAATGGTTTGTTCCTGCTTAGCTAACTTGACGGTGACCGTGTTTAGCAGCGGTCAGTAAAAGACAAAAAACGATACTGGTTATAATTATAATGCCAATTAAAATATTAAAGACGAGTAAAGAAAAGAAAACAGAAAGATGTCCGTTTCTAACCAAGTTTGTATACAAGATCGTTGATTAAACTAGTTATAAGCTAAATGGCTTTAGCTAAGCTAGCCAAGCTAGGTTAGTTATCACTAGTCTAAGCAACTCCTGTGGAAAACCTGGGTTAGAAACTTTGTCTTTTATTTTCTTTCCTTATTTATCTCAGCTAGAAAAAAAAAAAACAAAAGAAGAAAGTGTCAATTTGTGGTCTAGTTTTTCTACATGAGTTGATTAGACTAGTGACAATTAACCTTTCACTTTAGCTTTAGCTGCAGACTCTATTTCACCAGCATTTAATCAGTGAGGAAAACTATTTACAAAGATATTCGTGAATTAAACTTGTTCCTGTAGCTATTACTATACTTAACAGGTGAGTCAGTCGTCACCATAACCGCTCATACCAGCCTAATTCCTCCTGCCTGTCCCAGTGCAAAAAGTGAGAATTTGTTTCCAAATCACTTTCTTTCAGTAAAAAAAACTTTTAAAAAACTAACAAAAACTGCAGGTGTGTCTCTGTGTCTGGTGAATTTTTGATCAAAACATGTTTGTTTTTCATTCAGTCGGTAGAAAATCCAGAAATTTTACTCTAGTAAGAGTAAAAATACTTCATAATAATAAAATTACTCAAGTAAAAGTAAAAAGTACATCATAGTAAAAATAATCCCAAAAATAAATTAAAAAGAAAAAAGTCACTAAAATAGATTCAATAGTGTAACTAGTTTCAACACAACTCTGACTTTAAATAAGCAAGCTAAAATTCTACTAAAAGATTTTCCTGACATGACATGAATATTTTCCTCAGGATTTGTTTGTCTTCTATTTTAATCAGCTGGGAATTTGTAAAGTGCAGAAGCTCCTCCAGGTCTGACCTGGTTTCACTGCTCTGTGAAGAGAAGGCTTTTAGGAAATCAGCAAACTTCCAAGAACAAAAACAGGTACATCCGAGGACTGCATTTCCAGGGAAGCAATTAAAAAGAAAACATAGATGTAGATGTGAATGACGTCTGTATTTTTAAAAAATATTAGCCTACAAACAAATGCAAAGTTTTAATTGCCGTTGTTAAGAATTCCACCCAGTGGTGTAAAACCAGAAATGTTGTTTAAGATGTTAAAGATGAACGTTATAATTTTCCGTTGGCTGTTATTAACGTATAATTGCTTGACATGAGTCAGGTCTGATGAAACTGGGTCAGAGACAAAACATGTTTTCACTTGAGGAACATGCTGAACCATTCTCTTTCTGAGCTGAGTAATGTTTTAAATATTTGTCCCATGATGAAACTAGTTGATCATTCCCAAACATTTATTAGTCAGACATTCTGTCTTCCTCTTGCTTTTGAGTTTTAATGTTCAGGACTTTGAGCTGTTGTTTTTGAAATGGTTATAAATTAAACTGGTTTAGCATAAAAATCATATTAATTTTAGCCTTTAGAACAACTTTAATGGGTATTGGGTATTTCAACATTACAATGACTTGAAATCTTTAAAGAAAAATTTAATTGGTATGACATTCTCACCCATGAGGTTAAGGAGTTCTGTTATGAAATATACAAATAGGTTTTAATTATTGTGCATTCTATTTATTTTACTGAGGCTTTAAGTCTTTGTGACACTCTCTCTCATCTTGCAGCTCACACCTGATCTGCACACGCTGGTCATGCTTGGAGAAAAAAAAAAGAGGATGAAATTACAACCTCCATGTGACCTCTGAAGACAATTTTAAAAATTTAGAGCATTAACCAATGTCAACAATACCATCTTTACAGTCCTTGGTTTGTTTACATTTGTTGTTGCAGCATCAGATAAAGATGAATTATAATCAAACCACAGTTGAAACCAGAAGTTTACATACATTTTCAAATAAAAATAAAAGCATTTTTCCCCTCACTCCCTGGAGTTAAATTGGACCAAACCTTTCTATTTTGGGTCAGTTAGAATCACCAAAAGTATTTCAGTACGTTTGTTTCCATTACGTCTATACTTGAATAATTGTTTAAACAGATAAATACAGCACCTTCAAATATCTCGAAATTGTTCCCCAAGACTTATTTTGACCTTCTCGTCAAAAAAGAAAGCAATGTGTTTAAGGTGTGACTCTAATTAACTCAAATGGCTTTGGAAACTATCAGAAGTTTCGAAAAGCCATGAAATTACTTTCCCTTTATTGTTTAATAATCACTCTGTATTTAAACTTCTGATTTTAAAGACTGTCATGAAGATCTCTTTCACATTTTTTGCCATTATTGTGATATATATAGTATATAGAAATCATTTTGGTAATTTCAACTGACCTACAGCAAAAATTTATTTGGTCTTATTTATTAAGTTACATTTATTTGATTTAACTTCAGAGAGTGAGGAAAAAATGTTTTATTCAGTGTATTTAAATATCTAGTTTCAACTTAATTTGTCAGGAAAAGTCTAGTTTTAGATCCTTAAGTCACAATTGTTTGGATGTTTATTTATCTTACAACATTCAGATTAACTTTCTTTTTGCTAAATTTACATAATAAAAAAAACCCCAAAAGCATAAATGGATCTGTTAAGCCCACATATTTTATTTGTCTTGAGCCAAAAACAAAGTAATATGTCCAAGCGATTTGTCATTTCGCATCCTTGATGGTACAATATAAAAAATAATTGCACAACATAAAATAAATCTGTAAATACATTTCAGTATTTAAAGTACATTAAGTGCAATCAACGGTTTCCATTATTTTACAGTCATATCTCTTTAGATTCTTTCAGCAAATTACCAGCAACTATTCCTAAAAACAACAGAAGTCCCAGATTTCTGTTTGAACTAAACTGTTTCCAACAATCTTCTGCTTTGTTGATGTCCACTGTGTAAATCTAAGAAAAAAAAAGTAAATGTGTTACTAGAAGATCCAGATTTAAAAAGCATCTACACGTCAGGTCGTGAGCGTTTTCATGTTTCTCACCTGCCGTGCGAGGTGGACGGCCACAGCGCTCAGCGCGACATAGTAGGGAAGTGTCTGCTCGGCATTGACTCCGGCTACGACCAGCCCAGACAACATGGCCGCCGTGAAGCCGCTCAGCCAGAGTTTGGTTCGCTCCTGGAACATCAGCGCTGTGGATTTTACTCCCACTTTAACGTCGTCCTCTTTATCCTGCGTAATAAACACCAACAGGACATCAGAACTCAATCATTTCATAGATAGATAAGATAAGATGAAATAAGATAAGATAAGAGAAGATAAGACAAGACAAATAAAGCACTTCGTCAGTCAGTTGTATGATTTAAACGTGTGAAATACCGTCAAACGCAAAGTTCACTTTACGAGTCATAACCTGTTGTGGTCGGAATTGCACCTGGTTTGCATATGGGAAACACGACACAACAGATAATTTTTTTTAGAATAGGAAGTCGTAATGTCCCACTTCCAGGTACAACTGGAACACAGCATGACACCATCCGTTGACGACAGGACACAGATTCTTGAATTCCTCCGCTTGAGGCAACGACTGTTTAGATCCAAATTCCATTTTTAATATATTATATATAAAAAATACTTGATGGAAAAAAAGAACATCAGCAGATTGAAATACAGCGGAAGACTCAAGTTGTATTCTTGGGGTTGTTATTTATGACTTCCGCTGGACAGCAGGTGTCACTGGCGCCCAAAAGGTTTCTATATATATATATATATAGAAACCTATATATATAGGGTTTCTATATATATATAGAAACCTATATATATAGGTTTCTATATATATATAGAAACATATATATATATATATATATATATATATATATATATATATATATATATATATATATATATATATATATATATATATATATATATATATATATATATATATATGGTTTTGGCGCCCCCTACTGGTTGGCTATAACTACGAAGGAAACCTGAAAATTCCACCCAGTCTGTTCAACTCTCTACTGTGGTAAGCCATCAAATGCAGTTCTCTTCTGAATAGTATTGGTTATGTTGTGCTCAAAGTCGAAAGTGGAGTTTTATTACAGTACGCAGAGCGACTAGTGGACCAGTAGGGAAGCTCACTGTGCTATTCGTGTTATTGACCACTCATTGCAGTAAACATGACGGGACAGGTAAGGGAAGCTGTCACATATGCACAAAATTATTCTTAGATAAAAAGTCACTTTAATAAATAACCCCCAACTCAACATTTACACTCACAAGTGAAAATGGGTGCAACTAGATGCGTAATTATACAGCCACACATCTTTGAAAAGTCAGAAGAGGCGATTGCTGTACAACCAAAAACAATACAGGAAGTGGTTTTTAAATGGTAAATCAACAACAAAGCACTTTTTCAGTAGCTGTACAGCAACTGTACAGCGCATACAGCAGTTAAATCAGCTGAACAAATGTCCTATAGTTGGGTTGCTAGGTGACGGGCTGGACTGGGCCTGCTAGGTAACAGCAGTGTGACTCAACAACAGTGAGGTTTTTAAAATAGCTCACTTTTGAGACACCAAAATACATTAACTTATTGCCAAAAAACATCTGGATATTGTTTTTAAGCTCCTCAGATTTTTGTAGAAGCAGAAGAGACTCAAATGGAAGTGTAAAAATGTGCAAAATGTTAATTTGTCATGATAAATTCCCTTTAACGTGGACAGCAGCTTTCAAAACAGTAACTAACACTGAGTCCAATATCGACCAGTCTAGAAGGAAAATACCTCTTTATGATTCAAAATGTGTGTCTGTTGAGCTGATTTTATCACCTGATGAGCATAGATTGTGTCATATACCAACGTCCACATCACTCCAGAGAAATACAGGGGAAGGCACACGGACCAATCACAGGAGCCCTTCACGGCGGCCCAGCCAAGCAGAGCGCCCCAGTTAAAAGTGAGCCCTGCAGAGAGGCGACATGAGCAAGACTTTAGCTTCACTGATGTGGAGAGGCAACAGCTTTAAGATGGAAAATCTAATTTTCCTAAAACACTCACCCAATACGAGCTGTGGCCAGTAAGTGATCCTCTTCATCAGTGGGTAAGTGATGACAAGAGAGAGAGAAGAGGCACCAAGAGCTATGCTGCCAAGAGAGAATGAACACACAATCATAAACCTTTACAAAGAAATCACTTCCTAACAATGTGGAATATAAATTTATATTGTAATTTTACAGAAAATTTCTTTAGAAGAAAAAACTCGTATCAATCTTCTCTGAGTAAGTGGAGCTTTTAGCAACCTTGAGAGATACAAAGCCTGGGTTTCCATAGCTGTTTTTTCTTGTTTGCTTTGATTTTGTCTTGAGTTCTGAATCTTCTGCCTCCTCAGTTCCCACAAAAATTCTCAATTGAGTGAATTCAACATCAACTACCACTCAAACCTAAAAAAGAAGCAATTCCTGCAAGATCTTATTAAACATGCCAATATTATATGTCCAGTGATATTCCAGATACTTGCACAAAATGCTTATTTGAAAAACAAACTCTGCTCCGTTGTCTGTTAAATTGTCTTAAAATCCAGGAATTTTGGGAGAATGTTATCAAGTGCCTATCTGATTTGTTTAAGGTGAAAGTCCCTTTAGACATAAAACTCTGTGTACTAGGAATAAACCCAATGTTATTTAAACAATCATAGAAGACCACTAAATAGATACAATATGGATTTGTTCAAGCCAAGAGATCTATTGCATTATGCTGGAAGAGCAAGGACGCTGTTCCCTGGGACTCTGGAAGAAAGAAATTGCTAATTCGCTTGGACTGGAAAAACTAACGTACATCGTAAGGGTAAACAGCGGGACTTTGAGAACCTCTGGGAGCCGCACATAAGGACCACAGGGACTGAAGGCGGAGTTTAGTAATGGATGTCTTGACTACAGCTTCTATTTATATATCGTCTTTTCATTGTCTCTGTCTTAATCTGAAGGGCTTTGTATATTTTTGGAACTAAACATGATATATGCTTGAGGATAAGTGTGTATAAGTGCATGTTTCCAATTGTTGTGTCCTAAAAGAAAAAATCAATAAAATATATAGAAAAAAAAACATGACAATATTTTTACTTAAGAAGCGGAACGAATTCTTCTTAAAATCAGACAGTCATGGGTTCAACTTTAGCTTCATGTTGAAGCTGAAGTTGTACCCTCTGCAAGGCACTTATCTATCTCTATGAATGTGATTGGTCAGCATGACTGGAAAACCTCCATAAACTTAGTCTATTTACCAATTAAAAGCCATGGCAAGTATCTGTAAACCTATGATCAGAACTGCAAGTCGGATTCCAATAAAAAAGCTTAAAAGATTTAATTCTCTTGTTCGCAATGCTTTGCAAACAAACTTAATAAGCTGCACTCGGTTACCTGTAGTAGTTGAGACACAGAAGAACACAGAGAGCGAGGGAGAGCTGCCCTCCAAGGAAAACCAGCGCCTGCATCTGTGAAATCTCCCCCGATGCGATTGGTCTGCAGGCTGTCCTGGCCACCTGCACAGAATCGTCACCACTTCACCTCAGACTGACAAAAATATGTTGACTGTCACTAAGAAAACAATACGCTTACCTGGAAAAACAGGAAAAAAGTCACAATGGAAAAAACAAAATGTCCTAACCCAAATAGATGAAAAATAATTTAATTTTTTGTTGTGACACCACTTGGTTATGTTCTGTTTTGTCCATTTTAATGTTTATCTCCTTTTTTTGTTTATTTTATTTTTATTGTTGTTATTCGTTCTCTTACCTAACTGACTAGTAGTTATTTTATTGATTAAGACCTCTGCTTGTTAGCCTATATTTGTTTTGTGTGCACTATTTGATAATAAATTAGAAAAAAAAGAAAATCTGATGGCTGTAGAAACACTTTGCAATAAAACTATATGCTCGAAGGTTTTTTTTTTTTATATTTTAAAGAGATCTAGATCTTAATAGGGTTTTTACCTGGTCAAATAAAGGATACAATAAAATAATGATAATAAATATGTTAGTTTGGATTACTTGTTTGTCAAAGTCTTTATCCCACATGTCGTTGATGGTGCAGCCTGCCCCCCTCATCAGCAGGGCACCGGTACCAAACAGGGCAAGCATCCCGACATCCGGGAGGCATCCAGGCTCCGCTGCCAAGGCGATGCTCCATGTACAAGGAAGATAGAGCAGCCATGTTCCTAAAAACGAGACGCTGTTGAATTTAAAAGAGGATTATCTGCTAAGCATGAAAAAAAAATAAAAAAAATCAGACTAAAAATAGAAATTCAGCCAAGAAGAAACTGTGCCGAGTGGGAGGATTAACTGTGATCTGACTGAAGTTGTTTGAGCAAAGCCTTAGCAACACATTAATGCATGAACAGATTTTTTTTTTCTGAAAGCAATGAGAGACTAAACAACAAATACATTCTTTTTAATTTTAGGGATCTTCAATCTTTGCAATCATATTTCTAATTAAAAATCAACTCTTCTGTGAAAACTTGTTTTACTTGTGGTGTTTTCCAATATTCATCTATTGATTCATAATTTTTCGAGTTTCTTCAGCAGATATCATTCTGTGTTAGTGACTCTTCCTTCTGATTTTATGCCAACTATTCTTAGTTTTCTATTTCATCATATGGTTTTCACAATGCTGGTGGTTGATTGACAACCACAAAGATATTTTATCCCTCTGAACATCAATCAAATCAAGAGTTTGTAAGCTGCAAGTTATTTTGACTACTTTACCTTCATCCAACATGTACTGACAGACCACAACTATTAGTTTCATAAGGTTGGTATTGAAAAAATATGTATTGGAAACTTTGGTATTTCCTACCACACTTATTCATTTGTTTGTTTTATTTTTTTTCACTGAAATCTTTAAAATACAATAATTTGCATATAGGTTGATGTTTTTGTCTGTCTGATAATATAAATTTAAATGCTTAGATCAGACGTTATGATCTTGAGCAGGCCTTTTCCCAAAATACTTTTTCTAGTCTTGAATATTTTGTGGATGGCTACGTTTTTGCGTGAATAAAAATATGTTGCAGCGCTGCTACTCTTAAGCTGAGGTGGCTAAATTACCCAAATATTATACTCAAGTAAAAGTAGCACTACTTCTTTAATCTACTTTTACTAAGAGTAAGAGTTAAAAAAGTATCTGGTTAAAAGTACTAAGTAACTGATCAGAACATCTGGTTGAATACTTAAAAATAATGTTATCAAGCTTACAAAAATGTAAAGTTAGGTCCAAATTCTGGTATTTTATAGACTAGAACAAACAATCAATTCCAAATAACATGTTCGGGGCGCATTTTTCCAAACCATAATTAACTACAGAATTAATACTTCAGTAATGCAAATGTATTTTATATTAGAACAGGGTGCCAAAGGTCACAGCAGACTCAGAAAGTAGAGAATAATATTAGAAAAACAAAGAATAAGTCCTATATCAGCTTAAACTGTAGATGTCTGTAAAAGTTGCTCAAGAAAACAAAATGGAGTAAATGTAGTTAGCTCTGTTCTTAAATAGAATTTTGAGATACTCTAATAAAGATGACATTTGTAAAGTTACATTGTAAAAGAAAAACAGCAATAATTTGGTTTATTTAACTTGTTATTGTGGACAAAAGTGGGCGTTAATTTTCCAAGTCACATTTTCCTGAGTACCAAACTCAATATGTAATTCAAAAGCTAAACATTTAATTTACAAACTAAATACTTAACTTTCAAATTATTTATTGACTAAATAGTTTTCAGTATTTAGTTGGGAAATAAATATTTAGCTCCAAAATAAATACTATTTATTTTTCAAACTTAACATTCATTTTGCTGACTAATTTAATTCTGGCATTTATAAAAGTGTGAATAACACGGTGAAAATATGACTTTGACAAGTTACATAAAGCAAATTATTAGTGTTATTTTTACTGTGTAACTTTACAAACGGCACCCCATGCTCTACCGCTCTCTGATGAACAGTCTTTCATAGGGAATGAATGCAGTTACCGATGGGTTTGTCCAGCCGCATCAGTCTCAGGTAAGGCTGGACATGAACAGGAGCTGAGTTCACCACATTAGCACCAGACAGACTGAACGACCTGCGCTGGGTTTCTCTGGGTCTCAACTTAAACCGATTCTGGCTGGACAAAACTCGTCTCAACACCGCAGACTCTGAATGGAAGCCGTCTTTCCTCCTCGCTGTTTGGTTCTGCGGGAAGCAGTGGGACAGGGTGGAGAGACAGGACGGGGGACAGGTCCGACGCACAGCGGTCCATCTCAGGGCCGTCAGAGTCAACCGGCTGCTCAGCCCCTTAGGGAACATGACGATTCTCTTCGGTCAGCTGCACATTTTTAAATTTAAAACGGCAATATTAAAAAAAAATCCCAAAGAAAATAAGCGACCTCGCGCTGCAGAGCGCTTCTACTGTTGCGGTACGTTCAGTATTATTGTCCGGAGGAAACGACCACGACAAGAAGCGGAACGAATTACGTACCGCTTTAAACGGCAAGAAAAGCTATTTTGTCCCTGAACGTTGACTAGGAGATCTAACCAAAAACTAAAACCAGAAATAAGGGTAATAGTAAAAATTTTATGTTGAATGTTTTTGCGCAAGTGAAGTACAAAGAAAGTCGCCTGTTTATAGAATTTATATATTTTTCTGACTACACCGTTTTACAGCATGTTACTCTCATTACGGTCCATTTCCTTCATATCAAACTAATACTTTATTCTGGGACATTTTCTGTCTCTGTCTGCCTCTATCTTCCCATTTGTGTGGAAACTTGCAAAAATCCACCTAGTACCCTTTACTGAAAATTTAAAGTGAAACGTGTGATCATTATTTATTTATTTATTTATTTATTTATTTATTTATTTATTTATTTATTTATTTATTTATTTATTATATTGGGAAAACATCTCTGTTCACAAAAATAAAGAAAAACAATATGTCAGTAAAGTATATACATTGGAAGAAAAACAACCAAACAAACAGACATGGTAAATTAAAAATATACAATGATTTACAACATTAATCTGTATTAACAGCTTTTTATTTATACTCTTTGCAGTAGTGGATAAAAATTCGATGTCTTTAACAAAAACTGTATAAGTAAATACATAAATAAGGTCAAGAGGATAAACAAAAAATTACCCTCATCAGAATGAAATTTGCCAAATATAATAATTAGATTAATTGTCAGTCTTCTGCCCGGATTTGTATTAAAAAATAATAATAATAGTATGTTTTGCAAAAGTTTTGTATCAGCATTACTAATTATAATTTTTTTTTTTTTTTTTCTTGTGATACAATCTGAGGAACTGAGAAAAAGATGAGGACTGGGGTGAAAATGACACTGTTTATTCAGAATATTTTCGGAATTCATTCAACCCTCAAGGTGGCGGTAATGAGAATCGACCAGTTCGACTCGCGATCAACCAACAAGAAGAAGAAGAAAAAGGAGAAGAAGAATCCGAGCAGCAGGAGGAGGGAGGAAGGCCAGATTTACTCGCGGGAAAAATGGCGGAAACGTGTCTGTTTGTGTTTCTCTGCTGCAGCACCTCAAAACATTGACTTGTAGGTATTTTTTCGTGTTTATCTTCATGTGTGAGAACAATGCTGTTGCACCGAGAGTCGCTTCACGTTAATATCTGTACCGCTAAATGTTTCTGGGGAGGTTTTGTTAGGGTTCTAATAGTTTATGTCTCCTGTCTGCAGGACGTACAGGACAGAAAAGTTAAATACTTATCGGTTGATTTTCTAAAACACAAAAGGGAAAAAGTGGCGTCGTTTTTACCCTCTAACTTGTGCAGTTTTCAACAAAATACAAATTAATCCATATGGAGCATGAATTGCATTTTCATTAATGGAAACAATTTTACTTGTTAATCCTTCAGGTGTGCCGTAGTGGGTTTTAACGGGAAGCAACTGAATGAAATGCAAAGTGGTATGTATTATAATGACAGTCCTAATTCTTTCTTTTGTAAACCTGTTTTAATTAAAGCTGTGCAGCTCCCCTTATATTCCTCCCTTGTAATTTTTAGGTCCAGTGCAGTTTTCCACCCTTGGACACATGGAGGAGTCGGTTCCCCAGGAATGCCTGCCAAAGTCTTTCTGTTGCTCTAAATGCACCTTAATTTTCAAATCTAAGGTGTTCCTCTTCGAACATCTCAACAAGGTACATTGCTTGGACATAGATGTGTGTTTGAGAGATGCCGGCTTAAAATATGCTGAGAGTAAAAAGGTCAACACAGAGAAGAGCAGAAGTGCAGGAAAGAGTTTTGCGTGCAGGAACTGTGATTTTAAGACTTGCAGTCGAGACATTTTAACGAAGCATGAGACACAGTGTGGGAAAACTGACAGCCCAAAATTGATTACGACACCTGTCACTACATCAAGCCAACATGATGAAGCAGAAGAAGCATCCTCATCTAAGGATCTCAGAACATACAAGAGGCCATCATCGCAAACCATCACAAAGTATTTCACAACAACATCTGGATCAAATGTAAAGCTCAAGTTAGCTAGTGATACAAAACAAAGTTCAGAGGAAACCCCTCAGATTGATGTATCTTTTCAACAGTCAGACATTTTTAAACATGCTGACTATCTTTACCATTCTAAGCGAGGAGAATCCGATTCTCAGGCCGAACGAACAAATATGCTAATTAGCGAGGCTGGCAGGAAGACCAGTAATGAAAGCTTAAACGCTCCAGCAAGTAAAAAACCCAAACTAGAAGGAGAAGCAACTGAAAGTAAAACCAGAAGCCCTTCAGGCAGCACACAGTTTTCATTTGAAGTCAGTGACGAAGAAGAGGAAAGGAAGGCAATGCTTGTTAACAGAGACCCACCGCGCCCCAAAGTTTATTTCTGTAAGCACTGTGACTACAGCAATGTGAGCTCCAGGCTTGTGTCCTCTCATTATGCCAGCGATCACCCATATGTCCGATGCAACGCTGGCTACATTCAGCAGTCGTCTGATCAAAGTGCGACCTTTCGCTGCCTTGAGTGCCCGGTTGAGTTTCTAAGCACTGTTGACCTGAAGTGGCACTACACAGAAAAACACCCAGAGGCTCCAGATGTGTTCAAGATGAAGCTGAATGAACTCAAACTGGAGTTTAAATGTTTCACCTGTACATTCACCTGCAGCGAGGTAAGGGACCTAAGACACCATTACAAGCAGAATCATCGGACTGTGGAAGTGGACAATTCCTTGTTGTTCTGTCAATATTTAGTGAAGGAATGTCAGAAAACGTGTGAAAAAACACCCAGCCCAGAAACGTCTGTGGAGCTTTCCCCCAAGAGCCCCAGCACACCACATAAAGAGGTGGAAATTACACTTTCATGCCACCCGCCAACCTCCGCAGGGCCAGATACGGCGCTGTATAAATGCATTAAGTGTCAGTTTGAGCACAAGTCAGCTGTCGCCATGCAGGTTCACTACCAGAAAGAAACACCCAGAAAAATTAGTTTCATTAGATGAAATTAAACAATTAGCTCGTGAAATAATGCCTGAGAAAAAAAGTTTGCAGAAAGAAAAATCCCCAGTACAAATAAAAGAGAAGGATACGACACCGGAAGTTTCCAAAGGTTCTCCAGAGCATTTGAGAATTGAAAATGTTAAATCTCTAGCAGATTATGTCAAACAAGGGAGCTCCCCCTCTATACATATAAGAAAAACGGATGATGAAACGACGTCTTCACAGAATGTAAAACTCAAACCTGCACCATCTTTGCAAAATGATAGCAAATTGTCTCAGTCAGAGCTTCCATCAGAAGCTACTCTGAAAACGCCAGAGATTTCCACACCTAAATGTATGAAGTCTTCAAAAAAAGAAAGCACAACCAAAATGTCACCTTTTAAATCTAACACAGAAACAACCAAGTCTAAATCTGACAAATTTTTATGTAGTTCACCGCTGGAAATGCATTACTGTCAGTTTTGCAGCTATGCAAGTCCCCAAATCAGAAGTGTTCTTGGCCATCATAATGCAAAACATTCTGCCCATATGCTCATATCAAAGGCAGACATCATACAGTATAGCGCTGAGGTGATTGAAAATAAGAGCCCAATCACTTTTAAAACAAGTAGTCACATGAGGAACAGCAACAAACCTAAAACCCAGATTAGAAAAACTGAAGTCAGTGTGCATGTAGACCAATTGTACTTCTGCCATCTGTGCAATCTTGGAAATCCATCAACACAGGGAATCATTGCTCATCAAAACAAAGTCCACCAATACAAACATTCCAGTCGGAAGAGTATTCTGAAATATTCAGCTTTGGTCCGTGAGACGATTGAAAAAAATGGATCATATTCTTCAAAACTACCTCTTCCGATAATAAAAGAAGAGGACAAGGACATGTTCTTCTGCCACTACTGCAACTATAAACACAGATCATTGACTGAAGTAGCACACCATTTCTCCAGAATACACTGCAAACCTTTTAATAAAACTGATATTCGTCAGTATACGTCAAAGGTTCTCGAACAGCTCCAGAAATCTCCTCTGAAGTCAGCTGCAAACCAAGAGAAACCGGAGGGCAAAAAAGAAGCGACAAACATGTCTTCCAAAACCTTTTCCAACTCGATAATAAACACCGAAACGCATAGAAAGCTTCCATGCAAATACTGCACATTTACTACTCAGTATGTGTTCCTTTTGTTGTCACATATGAGAAAAATTCACTTTTCAAAACTCTCAGTTGCAGCTGTTCTAAGACTTTGTTTCCGTAAAGGAGCGATAGAATCAGGCTATCACTGCGAGTGGTGCGTTTTCAGTCACAAAAAAGCAGAGGTGGTCCATAAACACTACCAGGACCGACATCCGGGCTGCAAGCAGATGAGCCTTGGGACTGTGAAGGCTCGGTTATTTGTCGGCATCAAAGAATTGGATTCAAAAGACGAGAAAACTGAACTAAAATCAGTCTCTGAAGGCCAGACATCCCAAAGTTCACAAAAAGACCAAACTCGGCTTTATCATTGCACATTATGTACTTTCAAAAGTAATGCACAGCGCTATCTTACACGCCACTGCAACAGGTTTCATCCTTGGCTGGTAAAAGATTCCCCAAGTGACAAAGGGACAAGAGAAAAGAGCGAGTTGGATGACCTCAACAAAATGCCAGGATTGTTTGAATCTTTCCAAGTGCCTCTTGAAGACACAGATGAAGAAACTTCATCTTCTGATGTGATCAAGTGCCCTTCATGCCCAGCGACGTTTCACAACAAGCACGGTCTGAGCATTCACACTGGAATAAAACACCTCAACGGTAGAAATGTGAAAAAACAACCCGAACAAATTGAAGGGCATGTGCATGTCTACAAGTGTCCATATTGCAGCTATTTCAACACCAGTCATCAGGGAGTCCTCACTCATTGCCAGATGAGGCATCCTGCCTCCACCTCCAGGGCGGACAGCCTTTATCTGGACACGGCACGTTTGTCGGATTGTGATGACTTCACAAAAGGAAACAGTTCTGACGAAGTTTCAAAATTTAGTGGCTACATGTGCAAAACCTGCCCACAAATCCGTGCGACACTGAATAAACTGAAAAGGCACCGCGAACAGGACCACAATGAGACCATGAGTGGCGTGCCCAAACCGGCTTCTTCTACACCAAAGCTGAGCCTTAGAATCAATCTGGCTAAGCCCAATAGATCGCTTAAGACTGTTACCAAGACTTCTCTTCTCACCAAGAAGGTCTACATCAAGATAAAGTGTCCACAGTGTCCTTATGTCTGCAGCACACACCTTGGAATGAACAGTCATATGCTTAAGCAGCACAACACTGCTGCTCCAAAGGACGGCATACATAAATGCATGATGTGCTCACAGAGTTATCCTTTTAAAAAACGACTTGCAAAGCATTATGTCCGGACTCATGGAAAAAGTGCCTTTCAGAAATACTACATTCCACTTTACAAGTCATTTCAGACGAAGAAAGAGTTGTCATCTCAGCAACAGCAAAATAACTCAGAAAAACGTCTGATCTATAAATGCCCTACTTGTCCATATGTGAATACCAGTTACCACGGGACTCTCACCCACTGCCAGATGAAGCACCCCAGCTTTACTGTGAGAGCAAATGAACTGGAAACAGATGAAATACTCATCTCCAACATTGTGAGGTGCTCAAAAGGCAAAGGCTCCTATAAAAGAGGGTACATGTGCAAAAGCTGTCCAGAAATTCATCCGTCGATCAAGAAACTAATAAACCACTGCAGAAATGTACATGGGAAAGCAGCCGTTTCTGAGCTTCTCTCTGAAACAGAGAAGCAAGATGACAATGAAGATGAAGCAGAAGAAACATCTGTACAGCATCGGAGGGAAGATGGAAAACCAGCTCCCTTAAAGATAGTGCTGAAAAAAGACTCATCTTACAAGTGCGAGTTGTGTACTTACTCAGCTTTAACACGAAAAAATCTCCAGTGTCATTACAAATATTTCCACAAACTGGATGCGCTCAGTACATATAAGAAGTTGGAAAAGTACAACAAACGTAAGAACAACTTCCTCTTTAAATATATTGAGTTACAAAAACGGCTAAATCTCATTTGCAAGAAATGCCCCAACGAGGTGTTTGACTCGTCCCAGTCGCTGATTGAACATTATAACAATTTTCATCACTTGAGGAGTAAATCTGACTTCACGGTGGTATCATTTGGAGTGAGAAAGAAAAGCACTGGGCTCTACAAGTGCAACTTCTGCAGAAAGAATCTGCATGGAATTAGATATCTCACCAGACACCTGGATCGACACAGAGACCAGATGAAGGTTGAGGCCTCGCAAAAAAAACTTTCCTTTGCCAGTGGAACAGCAGATCCCCTGTCTCCTAAGGTGAGTTACTCTTCAACTCACTGCAAAAACACAAAATCTTACCAAGTATTTTTGGTCTGGTTTCCAGTAAAGGAACAATTTCAACCCAAGAACTGTTGTGGCAGTACACATAGCAAACCCCATCTATGACCTTATTTTATTTATTTATTCTCAACATCTCAGTTCTGTTTGTTCAAGAGTTAATAATATTTAAAATTTTGCTGTGCTTTATTCATGCACAATGACATTAAAAGGAATTCTGATTCAAATATCTTACACTTGAAATGAGACTAAACTAATTCACAAGCACTATTCTGCAATAAATAGTAGCTTGTTTTAAGTAAAAACATTTCCTAATAATAGAGAGAAAACGTACTAGTTGCATTGGCAGATTATTTCACGTATAACATGGAAAAAAATGTCTTGTTTACAAGTGAAATAATCTGCCAGTGGAATAAGTATTTTTAAATAAATATGAATTGAGTTAAAATAAGCTCCTACATATTACTGAAAAGTCACTTGTAAGTTAGTTTTGTATAATTTCAAGTACTAAAACATTTCTAGGAGAAACTAGTCCATAATTACTTTTTTGTTTTTGCTCTCCATCTTTTTCCCGCTGCAGTTTAATTTCTGCCATTTTAATTCTCAGGTGTCTCAAAAAAAAGATGAACTCCCCACATTTGAAACTATCGCAGAGCTCAGCCAGTGGACGGACGCACCGGTGGAGGTCATGACCCTTCCTTCCAGTCCTCCACCATCGTCGTTGAATGTCCCAGATGTCGATCCAGAGGCAGAAGCACAAGCGGTCGGACACACCTGCAAACGGTGCCAGCGGACGTTCATGTCGCTCAAAGGTCTGCGGTCACATGAGCGGAGTCACGCAGCCCTGGGAGCCATTAAGAAACTGGACAATCTGATCAACACAGAGTTCAAAAACAAGTAAGGAAAACTGTTATCATTTAATGTTTAGGATTTTCCTATTGTTTTACCTTATTTGTTTTTTATTTTCCCACGGTGGAAACAAAAACACAGTCAATGCTGTTGAGCTCTAAATAAATCTGAAAAAGATCAACAAATGTTTCATCTTATGGTTTTTTCCTTTTTAACATGTATTTATTTATTAGTGAAAATAATCAGAAAACAGAAAGAGAACCATGTTTTTTGACCAAAATTACTTGGTAATATTTAGTGTTTTTGCAGTGAAGTAACATTTTTATATTTTAGCTAGTTCTTGATTTACTTCAAATAAAATTAGCTTTACATTTTCCGGCATATTTGTCCCACTTCTCCCAGTGTTTAACAAATTCACAGAATTACAGAAAATATTTTTCATCCTATAAATAGGATGTCTTTCCATTTCCTAACAGGAATTACTTCTTTCCAGTAATTCAGCACCTTTGGACAAACCTAACTCATGTGATAATTATTTTAACCATATGTTCTCAAGCAATCAGCAGTTCTTCTTGAATGACACACACTTTGTGTTTATTTTTTTTTTAAAAAAAGGCTATTTAATATTTAATATATACTAAAAATATAAAAATTTTTTGTGCAATAAAACCTGTTTTAATTCTTTAAATTTAGTAAGAAAATAACATCATGCTTCGCATATGAATTTATAAAAGGACCCAAGACATTTTTTGAGGGGTGCACTGATAAATTGGACTGATTTCCTTAATTTTGGATGTTTGGTGATATTTATTAATAAGTGTGTGTTTTCATTCTCCTACCAGCATCAGAAAGTACCTCCTCCATAAACCTGAGACTCTGAAGCCTTACCGCTGCGGCTGCTGTGCTTACCGGACGAACTTCATGGCACTTTGGCAAAGTCATTTTCTGAAAAACCATCAAGGTCAGAACCTACCCAATATTTCCACTTTGATTGGATTTGTTTTTTTATTTAACAAGGTATTTAACTGCAACTAAATTAGTAGTTTTTTTTCCTGCAGTATTTCACTGCCGAAAGAGAATACCTTTATAAGTTACACTGCAAAAACATAAATTCTTACCAAGTATTTATGGTCTGGTTTCTTGTGTAAATATCTGAATACAATTGAAAATAAGACAAAACTAACTTACAAGTAACGTTTCGGAAAGAAATAGCAGCTTGTTTTAATGATTAAAAGAAGCAAAAATATCCAGATTTGTAACTTTACTTGGTTAAAAACCAAGTAAGAACAACTCAAAAATGTTCTTGCCACGTTATCTGGCCTTTAGCAAATAGATATAATTTTGGTAATTCTAACCAAACTAAAACAATAAAAGTTTGGTCTGGTTTAACTTCAGACAGTGAGAAAATTTTTTTTCCTGTTTTTTGATTCAGTGTATGTAAATATCTGGTTTTAACTGCAGCTTAACTTGTACTCATAATGTAGTAAATAGTGCTGCTTAAGTTTAATTTCTAGTTTTCCCCGTTTCCAAATTCACAGACATCATTGAGGAGGAAATCATCAAAACGAGCACTAAGGACGAGGAGATTTCCCAAAGTTCAGACCAGGAGATTCTGAACAACCTGCCTGAACTCATTGAAGAACCAGAGGATGTAGAAGGCAAGTTATTCCCCTTAAATCTGATTTAACTTGTATAATCTGTCAGAATTGCTCTTTCTTTCTTTTTTTTTTTTAATTGCTGAAGTAGTGACACAGCTGGACTTTTTGACAGAATCCACAGAGTCGTACTCGGAGCCTCCAAATGTTCAGCGGCAGTTGACCCACTACAGCCTGATGGCACGAAATCTGGACAAAACTAACATGAATTTGCATGAGCTCAGTTTGTCTGATGGAAACCTTCAGTGTGAGATGTGCAACTTCAACACAGAGCACCTGTCGAGCATCCGGCGGCACTACGCAAACCGGCACGGGAAGAAGATCCTAAGGTGCAAAGACTGCGAGTTTTACACGGGTTTAAGGTAAGCTGCAGCCAAATGTGGCATCAATTAAGTAACATTTAGATCAGTCTTTTTCAAACTGTGGTCCATGGACGCCCTCTAGTGGTCCACGGGTTACTGCAGCTCAACGTGCGACGCTACAGCTAGCTTACCGATGACTTTGGTTAAAAATAATGGATAAGTGGCTTAAAAGAAAAGCTGAAGATACCATGGAAGAAAACTCCAAGATTGCTTGTATGATCAGAGAAAACCAGGTTCTACCTGCTGGGAGAAATCTGATTCTTTTCAACAGCTCTAAGCCGTGAACGGAAGGAATCGAGTCTCAGGCAGTGAGAACTGTTCTTTGGTTTATACGACTTTGACAGTTAATGTCATTGTTAGGCCTTTTGCTGCAGGACACATTGTCCCAGAGGTTATTGCGACAAACGATAATGTTGTTTTGATATAATGGTAATGACGAAAGAATGCAAGAGAACAATAGAAACGACAAATAAACAAAATTGTCCTTCAAAAAAAATGGCTATTGAAACCAAAACACCAGCTGAAGACTTTATCATCCAGTTTTTGGCAGAAAGAGAGAAAAAGAGAAAGCGATAAATCATGCAAATGGAAATTGTTTTAAGTTATTGTCTGATAAATTGATTTATTGATTATTGTGACAAGCCTACTCATTTTTATTTAATTAATAGCTAGATGGCAAGAGACTAGGCCACTTGAAGAACATTTGGTGAAAAATATTTACTATGAATTGGATTCTTTATTGTAAATGCAAAAAAAATAAATTTTTAGTCCAGATTTGGGTTTCTTACTGCCCTGTCTGTACTTTAAGCAAACAGTCTTTTTTGAGCTTGTATACTTAAGTTAATGATTCATCAGTTACAGTTATCTGATTAATTGTTTGCACTTTTTTGTTCCTTTGTTAAAAAGGAAAAACATGGAGATGCACATAAAGACGGGCCACTCCACCTGCCAGTCCAAGCCGACTCATCTGAAGGACCTTCGCTGCCCGTTCTGCCTCTACCAGACCAAGAACAAGAACAACATGATCGACCACATCGTCTTGCATCGAGGTGCGCCAAGTTCTCTACGAGATTCCTGACCTCTGATGTGTCGTTTTATTTTCAACCTCGCTTTGTGTTTTTTTTTGTTTGTGTATTTAATTTCAGAGGAGCGTGTTATGCCCATAGAAGTTCGCCGCCCCAAACTTTCCCGTTACCTACAAGGCATCGTCTTCCGCTGTCACAAATGCACTTTCAGCAGCGGTAGTGCTGAAAACCTGCGCTTGCACATGATGAGGCACGACGACGTTAAACCTTACAAGTGTCGACTCTGCTACTTTGACTGCACTCAACTCACAGACCTGGAGGCACACCTGAGCGATAAGCATCAGGTGAGGAGGCGTCTTCTCTGCACCACTGACATTCCTTGAAGTCTATTTGCTCAACCAGCTGTCCCCTGTAAAAGGGAAGTTTGTCTTGGACAGATTTTAGTTTTTATTGTAGCTTTTGGTTGGAATTAAACTGGTTTTAACCTCGAAACTTAAAATGATAAGTGCTTGAGAACGCTCCAGCTGATGGATAATTAAAATAAATATTCTATAAAAATACTTTTAAAGATAAGTAATTGTTCCTTTAAATCGCATTTTGTTATTCCTGAAACATTTATGTATTCGTTTTAGATATGCAGCTATTTCCATCCATACTGGAAACAGATTGTGAAAATAAAAGTGCAGAAAAATCCATCCATCATCCATCTATCTGTTTTCATATCCATCCACCCACCAGTTTGCCCATCCACCCATCTAATCATCCATCCATCCATCCATCCATCATTTATCCATCCATCTGATTATCCATCCATAATATCTGCATACTCATGAAGTCTTCTGGATTAATATTTCAATATTTTCTGCAGGTTTTGAGAAACCATGAGCTCGTGGGTCAAGTGAACCTGGATCAGCTGGAAGCGAGGTCGGGTTCCCGCCCTCAAGCCAATTTTAATCTCGGCTCCGACAGCGACGAGCTGGAAGCCGAGAAATTTACCCCCGACTGTGACAACATTCCACAAACTGACAGCATTCCAGATTACCACTCCACAGAGATGCTTCCAATGAAGGAAGAACATGAACCTGAGGAGCAGCAGGAAAATGGAAAAACACCTGCCAACAGTTCTGGTTCTGACATTATTCAGCAAAACACTTCCGACCTGCAAAAACACGAGCAGGACTCACAAGGACAAGACCAGAATGTAACCTTCCATCAATCTGCAAAAGAGCAGCATGAAAAAAATACTGAACCAAGGGCTGAGGAATGCAGTGATGCAGATATTAAACACAACGATTGTAGTAAGAACCAAACCACATGGACTAACAGACAGGATGAAAAAGTTGGACAGAGGAGTTTGACATATGGTAAAATAACCGATGCAAAGGCCGAAGGGCTGCATTTTACGGAGAATCGCTGTAAATCCCAGAGCATCGAGGCGATGGTAGAAGACAGCATTGTGCGTCACGTCCTGCTGCTGGACGAAGACGGGATCCTGCACAAACCGCACAAGAGGGCAGGTCAGGAGAGAACCGTTAAAATGGGAGAAAAGACAGAGGTGAATGGAGCAGACGATGAGAAAAACGATAAAGTTTGCAGCACGTCTTTGTCCCAGAACCTCAAAATTCAAGACATTATCGTAAATCCAGCCACAGCAAAAATGAATTCTGCACAGGGAAACGTGTCAAAGCTTCGAGAGGGTTTCAGGTTTGAGCCGCATTTGCTGACACTTTCCCCTAATCATACTCGACTCAAACTGAGCCACAGGGGGAGTTTGGGCAGCTATTTGGCAAACTTTAAACGGGAGCAAAGCCAGAGTCCAAAAATCATTAAGGATGAATCGGAACCGAGCAGAGAAAAAGCAGAACCTGAGGAGTGTGCGAACGAAGAGCCGCCCCATCTCGAGCATTGTGAGGAGAAAAAGGAGGATGAGAAGACGGACGGAGAAGTTGAAGTTAACAAGAAAAACGAATGCAAGGTTCGGTTTCTCCACATCTTTATGATGGTAGGATTGTTTTTCTTACGGTTTGTACATCCCCAGAATGCTGTGCGATCTGGCTTGGAGTTCAGTGAAATTATTGAATATTCTTTCAGACATGTTATCTGTTGATATTGATCACGTGTCAATCTTATTGATTTATTGTCCAGCCCCAGTGGGAAGGTAAATATTGCCTTAATGGGTCCTTTTTAAGCACTCAGTGTATTTGTATTTTCTTAATGTTGGTTTCCTGCCCATCCAACCACAACCACAAAGATTTCTAACGATCAGAATCTTAACTGCACCGACGTACATGTATACACAAATGACGCCACCTGGGCTTTTAATACACAGAACTGTCATTCGTGGATAAATAAATAAAATTTCTTCTTAGGAAATTTTCATCTATTAGAACAATAATAATAGTTTACAGGATTAATGAAATTTTTTCTGAACTATTAAAGTTAATTGGTTACTTTCATATCTTTCCACTTGAAGCCATTTTTTGTGAATAACCGATGCAATATGTTTCCCATATTCATGTCATGTTTTGACTTTATTCTCATATTTGTTTATTCTAGATATTATAGCCATATTCTTGTGATATCATGACTTTATTCTCTTAATATTTCAACTTTATTGTTGTAATCTGACTTTATTCCTGTAATAGTATGACTTTGTTCTCACAATATTGACTTTACTCTAAATATAACAACTTAATTCTCATTCGACTTTTTTTCTTAATTTATAACTTTGCTTCAGAAATATTATTATATGAGTACAATTTTAGTTTCATCATTTTATTTTTTTATTTATTCTCATAGCAGTAATACTCTGGACATTTTAATATCATAAGATGATGTTAAAATTCAAAAGATAACTTAATGATGATCAACCTCTTGTTTTTTAGATGCATTCGCCCCCAAGGATGGAGCTTCTGAGCTTCTGCATGACGAGAAACTGTTTACTTGTGAACTATGTGGACGAAACCTCATGAACATCTCTGAACTGAATCGCCACATTTTACGTCACGGAGTATAAAGTTTCCCATTGTTTTCTCTGATACAAGTATTTCACTGTTCTTTGTTCTCAAACTGTTCCCACTGTTACGATTATGCAGACCCTTTTTTTAGATTTTTAATCCTTTTCTAATTATTTTTTTTAATCAACTGCTGTTTTATACATCAACAGTAAGCAAATAAAACTTTAGAATAGGAGGATGACAGTATTGTATGTGACTTGTCTTGAAAGGTTAAAGTCAAAATGGTTTTCTATTGTTTAAAAATGTTACTATTCTTTTATATTTTAACTGGAGTTCCAGGAAAGTTATTACCTGACGCTGTTGCTGTAAAATATGCAGACACTGTGAACCGTGCTTGAATTCAAAAGTTTACTTTATTCTAGATTGTAGGTCGTGCCTCTGCTTCCTTAAGGCACTTTTGCTTTTTTGAATTTTATTAAGATTAACTATTTGGTTTTATTTTTATTTCAATAAACCTTTAGATTTAACCATTTTGTTTGCATTTCAATAGTTATTAAATAATTTCTCCCACTTGCATTGTACTTGAAACTAATAAAATGAAAGTGAAGACTGCAATTCTTGCTTGAGGTTGACCTCAGAAGTAAAACTGTTGTGTAGATTTATTACACAATGGCATTTCATCTTTTAATTTGAATTTTAACATTTTGAGTTGTGAATTGACAAACCTATAAACAATTGTCCAAATATGGTAATTTGTGTAGAATACACAAAAATGTACTCTAGTAAAAGTAGCACTATTTTTACTCTTAATAAAAATAAAAAGTAGCCATAGAATAAATTAAGAGTAAGAAAAAGTATTTGAATATACAAGTAATATATAGCTACATATATATGATTTAGTATTTTCAGACGAGATTTCGTTGCCAATTTCACTATTGTGTCTTTGTGCAACTGAAGTAAGTCATGTCTTTGACAGTCATTTTATTCCGACAAATTTGATGTTTAAATTATACAAAACTGTAAAATATTCAAATATTTCATATTTGAAACCAAAATAAAATTGTGTCCAAATGTTAACCTAAAATTTTAGGTGTGCAAATGTTTGAAAATGCACATTTTAAAAAATAAATGTTTATATGCATAGCACGATTGGGTTACAGCGTTCGTGTTGAAACTCTAAATTACGAGCTTACGAGGGTGCCTTGAACGCAGCGGTTTCGGGTGGCTGCTCTGATTGCGCCACAATCTTGTCATCCGAATGAAAGAGGGCGGCAGTTCCTGGTATGGATCCACAGTGGAGGACCGATGAGGCGGAGAAGGTAAACCTTATCGACTCCTCTGAGCGGGGCCAGCTACTGCGGTTCACCCAGCTGTCGGAAACACTGGAGGTAAAGTTCCTTTTGTGTTCCTGTTGCTCTGGAGGGGAGAAACTGATTCGTGTCGACCGGTTCTTGATTCCGCGAGCTCGTAAAGTCGTGAAAATGTATGTTGGTATGATTTGGAGTGATTGTTGGAATGATGAGTTCAGAAAGGCTGGTTTACATCATATACAGGAATTGTTTCCTTCTTCCTTGATCGCACTTTCTCTGCCTCTTTCCTGATAACTTACTGGAAGACTACGAATGCTGAGTGATGATTTACAGACATAGTTCTCAACATTTCTCCTGGCTCTTGAACGCATCGCCATTTTTACATTTGCAAGCATTTACTTAAATATTTATACCATAGGTTTTTAATTACATCGCGGTTAGAAATGCTTCTCAGTAGCATCCGTATAAGCTTTACAAAAAAGTTAATTTTGTCTCCAGCCAGACAATAGATTAAGAAATAGTATTTTAATACTATTATATTTTATAATCCTACAACTAGTTTGTTCTTGTGGTCCAGTTTCTTTTTAACTGTCATGACACTTAAGAAATTTATTGAAAATTTTTATTTTTAATAAATATCAAATAAACATTGCTTTACAAAAGTATTCATACTAAAAAACTGTTAGATTTTGTTGTTTTCCAACCATAAACTTCAACATGTTTTGTTTTTGTTATTAAGTAGAAAAAAATATAAGGTTATTTGTTTCTTATTTTTAACAAAAACTATAAAGTGTTGCATGATTTGTATTCTCCCTGGAATCGTAACCTTTTTGACCCTCTGTTTTCTGCAATTAGAGCTGCAAGACGTTTGGGTCTGCTGATATGTCAACATTTACTTTATATCCTTTCATAGGACTAGAGGAAATAATCTAATCAGGAATGTCAGCTATGAATGAGGCAGCTGGAGATGGAGGCTCCTTCTCGTCGAAGGTCATCAGCATCGTGTTTATCATCCTGCTGCTGGATCTGCTGGGATTCACGTTGATTCTGCCGCTGCTGCCTTCCATTTTGGATCATTACGCTCAAGCAGGGGTCTGTGCGATTCAAAAACAGTTTAAAGACAGCAGAATATAATCATATTTCTTCAGTTTAAAAGTGCAGGAACTTGGATGTGTTCAGACGTCTGTCCTGCTGTGAACAGAAGGTGTTTTATGTGAAGAATTTGTTCCATTAAAGCCATAACCAGCACATCATTTGATTAGTTTGGGAGGCCTGTGTGCTGACTCACCCTGAAGTGGCCTCTCTGTGATGTTTTTGTGCTTTTTTTTTTTTTCTGGACCAGGATGTCACGTATCAGTCTCTGCAGAGTGTGGTGGATTGGTTTAGGGAGGCTGTTGGGATTCCTATGGAAAAGAAATACAACTCTGTTCTGTTTGGAGGTAAGTTATTCCAGTCCCTTTATTCCATAAACCAGAGATTCATCCAAATTCAAACGTTTGAGCTGAATAATGATGAAAGAGGAATCTTTCAAATTTAATACTCCTTATCTTGTCTTTCAGGTTTGATTGGGTCGCTATTTTCTTTGCTGCAGTTCCTGTCCTCACCTGTAACAGGCGCTCTGTCTGACCGTCATGGCAGACGACCTCTCCTCATTCTCACCACAGTAAGGAGGACATTATGACACCTTAAATATTTCTCATTTTCCATGATAAAATCCAATGAGTCGCATTCCACCAGTTAATTGGGTGCTTTGTTTGTCAGGTCGGGCTGGCGGCCTCCTACGCGGTCTGGGCAGTTTCCCGGAGCTTCGCCATGTTCCTGTTGTTTCGGGTAATTGGGGGCATTTGTAAGGGAAACGTCAGCCTCTGCACTGCCATCGTGGCGGACCTGCCGTGTCCAAAAGCACGGAACAGAGGAATGGTGAGCAGGGTCAAACTTTGAGGTTTTTTGTTGTAGTTTAATTTTATAGTTTGTTGTAACCTTTTGTTTGTTTTAATTCGTTGTTGGCGTGTATTTTCTATTTTTTATTAGTTAAATTTTGTGTAGTTTTTATTAGTTAGTAGTTTTAGTTTTTTATAGTTTGGTTAATTTTTAAGTGCAGGATTCTAAAAGGTCAGAGTATTTTATTGTGATTATGTATACATTGTTTGGGTAATGAATACACAACAGAAGATATAATTTTCAAAAAAATGCATTCAGTTATTGTCTTTTGTGAATTATGTCAACTTTTACTATATGAAGCACCATAATTTGCTGACAGCTGTCATAATAAAAATCTGCCAAAAAAAGTCTATTTCACATCAATTTGAAAGGCTAATAAATAGATTCATAAACAAAAAAACAAAGGATATTACATTTATAATTTCAGTATGTTTTAGTTTTTATAAACCGACCATAGAGTTGCAGTTACTTATAGTTTTTTTTCCCATTAATTGCTGTTTTAATTTATTTCAGTGAACAAAAATATTTCCTAATTTTCGTTATTTTGTTAGTTTCAGTTTACTAAGATAACTTTATTGCTGTGCACAGTCTTCTGCAGTGTTCAAGAAATTATTATTAACATTTGTACATTTCACATGCCAACGATTTTCTCATTCATGCAGTTACAAGTCCATTTTTATTATTAAAATACATTTAAGTGATTTAAAAAATGTTTTGTTTTATTTTTGACCAGGCAATGATTGGTGTTGCCTTTTCTGTGGGCTTCACTGTTGGACCTCTCATGGGTGCTTACTTTGCTGTCAGCTCCAAAACAACAGGAAATGTCTTCTACGAAACTCCAGCGCTGCTCGCCTTGACCTTCAGTGTTGTTGATATTTTCTTCATTTGGATGATGTTACCAGAAACACTTCCTACAGTTATTAAGGTGAGTTTAAAATATAAATAAATGTGATGTTTTTTAAAGGTGGTCTAATATGCTTCCTTTGAATGATTAGAATTGTTTTATGGGCTGTACAGAACATGGTCATTACATTTTTTTCCACAAAATTATTCTTATGATTTTGTAATAATGAAGGCAATTTAAAAAATGCTGATTAATATTTTTGAACATTTCATTCAATCAAATGTTTCTTTTAAATGCCAAATTCTAGGTGAGATTATGTAAAATGTTTTCCAGTACCTGATTGGTAATTCTGTCTCCCAATCAGAGTAAAATTGTCCTTTCAACACAAGAAATATAGAATTAACCTCTCAATGGGTTAATTCAGTGGTTTTATGGGGGCTTTAAGTAGCTGTGTTCCTCTATAAATAATGCAATCAGAATCAAAATACAGTGGAAATAATACACTATTTAAGAGGATGGTAGTCAAATTTTACATTTAATTGGAAAATATGCCCTTTTTTTTTTGGTTTTATCAGTGTAGCAGAAAATTTACATCACCAAGCAAGCAAAAGGACTAACAACAGATCAAAGATGGGGGTGTTATTGTTGTTGTTTTTATAATTGTTATAATAGAAGAGCCAAATAGTCTTGAAAACAAATTTAAACTGCAACCATTTGGGTCAGAAACGCCTGACCTCAGTGTAGAACCTTTTCAGGTTGGAGTTGAAACAAGAAAAACCCATCCAGCTTCCTCCTATTCGAGTCCTTTTGGAAAACATTTTCGGTTTCCATTTGTTACCTACAGCAGTAACTTCCTGGGTTGTCACGGTGACAGTAATGTTTCAGAAACTTTCTGCAGGGAGTCGAGAAGTAATTTCAGCGTTTTACACTGAACCCAAAACAGCAGCGAGTTTACGGATCATTGTGTTTTAGCGCTGATGCGTCATCCGATGGACACTTGATCCTTTAAATGTCCCAGAAGACCTTTGTTCTCTTCAGGCCAAGTGGTTCAGATTTCACCAACCTGGTATCTGTAGATCTGCTGCATCCACAATATTTACAATCCAAAGAGTCATTTTGCCCTCAGTTGAGCTACAAAAAACTTTAGAGCTGCAAATCTTATGGCTCAGCTTTAATTTATAATAAATATCTACTATTGAGAAGTTTATTTTAAATAATTATGTTTTTGTGTATTATTATTTGAATTAAATAGATTTTTTTAAAAGAACCACAATTTTATTTAGTTTTTTTTTAGGTTTTAAAGTTAAAAAAACATAAAATATGACCAAAATATTTAAAAATTATCCATTTTCTTTTGTGGGGCGCTGATTGTAAAGTTATACAGTCAAACAGCAGAAACTTATTTAGGCTTTTATTTTTTTTAAATTATACATAAGTAGATATGGTATAACTGGAATAAATTAAAATGTTTGTCATAATATAAAAACTAAATATTATTCCTTTAAAATGATATAGTTCAATATTTAGTTTGCAAGTTAAATATTTTGTTATGAAGTATTTAACTACTGCAGTCACTATAGACAGCCACCAACCTAATGAAGACTAAAAAAAGGCCTAAAAAATATTAGTCATATTAGTGTCATTCTAATGTAGTAATTTAATGCTGTTATTCCATTATTCAGTAACTGAATGTAGAGGATTTAGGGCAAAAGGTCATTTCATTTTTCATGGAAAAGCCTTTTCAAGACTATTAGATGTTACTAAAACTAGATTATGACACATCCATGTGTTGCGGCTCCATATGATTTACGTTTGAGGCAGGACTGAGCTACGAAGTAGCAGAGTCTGATTAGCTTGTAGTGAGATAGTGTGGGAAACTGTGACTACATACTGTATGGAGCAATGAAGCCGAGGCGCTGCTGTAGTAAAGAGGAACCTACATTTCCAACCTTCACTTCATTTCACAACACATTGAGTACAGCTGAAACAATGAATGCAATTAACCAATTAACCGTCATCTGCTAATTTAGTTATCAATTTGTTAATGGGATTCAAAAAAGGCCAGTTTTTGAAAGAACAACATACTCAGAACAGTAATCAGAACAAAAAAACAATACATTTTTTATTTAAGGTAAAATAAAATGAAAAACTTTCATTTATAGATTTTTTTTCTACCAAGATCTTGTTGTTTCTTATATTTAACTTCACCTGGTTCTATTACACTTCAAATACGCTAAGACTTACCAAGTATTTTAGGCCTAGTTGCTAGTGAAAATATGTTAGTAAACTTTCTAAGTCATAGTTATTTCTATGACTTAGAAATAACTTAGTTATTTCTAAGTCATAACTTTCTAAGTCATAACTAACTTAGAAATAACTTTTCAGCAAGATATATGAGCGTGTTTTAAATCAGTTTTGATAAGTCCTAGTTCTATTGGCAGATTATTTCACTTGCCACATGAGTAAGATGTCTTGTGATGGTGAAATAGTATTAAGGAATTATTTATTTAAACAAGGTCTTATATCTTGCTTAAAAGTTACTTGTAAGTTAGTTTTTGTCTTATTTCAAGTGTACTAACATATTTGCATTTCAAACTAGCCCAAAAATACTTGTGTTTTTGCAGTGTAAGCAAAAATCCAATTATTAATCAGTTCATCCAAAAAATAATCACCAGATTTGTCCTACACTAAAGCATCCTCGGCTATAAATAATACATACAGTATTTTTTGGATATTAAGCAAAAAAAATATGTAGATGTTTAAAAAGTTTAAATTATTGGTTCATTTGCACCTTTTACTGCATTTTCAATGTATTTAATGTTTTTTTCAGAAATATAAAAGTTATTGTCATTCCAGGGTTCACCTTCTCATGGTGGAGACTCACTGGACCTTCTCAGTCCAGTCTCCTTATTCCATTTCACTGCTGTCACCAAGACGAAGGAGCCACCTTCTAAAGAAAGTGAGTGCTGGTTCTATATCATCGTACCCTTTAACTAGACCATGAATGAACTATGGCCTGCTGACAGGAAGTGGGATGTGTTTCTTACAGGAATGCAGAAGCTCCAAGTGTTGGGTTTGGTTTATTTCTGCTACCTCTTCCTGTTCTCTGGTCTGGAGTTCAACCTGAGTTTTCTGACTCATCAGCGCTTCCAATTCACAAGGTACAAACCCAGAGATAAAATTATGTATCAGGAGCAGGGTGTCCACACATCCCTAAAAATGAATGAATATGAGATTAAGGATTTAAAGTGTCTTGAATTCAGTTTTTTAAAAGACAGTTGGCTTTAAAGTCTTAAATTTAGTCCTGGCTGGAGTATTGAATCAGATGGAAGAGCACTAGGGCTGAAAAGAGAAGAAGAAAATTCTTACTTTAATCTCAGAATCGGGATTGTTTAAACCAAATACATGAGGCAGATGTAGTCTTAAAATTCAAATCTGCCTAATACATTTGGGACAGTGCAGGTTTACAAATCCTACAAGAAAAACATAGTCACATGATTATCTTTAAATGATAACATCATTTACATTCACCTAACTTAACAATGTTTGGCAATTTATTTCGATTTTGACATAATTGTAATTCTTTTTAGTGACCTTAATCCTCTTCCGTATAATCGCATATATTCTATGTATTTTTATTTTTTGGCGGGGCTTTTCTGTCAGAATCTTGAGTCACACACAGACATCTTCAATGCTAACATAGCCTTGCTAGCTACTTAGCTTCATCGCATTTATCATGGGCAAATGGAAATTTATCGCAAGTTGACTGGATGAAGTGCTCATTTATTTTGAAATACAGGACTTAGATTCCATTCATAATGATTTTATAAAGTCTTAAATGTGAGTTTGTGAAACCGGCAGAGACTCTAAGCAGAAACATAAATGCTTTTATTGTTTTCTGTAAACAGCATGCAGCAGGGAAAGATGTTTTTCTTCATTGGCGTCATCATGGCTTTAATCCAGGGAGGTTACGCTCGAAGAATCAAACCTGGGCAACACATACGTTCTGTTTATATGGTAACAATGCAATCTATCTGCATGATGGATATTATACCGAATAGGCAGAAAAATACTGAAATAAATCTTAATTTTTTCAGGCCATAATGATGCTGATCCCAGCATTCATTCTCATCGGATTAGCGTGGAATATTACAATGCTTTATATTGGCTTGGCATTATACTCTTTTGGTGAGTCATGTTTGCTTTTTATCTCATTATATTTTTATAATCCTATTTTCCCTGCTTGTAATGAGGGCAGTGATACAATTTTAATCATAGCAACTTTTCATTTTTATTGTTAATATAATTAATAGGAGATGATTAGTGGCGGCCTGTAAACCTTTTATGTTCATCTGAAGAAAAGCTAATCGAACAATACATTTTCTAACATGATTTTCTTAAAACAAATTATGAATAGCGGCTTTAAAAGGTGTAGTTACCACATTTGACTGTAGAGGGCGCTGTTGATTCTATAACAGAAGGCAGAAGAAAACTTGTGAACCTGTGTGTCGTCCACATAGCAGTTGCCATACTTGAAAAAAATTAAACAAAATTTAACTCAAAGATACATTTTAAGTTAAAAAGAGCAGGTCCAAGAATTGATCCCTGGAGATTAAGCTTCCCTCAAAGCAAACAGAAATTGTTTCCTCAATATTTCTATCCTCATTTAATTTAATGATTTATTTATTCACACATTTTGTGTTTATATTTTGATTGTTACAGCTGCAGCAATTGTAGTTCCCTGTCTTTCTACCCTTGTTGCTGACCACGGTGAGTCTCCTTTTATTTTTTTTTTTAAATATTATGATTTTGAGGTCAAAGTTGCTGATTATCCTCTGTCGGATGTTTGATTAGGTTCAGCTAATCAGAAAGGAACTGTGATGGGGATCCTGCGTAGTTTGGGTGCACTGGCAAGAGCATTTGGGCCGGTGGTGTCATCCTCTGGTAAGGAAGCTAAAGAATAGAAAATTACCAATTAAATTTAGCTTCATATAAGTTATATATGAATCCTAAAAAATCTGGAATTACTTTGAGATGCTTCCATTTTTGCTGTTTGCATATTTACATCTTGTGTTTATTCAGTTTTTTCTGTATTTTATTTCAGTTTATTGGATTGCAGGAGCACAGACCTGCTTCCTCATAACGTCAGCCTCATTTGTGATTCCACTTTTTCTCCTGAGCAAAGCCCAGAGGTCAAAGGAGGAGTGACCTGCAGAGATCAAGATCCTTCTCTTGCTGCCTGATATGAATGTTATAATGTTTACATTTTTGGGGGAGATCAAGCACTGTTTCCATTTTTTTTACTCAGTAGTGATGTGAGGATTACTTTTGGTGCATTGTGCCAAAGATAAACATAAAATCAATAAGTCCAAACTTATGCCAAAATAAAGAAGTAGGTACAGAATATGTTGTTAGAAAATAATTCTGTATATTTACACATTAAGATATCTCCTTTTTATTGAACACATGTTTTGATGATTAGAAATTACATTGTTAGTGGAGTTTGGATATCTTTTTATAAGAGTATTTTATCTTATAGATGCAGTATTTTATAAGTCAGCAATTTATTTTTTACAGTCATTGAATGTGTTAACAGTTTATTTTATAAATGTTTGAAAAAGAAACACATCATCCAGTGGTCATAATAGAATAATATCCTAAAGGTGTCAATAAAGCTCTGCAGTAATAATTCCATCAAATTAATTTCTTTATTGATAACCAGCGTTGAGTAGATAGTAAATATGATTGATTGGTTTACTTCTTCTGTTTTCAACAATTTTATTTGACATTTTTGAATTGCACTTTAAATAAAAAGGAAGAATTCTAAGTATATTAAATAACACCACTTTCAAGGTATGCCTACAAAATACTATATTTATTGACAAAGTTCTTGCTAAAGCAACCAGAAAAACTGAATTTAAGGGGAATTTTCCTATTAATAAGCTAAGAAAATTCACGTGGTAGATTTTGTATATTATTATTGTTCGTCAGATTTGCTAGTTGTCAGAAATACCATTCGTTGCTTTCAGAAAGTCAACCCAACTTTTGACTGAATTATTTAATTTGCTCTATAATCCCACAAGATGTCGCTATTACGCCGTTTGTTCCTCTGTGAACGTCGCCTTCGCTCACTTGATGGGACTTCCGACCCTGATCTGAGAGCCGCATTATTTGGCTCAACTCGGTAACAAGAACCGACCCCTTCAGCTCCAAAATATCTATTCATAGAGCGCTAGCACTAGCCTTTAAATTTGATCCCAGTTTTGAAATCTAAGTTGTATGAGTTCAATGTTGATATGCAATTCAACTGCAAACAATTAAGCTCGTTCAATTACAACAGCGAGCGAATTGAGTCGGCTCGATCGCAACTGACACATCACTCAGCTAGCTTCTGTTTTTCATGCTAAGCTATCAAACAGGTTGTTCATGATTAACAAACTCGTGGCATAATCGTGGAATGGACTTTGACAACACTTGGAACCACATGTGAAAATACGAATATGTGACTAAATCTTGGAAAAAGCCTGAAGATGCAGAAGGTAAAGAGCACCAAATTGGATTATAACTGCCTATTTAGCTAGCACTGAAGCTAACTCATGCGAATATGTCCTGCTACAGTTACAGTTCTTTCTAAAAAGTGTTCAAATGGGGGGCAACTGATGAAGAGAAATATATTTTGTTTCCCGAAGACGTAATTTTGTCTGAAGCACAAATGTTGCGTTTTTAACACTTCTTAAAGCTTCGATGTGTCAAAGCAGAACATATAATTGAAGTGTTCCTTATTATTGGCAGTTTATTTAAATAATTATGTAATTATGCAACTTAAGTTGACATCACTTTACTTTTTCCAGGAGAGCAAACCGACACCTAGTAATTGTTCTCGCCAGGATTTTGAAAAACATCAGAAGAAAAGAAGCAGAGATGGCTGTGATCCTCACACAGCTTCAGTTCCTCTGGTCTTACCAAATCCTTATATGTCCAACCAAACTTCAACCAGGTATGGAGATCATGGCTAAGCCCAAGTAATCAGCAACTCGACCCCTGATCGTATCTTTTCTCTGTGTTTTTTAAGGAACTGGACAGATCTGAGCCAAAAACAAGCAGGAAAAAGAGGGAGATGTTTCAAGAAGTCATGGCTACAGCAGCAGACGTCCTGTGAGGGAAACAGGTGATAAAAACAAGCTCCTCTGGGATCCACATTCAAAGGTTTTCTATTTATTACACTTATTAAAGTCATACAAAGTTACTATGTCTTAATTTATGCTATAGATTTCAATCATTTTGTTGGTGTGTTTGCAGACATCAAAAAGCAGAAATGATTCTCAGGGCAGAAATGTGGGCAAAAACTCAGCGGATACACGACAGAAAGGTAAAACATCATCCATCAGATCTCAAGTGACTCGCATGAGGATTTTCAAAATTAACCAAATTATGCCTTCAGAAGCTATTTCTCTATATGATATCCTATGTAAAACTATAATACTTGCATTGTATCATAGTTTATCTGTATATTTAATTATATATGTTTATTGGTATATCGTTAAATTAGTCAATAATTAAGGGTGTCTTCAATCTGAGGCTTCTTCAAGTTCGCTTAAATACAGACCGCTACAGGACATCTTTCCATCACAGTGTACAATAACTTATTTTTGAATTTGAAATTGAACAAATACATATTAGATGGAAGAGGATAACTCGCTGTGATGACCCATGAAGAGGGAACAGCCAGAAGAAGAATACAAATAATTCAATTATTAACTCAAATTTTCATTAATTTTGCTAAATTACTTCAGTATTTATCAAGTTAACATTTCCATTGCCACAGTTCATTATGAAATAATTAAGGCTTTCAGGCTGATTCACCAAAAAGACCTTAATGATTATTATTGTATGTGTGTGTGATGGGAATCTTTAATTCTAATTTTTCTTTTTTTTTAGTGAAAGATCCAACGAAGGGACTGGGTTTACAAATTAGACTGTCTAGAAAACCTTCGTTTAAAACAACGTTCACTTTGTTTTTATCATGTAACATTGTTTACTGTCCTCAATTAAATAAACTTGAATGATAATAATAATAATTAATCTACAGTTTAACTACAGACCAATAGTTTTTTGTCTTGACCCAATCGAATGATGCTCAAGCCTTAGAGATGGAATAAAATTCTCCATGTGCAGCAACATTAATCTATGAAATATTTAAGTACTTCAGTATTTATGTAAATGTTAATATAACATGAATCCAGATTTTTAATTAATGATTTGCACATTAAATCATTAATGAATTAATGATTTATGTTAACATATGTTATATAACATATGTTGTATATATTATTGATGCACATGAATAGTTAAAAAGCTTTATTTAGCAGTTTATTTATTGTGCTGTTGTCTGTCCCTTTGGGGCTTCAGCAGGTTTTAGACATGTCAGGTCAGCCCCAGCCTCTGGAAGGAAATCAACACCAGCACTGGCAGATTTTGAAGTGAAGATGGCTGATTTTCCAGAGTTAGCTGGCGTTTTGCAGAAATCAGCTTCTTATGCTGGAGCACAGAAAGACTGCTGGGGTCCAAGCCCTCAATGCACAAACCCACAAACTCAGACCACTTCCCAGAAGGTTAGTTTCTGTATTTAAAAGAACAATCAGATTAGATCATGTAGAAATATGAACACTGAGCTGTTTTTTTATTATTATTGGCAGGCCGGAAGAAATGGCTCTACAGCAGAACTTGAGCCCTTGCAGAATACCACTCCTGTTAATCCACCAGGTAAAGGCTGAAATCGTCTCCTGAACCACAGCGTCAGTCTTTTCTAACTTGTGAATCACTTGTTTTTCTTTCTTTCCTAGCAGCTCAACCGGTAATAACATCCTGGGCAAATATTGCCTCTCAGCCCCCAAAGAAACCTGTTGTTACAGACGAGACAATCCGTCGCAGCGACTCACAGGTGCAGTTGGTTTTTTCTGGTTTAATTCTTAATAAAAAGGGTTTCAGTTTTTATTCTTCTCTTTTCCTTGTACTCTGTACTCTGTGGTCTGCATGATGTCATGCTTTATTATTTATTTTATATTACATTTGGAATTAATAATTGCACTTTCAGAACCATTTAGAGAAAGTTTGTTGCAGTTTATTTCCACATGTTTGACCAAGCTTGTGAAGCTATTGGTATATTTAAATGTGCCGTACTGGTGCAGAATTACCAAATGAACTTGTAACATAGACATTTTTGTCTATGTGTTATTAAAAAAAGAAACGTTTCAGGTGTATTCAGGACTGATTTTCTGTTTTGGTTTGGTATTGACGGATACTAAACTTCTTATCTGTTGGTATTGGGAGTGAAAAAAGTAGATCTGTGCATCACTGATATCTAGAGAACCATGACGCTAAGAAAGCTAAAAAAAAACACAAAAAAAAAACAGGCAGTTGAACTGGTTTAAAGAGAATTACTTGTACCTTGTAAAATGGAAGTTTACATACATGTTCGCATGTATTTTCCAGATGTTTGCATTTGCCAACAACATGAATATTCTGGCTTTGTTCTTTTTGGGTTCATTTTCTAAACTATTAGCCTGTTTTTTGTTTTGGTTTATTTGATTGTTTTTGAAAAAATGCAACTCTTTTTGGGAATATTTTTTTTCTAAAGTTCATTTTGTTTATATTACCAGACAAAATGCCTCTCCACCCCACAAGAAGAGGGAGGCCCAGGAAAGAAAAAGCGAAAGAGGAAAAAGAAATCCAAAAGCAACGCTGAGGATGCAGAAGCCGAGTCAGGGAGTCCAATAATTCATCACGAGCCTCCAAAACTTGAGGTAAAATTAGATTTTTGCTTCTTCTGGGTGAATAAAAATTTGGACATTTAACAGAATTTACATTTTATTTTTCCTAGGATGAAGAAGAATTCCCTGACTTGGTGCTGGGTTTAACTGGGTTAAACAGTAAAACAAAGCTATGCAATGAGGTAGATATCGTCAGTGTTTTAAATGCATCAACATAAGGTAAAATATTATAAGTAAAAGTCTTATGTTGGGATTTGATCTCAAGGAAAACCAAAGAGAAGGAATACAGTACCAGTCTGCTGACTTGAACAAGGAAAAGTCACCAATAGGAAAAACTCAACTGCCTGAAGTTACTAAGAAAGGACAGGTTTGTGTTAATCATTTGTTAAAACTGACACTTTCAGAGCAGTTTGGTTTTGTCTCAGTGACATCGCTCTGACTTTCATCGCCTGATTTGTAGAAAGCAGAGAAAGTATCGGGGAAAAAGAGCAAAGCCCCGGTGCAGCTGGACATCGGAAACATGCTGGCCGTCCTGGAAAAGAAGCAACAAACTCAAAAATCAAAGCAGGACACCAAGCCGATCATTCTCTCTGGTCAGCTAATAGGTTTTTATTTCTTTAAAAACCACATTTAAGCACATAGTTAAGCAATGTCTGCTTTACTGTAGTTGGTGGAGGGCTGCCTGTCGTCCAGAAGCAATCGCCGGCTCTGAAGAAGCCGCCATGGCAGCAGGATAAAATCGCACACAATCCGTTGGACTCGACCAGCCCTTTAGTTAAGAAAGGAAAGCAAAGAGAAGTGCCTAAAGCCAAGAAACCCACTCCTCTGAAGAAGGCAAGTGGACACAGTCTGCCATACTCTCACTGTAGATCATTATAGTAGTTGCATTGTTATATGGAAGATCATATATCATCATTTTTACAACTTCTCGTTTTCAGATCCTGACTGTTCTATTCATTTAAATGATTAAATGTTAAAAGAAAGAGCAAACAGTTGAGAACATGTAGAGTGATGATGCTACATGTGGAGCGACAAACTTGGCCCAAACGTTTGGCCAAAGTGTTGTTAGAAAAGTTTGAGTTCATAAAGTGAAGATTTTAGAGCTGCAGATAACAGTTATTTTAGTCAATGATTATTCTGTCGATTAAATGAATAAAAAATATTGACATATCTGCAGAAATACATTAAAATATGCAAATAAACAATTAATTAAATTTTTTTTTTTTATAAATCTATTACCTAAAATGCAATAACATATGATTTCTTGAGTGAAGCTTGATCATTTGTACCAAAGGATGCATCTGTAGCTAAAAATACTTTTAACATCAACATGTGAAAAGCTCAGACCTTTCTGCTTGACTTACTCAGTACATCGAAGGCTAATCTGTTGGGGGGGTTTTCTTTTGATTAACCAATTAATAACTGGAGAGCAAAAAATGCTTGATAGTTTGTTTGGTTTTTTTTAAGTATTTTGAACTAAAGCTAAAAGTAGATGGTAAATGGACTGAATTTATTTAGCGCTTTTCCAGGCATTTTGACCACTCAAAGCACTTTACACTAGAGTCACATTCACCCATTCGCACTCATAAACACACACATTTACACACCGATACGCACACCGGTAGGCAATTTGAGGTTAAGTGCCTTGCCCACAAGCTGGTATCGAACCTACAACCTTCTGATTGCAAGGCGACTACTCTGCCATACAGCCACAGTCGCCCAAGTATGCCACTTAAAGAGTCCAGAAAAGCAAAACTAAGAAAAGGCTGTTTCATGATTTGTTTCATACTTTTCAACATTTTTAGCTTTTTAGTTCTAAAATATGACACAATTTTTTGTCTTCTCAGGTTATTTTGAAAGAAAGAGAAGAGAGAAAACAGAGACGTCTGCTAGAGGAGAGAGGTCTGCTGCCTGAAAATGGCTCTGAACTCCCTAATGATGCCGCAGAAGAGCAGCATGACTCAAATGACACAGGTCAGAGCGAACATGTTCTCACTATAGGAAGCGTTCAGAATGACTGAATTTATTCTGTTTGTCTCTTTCAGAAGACATTCAGAGCCTTACACAAGGATTCGACGAACAGCTGAGTTTAAATGGTACAAACTCCAACATGGAGGAAGCCGATGAGGACAACGACAAAAATGATGATGTGCAACAGGAAGTCCCGTCATCTGAGCCCCAACAGAACAACGTTCCCAAAATTCACAGCAGGAGGTTTAGAGAGTAAGGCTGCAACGTTGTTCCCTTTGATACCACCAGCTTCCTGTCCAATACCAATATTTTGTGCAAAAACACAACATGCGTCTGGTAAAGCTAAAAAAAAGTGGAGAATTCAATTCTTCGCTGCATAAAAATGCAAGACATCACTTTAATTGGTTTATTTTAAAGTCTGAAGTACTTTAGGGTGACAGACTTTTTTATCATTTCCAGGCTATTGTAACAACAGCAGACAATCATACAAAGCATGTTTAAATAGTGTTGCAAAATAAAAACATGAGTAAAGTAATAACCCTACTCAAATAAATCCTTATTTAACTTTTAAAGACAACTATAAAATGAAAGCTTGCATCCTAATTGACATTACAAAAACACATTATTTTGAAAACATGATAATGTAACAAAGGCGTCCATCTTTGAAACTTTCTCATTCATGTTTTTGTTAAGGAAAACCATATTTACTGTTTTCCCTTCAGTCTTTTATTTTTGCTCAGAACGTCTCCTGCCTTTGAAAAGATTCTCTTACTTAGGAAAGATCTCAATGATTTAGTTAATTTTTAACGATCTCTTGTTAAGATCCATTATCGCAAGTGACTAAAGTATTAATACTTGGACTTGAAAGAATCTATTTTGAGGCACAATATGCCTAGTAATGGAAGTATCGATAATGATTTCCTACTTTTTGCTTGGCAGCTACTGCAGCCAGATGCTGAGGAAAGACCTGGATGAGTGCGTGACGTCGCTGCTGAAGGAACTGGTCCGGTTCCAGGACCGGCTGTACCAGAAGGATCCCATGAAGGCCCGCATGAAGCGGCGGATTGTGATGGGCCTTCGAGAGGTTCTGAAACACCTCAAACTGAAGAAGGTCAAATGTGTCATCATCTCGCCAAACTGCGAACGCATCCAGTCCAAAGGTATTCAAAAGCACCGGCTGTAGATTATTTAAGAAAATTCTGGGGAATTGTTAAGCGTGTTGTGATGAGAAATTTAGCTGGACAATAAATTGTCCCAGTTATTGCGATAAATGATAATATTGTTGCATTGAGACAAAACACATTCTCACAGATCAGTAAGGTTTAAATTATTATAAACATTTAACTCTGGAACTGGAAGACATTCTAAATATCCAAAATAAATAAACAAAACACCAAATAAATTGATTATTATATAATAAAATTAATATCATGATAAATTAAAATGAGCTCAATAATTTCCATTCTGATTATTAATGTGCTTACAGGGAGATTATAATAAATTTTTCCATTTTATTTTTTGTTTTGGGTGTGTGTGGGTTTTAGTTCCATTCTATTTATTGTTTTTTGGTCGTTGCGTTTTATTCCGGATAATTAAAATATCTTTCAGTTGTCTTCACAAAAGACAGTAATATTTCATTTAAGTGGTAAATGGACTGAACTTATATAGCGTTTTTCCAGTCTTTTTGACCACTCAAAGCACTTTACACTAGAGTCACATTCATCCTTTCGCACTCACACATTCACACACCGATATGCAGACCAGTAGGCAATTTGGGGTTAAAGGCCTTGCCCACATGCACATCGACATGTGGCAGGAGGAAGCTGTAATCGAACCTACAACCTTCCGATTGCAAGATGACTACTCTGCCAAATAGCCACAGTCGCCACGCGTTATTATATCATTATCATTATATTACTTTGAAATTGTATTTATTGAAATAATTTTATTGTTCCATGCTACTTGTAATAATGAGACTTTATGTTGAAGTGGCACAGATTTTTTTTTATCAGATTGGGCCGTTCAGACTGCGTCACATTTACCTGCTGTGTGAACGAAGCCTAATATTCTCTGGTTCATCATGTCATGAACTCTAACAGTTCCCGGCGCCTTTTAAAGAAAAAAAACAAGCCCACAGCATCACAGCTCTTTCACCTTTTGCTTATGTTATTTTTTTATTTTATGCCAAACCCAGGTGGGTTGTTTGTTGTCATGGGTTGAGTCTGAGTTTCATCATTCCAGGGAAAGTCCCAGAAATCTTTAGCAAACCCCAAATGTTTACATTAGTGACGGTAGGAAAAAAAAGATTTTCCAAACAGCGTTAGATGGGTCTCACAGTTGTTATGACTGCTGCAGTAAGTGTAGGATTTTTTTTTTACCTCTTAGTGTGCAAACTGGAGAGATAAATATGGGTTCTCTTCCAAGATGGTGGTCACATTTTCAATTCTCTGAAGCTTTTTAATTAATAATTACAAGAATAGAGTCATAACATAACAGTAAAGTCATGCAAGAATGAAGTCGAAATAATATGTAAAAGAAGTCATAATATGAAAAATTTATTCTCGTAATATTATGAATTCATTCTTATTATACTATGAATTAATACTTGAAATATTATGACTTTATTCTCATATTATTACAACTGTGTCCTTGTAATTATTTCAACTTTATCCTCGCAACACTATGACTTTATGCTTGTGATTTTTTTTTGTGTGTATTTTTTATGAGTATGGGCCTAATACTCCACCATTATTTAATAGCATGTTCTCCTGTATTTTCCATTTTGAAGAATAACTAAAATAATGCTTATTAATGTGGGGGAAGCTGCATATAAACTTTCAGATTTCCTTTTTAAATGTTTTTAAGTAGTTATTGTAGGACACCAAAAAAAAGAGACTTGAAAATATTTTGTGACATTTTCACTCTGAGGAAACGCATTTAGATCCTGCAACAAATCCAAGATAAACTTAGTTTTTCATCTCGGATGAAAATAAAAGACTCTGCGTCATAAATGTGTACAATTGCGACTGCTGAAACTGGACGGAGGAAAGCTGCATGTTGATAGAAAATATTCCCTCCACAGGTGGCCTGGACGAGGTTCTGCACACGATCATCAACATGTGTCGCGAACAGGGCGTACCATTTGTGTTTGCACTTTCCAGGAAAGCACTGGGCCACTGTGTCAACAAAGCTGTGCCAGTCAGCCTGGTGGGCATCTTCAACTACGATGGAGCGCAGGTCAGGGTTATCATTCTCAAATGAAGGGCAGCAAAATCTTTCACATGCAGATTTTTGAACCGAACTTGGTGCAGAAGTTCCCAGGAGCTTGCTCTTATGAAAAGAAAGCAAATGAAAAATTCAAGATGGCTGCCAAGATGGTCGTCAAGGAAGACAGATTTTTATCAGAGATGAATAGCTCTGGTGTCAAATCATAAATGATTGGATGCATAGAAATCCTATATAGTGATAACGTTTCGATTTTTCAAGATGGCCACTGCAAAAATTAGAAAGAGTTCAGAAATCAATATTTGGTAGAACAACTATGAGGTTTTCAATGGGGTTCAGTGCAGTGGACTCTTAATTTTTCTAGAGCTGCATGTTTGCACTAAAATTGACAGTTATAGCCACAGCTAACCACACATTTAGATTCACTAACCAGTAGCCTGCTAAACAAGAATCCTAGCTTAGCTAATGCTAAACATATTGAAAGATTAGCCGAAGCTAATGCTAAACCACTAAACATATTGAAAGATTAGCAGAAGCTAATGCTAAACTGCTGAACACGTTAAAAATATTAGTGGAAGCTAACCCTAACCAGCATCTCATTTTGCTACTTATTACTACTTTAAAGTTGTATAAGAAGGATGACCAAATCGTTAAAAACATATAATGTGGCATAAAGTTAATCCATGTCTCATTTCATGGCAGTAATTGATTTAAAAGTGTCAAAAATGGCGGCCACTTTAAAAAATAACTAATTGAAAAGTTTTTTTGCTTATATCTACATCTGAAAGATTTTTACATTAAGATCCTCAACATCAAGTAGCTGTAAAGGATAACTAACATTTTAAAATGTGAAAATTTGCTTTGATACCTACAGGATTTCTATCACAAGATGATTGAGTTGTCATCTGAGGCCCGGAGAGCCTACGAGGTGATGCTGTCGAGCCCAGAGTGCAGCGACCAGCCCGATGCAGAGCATCAGGGAAACACAGAACCACTGCAGATTAACAGTCTGGCTGAGGAGTCCGAGCCCGGACCCGACAGCAAATGGACCGAGAAACCAAATTACTGTGAGTTACAGCACAACAATGAGAGGGAAGCCATCTTTTTCATTAACTGATCAATAAGATAAAACCAAAAGTGTAACTAGCTACATTTACTTGAGTAATGTTTTCGAAAATACATACTTTTAGGAGTAGTTTTACTGCATTGTACTTTTTACTTTTACTTTAGTAATATTACTATGAATACTCGCTAATCTTGCTTCAGTAAAATTTCTGAATACTGTATCCAGCACAAGCAACTTCAATGAAGAAAGAAGAAACATTTCAAACTGAAAATATTTGAAACATAGACTCACACTTACAATTTATGTTAGAGTGAGACCTCCTGTTCATACAACAGCTTTGTTGTTCTGTTTCTATCTGCTGAGCCTGTTGGGCCATTTAGAGATTAATAATACATATCACCACATTACATTATCCTATACACATTGCTTAGAGTTAGTATTCATTTTATGTATAGTTTTGTAATATTGAAAAAAAAGTTTGAGAAAGTCTTTAGCTTGTGTGTATTATTTATTTGTAGTATTTTGTTTAATTTAGCTGCCAGAATTTGCACATATCTTCATATTTTCTCATCATCATTTTAAAATATTAAATTAAATTTTAGAACTTGAGTAACCTTTTTACCAAGTTTTTTTTTTTACTCTTATTGGAAAACTACTTTTTACTTGAATGAAAATATGTTGAAGTAGTGCTACTCTTCCTCTGGTTTTGCTTGTTCAGTAGGTTCACCTGAAAATAATGAGACATTTTTTAATTGATTCCAGTAATAAGCCAATTAATCGATACTGCAATACTATTCTTTTAAGACCGGGAGTGAAATTGACCTCTGGTGATCGTTTTTTCTCTCTTGCTTCTCAGTGAAATTCTGGGAGCAGATTCTGGAGGAAGAAAGCAGCCAGGCTTTCCTGAGCCACATGGAGCAGCTCCTGGACAGCGAATGTACAAAAAACGCAGAAGAAGAGGAGAGTTGACTGCAGCAAATCTATCTCCAGCTACAAGACAAAAAAATTATTTGGGTTGCCACACCCACAAAAACACTTTTGGTTTGATTTTTTTTTTCTCATTTAATTCCAATTCCTGTAAATTATGAATTCTTTGAATTCTTTCAGGAATAGAACCAGATACGAAGCCTCAAAATATAAACTCTGAACCATGTTGACTGTGACCCTTCCTGCTGAATATGTATGTAGGACGTTTCTTTTTTAGTATTGATCATATGACACTATATTTTGGAGCCATTATTTTTGACTTAATAACTATATTCAATCTTTGGAAACATTTTAAGGATTGAAATGAGTACCACTTTAATTAGAAATGACAAAACATAGTTAATAAACTAGTTATTAATTAAGCAGAAACACTTTATAAAATATGAACAAGCTTTTTTAGGGCATTCTGCAGCTTTTTCATTCATGTATGAAATATAAATGTGGCTGCTTTTTAAAGATCGGTAAAGTGTTAATTAGTTAAAAACATGTTTATTAATTATTTATAAGTGACTTAAACAGTTTTTCTGGAAGGAAGGACATAGGATAAAACAAGATGTGATAAAAACCAGTAGATTTAAAAAATGTAATAACATTTAGGAAAGAAGATTGTGAAATACTTAAATATGGCATATTTTCAAAATGCTTCATATTGGAAGGAAAGAAGAAGCAGATTCTGAGTTTTGTACTCATTTTCCTCATAAAGGTTTTTTTTCTGTGTTGATTTGTCACAGCTTTCGACTGTGAACGCTTCACTTTTTGATAGAACTACTCCATAACATAAGCACAATTTAACTTTGGCGTTAAATTCACATACAAGAAAATTAAAAAACAGAGCTCCACCTTAAAAAATATATATATTTGTTACATGTAATTGAATTAAGTTTGTCAAACTTACTTTATTTACATTTAACATGACAACTTAATATAATGACTTTTTTTAAGTTGGGTCAACTGGTTTTTTTTTCAGTGCAGTTTAAAAATTAACGCCTTTGCATATTGATGATCATCTTTTCAGTTTAATGTTTGAGGCCGCTTTGTTTTTAATTAAAATCCCCTGCTTTGTCAGAGTTTATGATTCCTAGTTGCAGGGCATTAAGAAGAGAAAGAGGCCCACAGCATCACCAGTTCTCTACCGTACCTAACATTGGGCATGAGTTGCTTTTCTATTTATCGTTCTTTAAAACTGGATTGTTTGTCCCACTTCTCATTCTAAACAACTCTTTGGCATAAGGAATAGTTTTGTTGATGGTTGTTTGGTTTAGAAAATGGCGTCCATTACTCCAGATCTTACTTGTGGTCACTCTTTGAGATGCATTCAGGACTATTGTTCATCACAGTTTCAGTTGTTTTTAATTATTGCTCTGACTGCACATTAGCTACTGTAGGCGGGTAGCAAATTTCTGGATCACATATGTTCGCTTATGTTTCCTATTTTGCCAGGTTGGTATAAGATGTGTATCTCTGCTTCATGGCATTTGTACCTCAGGTAAACTGGAAGTCTTTTGATTACTAAATGAAAGTTACAAAACTCTGAAATAATTTTAAAATGAGAAAAATGTTTCAGTTGCATTTATTTTTGTTAGAGTTGTTAAGATGAATTTAACTAAAAACGAAAAAATTTTATGTTGGATATTTTCCCCATAACTAAAGTGTAGGTTGGATTTTTAATTATTCCTTTCACCATAAAATTATTCTGCTTAAACTAAAGATATAATTATTTACAAGACTTTATTAGTCTTGTCAATAAGATTGTATAATTTTCCAAAATGTTAGATATTTTTTATATGTTCACAAATATATTTTAAGATTAACTTAGGATGATGTATCGACTACATTCTGTAAAATTTCATATTTCTGTGTTTTCAAATTGAGAGGTAAGTTTTGTTCAAATTAAAGTTTAAATAGAATTACCAGCTGATCTTTTTCTTATGTCACTTGCATAAGCAGAAAAAGGTAATTACTGTTTAAAATGAGTTTCTGTGAGGTCTGAGTCAGAGAAAAGCAGAGCAAACTGCACATCAGGAGCATGTTAAATCATTAAAAAGCAGCACTGCTCAGTTTACAATCATCTTGTTTACCAACCTGACGTTTTTCTCCTGAACTCTTTAGTGAAAATTTCAACAGGCGTTCAGTACTTCTCCTTTATGCAGCTCATCATTTGAATTATTTTCTTTCCAGATGCCATTCAGAAAATATTGTCTGAAAATTGTTAGATACCAGTTATTCGTCTGATATTTTACTTCATCTGTCTTTAAAGTACTGGAAGGGCTGAATGATAAATCTATTTTATTGATTTATGGAGTTTTTGGTTTTCAAAGGTTTAATTTTAGGAAAATCTTTTTTTTTTTTTTTACCAATGTGATTCCATAGTTCAGAGTGACGTTAGCACATCCAGGGCGGCCATCTTGTTTGACAAGCATTTTTTACAACTTCTATTTATTTAGACTTTGAATTAACTCTACGACGATATATTAAGGTCAAACAAAGATTTTTTTATTTTTTTTATTGGTATAAGTCATAATACTACAAGAATACAGTCATAATATTACTAGAAAAAAAGTTGTAATATTAGGGAAATTAACTAGTAATTTTATGGGAACTCAAGAAAACTGGTGGTTTGAACACGTCATATAAAAGCTTCTTTGTCAAAACAAATTTTCTCATAATTTTATTAAGTTCTTCTGATAAAATTGCATCTTTATTCTTCTAATAATATGACTATATTCTCGTAATAAAACAAAAATCCTCATCGGATGGAACTAATATGAATCACACAACACACAGATGGAATTACTAAAATCAAAGCTACTTTTTGAGGATAGTCTGTCATTTTTAATTTCCTTTTTAAAAAAGAAAGCGACAAAATAAACTGGATGTAATATAAAAAAAAAAAAAACTACATGTAATTAAGCCTTAACTCCCAGCCCTGTACTTTAATACAGTATGATAGCGAGCATGCGCTGCCAACAGAACACCAGACTGCTCTTACACTTCGCCATTTTGAACTGAGAGGGGAAAATAATTGCTTTGGAGTTTTACATAAAATTACCCGTTTATTAGGTTGATAGGAGACAACTTTTTCAGTTAATTATTTCATTTCTTCAGCCAATCAACTTGGGTTGATTGATAAAGCATCAGCCTTCTGAAAAAGTAAGGCAAGAACTTTTTCTTTAGTTAAAATCTGTTTCAGGGATTTGCTTTAGAAACCTGCGGCTCCCTGACGAGTCAATTCCAGGAGAATTGAGAGACTTGTTTACATGGACAGTAGTTACAGAAAATATTTTTTTTCTGCAGGATTAAACAAAATACGGTTAACATTACAAAACGTTGCTGTTTATGTCTGTTTTGCTACCGGAGTGTCGAGTTTGGACTGTGATGTGAATCTTTGGCCAGCTTGTAGCTAAAATGTTATTTTTTAATTGAGTTGTGCCCAAATTGCCACCAGTATTATTTTTTTTCTGTGTTTTCCTATTATTTTTTAGTAATTTCACACATTAAATTGTTTTTTTAAGGTGTGAAACAATATGCTGTATAAGTTTATTATTTCTTCTTCTGGCAATGAATGTTTTTTTTTTCTCAAGAGGATTGCCTTTTTACAGTCGAATGTAGCTGATTAAGAAAATGTCTGTGGTACTCAGACTCTTTATATGATTCGTGCTGCTAAGATATTTTTTGATGCAAGATTTTCAAGAGACATGAGACAAGATGATTTTTCTCTTTTTGTCTTGTAATGTTTATCAGTTCAGCAGAAAGAAGTTAGATCTATTTTTTTCTTCATTGAATATACAGCTTAAAAATTCTCTAAATGTTTGCAGACATCTCAGAGACTCCTGAATAAAGTCTGTGTGGATAAAACTCTTATTTAATATTCTTGGTTTGTTTTTTCTGAGGAAGATAATTTCGCACAAGAGGAAAGAAAACTATAGACATGTGAAATAAGAGAGTAGAACATTGAAAAGTATTTCCAGACTTCATTTTTGATCCAGTTGTTGAAAGGTTGCCATTTACTGTCTTTTGTTTTTGTTTCTGGAAATTTAAATTTCTAGAAATATTGAATTTATACAATAAGAACAACAGAAAAAATTATTGAGTACACTCAATAACTGGTCTGAGCTGCTTTTGCATGAATTACTGCATAAATGGAGCATAACATAAAGGTAGTCGAGGTGAAACTGCTTCAATAGCGGTTTTTACCTCTTCTGTGGAGTCTGGTTTCTTCTTGTCAATTTTAATCTCAACAGACTTTACTGGCCAGTTGAGAACAAAACATCCTAGTGTTTGAATCAAGTGAAATGAAAATAAACTTTTCCACAGAGGGACCCAAGAAAGCAATGACTGAAGCTTGAGTTCTTGTAAAATCTTATTGAAGCTTCGTTCCTCTCCTTTTACTTCTTTTTGCACTTTTTCCTTCCACTTAACATTCCATTAGGTTGTAAAGCACTCTGATGTGTTATCTTCTCTGTGTTCACGTCAGGACATAATGTGACCATCCCTTAACAATTGTGTATTAAAATAAAGATTTACTGATCAGGTATTTTTTACCCATCTGAGTCTGAGCCCCGATCCATGGAAAAAAATGAGAAGAAACAGATTCACAATGTTCCTGATTTTTTTATTTTCTCCACCTTATTTATAATTTAACAGAACATTAAGGTTGTGTAAATAAAATGCAAATTTTGGTGCAACAGTTTCAGTTAAAACAAAAATACAAACATTGGACAACATGAAAAACTATATTTGCTGGAGTCCGCAGCGGTTTCGCCGGCAGCTTTGCGCATGTGTGATTCCATTTCAGTGTGGAAACGGATCAGTGCCGCCTGATTCTCTCTTAACTTATTAGGCGCGCTTTTAATTGTCTTGTTATTTAACGGAAACACTGCAATTGAGAATTTTTTATTTTTTACATTAGCAGAATATCGAGAAGGTTTTGGCCACATTTATAATGGAATCACAGCTCACAGTTCACGACTGAGACGCTCGTCTGATGTTTGGTATTGATCATTATAACTGACCTAAAAAGGGAACTATTGTATATTGTCTGACCAGCACCAGAACCAGAACTGAACACGGAGAAGCAGCATTCCGCTTCTATCCAAATAAATAAAGGAAATACATCAAAATCCTGTTTAGATTGCTTTTGATTGATAATAATTTTATGATGGTATTTGACAAAATGTAATGTTTATTGCTTGTTTATGGTGTTTTATGGCACTTTGAAGTGCTTTGTTGCTGAATTGTGCTGTATAAATAAACTTGACTTGGTTTAGGAAATGCCGAAGCTGCAGAGTATCGCTGATAACATATCTGGCATTCATGGATCTGTTGACCTCCACACACCTGATCAAGGCCCGACTGATTGCTATTCTTCTACTTAATCTCAAATATTTTACAGGAGTCAGACAATAAGTGACCAACCAGAACTTATTTAGGTCAAATTCACTTTAAATTAATAGTAAAAAATAAACTCTTTTCTGATTCAGGCAGCAGAAGTGTGAGAACACGCCATTTTTATTTGTGATTTCAGTTGAATCACAAATAAAAACTCTCATCCAGTGGGAAAAAGAAGAGCTGAGTGTGTTAGCTTCTCACATTTTGTCACCACAATAAACAAGTTAGTGCTGTTGATATTCTGATGTAGCGTGTAATGAGACCGAAAACAAAAACTAGGCAGACAGGTTTATCAGGTGCACACGTCTCAGATAAACCACACCTGCAGGGACTTACCGCACGCAGACAGAAACAACGGACAATATTTAATAAGTTCACCAGTTGCAACTCTTTTTTGCTGACGAGCTAAAGATTTACACTCTTATTCAATGCAAATATAAATCAAACATTCAGATTGACAGGAGTTCTTGCAGTCTGACATTTTTGTAAGTGTTTGAAGAGAAGTAAGGAGTCCATTTAAACCTCTTTATGAGTCTCTCTGCTTTGATTTTAACCTTTTAGTTTCTGCTGTGTTAAACAGCAAGTTTTAAAAAGCTATTTTCAGGAGCAGCGGAGGGTTTTTAGTTGTCAGGTGCGTCATTTTGACCCAACGCTCCTCTTTGCGTTGCAGCAAGAGTTACACCTCAGTGATAATATCCCACTGATAAATGTCATTCCACTGGATCCACAAAACTTCTCAGTTTTTAAATCCTTTCAACAGCGCTGAGCTGCTGAAACTTTAAATGGTGGTCAAAGCAAATCTTTTTTCATCTCAGATTACCACAGATAATAAATAAATTCCTCTCTGGATAGCAGCCGCTGCATTCCATCCATAATGTCTCATTTGTTGCTGGTAGCAGAAATAATATATTGCATCGTTAGTGTCCTGCGCCTCATCAAAAATTTACTTAACAGAAAAGGTGGGAACAGAATCTATGTATCCGTTTGCGATCATTTTCGATGAAAACCCTTTGCTGAGCTCACTCTCAGGAGGCATTATGGGTTTTTGATTGGTCCAGTCGGTGAAATGGTCTTCTTTTTTTTTACAGTGTTCTTCGGTGGAATCACCTTTCTCCAGAAAAACCACGTCGCTGTTCACCTCTTTGACCCTGCTGTAATTATCTGGCACGCTCATCTCACTTTTCACTTCCACAGCATCCGAACAGTGAGGGATTTCTTCTTCATTGAGGATGAGGATGGTGTCGCCGTTCACCTCTTTGACCCTGCTGTAGTCAATCAGGGTTGGACGCTGCTGGATGTCCACATAGCTGGTGTTTGCGAGGGGCTGGATGGACACTTCCTCCCCATTCAGACATTCCTGTTTCTCAACTGGAAGATTTATTGGCTCCGTGTTTAAAATGTTGCTCTTTGTTTCCTCTTTGCCGTCACCGGTTTTTCCCCAGGTGTTCAGATCCACAGTCGAGTCCCCGTGTTGGATTTCTAATCCTAAGTGTAAACCGGCAGGAATGATGAAGATATCTTTCTTTTTTTCAGATGCGAAGGGATTGGTCAGCAGCCATTCGTCGCTGTCTGACACCAGCAGGAAGTCCTCCGCCTCCTCCATCCAGGAAACCATGGGAGGAAAGTTCTGGTTCCCAGTCAGAGCGTTTACCACATCTTCTGTTTGACCACTCTGGAAAAGTTGAAGTAGGACATTATTAAAAAAGCAGAAGCAGTTTTTAATTTATGTTTTTTAAGCAAACAAAAAAAAGCTAATTGTTACCTTGAGAAGATGAACATCGACTCCTTTTATCTTCGGACCAGGAACAGGAGGGAGGAGACGCTGCTTCACACTGAGTTACAACAAAAACAATATTCAACAAGCTTACATTTAAGCACAATAAGAGTTTAATACAGTTATTATTTATTTAATAAAGATGAACCCAAATGGAGGAGCTGTTTTAAAAACAAATGGTCTCAAATTTTCTTACTATCGTTAAGTAACTGTGATTTTCTCAATGAAGAGATAAATAAATGAAGGGAATAAAAAAAGAGGGAGAGTAGGGAAAGACGTAAGGAAGAAAGAGAGGAAAAGACAGGAGAGTAAGCAATGAAAGAAAGCAAGAAAGAATAGAAAAAACAACAGTGAGGAAAGAAAGATAGGAAAAGAAAGTGAGGGAGAAAAAAATTAAGGGTGAAAGAATAGAGAAAGAAAGAAAAGAACAAAAAAGAGTAAGGAAATAAAGAAAAACAAAAAAAGAACAGAGAAAAGAAACAAAGGAATGAGAAAAAGAGAGAGGGATGGATGAGCAGAAGGAGGGAAAAAAGAGAGAAGAAACAATAAAAAAGAACTAAAAGAAAAATGAAAGTGTAATAAAAGACAGAACAAAAAAGAAACAAAGAAACGAATGAGTGAAAGAATCAACTAATAAACGAACCTGATTTAAAATTACGACTTTGCCACCTTGCAGTTTTTATCTCTTCTGTATATCAAAGTTTTGTCAGAGATACAGACTATCAAAAAATGTCTGTGTAGCAAATGGCCCAGTCAAATCCCAGAACTCAATCTTGATTGACAAGTTGAGGGAATAGTCAGAAAGCTGAACCGAAACAAAGTGAAGAAAACTACTTTTATCATATCGGGTTAATAAAGTTATTGACCGTTTGCACGTGACGTCACGTTCTCCAGATCTCCGCCATGACGGAGGTAAAAACAACCAAAGCGCTCCTTTAAAGCTCGTCTAAAAAATGTAACCTAAAATGGCTTATATTTAGTTGATTTCACTTTAAAAGTCGGCCGTCAATAATAATGACTCTCAGCCCTCGGTGTAAACACTTTTTAAAAGGTGAGATTAGAAAGATATCAGACATTTCATTATGGATAAGATACTCGTCTAACCGTTAGTAACCATGGAAACAATGCCGCGCGGTCACGTAGCTTAGCATGTATAGAAAAAACTGGTTACCGTCTAGTATTTTGTACGTTTTTAAGACTTCTTCGTGTACGAGAAAACGTCATTTGTGACAGTTATATAAATTATGTGGTGTGAATTAAGTAAAAGTCAGTAATTAGAGCCACGCGTCAGGAGGTATGGGTCGGTATGGTTTCTAAGCTAGCTAGTTCAAACTTCTGTAAATATTGGTGTCTGCAAGCACTAACCAGGTGTGTGACATACACAGACAAATTAGCTCGACTCGAACAAAGAGACGCCATGAATAAACTGGCAAAAACGACTTTGGAAAACAATTTCAGCTGCTCTGTTCAATATTCCCTTCCCTAACTTCCGGTTTGATAAAGTGACGTAGTTGCAAAGGGTCAATAGAATCTTTTTGGCGCTGGTTTTCCTATTAGAGCTTCAACTTTGATTGATAAATAATAATAATGGGGTTTTTTTTGTTTTGTATTGTTTTTTTTGCACGAGGTAGCAAACATTTTTTAGATAATGTTTGCTACCTCATATAACCTACTTTATATGTCAGGATAATGTTTATCCTGACATATAAAACCCAAAACCTTAATTGATACTTACACTTTCCTCTTCAGCACTAGGATGTATATAGCTGTCAACAAAGAAATCAGGGAGAAAACAAAAACAAAAATCCACCAGAAGTACTTCTCAAGCTCCTGATCTAAATAGAGAAAAGATTAAAAACATTTTTAAAAAAAAGCTAATATTTCGCATCCAGTTACCCCAGTCTGAGAAAGAGGAAATGCGTTTTTAATACTTACGTTTAGGAATTTTAGCAAATATAGTGTTGCTCCACTCACTCCATTTTCCGTGGTCTAGATTGCAGCGAACCTGAACCATGTAGAGTAACCCAGGCTCAACGTTGTGAAAGTTGAAAAAGGTTTGTGCACCTATATCTACTGTCTGGACAAAACACAGAAAGAAAAATATACCACATGTTGTTTAAAGGTCACATATTGAACACAATGTTAAATGGGAATACATTTTGACTGGCTTTTTAAGATTTTATGAAGGAAATTATTCCTTACTCACTTTTTTTAGTTTGGTTTTCTTTTATCCCTCACTCTCCTCCTTTAATTTCTTTCTTTCATTCTTTACTCTCTATTTCTTTCTTTTTATTTTTCTTTTCCTTTCTTTCTTTCATCCACTACTCTCTATTTCATTCTTTGCTCTTCCTTTCTTTCATTCTGTACTCTTCTTTACTTTTTTACCTGTCTTTTCCAGAGCCCATAGAGAGGTTTAACAACCTGACCAAACATGCTGGAGCTCTGCTTGGGTTGCTAGGTAACAGGGCAGGGCTCAAGTGGGGTTACTAGGTAACGGCGGAATGCCTGTCAAATGTGACTTAACAATCTCAAGGTCTTTAAAGTGGCTGAATTTTCAGACAACATAAAACATTAACTTATTGCCACAAACAGCTGGGTGAGGTTTTTTAAGCGCTTGCGTAGGTTTTATATGAATTGAAACCCAAATGGAAGTAGAAAAACAAACATGTCTCCTTTAAACATATATATATATATATATATTTAAATAGATCATTTTACATATATAATTTTAAAACTTGACAAATATGGACTAAATCACAGCATACTGATCTATTTCAGAATAAGCTTAAATGGAATCCGATCAAATATGTGCCTATTTCAATCAATTTGCAAAATAAAATAATAATAAAGTATAAAATTCTTTCTTACGTCAGGCAACAAGACTGACTTAAGAAAGATAAAAGTTCAACAATATTTGGTTGTAACCTGCGGAGGTGATTTTAGTTCAACCCAGGAAGCAATTTGTCTGTAAATGATTGTGAGACAGATGGTAGACCTTCACCTTGAGGGCCAATTCTTTGGAAAACTAAGAAACGTACAGAAGCCTCTCAGCTTTAAACGGCCCGGTTTGCACTCTGTCAAATAAAACACTCACCTTCCACTCCTTGCTGTCGTTTTGTTTAACCCTCAGCTCATATTTTGGGGTGACCCAGCCGGTTCTGAAGTCCACGTTTGGAGGACTTTTCCATCTTATTTCAAGAAATGAACTGGGAGCGCTGCTGTTCACCACTACTGTGACATTTACAGGTGGGTCGGGCTTCACTGCCGGCCAAAGAAAAAAAGGAACAAAGTCAATAACTGTATTAAGTTTACTGCCTCTCTGTCCATTAGAAAAGAAAATCTAATATTAAACTTAATGGGATAAGTTCAGTCAGTATCTTAGATCTGAGTTATGACAAAGACTGACATATCAAATATTGACCAAATCTGAGCTTCAATAACTCAGAATCAGAGAAATACAGAAAAGTGGAACTTATAGGAGGTAGGACAAATATTAGCGCAACAATCTCTGCATCAGCATACACTGCAAAAATACACAAAATCCTACCAACTATTTTGGTTTAGTTTCTGGAGTCAATAATTCTGAATGATGAAAAAGTATTGGTTTTAACAGCAGATTATTTCAACAAGTCATTTTCCCCATGTTATAAGTGAAATAATTTGACAATAAATTGGAACAGATAGTTTTTCATCAATATTAAGAAATTATAGACTTAAAGCTATGTATTTTTTTATTCAAAATATATATTTGTTTACATATTTGTTGATGTGGTGACAGTGTGGTATGAGACAAAAAAATAAATGAATAAATAAAACCGAGCTCTCTGTTTTCTTCCAGTGCTAATTAGAAACAACCGAATAGAGCAAAGAGGCGAGTCTTAATGCTGTCGATTACAATCTTGTGTGGCGCTTATCTCCCCCCTGTGCCAAACTCTGTCTTTGCTATTCATGGTATGCTGCAACTAGCACAGCATGAATGCTCTGGCTAGTGAACATAGCAACAGATGACGGCAGATTAAGTATTTTTATGTAATGGCAAGTTGTTTCTCTGGCATTATTTTTAGCAGCAAAAACATGAGATAGATTGACCCTTCTGGTTCTGATTGGTTGTTTTTGGTCAGCAGTTGGGAGGAAGTGGACCAGCTTTATGTTTTCACAGATTTATGTTTTTTTAATGAAAGTTACACAATGCAGCTTTCAAACAAGCCCCTATAACTTGCAGAAAAATTATTTGCAAATGTGTTTTGTCTTATTTGTTGTTCCTGAAATATTTTCAGTAAAATTAGATTAAAACTACTTGGTAAGATTCTTTTATTTTGCAGTGTAAAACTGCACTTAAAGATATGTAAAACAAATTCTCCCACTTAAGATACAGAACTCTGCCTGGTCTTCGTGATGCTATTATTTGTCTAAAAATCTTTTAGCATAAATCCAGCTGTTCTGACATAAATTGCTTTCATATAGCTTTCTTTTACGTTATTAATACATTTTGGTGGAGAAGATAAGCAAGGAAAAATAACCCACTTTTCACTAACCAGGTGATTTCTTTGCACATGGATTCAGTGCAGAGAATCAAAAAATAAATTCTATCTAAATAACATAACTATTGGCTCTCATGGGAAAAACTTGACCTGCACAGCCACCTTTATAACCAAATAATGGTCGTAAAATCTGATCTGTGATTGTACACAACAGAGGGCTTGAACCTGTTCTACCTCATTCTGTTCTAGTTTTCTTTGTTGCTGTTCGCTCGTCTCTCAGTACTTTTCCATTCTTCCCTGCGCTCAAGACGGCAGGGCGGCCAATAAAACCGAGCCAATCATTAGCTCGCTATATAAAGATAATTCTCAACTGTGTTGATTTCTTTCTGCACAAACTAATAGTGAAGGTCAACAGTGTTTGTATCTTGAACTGACATTTTACTTTTTAGATTCATGATATTCCAGGGATATTCTTAAAAAGGACTCTATGAAGTTACCTTTTATAGACAAAGACATCATAACGTGAGAACAATAGTAAGGATTTAATGTTGCTAGAGTCACAAACTTTCAATACTAAGCCAAGAAATAACAGTTTTAGGAATCCGACTTTTACTTCACTACATTTCACCTTGTACTACCACTTTAAACTATTTTTTCAGAAATATATAGATTAGTTATATATTCTATCTTCTCAACCGAATGCTGATTATTTTAGTAAGATGTAGAGCTACAACTAACAATTAATCAAGTAATTGATTATCTGAATGATGAATTGATTAATCAGATAACAAAATGCCACATTCTGCAGATTTTTTATTCAACCACTTCAGCCTTTTTAATGCAATATGTGCAACACATTAAAATATGGCAATTACTGAGTAGTTCATTTCCTTTTTTAAATGTGAAAGTACATATTTTATTGCCTAAAATTTACAACAGTGTACATTTGATCATTTGTAGTCTAATTAATGTTTGGACAGCAAACTATGCACAATACAATAAAGGTCACACAACCAGTTTGGCAGTATTTAAGATCTTAAAAACAAAAATAGCTGATCAATAAATAATTACGACATGCATCTTTCAGCCATATTGTCCAACCCTAAGGTTATTGAGAAGGCAGATAATAAATAACCATGATAAATCATCTGGTTTCCATTTTACTCTTCAGTAAATTGGATAGTGTTTAACTTTAAACAATCTAATTGTAGATAATGTTTACATCATTCGCAGAACAGCATGAACGTCCTCTCTTTATTGTAACAAATGCTCCATTGAGAACTCCATGTTCCTTCCCTTAACTTATTACACACTTATCACAAAATTAATTTGTGGAAACAAAAATCTCTTTCATCTGTCACCACCATATCTGTAACCTGTTCACAACACTCGCTTTGTGAACTTGATTGTCATGACAGTTTCAAAAACTTACCCTGCAATACGATTTTTTTTTATTGTTTCAGTCTGCTGGACCTGAGTAAACAATAAAGCCCTAAAACCAGATTTTCTTTACCTCCAAGGTGGAATTTAAATCTCATATTATGGAAATATTTGTGGATAGACGTTGTTATTCAGACTGCTCGCCCATTGTCCCTTTTAATTTCATTTGACTGTATGTTTATTCAGTCGTGTCTTTGTATTTGTCCTTGGTGATATGATTACTTAGTGCATGTTTTATTTGTTTTGGAAATTTTACACCCCTATTTGCAGCAGTTGTAAATATAATGTTAATCTGCCATGCTTGCTTAAATTAATTTTAAATGAATGTTTTCAATGGAGTCAATGAAGCCTTCAGTTACATTTTTAAGAGGTTGTAAAATGTATGTACGTTTATGTTTTTATGTTACACTTAATTATGTTATTGAGCTTAGGTGCAATGAATCATTTATTTAAATGTGCTGCCTAAATACAGTATATTCATATTACATTTAGAAAAAAAAACTTTTAAAATACCCTTCCAGAACTCAAAATCTGTATCAGATTCATGCTGAATGAATTTATGTCAGTTTCTAACATTCATTGAATATTTACAGCTTTTTGCCTCTTTCCTTTTTTCTGTGTAGGTCAGGGGTCAGAGGTCAGTAGTCTGCCTTCATTATAGCTAAACAAAGATGTTTGGAGCTACCTTGTTTTAATGGGTCATTAAACAACCCGAAACAAAATCTTTATGACTCATTAAAACAAGCTAGCAATTTTTAAAATATGTATAAATCAATTGTTTTAATTTTAAATTAGAAGAAAATTTACTTTTAGATTTTATATAATTTGTTTTAAAATTTTATTTGAATCCCAAAGACAAAAAAAAAAACTTAATAAAAAAGAATTTCTGACTACCAGTTTTTAAAAATCTGCAAATCTGCATTTGTTTATTATTACTGTTAAATTTTTAGCAATTGCTAATTTTTTATGTTTTTGCCAAAGTTAATAAGAGCCACAGGTTGCAGTCTTGTGGCCTTGACTTACAATATGACATCACATCCGGTATCTGGAACTGCGCTGAGGCGTTCCCCAGGGCATTTGTAGCCACCACCGTCATGATGTACTCAGCCCAGAAGGAAGTGTACTTCTTATCAAAGAAACATGAGTTTTCTCCTGCAGAGACGTAGTCCGGACACTCCTGGACTCCTCTCGAACTGTAAAACAGGAAAACCAGGCCTTTACAAAGTGGAAGCAAAACTCTGCTATAGAAACTTAAATAAGAGAATGTTCAGTTATCAACCCCTTCACTGTAACCAAAAATTCATTCATAAGCATCTAATCAATGAAATCAGCACCTATATGCACATTCTAAAATATTAAAGTTTGTGTCTCCAACCAGTTAAAAAAGATATATTTTCTTTGAAGGATGTTCAATATTTTGTTATAAAATAGCAAGATTATTTATAAAGCACGGTGAAACAAACAGTGATGCACATGTGTGACATGTTGCCCCCAATTTTTAATAAATGGTTATTAATTTATAAGTAAATTAACAAACTGTCAGAGGAGCCACTGTTTTTAAAAAATATATGTTAAGGAATTATTTACTTTAAACAAGCTCCTACATCTTGCTGAAAAGTTACTTGTAACTTAGTTTGGTATTTCAAATGTACTAAGATATTCTAAATTTGCATACTTGGTAAGATTTTTTGTTTCAGATTTCTTTCTTCTGAGTTCAGAAGAAATCAGTAAGGAACGGTGAGGTAAAAATGAAAGTAATATTTTTAAAATTTAACAAAAAAAAACACACACACAAAGACAGCCAATGAAGTGAAGCAAGAACAACAGGTGACATATTCAGGTTTATAAGTACCAACTAAAAGCCTGAACCAACCATGAAGCAAAGACTGACTTAAAGTGTAACAGGGTTTTATCTTAACAATACTGTCGGTGAAATTTGTCAAAACTCATTTATTTATTCTTGAAATTCATTTTGTTTAGTCAAAAAGATGATTCCCCTGACATTCATTGATATGACAATGCTATGCTGCTCTTGATGCTTGATAGTTACCATAACAACCAGTGAGCTTTTTGAATGAGAAATGATTACGCCATCTTGAAATAATTGTGTCATCACTACAAAAACTGAGTTTACTAACTTTTGTACGCAAAAAAAAAAAAAAGTTATCAAATAAAACTGCATAAAAACAAAACATAAATTGTTTTAAAAGAAATAGATTTTCTAAATGGAAACTAAGTCGAATTAACAGAGTCTTCTTGTCTAATAACCAGGATGAAAAAAAAATCTTATTTTAATAATGTCATAAAGGTCTTTAAGCAAATTTGAAGAGGTGTCAATAACGTGTCAGTAAATGTGTCAATAGTTTTGAGTTATACTGAAAACAATACAGAAAAGATGCAAAACATCTGCATGCTTCAGGAATATCAAGCACCCAACAGTCTGGCCTGTTAGAAATCTGCCTATTTCAATCATAAAAGAGGGAAATTGTGAAGTCGTTTCATCTACAGTCAATATGCAATTAGACATTTATTATGGACAATTACTCTATAGTTTCAAAGGGGGTTTTGTTAGAAATTATTTTTCGAGATGATCAAATATCTTAAAATGTGGCAAACAAGCTGCCCTAATCTCTATCTAAATAGCATAGTCTTACAGGCACTTAGCAAAATAAATGGTACAATTCATATCCAGAACTATATAATCAGAGCAAACCAAACACTTACAGATTTAAAATTCAGTTTTGCACTCAGATTTGATCCTGGGTATAATACAGTGCCCTCCGCTTCTGTCAATAACACTGGTTAATGAAAGGCTATCTAAGGAAGCTCAGTTGACTATATCAAGTCATTGATTTTTGCAGCAATCTGTCATTCTGAGTAAGTATGACGTGTTGATGCTATCATGAAAATTTATTATAAAACAAATTATCCAAATAAGCTGCTGCTGAGTCTTACAACTCAACATTTACGTTTCATAAAAATGGCTGCAAACAGACGTGCCATTATACAACCGTTTTTGAAAAGAAGAAGTAGAGCCTCCTCACAACCAACAATGCAACACGTGGTTTCTGTAGGATAAATCAACAACAAAATCAGCTGGCCAAACTTTGTTGCTAGGTGAAGGGCTGGGCTTTGCTGGCATTGCTAGGTAACAGGCTGGGCTCCGCTTGGGTTGCAAGGTGAGGGGCAGTGCCTGCTGATTTGTGAAGTTACATTCTAGAGATTTTTGCGATGGTCATTTTCCAGACAACAAAAACCATTCATTTATTGCCCAAAACTGGCTGGGTGTTTTTTTAAGCTCTTGTGCTGCTTTAAGAAGCCATAGAGGCCCAAATGCAAGTATAAACACATGCAAAATGTGCATTTTTTGCAAAATAGCTCCCCTTTTTAGCTACAATTACTTATATTAATATGAGGTAAGCGCAGCTGAAGCTCTCACAGGTGAGTTCACGGTTTTAAATGAGGATGTGAACTCATTCACCAATAAAATATGTGCTCACGTTTTACCCACAGAAGAACTTGGTAGTTTTAGTAGTTTATTGTGTTTATGGAGCAACTAAAAGTGTGTCTTACTCTCATCATTGTAGCTGATAAACTTATCGGGAACCCTAAGGGCCATCTGGTGGCCTTGTGGCGAAAACAAACAATATACAGCGAGTATAAACTCCAACTGAGAAACTGTGCCGTATGCCACGCCCCTTTTTCCCACCGTCTGTGAACTGTGACCTGCTGATTCAAGACAAAAATGTCAAAATATGTAGAATATACTGACTTTTCTATCTCGTAGAAGAGGCGGTATTCAGTCGGCAACCCTCCGTCAGAACCTGGCTCCCACCAGCAGGAAAATGTCTCCTTCTCTCGGGACCTGCAGTCAAATTGTCTGGGACTCTCTGGTGCAGATGTACCTGGGCAACAAGAGTGGTAAACAAATTATGAATGCTAATTCCCATTCTGGGCTCCGGCATTATGAGTACAGCTGTTTACAAGTTACCTCATGTAATTATGTATGATTTGTAATTTTCAGTCAGTTAGTTTGTATCCAGAGTTTCAGTACATTTTACAAATGTCACCTAGTTCTGAAGATGTAGTTTCTTCAACATATAATAAACAAAAAATATGCTTTTATTATGTAAAATCTATCAGTTTCTTTAAACAGCACACAAATTAAAGGTGACAGCATGAAGTCATTTTGAGACTAATAATGAGACTAAAGTCGTAATATTATCTCACAATTTGAGTTTTGTTTTTTCCAATACACTGCCATACAAAATAAATTAAAAAAATGAAATAAAAAACTCAAATGTTATAAATATAAAATAAAAAATACAAAGACAAAAAGGTAAAATAAAAAAATAAAGCAATCTGTTATAAAATAAAAATAATTTAAAAGAAATTAAAACGAATTAAAAAAAAAAAAATGTAGAAAAAAATTGGAATAATTCTAGATTATTCAGATACAGTAATTTTAGCTGGAAAAAGGTAAATTTTAGTTCCAGTTTTAACTGAAAAATAGCCAAAAATTTTCAACAAAGTAATTCATTTATATAAAAAATTTTTTTTCAAATTGACAAAAAAAAAAAAATCAGAAAAGTAATCCAAAACCAAAACTGTGAGTAGTAATTCTTAACTGCTAGCTAGAAAAGGACCTGTCCACTTTTCCGCTGAGTGATTTATTTTAATTAGCTGATCTTTAACACTGTGGAGTTGTAACCTTTTCACCTCCTTTTAGTCTGGGTTGCTACGGAGTGTTTGGATTTCAAAGTAGGTCTATTTTGATGGATCTGTCTTCACAGAAGTCCATAAATTCTGTAAAATCCAACAACATGTAGGAAAATATTTTATGTAAAAGCCATTAAATACATGCCCTACATCCAGGAGCATAGCAAAAACAGCAGCTCAGATCAGTGACTGGAGCCACAGAGCGCTAGATTTATAACACTCAAATCGTAGAAACAGATGCTGAAAAAGCTTCAGTTGTTTTGTATGGCAATCCATGATGTAAGAATATATCATTTGTTGGGCCTTATTGTATGGTTAGATACAGAGCGAGAAAGTGTTAGATTGCTTCTCTGTCAGTGGTGACCCTGAAGGGAGGGTTAGGGGGGCCCATAGCCCCTCTTGAAAAATGCTGGCCACCCCAGAAGAAGTTTATGTTATAGAGAAGCATGCAGAGTCATCTTCTGCAATGAAAATGTAAATCCTAATAAATACTAGATAAGTACAATTGAAGGCTATATAACTTAGCCTTCATCGCAGCAGAGAGCTGCATCCTTAATAAATCTGCTATTAAGGACGCAGCCCTGCGTCTCCAACCATGGATTCCTTCACGCCGAGCTTACTGAAAAGCTGCATCATATGAACTTCTTCGTTTTGTTTCCTTGTTGAGGGGGCATAAGTTTGAAGAAATGCCAACATTTGCTTGTTCTAAATGAAAATCAGTGCTTTCTTCTTTGATATGCAATTTTGACTTCCAATGATTCACTTCCTGCTAAAGAGCCCACTGGTGTTTGAAGAAAAATCCACAGAAAAGCCGCACTGGGCTACAAGACGCATGATTCAAAAACATAGCAATTCATAGTCCGAAAAATATAGTACATATAAAAAGTAAAATCAGAGAAACTTATCATTTTGCAGCAACAAGCATCTCTGCTAGAGTGTTTGTTTTAAAGTCTAAAGGAGACAAGCTGTAAAGAGATTTGTGAGCTACAGAGAGATGTAAAGATAAGGCAGAACAGCAATAATTGGTACAATATGACACTATGTCGCAACACAGCGCCATTGTCCTGAGTGGGAGAGAGGAAGTGTGAAAGTCACAGAGATAAATGTCAAGGTAGCCCTGAAATAATCCCCATAAAATTAAAACACAAGCTTCAATTGGAGGCTATTCAACACATCTTTTTCAATTATCTCTGAAGCAGATTTGAAAAAACTTTGAGATATAATCACATTTAAAAGTTTCTAGTTCACGCAGTCAGAGCACACGTCACGCAGCCTTCTTATCTTTCTGCTCTTTTGTGATTTATGGTCTCATAAAAGAAACTTGACTGTGTAAGAGCTTTGAATTGCAAAATTAAAACAGATTAAATGTCCTTCAGTCACTTACAAGTTGCAATGAATTGTGAATACAGAGTGAAAAAAACCACTTGCTTTGATGGAAAAATTGAACCTCAGTTCACAAAGGATAGATGTACAACAAGAAATATAACTACTTGTATTTAGATTCCGCCTTTATTTCAAAAATAAAAATAAAACAACTACTTTCATCTCAGCTTTCTGACAAAATGAATATCAAATGTCAACTTACTGCTGCAAACTCTGGCTGCTGACAGCACACAGAGCAAAACCAAACCGAGGGGCGTCCTCCTCATCCTGGCGTCACACACCGACACAGCCAAGAGAAACCAGCAGCATGTCCTCAATAAAGTACTGTAAACACGGGGCTCAGCTGCTTGTCTTGTTTACACCTGACACACAGAGACATTCAGGGAAAACATCACATTCAATTCACACAATAATGAAATATGATATTCAAACTGAAGAGTTGAGGTGTGACGGGATTACAGGAAGCTTGAAAAAAGTGAAGGTAGAGGCATTGACCGCTAACTAAAGACAAAACTACGAAAATGTTCAGTCATATTTCCTGTTGTGCTTTAAATAAGATGTGAATGAAAGTGCTAGAGAGATGAAAGCAGGGAAGTGCTGCTGCACACTGCCCAGTCAGCTGGCTGAAAGAGGGTTACAGTGTATTTTACGATCAGAGGTGGACAGAGCACACAGAAATTGTACTCAAATAAAAGTAGCACTACTTCAATATATTTTTACTCAAATAAAAGTAAAAAGTAGCCATCCAAGAGATTACTCAAGTAAAAAGGTATTTGGTAAAAAGTTTACTCAAGTACTGACCAACTGATTAATATACATAATTTAATATAAAAAAAAAAGACCAGGCAAAATGTGAAATTAAGTGTAAATTTTGGTATACCCTAACCAAATGACAATAATTCATAGATTCTGTTTGAAAATGATTGGCCACCCTGTTAGATCTCAATCTGTCTTTTCTGATCACCAGACAATAAATAGACAATTAAATTATTTTAGGTGCTCTGCTAACCTAGCAATTAATCAATTAATCGCAAGATAAATTCAAATGACCTTGATCATTTCTGATGTTTGATAATTTTTAAAGTGCAATTTTGTTCACAAAGACTTCATAATCCAATTTATTTAAGGTTTTGATTGTGTATAGTTTTTATTTCCTTTTTATTTATTGTTTTTGGTTGTTGGATATTCAAAGGTAATTAGGCTTTGAAAGGGTGGACTTGGATTATTATGGCATTATTGATGTATTACTTGAAAATGGTCTCAAAACAATAATAATGTTGTAGTAAGGAGTACTATTTTCCATAAAGTGATTATTTTAAAAGGAGATGTATAAAATTAAATTGTTTATTATTTTGTTTCAAATAGCCACTTTGTTTTAGTGGCACTAGACAAATTTATTTTGGCTGGTTTGAATGCAAAAACGGCAGTGTTGCAATTTTAAGTTAAATTGAATCATCCCGTTGCACTGTAGGGGTAATTGCTACACTCTGTAGTTTCTTGATTAGCATGTCTGACAAACACAGATTCACTTGAGATAACATTATGTACTTCCCTATTCCAAGGAGTTCAAGTTTATTTAGATGTTGCAGGTCCAGATAAAGACACACAGTCAATGTGGGCTCTGAATTGCTGACATTCAAGCTGCAAATTCATGTGAGAGTGACCGCTCTGCTGCTTGTTCCACATGTTTCTGCACTTACTGGAAATTCTCTGACTCAAAGGGAACACGAAAGACCTCAAAGTAGCTTTTTCACAGCCTGGCAACCTGGAAAGGTGTAATTTATCTTCTTCAGAGGAAATATAAAGTGTATGTGCAATGATGTGTGTGCCTGTAGCTTTCTGAACATTTGTTGTTCTTTTTTTCTTTCTGTGCCACAAACACAGCGACAACAAACTCGGTTTTGTGTAACTACACCTGCTCTGGCAAGTTTCAACAGGATCGCTTCCTGGTGTGTTAGGCGGGCCCTGCATGAAGCTTTATTTCCTTATTTCCCAACTCTGGGAGCAGACGAAACAAACTGCATGTCAAAAATAAAACCAACTGTTAAACTCTCACTGCTTAAATTGTTTCAGCCTTAAACTGGAAACAATTTAGTCTAATTGGAAAAAAAAAAGAGATAATAATTGTAATAATAAAAGTGATGATCTAAACAGTCGGAGTAAATTATAATCATTATATTTGACGTTGAAAAGCACATACTAAAAATATTCTTGGAGAAATGGTCACCAAGGAAACGGTCTTTCCATGCTACTCTTTTTATTAACCGCACTTCAAAACAGCAGCCTTTCACATATGATTACTTTATTCTGCTTCCAGGTCAGAAAATATGCTTACAATATCCATAATAACACACATTACTTCCTTTAAATAATCTTTATTAAATATTAATGTGATGGCAGAAGCATTATTTTAAAATCAGAATTTAATCTGACTAAGTTCATGATTACAGGACACTCAGTTATAGTAACCCGTGTGATGCATGTCACTGCATGGTGTTGGATTACATCGTGTTGCTTAAACCTGCGCACGCGTCCACGCTCACGCGCACGCCCCTTTTACAGAAAAACATCCCTAATTATTGAAAAACGGCTGATTAAATAACTATTAAAAATGCGCTTGATCATTACAAACATTAAAAAAGCAGTTTCTCTGATGTATTTAAATAATTCAGAGGAGGGACTCACCGCCTCGCTGGACTGTGGACGATCTTTATCCAGATGTTACATCGCAGCGGAGGACCTGCTCTCACCTTGCAGCCCCCTCTGAGCCACACAACTCAGGTATGACCGCTTATGAGGAGCCGGAGAGGTGAATCACCGGGAAGGGAGGAGCTGCTGGCGCATGACCTGCCCACCTGAGAGCCGGCGGAGATGGCAAACACGGCGAGATTCGTCACTTCGCCAGGTTTTCCAAACAGCTCCAAACTCGCGCTTTCACTTTTGATGCTGTCACTTAATTTAAGTTAAATGTTAAATGTATATTCGATATGAAAAGAATATAGTCTCTCAATCATTCAGATATGATAGCCCACCTGTTTCAGTCCGCCGAGAAAAGACGGACGGCTTTGAACGCATCGCGACCGCAGAAGAAGATGTGTTTTATCTGCTGACTGTTGCAATGCTGCTAGACAGGAACCCTTAAAAATGTAAATTAGTTAATCAGTTTGACTCTGATGTAACTGACAATTAAAACGGTTTTTCCTTCCTTTTAAATCTGCTGAATATTTTAAATTCTTCCACCTTCAGACAAAAACATTTGACAATAATAATAATAATAATAATAATAATAATAATAATAATAATAATAATAATAATAATAATAATAATAAAAGTTTATTTGTATAGAACATTTCAGCAAGAAGGCAGTTCAAATAGTTTTACATCATACAAACACGAAAATAAAAAGTAACTAAAACATCATCATATAGTCACCAATAGTAGCAAGCACCACATTTTGTCAAGTGCTAATATCAAAATGCAAAATTTAGTAATTATGGGTCAAAAACAAGTAGCACTAATAATAATATGGTAAATTATGGAGACAATCTGACGTTTTGTCACAAAATCCCATTTTGTGACAAATTAATTTAGATCTATTTATATAATGCATTTTCTAATGACAAACCTATTATTGTTATTGGTTTTATTACATTTTTATTTTGTTTTTGATGCAGCATATTTTGACTTTCCCCTCCATGTGAGCAAGGAGAACACCACCATGCATCTGTGAAAACCCTCATTTCTGCTCCACTTTGTCATATGTCCATTCATGTCTGCAAACATACAAAAGATGACCTTCCATTGAGAAATATCACTAAAAAGGAACGTCTATGCTTTGAAGTAGAAAAAAATAGATTTTTTTGCTCCTTTTTAATTTGAATTAATTTGAAATTCAAGAATAAAATTCAGTAGTTTCTTACGTGTCTTGATTTGAATTGGTCAAATTAATGAAAGGTCAGGAGGGATTTCATAAATTTTTTATAGTTTGACTTTTACTCTGATGTTAACGTGAAATTATATTCCAAGTATTTCCAAGAAGCCATATTTTTTAAAGTCATTTAAAAGCGGTCCTGCGCAACAGTTTTCTGATTTTTGAGGAATTTCTTTTGCCTCTGGAGCCACTGACTGCAGTCAGTAACCTATAAATCACTGACACAAAAAACCTCCCAAACTTAATGGATAAGCTAGTGATGTGTCAACACATAACACAGCAAAAATTAAATATGAAATTTGTTAACACCTTTTTTATTCCCATTTTCTCTGCTCTAATTTATTAAAGATGCTCTCCAACAAAGGTAGTTAAAGTACCCAAAAATTGTATTCAAGTAAGAGAAGCACTATTTCAATATATTCTTATTCAAGCAAATGTAAAGTAAAATCCAAGAAGAAAAACAAGTATTTTCTAAAAAGGCTACATAAGTACTTAGGAAGTGGTGATTTAAAATAATGTCCAAATTCTGGTATTTTAAGACTAAAAGGAAAAAAAAGAGAAGAGTATTTTCTGTGACAATATATAGTGTTTATTTAATTCACTTGATCTCCAAATGGCACAAAAAACCCAGAAAATAAAATATAACGTTGAAGCAAAGCTAGTGCAAAAACAAGCTTTGCTTCAATGTATTGAAGCAAAGCATTGTACTGTAAACTTACATTATACTATAAGTTTAATGTAAGTTTACAGTAAACTTACATTAATAAGTTTAATGCTGTACATTTTACTTACAGCATAATGTACTGTAAACTTACATTATACTATAGGTTTACAGTGCAATGTACTGTAAACGTACATTATACTGTAAGTTTACAATGCAATCTAAGTTTATTTCTAAAGCATTTATTAAACAGTTTGTGTTTATATCTGGTGCATTTTTGGTTAAAACATGTCTGTTCTTCTTTAATTAAGTTTCTCACTGTGGGATACTTTATATTAGAACTTAAACGTAAAAATATATATGTAGTAAAGCTAGACCTAAAAGTATATTTTTTGCAAACACTTACTTAAGTAAATGTCACTGAGTACAAGCTACTAGTTACTAACAACTTCTGTGCTACAATGGTATTTTGTTTTAGTTTTAATTAGTAAACAAAAACAAAACAAAGCCGGGGAGTAAAGTGTAGCTTTCCACTCCAGAATGTAAGAAAACACAAAAAATTACAGAAAACAATGGAAACTTGCTTTGTATGTATTTCAAATGATGACATGACATGAGATAAAAACATTTCTATACCAATTACTAAACATTTGAGTTTTATTAAAGGATTAAGCCATACAGGTTGGACTCTGACAACCCCTGACCCCGGATGGATAAATTCGCAAATCGCTAAACTGAATTAAACAGTAACAATAATCATCTTCTGAACTTTTACATGACAAGAACCAGGTTATTTTATTCCTGGTTAGTTTTTGTGTATATTTGCCTCTGGGAAAACACATACAGTAAGTTTGCCTGCATTTCCTGAAACTGTGGAGTGACTTCCCTGAAAAGTGGCAGTCTGAATTCGTGCTGCTTCGCAAACCTGAACAGCTTTTTTTTTCTCACCTCTTTCCTGTGAAGCTGGTCAGAATGATGGTAATTATCAGAAGAACATGCGTGGCGGAAATAATTGCTGAGCTTTAGCTCATTGCTCTTTCAATCAGTTTTATAGAAAGTCATGAGTGATGCAGCAACACAGTGGGAAACATTTCTGAAAATCACTTTAAAAACCACTTCAAGCAGGTTTTTATAATAATTAGGCTTCAAATGATTGCTGGAGGTTTCAGTGAACTCTGGTCACAAATAACTGCCAAATATTTCCACATTTTATTTGAACATACAGAATTTTACAAGATTAAATATAAGAAAAGGAATAAACTTTCACCAAAAGCTCACAAATTAAAAAAAATAGTCTCAGAAATCTTATATAAAAAAAGAAGACGAACATTTCAAAAGTAAAAAACTCAGAAATTTTGGAGATTAATCTCTAGAGAAAAGTGTAATCTAAAAAATGTTCTGCACATTTTCATCCACCTGTTTAGTTTCCTTTGATTAGTAATAAATGGAAAATTGATCAATTCGTATTTGATGAATATAGATAATTCTGATTATAGCGTTTGACAAAATGTAATGTTTATTGCTTGTTTTCATGACTGGTGACTATAATGTTTTTATTGAACTCACTATTTGCTGAAATGTTTTCATGTTGAGAATAATTTACACACTAGTGCAAATTAATTCTTGACTTTTAAAGACACATGGTTGCACTGGATTGTATTTAGGAGTATCAGAGCACAGGGGCTGACAACAAACCACAATTTTCTTAGTTATGCATCATTTTTACATCCTCTTCACATTAATGTGCAATACAATCCCAGTTAAATATTGATGTGCAGCAGCTCTTATTAATACTTTAAGCTCAGCAGAAGCAAAAATCACATAGACGAAGATGAAGACAAAGTAATCCATCAGTCTACTTTTTCTCAAAAGCAATAAAGCAGGAGAGACAAATTACACCCTGCTGGTCTTCAAATGGTGGAATCAATATTAAATATGATATGACAGATACTGCCTTCATTGCTTTGTTATCCCTCTAACACGCTGATGCTAAGTGTGTAATTCAGATGGATTTATTTCATTAACCATAACTCTGATTTCAATCAAACAGGCTATAAAAGAAAATGACCGCGACGGAACAGTAAAGTGGATTATGAAAGTATTAGAAAATTGTTCTCTTGTAATTGCATGTGAATCATGACCAGGATTATTATTATATAAACACAAACCATGAGCTTCAGCTCATTAGGGTTTCATGTGAAATTGACAGTAAATATTCAGACTAAATACTTATTTTTCTTACATTCTCTGTTGCTCATATTTTTCATCCTCCAGTTAAATAAACAAACACGGCTGTGCATGATCTGATAAAAAACCGCCTGTGTGATCCACGTGGCCTTCAGTTACATGTGTTCACAGTACAAGCGTGTGAATTGTATCTAGTTTGCACTAAGTGCCACTAATGTCACTCTGTTTCTGTAAATACTCTGCTAAATGCTAACCCCCCATTCATTTGATGCATAACAGTATAAGTGTGAGGGATATGCTAACAAATACAAGCTTTAATACTTGATAAACTTATTTTAAAGGTGAAATTTCAAGTTTTCTTAGTCCAGGTAAGATGTTTGACTTTCTTCTGCATTTGTATTTTCCTAATTTCTTTGTTGTTTGTTTATCTCTGCTTAGGTTCTGCCAAATTCTATTCAGTTTGCGGGATTTATTAATGTTCGAAAGGTCTTCCCATATCTGTTCATCGATTTATGTAAGTTATTTTTGTTTTCTGTTTCTTGTATATTTGTAGTTTATTTTCTCTGTGATTATTTGTTAGGTTTTTCCTCTTTGGTTCTAGATCCTTTGAGTCCCTGGTGATTTGTGTTTATTTTCTCTGAGTCGACTGGCCTTCTCTCACAGCTGCTCCCATTTTATAATCAACCGCCTGCTTCTTAGCAATCACTCTCCTCAGCATCAAATCCTTTCTGTCTCTGTAATTTTTCTGTTTTCCTGCTGATGTTTCCTCCTTTATTATTATTATTTATTAAAATCACTCAGTTCCCCCTCTGTCAGTTTTTTATCAAGTGAAACATGACAGGAACTACCTGAATATTTTTGAGTGTGAAGGCGCTCAAATTGCAATCCAATCTCCCTCAAACTTTTGATTTTACTTTTCTCCACAATCCTCTCAAGGCTGCAGGTATTCCTGTTGATTTTGGACCTTCTTTTCATTCTTTCAACTTGTTTTCATTCCTGATCTTCCAGCATTGTACTTGGAGTACACTAACGAATTTTGCTGTTTAGGAAGGGTTTTAATTTCTACTTGTTTAGAAAACCACAACGTCAACTGTCTTATTTGTTTATGTATAACATTAACAGTCAAAGCATTGCATTTCACCATTACATTCCTTTCTTATTTAATATTATCTCCTGGAAATATTGGAGAGCAGCACAGGTGAGTTTACTGCAGTTGACCTCACAATATCAGTGTATAACATCAAAACAAGTAATTTGATGTAATATTTGACAGAATTTCACATTTCAAATGTCATCAAATGTCAATAACAAAATCATGCAGTGTTAGTAATTTCAAAACTTGTAAAAATAAGTACTAATATTTGTGTTTCACCTTTTTAATTAAATTAATAAAATTAAATAATACAGATGTAAACAGTTGTGACATGACCCACAATAAAACTCTTGTACAACTATTCAGTCATTAGTGACTTTCACCTGGCCTCTTTTGAAAACTTTCATGAAATGCTCCAGTGGAGAGTGTATTTTTTATTTATTTTTTTGCTTTTAATTTGATGTGAATGCTTATTTCGGTCATTCTAATCTTTTTTCAGAATACAGCAGGTGCCAATTATTGCTGTCTGGCACCTTTTTGTTCCTGTGATTCGCTGCAGAGGAGCCAAACAGTCGGAGGTGATCTAGAAACTGACCTCAGCAATCATCAAATTCAATCTTAGAAAAATAAAACTTTTTACAGAAACTATAATCATAATAATTCTAATAATAATGTTTACTGCAACTGGATGAATGGGGTGCCAAAAAGTGTGACGGTTTCGATTTTAAAAAGAGAGAAAATGTTTTTGCACTGAAGAAAAAACATTTGATTTTTTATTATTATTATTTCAGTGTGAAATTATGCTACTCCAGGAAATTATAAATTTATTTTTATACATCTTTATCAGAAGTATCAATAGGAGTGACAGATTGTTTTTGTGCCTAGGGAACATATTTAATTTACAAATTTGAATGTATGTCATTTGCTGCTTTTCCATTACCAATGAGTGCAAAGCTAATGTAAAAATAATATTTAATAATACAATTTCACAATCATACCACCTTTTTCTGTTTTTGCCCTTTACAGAACCAAAACAGAGAATGCTGTTGTCAGTAGAATTAAATAAGAAATGCAACTAAAATCACACAGAAATAAGTTTGTTTGTGCGAAGTCCTTAAAAAATGTGCCATTCCTTCATCATCCGACTACTTTCTTTCGTTTTCTGTTTTTTTTAATTGTTGAGATTCCACGAAAAATGTATTCAAAAATGTCAAACTGCTTTTGCATTGTATGGTTTTTGTAAAATATTTTTATAGGAAATTTACCTTTGAAAGTGGTAACTCATATTAAAATTGTTTTATAAGTTTTTCTGGCAACACTTTATTTGAAGGGTGTGCATAATCTGACATAAACATGACCTAACACCAGTCATAAACATGAAGGAGTCTTCATGAATGTCTATGACTGTTGTCATGAAGTGTCATTTGGTGAATAATGACCCTTTTAATGCAAAGTTTTATTAAAATGTGCATAAAATGTCCATTAAAAGTGTCATTATTCACCGAATGAAACTTCATGACAACAGTCAGACATTCATGAAGACTCCTTCAGTTCACTACCAGTGTTATGTCATGTTTATGTCAGTCTTCTGTAAAACCCTTCAAATAAAGTGTTACCGTTTGTCTTTGTTCAGTCTGAATACTTCACATATTTGCAGAGACTCAGATGTTTACCTACAGTTTTCATGCGCGTCACAGACTGTGTGCATCAGTCCACTTGTGACAACAGCTTTCTCTGTTTTGGTTCTGTAAAGGGCAAAAACAGAAAAAGGTGGTATGATGTTATGCATACATTCTTGAAGCTATATTTTGCTTTCTTCTCTGTGTGCAGCTTTGTGTTCTCCAGGAGGATTCTGTTGGCAAACGTTCAGGCCAAATAAAATCTGTGAGAAGATTCGCAGCTGCAGGAGGCGTGTTTTGAAAGCCAATAACAAAAACTCTTCATCTTTAGTTTTTATAGAAAGAATTAATTTTCAGATTTTTTTCCTTCTAAAGTTAAGATCAGTGGAACAAAATATAAATTTTTCTCATGCATGGAGATTGAATTTGAATGTGATGGTAAAGGTGTGAAATTTGATCCATGCATGGCCTCACATGGGTTTTTACACCAGTCACACATACCAGTTCCTTCTCATTTTCCTCAGGTTTGTACCCTAATCATTTCTGTACTTTTCCATCCTGCTGTCTTCACAGGATAATAAAACTTTGTTCATTTTAACTCAGGTTTTATGCTCTCTAAAATTTAAATGAATCACACATTCAGCTCAGGTTGAGAGGGTTTAATGCCAGGTTGTGACATGGTTAGAGTCACAGGTAATCATTACCACACTTTCCTATTTATAGCCTCTATAGTTCAAAGCTGTAAAGCAAAAAAAGGTCATCCTAACTTCATGATAAAAAAGTAAAACTGGAGCTTTCAAAGTATTGTTGCTTTGGTTATGTAAGTTACCATTCAGTAGATGTTTTGGTTTTTCTTGGTTTAAATGGAAACTTTTGACTGTTTAAGCAAAATTATTGTTTCATCTATAAGAATAAGTGAGCATTTCTATCTTGTTCCTTAAAGAAAGGCGAGCGGCGAAGATTCCACTGCAGCGGTGGCAAGGAGCTTGAGGTTTGGGGTGAATGGAGGGTCGTGAACATGGAAGCAAGGAATCTTGGAGCAGGTGACAGGTGAGTGGCAAAGGGTGAAATCTGTTAACTGTTTTTATTTTCTGAATAAATGAGTCGTAGAGTTCAAAGACCATTTCCAATATGGTCGGTTGATTCATGTATTGGTGAATGAGAAGGAGGTAATCGAATTTGGAGAGAGAGTCCAGGAAGGAGTTGCCAATGGGGAGAGCGGTGGAGCTGCTCAGTCCGACCTTGTTAGGAGGTCATCTGGACATCGGTGTTTTTCCTCAAATCTCCAAACAGCCAAAACACAAGCTTTGATGACCAGGTTGTGAGTGAAAACTGTGCCTTTTGGATACACATGCAAGACTTAAGTCAACTTTTTTTGAAGTGCAGCCACTTTGTTAGTAAACTAAATAAACTTTCCAACAATAAACACAGGGTGGAACAAGAAGAAAATGAATCATCAACACAAAGATCTTACGTGCAGCGCAGCATGGATCCAAATCCCACCGAATCAAAAATAAAATGGACACAGGGACATTTTTAAGTGTTTGAATATTAAATGTTTCTTCATCTGAAATTAAATTGTTGCTCAACTGCACTGCAAAACCATAAAAACTCTCCTAATATTTTTGGTCTTTGGTAGTTTATACTGCTAATATTTGAGAAGTCTGAAAATAGGACAAAACTAACTTTTCAGTAAGACATACAAGCTTATTCTAAATCTACAAATCCTTAATAATGATGAAAAAGTTCTAGTTTCACGGTTGATTTCATTTACAACATGGGAATAACGTCTCATTTGAAATAATCTGCCAATGGAACCAGTACTTTTTCATCAATATTAAGGAGTTATCTACATAACACAAGCTGCTGTCTTGTTGAAAAGGTACTTGTAAATTAGTTTTATCTTAATTCAAGTGTACTAAAATGTTTGCACTAGAAACTAGATCAAAAATACTTGGTAATATTTTGTGTTTTTGCAGTGTATGGTGTTTTTACCATTAAAATGATTGATGTTTGTTCAAACTCATCACTTTACATGGCGTTTTGTAGATGCAACTCAGTAGTTTATTTATACTTCCTCTTTATTGAAATGACAAATTTCAATAGATGAAATGCAAAATCACAATGACTCTGCATTATGTTCTCCATAACAATTATTGTTACAGTCTGAAAAAGCCTACAGTCTTTTGGGCAGACATGAAGTATTTGTCTTTTTAATGTGCGTTTTTATGAAATATGATCTTCCCGATTTCTCCACAAGTCTTCTGAGTGAAAGACAAAGCAGCTAAGAGATTGTCAGTCAGCAGGGGTGCGTGTAAAGCAATCAAAATTTAACCTGAGCCGACTGAACCCAGCCGACTCTGTAGTTTTCCACTCACGCACGTGTTAGGGCACAAATATGGCCTGCGGGGATTCAAAGACAACTGTGAGCAGCACACACACACCAAGAGATACAGTAAGTAATGAGTGTTTTACTGTTTGTAACTTAACACAAACATCGTCCTCCAAGTGAAACCCTATCTTTGTATATTGCAATGTGCATTTACTGTATTATTTAAGTACAACAATGATATGTTTGGACAAAACCTGACTACACACGTTACTTAGATAAATAAGGGAAGGAGTGCTGTAGATCAGAAAGGAGACATCTGGTGAATTTCAACATATTAATTTTGCTATAGTTTGTAAATTACTTTAGGCACTTCATCCATTTTTGATATAAACACATTTAAGAAACAATATACTCAACACACAGTCTCAGTTATTACAGCTATAAACTACTGATCAGGCCTGAAGTATGGGTAGTGTTGGGCTCATCTGAACCTTCAGAGCCACATAAAGACAGTCACAAAGTCTGGTTTTTTGTCATCTGAAGAACACTGCAGGATTAAAGGACTAATGTCCCAGCAAAATCTAGAGAAACTCTAGATTTTCTCTAGAGTTTGCATGTCTTCATAGAAAATTATCCAGAACTCTACTACTTGTGTTCTCACTAAAACCAGAAAGATAGACCTCATCACTCCAGATCTAAAGTCCTCTCACAGGGTCCCCAAAGCTCAGAGAATAGACTTTGAAATACTGTTGTTACTTAATGGCTTAGCACCACAAAACATTAAAGATCTGCTGCTTTCATATCAGCCTGGACTGTCCACTCAGGTCTTCTGGTTCTGGTCTTCTCTGCATCACCAAAACCAACAAGCAACAACTTCCAGAAATTTGCAAAACACTGAATTTTTTTAAGTCAAGACAGAAAAGAGTAGTGTCTAATTATTAACTGTAACATCATAAAGTGTAGTCTATTCATTAGCCTATCAGTTTCCACTTGTTATTGCAATGCAAAGTTTTTTGCTTATTTTAAATTCCTTCAAATTGTATAATTTTTTTTGCTGAAAATGTGCAAATAAAAATGCCTGCAAGAACTAAGTAGTTGTTTCAGAACCAAATTAAAATTTTTTCAAATATTATTGAAAAATTAATAAATTTCAGTGATTCAATTTAAATAGTACAGACTCATATTTCAAGTGTTTATATTTTGTCAATTTTGTTAATTTCGGTTCACAGGAAATAAAAACCAAAAATTTTAAATACTACATCAAACCAAAAAAAAATAAATAAAATTTAGCAAAGAAATATCAGCTGACTGAAAACTATGTCTCTGTACTATACAGTGTATTCACTCAATGATTGTTCTGGGCTCCATTTTGTGCAAATACTGCATTTGTGGCTTGGAGAGTAAGCTGTGGCTTTGACGTTACACCCCTGGTCTTTGCTGAAGTAGGTTGGGTTAACGGCTCTTATAGTTGGTATCTTTCAGCTTCCTCTTGAATACACCCCCCTGATTTTATGGGCTTCAAGTGAGCTAACTTTGGGCGCAATAGTGGACTAACACCAGAAGACAACATGGCTGCCTAAATCCACATGAGTAAGGAAACTTAACATTCAACCACAATGATCTCGGACCATCCAGATGGTGAGATCTTTATTTCTAAATAAAAAGTAAAATATGCTTTAATTTAGAATTTCCATAAGATGCTTCAGCTATTCGCGTTTTGTCTTCTTCGTCTTGTCCGCCAGAAGTATGGCAACATCCGGTTGTTGATCACGTGACTCCTGTCATGAGAAGAAGCGTTTCCGTTGCAGTTTTGCTCAAAAAGCACATCATCCCAAGGCCCCAAAACCTTTTCGAGAAACGTGAGTCCTTCTCTTTTTTGAAATCGGCATATTTCCATAAATCAAGTCTATTTTCAGAATTTCAATTTGCGAAATTGATGTCAGTTGTTCAAAACATGCTTTAGCTTTAGCAGTGTAGCGTTGACGTTCAGTTAGCTTAGTTAGCAACAGTTGCCAATGAGCGTATGTTTCATTAAAGCCACCTTTCTGCAGTATGTTTTTTAATCGTCTGATATAATATCAAAAAATTAAATGCCATGTTTTCACTACCGATAAGTGGGAAATTATAACAGAAACAAAGGCAACAAACAAACCCCCATCTGTGTGTAATTAATTTGATATGTTTCACTTAGTGGCAAATTTCCTGAAAAATGGGCTTTTCAGTAATATTCAAATTATTTAAATGGGTCTGTATAAATTTATGCAGCAGAGATTAAATATTACACTTAAAAAATAAGCAGGAAAATTTAAAGTTTGTATTTCTCAACATTCAGCTTCAAGTAGCTCATTAAATCTTTATAACTTTGGCTAAAATGATAAAATACTCATATTTTAAAATATGGATAAATTTACAAATGCAAGTTTTAATAGTTTTCTTGTAGAATAATTGCAGTGAATTTCTGAAGAATGGCAGTAAAAGCACCAGTGATATGTTTTTAGATGTTTTTCTGTCCTTATGTTTGAAATTATGTTTATTTTCATAATTTTGCACAAATATCAGAATCCAGCAAAAAAATATCAGCCTTAGAGTGATATATTTTCATAGTGGGTTAAAGGGATAGATAAAGACAAATATTTTTCATAATTGTCTTTTGACAATTTCTGAGGTTCAAGCGAGTTTAATTGTGCTGGATTGAGGTTTTAAAAAAGCTCTTTGGTTGCAAAACTTGCAGATAGCAACCGGCCAGAGGTAAAACAGATGGTTTGGGCCCCCTGCTGGCTAAACTTCTTGAGCACTTTACATAATAAAAAAAGACATGTACTAGTTGAAGAAAGAATATCTTAATTGATTGACACGCAGGTCATTCAACACAGTTTAATGCTGCAGTTTAAACATTTTTAACAACATTTTTATACGTTGAAGTAAGATTTGATACTATAGAATAAATAAATACACTTAAATATCATTTGTATGCATAAATGATTGAAATACCACTGGAAATCTATACATTTACTTATTATTTACACAGGTCATAGTTTATTTTATTAAAAATAAATTATATAATGAGTATATTTGAAATTTGTGTGCATACAATTTTAATTATATATCTACCTAATTTATTAATTTGTATCTTTATCTTAATTTGGATTAATGTTCCATACTTTCTTCTTGGTGCCTCTGTTCTGTCAAATATGTTTCGTTGTTTAGAGAGAAATATTAAGTAGTAGAAGAAGAAAAGTTTGTATTTCTCACAGACTGTTTTCACCTCCTACTTAATGGTCACAGCCAAAGAGTTCACTGACAGCAAGATGACTCACCGCCTTCTATTTTAAAGAAAATAATCCTGAAGCGTCTGGAGTTTCCCTGCGTGTGATTTACAGCGCATCATCTGAGCATCATTGGATTAATTAATCTAAGAATGCACACAAATGTCGGTGCCGAGTTTTGGCCAGTGTCCGTTTTCTAGCTAACGTTCACAGTTAGCAAAAGCTTCACACAGCTACGTTTTCAAATTCTTAGTTAAATTACATTAACGCGTTTTCTTTTACAATTTACATCTATATATCTATATATGACGTGTGTTCACAACAAACAGCTACAATTATACTTGCTAATATTGTGACAGTTTGTTCCCGCACGCTGCTCCATCTCAACAAAGAAACGATCTTTGGCAGCAATAACAAGCCGCAGCGTCTGAAACGGGGAAACCCAACATGGTGCGGTAGGTGTGCCTGTATCACTTACACTGTGTCTTTCAGGAAGGAAGTTAAATCTATTTGTGCGAGAGTGTTTTTTTCCCCCCAACCTTTCTAACTCGATGTGACTTCTTGTGAAGTTTAAAACTAGTGTGGAGAAGCCGGTAGTTAGCCGGAGCCAACATGTCGGACTCTCTGGAGAGATCTACGAAAATCAACTTGTTAAAGGAGTCGATTGTGAAGAAACTTTGTGAGGTGTTGGATAAATCAGGCAATAAAGGATGGCGAAAACTTGGAGAGATCGTGAGCAGCGACAGGCGGTTTAAAGTCAGGTATGCTGAATATTACTTTAAACTGTATGTGGGGTTAAAAACAATAAAGTTACAGTTTGTGTATAGATATAATGAATCTTTATTGTGAAAACTGAACAGGCATTAAAAGCTTGAAATGTGTTTTGCCAATAGCATACCATGATCAGACATAAATACTTGCACTAAGCATGCCTACAGTAAAGCATGGTGGCGGCAGCATCATTCCCTGGCGTTACTTAAGATGTAACTAAGGATGAGATTATGAAAAACTCAAAATAAAAGTCAGTTTTGCTTGAAGATAAAGAGGGATGTCACAGCGAGTCGAAGCATACATTAAAATCAGCTAAAAGTAGTTTCACAAAAACAAAATCAAAGTTTGAAATTCAGCACCTCCAAATCCAAGCTGGAAAAAGTTGGAGTGTCTTCTGGTCTGGGGCAGACCCCAGGTGGAAGAGTTCAAGTATCTTGTGTCAGGGGCTGTCCTAGCTGGTTTGATGCCTGGGTGGACAACATTCAGGGTGCCCCAATGTCCCGCTTCACAACTTCCCCTTACATTTAATCAGGGGCATCTACAGTTTTGTGAGCCACTATAAAATAATGCTTGTGATAAATTATCAAATACTGAGTTGTATTTTTTGCGTTCTATTTGATTGAGGATTATTCTGATGATTGATTGGATTAAAAATTGTCATAATCTCCATAAATTTCATTCAACCAATTAAGCTAATTAGACACAATATTGGAAATGTTTTAAAATATTAAACAAATTATTCAATTCCTTTTTAACAGGAAAAATAAAGGTTTTATTGCTTAAATTGTGTTAACAGCAATGTTTTGCTGAACGCTTAATCATTTGAAGCAAAGGATGGATCTGCAGCTAAAAATACTTCTAACATCAACATGTGAAAAGCTCTGCGCTTTCTGCTTGACATGATAGCAATACCGTGTAAAGCTAATCTGTTGAATATTTATTTTGATTAGCTGATTAATAATTGGATAACAAAAGGCGCTTATTTAGTTTGCTTCTTTTTTGACAGAAATTGAACCAAGTGAAGCTAAAACTGGGCCACTTATTGAGTTCTATGTAGAAGATATTTACGGATAAAAGATGTTTTGTTTTTTTTATCTTAAATGCAAAATGTATATATGTTTTGTACAGTTTTGGCTGAATTACTGCTCTGAATACTTTTTTTTCAGTCTTTATCCTCCAGTTAGTGATTAATCGATTACTAAATTATGTGACAATTATTTGAATATAGATTAATTGTTTCAGACCCAGTTGCTCTGCATTATTAATCAGAGCTTGACCTTTTCTTTCGTCCTTTAGTTCAGACGACATGGAGATGTGTTCCCTCCGGGTGCTGGAGGTGGAAGGCAGCCCCAGCCTGATGCTGCTGAGGCTCATGGGAGAGCGAGGCTGCACTACGGGTCACCTCATGGACTACCTCCAAACTCTGGGCAACTCGGATGCCCTACAGTGCCTGAAACCACCAGGTGCTGAGAAACGCACGCCAACCTTTTTGTTGTGAAGTATCTCCAAGCTCTTTGTTGTCATTATTTAGCTTAAAGAGGAATTTATGACTCATGTGGCAACACGCAGGTTGTGGAGAGCACTACTCTGTACACACGTGATTAGAAGAGCTCAGTCAGTTTGGGTTTTTTAAAGAGGAAACGAGATGTTTTCTTTAAGAGATATATAGCAGTGAACACAATACTAGACGTAAATTGGACTAACGTAAATTCCAATGAACTTTTTATGTTTTTTTTGTTTGGTTCCATAGCATTACAGATCCTCATTCAGCCGCAGTCCGTAGCTCTAATTTGTGGCCACAATCTGCGCCTCAGCTGCCATGCAGTGGGAAAATCTCCTGTCCAGTACCAGTGGTTCAAATCCAGGGAAGAGGTGAGTTGAAACAAACATGCAGGCAAACAACCATCCCAATAACTGATAAGTAACAGATATAGGTTAAAGAAAGATGAGGAGTCTCCATCTGGACTCTTTACTTTGTTGTATCTGTGCCAAAATTAATGTTGGGACTCAGTTAAAATTTAACTGCACGGTCTGGTTAATCAAAAACCATACATCAACAAAATAAACAAGTTCAATTAAAAAGTGCCTTGCTAAATTATTGAATGATGGGGTCTGTTATTTAGGTTATTCAGCCATTTAGGTCTGCAATTAACAATTACTTTACTCATTGATTATTCTCTCTGATTATTGGGTAAAAACAGCTTGGGACATTCTGCAGAGCTTTCATTTAACTTTTTGAACATTTTTACACAATATTAGAAATTCTTTAAAATATGCAATTAAGCAAATAATTTAATTACTTTTTAAGAAAATAAACTGTAATCGCCTGAAATTTTATATCTGTAAACATATGAGCACTGGCTGAAATATGAATATATCTCATAACTGTTTACATTCGTTGCTGCCAATTGAATTTCTTATTTAATGAAAACACCACATTTGTAAAATTGTGTGTGCTTGTGTGTTTTTTTTGTTTTGTTTGTTTTTTAGACATAAGCTAAAAATCAAGCTTTGCGCAAGTTTGTAAAGGAAAAGCTACTGTGGGGGGAAAAGATAGATAAGAAACTTTTGCTGTAGGTGGAGTGGCTGACAGACAGTTTTTGCATAACTGTGTAACGTGGGAAGAATCTCTTCAAAGTCCCTGCTTCCTGGTAGAATCAGCTGTTAGAGGAACTGAAAGACTTTTTCTGGATCACTTGGATGCCACTGTTTGCTAACGTTCTTTGTCCTTTAGCTAAGCAAATATGCTTATTTCATACATGCGGAAATTAAGTATTGCTGTCAGTTTTATAAATCACTACTATAAATCTGGTCTAAGTTAGAGCTGCATAATATATAAAATCACTGTCGTTTGGTAGGATTCCATAGTTTGCAACTAACAATTACTTTAATAAATGATTTATTGAGTATCTTGATGATTATTGGATTAATTAGACAAAAATATTGTCACATTCGGCAGATTTTTCATTTAAAGCTTTTTGTCTTTTTTATGCAGTGTTAGAAATACATAAAAAGAGGCAAATGAACAAATAATTAAATAAATTTTTAAATAATAAAATAAACATTTCATTGCTTAAAATGCGTTAATTTAAGTTTCGCTTAGTGAATTTGAACCGGGTGAAGCTAAAACAGCCATTTGAGAAGCTTTGGGTAAAACATACTTAAAGATGTTTGCATCTTAAATGTATGTGTATCCTGTACAGTTTTGGTTTAATCACTGCTCTGATTATGCTGTGTTTTGTTTAAGCAAATGTCCTTTTTTAGAGTCTGTATACTCCAATCAACGATTAATCAGCTACTAAATTAGTTGAAGATTATTTCAAGAATGGACTAATCACAATTATTTGATTCAGCCTTTCAGCTGATATATATTTTTAGTGGTTAAGATACCAAACCTTATGCTGTGTGGTGGAGACATTCTGAACTTGGAAACAAATAGTTACAAATATGTAGGTTAATCATAAATTATATCAAATATTGTAATCTTCAACAATGGCATCTCAATTACTTACTGTCCTGAAATAATGTATTCCTAATATAAGTAGAGTTGTTTGTCGCTTTTAATGATGTTTAGGAAACTTTATTTAAAGAATGAGAGCACATTGTTTCTGCCCCACATTGTGCTGCTTTTTAAGGATTTCTAATCGATTTCCACTTAAATTCAAATGCAAATTCTTACACTTCTTTGGACTTACCTATTTTTATCATAACTTTGCATCTAAAGTTATAATAAAATCAAACTGTTTTACTATTTTGGCAATAAGGTCCATATATCCATAAAACATTGTGAAAGGAAATTCACCCTGAGTTAAACTCTAAAGTGAAATAACAAACAGGCTCGGGCTTGATCTCTCCATCAATGCCACATGATTTTCGCAGCAAACAAAACCCTTTTCATTGCCCGTTTGCAATTTTTCTGAAACTTTTTGAACTTTTTCAGGTTAATCTGCCTGCTTGTGCTAAAATGCTAACTAAAATAGCTCAGAAAGAGGTTAAACAAAGGATTCACTACAAGACAAACGTTCTGGCTGATCTCGGTTTTTTTACATTAACTTTATGAAACATAGATTTTTCATAAATTTAAAAGCTTTCCCACTAGACATAAAAAAATCAGGGATCAATAATCTGGCAGATGAGAGAAATTCATTTGATTTTGATTAAACTTATTGCAATAAGGCCTTCTGTTTATAATCATTACATCTAATTACAAAAAAATTTAAAGCTCAGTGTAAAAACAAAACTCAAACAAACAGTAACAGAATAAATACTTTCACATCCTTGTGAAGGAACACTGGTTCACTTGTCTCTACCTCTTTGCAGCATTGCTTCAGTTAATTAAAGTTTCTGCATATCTCACTGAAAGTCTTACCATGACCTTTAAATCAGAACTGGACTGGACTTTGATTGGTCCATTGCAACCTTTTGATAATTATCTTTCCAGCCATCATGCCTTACATTTGCTATCTTGTTCAGCAATCATTTTTAACACTGATGGCCAAATTTGAGTTGGTTTTTTTGCAAAAATGTTGACATGAAAAGACTTTTTTATGCAGAGGATGTTGTGGTTGATTAATGATTGCAAGAAACCCACATCTTGTGCTTCCAAATTACCTCTCTTCTTCCACCATGCTTAATAGCTTGAATTAGATGTTTGCAGTGATGTTTGAATTTAAGAGAAACCTTCTCACCTTAAATAAACATTATTTCAGAAGACAGGTGGTCCATTCAGATACAACTTTGCAAACTTTAATCTTGCTGCCAAGATGTTTATTTATTTGTCTGACAAGCTTCCCAAACAAGACATCCTTTATTCCTAATTGCCCTTTTATGAACTTTAGCATTTGCTATGCTAAACATCTTGACATTTCGAGTCTCAGCTTTCCCATTCTGCTTTCATCTTTGACTTAGTTATAGAGAGAAAAAATGAAGTAAAGAGTGGAACATGGCTCCATCAACATAATTTTTATTTTCATTACCTCAGGTACCAAACAGCTTCTCTCCAGAGCTTCTGATAAGTCCCGTCCAGCTGAAAGATGCCGGCTTTTACATCTGCAGGGTCAACTGTGGCGATGCTTGTGAATTCAGCCAGTGGGCTCAGGTGGACGTCCTAAATGTCACCATGTCTTATGGTGAGACTTACACTGCAAAAACACAACATTTTACCAAGTTTTTTTTCTCTAAATTCTAGTGCAAATAACTTGGTTCACTTCAAATAAGTCAAAACTAAATTGCAACTAACTTCTCAGCAAGATATATGAGCTTGTTTTAGGTCAATAAAAAAAATTATTTGTTCCATTGGCAGATTATTTCAGTTATAACAAGACATTTTCCATACACTATAAATGAAACTGGTGTTTTTTCTTCAATGTCAAGGAATTGTAGATTTATAACAAGATCATATTCTTGCTGAGAAGTTACTTGGTTTGCTTTATATCAAGTGTATTAAGATCTTTGGACTTATAGCTAGAACAAAATTACTTTGTTTGGGAACGTTTTCACCAGTTCCTGTTGTTTTCTTTCCACATAATAGCAGCTGAACCATGTAGTGATTAAACCAGTTGTTGTACTTATATGGAGGAAATGTTGTGTTTTTCTCCAACAGCCCCAGGACAGAGTTATCAGTCCGTAGACGGACGGCTGAAGTTGGCAATCCATCCTCAGTTCCAGAGGCTGCATGTTGGGGAAACCCTGGAGCTGGAGTGTGGTGCTGTGGGCCGGCCGATCCCTCGATACCAGTGGCACAGGAACGGAGTGCCGATCCCAAACGCCACAAAGAGAAAACTCATGGTGATGTTTTATTTTTTCTCTAAGGGGCAAGGTTATGTAAAATAAACTTTTTAGAGCTTTACATCGGGTTATAATGTTGTTCTCTCCTCAAAAACATACGTGGAGTGTTGCTTTGATTCTTTCATGCATGTTTGAGAAATCCTTTAATCTCCACGGCAACCATACAGCTGTACAATGGGCTGCGGGGTACACCTGTCCAGCTATGTTCCGGAACAGGGACGCAGCTGGAGATAGGCACCAGCAACTCCCGACCCCAATAGGGACAGGAGTGAACAGATAATGGTATGGTATGTTTTATATATGTATAAAACATATGTAAAATATATGTATAAAACATACCATACCGTTTCTCATTTATCTTGATAAATTTCTTACCATGGGGAGAAGTTTGATTTATTTGTCACAATAAATTCCAATTAGCTATGTTTAAAAACCCCTCAAACTGTTGCGATTGTTAATTTTACAAATTTTCCCACAGATTTTTATCGAGAGTATCAATAAATGTTACACTATGATTAAACGCAGAGACTGTGAGTAGTTTAGTGATACATTTCTTTATGTGACTGATGTCTGAAAGAAGCTTATTACACCAGGTGTTTAGTTTGTGGGGATTTGATTGCTGTGCCATTCAGTTACCTGAAAAAGTCGTAGTAAATAGTCACTTTTATCATTATGACTATAGTACTATAAAATATCATAATAAAACTTTATGTTCACATCGCCCACCCCTAACTGAGGGTAAAATCGTTATTTGATTGTGTAATAAAATAGTATTGTGTGCCTGGAAAATCCATGATACCCTTTTAACTCCTTTCCTGCTTTTTCAGGAAAGTACTCTCACAAATGAAAGTTTCCTGTGTTTCAGATTCCCCGGGTGATGCAGGATCATCATGGCAGGTATCGCTGCGAGATCAGCAGCAGCACGGAGAGAATGTGGACCAATGAAGTTGATGTTGTGATAGGTATGTTGTGCTTTTTTGGTGCATTTAGCAGCAGCTCTTAACTCACGATGTCTGAGCGTTTGTTTGCTTCTGTTCTCGACTGAAAGCACCAAGGATATCTGTCCAGATTTCAGGGGCAATGGAGTGCTCTGAAGGTAGAGTCGAAAGCGGTGCATGGTGTATAAAAAGCAGGCACACTAACTACAGCCTTACTCAAAACACTAATGTGTTCCTCTGGCTGCATCTGGGTCGTAATCTGCACGGTGGTCTGGTGGATACTAATCATTCTGACAAGGTTTAATTTTAAGATGTGATTTGCATGCGTTGTGATTTAAATATAGGCCGCGGTTTTCATTTAATACAGTAAGGTGGTGATCAACAAACCCCATGAAAAGACTACAACAACGATAGAACGCATTGAACTGAACTTAGGTTGCCTTTTAACTCAAAAACAATAAAATAGCTCAACTTAGTGTTACTTTTGTATTGTTTGTGGAACATGCAGGTGATAAACCCCAAAAAGGTTAATGTTTTGACCTGAAATGTTTTAAAATCTATTTGAAACACTGAAAAATTGGAATGCCAATTGTTACAAATACATATCTTTTACTATTTTGAATCACTTTTATATGGCTATTTTTATAAGGATTGTTTCTAACTGAAGTTAATTTTTATTGCCGCCTTAGAAAAGATCAGTCTACAAGGTTAAGGCTGAACAAAGAAAGACTTGATCCATTTTACAACTCAACAATGGATCACAATTTGTCACTTTTATTTAACTAAACATCTCTACAGTACAAGAAATTCCTCCAAACCCAAAAATATACCACAAAGTCTATGTATTTTAAGAATTTAGGTTATTTATCGCAATTGTGCAATTGTGCACAAAGATGATGTTAAACAAAACAAAACAAAAAACCATAGTATTTGTAAGTTGCTTTTAGTGCAGCTTTAGTTTAAGAACCCAAAATTTCAAATTAATGTTTTACTTTCCGTGGATTTAAAAAAGAAAATGTGCTATTTGGGAAAACAGGAATTGTGCAGAAATCAGTTCACATACTGACAACAAAAATATTTAGCCATGAATTATTATTGAAATCAGAAATAAAAATAGCTGGTTGAAATGCTAAATTTAGTTTTTCATGGAATTTGTTGAAAGCTGTAATTAAATACTACTAATTGTCTTTTTAAAAGTAATTCTGCTAGCTTAACTCTATTGCATGAAAGTTCCTAAGATCATTCCTAACTTGTCATTTACTTTCTTGTTTATAATGTTCAGCCTGTGTGTAAAAACAAAAAAAATATCATTTATGTGATTGAAATGTTTTTTTCTTTAGATGATATTTACGCCATCGGAAGAGGTAGGATGATTAAAACTTTGCCCAGATTTTTTTTTTTCCATTATATTGCAGCTGCTTTAATTTTCTTTTCTCTGTTTTGCTGAAAATGTAGATTCCTCTGAACTTTTCCTAAATAGTTTGCCTGAGCAACTTTACGGTGAGTCTCCGGGGTTCATTCTCAGAAAATTTAAGCAAATGTTTGTTTTTCTGCTTGGTTGATGTACAGTTTTACCAATAAAACATCAATTTCATGGTGAATTCTGAAGGAATGGGAGTCATGATGATTATCAGTTTATTTACATCTTCAGTTGCATTGTATCAGATACCCAGAGTTATCCTGCTAATTTAAAAAGAGGGAAATACAATCTAAATTGACATTTAACAAGAAAATTATCAGCAAGAAAGAAAAAGTTCATGTCTCAGAAGTGACTGATGCACAGAATAACATCAAACAGCTACAAATGTCACTGGTGTTCATCACAGGACGATCTACTTCCTTCCTCTCTGTGTTTTTAGTTATTTTTTATTTTTATCACTTTTTTTCAGAATTCATGGCAGACCCCTCAAAGTGTCGCATGTCAGACAGTTTCAGTTGTGTAATCGCTCCATTTATTTGACCTGTTCTGATAAAGAAGTGATAAATCCAAATTAAAAAATACTTCTTTCATCATTCTTCAAATTTCCACATATTTAAATTCATTTATGTTGTTTTAAACTGTAATATCAGTGACAAACACACTGTGTCTCATTCAAATAACTAAATTTAAAGTTGGTTGTTCTGTTTTTCATTTTTAAACAAATCTCGTGATTTGGGTCCAGCTAATCAGGAACCCACATGTTTCATCCGGGATGAATAAATAATTTTGGGCAAAGATGTTAAATATATAATCTTTTTCATCTGTAATCAAGAACAAGACATGGTTCTTCTTTTCTCAGTAGAAAATTAATAGTTTTAAGATGCATTCTGCAGGCGCTTGTCTTTTATATGCGTCACATGCCTAAACTCAGATTTATTTTTACCTAAATCTGAGTTTAGGTAAAATATAGAGGTCAAAATGATGTGGTTGATTCTCCTTCTTGTTGACTAAGAAGTGTTTCTCTCTAATTTAACTTTTAATAGTTTTATAGCTGAAAAAACATCACGATGGAAGTGTTTTATAAAAATAGGGATTGACAACTATTCATTAGTTTTTTTTGTTTTAAATATCTGAAATACTACCAAACTGGTGTTGTGATTTCTCCTTTTTTTAGCCACAGTTTTCACTCCACATTCTTGCGTTTTATTTTATTTATTTATGTATATTTAAGTGTGTTGTGAGGCACAGTGGCAAAACCTCAAACTGCTGCTGCGCCTGTTACTCAACAGGTTGTTGCTAGGTAACCACAAGTTACTCAACAAGTTGTTGCTAGGTAACCAAAGAGTGAGTGAGTTAGTTTAACTTTGCCTTAACTTTGCAGATCTGGATCAGAGTTTAATTAATATTCTATATATTAAATATTGATTATGCTATCAGACCAATTATCTATTGATAATATAACTGTCACGTTATATATTGCTATCGATTTATTGTCAAAATAGGTAATTTCAGCCTTATTTTATGAAAGAGGCTGACAGGGTTTATTCTGGTGTAAGAAAGCTGTACTTATTCCAGAGACGCCAACGGTGTCAGCATTCAGTCACTCCATTCTGAACATGTGCATTCTTGTTTGAACAAGTAAGAAAAGAAGGGAAAACCCATCCACTCATGTGCAGAGTTTGATTTGAATTTTTTTTTATAGAAAAGTTTAGAAGAAAAACATTGCAAGACAAAAACACTGATTTATTTATTCTTTTTTCCTTGCAGTCTGGACTGGATTGACAGAAACTAACGATGTTTAAATAAATACGCCACAGTAGTGGGGTGAAGTCTGTCCTGACATGCATGTGTCGTTAATTAGTCTCTTGAATATAAATTAGGTTTGAGTCCAACTACGAAGATGAAGCAGTACAGAAAAAACATAAAAATTGTCTTTCCAATAAATATTTGGAGTAATAAATATGAAAACTGCCATTTTCTTTGAAGATATTTGTGTACTAACAGTTTTTTCCCACCATTTGTTATTCACCTCTGTAGCAACTTGTATTTATTTTTTAAGCAAATATTTTTATTGGAGATTTTTTTTTCAAATCTCACAAAACGACAGAACTGCTCCTACTAAGCCTTTAGAGATCTGTCATATTTACAAAACATTCTGTGCTGAGCTGGATACAATGTAACACACAGAGAAACAAATTCAAGCTTTTTGATTCAATACGCAAAAACATATTTGCTGAAAAAAGGAAATCATGGGGAAAAACCACTTGCTGCTGTTGTTGCTGAGTTCAATATGAACGCCTTATGTAACAGATTAAGTCCATATTGTTTTTATCTCCTTCCATCTTTCACGGCAGCGACTGACAAAGTGGCCCTGCTGATCGGTAACCTGTCATACCAGAACCACCCGCAGCTCAAGGCCCCCATGGTGGACGTGTACGACCTCACCAACCTCCTGCGGCAGCTGAACTTCAAAGTGGTTTCACTGCTGGATCTCACCGAGTCGGAGATGAGGAATGCCGTGGATGAGTTCCTGCTGCTGCTGCACAAGGGGGTTTACGGTACATTCAAGTCAAGTCAAGTTGTTTCTAGAGCACATTTCAACAACAAGGCAATTCAAAGAACTCTACACCATAACACAGTAATAAGTACAGCGTTCTCAAGTCTGAACCAGAAGTGATCCACAGCCAAGTGCGTAGAAACCAGTCTGTCATTGGGGGGACGCATATCGGAAACCCGACAGATCAGTAAATAGCTTAAGCAGAAACAACATAAACAATTGTGCCATCAACACGTCAGTAACGCGTTACTCTAATCTGGCCCCATGTTTCAGTGACACATGTATTCTAACATGTTACTATTTACAATCCAATAATCACTCAGACCTGAAAAGGTTCAGGTCTGAGTCGATCTCTAAACCCAAGTTTCCAGTGTTCTGGATTTGATTCATGCTGCTGTTCTGGACATTGGGGCAGGGTTTTCTCAAAGCACATCAGATTTAAACACTAAGTGTATTTTTTTTTTTTATAAGAATCAAATAAATAACTAATACAGAGGTGTTTGAAATGATTAATTAATGAAAATGAGGAAACTGCTTGTCACCATTGATATTACCTGGTTGCAGTGAGAGATTCTCCTCAGGAGAACTGACTTAAACACACCGCTCCGTCCTCAGGTTTGCTGTACTACGCTGGACACGGATATGAGAACTATGGAAACAGCTTCATGGTGCCGGTGGACGCTCCGAACCCGTACCACTCCGCCAACTGCCTGTGTGTGCAGAGCATTCTGAAGCTGATGCAGGAGAAGGAAACGGGCCTCAATGTTTTTCTTCTGGACATGTGCAGAAAAAGGTGAGGCCAACACTCCTGCTCCTACTAAGCTTCCTTTAACAGGTTAGGATAGATCTATGGGCTATAAGGAACATGTTCATTACACATTTGCACAAAATCATTCTGAGACAATGTCAGCTCTGCCTGTTTTAAGCTCCTTTCAGAATGAGCTGTTTTAGGGCGACTTGTCACTTAAAATACAAATAAACTTCTGCTGGCCACGCCCCCCCAACTCATAGTTAACATTTGAAAATGGCAGCAAGCAGATGCACAATTATCCAACTGCATATTTGAAAAGCATTAGTAGAGCCTTCTTCACAACCAACAAGAATCCAGAAAGAGGTTTCTGGATTTTTGAAACGGCTTATCAAAAACATGAACTTATTGCCAGAAAACGTCTGGGTGTCTTTTGTTAAGTGCTTAGCCTGTTTAAGAAGCAGTAGAAACCCAAAAAACATTTTTCAATTAGTCAAAATTTTTTTTTAAAAGGCCCTTTTAGATAGACTAGATTCAGCTTTATGTAGTCGCTGTTTTAAAAAGTATTATATTTTCACTCTACACATCTAATAATGTTCTTTTGTTCCATACAGTTTGGATTTTATTTTCTTTATAAATTTAATCTTTTTTTTTTTAGGAATATTCATGATGAAAGCACTCCGAACATCGTCCTGAGAGTCACGGCCAACATTGTCTTTGGATATGCAACGTAAGTCTGCAGCAGATGTTGTGATTTCAGTTAATTATAAGTTGTTGTGTTTTTTTTTTTTGTTCTCTCAGAAATTAAATAATTTATTCTTTGAGTGGTAATGCAGGTGCCAGGACGCTGAGGCCTTTGAGTTAAGCTCCACGGGTTTCACCAACGGCGTGTTCGTTAAGTTTTTAAAGAAGCGGCTGCTGGATGACGAGAAGATCACGGTGGTGCTTGACAGAGTGGCAGAAGGTGAGATAAGGAAAAGAAACTGTGCAAAACACAAATGTCAAATGTTGGGGAGTGTATCACTAAATTAGATATTTATAAGATAATAGATATAAGAGCAGGATTTGTTTTCTTAGGTGGTTGGATTTAAAGTGACATGAGGGTGAACTGTTGGTGAACATCTTATGAAGCATTGCTATTGTGTCATTTAAGCTTTAAATGTGACATATTATCCTTTGTAAACAGGTTTAAATAAGCCTGTTCAAAACATGTTAATGTTTTTTTCACAAAATCATTCCTAGAATGAGCTGCTTTAGGGCATCTTGTCTCTTTAAATACTAATAAGCTACAGCTGGCCACGCCCCTCAACTCAACATTTACACTCACACAAGAAAAAAGCTGCAAACAGATGCACAGTTATTCAACTGTACGTCTTTGTCAAGCATTAGTAGAGCCTCCTGCACAACCAACAAGACAAAACACAAAACAACAGCCCATGTGCAGAGCTTACAGCAGTAAAACCAGCTGACCAAACATGCTGGAGCTCTGCTTGGGTGCTAGGTAACGGGTGGGGCTTTGCTGGTGTTGCTAGGTAACAGCGCAGCGCCAAATGTGACTTAAAAATTAGGAGAGTTCATTTTCCAAACACCAAAAAACATTAACTTATTGCCAGAAAACAGCTGGGTGATTTCTTTAAAACACTTTGGCTGCTTTCAGAAGCAGTTGAAACCCAAACAGAGATATAAAAATGTGCAAAATGTGAAATTTGCTTATTAGGTCTCCTTTAAATGCTCACGAAAACTTTACTATTGTCATTTAAGCCACTTTTTGTTCCTGGAATGTTTTTCTGGCCAGACATGGGTCAGTTTGACGCCACAAAGGGAAAGCAGGCTCTGGAAATCCGTAGCAGCCTATCAGAGAGGAGGGCGCTGACCGACCCTATTCTGCCCGGCGACAGCGCAGACCTCGTTCACGCTCACAGCACACAGTGGGCAAAAGCTCATGGTAAGTGTTTTAAAAGTGTCTAATAATTTCTTATCTATCGTTAGGAAAGCCTTAAGTTAAAGCTGGTGGCTCTAAATTATGCATTGACATAATCAGTCTTGTTTAAAAAATGTATGTAAATATACTGGGATTCCTCTGGTTTATTCAGTCACAGCTGATTGGGGAATAATCAGCTGTGACTGGTGAGGCTGGTTGGATTAACTAATTAATAATTGGATGGTAATGGATGCTAAATATAAGATTTTTTTAAAACAGAATTTGAACCAGGTGTAGCTAAACGTTTTTGGGGGTTTTTTAAATGCAAATAAAAATATTTCTTGTACATTTTATCTTAATAAATTCAGCAAATGACCTTATTTTTCTGAGTCTATACTTCAGTTAATGATTAAACAATTACCAAATTAGTTGACAATTATTTTACTAATTGATTAATCTCGATTAATCGCTTCAGCTCTAAATAATAACAGTATACAAAATAAACTTTAAACGTTTGTTGTTTCAGAGCTTCCTGAAAGCATGAGTCTGAACTTTGACTGCGGCGCTCAGATCAAGCTGGGCTTTGCTGCAGAGTTTTCCAACGTTCTCGTCATTTACACCCGCATCGTGAAGAAGCCTGAGGACATGTCCTTCTGCCAGGCTCACGTCACCGACTTCTCTCTGGTCTGCATGCTGCGATGTGCTCTTCTTGATAACTTCACAGATGTTTTGTAATATTGTGAGTTGGAAGGTGAAATCCTGCTGTTTATACTGCAGGACCTTGATGTTGATCCAAAGGAAATGAACAGAGAGACTCCGGAAGAGACGGGGATCTACCTGCTGTCCAGCAGCCTGCCGCAGCACTGCCTCTACACCAGACTCAGCTCTCTGCAGAAACTCAGGGTAAAAACACAACGAGCACCTTAAATGTCCCCCCAAATAACCCTCAGGTTGTTTAACAACATCATTGATTAGCAACATCTGTGATACTTTATAGATTCTTCTTGATAATAAAAATGAGAAAATATCTGCAGTCACTTTAAGTGCAACTAAAAGAAGATAACAGGTTTATTTTTACAATAAATGGCATCCATGAAGGAGATTCAAGGTGCTGAAAACAAATGACCTTCGTATATTTTTCAAAAACATCCTGCTGATTCCACATGCCTTTAGGAAAATCTTTGGTGAACCAGACAAAAGTCGGCTGTTTTTAAGAGCTTTGTGACCAGTTGAATCTCCTCACATGTAACCATCATGCCTGATGTCAAACACGGTAGTGATGATATGATGGTCCGGGGCTTCAGGATCATCATGTCCTGATGATTAATGGAAACAAGGAATTCTAGTAATCCATTTGTGACTTCTTAGCTCAAACATATCTAGTCTATCCAGAAGATGAAGCACTCCATGAATCTACTTATGAAAGTGACGGTTTTGGAGTGGCCTAGTCAAAGTTGGGACTCGCTGTTCATTTTCAAAAACCCTCCAATGTCACTAACTGATTACAAACTTTATAAAGAGGAGTGTAGAAAAAGTGCTTCCATAGCTATTTAAAATACTTATCAGAATAAACATGATGGGTTTTATTTGGCGCAACCTTTTGGGTTAATGAGATATTACTTTTTCACATTTTTTATTTCCTTTATTTAACCAAGGAAAACCTCACCATGGTGTAAATTACTATTTTATCTGAAAAAACAAAAGAAATGTTTAAGGATGCAAATACTTTTTCTAATCACAAGCGACAATTTTGGCAAAATTCAGCCTTTCCAGCTGTAGAAATTCCTCAGATGCTCTAAATATGGAGTTTTTTGTGTCTTTACAGGGCAGCAGCTGCCCAAACAAGAACTAAATCCTGCAAAAACAGCCATTCCAGGCCTGAATGTCTGTTTAAGATTTTTATTCAAACTTTTGATTTTGTTTTCTAAACATTTTTTCTCTCTGTTAACCCTTCTCTCAACAGGAGGAGCTGGTTTTCACCGTTTGCCTTCAAGGAACGTTTGCAGCCATGGACGATGACCATCCCATATTCTGGACCAAAAGTGTGAACATCGGGAAGCCGCTGATCGCCCGGCTGGACCTGCACCGGGCCGTGCGGCGGAACAGCTGCCTGCAGACCTGCATGATGCCCCACAGCCCATCCCAGAGCCCCTGCCACAGCCCGGGCCCGGAGCACCAGCACCACCTGCACCACGGGTCGCACCAGGACTACAACCGCCTGTCCCCGCAGCACCGCTACCTGCACATCAGCGAGCACGCTCAGGGCGCAGCGGGCGGCTGCGGCTTCTCCTGCTACGACCAGCTCAGTCAGTGCGACTTTGACCAAACCTACGAGTCCGACGGACCTCTGAGTTCCCCGGGGAAGCTGAGCATCCCCATCGAGGCGACGGAGGACATCAACGAGCTGCAGGCCGTGTTCATCAGCAGCCTGCACCTCCAGCCGTAGTGACGCGGAGCCTCCAGCTCGCTCAAAGGACGGATTTCTGTTCTGCTGCTGTTCAATTACCTTCTGTACCCTTGAATTTCTGAGCATTAGACGTATTTAGATTTTACAGTGCCCCCTGCAGGGAGCATGGGGGACTTTTTACTTACCTCACAAAAGCATTGTGTTCCCTCACGACAAATTATATTGTAGACCCATTGTATGAAGAATAAAAAGTAAATTTTTACCAAAAATATTTTGAGTCTAATCTGAGAAATTTTTTTGGGAAAAAAAAAAAAAAACGCAATTTTTTGAGTTTCAAAAGTTGAAAATTTGCTCGAGAAAAATGTGAAATTTTGACATTAATTTGAGAAATGTTCTTGGAAAATGCAAATTTCTGTGTTTCTTAATTTTAAATTTGGTATAAAAAACTCAAATGTTTCCTAGATAAAACTAGGAAAGTTTTGAGTTTCAAAAGTTGGAAATGTTTTACTTTTAGGAATTTCTCCAAAAACTTTTTCTATGAAATTGAAATTAATCTAAAAATTTCTGAGCTTTTTTACAGCAAAGTTTCAACTATTGAAAGTTTGAAATTTCCAAGATTTTTCTAGAAAATTTCTTTGTCGGAAATGCATCACTACTTTTTCATGTGTGCACAATGGCCCTAACACACTGCCGTAACTTTCTAAGCAGTCACATTGATAACAAATATCAGTTTTGACCTGTACATTAAACTTGAAATAAAAATGTGATTCTGCATTTGTAACTTGAAAATTGGTTAAAAATTAATCTATTTATTGGTTGCCTATGGTTGTTTATGTATCTTTCATGTTTGTGGCTTTTTGCACATGAATTTGTTGTGCATTTATCCAAAAGAAAAATAGGTAAAACTTTAACTCAAAAGTGAGATAATACCTGGAAAAACCTTACAAAACCTTCCATGATGCTGCATGAACTGACTACGAAATGCATTATTACGTGGGAAATCAAACCCTTTGTGAGGTAACACAAAAGAAGAGAATTACTTAAAACTTTGTGCGTAAAGGTTTTATTTTAAGAATATATTTTTGGATTAATGTATTTTTGTAAATGTTGATTGTTGCTGTGGATTTGATCGTCACTCTGTATAGGAAGAAAATATATTCTAGTTTTTCTCAAATTACCCCCAAAAATTTCAGTAAGTTTTTAATTCAGAAAGTGAAACAAAATTAATTTACCTGAAACCTTGAATAATTACATAAGACCAATAAAAAAAATGTTAAGATTTTTTTTTTTTTATTGCATGCTTTAGCTTATAGGACCAAATCATTTTCACAGTTATCCAGCCGACTCTCTCGCCCTCCACATGAATAATAAACTCCAAATGAGCACAGTAATGGAAAGTTTAGTGGAAGGAGCCTGGACTTTTGAGAGGATTGTGAAACAAAACCAGTCCAAGATTCACAAGGTGTGGATTACAGCAGGAGTCAGGCCAAATCCTGCACTCGTTTTTCATTTCAACCTGTTTGAATTTTTCCTATGAAAGCTGTAAAGATCTGGATTTTGAAAAGTTTTAACCTTGGAGTGTTTAATGTTGCCTGTCATGACTGAGTAAGTTTCCAGCTGTGGTACAGACCAGAGAAACAAAATCATTTCCATGAAGTAACACAAAATGTACCAAGTATTTTTGGTTTAGTTTCTCATTCAAATATTTTTGTAAAGTTGAAATAAGACAAAACTAACTTACAAGTAACTTTTTAGATATATGAGCTTTATTTAAGTTAATAATTTATAAAAAATAACTGCCGATTATTTCACTGATAGCAAGATATTATGTCCATGTCTGAAGTGAAATAATCAGCCAGTGTAACCAGAACTAAATCATCAATATTAAGGAATTATTTACTTAAAACAAGCTTCTGTTGTTTAATGAAAAGTTAGTTTTATTATTTGCACTAGAAATTAAACCAAAAGTACTTTGTAAGATTTTTGTTTTCAATAAGGGTAAAACACTGAGAAACAATAAAAAAAAAACAAAAACATAAAAACAATTCCATAGAAAATAGAAATAATAAAAAAACATTGAATATTACTCAGTATTTGTTTTGTTAGTGGACTAAACAGTAAAAACATCTTTTTTACTGTTAAAAATGCTCATTTCCTGTAAAAAGCCACAGTGCATCATTTATTTAGTGGGCTTTCATAACAGAGCGGTTCCCTGTCCTTGTGCTGCTCACAAAGGGAGGCCTCCTGCTCATGTTACTCGTTCCTGCCAGATCCTCTCTGATAACAGAAAGAAACTCTCTACCAGAATGTAGCGGCTTTTATCGACTTTTCCAATGATGCATTTGAGACAGAATTGCCTTTCCACGAGTTTCCCTGCAGGACAAAAACACCCTGCAGTGCAGCATGAGGACCTGAAGGCTGTGGGGCTCAATAACGGATGGAGTCGTCGTCTTCTGCCACACACAGGATGCAGTGATCTCACCGCTGCGTCACAGAGGAGCTGGTGGAGGAGGGGCGGTGCAGCGGCGGGGACACACAGCTTCTCCCACAGAGGACAGAGGAACATCAGCCATGAAGCAGCTTCCCATCAACATCCTCCTGACGCTGGCCACCTGCAGACTCACCAGCTCAGGTAGATCACCTGCTGGTTTGATTTCTGATCAAACTGATGTTCTTCCCTCAGGTTGGTGCTGAATGTTCCTGTAACCTTGACAGGAAAAGGTAGCAAGATTGTCGTATGATTGCGCCATATGTGCTTAAGTTTGAAGTTTTGGATTAATGTGATTTTTTTAAATGTCCAGGGAAAGAGTTCTTGTCTTCTAACAGTGGAGAAATACTTAAGTGGGACGCTGAAATTATTAATTTAACCAAAATAAGTTGTTTTTCTTTACTTAAAGATACATAGGCAACATCCCTTTAAAACACCAAGAAGAAATTAAAAATAAAATAATTTAGAATTTACTACAGAAGAGGATTAGGACCACTGAAAAGAAAGAAATAATTCTGATTTTAATCCTTTAATTAGGAAATTAAAGGATTAGATTCTGACTTTAATCCTTTAATTAGAACATTTTATGATTCAATTCTTACTTTAATCGCAGAAATTTGACTTTAATCTTTTAATTGGAGAATTTAAGGTTTAAATTCTGATTATAGTCTTATAATTTTAACTTTAATCCTTTAATTAGAAAGCAGAACTTGTGTTTTACTTTAATCTTCATTTTCAAATCCTTTAATTCCCTTATTAAAAGATGACATGTTTACATTAATCTCAGAGTTCTGAGATTAATCATTTAATTAGAGAGTATATTAGAGAGGATTAAACTCTAATGTTTTCATCAGAATTGTAGGTTTGTCAGAATTCTGACTTTAGTTTTCTGAGATTATGTGTGATATTTTGTGTAAACTTGTTTTATTCCTACAATATTTAGCCGTGCTTCCCCCCTTCAGTCAACTTTGGAGTTGGCCACGCCCCTCAGTGTATTTTGCCTCCGCCCACATTAGTACAAATTGGGGCGGAGCTAAGCTTTCACATTAACCTTTATTTGAGGATCTGAAACACTTAAATCAGAAAAACCTGCAGAAACAGAATAAATATATATAAGCTCACATCAACAGTTGCAAGCTAACAAATGGTTTTGTCAAAATGAATCATTTTTAATTTTCTAATATTTCCATCCGTCCATTTTCTTCCTCTTATCCGGGGTCGGGTTGCGGGATAAGAGGAAGCTTAAGAAAGGAGGCCCAGACTTCCCTCTCCTCAGCCACTTGTTCCAGCTCCTGGGGGAATAAGGAGTTCCTAGGAATCTCAAGGAGTTCCAGGCCAAACAGGAGACATAATCCCTCCTGGGTCTTCCTCCTCCTGGTGGATGAGCCTGGAACATCTCACCAGGGAGGTGAGATGTTCCAGGTGAGATGATGGTACAGCAGGACGCCTAATCCTAATATTTCCAGTGAAAAGTAATATGTTCACCACAGGAGCCTGAGGAAAACCAAACGGTGTATTCTGTCTTTTTAGTAAACCAAGCAGAGAATTGTAATTTTTTTATTTTTTCACCCTAAAGTAAAGCTTCCAGTTTTGCTACTAATGAGTTAAAGTATGTATCCGTGTCCCTCTGATCTGAGGCCTCACTCTCAGTTTTGCTCAAACTGTTGGTCTACTGGGAAGCGATCCGACACCTAAACCCATCTGAAGCTCTCTGCAGTGGTGTTGAAAACTGCATTTTACTTGTAATCTGAACCTCTGCTTCCAGCAGCACCATGTTTGGACCTTTAGGGTGGCATTTCCAAAACTGGATCTCCAGTCATGGGAAAGTTAAAGGAAACATTTTTTCAGTTCTATCAGAAAATAATAAACACAACCTGGCTGTTACCAATTGTTTATGTAGCAAACAAAAATGAAGTCTGAATTGAAAATCCATGTGTAAAAAGACACCGATGGAGTTTTTCTAGGCTTTTAAATCTAGAAATACTTCAGTGGATTAAACACTGTTAAAATAATCTGAAGGATAGATTAACTAGCAAATAATGACATATTCTGCTGACAGAAACTGTGGGTCCAACACCGATGCCTCTGGCTCCGGTCAGCTCTCTTCCAGTGAACACCAGGAGCGTCCAGCTCACAGGTCACAATATTTACATTTATCTAAATATTTAATGAGGAAATTCTTATATTTTATTCACAAATGTCATGTTTGCTTTTACTCAGGCAACAATAAAATTGAGAATGTTGAGCTGCTGAATCCTGTCAATCTGTCGCTGGAGTGCATCTGGACTGGGAACCAGAACAAACAGCCCAACATCACTGGTTACTGGAGGAAAGGCGGAGTGGAGATTCAGGACAGCCGAGTCCCAGTGGACCCAGAGAACCAGCAGTTCGCACTGAGACGAGTGTAAGTGACTGGAAATGAACCCAAACTGGAAAAAAAACCAAAACACATTTATTGGTTTTAGGAAAATGGATCTTTGCAAAACATTTTAAATTAAATTTTTTTATGTTTTATGTCATTCAATAAAATAACAACTAAAATTTACCAGCATAGAGATATAAAAACTGGCCCCCTTTCTGCTTAGACCTACAAAATTAACAGTGTCACATTATTTTATTTTAACCTAAAAATAGTAATAAAAATGTAAATCAATTCTAAATTATACCCATCAATTACAGTAACATGATAGTATGTTATTTAAACAACCTTTTATTGTCAGAACATAATAAATGTTTATAGAGATTTAATGTGTAGCAGCAAAAGCAGATGAGGTGGATTAGCAAGGCGGCATTTTAACTTGCAAACTGAACTGTTTTGAATATGTTTAGATGGAGCGACTGCAGGTTTGGTTTATAATCTGAAATGTTATAAAAGTCATCAGACTTGTTCTGAATAATTCAACACACTCTGAATATTTTAAATATTTGTTTTTTTTCAGTGTTGTGATTTGATCCACTGTAGCTGTCTGTTGTTTCTGTGCTGTCATGAGAAACAAAATGTTAACATCTTTTCTCTGTTTTTCAGGTTCAACATTGCGAGTGAGGAACACCTGGGAAATTACACCTGTGTGTTTGAAAATGAAGCAGAACTAGATTTTATTTTGACAGGTATCGATCACATCTTTACCGTCTTGTTTTGTCATTTTTAAAAAAAGAGTTTCAGAAACCTGCTGCAGATGCACAGTAACGCGTCGGCTCTGCCTTTCAGTGCCGCGGATCGGTGAGAAAAGAGAGAAGCCCATCGTCTCCTATGTGGGCGACTTTGTGGTTCTGACATGTAAGATGGAGGATAGCAAACCAGCACCAAGAATCTGGTACTGGTTTAAGAACAATGGCACCGATAAGGCGAGTCAGATCTTTGACATTACAGGATTTCCTTTACATACGAGTTTTATCTGTAGTTGAATAAAGTTAAACTTTTAACAGCTTGACTGTAAAACTCACCTTTATGATTCTTGTAAAAGTATTTATGTATTTTATTGTAAATATGTAATATTTTTACCAGCATAAAGACTTTTTCCTCAAATGGCCGATTGTGGCAGAATTTATTGATAAAAATACCAATTAACAAACTGCTAAAGTTTTATAGCATTTCATAAATATTATAGTTCACCAGATTTGGGGGATTCAAAAAAAGAAGATTGATTCCATCCCTCGATTCGTAATCAATAAATTATATTTAACATCATTAATGTCATTTGGCTCCAGACAATTAAAAACTCATCTGATTTGACTGATAAAATTTAAGCACACAGATGTTGTCTTAAAGTCCTACTCTTGTCTCTAGAGCAGGGGTGTTCAAAGTGTGGTCCGGGGGCCACTTATGGCCCGTGGCCTGACTTTGTGCGGTCCTCAACTGCAGTTCAAAAATGATACAAATTTGACCCGTAGATGCAGATGGAGACTTTTGTCACCAGGAAAATGTAAAGAACAACACAAAGTATTTGTCTCTTTGCAACCATTTTTTAACAAAAGGTAGAACCAAGTTCATCCAGTGACCTTCACTGAAAAGAGAAGTTTGCTGCAGCCAAATCAGCTTTTATTCTTTGCTAAGCTTGGCTAAATATAGCAAGTGTTTGGAAATAAACACTGTTCTTATCAATCAAAGTAAATTTATTCAATGGAGCCAACTGAAAACTAGATGTATTTCTTTTAATACAGCAAAAAAATTAAAGTAGTAGCAAGTAGTAAATTTCTGAAATGAGAGTAAATTCAGACAGAAAACAATTACATAATTCATACCCAGCGTCTTTATTTGCTTGATTTTAGGTTATATGTTTTTTTTTTTTTTTTTTCTTTTTTAGTATTTCTGAATCTATAATTTTGGCCCACATTGTTTGGACGCCCCAGCTCTAGAGCCCACAGGGCCACATAAACACCTGTGGTGGGCGACATTTGGCCCGCTTGCCTCCAGTTTATGCAATGTGTTGGCACTAAGCATACACCAAACATGAAGACGTCTCGTTTAATATCTCTGATGTTTTGGGGAGGTTTTGCTAGTTAGTACAGCTTTTAAAATCAACAATTGTAGGATTCTGTTGTCCTGCAGGAGCAGCTGTTCCAAGCTCAACGCTACGACATCACCGTCGACGGGCGCAACACGAAGCTGAAGGTGAAGGACGTGAGCGAAGCCGACTCCGGCGTGTATCACTGCGCCGCCGTGTACAACATCAGCACCAGCAGCAGCAAAATGCACCTGAAGGTCAGCCAAACAAACACTGAGCTCACTTGTTGAAAAAGGTTTTAATGGAGAAATATTCATATTTTGCATATTCTAGATATTGCTAAAAAAAAGAAGTTATTTGATATTCAATGTTAGTAAATGGTGGAAATTAGCTTCATGTGTCCAGATTAAGCATTGGGTTTTACAGTTTAATTTTACGACGAAGTCTTCTCTAAAGCATCTTTTAAATAAGTTTTTCAGGTGTTTTTAGTTTTTCAGGTGTTTTTAGTTTTTCAGGTGTTTTTAGTTTTTCAGGTGTTTTCAGTTTTTCAGGTGTTTTAGTTTTTCGGTTTTTTAGTTTTTCGGTGTTTTCAGTTTGGCTTAAGGACATGAATCTTGTGATTTCCTCCTGCAGGTTATTACCATCTGGGAGCCGTTGAAGCCTTTCTTAAGCGTCCTGGTTGAAGTTGTCATCTTGGTTACTGCGATTCTCGTCTATGAGAGGAGTCATTCCAAGAAAAAGGAAGCAGAAGGTACTAATGCATGTTATTTCTCCTTTTTTTCGCTTTAGCTATGAAACTGTGTGATTTGGTTAGTTTGGAAGAGCAACTTATGTTTCCTGGTAAGTATGGAGAAGGATCTGTGATGCTGTGGGAATGATTTTATTTCAAAATGCCCTTTGACTATTGTTAGCATACATTGCAATATGGACTCATTTATCGAACCAGGAGATTTGAGATAAATCTTTGATTGGCTCTTTAAAAAGAATAAAAATAATTGAGGCCAAATTAACACAGAAATGCTTTGCAAAAATGTGAGTTTTTTCCTGCTCTGCAAAAACCAAATCTTAACGAGTATTTTGGTTTCTACTACACTTGAAATAAGATAAAACTAACTTAGGATTAATTTTTCTGCAAGAAATAGGAGCTTGTTTTATATTATTAATTCCTTATTATTCAGGAAGAATTACGAGTTTCACTAACAGATTATTTCACTATAACATGGGAAAATCTCTTTTCACAAGTGAAATAATCTGCCAATAAAACTAGTAATTGTTCATCCATATTAAGGAATAACCATCTTTAAAAAGCTGCTATATCTTGCTGAAAAGTTGTTTATAAGTTATTTTGTCTTATTTTAAGTACTAAGGTATTACACTTGAAACTCAACTTAAAATAATTTGGAATATTTTGTTTTTGCAGTGCTCAGATTAAAGACAGGATGTTCACGCCTTTTCTCTTATATACAAATGTAGGATATAAGAGTAGAAATTTACACTTTTACTAAAATATTTATTTATCTTATGGATGTGTTTAACTATTTAACTAATAAAACGAATCTACTGTTGTGAATAATTTCCTGCCTTATTCACAGCTAATGGTCCGAATGCCGACCCGAAGTGAGTACTTTAAAAATAGTCATCACGTTTTTTGGTGTTTTATGCTTTTTTAAAATAATGCTAAATATTTTTGTCTCAGGCCGCAGGGTGAAGATGACGAAGCTGAGGAAAGCTCCTCAGTAAGGCAGCGCAAAACCTAAAAGACCTGCAGCAGCAAATTCAAGCATCTGTGACCCTGTTATTTTATTTCTGAATGTTAAAAGCTTATATAGCAATATATAAACAGCTATTTTTGTGTCCTCAACACCAGCTAAGTGCAATGACCATCATCTAATCAAGTAATACACACAGAGCTTTCTGGTCTCACGTTCACTGACCAACATGTTTCCTGTTGTCAGGACTTTGCATTTCTCTCCCTCCGGCTGTGTTTCAAACTGAGGTTTCCTTCACACGTTTCCAGTGCAGCATCTGTCGCAAACGGAAGCCGCCCTGCATTTCAGCTGTGATGTAATGAGTTGTGGTTTGTGAGCAGTGCCTTAACTCTCTCAAAAAGCAACTGACTCGCTGCGTTTCCATGGAAAATAGATATTCTGCTAATGTCGAACAAAATTTTTTAATTTAAATTAAAATCACACATGAATAGGCTTGTTCACGCGATAAGTCACTAAAATAATCATCTATTAGAGGAAACGTTCAGGCCTTGGAGTGATTACATGTGTAGCTTTTTTTGGAAATTACAGATTTTGATATGGATTCAACAATTTCAAATGACTCACCACTTTTTATGAACTGTGCGATAATGTGAGGTGGAGTCAACTGCACATTGTCTGAAAAATAAAAACAAAAACATCCTAATGCGACTTCCTGCCGTTTTCTTTGAGGTTTTCACGGCTGTTGATCACGTGACAAGAAAGCGTTTCAGTTCAGCGCAATATATCCATTTCAATAAATCTTCCTCGTCCCAACTTAAAAACCTTTTCATGTTCCATTAAGCAAATTTATTTTTGTATTTTAGTTTGCGTAATTCTATGGTTGATGGAATCTACAAAAATCAAAGAGCGAGCTGCCATTTTATGAATATTGTCGATATTTTGGTCATGCCGAAGAAACTATTTTGTAATTGCGACGTTTCCATTAAATAAGAAACGCAATAAAAATGACAGGTGAATAAATTTGTTCCTGCTATATACCATTTAAAAAAAGCATCACCTGACTTCTACTTCCTGTCGTCTTCTTCCTCTTTTCCACCAGTGATAACATCCGGCTGTTGTTGATCCCGACTAAAGTGATACAAAAATCTTTAAAGTCAATGTTTTTTCTTCCTGAATTAGCACGTTGCCATTTTGTAATTCCAATTCGCTCAGTGGAAACGCAGCTGGTGTTCTCCTTGCAGCAGTGATTTTGTTTATGTCTGAATTTAGGTTTGTTTTCGTGAGCTTTGAAAGTGACGTCACATCAAAATACTTGTGCATCATATTCAACATATTCAGCCTTCACTGTTTATGCAAGCAATAATAATAAAGCTACACAAATGAAAGTTTATCTGAGTCATTTTCCTTTCAATCAATGGTTTGCTGGTTTAATTCAATTCAAAAGGAAAAGGAAATTAAATGTTGTATTTCCTTAATTCAAATATGACTATGAATTAATACTAGCAGCTCATTAAAGCTGCAACTTTTATTTAAAAAATATAAATTTTTTACATATTTGTTAAAACTGTCACTATGTTGTGACAGTTTAATATGAGACAGATAATTTGTGAAAAGATTTATCTCCTCCCAGTGCTCCTATTTCCATCTGAATAAAAGCACCTACCAGTCAAAACCAAACAAACAAAAATGTGCTGCAATCAGAGGGCAGCTGATGCTTTATTGACTGTTTTGCAGTGAGTTACATTTTCTCTACAAGCTGAAATTTGGTGACCTCTCCTCAAAGCAGCTTTGTACAATGGCATAGTGTGGCAGTTATAGATTAAAAAATGATTTAATTTTTTTCAAAAAAAACAGACATTCTGAGATTAAGCTCAGAAATTTTCTAGAAAAACCAACTTGGACATTTTTTAGCTCCAAAAGTTGAAAATTTGTGAGGAAAAACATTTTGAGCTGCATTTTGTGTATTTTTTAGGGGAAAAAAAACCTAAATATTTGAAACCCATAAAGTCAAAAATCTTTCAGTTTCAAAAGTCAACATTTCAAACTCATGAATGCTCAGGTTTATTCTATTTTTGAGACAATAATCTCAATATTTCTGGGGGTTTTCTCTCTCTCTCAAACTTAGTAGTTCAAAATTCCTTTTTTTGTGTGTGCAAATTTTACATTTTTGAAGCTCAGAAATCTTGTATTTTCTAGAAAATTTCTCAGATTAATATTAGCAGTTTTGTGTTTTTTGGTGGAAATATATTCCTTTTTCCCCATCTTCAATATCGGTAACACTCAGTCATAGTTATCAGCTTCACATGCCAAAGTAACAGGAATAAATGAAACCACTGTATTATTGACAGAAGCTTCTGGTTGTTCAGAATCTCCATCTTAAGCCTGAATCTGCATTCAGTCTGTTTATAGTTTGGTTGATTAAATAACCGTAAACCAAATGTTTCAGCTTTAGTGACAAACGAGTAGCTTCCTGCATGTTTGTGTCCCGTTCAGCTGTGAGGCTGGTTCATGAGGAACTGGACCAGAAGCCTGAGGACGCCGTCGTCCAGCCCCACCACCGCGCCGTCCTGCACGCCCTCGTAGAGACGCAGGCTCTCTGTGCCCCACAGCAGGTTCTTCCTGGGGTTGTTGGCGTCCGTTTCCACGGACAGAGCCAGAGTGTTGAGCTGGTAGCAGAAGAAGGAGAAGAAATGTCCGTCTGTGATGACGGCCTGCGACACGAAGGGTCTGGAGACGTCCTGGTAGTCCCAGAAACCTGCAGAGGTTTGGCGGAAAGAAGGAGCAACCCGTCAATCTTTTCTCCTCTAATGCCATGATTCCAGATCATCCTGGTTGTTTGTGGTGTGAATAAATCACTAAATCCTGGTTTTCTGACCTTGGTACATGGCCTGAGCTCCGGTCCAGGCAAACAGGCTGGCGGCGGCATTGGCTCGGAGGAAGGGCTCCACCTGGTCCGATTGCTGCTGCCGAGCCAGCCGGTCTCTGTGGTACCGGTCCGGTACCAGATGGAACTGAGTGTGACCGTAGCAGGCTGGGTCTGGCAGCTTCGCTCCTGGAAAAACGGAGGAAAGAAGAATTATAAACAACATTGTGTTAACTCTAAGTTCATAATAATACAAAATGCAAAAGAAAATGAGATATGAAGTTTGACATTTTTTCTTGAGTTTTAGGAATTTTACCTGTGAAGATGTTGTTGTCATATTGCCTTCTGAACAGAGGCATCTTGTCGGGGTAATAGTGGATTTCTGGGACCTCAGCTGTGTAAGACGCTTCCAGTGGAGCAAACTGATAAAAAAACATGACAGGAAAATAAGATAAAATTAACAGAATGCATGAAAATATGTCTGTATTTTCCTATTCCTAATGTAAAGAGACGTTATTTTACCTGCGGTAGCTGCTGAGGTGTTCTGATCTGGATGTGGGGATGGTCATCGATCTGAAACCTGATTGGCTCCTGTCGGCCTTTGCGGTGGCCTTTCGGGATTATTCTCTTTCCCCTCCTCCAATAAAAGTTCACCTGTGGACTGAGATCTGAAGAAGAAGAAAACAACATCAGAAACAAAAACACTGGTTTATGTGGTTTGCTGCATAGGAACAGACAGGTGTAGGTATTAAACTGGCTTAAATTTTGAGATTCACGATTCATTTTACAGGACAAAACTGTAAAATGACTTTTTGACTACAACTCATGATAAATGTAATCTCAAGGAAACAGATCCATTTAACATTCAATAACAAAATCCAAAAAAAAAGTGCTAAACCTTTATTTTTAAGAATAATGTATTTCAAATATTTTTATTATTGTAATCCAGGAGCAGTGAGAGGAGCTAGAAAACATATTAAAGAGAGAAACGTTCTCATGTTCGTATTTAAACAAGAAAGGTCATTAAAGTGGAACAGCAACAACTGGAGAGATGGTTTTGTGACGTCTACAAGAAACAAGGTGGAAGGTTAGAGAAAGCCTCTTTATGCTTTTTTTAATTAAGACGTTATAATCGCTCACATGAACCAATATTTACTAAAATATTAAAAAAAGAAAGTTTCTCACTTTAAACTGTTAGAACAAGAAAGTTTCTTATTGTAAATGGAGTATAATAACTCAAAAAAGGCAATTTTTTGAAACACCACCTCAGTCTGAGCAGTGATTAAGTAATTAAGCATAAAATGTACAAAAATACATAGTATCGGCTCGATACCAAAATATGCATCATCAAACCTTTGCTCGCTGCTCAGTCCTTCACAAATGACCATTCAATAAACATACAGCCTAAACAGTGATGCAGCAATCCATAAATCAACCTCTGTTGGTGTTTTTTGGTGAACTTCATCATCCGTACCCAGACTGGAGAGCCGCAGCAGCGGGTTGTATCTGGCCAGGCTGTAGGTCAGGCCAGAAACCAGGGTCTTCAGGAAGGGACCGACCACCTGTTCCTGCTGGCTGTACAGAAAAGGTTTGCGCTTCCTCGTCTTGTGCCAGTGCTCGTGTAAAATCACCCGGGTGACCAGATCTCGGATTTCATTGAACGCAGCATCGTCGATCTCAGAGGCAGCCGGTTGATCCGAACCCAGGTCGAACTTCTCCGGAAGGCCCGGGATGTACGCGGTTTTGGTGAAGTGCTGGTACCACCGGTCCGGGTTTCGTGAGAATGTCTGAGGGTAGACGACAAATTTCATCCGCTGGATGCGAGTGATGAGCGACAGCTTCTCCTCCACGGGAGAAGAGGAGATCATTTTAATGCGCTCCTCGTTCTGCCGCAGCCGGGCGGATTTGCTTTTAGCCGTCAGAGAGGCGACTATTGGTGGATACTGAGGCTCCTTCGCGGCTGCTTCGGTGTGGACATGTTTCAGGGATCTAAGTGGAGGAAAACTTCTCGGGAGCAGCAAGGGCAGCTTTATGCGGGCCGCCATGTTTCTTCTGTGAGTTCTTCCTCGTGGGTTTTATTCAGGGTTAAATAATAACAAACTAGTGCAATAGCGCCATCCGCTGTTACGGAGAGGTGGTGGTACCAACTTCAACTTATAATTTAAAATTATTAAAATTATAAAAATGTATTCAGCTAGTGACTTTCTGAGACAGAGGTTTAAAATGTGTATTCTGTGAGAAAGTAACTGAGGATCTAGATAATTTGTAATTTCTTCACCAGTTTATCTGTGTTCACTTTTAACAGATGACCACCCAAGAGGTTAAACTTGTTTTTTTTTTTATTAATGATCATAATATTAACTACGGTGTAAATATTATTCTGATATTATCCAAACATTAACTACACAACTGTTGCTTCTTTAAAAAACTAATTACTTTATGAAGTGTAAGAATGAGTTACTTTTTTAAGTCAAAAATGCTTTTAAGTTTACTTCTTTTTTGAAACAATTTGTTCGTCAATGTTTTGTCCAGAATTTGTATGATGTATATTCAATACGCCCCACTAGGTTTTTGGTTCACTTTAGGGATTTGTTTGTTTTTTTTTTATTTTTGTTTTGTTCTGTTTGTTCTTTGAAAGTTTTTTTGTGGTGTGAACACATAGTTAAATGAATTTGTTTACATTTTATTTATTTATTTTGTCAAAAAGCATGATTTTTTTAAATCATGGTTTATTTATTAAAGTTCTGGAAAGAGTAAACCGTCTGAGGTGATTTTTTTTTTGTTATGAGGAAAGTATGTTAATCAGCGCTTTAAACGCTACTGCTCTTGAAGCAACCCCTTAAACACGTCATTGATGTCGCCTTTAGAGCCACTCACAAACTGTCGGATATTTTTATTGCTAAGTGTCAAACTCCAGTCCTGCAACTTTTAGATGTGCCTCTGCTGCACCATTCCTGAATAGAATAATTGGGTCATTACGGCTCTGGAGATCTTATCTACACAAGGAGGAGGTAATTAATTAATTCCAGTGTTTTGTACCTGTGTCACATCTAAAAACTGCAGGCCCTTGAGGACTGGTGTTTGACCACTGTATACACGTTACTATTACTGTCGTAAGTAATAATTTGAAAAATGGGGACAGAGTTTATTAAAAAAAAAAAATTAAAAGTTGACTTGCGAAGTCTATCCGAAAATATATGTTTTAATTAAACCTGGCTTCTCGCACTCAGACAAGTTTGATTTTTACGAGATGTACATGAAGGCAGCATTAGCTTGGCGTGTTTGGTTTGGAGTTCCTGAGTGTGTGAAGCCTTTTGGTGTCAAACGTAGATAAAAACTGAAGCATTATGAACTGTAAACTATAATAGTTAGACATGTATATTCGAGATATTTTTCGGGCGCAGTTGGTCGGGACCAGGGCGTGTCTGTTCAACCCTCTCCGGCGAGTTTATCGAGCCGAGGTAGCTGCTGTAAAACCAACCTGTTTGCTTATGATCATAAACAAACACCATAGTAGAAATGTTCACTGTCCCACCACCAAATCTGCCCTGCCTGAATGATCGTTTTATTTTCTTTTATTAACATAATGTTTTGTTTGTTTTTGTCTGTGCATTTCAGAGGTCGCTCTGCTCTAAGAGTGATGAGGTGAAGCTGGCAGAGGAGGCCAGCAAAAGATACAACTCTCCAGGTGCAACCATCTTCTCCAAAGTGATTGATAAAAGCCTCCCTGCAGATATTATCTATGAAGATGACAAGGTGAGCAGCCAGGAAGATGTTAAGTTTTACTAACGCACATGACCTATTAGTTAAATGTTTACAAATCTTGGTATTAGGGCCACTGGCGATGTGAAAAATGAGCAAATTTCTGCCAAAAAACCCTCAATTGATTAAGCTCAGAGGTTTTCTGGAAAAAAAACAGGGACATTTCTGAATTCCAAAAGTTAAAAAAAAAATGCTTGAAAAGATATAAAAAATTCAGAGTATCAGAAAAGTTCTAGAGAAAACGTATCAGTTTCAAAAGTATTTTTATACTTAGAAACTAAATGCACAAGATTAAAAAAAAAAAAAAATCCTGAGTTGCTTGTTGCAAACTTTAATTTTGGAGCTCAGAAATTGTGTTTTTTTCTTGAAAATATTTTAGATTAATCTAAAGATTTCTGAGTTTTCTGACGGAAATTGACTCCTTTTTAGCTCTAAAATGTTGTTTTATTAATCAAATGATTTCAGTTCAGCAAAAGCCTGTTCATCAATTAGCAGAGACAAACCTAAAACATGCAGGACCAGTGTTGGAAACATTCACCTAGTCCACAGGGAATGAAAACGTTTCATTTTTTTGTCCCGTTTTCAGTGTTTGGCATTCAGGGATATCAGTCCACAGGCCCCCGTTCACTTCCTGGTTATTCCACGGATCCCCATTCCTCGAATAAGCGCAGCTGAAGATGCTGATGCTGAGGTATGACGCTCTTTGCAGAAATCCTGCGCCCGTTGTGACACCAACTCCTGCAATTCTGTGACTTGGTCCCAAAATAACAAGAAATTGAGTTAGCAAATGCATGTTTTTTGTAAGATATTATTATCTTTAAATTAGTCAGTTGTTGCCTTCTAACAGTGGCACAACCAGTTATTTCTTTTTTGAGTAGATTTTTTCCCCTTCATTATAAATGAAAAATGTAAAAGTATCAAAAAAGCAAACAGAAAAACCTTTAAGAAAAATGTGAAAAGTTAGAAAATAACTAGGGAATATCAGTGAGTCAGTCAGAACGAAACAGTCAGAAAATGTAAACTAACAAATTAAAAAAGGCAAATGTGAGCAAGCTAATGCAAGAAACAGAAAAAATACAGCTCTAATAATCTACTAATTTATTAAGATAAACAGTGAGACCTTATGCATCTATAAACATAGGTGGAGGCGGGTAGAGTAGAAAAATGTTAAATTTAGTGTTGCTTCAACATTTTTATGCAAGTAAGTCAAAAGTAATCAAGAATAAAAAGTATTTAATAAATAGGAACTCAAGTACTGAGTAGCTGAAATTTACTCATTACTAAAAATTATATCAGTGAGACAAAAAGGTTTAAATTTTGGTACTTCAAATATCGTTTCAATTTAAACCTTATGAAACTTAAACTCACAACAAATCATGCAGTTTGAGTTTTGTGTAAAAATAATTTTGACCGGTAGGTGTCAGTATTTCCGCGTTGACAAGTTTGTGTTTAGATAGGAACTTTAAATTGGTTCAGGCTGCAGTTTTATCTTAAATTGTAGAAGTTTAAACCTAAACCTGAGCAGATGGACTTAATTTTTAACTTTTTTCTTTTCTAAAAATATTAAGTCTTGCTCATTTTCTCTCCAATATTCAGCTCTTGGGGCATTTGTTGGTTGTTGCTAAAAATGTGGCAAAGCAGGAATCTCTTAGTGAAGGCTACAGAGTGGGTAGGTACTTTCAACCAGATGATTAAAAACTCTTCTTGAAAATAAAATTAATGAGTAATTGCTGTTTAATTACCTGCATTGAATTTGCAGTGATCAATGATGGAAAGCACGGCTCTCAGTCGGTCTACCACCTTCACATCCATGTCCTGGGAGGAAGACAGATGAAATGGCCGCCGGGATAAAAGACTCACACTGAACGGTCGAAACATCTGGAGTCATCCTTTCAAGACACTGCATTTTTCTCTAACTGATTAATGAAACCAGTGGTTTAAGTCCTTTCATGTTGTGCTTTGATTGCACAACATGCTGAATATCCCTCCTTTTAGCTAACTTGAAAATCAAGTTGTTGGAGAAAAAAAAACAACTTGATGAAAGTCAGAACTGTTGCCATTTTATATGGAGGGAATTATACTGTTTGTCTTACAACAGTGTAATTAAGCAATGACCATATGGAAAAGGAAAGCTAGCAGTTGATAAATCCAGCTCGTATTTTGTTTAAATGTGTCCAGATTGATTAAAGAGCTTAACTAAACATGAGATGGCATCTGTCTGTACAGAAGTTATTCTTGTGACAAAAAAATGAACATTTGAAATATAATATATTAATATCAGCAAGTTGGTTAACATAGCTAAAGCTGTCTAAGCTGTCATATTTCTATCCAGCAGGGCGCATGCGCCCCACGGGAGGGTTGCCAGATTTGACATTTTCGCGTCCAAAGATCATAAAATGATATTTGGACTACAAAAAAACAGTCCAAATCTCAACGAATAATGCTAATGTTAACACCACTAAGTATTTTATACGTAGTTTATCCTTAACTTTTGACACATCTGATTGTATGACCACTTTCGTGCTAAGAATGGTTAAACGTCATTGGGGTTTGACATTTGCTCAGTGTATTACAAACTATCTTTGTCATATTGTATTTGCAGAAATATGATTGAGTGAACTCTCTTAAGAGCAAACTATCTTTGACGTATTTTTCTGTGGTAACCTTGACAACAAGAATTTAGGTAGTTGGGAGAAGATAAACGGCTCTTGACCACTCTGAAGGTAATTTATATACGCTTTGTACCTTGGGAAACATTCGGCTTTGTAAGTATTTATATGTTTGAAAGAAAAGAAGTGTCGAAAAAGTGGAGAGTGGTGTACGTAATCTTTGACTGTTGCGTTAAAATGAGCGTATTTGCTTTTCCCGCCGAAAACATAAGCCCCCATGTCCTCCAGTAGCTCCAGCTGAAGCATTAGCTTTAGCTCTTAAAGATGCAGAGATCCAAAACGGAACAAATTTGTCCCATAGATGCAGATGGATTCTTTTAATTTGTAATCAGGATAAAATTAGTTACCAACATAATTTTCTTACACAGGAAAATGAAAAGTACGACACAAAGTTTTTGTGTTTTTAAACCAAGTTTTAACAAAAGGTAAAACAAAGTTCATTCAGACTTTTATTGAAAAGCCTACATTTCTGCACTCAAATCAGTTTTTATTCTTTCTTAAACATGATTAAATATAGCAAACATTTTTCAAACAAAGTGACCCTGTTCTTATTACTGAAAATGAATTTATTCAATAAAGCCCAAAACAAACTGAAAACCAGACGTCTTTCTTGTTATACATCAAGCCTGCAAATCTGCTACGGCATCATAGGGCCATTGTAGGAAAAAAAAGTAGTACATTTCTGCCAAAAAAAATTGAGAACAGGTTGTGGAGGTTTGAAATGATATTAAGGGGGGAGTGTGTTGCCATTCGGTCAAATACTATAATTTAATTTATAGTTGAAATAAGTTACATTAAAAAGTTGGAAAATAAGTTCATAGTTTGTAAATTCAATGACTATAAGTCCACTCTAAGAATGGCTAAAAAAAATTGGTTTTAAATTTGCGACCTTTTTTATTGTATTCGAGGAAACGTGAGAGAGTGAGCGCTCTTGGAAGCAAACTATCTTTACTGTACTTTTCTCCGGTAACCTTGACAACAAGAATTTGGGCAGTTAGGAGAAAGTAAACGGCTCTTACCACTCTGAAGGTAATTTATAATCAGTGTACTCCGGAAAACCTTCACATTTGTCAGTATGTTTGGAAGACACAGGCAGGTGTTGTTGTTTTTCTGGTGGATAAAATGTAGAGCTGCTTATTTGAGGGAAGCATTAAAATGAGCGTGTTAGCTCATTTTGTTATATTACAAAAAGTTTTAATATATTTTTTGTATTTCAGTTACAAAAGCGTTTTGAGTTTAGCATAAAGGGTTGGATAAATATAACGATTCTTTAATGCATTATAATCATTGGGTTGTTTTTTTTCGATCCAATAACGATTTGGAACACCATGCTAATCGATTACATCGCCCGCGAGAATTAGCAAAACTTTGGAGAGATGTGCGCACTGTGTAAAGTTTTATAATTGAATGTACTTTTTACGTTTCCCACATTGGATAATAGAAAGTTTGATCAGGTTGTTGAGCACATGAGTACTTTGTTGTTGAGGACCTGGCGCCATATTTTTTCTTCTTCTTGAGTTTATTAGCGGTTGGCCAAATGCTATTTGGTATGCACTACTACTTTATTTCAGTGGTAAAACAGTACTTTTATTTTTAACCTTTATAAAGTTCAAGGGTTTTGTTTTACTTTCAGAAACTTTAATGCTAAAAAATACTAAAGTATACACTTTTAATGTAACGTTCATATGGGCAGAAAAAATAATGAATTAGACAAAATTATTATTAGGTACTACAATTAATTATTTAATGCTACTTATTAGTAATTCTATTCCTAATATAAGTCTGTAATGATCCTGAGAGAATTTTTTAAAGCAAAATGGCAAAAATAGCATTAGGTCGACCTCCAGGTTGGACTGTGAGGTTCAGTTTAGAAAATCTTTGTTTTTGCAGAATATTTTATCAATTAAATGACTTAGGAGCTGGAATACATTGCCTGCTACCATTAGAGAGAGTGCCAGTAAGTGGAAGCTTAAAGCATGGTTGGTCTGTGTTCTTTTTTTTTAGCAATCTCATGTTTTAATGATTGTTTTTATGACTTGTAGTTTGCTAAATATTGTAAAAGACACTAGCACTTTGATATAGCCATTTTAGAATAAGTTTTCCTGCCCCATTCACTTTTTATTTATTTTAGTGTAATTTGATTTGGAGTTGAAGAACGATGAGGTAAGGCAAAACTGCAGGTTATCTGGACAATTTGCAGATGCCTTGGGATTACACAGATAATCAACAACCATAAAGAAGCCTCAAAAAAGTCAATCATTACCAAGTGAGCAGTCAGCTGAATTGCAATGTGCCAAGCTACAAATACTCAAAGGAGATTAAAAATAGAAATATCAAGACCAGAACAAATTGCACAAGGGGTTATCTGGTCAAAGAAAGGCAGGAGCCTGAGGAACAAATGGATGTTAGAGCCACCATTTTGGAAGCCATTTTCCAGAATGGTACCTTCTCAAAATATCAGAGCATGTTCTTTCTTCAGGATAGCAAGCAGACTTCTTTTTAAAATAGTTATTCATAAACCGCAGCATTGTCAGCGCAGTAATAAAGCCACAGGACATTTTCTGGAATGGCTGGAATTTCCCCTTATCATACTTGATTGTAAACAATAATATAACATCCACGAGTTGCAGCACACCTCAAATGTTTTTCTTTAGTTTCCGATTTTCTTTAGTTTGGGTTTTTGCCACACATCAAGCCCCTCACTAATCATTCACCAGTTACAAGCAGAAGGGACTCTGGGTTAGGACGGCTGTGGTGTGACTGGGTGGTGTGATCTCAGTGTGTGGGGTAACTATGTGTCACCGCAGAAAGACGGTTAAACTTTTCCCTATATTTACTGATAAAACAATGCTCAGCAGCTGCAACATGGCCAAACAAAAGGCAGAACTGAGGAAAAGGAGGAAGTATTGGCAACATTTTTATGTAAATTTGAAATGCTTCCCGTTTAAAAAAAAATGCTACTACCTCTTTCTGAAATATTCAGCTTTTTTTCTTGCTTTTACAACATTTCAAACATCTGCCTCTTAAATGTGTTCACCTAGTAAACAAAGGCATAATTGCACATTACAACTTTTGAATAGCTCTTATGAGCCAAAGTCTTATCTTTTCTCCTATTGTCATAGAAGTTATATGAAGTTGTATAAAAACTGTCTTCATAAACCAATTTCAGCTGATCAGTATCTTAACAACACCCCACACCCACTTTGTTTTTGCCTTATAGTATTCATAAAAGTCCCTGGTGCTGAATGTTTGTCCTTTCCTAGCAAAGCCAGCAGTTCTCAAGCCTCTGTAATTAATGCAAACACAACAGGTTTCTGTAGCTGCAGGCTGCTGCGTGTTGCAGGCATTAGGTTGTCTTCACCTTGTCGAGACCACAACCTTTGATCCGCTTTTGTCCGGGAATCTTTAACTGATCATTCTGGCCTTGGCGAGCAGTTTCGAGTCGGATTATGTGAGTTTCTTCAGCTCTTAGAAGAGGCAGGAGAATCTACTTTGATCGCCTTGTTGAAGTTGCCCAAACTGTGCTTTCTTGCGAGGAATAGTAGACTACCTGTGTAGGGCAAAGGTTGCTGTAGGTCGATCCTACACTTTATTCCCTCTCAGAGATTGATGCCACCCAGCTGTGAGAGCATTGAAGGTAAGACGTCACCCGCAAAGCTTTTTGGTCAATTTTCTGCTTTCTTGTGCATTTATTTATAAGGGAAAAAAATAATTTTGAATGTTAAAAAAATACCAGCATTTACTTCAGTTAGTTTATCCATAGTATGTACAGCTATGAATTGTTGTGTTTGAGTTTCTTGGTTGTAGTGATTATAGCAAACTCCTTCAAAAGATCACGTTTCCACTTGACAGGACAGCTGCAGTGCGTAGTAAAAATATTCATACTTCTTGAACATTTGCACCATTCCCCTAACAATGCATTGATTAGAAATGTATGTATCACAACACACACAAAGCAGAGTATATCTGTGAGGTGGATAGAAGATTATTTAGTTTGCTTTATGTTTCAGTTGAGTTTTGGTTTAATGATGTAGATTTACAGCTATGGGCATCTCAGTGAACTCTTACAGAACAAACATCCAGTTTATTCAATCTAATAATGTTAATATTACATTCTTTCCAATTTGATCCTAGATATAAACCAATGCAAGTGATTTTATCTTAGGAAAGTTGGTCAAATGTTTTCTGGCTAATGAAATGCAGCTGATTGTTTTGTTGAGTGACTGGATTTGCAGCAATCACTCCTGAACTATCAGGTGGTGGCAGCAGATTTATAGCTTTGAGCTAACTTTGCAGCAATCTCCCATGTTAAACTTACATTTGGTGAGGAAATCTACTTTTTTTTGTTAAGTTTCTGTACATGACTGGTTGTGAACTGGACTTTAATTGGACCGTTGGAACCCATGAATACTCCTAGTCAGACACTACATTGTAGTTCTGGTTGTATGTTTTGGGTCATTACCGTGTTGGTAGGCGAACCACTGCTCCAATCTCAACTCCGCTGCAGTTTCATCTACAATTGCTCCTTCTTTAGCTTCAGCTTTCATTTCCTTGTTGAAGAAAGGGACCCTAGCATGATGCTGTCACCACACGCCATGAGGATGCTGACAGTTTATTCAGGCTGGTCTGCTGTTATTTTTCCTTTTCACATGATGGTTTGAATGTAGGCCAAAAAGATTTATTTTAATCTCACCTGGATAATCTGACTAATGGTTTTTCTGTCTTAACATTCTTTCATGTGAGTTTCTTCTACACAAAATGATGCCATCACTCCCTTGTTCTATAAATTTATATTAATGATAATATGCATGGTCTCTCAATCTTCCACATGTTTGCTAAGTCCTCCAGCTTGTGGCAAACTACAAACTGAACTTTTTCCATAACAAAAACAATCCACAAATCCCTTTCCTTCCACTTCACACTTTGACTACTTTGTGTTGGTCTGTCACATCAAATTAAAACAAAATATACTAAATTTTGTGGCTGTGATGTGACACAGTCTGAAAACTCCTGAGGGCATGAATACTAAAGGCCCTAAAAAATAAATTTGCACAATTTGGAGCAAAGATGTTGTTGCAAAACCTCACGTTAGTAATTCCTATGATCTTTGACTCTAAAAAGTCTGGGTGAGGGTTTGCTGAGTCAACAGATCTTAATCTGGTTTTATTACAATATTGAGGAAACATATCTGTTACTTCGACATTAACTTTGTCAAGTTTTGCTTGCAAAATAAGTTTATGTTACTCCATAGCATTGATTGTACCATCAAGCAGAGGGATTTAGTTTCTTTACTTTTAAATGTACAGTTTAGTTTATTTTGTTTTAAGTTATGCTCTGAAATATGATGGCAAATTAGGGCCATTAGAGACAAAAAAAGAGGAGTAAATTTCTGTAGAAAACCTCTGAAATTTTTAGGTTAATCTCAGAAATTTTCTAGAAAAAACAAGGACATTTCTGAGATCCAAATTTGAAAATGTTCAAACTCAGAAAGTTTTTTTTATTGAAGATTTTCTGAGATCAGTTTTTTTGCAGACATTTACTCCTCTTTTTTTCTTGTCTCTAATGGCCCCAATACGCCGGTGTACGGAAATCGATTAGTTTGTGAAATTCACTTTCTTTAAATTTGGGTCAAAGTTGCTCACAGTTGTAGACTGACAGTGTGATTAGTACAAGAAGATGAAGCAACCCACCCTGGCACATTATTCAGAGTTTCAACACGTGTGTTTCTGCTACGTTTGCTTTCCAGCAACTACGGGCGCTGACCTGTTGCAATGACTTCTCTGAGTGTCAGAGTGTTATAAATGAGGGTAGCGGTTCTGTTTCATAATCGATCTCCTTATCTGGCCAGAGAGTCCTCGACGAAAAGCATCTGAAGGCTTTTGATGCTGATTTTATTTTACACTTTGTCTTTTTAGCAACTAGAAGAGTGCTAAGGAGAGTCTTGCTGCAGCTGTCATGCTAAAGGGAAAAACTGATCTTCCACCTCCAGCATTAAAGACAAGCACCGATCCTCCTGCCAAACCTCCAAGAACCTTCGATCAGGACGACAATCAAACAACATATCATAAAGGTACCAATCGAACTCCGAGTGTCACGTTTAGAGAAAAGACTAAACTCAGTTCCAGTCAGGCGTTCTAGTGACTCATTTGACAAATATCCTACAAGCATCATGACAGAAAACTGTTGATGTTTCTGCCATAAAACATCAACAGGAATATGACCGACTACATTCCTTAGTTGGGTTGGGTTTTTTTAACAACCTTTTCGTTTTATTAAGCATAATCTTGTGTGTGACCTTAGAAAGATAAATAACATTCGCATTCCTTCAAAGGCGGCTTTAGTTTACTCTCCTGACTTCACACGATCCACGTGTGTGTTGTGAATAACATGGCATTCATGGCTATTGCAGCTTCTGAAATATACTGTACATCCCCCAAAAGGTAAATCAATACCTAAAAGTCAAAAGACTGAAAGAATCTTTTTTTTAAATAATTTTCTTAGATGATTAATGCAAACATTGTGGTGGAATTGAAATCATGAATATGTTACTTTTAAACTAATTATTTTATTTGCATGGATTTTCCTTTTTAGGGCTTTATTTGTCAAATAAAAATATTGAAAACTTAAAGGCTAAGCAGTCTTAAAAATCATATAAAGTTGGAGACAAATTTGAAAATTAGTTCATTGTTTGATTAAAGTCAATAAACAAATAAATTCACTTTGTCAGGGATTTTCCACAGCATTCTGTCTTCTTTACATATCTCATTTCATTACAAAGCAGAGAGGAATGTCTTAAAAGATCTTCCTGCTTGATATGTACAAAGGTTGTTTATGACAGTTTTAATAACTTGGACTCAACATAGGCACAGTTTCAAGAAAAGTAATTAAGGTAGTTTCCCTTAGATTGGATAGATTATAGTCATTTTATGGAGCTATATAATACAAGTTTAGTTTCATACAGGCATAAATTTCCAGTTAAAACAGTAAGAAACTATATATAAACATATACAAGAACTGAAGTATTATAAAAATGCTGTGAGCCATCGTATCATTTTTAAACACATCTAGGATTATCCTGAGTGGTATCTTGCTCAGGAGTCAAACTTCTCAAAATCGAAACAGATCTTTACTCTGATTTTATTTAAAAACTGAAGGTAGTGAAACTAAATTCAATGAGAAATAACAGATTGAGTCTTAATCTTCTGGACTCAACACAAGAAGCTGCAACAGATTGATGTTGCGTCCTCAAACCAAAACTGGGGGCTGGGTGTATCAGTACATTCCTCAGCCACCTGTTCAGGATCAGATAACAACCTACTTTGTCTCTAGCGCGACGCTGACACAGCAGGCGTGACTCACCTGCTCGCCTCACTCACCGTAGTTTTCTCCTGCACCTCAAGCTTGCCTCTTCGTCTTGTTTTAAAATGGCAGATAAAAGCATCTGCATCTGTTGTCCCAATGCAGAGCGGAAAAAGTCGGTTACTTTGATGTCAGCGGAATTGGTGACCATGTTGGCCCCCTCTGAGAAGCTGTTTACCACAGAAAGAAACCAGCCGGTCAAGCTGAGGATGGAGAGCTCAGGTCCAGGCTCAGAAACTCCCATCACCATTCATCAGATGTTCCTGGAGGCGGTGGAGGGCTACGGGGATCATCCGGCTTTGGTTTTCAAGAAAGGTGGCCAGATGATGACTCTGACCTGGAGGCAGTACTACGAACAATGTCGTGCAGCAGCCAAGAGCTTCCTCAAGGTTGGTGCGTTCTAAGAGTCTGTTTCGGAAAATGTTCTCTGATTTTACTGCTAAATTAATAACACTTTCAAGTGTTTTCAGTTCACAACACACAGCAAGCCCCTTTATTCCTCCACACATGAACATCTATGGAGTTCCAATTGTGCCAAAAGTATTTATTCCTATTCATAAAATCTGTAATTTTTCAGATTTTGTCACATTGCAAACAGACTTTTATGCATTTAGTTGGAATTTTATGTGAGTAACATCAACTATATGATAATTGGATGTCAGTAATTAAAATTTGTGTGGTATACTTTGTAACAGTCCCTTATAACAATAGTCAAGATGACATGACATGGAATTATTTCATACTTCTAAATATGTCTAAACTGAAAAAATAAATTCTGATTAATCCAGAACGTCCCTGCAATAAGAGGAAGAATCAAAATATTTCTGAGTTTCAGTTCGACCAGTAAACCAAGATATCGCCTGATAAGTCAGCCTGAATCAGATTGGATGGAGAATATGAACATCAGATACCAAATCTTAAAACAGACCTTCAGATTAGATCTAAATCTGGACTTTGACTGAGCCAATCTGCTGCTGTGTTCGAAACCATGCTATTGTGTCACTGGATATTTATCAGCAGTCATTATCTCAAGTATGTGTCAGTCTCTGACATTTATTTTTCTGGGTTAGGCCTGCGTTTATTTTCATAATTCCTCTCAACTATTACAAGTCGCCACCTTCCTCTAGAATGAGGCATCTCCACAGAATGATACTCCCACCACCATGTTTGACCCTGGGAAAGGGAAACTTTTTTTATGATTTTCTTTTAGCAATAGATTTCTTTATAAAGACTAAATCTGGGGAGTCCGTGACCAACAGCAGCTGTTCATTTCTGCAGCTCCTTAAACTCCTAACAGATGAGCTCCATTTACAAGTAGCTGGTTTTAAAGAAAATTGGTTGCACTGGATTTTATTTACGGTATCAGAGTAAGGAAGGTGATAAAAAATATCAAATATGCAGCCCATTTTTCAAAATGTCATTTGTAATTTGAAGTAACTAAATGCAGTCTTGACTGCAATGTTGTCTTTAAAAAATACTGCTAAACTTTCTGTAATGTTATGTTTTCCTGCTGAGCTATTAAACCATAGTGCTGGACTATTTCCTCAGATGATGTCTGTTTCTGACTTGTAAAACTGAGGCTATTAATTGTTTTGTCCATTTATCTCCTATATGGAAATTTACTAGCCAGATTAGTTTTCTTCACTGCAGGACTGTTGGCAGAGAGTTACCCAAATGACTATTTACACGTTGCCTGCACATACGAACATGTGTGAATATTTTTGGCACATTTGGAACCCCATATAAACCATAGACTTAGTTTATATTATTCTAAGTTTAACGTAAAAATCAACATGTTCTTTCCAAATATGAATCCCAATTAAGAGACTTAATCAATGTCTAAAAACCATTTAAGCATTAAGTGATACATCTGTCTTCATTTGTTTCCAGAAAAAGAAAGTTTAATATGCAGCGCTATACACCACCCACCTAAACATCATTACTTCAAAGTGAATATTCACAGTTTTCATGATGCAAAATATGAAGAAGTCGCATCAACATGATCTCAACATGATCTGTTATTTCTGCCTGTGTATTATGTATTATGTCCATTAGTTATAAAAACTATTTTTTTAGATTTTCATGAGAATTTGAGCAAGTTGAAGTGTAATCTAGAAATTAGTGACTGATCTGTGGGGTGACAATGTCCCACCAAAACAATGAAAACCAAAACTTGGGCGTGTGAAATCCGCAGTTTCGGGTATGTCTCGTGTTTCACGGCCCTAAAAACGTAAAATAGGCACGATGAGCCGTAATAACAATCAGCCGTTATTACAGCTCATTGTTCTTTCCCTTCGCAGCTCGGGTTGGAGCGTTTCCATGGAGTAGGCATTCTGGGATTCAACTCTCCTGAGTGGTTCATCTCGGACATCGGCTGCATCTTTGCAGGGTGAGATCACACATCAGCGCCTCGACAACAGTCCATACAAAGTCATATTGTCCAGGTTTTTAAGGCTTTCTCATGTGACTCCATCTATTTCTGTCTTTCCTTGAACTGGTTTGACCTGTTTGCCAAGAATCTGAAATATAATGAATTCATAGAAACTTTACTATTTCCTCTACCCTCCAGAAAACAGCGCACATAAAACTGGAAGTTAAGTAAACAGTAAAGTGTGTGGATGTTACAGCCATAAAAATCAGTTGACCCGTTTAATAGTTTGGTTAGTTTCTTATTACTGTAGGCATTAATGTTTCTTGAAAAATACACAATACTTTGTGATTTGGTGTTGTGTTTTAGAACTCAAGTACTTTACCATTATATTATGAAAGGAAGTGACATCAGACTTACGAAGCACTTTATTGGGACACTGAAATACTCCTCACATTGAAATCATGTGATTTCATGTGTATGAACACATTCTCAAGCTGATGATGCAAAGCTGCTGGATTGTAGGCAACTTCATACATCAGCAAATAGCTTCTTACTAAGAGTTCAATTTTCTGAATGCCTCTTGTTTCTAAAATTAGTTTGTGTCCGGAGTAGAAAGAGCTACATGTTTTCCTCCTTTGTCACCTGACAGATACTCAGATAACGCGCATGTCTGCAGGTTTAGCTTTCATTCCTCTGACATATTTGTAATCTCCAAGTTTATTTATTTGTCAAACATAAACAAAAGAATTTATTTGTTTATAAATGTATTTATAAATTAGTCCTCTTAATTTTCATAAAGAGAAAAAATAATTTTAATACATAAATAAACTTCTAAGGAAGATAATATGCTTTCTTCAACTGAACCCAAACTTTAGGAAATGTACTTAAAAGGTAAAAATTTAACAGAGAAGCTTAATTCACAAACCTCTGTTTGGGGAAACTTCATAAATTAGCCATAAACAGGAGGTTATTTAAAGCAGGAAATGACGGTGGTCATTGTTTGGTTTCACTGATTTTTTATGCCACAGGGGACTGTCTGCCGGTATTTACACAACCAACTCTCCAGAGGCCTGTCACTACGTAGCCTCTAACTGCGAGGCAAACGTCCTGGTAGTGGAGAACCAGGTCCAGCTCGAAAAGATCCTGAAGGTCAGACGGTTCAGCGCAGCATCTCAACCCTCAGGGAGCTGTTTTCAGAGCTCTGGCAGACTTATGACTAACTATTAAACCTCTCATGCCTGTTTGTCTCTTTCTGCAGGTTAAAAGTCAGTTACCTCATCTGAAAGCCATCATCCAGTATGAAGGCGATCTGGAGCAGAAAGCAGACTTCCTCTACACAGTATGTTAACCAATCAAATTTATTGATCAATTAGAGACATCACATGGACTTTAGCATATTTTCTATGACAACATCATCTTTTTATTGGAGAATTATTGCCTCTCAGGGTGACTGATCATAATAAACAACAACACAGCTGCAGCTTTCATTTGTCCCAATTTTATTTAAACCTTTTTCTTTCTGCAGTGGGACCAGTTTATGAAGCTTGGAGAGAACATTCCCAACAAGCAGCTGAACGCTGTGATCGAGAGTCAGCGGCCCAACGAGTGCTGTACCCTCATCTACACCTCCGGCACCACCGGAAACCCCAAAGGCGTCATGCTGAGCCACGACAATGTGAGTCCGCTCTTCAGCAGCACCGCAAAAGACAAAAAAGTTTGGTTCAGGTCGGATTTATCCAGAGGATTTATTTTATCAGTTTAATGAAGAAAGAAATTTTGTTTTATTAGATGGTAATCTTCAAACAGCGGTGGGTTAGTCGCTTTGGTAACACTTTATTTGTTGTGAATAAGACTGTCATGACACTGTCATAAACATGACATAACACCTGTCATGAATATGAGTAAGTCTTTATGAATATTTATGATTAAAGTGTCATTCGGTAAATCATGACACTTTTAATACAAACTGTATTAAAATGAATCATTATTCAAAAATGTCTTTGTTATGACAACTTGACATTAACCAAGAAATCATGATTTGACATAAATTTGTTATAAAAATGTTACTGATTAACTTTAAAAATTATGTAGCTTTATGTTATTAAAGCTACAGTAACCAAAAACAAGTTAAACTCAACCTGAAGTTTTAATGTTCAGGTTTACGCTGCAATGGATGAAGGAAGAAGAGCGAAATATTTCAACTCCAGATTGTTTAAGAATCAAGCAGAAAAACACGAAGGGCTCTTTGATCAAACATATTTGATATTTATAACTTCTGTACAGGACAGAAGTGGGAGAGATGTGATGAATTTAAAGATTGCATTAGCTGAACGCCACCAGTAAGACAGACTGTAGTTTCCTTTTCCTGCTCAGTTTTCACCTGTTCTTCTGATCAAACTTCAACGCTGCCTCGTCTTTTCCCCGGTCAGATCACGTGGACGGCCCGCACCGTGTCCAAAATAATAAACCCACACTGCTGCGAGGAAGTGCTGGTCAGTTACCTGCCGCTCAGCCACATCGCAGCGCAGATGATGGACATTTGGTGCTCCATGAGTCTTGTAGGCACGGCCTATTTTGCAGAGCCTGATGCCCTGAAGGTATTGCTTGAGCTAACATTGGTTTGTTTGCGCCAACGCTGGTTACAGGGGTTTATATTGTCAACCGTTGTTGTTCTTTTTTTCAGGGATCTTTGGTAAACACTCTGAAAGAGGCTCGTCCGACCGGCTTCCTGGGCGTTCCTCGGGTTTGGGAGAAGATCCAGGAGAGCATGAAAGCTGTTGGCGCCAAAGGCTCAGCGCTGAGGAAGAGGGTCGCGGACTGGGCCAAGGCCATCGGCCTGCAGTACACCTACAGCGCCATGAGCGGGTGAGTCAGTGGGTGAGGAGAAACAGTTTTTATGTAAAGATAGCATCATTTGCTGTGTTTGTCTTTGAACCAACAATCACAGAGTCCCGGGAAAAACTATTTACCTTTCACAGATATCTTCTGGTTTTGATTTTTAGACACTTAAATATTTCAGATCATCACACTAATTTCACTGTCAGGCCTGTGCAGTTTTCACATTAAGCTTTAATTTATTATTATATGGAAAAGAAAAAAAAAGTGAAAGTTTAAATCAGGCTGATTGTTGCTATAAAGAACAATGAGGGAGGAAATACTTGTTTACATTGGGCCGGTTGTTTAGATCACTTATTTCCTTTAATAAATCAAATGAACATTTGAAACCTGCAGTTTATATTGACCCAGCATATCTTGTTGTAGCTTTTAAATGTTGTTTGATGAGCTGAAAAGTTTAAGTGTGACAAAAAGTCTGAATATATGTTTGCATCTCTGTAAGCTGATAAAACCTGCATGAGTTGAGAAATATGAATTTCTATTGGATAATTGAAAAAATACAGTTTTTCTTTTCATTTTTTTCCAAAGATTTATTGATTCAACACTGGAGCCAACCACCAGCCTTAAGGAAACGTGTGACAGATTTCAAAACATTTGAGTTCAATTTAGACTATTGTGATCTTCTTCTAAACAACCTTCCAGTTTCTTTTTGTTCCCAAGATTTTCCTGCTGGGTTTTAAAAAAATAGATCAAGGTGTTGCTACAGCCCTTCACAAATAAACTAAACTTTTTGAGCAGGAATCTGATTAAACACAAATAAAAAGGAAAAATACATATTTATACATTGAAAGTCACTCATGTCTGTTGCTTTGTTCCTTTTGTGATGTCATCAGACAGATATGTGCAAGGATTGTTATGATGTGTTTTATCATGAGTTTTTAACCATTTAAAATAAAATAACACAATAAAAACGCCAAATATGAGATGTTCTACACGAGGCAAGAGGTCTGAGCTTAAATTGATTTAGTTCAGAGGAAAGTCACATACGGTATGTATAAAGTTATCAAACATGAGTAGATGTTAGCATGGCAGCTCATTGGACCGCTCTGCGTCTGCTTGGCTGCAGGGAGAACTCGGTGCCATGGGGCTTCATGCTGGCCAACAATCTGGTGTTTAAGAAAGTCCGGGCCGAGCTGGGTTTGGACCGCTGCAAGCTGTGCTGCACTGGAGCCGCCCCCATCACCAAAGAAACTCTGGACTACTTCATGAGCCTGAGCATCCCGGTGAAGGAGCTGTACGGCATGAGCGAGAGCTCCGGCCCGCACACCGTCTCCATCCACGATTATCGCATTGGAAGGTCAGCAGCAATGCATTATGGGACTTATTGCTTTGAGTAAAACATTTAGTGTTTGCATACATTTACAATGTTAAGGCGTATAGTAACAGTTTGGCTTCTCTAAAGATGCATTTGATCAGTTTCTTTAAAAATAAAAACAAGAATTGGAGCCACACACATCTGCCTAAAGCTTAAAGTGTCTGTTCTATGTTGCAACAACGCCGATTCTTCCTGTAAGTGAAAAAGAATAAATAAAATGCAAGTAAGATTATGCTTGGTTTGAGAAAATAGAATCTAAATAAAGGCCAGTCAGATTCATTTCTGGATTTTCTTGTAGTCTCTGTCTGTTTCTGCTGAGGAGAAGTTAAAGAAAACCAAACCATCAACATGACGGCTTACAAACAAGGACACTGAACGCACTGAGCTCATCTCTGTGGTTTCCCTCTGCAGCGTTGGGAAGGTGATGCCGGGCTGCAAAACGAAGCTGGACAAGCCGGACGCGGAAGGGAACGGTGAGATCTGTTTCTGGGGCCGGCACGTCTTCATGGGCTACCTGAACATGCCCGATAAAACGGCCGAGGCGCTGGATCCGCAAGGCTGGCTGCACTCTGGAGACTTGGGCAAACATGACGAGGACAACTTCCTCTACATCACAGGAAGAATAAAAGGTAACATTTAGAACCTGGGAACAAAACTGAAAACCTTAAGACCTTAAAGTTTATTTTATTCTGATCTTTATATAAAACCTCCCCAAAGATATTTTACTAGAAGGTTTTACATCAGTAAAGTTTATTGTTTGTGTTCACAATAATAAACTAAACTCACAGTGATATTCACAAACTGAATTTACTGGGATCTATTCGATCTTTTTATGGGACCACACAACACAAACCTTCATTTAAAAAGTACTTTCCGTACAAAAAGGTAATTTTAACATCGAACTTAAAAAGCTGCTGTTATCTGATACAATCTTTCATTCACATTTAAATCTTAATCCGGTTCAGCCTGTCAGGACAAGCAGATCAGGACTGTTGAACTAATGAGACGCAAAAACACAAACAATTATAACAATAGGAAACATTTTTTACTTCTTAGGTTAAAGTTACTTCCATTTAAATATGTGAATAACCTGAATTATTTCCTGAGAACTCAGAGATTTTTTCTATTCTTTGGTTTCTGCTCGCAGTAAATAAGACATTTTACTTTTATCCTTGAACATTTATTCCACTTTATGTTTGGATTAAATGCAGATTTTAGTGTTCATGTATTTGTTTTTTTATTTTGATGTTATTTCCATTGCATTAGATGCAGCATTTTGTTGACACCATTCTTTTCCTCTTTTAGCTCAATATTTAGTTGTTTTTTTTTTTAATCTGCATCTTTAACTGAATCCAGAGCTCTAGTAATAAAAATGTAATATTTGGATTTGAAAAAAACAAACAAAAAGAAAATATAACTGCTGAAACCATGATTTGGCATTTCTATGATACTTTATTACTCTTTTGCTAAACCAGAATAATTTATTCTGGGGTTTTTTTCTCTTATTTTTTTATTCTCTAAAAGTTAAATCTCGGTTGCTACAACATTTTGGGAAATACTTCTTCAGACATTTGGACATTTCTTCCATTTATTTTTGTTTTGCGGATAATTTACTGAAAGAAATTTATAATTTAATGTTTTGTCAGAAACATGAAGGATGACCAGAAGTCAGTAAGTCATAAAGCAGAATGTTGTTTTTTTTTTGTTTTTTTTTCTGCAGAGATCATCATCACCGCCGGCGGCGAGAACATCCCCCCCGTCCCCATCGAGGACGCGGTGAAGCTCGAGATTCCCATCATCAGCAATGCCATGCTGATCGGTGACAAGCAGAAGTTCCTCGCCATGCTGCTCACGCTCAAAGTAACAAACTCCTCGCCTCTGCTAACCTCCAACAAGCCGCCGCATCAGTGAACAGGTGTGACCGATGTTGTTGCGTCCGCAGTGCATAGTGGACAAAGATGGCAACCCCACGGACAACCTGAGCGGCGAGGCGCTGAGCTTCTGTCGGCAGCTCGACATCAGTTCCACCAGGGTGTCAGAGGTCATAGCCAATAAGGAGCCGGCGCTCTACAAAGCCATTCAGGACGGCATCAACCGATTCAACCAAAGATCCACGTCCAACGCTCAGAAGGTCCAGAAGTGGGTCCTACTGGAGAAAGATTTCTCTGTCAACGGAGGAGAACTGGGTCAGGAAATACTTTTGGTTTTTTATTTTCTTTCTTTTTTGAGAAAATATTACAGAACTGTTATTGCAGTTAAAATCAATGATAAATTTTACTGGACGACAAGTTGTTTCAGAGATTACTGAGATAAATGATAATATTCTTGTTTTGAGACAATTTTCACGTAATATATTGATAATGTTAGAATAATGCAAGTTTGCTTCCTCAAAGACCTGCTCCACCTAAAACTGGAACTGGAAGACATTTTAGATATCCAAAATCAATAAATAAGACTGAACAAAAACACACCCAAATCCAGTAAAAATGAGGTCTGTGTAAACAAAATAACATTAATCGTCAGAATGGAAACGATGGAGCTCATTTTAATTTATCATGCTAATTGATTAACGGATTAACTGAAAGGTCAGATTTCATGTCTGAGAATTTTATGGTTTGTTTCTGAACTGCAGAAGTTCAGCTCCAAACAGAAACCTGTTGTTCAGTCAACCATTCTTTTCTTTTCTCTTGTCCTTTTTGTGCAGGACCCACCATGAAACTGAGGCGGCCCGTTGTGGTGAAAATGTACCAGGACAAAATTGACAAATTGTACTCGCACTGAACTGTCCAGCTGTGGTTCCTGGAGAAGTAAAAGACTCAGAGCAGACCTCTGTTGCCTACGCCTCTGTAAATCTGTCTGTTGTATCATATTTATGCTGTTCGACGTTCGCGGCCTCAAAGCGGAGCCGGGCTTCGCCACACCCTAACACAACAACTGAGGCTGCCGTCATCTAGCTTCTAGGAATGTAAGCTTTTTACATCTTTATCGTGTTTAATGGATGTTTTCTAAGCACTGATCCACTTTGACTTTTAAAGGTTTTTATTCTCGTCTTGCAGCAGCTGTTTAAAATCTGACCTCCTGTTCAGCATCGTGTAAAATTCTCCATCTGGGCAAACAGAAGGTCAACATGTTTTATAATGTGAATATATTGTTAAACAAATGAACTCGACGGTCTGTGTTCGTTCAATCACCCCAACTGCAAATTGTAAATCGAACATGAGTGTGTATAGTTTCACTCCTACTGAAAATATATATTTATTCTGTGATATATTTTCTGTAAATTGTCAATAAAAGAGAGTGATTTGGAGCAAATCAAACAGACCTAGCAACAACAAGTTTTTTTTGTTATATATTTTATTTCAGTTTGCATCTTGGTGCAAGAATATGAAGAACCAAACAAATCACAATGTAATATCGCATCTAAATAGGTAAATAAATTGACATTATTTAAATTGACATTTATTAAAACCATGTATAATTTCAGTATTTTATTACTTCACTTTTTTTTCTGCGTCGTTACTGCAGCTCATTACGTGACCTTTACCTTCTGACTGATTCATAAGGATGAAAACTAAAGTTGCGGCAACTAAACAAAATAATTTTTTGTGGCATTTACTTTTTTTTCTAAATATACATATTTGTTATGGCACTGTAATTTACATTTCAAAAATTACACAAGGAAAATCAAAGGTTTTCCTAATTAAATTAAGGCCACTCAATTTTTTTGCTTCGTGGATTGTAGCACTTCTGGACTCCCATATTTCTGGACTTTCATGCCAAAACTTACCTAGGGATTATGTTTGAAAAAAAAAACCCATAAACCAAATACCACTGTTTAACATGCAAATAATTCATACTTCTCTGATTGTGTTGTTATCAAACCAGCGTAATTTTTAATGTCGTGGAAGTAAAAAAGAACAGAAACATTGAATAAAGTTTTGATAATTAATTCTTCTATTGGTCATTTAGATGGATAAATTCAAGAGCGCAGAGAAAAATGGACCTTTATGATGCATTTCAACTGGAACACTTACAACATATGACGTTTATTTTTAGTAATAAGAGCAGACACAGTGAGGATGCCTCTCCATTTAAGCTTTGGTTAATGTAAAACATGTTTTACCAAGTCATTTTCTTAGTTTCTACTGAAAATATCTTACTTCACTTGAAATCAATTACAATAACTTCTCAGCGAGCTACATGAACTTGTTTTAAGTCAATATTTCCTTAACTTATGCAACTGTCCCAACATTATAGGAGAAAAATGAAAACTTTTTCAGCAAAATAAAGGAGTTATTGACTCTAAACAACCTAACTTATGAGTTAGTTTTTATTTCAAGTGAACTAAAACATTTGCACTAAAAACTAGACCAAAATACTTGGGAAGATTTTGTTTTTGTAGTGCAGCAAAATCAGAAAACGTCTCTGTTCATTTGGTGGTGAAGGCGACGGCCTTCTTGACCCAGGCGTTGCTGTTCAGCAGGGACAGCATGAAGCGAGCCACGTCTCCTCTTCCCACCTGACCGCTGCTGTCAGGCACAAAGTATCCCTCGTGCGTCAGAAACTCCTGAGCTGCAACAACAACCTTCACTTTATTTTATTCTGTTTTTTCTACTTGTGGCTACAGCATCAGGTTTTCTCTCACCTGTGGCTCCCAGGTTCTTGAGGCCGGGCGGCCGAACCACGGTCCAGTTGATGTCCTCGGTTTTCTGCAGGAAGTGCTCCATCTCGTACATGTTGCTGAGGACGCTGCGGATCATCGGCAGGAGAAGGAACCGGATCAGGAATGGAGACTGGGTTCCAGAGTTAGCTAAGCAACATAAAAAAATCTCACACAAAGCAGACATACAAGGAGACAATCATAACAACAGCAGCACTACCAGTTAAATCTCTCATCTACAAGAGACATTAGTCAGTAATTATAGGGATAATAAGTCTGTCTTTGAAGGTTTCCATGGCAACTGCTTTGGGGACTTTGGATAAGCCGGTTATCGGTTCCAATATAAATGGTTTTTATCAACACATTCAATGAATTTAACACGCTGACCTGTGCAGCCCACTTACGGTCTGTGTACCAAGAGGTCATGGTGATGACCCTGTTGATCCGGGCCTCTCTCATGGCGCCGACCACGGCCGCCATCGACATGGTGTAGCCCGTCACGCCGGAGAAGATGGAAGCCGGGAAGCCGAGGCAGGACATGACGACGTCCTGGTCTTTGAAATGAGGCTTCAGGCTGTCTGCTGAGAAAATATCAGCCGACACAACCTGGAGGCAGACAGCAGGACGACATGAAGACATTTTGATCCAGGGAAACACAAAGATAAACCGGAGAAAATCGAGGAGAACCAGGCTTGTTATCCTCAGGTTTGTATCTAATGTGAAAACAAGTTCACTGAGCTTAACGATTCAAAGCAGCCATTTTCTTAAAAACCTCTGTTCTCTTGTATCAATTGATACATTGATCGGCTACATTTTTCATAATATGCAGCCAAAATAGTTCTTGACATTGTTCATGATTCCTGCTCTACTTCAAGCCTCGTTTCTCACAAGGGGTGGAATAAAACCAATCCTGATCTGGAAACAGAGAACCTCACCGCCAATTTACAATTCGCAAAATATTGTAAAATATTTCATATATAATTTAAAATGATAAAACAGGACTGGGCTACGCAAACTGGCAGTTAAATGTGGCCTACATTTAACTTTCATTTATCTATAAGAGATACAAAACATGTTTAGTATATTTTTGCTCTAAATTATTTTTAGAAAATGAGATTGTAGAGATTGACTTAGAGCCTTGTGTCACATTAAATTCAAACAAGCTGCTGCTGGCCACGTCCACCAACTCAATGTTTACACTCGCACGTGAAAATGGCTGCAAACAAAGGCTCGATTATACAACCATATCTATGAAAAGCAGAAGTAGAGCCTACTGCACAATCAACAAGAATGCAGCAAGAGGTTTCTGGATGGTAAGTCAACAGAAAAACACTTGCTTTTTTCCAGCAGCCTTTGTACGAGACATTCAGCAGTAAAACCAGGTAATGGCCTGGGCTTCACTGGGGTTGCTAGGTAACAGGCAGTGCCTGCTGATTTGTCACGTTACATTCTGGAGGTTTTTGAAAACAGCTCTTTTTTCAGACACCAAAATACTTTAACTTGCTGCTAAAAAAAACAGCTGGGTGTTTTTTTAATAGCCTGGGTTATTTTTCGAAGCTGTTGAGACCCAATTGAAAGTATAAAAATGTGAAAAGTGTAAATTTGGCATAACAGGTCCGCTTTAAAGTTACACCAGACAAAACATGATCTTTAGTAAAACAAGGATTATTTTTAGCTTTTCAGTTAAAATTAAAAACTTGCATTCATCACAAAACTATATATTGTGTTACAGTTTACTGTTATTGTTCAGCTTCTGAAAGAAACAGCGTGCTGAATATGTGGCTCCATAAACGCACCTGAACTTTGAACCCGGGTTGCGTTTTACCTTGAGGTTGTCATGGTGCACTGTGAGCTTCGTCGGGTTCCTGACGATGGCGGTGACCGTGTGGCCCTGCTCCAGCGCCTGTTTGACCAGAAACTGTCCGGTCTGCCCAGTGGCTCCCAGCAAAGCGATCTTCATCTTCCAACCCAGTCAGGAGTTTAAACCGATCCAATGAATCACTTCGATGGCTGCAAGCTGCTGAGTTGAGGTTTCCTCCTTGTTGCACAAGCGGAAGTGTAAAAAAAGGATTACTGCTTAGAGATAAAGACATCCTCTCCCACATAAAATATGGTTTTATCATATGACTGAGTTCAGTTTACTCTGAATAGCACAATATAAAAAATACAGGATTAAGTAAAACATTTTTATATGCAATCTATATTAACAATTTGCTCTTTTGTGATTTATAAAATCACTTAAATTATAGAAAAAGTGGCTCAGAATAAAAAAATAATTATGTTTTTGATATTTCAAAACATTTAGCAAACAAGTTTGAGTCTGAAATAAAACTAACTCAGAAATATACATGATTAGTAGAAATGATCAAAAGCAACACATTGTTGATTGTTTTAACTTACAATGTAAATAAAAATTACTTTCAATGTTCATAAGTCAGAACAAAAAGCTGTCGGAGATTGGATCGCCTCGCCTTCAAGGATCACTCTGAAGTTTTAAGTTCCACAGAATAAAACTTTGTTTTAGACCTACATTCAGCATGTGACCAGCATCTTCTGATACCACTAAGGTAATTAATTTGACCCAGATCGGTTCAGACAGAGACACACTGTGCAGCTTTCCTCGCCTTATCCAATTAAACATTTTGGTTTCCCCCTCAAATCTCCAAAAACAGAAACGTCTCTGCAGCTACAGTAGAAGACATGAAACATTATGATGTTTAGTTTACCAAAGAGTAAGAGACCAATAGTTTTTTCTACAGTGTCAGCTCCATGTTCAAGCACCAAAGTTATGGGGAATTTATATAAATATGATCCATGTTTTATTTTTACTGTTTTATTTAGTAGGTATAGTGGAGTGTAGATGGAAAATGAATGACAAACTTTGGACAAATAGCCACAGGCTGGACTTCAGTCTCATTAGGTTAAAGTTCATCCAGAGGCAACCAGTTGATTTAAGTCTTTAAAGCCACAGATCACCAAAATAAAATCCTATTTGTAACCCTTTGAGATGAAGAGGAGTTCATTTATTTTTCTTAAATGATTTTGGTGCAGAATGCAAACAGAACACTTACCTCCACATCTAGAAAGAAATGTATCTTTAGGTGTTGAACAAGATCAATCTAGATTCCATTTATCCTACTTAATAAATATCAACACACAGGAAGCACTTTCTTGTCTTTCATGCTAACATGGCTTATGGTTTAAATGCTGAAAAGCTTTTAAATTTTGCATTTTATAATCGTTTCAAATCTATTACCTCAACCAAAAATCCTTCAGCACAATTTAACTTTTAAAAAAGTTTAAAAAACAATTTAAAAAAGAAAAACAAGCACCAAACAGTAATGTCAGTCAAAAATGTAATCTGGAGGTCACACCTTAAGTCTTAATCAGTATTTGCCTGATAAGTTGCAATTAATCAATGAATTAAAATGAACTTATCACTTCCCTACTTATAATTAATATTTTTTGGAGGTAAATTTCGTTTACAGATATAACATGACCCATTTAATTGATGGTTTCAGATGTAAGTGGTTTTTATTTTTGTTTTAGGTTTTATTTTGGATATTTAAAATATTGTTTACTATTCTTTGCTAAATAAAGTTTATTGGTGACTGACGGCGCCAATTTGAATTATTATGCCATGAAAATAGTCTCAAAACAACGACGTTTCTCAGCCAGCAAAATCTATTTATTTATTAGTTTGTGACAACCGAACTTGACATGACCTCTGTGGGTCTATCATTATCCAACCAAAGCGAATCTTTGGATCTCCTCTTTATCAGAAATATTTTTATTCCTAAATTTTTTCTACATAACTTTGGCGACTCGAACTGTTTCAGATACGTATGTAAACAAATACACAACTGAAGTAAAGCGGATAACAACTGGCTAGCAGCAGCAGTCAAAAGCAGAGAGGATGTTAGCCACGTTAGCATTAGCTTACCTTTGCCGTGTCGGTTTGTTTCTGCAGTGGTTAGAGGGCTGTTCAAGAACACCAACGTTCGAGTGTGTTTACAAAACAAGGTTTCTGGGGTTGGTTTTGGTTTATGATCACACAGAAGTAGATAACAACTAGAAATTACCTAGAAGGTTAAATTAAAAAGAAATTAAAAATATTATATATGTCTATATTTACAGAATAATTATTAAAAACTGGAAAGGAACAGGGAAAAATGTAAGCTAATTGTTGACTTTGTGGTTGTTTTGCAAGTGCTTGTTTTTACAACATTCATCTAATCTATGAGGCTGAACCCAAGCATCCTATTAAAGAAGCTAATTTCCAAAATACCCAAAGACAAAGCTTTTGGGTAGAGGTGGGAAGTGTACCCAAAACTTAGGAGAAATACTTAAAACATATCTTTACTGAAGTAAAAGTGAAAAGTAGCCACAACCCCATCATGCACCCCAAACAAAAATTATTCAGGTCAGAGTGAAAAAGCATTTGGTAATAAGGTTATTTAATTACTAAGTAACTGATCAAAACATCAGTCGTTTAATATTTAAAAATTACATGATCAGATGGACCAAAAATATGAAGTTATGTGGAAATTTTGGATATTTGATGGACCAAAATGTAAATAATTCAAATAAATAACACAATTACAAAATAACAAAAACAGGCAAAAGGGAAAAAAAATTCATCATTTCTTTCAATATAAAATTTATTAGACATTAATAAAAACTGCAGGCGTGTGTCTGTTTTTAGTGAAATTACTCCAACATACTCCAAAAAGTAAATTTTTCCCCCCAAAAAAGTTACAATTCAGAAAGGTTGTAAATCATACATTTGCCCTATACTTTTCATACAACCCTTGACTGAACTTTAGTGAAAGATTTCATCAGGACAATGTCAAAAATCCTTTTAGTGAGACTTCATTGTGTGTGCTTGATTAAATTTTCCTGAGATGACATGTAAACACCAAGTTAGTCTCCTGCTGTCAAAAATCCTCTCAAAACCAGTGGCTGCCATCCTTTTTGCCACCATGGAGATTCCTCTAGTCGCATCAAGTCATTAGCTCAGGTAATCCACTTGTGGCCTGGTGCTTTGATTATGAGATCTTGGTCAGGGAGTCAGGACCAAACGAGCTTCGTTGCAGAGAGGAAGAGCAGGACAGTCAGAGTCGCATCCTTCATGGGGCCTCGGTGTTGATGTTCTAATCGGACTCGCTCACAGCAGTAACTGACCTGATCCGGGTGGACCTGTGGAGAATGCAACTGAGCAAATGGCTGCTTGAATTCACACCGAAACAGCAGGCAGACAGCCAAACAACCAGGCCAGCTGCTACCGGATAAGCAAGGTTGTCACGTAAGTAAAAATCTGATTTTAATCAGTCAAACTGGTTGGGCAAAAACACAAAACATAAACTAACTTACTCACTCACTCTTTGGTTACTTAGTAACAACCTTCTGAGTATCTTGTGGTTACCTAGCAACAACCTGCTGAGTAACTTGTGGTTACTTAGCAACGACCTGCTGAGTAACTGGCACAGGAACAGTTTAAAGTTTCACTGCTGTGCCTCATAACTCACCTAAACTTTACTTAACAACAAAAAATAGAGTGGATTGGAAACTGTATATAAACCACCAGTTTGGAAATATTTCAGATATTAAAACAAAAAAAAGTAATCAATAATTATCAATATTGACAGATTAAAAAGAAAAAAAAAAGACTTGTCTTACTCTACATTTCGATATTTGTGTCATCTTTAAGGTTTTCAGTACAGTTTAAAATGTATTTTGTTTTTGTTCACAAAGGATAAACATTTTTACAAAATTCAGCTTTTGATTTTAGTAGATTTAACCAAATCCTTCCAATGTAAAGATAAAACACTGCTTGTTGCCATCAGGCAGGAAGAAGAGAAAATAGCTGCTTATGCCATCTTTTAGTGATTTCCTATTTGTTTATTTACATTTTCAATAAGTGGGTCAATAAAGTATCTAGCTGCCTAAAAATCCTTTTTATTATTATTTAATTAATTGAACTCAAATAAAAGTCGGACATTTTAAAATGCTCCATCTGGGCAGAGATTTCCTGTTTTTGTATTTTTTTAGTTTGTTTTATATAAGGCTTCAGAGAATTGAGACAAAAACAGACCTGTGAGGCAGGATTGAGGCCAATCACAGTGGGAAGGAGCAAACCAGCAGTTAACAGGATTAAAGCATGAATGGCCTCCAGATTTAGCTCCTCTGCTGCTGAAATACTCAGCTATTATCTGAGACGTGGACAGAGGCAGAACTGCTTTAAAACAATGGAAAAAGGCTTTTAATCTCTCTTGAAATGAATCAGCAGTTACATATTCATTTGTTGGCAAGGAGTTGGTAATTATTCTGATGCTGTATGTCCGTTTGTTATTTACAATTGTCATTGTTATTATGGGTCAGTACATTTTCTTGTCTTGTTATGAAAGTCAGTTTGTAATAATGATGTTTTTATGTCATATAACTTGCTTGTTGGTTCTCTAGCAATGTGTTTTTAATTACAAATTCTTTACATGTATTGAGTCTGTAAGTGATATATTTCATTAGACTGAGAGAAGGGATAGAATTAAATAAGTATTAACATCTTCCAAACAAAAAAGTAGTGGTAAGCTAATTATTTTGTAACTGTTAAGTACGCACATGTTTTCTCAGTAGTTAAAGTTGTCTTTGTTTTTAACATTGTGTTTGAAATATATGAGTAAATAAATAAAAGCTAAAAATGTGTATTCTTATAGATTGATATGTGCGATGCATTTTTTACTAACTATCCCGGTTTCTCTGGGGTTTGAACAGGAACAGCCATGGGATGTGGCGTCTCAAAGTCCAACCAGTTCCACAAACACTCCAGGAAAGGTAAACCATCATCATCAGTCCCCAGTTATTTAATTTAACAGAAGATTCATGTTATCTTCCATATCTCTAAACTTTATTTGTATCCATGAATTATGATTCTCTCTGTTTCTGCTCCTCTGCATTCAGCCGTCACCAGTAAGTCACTTCTGTTCTGAGCTTGTTTTGCTTTTCGGGATAAACGCCATCCTGATATTTGTAGAAAACTAACAAAACATCTGTATGTGGAAAAACTAATTATAGTCCTGTTGCTGTAGTTAGTTTGGGACGACAGGCATCTCCACCTGCTCAGCTCATCTGGAGTAATGGCATGCCTCAGGGCTGTGTGCTTAGTCCCCTGTTTTTGTTCCCTCTTCATCCTCGTCTACAAACCTGTTCATGGCTCCAACTCCATAAATAAGCTTGAGATCCAAATGATGGTGATTGTTTTTGTCCAGCACAATAACTAAATAGCCTCTAAAGATGAGATAATTGAGAAATGGGCTCAACTAGGTGTAGCCACGCCCCTTTTCATTAAATGGGTTTGAATTTTGTTGCACAATCAAGTAACTATGTTATCCTCAGTTCTAAAAATACAATGGATTATTAGAGTCATACTAAGAAAAAATAAAATAAATAAAATTACGACAATAAAGTCATAATATTATGAGAATAAAATTGTAATAGTTCGACTGGATTCTCGTTTTATGTCGACTTTAGTCTCATATGTCTTTACTATTGTAATATTGTGACTTTATAATTGTAATTGTATTATTTCATTCTCATATTTATTATTTTTTTCTTAGCCTGGCCCTAATAGTCTGTTGTAAATTTTTCAACCAAACATAGATTGAAAAATTTTTGACAGTTTAAAATTGGACTTCTGTCTCTTTAAGAAGCTTCTGCCTTCATAACATAATAATTTTCAAAATAACTATATCTCATAGTTGATCAGCTCCACCCTATATTTCAGCTATAAGAGCTGCTGTCCTGATTCAGCGATGGTACCGGCAATATGTTGCTCGCACAGAGATGAGACGGAGATACACCTGGCACATCTTCCAGTCCATCGAATACTCCGGAGAACAAGCCCAGATCAAGGTGAAAACCACTGCAGATGTCCAAATTACTCAACAAACAAAGAAAAAGAAGCAACGCCTCATTCTTCATTTTACTTTCTCCTTCATTTCACAGCTTTATAACTTCCTTGGCTACCTCATGGACAATTTCACACCATCCAGCACAGAACGTAAGCTTTGTGTAAATCAAAATATTTTTTAAATTCTTGTTTCTTCAATCAAACTGAGCTTGGACTTTGTCGTCCTTCCAGGAAATTTGATCTCGCACATCTTCAGAGAGAATGATGTCTGTTGGGACTCAGAATGGGAGCGGTTCTTCTGCTACAAGAACATCGAAGTGCCGGAGGTTTACTCCGGGCCGCACCTCACCTTCCCGCTGACAGTGGAGCAGGCAGTCGGCCTGCTGGAGGCCTTCAGGAACAAGAAAGTAGGAACACAAACACCTCACATGTTTTTATCTGCAAAAATAAAATTATGGGGAACAAGTTTCCTTTTTCTAAAGTTTTAATCTATCACTGCATATATACCTCAAAATATCTGCTAATATATTCCAGGTGACAAAGGAAAGGCTTTAGCCACTTTACCTGTCACAGCTAGCTGAGCAAAGTTAGTGGAATCAACTCAGTCACTCACTCTTGGTTACCTAGCAACAACTTGCTGAGTCACTTGTGGTTACCCAGCAACACCCTGTTGAGTAACTGCCACAGAATCAGTTTATGGTCTTTCCACCGTGTCTCATAACCTCATAATCTGGCTGTATAAAAATAAAAACTTCCTAAAGTTTCACAGCTGTGGCGGGCCGGATCTGGCCTGTGGGCCTTCAGTTTGAACACATATGCTGTAAATTACTTATACAACACATTGTCACATGTTTGTTTTCAGTTTTTGCGTAAAATTCCACATAAATTGTATTAAATAAATGAAATGAATGAATGAATTTATTTATTATTTGGAACAAATATTTATGGTGGCGTTATTTTGCTGTGTGTTTATGCAACTGTGTCTGCGACGGCCACCGTTTCTCAGTCCTCTCTCTCCCAGCAGCAGCTGCACTCTCGCTACGTGCTGGAGCTGCTGCTGGAGACGTGGAAGCTGCTCCGCATGCTGCCAAACATCAACCGCATCTCCACCTGCCACAGCAAGGAAGTCACTATCTGCGGTAAGATTGAACAAATCTTTGGTAAATTAGACTCATGTTTTGACCCTTTACGCAGGAGAATACTGTTCGATAAATTAACAAAAAAATAGTTCCTTTTGCATGAACTGATTCATTTTTGTCCATGCAGGTGATTTGCATGGACAGCTGGAGGATCTGCTGCTGATTTTTTACAAGGTTAGATATTGTAAATGTTGTTTTTTCATGCATATATATTTACATTGGTACACTCTGATCTTTTCACAAGCTAATACATATTTTTGGTTTAGTTTCTTGTGCAAATATCTCAGTGCACTACAAGTAAGACAAAGCAGACGTCAGCAAAATATAGAAGTTTTTTTTAAGTAAATAATTATTTGATCTTGATTAAAAAGTTCCACTGGCAGATTGTTTGACATCTAACAGGACATTTTTTCCATGTTAAAAGTGAAACAGTTTGCCAGTGGAACTTGAACTGTTAATGAATTACAGACTTAAAACAGATTCTATATTTTGCTGAAAAGTTTGTTTTGTCTTATTTCAAGTGTGCTCAGACTTATCTTTTGTACCTTCTCACAAATTTGTTCTCAATACAACTGAGACATCTATAAGTTTAACTGAGTTTTTGTTGAGCAGGTCAGCCGATTGCAGCTCATAGATATGAAATAGAGAGAAAATGAAACCTTGTTTTAAAAATATTTTACTAATAAAAATATCTAGCTTTGCATATCCAGAGTCAATATCATTTATAACAATAAAATATTTTCAGATTCTTGATTGTAAAACAGCACAAGACAGTCAGATAGACAGGAGAGGTTACATAGAATCTTTTCATAGAATCTCACCTGGATTTCTGTCTGGACTTTGACTGGGCCATTCTTACGTTATGTTTAGGGTTGTAACAGTTTTTCCAAACTTCTCTTTAATATTTTCCTTAAGTTAGTTTGGAGACAAAATCTGTAATTCATTTTTGATGTGAAAATGCTGCGATTACTCTGATAAGAGATTCAAACACACCCGGGGCCGTGTTCATTATTTTGTGTTTGTCAAATGTCCAGTTTGATAACAGGAGGCTTTTTCAAATAACTTCTGAGAACTTTTTTAACTATTGCTTGCATCTAAGTTGTAAGAAATATTTAGCTATTACTTTGTCTATGTTTTTGCTAGAATGAAACAACATATAGTTTTCAAACAATGAAGTAGAAAGTGCGTTCAAGAAACAAACCAACCTGTTGCTATCCACAGCCTCTCTTGAATAATTTATATCCTGAGACAAATTATTAGACTTTATTTTTTTAATCCCATGTTCTTCTCTCTGCACTGTTTCATTGTTTGCATGCATGCTGCAGATTATCCTTGTAATCTTACTTTATTTGCCTGTTTACCTCGCAGAACGGCACGCCGTCCTTAGAGAAGCCCTACGTGTTTAATGGCGACTTTGTCGACCGGGGAAAAGACTCCATTGAGATTCTCCTCATCCTGTTTTCGTTCATGCTTGTTTATCCGTGTGATGTCTACTTAAACAGAGGAAACCATGAGGACCACATCATCAACCTCAGGTGGAAAAATATACATGCAAATGTTTGGGATTAATGGTAGAAATCTGAGTGAATGAAGCTTCCTGTTTGTCTCTCTGACTTCCTTTGCTGTGTTTCCAGGTATGGATTCACCAAGGAGGTGCTGACTAAATACAAGGTACATTTTACAGATTTTTCATTTAACCACTTAAACCTTTTTATGCAATATTATAAGCACATTAAAATGCAAATAAACAAATAACTCAGATCCTATTTTAATTAAGTAACTAAACAATCAGTTTTTATTTAGTAGATCTGAACCAGGCGAAGCTAAATCAGCCACTTGGGAATTTTTGGCTAAAACATGTTTACAAATGTATCTTGATCTTAAATGCAGAATATTTATATCTTTTGTTCCATTTTGGCTTAATTAATACTCTGAAAGTTTTTTCAGTAAATGGCTTATTTACTGGAGTTAGTCAATCACTAAATTAGTTGTCAGTTATTTCAGTAATTAATAGTGATTAATCACAATTAAACCAATGACTTGTTTCAGTCCTAATCTAAATTTAACAGCTGCTTCCTATTCGTGTTTCACCTCAGATTCACGGAAAACGGATCCTGAAGCTGCTGCAGAAGATTTTCAGCTGGTTGCCATTAGCAACCATCATCGATCAGAAGGTGCTAGTCCTCCACGGCGGTATCTCCGACACTACGGATCTCAGCATTCTGACCAAAGTGAACCGACACAATGTGAGAAACATTCATGTTTCTCTCAGCTTAGATTTATCCACAGCCTTTACATTCACTCTCTGCTCTGATGCTGACCCAGTATGTTTCAGCACTGCGGCCTCCGAAGAGGAGGACCCACAGCTCGGTGGGCATGTCCATCGACATCGACATGGAAGATGACCTCTGGAGCACCAGTAGGATCTACCAGCGCCGGGCGTCCCTCACCTATCCCAAGCCGCTCGGACCGCGCGAGTGCTTCCACAATCGCTCGCTGCAGGACTTCTCGACCCGGATCAAGGCCAACATGGAGAACGAGCTGGACAACAGCAAGAAGAGGGAGGTCATGCTGGCAGCGGCGCTCCGAGGGTCACAGCAGGACCTTCTGTCTGCGTCGACCGACTCTGTGAGCAGCGACAACGCCAAGGAGGAGTGGAGGCAGGTAAGAGAGCTGAGAATCTTCTCAGAAACTAAAAATATCTAATAATAATAATTTATTCGGTTTAAAAACAGATAGAACATCAAATCCTCCACAATGTCAACCCCACTGGTTTCTGACTGTCTTCATGTTTTCTCAAAAGTTCTGGCAGGATAAATGCCCAATAAATAAGTTGACCAGAGACTTTAAATACACAAACACAGATACAGACTGCAGGGCTGAAACGATTAATCACAATTAATCGTTGTTAATTGATTATTGAAATAACCATCAACTAATTCAGTAATCAATTAATTGAAATAATTGTGATTAGCAGATGACATTGAGGTCACATGAAGCATGGAGGACAACTGAAGGAATCTTAGGATTACATTTACAGCAAATTCATAAATGGCTCCCCATTTTGTCACTTTACAACTTCAGTGTGTTTTACTGACTCTATGATTCACTAAACCGCACCAATTAATCGTTTTACCAGGCCTGAAACGATTAATTGTATTAATTGTGATTAATTCATTTTTAAATCATCGTTAACTAATTTATTAATCAGTTAATCATTAACCGGAAAATATAAACTCAAAAACACCAATTTCTGGAAGAACAGCACAGTGAGAGCAGTAATTAGGCCAAAACTATGCAAAAAATAAATTTAACTCTGCATTACAACGCATCAGCTTCCAAAATGCATCTAAATTTTAAAAATCACTGGAGATTCACAGACAAAAAAGTGAAAGAATGGAGTTGGTAATTTTCCAGATGCAGATTTGTTTATCGGTCACGGCTCCACCTGAGATGTTTACATCGTAACTGTGTACAAAGACGTGATGGTCAGGGATCATGACCTTTGTGCTCCAGCCTTCTTCTACCAGACAAGCTGAGGCTTCGACTGCTGTAATCCTCGATAATCTCCCTGCCGTGACTTCAATCTGCTTTTCAGGCTGACTGTCACAGCGGCTTCAGAGCAGGATGGGAAGTTTGGCTCAATGAACAGCTGCTGCACCGTAACGTAAATGATAGACTGTAAAAATACAGAGAGAAACTTCTACACTTATCATACTTGGTTAAATTAATAACTGTCTGCTTTTTATTCTTACAATACTTGTGGATGAATAATGCAGTAAACCTCTAAAATGAAGGTTCACCATGTAGAGTTTCTGCACCTAGAATGTGTCTGGGAATTAAATGTGACCAATTATGCTTCCTTGAACAGATTAGGATAGATTTATAGGCTATACAAAGCATTGTTTGGACAAAAATCATTTTTATATATTGAGATTTTAGTAAGTACCTATTTTTAGTTCCTTTTATAATGAGTTGTTTTAGAGACTCTTGTCACTTTAATTCCAAAGAAGCAGCTGCTGGCCACGCCCCCCAACTCAACATTTATACTCATGTTGAGGGCAACATGAGATAAATGTTGCTGCAAACTGATGCGCAGTTATACAATGATACATCTTTGAAAAGCATTAGTAGAGCCTCCTGCACAACCAACCAGAATGCAGCAGTGGTTTCTGAATGTCTGACGGGCCACAGTGTGGGTCCAAAAATCTCTAAATTTTTAAACAATCAAAGACTCTGAGCAGCTACCTAGCAACCCCAGCCCAGCCTGTAACCTAGCAACCCAAGCAGACCTGCAACACCTTTGACCAGCTGGTTTTATAGCTGTATGTACAATGGCTGCTGGAAAAGACAAGTGTTTTATTTTTGAATAATTTAATCAAATCATATCACAAAATGATTTTGTCAGTAGTTTATATTTGCCAATTTTGGCCCCCAAAAGCTTTGGTCACCTCTGGTATAAACTATAGGAAGTAGAAATGTGAATTTTTGAGTTGAAAACCACTAAATGTTGAATAACTGAGTAACTCACCTATTGTGAAAGTTTATTTTTAGTGATAAAATCTCTTTGTGTGTCTGCAGATTCTGGACCTGCTGTGGAGCGACCCGATGAACCAGGACGGCTGCATACCCAACGAGGTGAGAGGCGGAGGCTGCTACTGGGGTCCGGACGTCACTGAGGACTTCCTGAACAGACACAACATGCAGCTCATCATCCGCTCACACGAGTGTAAACAGGAGGGCTACGAGTTCTGCCACAACCGGAAGGTGAGATTGGGTCGTTCACCTTGGTTAGTTCATCAGCACCCCACGAATCCTTCCTTTAAACACCGGCAGTGTCGCCTAATGAGCGCTTCCCGTTAACGTCTCCACCAGGTCCTCACTCTGTTCTCTGCCTCAAATTATTACGACGTGGGAAGCAACCGAGGGGCCTACGTGAAGTTGGGTCCAGACCTTGTGCCTTATGTGATTCAGTACCAGGCCAGTAGCATGACCAGAGAACTCACCGCCAGGCAAAGGTATCAAAAATTCCTGGAGAAAACGTGCAGAACAAATTACATGTCAAAAACGAAATGTAGATTTGATTTGACTAATTTCAGAAAATAAACATTCTCTTCCACATCCAAACGCTGCAAAACACAAAGTTTCAAAACAAATTTTTTATCCAGATTGGAGTTCACTTGAAATAAGACACAGTTGACTTATAAGTGACTTTTTAGCACAATATAGAAGCTTGTTTACAGTCAATAATATTCCTTAATATTCATGAAAAAGTTCTGATTCTTTTGGCAGATTATTTATGACAAGGCAGAAACATTATAAGTTAAATAATCTGCCAGTGGAAAAGTAATTTTTTCATCAATATTAATCAATATTATTGACTCTAAAAAAGCATATCTTGCTAGAAAGTTAGACAAAAAGACTTCATGTTTTTGCACTGAAGAAATAGGCAGGCAGACGCAAAGTTGATAAAAATGCCACTGGACTGAAAAACATGATGTAAGTGTTTCATATCAGTTGATCTTGTTTTTTGCTTTAAATATCTGAAATGCAACAAAACAGGTGGGGTGAACTGGTGGCTGAGAAACACATTGTAAAGCACCTTAAATAGTTGCCAGAAAAGTGTTTTAATCCGATTTAATCCGTTTCCTTCCGTGTCGTTTGCAGCGTCGGGCGAACCGAACGCTCGGCCCTGAAAGTCCTGCGGGAGCAGCTGTTTGCGCACAAGTCAGACCTCCTCTGTGCCTTCAAAACGTTTGACACAAAGAACACAGGTGTGTGGTGTTGGTTTTCACACATTCAGCCTCCATCGGATCAGGTGATAATCTCAAAGTTCAGTACTTTGTTTGAGGAAAATTTGAGTGGAAATCTTTTGTATCCATTGTCTAGCACTACAATAACCCATTCAGGATAAACAATGCCTGTTTTTAATCTCTTCCATCAGTTTCATAGAAACTTTAGTTGGAAGATAAGTGATTCCTTTCTGCCGAAAGAACAGTCCTGAATAGGTAGAGGAGTAAATATAATGCACTGCAAAATCACAAAGTCTTACCAAGTTTCTAGTGCAAATATCTTTGTACATTTGAAATGAGACAAAACTAATTTACAAGTAACTTTTCAGAAAGATAAATGAGTTTTTTAAGTCAATTATTTCTTAATTGACTTAAATTGACCTTTTATGCTTCCTTTAACAGGTTAGGGTCGGATACAAACAATATGTTAACTACACTTTTTGAACAAAGTCAAAAAATTAAGATTTTAGTCTGGCAAGTTTATTAGCCTATGTGCCTCCACCAGGTTTGAGCTCCTTCCAGAATGAGGTGATTTAGAGCCTCTGGTTACTTTAAATCCAAATAATCTGCTGCTGGCAACGCCCCCAACTCAAAGTTTACATGTGAAAATGGCTGCAAGCAATTATACAACCATACCTCTTTGAAAAGCATTAGTAGAGTCTTTTGCACAATCAACAAGAATCCAGGAAGTGGGTTCTGCATAGTAAGTCAACAACAGAATAACTGTCTTTTCCAGCAGCCATTGCAGTAAAACCAGATGACGAAACAAGCTGGAGCTCAGTTTGGGTTGCTAGGTAACAGCCATTGAACTCTCCATATTCTCCAGACACCAAAAAATATTAACTTATTGCTAAAAAGAAAACATAGCAGGTGTTTTTTAAGCTCTTGTGTTGTTTTTGAGATCCAATCGGAAATACAAAAACATGCAAAATGTGAATTTGGATGTTTAAAGGGGGCAATAGATCACCTTTAATATTGATAAAAAGAAGTACTAATTCCATTGGCAGATTATTTTACTCATGTGAAATATATCTTGTCATAAGTTAAATAATCTGCCAGTGGAACTAGAACTTTTTCATCAAGTTACCTGTAAGTCAGTTGCATCCTATTTAAATTGTTCTAAGATATTTGCACTTTAAACTAGACCAAAATACTTGGTAACATTTTGTGTTTTTGCAGTGCAGCACATTTGATTCTGGAGAGCCACTTCACTTAATTTCAGTCCCTTTTCTTAGATTCCTTGAAGCTTCATCACCAAACATGCAGAAGCTTTAAACAACAAGACGCAGATGCTGCAGCGCTGCTTAAGTCTGAAGTATTCCTTTGATGTGAACTTTGACCTCCACCAGGTTTGGTGTCCCTGGTCGACTGGGCCTCAGCGGTGGAGAGCGTTATGCACCTGAATCTGCCGTGGCGGATGCTGCGCTGTCAGCTGGTCACCTCCAAGACGAGCGACGGCATGATCGACTACTACGACTGGTTCAACGAACTCGCCATCAAAGGGCCCAACACCGACGTAAGGAAAGAGAAACGCAACTGGGACCAGCCAGTCACAGATCAACGAAGATATTTAACCTAAATTTTATAAACGTATGGATAAGTTTTCTTTATCAGCATCATTAGGAAACTTTAAAAAGCCCCAATAGCCGAGATTGGGGCTATTGATTAACAGCTAACAGCTAATATGATTAACAGCGTTTTACTGTCAGGAATTATAAAAATAATACAATATTGCTAAAAACTCTCCCCATGATTTGCTTAGCAAGTCATTTATTTGTTGTCAAATGCAGGAAACAATTCAGATTGTCTATAAAGAAAAATAAACGGAAAAGGACTCAGGACACCTTACATGTTAATAAGTTTTTATATCTGTGTTGTTAAGCGTCTAAAACATTCTAAAAAGTTAATTATTATTCCATAATTTTTTATCTCTTTTTGTTTTAGCTTGATATTTTGTGAACTTCTTAAACATGTGACAAACCAATAAACCATATTTGGATTAATTTAATGTGAAAAATCTTTGCACCTTAACTTAATTTTACGCTAAACATAATTTGCATTATTTTGTAACAAACCAAATCATAATATTTCATGATAGTTTTAATAAACAGTGGATTTACATATTTTATTAAAAGGATGAGGGAACGCTTTAGGAAAAGCTTTAGAAACATCATTAAGAGTAAAATCTGGAAGAAATAAAATATAGAAAAATAGAACGATTAGAAACCAGTCGACCAGAAATGGTTCTGTTTTCTGTTTTCTCTTCCAGCACATCGACCAGAGCCTGCTGGAAACTTTGTACCGCCATCGCTCCACTTTGGAGACCATCTTCAGGATCGTAGACACAGACAACTCAGGTACAAGAACTGCACACTTTAAATATATACGCAGCATATCGAGACAAAATGTTTTTTATGCACTTTGGTTTATTGGACGGTTAGTGTCAGGACTCTGTGTGTTTAAATCAGGCGGTGGAAATGTGGGCACATAATTAAATTTAAATTTATTTGGTAGATTTCAGTTTTCAGACTAGATTTACATAAACAATTTGAACAATTCTGATTCTGAGATTAAATTCAGAACTCTTTTTTTATCTTTCTTTTACCTTCTCTAAATCTCCTCCATCTAAACGTATGACAGCGCATTAGGGCCAATGTTGACTTAAAAAAAAAAAAACAGTCGATAACCACCAAGAAACAAAGATTAATCTCAGAAATTTTGTAGAAAAAACAAGAAAATTTGTGAAAAAAACATATTTTAAGATCACTGGTCTTCCGCTCAGTCGAAAAAGTCAAACTTTTACGATTTTTCAAACTCAGACATTTCCAAGTATTTTCTAACTACAACGACCGTCACAGAACTGTCATAATAATGTTCATTTAATTAAAGTATTATTTGCTAAATTTGTTGTTGTGCAGGCAAAGGAGAAATAATTCACAATAATAGTATTTTTGCTTGTTTAATTGAGGAGAAACAGAAAAGTTGGGAACTTTAAACTTGGGAATTTGGTGTAAAAAGTTTCTGGTTTAAATAGAGTTTCCTGAGCCTCTGTTAATCCACAAGGAGCGTGTCAAAGAGGTCACGGCTTCCTGAGTCCTGAGAGGGATTAACCCACTGACCTACTGCTCCCTTTCCCACTTCTGAACCGTCACAGAGTTTCTCACCACGTCTCCAGCAGCCTCTTCCAAATTAAGGCGACTGTAGACAGAAATAAATTAATACATTTCTGCCCAAAAACTCACAAATTTCAAGAAATTTTGTAAAACTGCAAATCATCTACACTGTGCTAATTTTTTACGTTTCAAACTCAGAAATTTTAATTTCCACATTTCCTGAGATTAATCTAAAAAATTCTGTTTTTTTCTTGAAAATCAAAAACTAAAAAGACAGAATTTTCAAATGTGAAAATTTCAGAAAAATCTCAAAATTTCTGTGATTTCTTTTAGGAAAAAACAAAAAATATTGAGCTCCAAAAGTTGAGTTTAAAAATTTCTGATGTTTTTCTTGCAGGTTTTTGGTTTTTGGAGTTCAGAAATTTTCTGTTTTTTCAAGTAAATTTCTGAAATTATTCTGAGCATTTGTATTTTTTTTTGGTACAAATTTACTTGTTTTTTTCTTTTGTTTTTCTATCTGTGATGATTGTAATTTGACATCATGTCTTTTTCTTCCTCAGGCTTCATCAGCATGGAGGACTTCCGGCAGACGTGGAAGCTGCTCAGCGTCTACCTGAAGATGGAGATCACGGACGAAGACATCAGCAACCTGGCCGAGACCATCGACAGCAACCACGACGGCAGCATCGACATCGACGAGTTCATGGAGGCTTTCCGGCTCACGGACAAGAAGAGCCGCCTGGAGCGGGGACGCAGCATGTTCATGGGCACGACGTCCGACCTCGCCAAGCTGGAGGGTGACCCCAACGTATGACCCGCAGACTCAAAACAGATGTGCGGCTGCTCGCGACACAAGCTGCTTTGATGACGCACGCGGCGACGCAGGATGGCGCAGAGCGGCAGCTGCATCGGGGATCACGGGGGATTAGATGGAGCTCAGAGATCAGCGTGTTTGACGGTGAAGGTTCATCTCAGCATGAGGAGCAAGAGAGACAAAAACAACACAAGAAACATGGATCATTTTTTAATAGCTACAAAACTGGAATAATGTGACAACTGTACTGTAATTAAAAAAATAAGTGTTAGACAATGAGTTTGTGGATTCTTGCATTTCCTACAAAGACAAAACATGTCTTTTAAACAAATAGAAGATGCAAAATATGCAGATTACTGGCAACTCTTGAACATATTCTTGTAAATAGCGTTGAAATAAATGCATGTTTTATTGCACAACTATAATTCTACACTGAAAAATCAAACTTTAAAAAATTAAAGGTGACCAAATGGTTCCTTGAAAAGATTAGGAAAGGTCTATCGGCCCACAAAACATCCTCATTGCATTTCTCCACAAAATTATTCTTACATAATTAGATTTTAGTTTCTTCAGCTCTGCCTATTTTGAGGTCCTTTCAGTTGTTTTAGAGCATCTTTGTCAGTTTATATCCAAATAATCTGCTGCTGGCCACACCTTTCAATTCAATTCAATTCACACTTGAAAACGGCCAAAAACAGATGTACAGTTGTACAACGATATGGCTTTGAAAAGCGGAAGTAGCACCTCCTGGACAACCAACAAGAATGCAACAAGTGGTTTCTAGGTGGTAAATCAACAGCAAAATCAAACGTTATTGTCCTGTTTTGATAAAGCAAGAAAAACTGATTTTATTTATTTAGTATTTACCCTTCTTTAGCATGGGGTCTTCAGAAAGACTCCTAATTAATGATCAAATTCATCAACAAGTAAACAGATACACAAAATATATATTCTAGATGTTTGTAAACATTTAATTAATTTACATCATATTTGAATTTGATCGAAGGTTGAATATTGATAATTGGTCATATAAAAACATATGGCAATAAAGATCGTAGCAATTCAATTACATTCTGTAGATTTTTTTTTCATTATTAAAATTTAAAAACATTACATATTAACCAGGATGAATAAATATTGCAAAGTCAGCCATTAATGCCAAACCAGCCAATTAATATGAAGTTATTTTAATGTTAGTTATTTTATCAAAAAGAATTTTTAACCTTTAAATGTTTATTTACATAACTAACTATGTCTGCTGGTATTTAAAATATTTTACTTTGTTTTTGGTTAAATAATTTCACATTAAAGGTTTAATTTGTTTCATTTATTCTGAGCAAATAGTGAAGCATTATTTCGGAGTCACCAGCAGAGGGCGCAAGAGGCTCACTTCAATCTTCGCGGTGCTGAAATTTGGAAAATCTTCTGGTGTTTAAAAGAAAAAAGACATTAATAAAATAAAATATTTGAGGTTTTTAATAATAAAAACCATTTGTTTTTAAGCTTTTAAGTTTTTCAACTCTGATTGAATCAAATGTTTTGTTGCAAAGACAGTTTGGTTCAGTCACGCATTTTAAACCTCTCCATTTTTATTGTGAGATTTATTTTCTACTTTTAGAGGCTGACAGCAGAATAAAATGTATAAATCTCAACATTGAAGTTTCACCTCTGAATTGCGTAACTATGGAGACATGGCACCAAATCCATCGGATCCCCAGAACAAACTGGGAGGCTGTTACACAAACCCACGAAGAAAAAGAGCAGAGGTCGTCCTGTCACTGAACAAACACAGAAGAAAACTTTGACATTTGGGGACTTTACGTTGACGCCTGAGTGACGCTGTCGTGCTTATCTAACACGGGCCGGATGAGAGAGGAGCAGGTCATCAGGCTCATGACATAAAAACCCAAATAAGAGGGAATCAGCAGTTTTCACGTTTCGTCACTCAGATGTAGGTCGGGCAAATACCAGGCTGGTCTTCACCCGTTCAGACTGCATCAGTTTGATGCCATCTTCTGAGTTCATGAAGAAATCTTTGTGTAATCATTAATATCAAAGCATAAAGTTTGGTTTAGTTCATAAACTGGACACTAAATTCACCCCACTCATTTATTTTCGCAAGAATAACAAAGAAAATATTTTTATTTTTTAGGTTTTTTATTCATTCTCATGCTTTACTGTGCCACACAAATAAAGATTATTTTTTTGTTCTTTTATTTCATTATTGACAAAGGGTTGCACACTTTATGAATTTATAAATACATTTGGTCGTTTCATTTTTATTTTAGAAAAGTGAATCGATAATTGGATTGCTACATGAGTTCTGGGTTGAATATTTTTACAAAGTTTTTTTTTAGCTTAAATGCAAAAGGTTTATATATTTTCACTGTTTTGGCTTAATTACTTCTCTGAATATGTTGTTCTTTCAGCAAAATCTCATTTTTATGAGTCTATATTCCAGTTAGCAATAATTAGTTTTCTAAATTAGTTGATGATTATTTCAAAATTTCATCCCTGTGGAGTTTCTGGAAATTAGATCCAGTAATTCAGCCTCTAATGTGAACCTTTTACCAGGTAATTAATGTTTTAGCTCACCCTGACTTCACATCTCTATGTGACTGTTTTTCTGTATGTGTTGATTGCATTTAATAACTTCATCATCATTGCATTAAATCTCATTTTATTGCACATTAGAGTTGTTTTGCAAACAATCTGGGGATTTTGCTGGTTTGCCATTTCTTTGGGTGTGTCTTCATGTCGCTGTTAATCAACTTACTTTGTGATTTGATTGATTGTCTAGAAAAAAAATGATAACTTCTGCTTAATTAAATGAGGTTATAGTCATGCTCAACTCTTTGACCATGACATTTTTTATTATACAATTATTTAAAAAATAAGTCCAAAAGTTTATTATCTTTTGGACTTATTTTTTTATATTTTTTGATCGTTTTTGAGTCCAAAAATGATTAATCGCTAACTCCACTAAATTGTTTTCTTATTATTTCAATAATCAATTAATTGTTTCAGCCGTATACTGGAGCGGTTCAGATTGAAATATATTTATGGGTCGGAATCACATAAAGTCACAGTAAAACTCAGTGAAGTTTGTGGTTATGACAAAATGAGGAACAGTTCAAGTGTCTGAATTTGCGCTAAACTAAGGCTGGTGTAAATATAATCTTTAAATATAAATAACATTCCTTCAGTTGTCCTCTAAGGTTCAAGTGATCTCAATGTCATTTGTTTATATAGTGAGGAAGCAGCACTCACTGGAAAGTGGCCACTTAAAGTATTTCTTGTTTAGCTATAAACAGTCATAAGCTGGACTGCTTGTTTTTTTTCTAAAAGCAATTTGTTGTATTGTCCTGATGACAGAGCTGATAAGACACAGTACGTGTCCAAAGAACCAGTCAGGACGCCGTGTCTCCAATGCAGAGTGAGCTGTGTTTAGTTAAAGGAAAATAAAGACGAATCTCAGAGGTATGAAGCAAATGTTTTGTCACACGTAGTGAGAATGGATCAGACTGTACAAATGGACAGAGGACAACAATGTTTGGTTTTGGTGCTAGTACTGACTCAACGTCAACACTTTTCAGAGCATTTTCATTTTAATTTATGACGTTGTCCTACCACTTTCCATAACTTATTATATTCTTTCCAATCTATACTTTTGCTTCATCAAAATACCTGCTTTTTTAACAGCTTTTTCAGTAAACATATTTGCTCTTTTGGTAAACAAAATACCTACAAAAGAAAGCAGTTTGTTTCAGGTTTGACTCCAATTAACACAAATGTGTCAGTTAACCTATAAGAAGTCTCAGAAGTCATGACATCATCTGGGTTTTACCTCATTATTTAAAGAGACAGTAATCATTTTGTGCGTAAACTTTTGATTTTGAGGACAGTAACAAATATACCTGAAATATTCTTGTGTGATATTTAGCAAATAGAAATAATTTAAGCAATTTTAACTGACCAAAACCAAGAACTTTGGCCTGATTTGATTTCAGACAATAAAGAAAAAACATTTCTTTCCCCCTCGATAGTAAATATATGGTTTTCATTTTTCAAAAAACAAACTTGTGTTTTCCAAAATGAAAGTTCAAGCAAGTCTTAAAATCTTCTTAAATGACTGAAGGACAAGCTGAGGTTTACAAACTCTGGGCTGATCACCTTGAGGGCCAAAGCAAAACATGCGAGTCCTCATGAGAGATGGTAGTGAGAGAACATCCTGGAGGCTAACAGGAAGGAAAATAAAGACAAGGCTGCTGCTGTGTACTCAACACGTCCTCGTGGATCATTTATCTCTGGAATAGTTTTTATGTCAACCACAGCAACGTGTGACCTGATCTGTTCCTCAAAAGTCCAAAGCCTTTCAGCTGTGGGTTTCACAGTCAAAACAGTGACGCAAAAACAGAGACACTTTTATTTATTTCCCAACGTCTTATTTCTAAAATGGGAGTGTCCCTGAATTCACAGAGTAGTTGTGCAAAGGCCTTGCTCTATCATTTGTTGTGTAATGCAGATTAAACAAATCCACACAAGGTGTACCAGACCACCCAAATGAAGGACTTTGGCTTTCCTGATGAACAGCCAGGTTTATTGAAATAAACTATAAGTATAAACTATAAGAGCTGCAGTACAAAGTGTAAGATTAAAAGTAATTTTTCTTGACATTTGTTTAACATTTACGTTACGTTATGCTGCTCTTGGCAGTTGGTGGCATAGCAACCACTAACGAGCAGGACTTCCCCTTTTTCCCGCTGTCCTATTTATATTTAAAATCTGTGGAGAGACCAAATAATGGTTGCCATGCAACCTAAATGAGTTTGAGAGGATTTACGGAAAACATTCATGCCGCAAAAAACTTGAGGCTACAACCTTGCCTAAAGGTGCTTCAACTCAATATTAAAACCATAAACTGAGTATTTACACGTATTTATATGTTCAAATATACAAAAATGTCCGAAAAGTTAGCTTTTTGCACTTTTACCTCACGGGCTACTACATGTTAGCCAATTTTTAATTTGACCCAATCGCTAACGTTTGTTCGTGACGTATGTAATGCGCCAGGAAGACGGCATAAAGCTTACCGGAAATTGCCTGCGCTGTAAACAACAGTCCTGAACTGCGAACAGAGAAGTGCAGAGCAGAGCGTAGACGGCTGTTAATGTTACTTCAATATTTGGAAGCATGCATTCTGAAAGGTTTTTTCACCTTCTCCGCCGCCATTGCTAAAACTACAAGCAGACTACAAATAAAACGGCGCAGAAAATCGACGTCATCGTTCAGAGCTTCTTCTGATTGGCCAAGTTGAAATTTTACAGGAAGAATTCCAAAGGAGACAACAGAAACCATTAAACTTTGCACTTACTTGCAACTTTTATTTTTTTGCAAATACACTAGAAATGTTTACAAAAGCACTGTATAAACATTTGTGCAGTGTAAATTATCAAAACTAAAAATGAATATTACTTTGAAATCATTTTGCACCTAAAATGACAAAAAGATGGGGGATTGTCATCATCAGCAGCAAAACAAGTTAGTATAAGTCAAAGGAAATGTCTGTTAGAATATCAAAACTGGGAGAGGTGGTCGTTACAAATCAAAAGGTAAATCAGAGTAACAGAAGAATGGCACTAAATCAGCAAAGGAGGCTTCATTCATCTAACTGTTACACTTGGTCAAGATAATCAGCCTTCCAGAGGACCACTCCAGTTTGACGGAAATGTTAACCACTCAAACACAGCACCGCGTCACTAACTGGTCCATCCTTTACACTTATGTTTTTTACATTTTCAGTACAAATTAAAAAAAATTGAAATGATCAACAGTGAAATAGGTGGACAAAAAGAAGGGCGAAATAGTGCTACAGACAGAAGTTAAAGTAATACTACAACTTACAGAAACTCAAACTTAAATATTACTTGGCCCCTTTAAAGAAAACAAAAAAAAACATTCACAATTTGTTTTATTTTTTCCTCACACAACTCCGTATTGCTTTGTCTTACATAACACTGAGATTTTTGCTTCTCGAAGAGCACTGATTACTTATGTTCTGCACCAAGTTTTTTTTTGTTTTTTTTTTTTTTTTTAAAAAGAAAGCAATATCCATTATTTTTTCTTTTTAAATCCTTCGCCTTAGTGTAAAAAGGCACACACTCACACGTGCGTTCACACAACACCGTTGCAAATACTTCACATAATAAGTGGTGGCACAGTTTTTTTTTTTATTTTATTCCCTCCTTGTCAAAGTTAGGCGGTGGCGGTTTAGTGGCACAGCAGTTATCGCAGAGAGCAAACACAGCGCCCAGAGTGGATCGATTGGGGTTATCTTTGGTCGAGCCGGACTCATGGGTCAGCGGAGTGGAGTGCGGATCGGGTCGGCGTGTTTGAACAGGATGACTCGACTCCCTGGATTAAGGTTTTTCAGGGATATTAAGCAAGGTGAACGACAATGAACTGTGAGTTTGCACAAGGTGGTAATTGACTGCATGCATGGAGCGAGTGGATCTAACTTGAAAACATTGGCTTTTGGCTCAGAGGTTAAATAAATACTCAAAACTGTTCGCTCAGCACAAATAACCTTAAGAAACTGTCTTTTTGGGGAGGATTTTTGATGCACCTTTCGAAAAAAAAGAAAGAAAAGAAAAACACATTCAGCTCTAATCTGAATTTTGTTGGATATATAATAGATGATGCAAGCATGGCTCAACCCCTTTTAAAGACATTTAAACAGACTATAGTAGCTCCCAAGATGATACATATGATATGCTCAGATCCTCTTTGTTTAAATACATGAGTGATTTCAGTATGATAGATTTGGAAACAGTGATAACTAATCGCTAAGTTTAATAGATGGCAGCGAGCTTTGGGCTTTGTGCTCAAGTTGGCAACAGAAAAAGAAAAAAGCCTCCAGAGACCCAATGAGAGCACAAGGTGGTGAATACAAATACGAGTCCATAGGTCATGGCAATTTTAGCAGCAGTAACAAATACAAAAAATATCAAAAAGAAGACACGCCAACAGGTGTCTGAAAGCAGGTAACACAGAGACAAACCTTTGAAATGTGCTGAACACAAATGGACCACTTGAATTGAAACAATCAGGACAAATAAAGACAAATAAAACATTTCCAGGAAAAGTACAGGACATTTTTTTTCAGGTTGACAGTTTTATGGCCTTAAATCCACTCCCTACCAGAGACCGCCCGAGGGAGTCTTGACAAATGTGGCGGACACACAGAGAAGACGCAAGACAAACAGTGATTCAAGTGCTGTGTGCTGAGTTTGCCTGAACGCCTGCAGCTCCTTGGCGAACTGAGTGAGTGCACAGCGGCGAGCGGCACGCCGGGGTCTGAACACACACGGCACCTGACAGTGTCTCTGACAAATCAGCTGCAAATACAAAAACAAAAGAAGAAGATTCCCACAATCCAAATTGTGCTTTTCATCTCTAATAAGTAGCATTAAGGACGAGGAGAAGCATCGACACCAGAGTAAAATTAGTGTCTCGGCAAGCCTGCGACTGCCAGCTGGATTTGGTCAGAGGTATCTCAGTTAGTTCCCCTTTAAACATGTACAGTAGAAGTGTTCCCAGCTTATCTGAATACACTGAACCCTGGTAAGGCAGAAACAGGTTCAAGTCTCCCTTGTAAGTTAAGATGGTGTTTTATTCCTTTTTTTTTTTGATAATTTGTGAATATTTTTATGAATTTTAAAGTGAAGATGCCTCAAATCAGGGATTTTCACTCTAAATAGTGTTTTAAGGAAAGAAAACAAGGGGAAAAAGAAGAGGGTCAAAATCACGAGTATTTCAGGTTTCATACTAAACTGTGCCTGCATGAGGAAAAAACAGTAGTCCATTTCATAAAGGCGCACACAGATTCACTGACTCATACTGGAAGTGCAATGTGAATAACCTGCAGGTGCACTAACTTGTCTTGGAAAAAAGGCTCAGTTTTTTTTGTTTTTTTTTTTTAAATGCTTTCCTTACAAAATATACTAAGTTTACGTTTGCTTGCAAATCCACTAACTCATCTGATTCCACGTTTTCCAGATTTGTAAGGGATTTTAAATCTGAAGGCTCAAAGTTTTCTCCTCTCACAGGACTGAGAAAACGACTGTAACAGCCGCTGTTGTTTGAGTTGGAGCGAAACACTGAGTTTCACCAGCGGCGTCTGCCCAGAGGATCATGCATCTGTGTGCAACAGGGACGACTACGCTGAGTAAGTTTTAAATTTTCCCTTAGTAGAATTATTGAAAAAGCAATTTTTTATTATATTCCTGGTGGAACCCAACCATTTCCAGTTTGAAAAATCCTGCTGTGTTCAAGGTCTGCCAGGACAGAGGTGTTTACGCACAGCGGGGGAGGGGTTGCGTTGTGTTGTGTTGCAGTCCTGCAGGCAGGAGGATAGACGGCCAGAAGAGTGCTCAGGAAGAGAATCAATGTCTTTGTAGGCTAAACGATCTCCGGGGTTTGTGTCGCACTGTGTCCTCCCCCACCCACGCTAATGAAACAACCCACAGCACTCTGGATCTCCACGCTTGGGGAGAGGAATCCTCAATCAACACTTCTGGGCCTCCACCGGCGACATGGCGATGTAGGAGCCGTTCTTCATCGGCTGGTTGGCCGGCTTTTCTGACGAGTCGTCCGGTTTGTCGCTGACTTGTGTATAGGCGGTGTCGTCTTTCGCCGTCTGAGCAGGAAGAGCAACGTCAATGCAAAATAAGTAATGTTGCCTTAATGTCCAGCCCTACTTTAAACATCAAAATGGGATCAAATGCTTTGACCTGAAATGTTTCACGGTAAAGTTAAAAAAACAAATCAAATAAAATAGAAAAATGACAATGAAGGTGAGAAACAAACAAATGTTTTGATAAATGAACACAATTAGAAATGAAAATCTGCAATCAGAGATGCACCGAAAGAATGGCTGACAACTGGAATCAGTTAAAAGTGACCGATTATGCTTCCTTGAACAGGTTAGGAATAGGTTTATGGTCCAAGAACAAACCATATTCATCACATTATTTGATCAAAATCATAATCAATATTGAGAGTTTAGTCAGGTCAGTTTTGCCTATTTTAAGCTCCTCTCATAACGAACCGTTTTAGGGCGTCTTGTTACTTTAAATCCAAATAAGCTGCTGCTGGCCACGCTCCCCACTCAACATTTACACACACACACGAAGATGGCTGCAAACAGACGCACCATACAACCATACATCTTTGAAAAGCAGAAGTGGAGCGGTCTTCACAACCAACAAGAATGCAGCAAGGATGCCAAGACAACATTTTGTTTTTTCCAGCAGCCATTGTACAGCAAATACTGCGGTAAAACCAGCTGACCAAATGTGTTGGAGCTCAGCTTGGGTTGCTAGGTAAAAGCAGGTCTTTGCTGGGGTTGCTAGGTAACAAGCAGTGCCTGCTGATTTGTGACATTACATTTGGAAGGTTTTTGAATAGGTGTTTTTTTTGTTTTTTTTTTGTTTTTTTTAAGCGCTTTGGGTATTTTTAGAAGCAGTAGAGACCCGAATGGAAGTATAAAAACATGCGAGAAGTGAATTTAGCATAACCAGTCTCCTTTAAGCTTTCGCTTGGCTCCAATTAGTGAACTAAAAAAAAAAAAAAATCCAATATCCTTCCAATCAGTGAAGGCACCAGGCCTGAGCACTACCAGGTGTGTTCGTGGTCACTGAGGGAAAAGACTGAGAGTTAGCCGTTTTCAGTGCGAGTGATGACAGCCATTTAAAAGGAAGCCATATTTTTTACATGTCGAGAAATGTCACTGGTTTGTTCAGGCTGTGAGAAAATGAGAGAGAGCAAGACTTTCAGCAGACAACAGGAAGGCTTAGCAGAGAAACAGCAAAGTTGCTTTATTTTATCCGTTAAGTGTTGAACCTCAGCCAGTCATGAAATATGATGGGTTTGGAAATGTTGTCAGGTCTTTGAAAACCTCAATATTTTAGTTATGCTAGCCATGCTAATCGCTGATATATGATGCTAAAGCTGTTTTAATGCATTTATGACAAATAATTAGTTTATCAATAAATTCACATCTGCTGAGTAATTCATTCATTTTAATGACTTAAAGTTCCCCTGTCTTATATTATATTTTAGGATTTGGGTAAAATCCGCACCAGCAGGTCGGAGCTTTTCCAAAACAATCAAACCAAAAAACAGCCACAAAATTCTTATCAGTGCAACCCTTTCAGAAAAGCCACACAAATGTTAAAAAATGAGAATAAAAACAAAGGGAAACTGAAGACTTACAGTGAAAGAATGAAAAGCCTCGGTAAAATCTATTCGTTTAACTTCATTCTAAAAACAGAAAGGACAAAAATAACGGGGGTTAAACAGAAAACTTAAATCATAACATGGTTAATAAAACATTGCAATTAAGCATTTAAGATAAAATACCCCAAAATCCATGATTTAGGGAATAAACCAAGCTGCTTTGCATAGCAGCGCATGCAGAAAGATAAGAAAAAACAAATCCATCCTGATAAAGAAACTCGGCTGATAAATAATTTGTTTTAACTTTAACCTGGTTGTTTCCAGCATTGAAGCTGAGCTAGGAAAGGCGAGTGAATCAGTCGACGACGTTTCAGTTTTATGAGGTCATACTTTGTGAAAATGACCAAAACTCCCTCTCTGAAAATAAATCATCTTCATCTTAAACTGCAGCACACTGGGGTTAGTGTTCATCAGGGTTGTTGTGCGTCAGGGTCGACATCCCTCAAACAAGCCAAGTAAATACCAGCCTGTCTTTTTTTTAATCGCTTATTTTATAATAAACGTTATTTTACAGTTTAATGCAAGGTGACGGCAAATCGTCTGATAATCAAATTGTAACATAAAAAAAGAGAAAATCTTTAACAATTTTTCTCCAATATTTTTCTGATAATACTTTAGTGAGAAGGGCTTTTAATAACATATGAATAGATTAATAAAAATATTATTGAATCTTGTTTTTCTTAATTTTTCTTTCAAAAACATTTTATTACAAGATGAGACATGGTGACTTGTGACGACACCAACTTGCACAACCTTCCAGCCAGTCACGTCACTAAACACTGGATTGTGAAATAAATCTAAAAAAAAACCCCATGAAGAAGGAATTGCTTTTCTTTTGTGGTGATTCATCCTTTTATTTCTCAGCCCTTTGCTTTAAACTTTGTGATGACACAATGATGAATGACGTTTTTATAGCAGTGGATGCCGCTACAGTCAACAACCCTCATGAAGACACTGCATGGTTGAAATCCAGTGGTCAGTACACTGCAAAAACAAAATCTCACCAAGTATTTTTGGTCTTTACTTAGTTGATATCTTAGTACACTTGAAATAAGACTTTCCTATGTTATGAGTGAAATAATCTGCCAGTAGAACAAGTATTTTCTTAATATTTAGGATTGTTTTACTTAAAACAAGTTTGTATAACTTGTAAAAAGTTACTTGTAAGTTAGTTTTGTCTTATTTCAGGTGTACCAAGATATTTGCAATCGAAACCAGACCAAAAATACTTGGTAAAATTTTGTTTTTACAGTGTACTGGTTTCACTGCGTGAAAGATTTTTTAAATATCTTGTCCATATTCTTCCTGATAACATTTTAATGGTCCTCTGTTTTTAATCACACTGGGTCAATTTTTCTCTGTGGATGACCTAAAGCAGCCAGGAAACCCAAAGCACCCGAGAAGCACATAAAGAGATGAAAGCAGCACTTCCAAATTCTTCTTTTCTTATCTGAATTAAAATGATCTCAGACTCTGTTGAGGCTTCAGTTCAAAACCACGTATCAGTCAGTGCTGGAGATAAGAGGGGGGCCATCAATCCTGAGGTTACTCTGGGTTGTTAACCTACAGCTGTGCAGACTCAAAGGGAACCGAGATGTTTTTCTTCCTGAATTTGTCAAAAAGTGCATTCACTGCTAGAAAACTTTACGAATAAAAAAAAACACCATGAAGCACTGCAGAAACAAAATTTTACTAAGTACTTTGGTTTTTAGAGGAAATATCTTAGTACACCTGAAAAGACGAAACTAACTTATGACTAACTTTTCAGCAACATATACGAGCTTGTTTTAACTCAATAATTGTTTAAAATACTTAATTACTTTAACTTCAAATATGGGAAAAATGTCTGAACTGGAAAATGAGACAATGCCACAAAATCTCACAGGACATCAGAGTTAATCCTTACAATTAATTAAGAATGCTCTTATCAACTTAAAAAGTATTTAAAAAATATGAAGTTACATTTATTTATTTTAAAAAATTATGATCTAATGTCAGCAAAATTGCTATTGCTAAAGACTTGAGTAGGCCATTAAATCTGGTAAAAATGTCTTGTAATAAGTTAAATAATCTGTCAGAGGGACTAGTACTTTTTTCATTAATATCAATGATTTATTTATATTAAACAAGCTCCTATATCTTGCTGAAAAGTCGCTTGCAAGTCAATTTTGTCTTATCTCAACTGTACTAAGGTATTTGCACTAAAAAAATCAGACAAAACATTTGGTAAGATTTTGTGGTTTGCGGATCCTGCAACAAAAAGAAATGACTTCCATCTGATGTTTCCGTCTGACGGAAACATCATCAGACTTGTACTGATGATCTATTTTGGTCTTTTGCTTGTGTCAGATCTCAATGAACTGAGACCTGACAGATATTCGCACCTGGTTTGATGAAGGCCAGGTTCATATTTGAACCAAAAATAGTTAGTAGTATTTTGTGTTTTTGCAGTGACCTCCTTTAGATCCAGAATGCTAAAAAAACTGCTCAAGCTGCCTTTACTGCCTACAAATCATGCAGTGAGTTGGCGAACGTGTGCAGAACTTGCAGCTGCTCAGCGCAGTTGGTGCAGAAATATTCAAAAATACAAAGTTATATGTACTTATCAGGTGGAGGCTATATTAGGGCCTTTGTAGATTTAAAAAAAAAAGCGTAAATTTCTGCCAAAAAATATTCTAGACATTTTGAAAATAAACTAAAAATTTTTTTTGAAATAAACTGAAACTTTTCTAGAAAAAAATACAAGTAAATTTCTGAGTTTGAAAAGTTTAAACTTTGCTAGACAAAATTTCAGAATTTCAAATATCCAAAATATTGGATAGAAATTTGGAGATAAAATATAATTAAAAATAAAAAACTTCCAAAATTTCAGATATTTTTTTTTATTAAAAAATTACCAATTTTTTTCCCCAGAAAATTTCTGAGATTAATCTAAAAAATTGAGTTTTTTATTTTTACTTAAATTTAATCTCAACTCAGAAATTTCCTAAGTTTTGCTGGAAAATTTCTGAAGTCCATCTCAGATTAAAAAAAAAAAACTCAAAAAAATGTTTTTTTAATCTACAATGGTGCTAAAAGACCGTGGTAGTTTCGCACTGTGAGTTAATGTAAGCAGAAAGATAAATAGCAGTGAAAGGCAGAGCAAAGTTTTTGTTTCTTACCTTCTTCTGACGGTTCCTGCAGAACAACACAACGAGCACCAGCAGCAGGATGATCCCCAACCCCACGATGAGCAGCGGGAAGTTTGAGACGAGAGTGAGGATGAGGAGCAGCGTCCTCATCTGAGACGCAGAGTCATCATCGATGGTTGCCGTCTATATTTGGAGAGAGAGAAGGTTGATGTTCGGTTCAGGCGACGTTACCAGAACGTCTGGTTCGTTTCTGAGAGTCTCACCTCGTTGACAAACATGATGGGGAAAATTGTCTCGTTGATGAACTTCGTTTTACTGAAAACACAGAGAGACGGAGGTTAGGAGGAACATCTGGATCAACATGCTGCCTGAATGTTGACAGAGTGTTGCAACAGCAAAGTAGGTCAGAGTTCAACAGCGACACTTACGGGAAGCCCGGGACTCTCTTCAGGATGACGTTGAGCTGAGCTCTCTTACAGGCGCGGATGGGAATACCAGTAGTCTGCAAGAGAGCCGACAAGCATCTTTACTTTCTGATCATTTCTACAGAAAGGAAGGAAACTGCCACCAAAAAAACATCAACATTATGCTAATGATTTATTCAAATCATGATTTATTTATGATTTGAGGTTGAAAATATGACAAAAAGTCTGAGCGAATCAGAGACATAAACTGTTCAGGATGGTGGTGGCAGCTTCATGATATGGGACTACTTTGTTAGTCTTGTTGGTTTATATTTGCAGGAAACTCCTGGCTACAATGAAGAGAGAGCTTGAAAATAAAACCGAAGTTTTTTTTTCATACCAATTGATGTTTTTCTTGATTTCCTTTATAAAAATAAAATTACAAATGATTTAAAAAGTGGCTTTTGTTTCAATCGTCAGTATTAAAAAACTTGTGTTTAATTACAATAAAATAGTCAAGATATTAGCAGAATAAAGACACAATTTTACCAGAAGAATGTATTAAAATCATAAGTAAAGTTGTTTTAATGAGGAAAAGAACTTGGATAAAAATTTTATTTGTTGGGAGTTTTAATAAAATTACTGCTTCACTCTCTTCATATTTCATTTTTATTCTAGCAACACTGACTTTATTCTTGTTATTAAAAAAAGATATAGTAGCATGACCCTTACATTTTAATCGCAGAGTTTACTTGAAATCAAAATAAATAGAAGCTGTAAATATGCTAGTCTAACAAAATGCAAACTATTTTACATGCGTTTGTATTTGTGCTTTCATTACATGCTGATCAAGTCAAAAAAAAAGATGATGACTCAAAATCACAATAAAAGCAGTGATCCTGATTCAGATATTATCAGTGGAGGTTTTAACTGTTTGCCGTACCGGCTGTAAGTCCAGGTACGTCTCGTGTTCCTCCTTGTTGGGGTTCAGCCCGTCGACGGCGTTGATGTACGACGGGTCGGCCTGGTAGAAGTGAGGGAAGGAAACGACGATGGGAGCACCTGGAAAGAAATGAGACACGTTGCCGTTTGTTGGTGACGTTTGCAAAACAAATAAAGGTGAGAAAGAGAGGCATGTGAGATTTTTTACATCATAAACAAACGCTGATAGCTGGAGATGGAGTGTTCATAAAAGCTCCTTTAAATAAGGAGGATTTTATCACAGGCTTTTATACTGACTACTTAAATTTTCCTACTTTACAATGAAACCAATTCAACCTGAGGAAGAAAGAGCCATTGGGTGTAAAGAGCAACAGCTGCAGGTAATACATTTACATTTAGCACTGAACGAGAAACAAGACAAATGCAGGAAACCAACCAATCCTCAGGATTTTGCATAAAGAAATTCAGCTCATTTGTTCATGGAAATGTGGCTCGGCTTTATTTTAATAATTCATTTTAAGGTTTTAATACCTATACAAAGTAGTTCAAAAAGATTCTGCGGTTTAAGTACAGAAAATCTATAAAGCAAACTGAAAATGAGCGTTTAAGTGTCATTCGTTTTAGACACACACCTCAAGCAAAAGACTTATAAAAATATGTTACTGGGCGTTGAGTTAAATTTTAAACTGAATCAGCAGAATTTGACTCAAGTTCTCAGTGAGTCTCAAGCTAAAATGCTTGATTTGCCCATAAAACTGCACTTTCTGTAACTTCTGAAAACATGAATGAAACAAATATTATCAATTACCTATTTTCTTTGCTTGTTAGTAACTTTTCTAAGGTTTAAATGCACATTTAAAACTTAAGTTACACCAGAATAAAAGCTTTATATGCCCTAATTTGTACCCCATCTTACTTTTTTACATTTTGGTAAATCTTATCCTTTGATTTTTTTCCCCCCATTTAAGGAAGAAAAACTCCTCCCGCTCTGCTTTGTCGGCACTTCTACCAACTGATCTCCCAGCTCACTGTAAAGGAACGCACCCAGTAGAATATATTACAGGTCATTTTCCTACTACTTTACTGCTTCAACACACCTGAATGAAATGAATGGTTCACTACCAGGCCTCCACAAAAGTCACTTCTATGAAGTTACCAGTTGTCAACATTTTCTCCCTTTTGTCTGAACCTTTATAACACATGAGAAGTTTTGAGTTTTGTCTAAAATGCAAAATGTGTATGTTTTTTTGTATAGTTTTGGGTTCAAATCTGCTCTGATTATGTTATTTCCTAAAAAAATTATTTTGTGAATCTGTATACTCCAGTTAATTAATTACTAAATTAGTTGACGATTATTTCAATAACTGATTCATTGTGATTGATTGCTTAAGCCCTACATGCAAGAATAAAAATGCAAAAATAAGCTGCTGGTATAATCAACAAGGTTAAAGGATCACAGCAGAGATTGTCTTTATTACAGCAATCCTACTGCACTTAATCAGTGCCATAAAACCTCCCTGCACAGTCAGCAGAGTTAATCTTTGAACCATTGTTGAGTCATATCTGATGAGCTCAAACACTGGGAATGTCGGCGACCAGGCGGAGGAAAAGGTCGCCAACCGAAAGAGTGGACATTTTGGAAGGGAACGGGGTTGGAAACTGTGTCATGGGGTCGGTTGTGAATAAAGGGTAGTGATGGTAACTGGGTCACAGTGTGAGGTAACCGGTCGTGTTCCGGGTCATACCTTCTCGACAAACGCTGACTTTCAGCACCCCGGTGCCGAGGCAGTCTCCCGCTGGCACGCAGAAGCCGGCGTTAGTGGGATTTTGCTTGGGGTTCATGAGGACGTCGTTGGGGGGGGCGAAGCGGTACGCCTGGATTCCCTTCACCTCCACGTCCTCCACGTACGCCAGATGAATGGACCTGAGGAACGACAGCAGCGTTGTAAGAACTACTGAGCTGCTTTATCCCCAAGGGTTCTGGAACTTTGCTTTGGTTGCTAGGTGACGGGCGGAGCTCTGCTGGGGTTGCTAGGTAACGGGCTTGAATTCGTTGTGGTTACAAGGCGAGGGTCAGTGTCTGCTGATTTGTGATGTTACATTCAAAAAGTTTTCAAAACTACTCATTTTCCAAACACCAAAAACCATTAATTAATTGCCAGAAAACAACTGGGAGGTTCTTTAAAGTAATCGGGTTGTTTTTAGAACCCAAATGGAAGTACAAAAAAAACTTCCCAAATGTGAATTTTGAACAATACACCTTTAAAAGCAAAGTCTCCAATTTTTTCATACCACATCTGAATTTTTCTTTTACAGAAAATATTTTCAAACAGTGACTTTTATTTCAATCGTGCCCTCTATGACTTGTACGACAATAACAATATAGTCAACTTTGAGGGAAAAAAGGCCAAATTTTACCAGATGTTAGATTTCACCAGGTAGTTTTATCAGTTAATTTATTTGAAATAGACTCAGTTGTTTGAATGAACGTATCAAAGTCCTACTACTGAAGATAATTTGATGCTGAAGTGTTAAAAGATTAAGCATTTCTACAAAGTATTATTTATAAAACTAATACCAAAGTATAACTTCACAAGATGCTCAATATTTTACATTTTAATTTTTTATGCAAGTCCCAGAAAATTACTACTTTAGCCTAAATAAATCATATCTGCCCAAATCCATCCCTGTGGGGAAAAAAAAAACATTCTCCAAAAATAAACTCTTCAAAACCCCAAAATTTATCTAATTGCTAAAATCAATTTATTTCCCAGCCCTGCTAAAATTAGAGCTACACACTGCAGAACGACTGTTTACTGAATAATAAACCCTGATATCTCTTTCCTGGTGTTTATACTTTGCTGCCAGTGTTATCATTAGTAGTAACAGCACATGTACTTATCAGTGAGTAAATGACTTCACTGGTATTTCCTTCCATGCCATAAACTTGAGAGGAAACTTTCAATCTCCCCTCTGCAAATCAGCAAAACAAACAAAGGTGCATACCGGCAGAGGTCAGCAGCGAAAATGTACAGCAGCTCGTTCCTGTCGATTAGCGGGTGGAAGACGGCGCCGTCCGTGCCGTTGATCATGTTGCTCTGATTGGACGACCACCATGACATTTTCCTGCAGGAGAGGGAAATAAAGCAAATGTTTATGTTTATGTTGGACAGAGTTCACAATTTTAAATAAAGTGATGGTCTGCTGTAGCAACTTTTATTCAGGTTATACAAATTATCTGCAGACTTAAAACAAACTTTAAATCTCTGAAATTTCATGGCGATCTATGCAAAAACATTATTTTATGACCTGTAAAATCATTTTCACTTTGTATTTAACAGTTATTTCCACCGAAATCAATCATTTCCTTTAATGAAAGTGGAGGTAGGAGGCGGTGCGTCACCTATAGTCTTCCTGTGTGAAAAGTTCTGAAAATCGAACATGCCAAATGTTTCCACCTAATCAAAAAGTGGTTTAAAAATCTCTAGAATTATGTGTTCTTGGGCTGCCAATAAGTTTTTTGTTTGCTCTACTGATTAACTTTGATACCAAACAACTCCTTTGACTAGGAATGTTTTATTGAATCCATTCTCTGTACATGTTTCACTCAGGTTTCTCATTGCTGGCGCATCTTCTTCTGTCTTATTTTCCAGAATAAAGCACACAAATAATCACCCGATATTAGAGTACAAGACATACTAAACATAAAACATTAACTACTCTGACAGAACCAAACTTAAATGTTCTGAACTATGCCTTAAAGATACAAAGAAACAATTAATGATTAACTTCATCCTGAAATCCCTACCATATATTAATATACTTCCAAACGGCAAAGAAGCCTATTAATAAAATACATTTCTTTGAATTTATTCCCATTCTTTCCTGATTGTCTAATTATAACCACATAAAAATTTTTAAATGTAATCTTACAAAACATGGATAAAATCAGATAAATAGAGTCAACTGGACTTTGCTTGTTCATGATGACTGAGTTGAAATTACACTTTCACCCACATTTGGGTCCCCAAACATTCACATTTCGCAATCCTTTTTAGCCTAATAACCAAAGAGCAAAGGTTCTCGCCTCTGTGCGTTTTGAAACAAAGCAAACACGGATATCAGGAACAACGGGACGTTTTAGGAACATGCTGATAGAGGAGTTTCATATCATTCAGAACAAAAAGCGTGGCTCAACATGAAGGTTTACCTCAGGCCATTCCAGGTGTCAATCCTCCCGTAATCCAAGTAGTTCTGCTCACCAGTGTGAAACACAAACTCTCCTTCATGAGTGCCGTTTTTCTGTGGAGAACCAGGAGGAAATAGTGTTGAGACATGTTGTGGTATGGAACAGAGCAGGAAGCAGTGGAAGTGTATCTGTCAGAAACGGCATTTATGACCCGTGACAAACAACTCTGGAAGGAGGGGGAAAAAAACCCCCAAAAAACATGCTCCTTTGTATTTCCACTGACAGGTCTTTCAATGCAGGAACAACACATGCTTTCACAAGAGCAGCACTAATGTTTACAGCTATAAATTCTAATAATTTCATTGTGTTTACAATGTTAATTTTCCTGTTCGAACTGAAACATAACAGAAAACCGAACACAGCCATTTCCGTTCATTTTCCGATCAATTAGCGGAGCTCCATCTGCATAACCCTTCAGAGTCATGTGCTTGATTATGTTACCGCTTGGGACAAACTGCAGACGCTGCTCTGTTCGATGGGAAGTACAAAATCTTCCATCAGCATCAGGAGATACCTTTTCAAATGACATTAATACGAACTTCCCCTTTTTTTGTATTTTCAGTAACTGAGCAACTGGGAAGGGATTTATTTACAAAAACAAAGCAAAAAAAACCTCTCACCTTCCACATCAGACCAAAGTATTCTTCCACATCTGGCTTAAGATTGTGGATCTTTGAGAGGAGAGGGTCCTTGAAGCCCCACAGGATCTCATGGACGGTGCGGGTCATGAAAATTTCAACGCCCAGGGAGCTTACATACATGGACACCATGGGCCGCACAAAAAAGCTGTAGGAGTTCATCTCGTTCATCACCGCCTTGAAAAGACAGAATTCACATTAACACATGGAAAGAGAAGCACCTCCTGTTTGGAACATTCTGTAGTTTTAAGTTCCCGTTATTTGCTTGACTTGGTACATTTATAGTTTACCTGTTTAAAACATAAAAATGTCACAACAAAGCAAGCATGACGATGTCACGAGGTGAGTTGACGAAAAACAAATGTCAGTCAAACCAAAGGACAATAAACCGGACACTTTGTCTCACCACATATGGGATGTTGACTGTCCTGATGATGTCAACCTCGGGGTCACCAGCTGACTTCTCAGGAACAAAGACAAAGGATTTGGGATTCAGGGCGTAAACCTTTGTGCCATTTTCCAAGAAAGTTACATTTTCCCTTGGCCGGTATTCCCTGGTGTGGACAGGGACATCCGTTAATCATTGCAGACAATACAAACACTTTGGCACAGAGTCGCGTCCAGCTTAGCAGCGATCGGCGCTAGCCGGGACAAACGTCTTCATGTCTTCTTAATCGTAAATTAAACAAGTTATTAACGAGGCCTGAAACGACTAATCTGATTCATTATGATGAACCAGTTCTTACAATAATCGTCAACTAATTTAGTAATAGATTAATTGTTAGGTATAAAAAAAACAAACCAAAGGGCCACTTACTGAAAAATCAACATGTTAAGCCTAAACAGTACAAAATATTCATACATTTTAATTTAAGATATAAAACACCTTTGTTAATATGACTGCATTTTAGACAGAAATGTTTTCTTATTTTAAAAAATGAACTGGATTATTTGTTTTCAGTGGTTAAATGAAAAATTTGCAGAATGTGACAATTTTTTATCCAATTACTTAATCGTCAGAATAATAATCATTAGTCGCAGCCCTATTATTAACAATCCATTGGAAAAATACTTTTGTCCTCTATACTTCTTCACATTTTGCTGTTTTTTATTGAGATTCCGTGTGACAGACTAGCAAAACAATTTAAGGAGAAAGGGAAAAACATCTTTTTATCAACATTAACAAATAAATAAACTGTGGAGTCAATTTGTGTTCAGCAGCCCTGAACTGATGATTTTTTTTACAACCATGTTCTACTGAAATTACAAATCCAAGTAGATTAGGAAATTCCACAAACAGATTTGTTACATATTTAACCTTTTTAGCAAAACAACTCAATTTCAGTCAAACTAGATGAAGTTTTATATTATTTTCACTTCTGCAAAGTATTGTCTGAATACGTTTGGAATGAAGTAATTATTTGGAAAATTGGTGTCACTTCCTTTCTGTGAGTCAGGATTATGTTTTGTGAGAAAGAAAATAAATTTTTTTTTTATAAAACTCTGTCACTGGCTGTGAACGTACCTGTAAGTGTAAGGGCCGACCTGTTTAACAGACGCCTTCCCTCCTGCCAAAAACTCCTCAGAATTGGTAACGTTGAAGAAATAATACTCCATGTAAACAGGTGGGGGTGGGTTCTTCCATGACTCAAACATCTGACTCTTCTCTGTCAAAGTAATTTCCTGTCAAGAAAAAAAACAAACACATATTCAAACTGAGAAACATCACAATACTAACCAAATATTGGTTTCGAAGGGATACTGTATGCTTTTGGTTTCATTGCTGTCAAAGCTTTTCACTGTCTTCAATGTCAGGCGAAGAAAAAGGAAAGGCGAGCAAAATCTGACAGTGAATCTGAACAAAACTCAGTAAATACTCCAACTTCAGCAAGCCTGGGCAAAATCCAGATTTGCAGAGACACGATTGTAGTTGGAGCATCAGTCATTCAAAACTACGTGCGGAAACTCACGAAACGCCCCCACAAAGTTAAGCCCTACGTTCTCCAGGCGATTTCAAACGTGTTTAAGTTTTAATCGGGTGGAAAAAGTGAGAAAGAACCGGGCGATACGGTAATGTTTAACTTGAGCACTCAGCTGTGGAGCAGCGTGTTCGCTCATGGTGTCTGCTGACTGGAAAAGTAAACCAGCATCTGGGGGGAGAGAAGTGATCCACTTCCGTTTCGTTCCCTCAGAGAAATGCACTTCACAGAAGCCACACATATTGTTTTCTGAAGAAATATAGCAAAAGGTGTGTCTAAAGCTTCCTGTTTGGGCAATGACTTCCACTATTTAAAGTGCTCTAATGGATATTTTTTTGTATTTATTTCCCCCTTTGTTGCAAAGTTCTTCACTGGCTTATTTTTGTAAAATTAACAAAAAACTAAATTTAAATGCAAACATAAAAGTTTTCATAGCAGAAACAATATCTTTTTATCTCTACAAAACTCCTCGAATTAGAGATGCACCAATAATCAAAGACTGTTTGGCAAATTGTCCATTGATCAGCTCTGATTGGCGACACGCTATAACAAAATACTCCCAACATTTTCATTCTTTTAATGCTATTATGTTTGATAATCGAGCAATTTCTTAATTTTTTTGTTGGGTTCAAAACAAGCACCTCTTAAAGAAGCAGTTAATATTCAATCTCTTTCATTGTGTCGAAAATAAATAAATAAAAATCTCCAATGATCGATCGGTGCATCTCGATCTAAACTTAGATTTAAGAAAAAGCAGAAAAACAAGCTGACCAGACTGAACCACGTCTTGGTTTAGGACGTTTTCAAACGTTTGAACAAGCGATTTTTAGTTTAGAATCAGCTCTTTAAAGGGAACTAGAGGTATTTAAAGAGCCAGACTCTCTGGAGTCTTGATGAGTCTGCTTCTTAATTAAAAAGCTGAAATGAAACCAGATAACATAAGAAGAAGAAGGTGTGACCATCAGCTGAGCAAGAACAAATTTTTGTTCCTTTTTCTAAAGAGTAACAAGCCGCTGCTTAGAAAAGGCCGTCCTGTTAACTGGCTGCTTCCCTGCAGGCAGCATTCAGGGAGCCTGAACGTGTGACTCCAGCCTGCATGAATCGCTGTGTTTGTCAACCTTGGAAAAGGTCTTTCAAAGAGCTTCGGGCGAAGGTGAAAGAACGGCGATTTATCAGGGAAAATCCTTCCTCTGTCACAAATAAGAACATGTAGCTGTGTTTCCAGTGAAGGAGAAACAGTTTAATTAGGTTGAAAGTTGAAAAAGACTTTAGCTGCATGACCTTGCGCTTCAAGGCTTCTTAACACCTCAGTGAAAAGGAGTGGCATGAATGGGCGTTTCTTTTTTTTTTTCTTCCTCTTTTTAGCTTTGTCACTTGAGCTGAACAGTCATTCAAGCAGGATAAACAAGAAATTAGGTGACATCTTTGTGGTAAAAATCATGCCCTCAGGGATGAGAAAGATGACAAATTCCTGCTGCCGCTCCGCCTGTGCCGCTTTACTTTTTGTAAAACCACATTCGGCCTCAGATTAGACGGGTTTTTGGAGTCCGTTCAGCACATCTGGGGCAAAGTCTGATTTATTTGGCGAAAGAGGATTAGCTACGCTGTCATTTCTTGTAACCACCAGCTGCATCAGAGTTAGATCCCCTGTTGATGAACTTTTCTCTTAATTTGGGTCCCACCGAGATGCTGCTGCCCTGATTTGGACCTAAATTGAACCCTGATGTGTCTGAGGCACAGAATCCAAGTTTCTGAAGTAGCAGAAACTTTAGCACTTTGATGCATGCTGAACAGAAGAGTGTGATGTATTTTAAAGGGTCTGCAGCTGCTACTAACCCCACCCAACCAGGCTACAAATCCATCAGAATCATTCAGCTCTTACTTATACAACAGCAAAAAGGAAAAAAGCAAGACGTTCTGTACAACAGCAAAAAGGAAAAATGCAAGACGTTCTGCACTTTTAGATGTAGAAAAACATGTCCTGTACAAAAGTAGAGGATGCCATTTTCTAATTTCACAGTTTTGTTTTTTTTTTTCCTGTGAAGACTTTGATTTAACGATTGCAGATTTGGACTGCGCCCTGGTAAATACCCACTGCAAAAAGAAAAAGAGCGAGAGTCGGTACTCCAGATTTGGCTGGAGTACCGACTCTCCAGCCAAATCTAACCCAATCTCCCTTCCCCCAAAGCTGCACACCTTCTCCTCATATTTACCAAGACTTCTACTACTGCCTCCTGTAATCACTGAACTGAATTGGAATGAAGCCTTCATCTTCACCAGGGGTGCAGTCAAGTGCATTTCAATGGATAAACAGCTGTTAAATACAGAAATACTTGAAATTACCCCCCCACTTCCATTTTGGCGCCCCCTCTAGCAAGGCGCCCCTAAGCATCGAATATAGAGAATTCCCACTCATCCTCAGAAATGTTTCACAGGCTCACAAATGCCGTCAGAGGAATATCATACAACTTACACATCAAGTTCCAGTCAATAAAAAGCTGAGATAAGCTTGATTGAGTCAAATATTGGCATCAGGTGTTAAATATCCTCCATTATTCCCCTTCAGCGTGGGGAGTTGTAGGGGGATTCCAAAAACAGAAACCATTCATTTAAACAGCTGTGGAGGTTTTTGACTGCAAAATTATTTTTATTTCTTTCCCGCTATGATGGAGACAAACAAACACCCAACAAAACCACCACTAATGAGCCAAATTAGGGGACAATCAAACCCTGGATGCGGCTGCTTGTTCATCCGTGACACACTGAATGCAGCAATAATCCGTCACTGCAGACCGCAACATTTACAGAGACAGGGACACATGGTCACGGTGACTGCTCACCTTTTTTAGCCGGCTGTTGATCATCGTTTGGAAGACTTGAGCCACGACCAGGGCGATCCCCACGATCAGGAGGTGAGCGCAGACGATGCCGGTGGCGTAAATCGCGCAGGATCTCCGAGTCATTGTGCCGGTGTGGGGCTGGGGGGAAACTTCACTGAAGTCGACGAAAACTTCCAAAAATAAATATGTAAATATATGTATTTGAAGAAGCACAGGTTGAGGAGATGGAGGACCGTGAAAGGGTCGGTTTCCGCCGTCTCCAGAGCAGCAGCTGCGGGTTTAAACTTCACTCTTCACCGGGGATGGCGGTGGCGTGCGGTCCCTCCCGGTGAGGCTGAGGATTTTAAACTGTTGGCACTTCTTTCCTATAAACAAAAAAAAAAAAACTAACACAATTTAAACCCCGGGAGAGGAAGAGGAGGACCAAGCTGCTCGGAGACGGAGGTGAAATGAATCAGCGGCTCGCTGCTCATCGGGAGGTAGAAAAACGGCAGCCAATCTCCTCCCCTCCTCCCCTTCCTCTACGCAATAAGAAACCAGTGAGACGACAGTACAGACGTAGAATACTTAGACGCTACGCGAGGGTCCGGTCCGGACGTGAGGGGGCGGACATTTTGAGAGGGGCATAGCCCCGCTAAATGCTCGATAAAAACGTTATATAAGCTTATATAAAAATATAAACTTTATCGAGCATCGTATTTTTTATTATTGTTTTGTCAGAATTTGGACAAGTTTATAAAAGTCTGAAAAACTTTTTAACATAATAATCAGAAAAAATAGAAAAACAAAACTAATTTGACTGCATTTTTTTTTCTAAATAAATCAAGTGCGAAGTATTATAATTTTAGAGAAAATCAAAACAAAATATTGAGAAGCTACAACAAAAAAAATAAAATAAAATAAACTTAACATCCTCACGTGAGTGATGTAATAATTACAAGAATTACATGTTGATTAATGTTGCTAAAATTGAATAACAAATAGCTTGTGTTGGTATATTTTTAGAGGTAAATAATAATAATATCACAATTAATTTATTATAAGTTTCAGGTTTCTTTTATTCAGAAAGTTACTGTTGAATTATTACCAAAACCCAACTTGCCACTTGCAATATGGCGAACGCGCTGACGTTTGGTTTCCTCTGGGCAGCGAAGCCAACTCATGTAGCTTCTACTTCTGCACGTCTATAACGAGATGACTCGTTTGGGGCGTCTGCATGGGCGGTGTGTGTGTGTGTTTAAATAAAAGGAAATCAGTTGTAGGAATATGGTTTATAAGAATGATAAAGGAACAAGTCAACAGCAGACCCTTTAAAACATATTTCACCAGTTCATGCAAATGTTAATAATGGTGAATTTTCTACTGAGATGATCTGTTGATCCCGTTATACTTCCCGGGATTATGAATGAATTCAGTAGAGGCAGCGTGGGCTTTCACATAGACTCTCTGTTGGTAGTAGCTGCCTTTACATTTTCACTATTATTATTATTATTTTCAGAGCTCAGAAGCCACCAAACTATTCATAACGGTTCACTCTGCTCGCTGGTAGGAAATGAGCCGTCAGCGCGGTCCGTTAGCTTTTATACAGAAACCGCTATCTCGCCTCATCACGTCGCCTCCTTAAATAGGCACCGCGTGCGAGATAACGTTGGATTCAAACAACCAACGGTCGTTCAGGCGAGCTCTGTGTCGGGCTTCTGATTGGCTGGCGCCCTCACGGACCACCATTCGAGGACCACCCACTCTGCGCTCTGATTGGTCGGCCGGTGGTGAGAGTGATGTGAAACGCAATCGACTGATTTCAGGGCGGAGCTGCTATAAAGGGGGAACTAAAAACACGCTCTCCATCAGAAAAAAAATAAAAACACGGATGTTTAGAGGCTTTACGGAACCGCACATGGTGTTTCAGAGGAGAACAATAAAATGTGAACAATTTATGACCTACATTGTGCTCATAAGGAGTCTAAGGTCATCAGATAATGACAGACCTTGGGATAAGGTCGTGAAGTCATTCATCCTTTACCTTGACAGGTATTTGACAGGTATTTGACAGGTGTGCCATTCAGTAATTGAGAAACTGATAACACTGCTACTTTACAACAAATATCATATAATATTTTTTTGAGTTGCTAAGACTTTTGGGTTAATTAATATCACATTTGGAGATGGTTACAAATCAAATTTTTAAGTGAAGTGTTTTTCTCATCTAAGAAATAATTACTGTTTTGTGGATACACACCTACATTTTAACACAATTCTGAATCAAAGTGCAACAAATCTGACAAGGCCCGACAGAGCCCATTATACTCACAAGGCCATCAGATAAAGCAAATAACAAATCCACAACTGTAACCTTGAGATAAGGAGCAAATCTTGTTGAGTTTAGAGATTTTAAAAGTGTGGAAATAAACATTTAATGAAGTAATGAAAATTAAATCCCACTCACACGGTGCAGTGTTAACAGATTCAGATTTAATGACGGGCAATTAATGTTACAGCAAGTATATATGTAAAAAAAAAAGATTTAAAAAACTTTCAAACTATTTGTGGGTCAAGGCAAAAAGTGAGCAAATCAATTTAAAATGAAGATTTAAAACAAAAATCAGTTTTTCTTTGGGCATAATTTGTGATGCAACTAATTTAGGCCTAAGTCATTGCAAATCAAACTACATCTCAGGAAGTCAAACAGCTGCATATTCATTAGAAGAGTAAGGCCTTCAGGCATTGACAACAACAAATCATAAAAACCATAGCCTTGAGATAAGCTGTTGGTCTCACAGCTTTACCTTGACCACAGTGTGAAAAGGTGGGAACTTAAACATCTGAGAAGTCAGTTTTACAATGTAATATCTTAAATGAGCTCAATAAAAACTTTATTTTTTAATAAAGTAATGTATTTTTATTTTCCTAACTATTTAAATAATAAATTAGATCATTTTGGGGATGATGGGATTTTTTTCAATGAAAAATGTTTTTATTTTTTATTTTTTATTTATTTCCAGGTCTCCTTGAATCAAAATGGACCAAACCCTGGCTGATAAATAACAAAACCTGAATGTTTCAGTTTACTACCACAAAGACATGTTAAGGATTGTCATATGGTGTATTCAAAAATGGAAGCACATTTGTTTTGCACAAAAAAAACAACTCCTGCATATTTCTATGGGTGATTCACTCTGCTTTGCCAACGTTCGTCCCTTGAGAGTAAATCTACTTCCTGTTTTGAAATGCATCATCAAAACAATGTAACACAAAGACAGAAACTGCTGAATTAAAAAAATCTTTTGCACACCAAACATGGTGCTTTGCAGTATTTCCCTACAGGTTAAATGACTATTGATTTTAGCCTGAAGCATATTATATAGTGAGAAATATAGATGCAAGTGTGTGTTTTGTTTTCTGCTATAACAAATGCAAAACGGCCTTAAAATCTAACACGTCTTTGAATAGTCTTTATCATCTAAGCCAGTGTTTCCAAACCCTGGTCCGCAAGTCCTGCATGTTTTAGGTATTTCCTTGCTTCAGTCCAGCTGATTTCAATTGATGACAGATTAACAGGTGTTTGTTGAACTGCAATCAGTTGAATCAGGCACATTAAAGCAGGGAAACCTCTAAAACATGTAGGACAGTGTGCCTTGAGGACCAGGGTTGGGAAACACTGATCTAAGCTGCTGCAGATAATTTTTTTGTTTTTGTTTCGAAGACAAACCAACGACTGTTCCAGCAAAACCAATCTGAAATGCATCAATGTTTCAGTCAGAAAAGGTCAAAGGGGAACTTTGCTCTAGGATTCTGTGGCACTCCAAGCATTTAGCTGGCAAATGGCTGAAACAAGACACTGGAAGCTGCAGGAACCACCACAATGTTTATAGGGAAACAACAGCTGCTTATCTCACGAGCAGACGTCTCCCCAGAATTCTAACTGATAACATCCCGCAGCAAATCCCAAACAAGACAAGAAGGCTGAGTAAATCTGACTTCCTCCCGCAGTGAGTAGTCGCATAATCACCACTCGGGCTGCATTTTCCTTCTGCAGCGAATCTAAAACAGTTTTTACATCTCAGGGTGGGAGATTTGGTTCATTTGGGGACCAAAATTACAACATTGTTATATTTTTATCTGGTGCGGTTTGATTTCATGATGCATTTTGTCAAATGATCCAAGCTAATTGAAGAACCTGTTACCCTTCCTCACCCGTGGTGGCGCTGCATTGAAGACTAGTGAAAAACACAACATGAAAACCTCTGAAGAAGACACAGAGCAACTTCCTTCTTTATCTAAACGACAATGGACTAGTATCAGATTTTAGCAGTTGCAAGATTTCCATTTTGTTTAAGGTAAAAGACTACAACCCATTTTTCCCACTAGTGTTAGACACATATTTGCTTTGGTTGTATTTACCCACACATAGCTACAGTTGGCTTCCTGCTTGTGGCCTAGTCAACTAGGTGTTCATGTGTGAATTCGAACCGCATCAGAGTTCACTTCAACAGAATTTATACCTAGGTTTTTAGATGGAGCAGAGTTCGGCTTTTGGTCCAGATCTGAGCAAACAACAAACTGGATTTTCTAGGCGAACAAGCTGGAGTTTGTTTAAAGTGGACTAAACAGAGCTGGTGTGAATGCAACATAAGTAGTCCTAGTGAAAGCTCTCATATCTCACTGCTAATCGTTCATTCAGCAGCTGTGTTTCCATTAACCAAATCGGAAATAAATTTGCTTAAAGAAAACGCGCTATGGTAATAAAAAAAAAAAAACATCTAATTTTTTGCTAAACCATTGTTGCTATAGGATGAGGTTTTGGGTATCAAAATAGATGCATTTTACAAAACTGCAATGAAACACTTTTTTCACATTATACAAGACACATGATCAACAACTGCATGTGGAAACGACAAAAATATAACAGGAAATGAAAAGAGGATGATGGTTTGTTTTTATTTTTATTTTTTACAGAGAATATGCAGCTCACAGCATCACACATTTCATTGCAAAGTGTTGAAGCCATTGGTCTTCTGGAAAATCACCAACTGCAGTTTATCCGAAACTTTTCCAAGAGGTTTGGTGCCATGAATCATGATGCAGATGCTTACATCCGTCGCTGCTATGATTTTTATTGACTTATCACGTGGCATTCTACATTGATTTCTTATTTAACGGAAACACAGCAATTGCAAAATTATGTTTTTTCAACATTAGCTGAGTATCAACCAAGATTTGCGTATATTCGTAATGTAAATCCAGCAGCTGTTGGTCAATGAGTCCAGTTATAAAAAGCACTTTGGACTGACTGAAAGGTGAACACGGTCATGCAGCTCCTGTTTCATAATCCATTCATAAATAAAGTTGGACAAAAGACCAAGGGTTTGTCTGAGGAAGTGATATACATCACATCATTTGATGTTGCTTGCTGGAAGGAAGTGACTGGGCTGGACTCTCACTATCAATGTAATTGAGTGTTACCTCATTGTGCTAGGCCTTATGGCGGTCCCAGAGGATGGGGGCTGTAGCAGGAGGGCGGCATCTGTTCAAACAAGAGGGGTAAAAAATGCTAAAGAAAATCATCGGGGGGGAAGGATAACAGTCAAGTAATGCAGCAACATTGTTCCTGCCAAAAGAAAGAAGGGAGTTGGGAGGGTGTAGAGGGGTAAAACAGTTCAACCTTTGTAATCGTCTCTTTTTATGTTTGGTCAGCAGAGCGACACTGATGTCTTTCTGTTTTTTATTTTGCAGATGAAGAAAATGTATGAAAGCCTCCTGCAAGAACAGATTATGCAAATACCTCGTATGTACTGGACCAATGTGATGGTGCAACTAAGACAAGTATTTACACGCTTCTCAAAACAAAGCTTTTATTTGGGAATGAAAAACCCTTAAAACTGTTTGCCTCCACAAATCATTCATTGTGTTTCTTCTCCTCCGCCTCCTCCCCCTCAAAGTAATGCTTTTGTATTGCAGTTTCCAGAGCAAAAAAAAAAAAAAGAAAAGTGTCTCAAGAGCAAGTACATTTATCAGGACAGAGACCCCTATTCATGAGGTTTGGGACACAAAATGAATGAATCGTTCATACATCCTGCAGTCAACTTCTCAGGGTCGTCTGGCTTCAGATTCCTTATCCGGGAAGAATTTAAGGCCACCAGTATCACACGCTGGGAAATTAAAATAAGTTCAAGTCATAAACCTCGGGTCATTCTCACGTGGCAAAGGAAGAACTGCAGAACAACAGAAAATCCTGTTTGGTAATTTGTTGGGCGGATTCAGTTTGAGTTTTGTAGGGACAAGCATCTTTTACCTGGGGGAAGATCACATAACGCGCCTGGAAGGCAAACATTGATTCAAGCCTTTCAGACTGACGTGTCCTTCCCATTAAATTGTGTTGCAGTGTATTCATTTGTCCACAACTGTACAAATGTTACGGCCCACGCCCAGTTCACAAAGTTGCTGGAGGCTATACCTTCATGTATCAACAAAGACATACAGGAATGCTTGAAGCAAAACAGCTGCCTGTAAAATGAGCCTGGTAAGGCTGTTTGGTGCCAGATGTTTGGCATGCTTCAGGTTTTAGTAACACACATGTATAAAATTATGAGAAAAGTAAAACATTTATATCAGAGGTGTCCAATATGTGGCCTGGGGGCCGTTTGTGGCCCTAGCAGTAGTTTTGTGTGGCTCCTGGATGCAAGTTAGAAATGGTCTGTTTTTGAGTAAAAAGTTACTGGTGATTTGTGAGTCTACTTGGTATGATATTGAAATGAAAGCAAAAAAAACATGGTTAGTAAAAGAAAAGCACCTGTTGTGCCTAAAAGTTTCTATTTACAAAATAAAGTTTGTCATTGAAAACCTCCAAAGAAAAACACAAAAAGTCTCCATCTCCACAAACTTTATTTAACTTAGTAATTAAAATTGTCCAAATCCATTGAAGGCTTTTCAAAAACTTTCTCATTTATGTTGCTAGGAATGAACTAATAATGATATCTTGGCCCATATTTTGGTCCACAGTGCAAAAAAGTTTGGACACGACTGATTTAAATGTATACTTGTATGACTTTGTGCAAGCTCATGTAGTAATAGAAGCTATCATGGAGTGATGGATAGAGTTATATGAGTAACTTGTATGCTTTGCCTACTTTGTTATATTCGGGCACCTTTAAAAACTGTGCTTCTTGATTGGTGTTGTAATTTAAAGTCATTGCAATCAAGGTTAGGTCAAAGGGTTTGGAGAGCGGTTTTTGTTGCACAAAATTCACATGTTGCACATTTTCTACTTCCATTTGCATCTCTACTGCTTTTAAAAACCTCAAAGTCCTTAATAAACACACATCTGTTTTTGGCAATAAGTTATTGTCTTATGGTGTTTAGAAAAGGAGTTAATGTAACGTCACATTCAACAGGGACTGCACCATTACCTAACTAGGCTGAACACGTTTTGTATCATCCATTCATCATCCAAACCTCCTCAGTGAAGTATAATAGGTCACCTTTAATATTTATGCCTTGATATTGTGATTGTGAATATCAATGACTGGCTTTTTTATTGTAGGTGGAGTTTGGGTCTCAGGTACCCAGCAGCTGCATAAATTTGGTCTTAAATTCAGTTTTATTAGTTTAAAAATGTCGGGAGTTTGTTTTACTCTGCAGTAATTGGTTGACTAATGCACTTCCAACTGCTGGGGAACAAAAAAAATAAATAAAATCAAGCCACCAGCTGAAGTCAGAGCGATTAGAGTATAAAACCCAGATCTTTGAAGGCCTGCAGTTTTTCTGAAACAGTCCCACCTTCACACTCCAGGTCTTTATCAGTTCCCTTCTATGGGCCTTTTCTCTCAAATTGGGTGGCAGGATGACCAGATCTGGGAAGAGCTCTGCTAATGTCAAACTTCTTATATTTAAGACTTACAAAGGCCACTTTGCTCCCAGGAATCAGAAATAAACAGATTTTCTTGTAGCATTGCTCAGATCTGTGTCTTGTCTCACAGATCTTAATTGCAGAGTCAGCAAATAGTCGTGAGCTTCTCCAGTTCATGTTCAGTGACTTACTTTACCACAGGTGAGTCAACTCCAGTTAACATGTGACAGCATAAGCAGCGGTGATAAGAAATGGGAGGAAACGTTAAGCGTCACAATATGTCAAAATAAAAATAAAAAAAGCTGTGTGAACAGAATATTTCAGAATCTATCCACCCGTTTTCTCCGATCTTCCTGAGGTCAGGTGAAGGAATGAAAGCCTGCAATCACTCGTAGTGTCAACACTGAAGATCTGCTGAATTCAAGATAATCCAGGGGAAAAAAGCTCCAAAAGTGGCATCCAGGTACCCTAACCAACTAAGTTCACAAAGCAGATCTTGATTATTAATTACGATTTCCTATGCATAATCGATCACGCCACTAATTAACCCTGACCGCGATCAGACTTCTGTGTGAAAGGTTTACGACCCTAAAGCGACCCGCATGCGCAGAAGAAGAACGTTGACGTCACAAGAAGTAATTAGTTACAAGTAGTTTCCAGAAGTAGTAATGGACTCTGTTGTTTATGGACGGCGTTGGTTTAAACTTTTATTTTAAACCAGCTGTTAAAGGTTGTTTTGAATTAGTGGCTATTTACACTGTGATGCAAGCATTAGTTTGTCTTGATCCATGTTTCTTGTGTCTGTTCCTGTCTAATAAACAAATAGATAAAATGAGATTGTTTTTAAAGCTTATTCAGCAATGGGAGCCAACAGGGTGTCACAAGATCATACCAACACTCAATGAAGCAAATAAATAGAAAATTACCTTTTGTGGAGCATTTACTGCATTTTCTGTAGAGAAGTCTGGATGTGTAGTCAGAGCCAAGAGTGGTGGGATTGTGATGTGACGCACTTCACTGACAGACTCCTTTCATAAATTCACATTATAATTGTCAGCCATTGTATATGTCCAAATTTCCATCAGGTATCTTCTTCTGGTGCAGAATTATGATGCATAATATGATGCTTAATTCATAATTATGTCACATCAAAGACAGAAAAGTTAGATGAAACTGCAGTCATTTTTAAAACTACCAGGTGTATCTGAATTAGCTCCACATATAGAAGTGACACAAATTGGATTGTTTTGGTGCAAAAAGTTCGGGAATTGGCTGGAAAAGTTCGGATTTGGATTGGATTCGCCTGCTTTGTGACCGTAGCCGTGGTTCTACCCTGTACTCCCAACCAGAGGATGGAGTCCCTGCATCCAGTCTGTTCTACTGGCCACTCGAGGGCAAAGCCTGTGTGACGTAAATCTCATCATCTCTACACGCCCACCAGGGGTCTCAGAGGATGTCCGCATGCTGCCCACGTTTGAGACATTTTTCAGACAATGGCACCACACACACACACACACACACACACACACACACACACACACACACACACACACACACACACACACACACACACACACACACACACACACACACACACACATATATAGTGGAAACAATGGATCAGATTGCAAGGAGATAAAGAAAAAGGCTTTTGAAGGAATCTTGTTCACTGAAAAACATAAAATCTTATGTTGATAAAGAAGTTCTGGTTCCACTGGCAGATTATTTCATTTGTACCAAGGCATTTTGAAATATTCAGTCAGTGGAACTAAAACTTTGTCACCAAATAAAAATATGTATTTACTTTTAAAAAATAACTTGGGCTAACTCAGCATTATCTCTGTTCTGCAGAGCATAAAAAACACTCAAATATCCAACATTATATCACATAATTAGACACACAGATATAGCAATTTGCAAAATAGAAAAAATCAGCCAATAGTGTCCCAACATTAATTCAGATCAAAAACTGTTTTAGAGACATTTCTTTTTAGTTGAGGACTTAAGAGTCTGATAATCCTGTTTCTCATAAATCACGTGGTGATCGATCTAAGCGAGGTAATTTCTTAAACATGAAGTCAGGAGGAGAGTTAATTCCTACATGACAGCAACAGTCCTCCGTGTATGAGTTATAGAAATGTAAAAACCAAACACAGCCTCCATGACTTCATCTCTCCAAAGAAACAGCCTTAACTCTTTGTGCCGTGATGTTCGGCATGCAGGCCGGTGTCAGGCTCGCTCCCCGGCGCAGCCTGGCACCGAGCGTTGAGTCACAGCACTCCCGACCCAGACGGCCTCTTTGTGAAGGCACAGCCCTGATATATAGGCATGGAGACTGGTGAGGAGGGGGAGGCCTTTTCGCCAGAGGTGATTCATACAAACTAAGCCATTAACAGAGAGTGGTAAGAGGGCACTGTCCTAAATTTATTTTTATGTTAGCCCATTCTTTGTTCTCCAGAGGCAGAAACTCAGTGACCGAAACTTTGTTGAATGGAGCAGACAAAAGAGATGTAAAGCAATACCATAACTCCAACAGAAAGCCTGAGATAAAGGCGAAACCTTTTCATTTTTATTGCCAACCCATTCTGCAAAATTCACATTTTCTAGTGCTTCTAAAAACATCCTAGGCTCTTAAAAATTACTTATTAACTGAATAAGTGAATGTTTTTGGTGTGTGGAAAAGGAACCTTTTCAAAAAAATCTACTGATCGTTACGATGAAAGGCGTTGAGCTGTTACCTAGCAACCCCAGTGGCATTCTGGCCATTACCTAGCAACCCCAGTGGCATTCTGCGCATTATCTAGCATTCCAAACAGAACTCCAACACATTTGGTTAGCAGCTGCACAATGGCTGCTGGAAAAGACAAGTGTTTCGTTCAATCAATCAATCAATCAATCAATCAATCAATCAATCAATCAATCAATCAATCAATCAATCAATCAATCAATCAATCAATCAATCAATCAATCAAGTTTATTTGCACAGCACATTTCAGCAACAGGGCAGTTCAAAGTGCTTTACATCATAAAAACAAAAATACAGCTAAAGGAAACAGTCAACAACTGAAGCATAACATTTTGTCTGGTGGCGTTATTCTATATCAGAATGTTTATCAATGTTTCATTTATAAAGTTTCTAAAGCAACTCTAAATTCTAAGTCGTTGTTGGCTTACCTGCCATAGACCATTTGCTGAATTCTTGATTGTTGTGTCGACTAATGCTTGCAGTAGGAAATGCACAGAGTAATGCTGAAAATGTCACACCACCAATTTGGCAGTATTTTGGACATGAAAGAAAAGCAACTAATCAATCATTATCAATGTTGACAATCATTATCATATTGTCCAGCCCTACATTTGACAAACGTGTGGCATTCAAAACGCACAGTAATTAAATAACAATTAAAGAGTGTCACTGCCAAAAGAACGTCATCCGCTTTTATTCCAGAGAAAAGTACTACAACTTTAAAGTTTATTTACACCAACAGCAGTTAAGTAGCATTCCTTTGTCTGGCTAGGTGGGGTCTGTTTCCCACCATTGAGCCAAAGTGTTCCCTATGTGGAAACAGAGTCATTGTTCCCGCCAGGAGCAACAAAGTGTTAATTTAAGAAGTCAAGGAGCCACCGCTGTCACACCTGGTTAAAAAAAGGCACCAAAATAATCTCAATGACCTCTGCAACATTTTCAGAAAACATCCTAAAACAGCTATTTTTCATTTTAATGTTGTGTGCGGGTTGACCCTACTTAGCCTTGCTGACCTCAAGTTCAAAGCAGAGCTGCACAACAATGTATGCTCTGTGGATTACGTATAATTTGATAAATCCATCTCAAGAGGATCTTCATGAGAAGTTTTCTTCCAAGAGCTGCACAAAAAAAAAACAACTACTAGTTAAACAGTAGAGTATGCATCACTTATATTTGTTTTGGGAAATGACTGAACTGTCCAGGGTTTTCCAAAAACATGAATTTGATCAGAAGGACAAAGGTGGAGAAACCTGGAACAAGAATAACAGAGAAACTCTACAACTAAACTAAAACCAATAAAATGTGAGACCCACATAAGTGGAGCATATTGTACAAGAATGTCTGATTGCTAAAAAAGAAAAACATCAAACAGGGAGCAGCAATTAAGTCAAAAAAAAGTTGAATCTTAAATTCAAAATGTATATATTTTGAATATATACAATAAGTCAAAAAAGTTATGATAAAAATAAAAAACCTCCTCTTTTGTCTGTAAACATGTCCTACACTGCAAAACCACAAAATCTTACAAAGTATTTTTGGTCTAGTTTCTAGTGCAAATATCTTAGTACGCTCGAAATAAGAAAAAAATAACCGACAAGTAACTTTAAAAAAACAAACAAACAGAGGAGCTTCTTTATAATAAACAATCTCTTAATATTGATTTAAAAAAGTAGAAGATCTTTTTACTTATTACAAGATATTTTTCTAATTTTTAAGTGAAACCTCAATCTGCCAATGAAACCAATGAACCTTTTTCATCAACATTAAGGAATTACTGACCCAAAACAAGCTCCTATATATTGCTGAAGAGTTACTTATGAGTTAATTTTGGCTTATTTAATGCATACAAAGATATTTGCACTAAAGATCAAAAATACTTGGTATTATGTATTTCTTGCAGTGCAACAAAGATGTGAGAAACCTGAGTCAAGTTATTTCTGCTAAAGATGTTTTTAGAAGCTATTTAAGCTTTTTAACAGGCAGTTTTTCCAATTCTACTTCATATTTATTTGATATTTTGTTGTTTCTGTACATTTGAGATGAGGTGTAAATCAAGACAAAAACCAGCAAGTATCTATTTTTAAACACCATGAGTCCAAGAAGAAGGCCCATCGCAGAGCAACCCCTTCACAGCACCGCATATCACACATGAAAACTGCGACGCTTGACTGAGAATGATGATATTCTGTTATTTTAATTTCAACAAAGCGTCTACAGCAGAAATCCTGAAGTGCAGACTGGGTCATATTTGTATTGGCTTCGATACCACAAGTGCATTGGCAGAGCTGCACATCCTTCTTGGCGTATTGTTTTCTATGATTGCTCAACATCCTAATCATTGTTATAAGTGGCAATAAAGTCCTTTCAGGTGGAAAGTCGTCTTGCTACCAAAGTCTCTGATTTCACTGTAAACAAAAACATTTCCTGTGTAACTCGACAGGTTCCTCCAATTGTCCTTGTGCTGCAGATGGAAAGTCTCTAGAGGAAAATTAATGTGGTTCTGTTGTTTTTCACTTGTTTATTTTTATTCCATTCCATGTGTCTGAAAATAAATAAGCAAACAATCAAAAGGGATTTTATATTTCTTCTAATATATTGCTGAATGACACAAAAATCAGATCAAATTAAACCGGACATTTAATTTCTGCTTTATTTTTTGTTTTGTTTATCGTGAGAAAGGGAAGTGTTCAGAAAATGTGCCAATATTTTATCTAAGTGCTGATCACATTAAGAACCCTTCAACCAGCGCAATGTCCCAAAGTTTGCATGCCAACAATAGAGTAGATATGACTGTCCACATCCTAATGTTTCCACCCAGATTTAGATTTTTTTCCAAGGGGGCTGAACTTGTTAAAGTCAGGCCATGTCGGCACAGCCACTTAGAAACCAGTTTACAGACAATGATCAATGACATGCGTGTCGTGTTTCAATATTTGTAAGCCAGGATGCTTGAGAAGGAAATCCTTCTCACAAGGAAGGGAAGATGTGGCATTTAGAAAGGTATGCAACGTTTTCTCATCAGAAATCATAACTTTTTCTCAAAAAAGACAGTGATGAATTTAAAGGTCTAAATGCAGATCACTTCTTCAGAAGACGCTTCAGGGCGGAAGCTGAAAAAACGGAATAATCCTGAAAAACACTTCTTTTATTGTATCTAAATGGCAAGACCAAGCGCTAACCGAATCGTTGAAATGATGAAAGATAAAATAAAAATGCAGAGGATTCTCAAGAAAACGTTTTAGAGGCGAGAAAAGGTTTGAGCCTGAGGTTCAGTTTCCTGCAGGACAGTCACTGTAAAAACACATAATTAATAAAGTCAACTTTAAGGGAAGATGACTTAAATAAAAGGTGATCTATTAACCTTCCAAGGACAGGATAGGATAGACCTATAGTCTATACAACACATGTTCATTACATTTTTTGCACAAAATCATTCCTGGATGATGAGCTTTTGGTCTGGTCAGTTCTGTCTACTTTGATCTTCATTCAGAATGAGTTTTTTTGGCACTTTGTCACTTTAAATCAAAATAAGTTGCTGCTGTTCACACTCTCCAACTTAACATTAACAGTCACACGTGAAAATGGCATCAATCAGATGTTCAAATACACAACAGTACATCTTCGAAAAGCAGAAGTGGAGCCTCCTGCACAACCAGCAAGAATGCAGCAACTGGTTCTTGGTAATTGAGCAACAAAACACTTGTCTTTTCCACTTGGATAAATAAATAAAAAAAAAAATTAAGATATTTTTATTCCATTTCACAGTGTTGTACTACTTTATGTTGGCCTATGGTAAGCTGGTAGTTGTAATGTGAAGAAATGTGAAAAGTTTCGAGCAGCATGAATCCTTTTGAAAGTCCTCAGCAGTCTGCTCAACATACTTTGAGTTCATCAGATTATAAACATTTTGTACCACTTTGTGACTTAAAAAAAACAACAAAAAATCCTTTATAGCGCTTCAAAAACATCTGCTTACTTATAATGCCAACATCATTTAACTGATTCATTAACAACAGAATCTCACCGACTGAAGGGAAAATATAATTTGAACGATCAATATTTTCTGGCTGCGTTCAAGTCGGCCATGTTGTTGGCAGACAGTTTAAGCATCAAATTAAGCAGTCCACTGACTTCACTGACATGCTTTACTGAGTTAGCTTGCAGCTATAAATAGGGGTGAAGAAGAGGAAACAGTAGTCTCTCTGTCCCAGCAGAGCTTCCCCTGGTGTTTGAACAGCAGGAGAGTCCGGGGACCTGAACTGAGGCTAATTAACTAATTCATGGCCCCTGAAGGGAACGCCATGTGATTACATCCAGTCAACAACAAGCTCTACGGAGCTGCAGTACGTCTGAGTTCATCCAGAATCTATCCGCATTAGTCGGAAACTTAATGAGAGTAAACGTCCATCCTGATAAAAGCAGGATGAAACATGAAAATAAATACTTGTAACATGAAATAATATTTCTCTTTATGCTTCAAAGGCTTAAAGAGTTTGTATACTTGTCCCAGAATAAAGTTCTAGCCGTTTTCAAGATAAGTTTTCAAACTTTGGAGACACAAACAATACCAATTAACTATCACTACAAAAACACGAAATGTTACCAAGTATTTTTGGTCTAGTTTCCAGAGCAAATATCTTTTCAGTAAGATATAGACGCTTAAGTAAATAATTCCTTATTATTGATGAAAATGCACAGGTTCCATTGGCAGACTACTTCACTTAAAAAAAGACCTTTTACCCATTTTATAATATAAGTTTTTTCGCCAATAGATATTTTCAAAATTAACGTAAAAATCCATTTCCAAATATGTCAGGAAAACTCAGTAGCAACTTCTTGAAACTTTAAAACACACATAACTTTAATATTCTTAAATATTTCTGACTGTATGACTGTAATTGTTGGCTAATCTGCTTTGCAACAGGAAGATTCTTGATTAAAATCTCAGATGGATCCAGATTATGTGAGTCAGTCTAAAGGTAATTAGAGGAAACTTACATTGCACAATATTATTTGTTCAATGTGCACAGTTAAAACCCAGAAATGAGGAAATAGACATTTTAATTAGGGCGTCAACATAATTCCTCTACTTATTCAAAATGCTGCTATCTGCAATTATCCAGCAAAGGAGCGCCCTCTAGTGTTTAAACAACATAAAAGGAAGAGTAACTACAAAATATTTAAGGAAGTTTTTTAAATTTTAAGTTCAAGTTTCTAAAGAAGTTGTGAAGTATTTGGTACATAAATACAACAACATAAAGCTTCAAACATTAATTTAATGTAAATATTTCAATGCAATGCTGCACCATTAAAATGGAAAAAAAAAATGTTGGTTTCTCATTTCAGAAAAGGTAGCGTCATTTTATGTTTCCCTTCACTGGTGTCATTCATGCTGATCGTTTGCTAGATTTTAGTTTCATTGATGCAAATGTAAGAGCCTGGTTTGCAGATAAAACTGTTAGGAACGCAGACGGAACACGGCTCTATTTATTTTTAAAGCAGTTGACAACTGGGAGGAGTGAACAGTGGACAGTTTCTGCTACAAGTGGATCTGCAAAGGCAGCATTTACTATCGGAGATTTCTGGGATGTTTTTCTTATCTATTTATTAACTAAATCTAGGCATTGCTACTCTTCTGCAGCCTCACTGACTTTACTGTGACAATAAAACTTTTTTTTAATCAAATTGATTGCAGTAAATAGCTGAATCTGTTTAGTGCTTCAGGACCTAATAACTTGTGAAATTATTTCTTATTTGAACTTTAGAGGGCTGATCATAAATTTACCTTAAATGTCTCATGTTCCTGTATATCATAGGTGTCTTGAGGATCATACAGCCTTTCATAGTATTTTCTAAACTCTTTCCTTTATTTTGATTGAGTCTACTAAAGTTTCCCCTTTACTATTTTTAAGAGAGGTTATGTTTTCTTGCACTTCCAGTTGTTTTATTTGCCGTGCCAAGAGTTTCCCGTATTTCTCCTTGTTCATAGAATGATTGATTTAATCCTAATGAACTGGAGGACGCTCTGTCTGCAGTCTTTTTCATATTGTACCTTTCATAACAGCAATTCCTTCTTTGTTTCTGTGTTGCCATTTCTAAAAGCTTGTAGTTCTAGTAATTTATTCTTACTTTCTAATTGTTCTCTGCTCTTTAGATTTAACAACATAGATTTAAATTTAGATTTTGATGCGGCGTAACTGATTATATAACGCCTGAAGCATGGAGTTCTGTATAAAAGCATCCCATTTTATACAGGTTGAAGTTTGTGTGGTATTGATGCTGAAATATTCTTCTATCTTTTTTTCAATATAGTTAAGAAATTTCTCGTCTTTCAGCCTTTCTGGTGTAAGCAGCATCTAGAATATAATAAATTACAGGGAGCGTGATCTGATAATCGTATGCTATCATAGCAATTATAATTTTAGTGAAATCAAAACAATAGTCTATGCACAAGTATGTTCTAAATGTTTTTGAACATACTTTTCTTGTTGAAAAAATGTTTAAATTTGATTCCCCATCAATTACCTAAAAAATGCGGCGATTAAAACTGAAACAGCTTCAACTCAAACACCTTTCACTTAAAAACAAAACAAACTTCAGAAGACATCGACTTCTTGTAAATCTGGATTTTTTTTTTCATGATGATTCCTTTGTAAAGTATAAAAACCATGAAGACGCAGAATTCAGTTTTTATTCTCCTCTAATCTGGAACAGACTTCCAGAAAACCAGAAAACAGACAAAACGCTGCCTTCGATTGGTAATAACTGGAACATTTGTCAGCATATTTGATGATTATTTGACAAAATGACCATTTTATACGCTTACTTCTTATATGTTTTAATTTTAAAACACTGAACTGCCTTTTTGCTGAAATATTTAACAGAAATAAACTTAACTCGACTTGAACTTGACATGAAAACTGGATAGTAGTACAAGTTTCCCAAACTAAGGTCTTCTACTTCCGTAAAGTGTTTACAAAGTGTGATTTTAACGCCTGTTAGCTGCTCTGTCTGGTTGCCCAGACTAACTGTTGTGTCGGATATGAAAGAAGGCGATAAATACTTTGGAGGTGGAAGAGTTTGATGCTGCACAAACATGTTGCAGTGTGTCACTGTAGACATATTTCTATTTAAAATACTCCCTGAGCTGCTTTATTTTTATCCTGCGGGATGACAGCTCGTCTGCTCAGAAGATTGAACACGAACAGATGTGAGTCAAGAAGTTAAAACCTCTTGCAACAGTGAAGATAACTCAGTTACAAAACCTGCTCAACAATAAACTTTACACTGTTTCTGTCTGTTGGTTAGTTATTTCTTATGGAAATGTTTTTTTTAAACATGCTTATTTTTGTGCTTATTGGCCTTAGGATAAATGATGAAAATGAGCCATTTTGCTAATAAACTATTTTTAAAATAAGAAGATGAAACGACACATAATGAAAACAGACATTCAAACAGCAAGTTTCCAACTGCTTTTTAAAGAAGATGGTTCCCCTGCTGTGGCTCCACAGACTGAAAGTCTCCGTCCTACTTGTGAAACAACCAGGAAACCTTTAAAAAAGCAGCATGCAGCGAAAAGCAGAAGTAGAGCCTCCTGCACAACCAAAAAGAATGCAACAAGCGGTTTCTGAATGATAAGTCAACAACAAGACACTTGTGTTGTGTTTTCCAGCAGCCATTGTACAGTTTATACAGAACCAGTTGTCCAAATGTGCTGGATCTCTGCTTGTGGTTCTAGGTGACAGGTTGCACTGGGGTTGGTAGGTAACGGTGCACTGCCCAGAGAGCGTCACTTAACATTCAGGAGGTTTTTGAAAAGATTCATTTTCCAGACACAGACAAGACTTCAGAACTGAGCTGTTCTGAGCCAGAAAAGAACCCAGATAAGACAAGAAGGAACAGATAAATGTCTGAATGAAGCAGAGCGTGTTTATATTGCACAGACAAAAATTTCCATCACTGTATCTCTCTTTTTTAGTTATGTGTCTGTTCTGGATCAAACTTCAGAATAGACATGAAGAAAGCTGGAGGGAGTCAAGCAGCGGTGAAGTTCCCCAATAATCAATAATTACAAATATTCTCCCAGATCACTTCATGCAGCGCCTTCCTAAAGGATCCATATTTTGATTCCACATTTTGTCACACTACATCAAACTTCAGTTGATTTTGTTATTTCTAGAGAAACATAAAGTAGTGAAAGTTTCAGAAAATGCACTGCAAAAACAAAATCTTACCGAATATTTTGGTTTAGTTTCCAGGGCGAATATCTTACTACGTTTGACAAAAGTAACTTACAAGTAAGTCGAAGCAAGAAAACTTAGCTTGTTTTCAGTCCTTCATTCATTAATATTGGTGAAGAAGTACTAGTAAAACTGGCAGATTATTTCACTTATAAAAATAAATTTTTTCCATGTTATAAGTGAAAAAATACAAAAATGAAACTAGTATTAATGAATTACTGACTAAAATCAAGATCATATATTTTGTTGAAAAGCTACTTGTAAGTTAGTTTAGTTATATTTCAAGTTTTCTAAGATATTTACACGTGAAAACAAAATTACATGGTAAGATTTTATGTTTTTACAGTGTAAAAAAAGTGTTTCTTTTTGTCCATTAAAACCTAAAAACTGTGGAGCACATTTATTTTATTTTTTTTATGTTCTTTGCATTACAGCTCAAGCTTCATCCGAATGGATAAAAAGCAGTTTCAGGATTCAGGTGTGGCCTTCGACTAGGCCATTCTGTCACATGAATATTATTTCTTGGTCCTCAATAAAAACAATTTCAACTCTAGATCTGCTTAAATGTAAAATGCTATAACAACATACCAAAATAACAAACACAGAAAAAGTTTAACTCTTAATAGTGTTAAACTTTTATTAAAAGTTTTTATTATTAAACTTTTATTCAAAAACTGATCTATTAAAAGATTAAACAAATTATTTACAATTATTTCCTGGCTACATTAAATAACAAATCCAAGCCCAAGAAACATTTTAACAATACAAATAAATACAAGATGAATAAAAAAAGAAAGAGTTAAATATAAGAAACACTTACGTGAGCAGAGAGACGTTTCAGGAAGTAGTCTGTCTTTCCCGTAAGACGCACTTTGAGACAAGATTAGATAATCTGAATGTTTCTGCTACACCAGAACAAACACAGATAATAAACACAAGATCTTTTGACAGTTCCCATCTGGACCTTTTTCATCCAGTTTCCACGTTTATATGAGGAACGGATTCCTGTAACAGGAGTGCTAGGGTTAGGCCAAACAAAACTAGAAAAATCAGCATTTTCTGCAAAAATCCAGTTTGATATGCAGCTGGATATTTTTAGTGAAAACTGCAGGAGCTTTTTAAGTCAAATGCAGAAATAAGATTTGCAGAATTGTAAGGAAAAAGCAGAAATACGGAAAACTGCAGAAGAGAGAAAACTTTCGGTCAACGTAAAATAAAAAAGTTTCAGAAATTTACGCTGAACAGTTTACAAAGCAAAACTGAAAGGTAGCAATCAATCAATCAATCAATCAATCAATCAATCAATCAATCAATCAATCAATCAATCAATCAATCAATCAATCAATCAATCAATCAACCAATCAGTCAATCAATCAATCAATCAATCAATCAATCAAAAGATTTTATTTGTATTGCACATTTCAGCAACAAGGCAGTTCAAAGTGCTTTACATCAAAAGGACAAAAACAACAGAATGAAAGGAAGGAAGGAAGGAAGGAAGGAAGGAAAGGAAGAAGGAAAGAAAGAAGGAAATATAATTATTAAGTTTTGTGTAATATCTAATGTTTTGTAAACAACCTGAGTCATAATGTTTACATTTCTTTCCATCTTGACAATAAATAATAAAATGAAACGTTAATGTAATCTAAACACTTTATTAGATAAATAAAACACACATGATGGAAAGTTGTTTGTTTTTTGGTTTACGAAATCATCAGTGATAAAACTTCCTCTGGAGAGTTATCAAAAACCAAACAACAGAATTAACAGAAATGATTGTAGGAATTAGTTTTTTCTGCCTGTCATCTGTTACTGATCAGCTTTAAATATTTTGGTTTTGGGTTGGATCTAAAGCAGCTTCTGAAAGTTCAGAAAGTGAATCTCCATTCAACATATTGAAAAAAAAAAACAAAAACAAATGACTAAATCTGTAAAAACGAGTGTCTGTTGCTCATTACATCACATGTCAGACTCCCTGGATTACGTTCTGTTATGTCTGAGTCACACACAAACACAGACTGTAATGGTTCATAAATTTCCCATTAAAAATTTAATTATCTTACTGACACAGAGAGTCAGCCTCACATTCTTCGTGTTTAGTGCTAGCTGTTGGGGTCAGAGGTCAGGAGGGTGTGGACAGGTGATCTGCGGCTCGATGAGAGTGGGAACGTGTTGTACTTCGCTGAAATCACTGGGCTCGAGGTTAAAAGGCCTGGAAAAGTAAGAAAGTGTATTAGGGAAATACAGCTGTGCAAAAATAAGAGACCATTGCAAAATGATCAGTTTCTCTGATTTCACTCTTTATAGAAAAATGTTTCAGTTAAATGAACATTGTTCTTTTATTCCATGAACTATTTACAAAGTGTCTCTGAAGTTCAAAGCAAAAATTTTGTATTTATTGGCAGAAAATGAAAAATGGTCAAAATATACAGAGCTTTCAGACAATGCAAAGAAAACAGGTCCATATTCATTTAGAAACAGCAATAATAATGTTTTAGAAACTTTCTCTGCTCCCATAAGTAAACATAGATGGAGTTATTTCAGCAAAGGGCAATATTTTGTATTGCCACATGAATACATGCTTACTAATGGGATCAAATAATTTTTATTTAAGACATTATCCAGGTGAAGGTAACATTTGTCGCTGCTCTTTTTGTCAATGTGAGGGTGAAAGTATTGAACATTTATTTGTGGTGTTTTCTCAATACTGTAATGTTTTGGTCAGAGTTGCAAAATAAAACGAGAAAGAACATGGTTTTATCAAATTTGCAAATATTGCTCATCTTTAATAACCTTTTATTCAGAATAAATATATATAGTTAATCTAATTATAATCCTACCAAAATATTATGCCCACAAGATAAAATAGAGAGAATAAGCAGAACCCTGCTTATATTTTATAATTTATTTTTTCTATAATAAACCCTTTTTATATGGATTTGAATGAATTTTTGACACTTTTTGTTAAGAAATTTGCATAGACAAAAAGGCATACTTTTTTTCCTAATTTATGGACATATTTATTTAACTTTTATTTTTTGCTTTATTTATTCTACCTTAACACTTACATTGCCTACATACCATGAAGATATTTCTGTTTTAGCATAGTGAATGTAAACGTTCTGGAGTTTGCTTCAGGAACCAAGGATGCACTGATTAACCTTTTTCACTTCCAATACCGATACTCATAGTTGATGTTTTGTATCACTCGATACCGATCCGATACAGAAATACAATGCTGAGTTAACTAAAAACTTTTTTTTTTAACACGGACATAAATATACGAAATTAAAAGTTTATTTGTAATTCAGTGCTTAAATTAAAGTATGAGATCATGCTCCTGCAATGAATTGATATTAAAATATTTTCTGCATCTTTACTAGGAGAGGCAGTTATTATGGAGGGTGCAGTCACATAACAAAAATAAAAACGCTTTCAAAGAAATGGAGTAAATTGAAAACACAAGACAAGAGACAGATTTACTGCTCACCGTCTCTGTTCTTGACTGTTTGCCTGTCCAGCTCTGTTGCCTCCAGAAAACGTTGCTTACTGTATGTTGCATTAACACAAACACACTCAGGTTACGTCACTTTGCTTAGACTGAAACACTTTGTATAACGCTGTAAGAGAGGAAATGCTGGGAGAATCTTTAAAAACACAACCAGTTGTAATGAACACAGCGGGAAAGACTCCAGGGAGGGCTGGACAGGCTGCCTACCAGTCCAACGTTTTTCTCCTCACGCTGGAGCAGACGTTCAGTCTTTCCTCGTCCTCAGCACTGCGTTAGGTGACAGAAGAAATACACAATAAATATCTGGTGGAGCCTACCGTGCAATTAGGTTATAAAACCAACTTAAAGCTGCATTGTGTAACTTTTATAGGAACTTTTTTTCTAAAAGTATTTTGTTGAAAATGTCACTATGTTGTGGTTGTATAGTATGAAACAGATAATCTGTAGAAAAGAAAATCAAGCAAGAAACAACCAATCACAGTGAGTAGGCGGGTCTTAGCGCTGACAATCAACCTCTGTATGGCGCTCTTCACCTCCCCTGAAAGCACAACCTGTTGTGAATGGTAGGCTAGCTAGCATAGCCACCAATGACCGCGAATAAATGGCTTCTGAAGAAGTGACTTTGCCAATAAAATAAAAACACTTCCAAAACCAACAAATGCAAAAACACAAAATCTTGCTGAGTAACTTTGTCTAGTTTCTAATGTAGATGTCTTAGGATACTTGAAATAAGCAAAACTACCTTATAAGAACTTTTCAGCAAGATATAGCAGCTTGTTTTAGGTCATAATTAATATTGATTTAAAAGTTCATGAAAAAAACGAATGAAATGAATTTAAAAGTGATTCTCATATTGGCAGATCAATTAACTTATAACGATACATTTTTCCCAAGTTATAAGGGAAACAACCTGCTAATGGAATGAGCAGTGAACCATTGGTTAGGAGGTTTTCTGTGTATAAATGTGTAGATTGGATCACAAACTTAGGTTGGACTTATTGTGGCTTCAGTTGGTGCACTTTTGGACATTTTAATAATACTCTAATTTATTGAATATGACTGTAGATTTACTGCAGGAATGTTTGTTTACTTCAGCTGAAAGCAGAAACCACAAGGCAAAAAAAAAAATCAAGCAAATGTTTTCCAGATTAGCAAAGCCAATAGATTATCAGTAGAATATGAAACCGGTGAGTGAACTCAGTCATATGGATCCCCACCAGCTCCTCCTGCATTCCACTGACTTCTTGCACAATCAGCAGCATCACATGGTGTTTAAATGTGATTCAGAAGAAGCTAATCTTGGCAGAGCGTGAGAACGGAGACAGACGTACGTAGCGGCGGCAGAGTGCGGTCTCTCCGGTGCAGACATCCTCCTGCTGGCGGTGCACTTAGAGCTGAGTGGTCTGTCGTCTGCCCGCATCTCTTTGACGAGAACTCTGTGCCCGCACTGAGAACTCTCCTGCATTCAACATCCACAGACAAGGAAGACGTAAATAAAATTACAGTAATAACAAACTGATAGGACTTATAAGTCTTATAAAAATTATTGTTTTTGGTTGTGTTTTAGTTATCTTTCCAGAAGATATCTGTTCTTTATAAAATTAAAGCTGCTTCATTTTTGGTAACTATGGCAAACTGGCATTATTGTAACATTATCAATATTACAAACAACAATATTATTGTTTATTGCCAATTTGCAACAATTACAATTTATCCTCCAGGAAAAATGTATTATCATGACAGGCCTAAACATATGTCAAACTCAAGGGTCCATAGCCTCTGGACTCTGTTATCTACTTTAATTGAATCTGGAAGATAACATTTGTGTGCTTGAATATTATTTTGTCAATTAAATCAATTTTTATCTGTATACTGCTAAAAAATATCAGTCCCTGATGCAAAATCAACAGATACTTTTTTGCACTAATGCAAATTTTCATCAAAAAGTGTTGAAGAAAACCTTGGGTTCAAATAATGCTCACTCCCAACTGCAGGTGGCAGTATTTCTTACTTCCACACCACTGCTGCCTCAATTTTACTTCATGTCAAGTTATCATTTTTGATTTGGAGACAAACTAAAACTCACTCATAAATACAGGACGATATGACTGGAAAATATATAACATTATAAGTGTTTCATATCAGTCAGCATTGATCATTATTGATTAGTTTTTTTGTTTTAAATATTTAAAATACGGCCAACTGGTGGTGCGACCTTTCCTGTTTTATCTAGTTTCCACTCAAGCTGTTGTTTTTTATTTTAAGCATATATGAGGCATGGTGGTGAAACCTTCAACTGCTGCTGCGCCAGTTACTCAACAGGTTGTTGCTAGGTAACCACAAGCAACTCAGTAAGCTGTTGCTAGGTAACCAAAGAGAGAATGAGTTATTTGATTCCACAATACTTTTTAGTTTTCAGTGAAAGATTGAGCAGCTAAAGCCTTTCCTCTGCCTACATCTCCCAGAATCCCTAGCAATTCAGCATCGGAGTTCAGTGAATATTCTATATATTAAATATTTGAATATTTTATCACACGTATTATCTACTATAATTATTCTGTGTACATCGCGGTATATATTCTTATTGATTTATTGTCCAATCCTAAGCAAATTTCTTGCAAATATTTTCATAACAGCGCCACAAAAATCACATATTTTGAATGAAAAATGTCTCCAAAACAAACAATGTGAAAAGATGCTCAATATTATTCAATTTTAAGAGGTATATAATGAACTCAGACAGATCTATTTATTACTATTCAACACATTCTGGTACAGCAGGCCCTTTGAGAACATTCATAACCTTGACATGGCTCGAAATGAAAAATGAGTTTGCTTAGATAAAGTTGTGTTGAAGTTACATCTGATTTCCCCTCATGGAGCAGGAATGTGTGTTTGGAGTGTTTCTGATTTAAAGAAGAAGCAGATGTGCTGAGCTGGGCCTTTGCTGCCAGATGAAAACGATTAATCCGTGCGCTCCAGGCACTGGGACCACAGGGACAGACAAAAAGGCAAAACGATGTGGGGAAGGTTCTGACCCGTACCTTGATCTGGGCGTTGAAGCGGAACGGGGGGGAGGACGGGGCAGTCTGTGCAGACCGGGTCCTGCAGTTCAGATCAGATGGAGATGGAGCCGAACATGTGCACAGATTCCCACCCTGGAGTTCCTACAGGAACAAAAGAGATTCTGAATGAAGACATACAAAAAAATCATTAAAGATAGAGAACACCCAGATTTTGGGCCTGATGACTAGTTTCAATAATAGCTGAAGATAATAAATAAACTGAGGAGATTCATTTTTTTCAAAAAAGCTCTGGTGTTCTGGTTGAGGGTGAATTTACCTTCAAGTTCAGAGCATGTTGGAGTTTCAAGCGAAAATGTTCCTGTTCTCTCAGCTGGAGGAAATCCTGACAGTTCGCTAAACTGTCACACATCTTTGGGAACACATAAGAGAAAAGATGTTCAGACCGAGAACGACACTAAAGGAAACATCTCAGAGTAAATGTTTTTCTTGGGTCAGGTTTAGTTTCAGGTTTCACCTTGTGGAGAATTCCCTCCAGCTCAACAATACGCTCCCGCAGCTGATGGTCTTTGGAGCGAAGGGCCTTCATTTCACTGCTCAGCTGCCTCTTTCCTCCCTGACGAAGGTGAGGTCCTGACGCTGATGGTGCACCTCCAGGTTCAGGTGACGCTTTTCCTGAAACAGAAAAAAATGGATGGATGAGTAAACAGACGGATGGGTAAATTGATGGACTTTACAGATTTTTTTCTTTGTATCAAACGATTATAAATTAACAGCCCAATATGATATTTAATATCATATTGATATTATAATATCATATTGGGCTGTTTTCTGTTATTATTTTTCTTTCTAAGAAACTCTGCAGGTGTTTCTCTACAGGTGAGAAACTGCAGCACCTGGTCTGCCAGGGTATGAAAAGTGTTTGAAAAGTTTTAACCTGTTGCAGTTTCTCCACTTTCTCCTCCAAATGTTGGATTCTGCTCTGCATGGCGTCAACTTTCTCTCTCCTGGCAGTGATCTCCTTCTGCATGTCCAAAGCCACCTGCAGGCCTGGGAGAGCCGCACATTCATTACTCTTAATGACCAGGACTCCAGATTTTACTAAAAGAAACACAATCAGGGCTGAAACCAACGATTATTTCAATTATCAATTAATCTATTCATTATTCCAACGACTAATCGTTTAGTCCAATAAAATAATTTGCACATTCTGCAGATTTTTCACCTACAGCTTCTTTATAAAATATTACAAACACATCAAAATAAACAACAAAATAAAAATTTTGTTGCCTAAAATGAAAAAACTTGGAATTCCTTTGGTGTACGCCTAATCATTTGTACATCAAAATATGATGTGCAAATGTTATCTTTCTGCTTTACTTAACACCAAGGCAGGATGATCAGTAATAAACTGATTAATAATTGGATTGGAAAAGTTGATTAGTAGATGATTTTTTTTTAACAGCATTTGATCTGGGTGAAGCTAAAACTATGCCTACTTTGTTCTGGGTATAATAAATGTACAAATTATTGTTCTTAATTCATCTTAATGCAAAATGTATATATGTTTATGGTTCTAGCTTAATTACTGCTCTGAATGTGTTGTTCTTTCAGCAATTGGCCTTTTTTGAGTCTGTATATTGCAGTTAACAATTAATCAATTACTAAATTAGTTGACGATCATTTCAATAATCAATTCATCACAATTAATCCGATTAATCATTTCTGCCCTATTCATCTGTTCAGCCTGTCACAATAACAAATACTGCTGGATGTAAATTGTCCCAGAAATTGTCGCAATAAACCATATTATTGTCGGTTTTGAGACCATTTCCAAATAAAACAGAGGTGATGGCATAATAATGCAAATAATTTCAATGTTATGCCATTAAAGATAGAAGATAACCTTATGGAAAACATTTTAAATGTACAAAATACATTTTAAAAACACCTGAAACAACATGTAAAATAAATACAGAAGTCAAAATTAAAAAGAGGATAGTTGAGACCAAAGCACTAGACTGAAGAGATTTTACATCCAGTTTTTGGCCAAAAAAAAAAAGAAAAACAAAACAGTCATGCCAATGAAAATGATCTAATTCTTTTTAATTTATCATTTGATTGATTGAGACTTTCGCTTATTGTGCCATGTCTTTAGTTTCAAATGAAGGTGTAACACAAACCATGCCCTTCGGCTGCTTTCAGGGTCCTCAAGCTGCGTCGGAGCTTATGGAGCTCATCGTGGGCGCTGGCGAGCCGGCTCTGAAGCTGCAGCACCACGCCTTCGTGCTCCTCGTTCTGACAGCTGTGGAGCCGCTGCAGGCTCTCCAGCTGCTCTGAAATTGCGCCCACAAAAACATGTGAAAAATCCAAAGAGTGAGTGATTGCATAGAACCAAACAAATGCAGCAATGGAAGGGCTGGTTGACTTTGTAAACATACCAAAGATAGTTCTGTGTTTGGTTTACACAGCCGGAAAGAAAGATGAGCTGATCTGATACAAGAGCTGATTTAATAGAAGCTGCAACTATAACTAGTCCTGTCATGATAAATGACTTGAGATCATTTTCAGGTAATATTTTGATAGTACCATAATAATACAAGTTCACTCTCGCTTTAATTTTACAAAGAACACTTTACACAAGAACTGGAAGATATTTTAAATATCCAAAATAAAATACAACTATCAAAAACAATAAATAATAAAAAACAACAGACAACAGAAACCATAAATAAAATAGATTATGATGTCACTGTGAACAAAATGGCCCTTCAAATAACAAGCATTTTCAGGAAAACATTTCCTTTTTGTTTATATTTTCCTCCGTTAAAAAGAACTAAAATTTCAAAACAGCATTTTGTTTTTAGTTTGATGATCGGAAACATTTAGAATCAGAATATTATTCATTGATCGCCAAGGAGAAATTGATTATTTGTTCACAAGTGTTAAATATTAGCAAATACAAATATAACTTAAACCATAAGTGATATAGTTTAAGTAAGAAATTATTTAGTATTTTAAATATGAATTAAATTAAATAAAAACGCATGCACATTGAAATGTGTTAATCTCTAAAAGTCCAGAGTAAACTAAAAGACGCTATACAATCTTAAGTCTCTGTGATGCATTTTTAAAATTATGATTTTAAAAAAGTTATATCAGAAGAAATCTGAAAGAGGAAAATAACTTTGCATCAATCTGACCTCAAATTAATAAAGTTTTATCATAATATTTAGTGAAAACAACAGAAATGATACAGAATAAACAGCAGCAGTCCTGTGACGATATAAACTCTACCTACTGTTGAGGTTGAAAACCTGCGCACGCTGCAGCTCCAGCTGCTTCACTGCTTCCTGTTTGTCCAGAGTTTCCTGATGAAGGTGCTGGTTCTGGTCGGCCAGGGAGTTCTGCAGCTGACGTCTCTCACGCTCTAAATGCACCAACTCAGACTTTTGTTGGGCTAATTCAGCCTGCAGAGCCTCGCACTAAACAGTTACAAGTAGCTGAGAGTAAACTTGGGACACAATGGCAGGTAAGGAATCAATTAATTAATATACCTGCTGGTTTTGTGGTTCCTTTATCTAACATTCTTTGTCTTTTTTCTACAGAAGTTTCTGAAGTTTCCTTACCTCCTGTGACCTTTGCTCTGTAAACATCTGGAGGCAGGATTTCTCCTCTCCGGCTCTAGAAAGCTGCTTCCTGGTCAACTCCAGCTGTCCTCTCAGAGCTTTCATATCTTCCCTGAATTCTAGCTGCTGCTTCTCACAAGTAGACTGAGTGAAAGATGACAAAGCAGAGGTGTGATGACATTTAAATGGGAAAATAAAACAGATTCTTAAACATTTAAGCTTGTTTAAAACTTATTCTAGACCTGGCATAATAACAAATTTTGCTGGCCATTAAATCGTCCCAGAGGTTATCGCAATAAATAATATTGTTGTTTTGAAACCATTTTCAAGTAATGTAATGGTAATGCAAGAACACCTTCTCAAAGATCACTAAACTTTCAAATCTAATCAATATTTCTACTGGAAGACATTTTAAATCCACAAAATAAATATAACAACACATAAAATGAATTATGAAGTCATTAAACAAAATGAAGACTTTTTACTTCCAGTTTTTATTAGAAAGAGAGAAAAAAGAAAAACGATAAATCATGCAAATGAAAATGATTGAGCTAATTTTAATTTATCTTGCAATTAATTTATTTATTGCTTATTGCGACAGGCCTATCTTATCCTACGGCTTGAACTTTTCACATTTTGTTAATTTATAGTGACAAACTGTAATGCATCTTCATGTCAGACCAACAAAAATTAAAGCTAAATTTTTTGATGGAAGGACAGAATTACAAATCTTTAAATGTTTATTAAAACAGACAATCTGAAAAGTGTGGCATGCATTTATATTCAGCCTTCATGAACAAATTCCTTGTAGAATCACTATTACAACTGGAAAGCTTTGGCTGATTTAGTGTGTGCCATTTTGCTCATTCTTTGTAACAAAATAATCACAAACTCAGATCAAATAAGGAGGATCTTCACAATAATTTAGAATATTTTGCAAATAGGTCAAAAAAGTTTAGATTATGTTTCATCTTTCCAGAGAAATTTCTTCCATATTTTAGCTGCATCTTGCACATGGATTGCAGCGACATAAATGGGACTTGTTATGGGTTTCGTCCATAAAAGCAGTATAGATAACACATCTAGTTTATGGCCAAAGTGCTCAAAATGTGTTTAGAAACCTTTTAATAATGACGATATCGTAATATTTTGTGGTTCTGTTGAGGTAATAAAAAATTTGGATTAAAAAAATGTATTCATTACTTCTTATATGGTTGTTTCGGAATGGTACAGTATTCATAGCCTCACAAATAAAAATACTGCTCTTGAAAAACATTCCCATTTGAAATGGACGCCACCAAACTGCACACAGTAACTCCATTCAATTATATTTAAAAATGTAATGATTTTAATCGATGCTCTCATGGAACAAACAGTGGAGAAAATAATAAAGTAAAATTTTAAATAGTACTGTCAGTTTTGGTTTTTTTTAAATGAAATTCAATCAATGAAAATTCTAATTATAAAACATTTAAAAGTTCCTTACTACCTTAAGCTGATTTATACAAACTTCTTAAAAACCAAGTGGCATTTTTCTCACCAGCCCAACAGAAGAAAATAACATTCATTAGTGGATTCAGATTTGTTTTGGTGACATCTCAGGAATAGTTTTGAGGCGAAAATGGGACACAGCTAGTTACAATTAACAGCATCACATTTTAGTAGTTTGTATTTGATACTTTATAGTTTTATTTGACTTCTCAGCGACTTTGCATGCAGAAATTCAAAGGAAAAAGGCCACATTAATGGAAAACAAGAAAAGACTGAATCACACGGGAGAAAGAGAAGAAGACAACTAAAGAGAATGAAACATTTTCTGAGAGTCTAAAAATAGATGTGCAGGAAGAAAACAGCTGATGAATGAAGTGGCACAGAAATAAGCTGATATATTGTAATGGGGCTAAATTTGTAGTATTTAATTATTTAAATCTATCAACTGGATTCACTTTGTGGCCACTTTTAGCAAAGTAAACAATGTCTCTAAATTATCAGAGAAGCTTTTAAGGCTCTGGCATTTTCACACAAACAGTGAAGACGTTCTTCCAGAGGCCATCTAATTATCTGCACTTAAGCGTTACAGCTTTTGCCACGAAGCTCTGCGTGATATATATAAAACTTTATTAGAAATTCTTTTAAGTTTATTTCAAAAGATGGAGAAAGGTTTAACGGGAGATATAAGCAGAGGAAAGATAGAAGGTTAGAGAAAAAACAATTAATATCCTAGAAGTCTGCCTCTGCACCTGCAGAAAGAGAATAAAACTGTCAATTTTAGTTTATTGTGCTAACTGCAAAAACGTTTTCTACCTAAGGAAAATAACCCACCCAATTACTCTGAGTCACTGTCCAGGTATAGGTTGTATTTGATCTGTGCATGTGGTGACAGCAGAAAGGAAAACTCCATTTCTAAAATGTCTAGTAGAACCTGGCTCGGCTGCCTTTCCATGACAAATATACGCAAAACTTTGTCAATATTCCTCTAATGTTGAAAAACCACGATTTGGGCATTCAGAAACATGGCGCGCCATCCTCCTCCTACTACTACCTGTCGTCTTCTTTGTCTTTTCCCCCAGCAGTAACATCTGGTTGTTGACCACATGATTGGTGTGATCTGAAAAAAGTGTTTCCATTGCAGGTTTACGAAATACACCAACTTCCATACAGCTGGAAAACCATCTCATCCTACTTTTATTTATTGAAATAAATTGGCGTGTTTCCATTAAGCTAATTTATTTTCATAATTAAAGTTACAGAAATACAGAAAAACAGAGGCCAGGTCTGGCAGTACTTTCTATGTTAGAGAGAAAGTAATAAAGCAGCAGTAAGGAGCAGGTATAGCTCTTTCCATTCTTTTGACAAGAAAAGAAATTAACACAAAAAGACAACGCCAAGAGTATCAACTATAGAGAGAATATAAAGTCATGGGCACCAACAGGTTTTAAATACTGTGTAAAACATAAATATGAATTAATGGAAGATATTTATGAAGTGGTCCAATATGAATGATGGAGACTAAAATAAAGTACTGACTGGGAAGAAGAGATAATTCAAATTTACTGATGTGAATGTATGAAACTTTCTGCCCTCATAACACCTCTGACATGGATGGACATCTACAACAATGAGTAAGAAATAACTTTTAACTGCTTAGGAAATCATGTAGTAATCTGCTGCCTTAGAAACTCAGACTGCTTTTCCTTAATCTACTGAAACATCAGTCTGAATGTAGATTTTTAATAACACATCATGACAGGACTGAGGCGACGTAAGTAGGGTTTATTCTCGTACTTTAAGTAGTTGAAGCTCTAACTGCAGCTCTTTGATCCGCTGTAGCGATTTGTCTCTCTCTTTATGGGTGGCAAACAGTTCGGTCTCTGTCTCCAGCATCATCTTTTCCAGGTAACTAGCCTATAATGACACAAGCAGAAATCACAAACCTGAGACAAAGAGACTCATTTCTGCTTAGGGAGCATATTCGCATATTGACTGCAGTTCGATTGGTTCCTGTCAGGTTAATCAAACTTTAACAGTATAAAACAATGTAATTAGCGCTGTTATTGTAGATAATAAAATCATGATTTAATTCTTTACCTTGTCTCTGTAGCCGGAGATGGTTAACTCCAGTTCTCTGATCTGACAGAGATGCAGTGAGGTCTGACTTTCAGCCAGGTTCCTACACAGACAGACTGCTTCAGTGACCAGGTGTAATATTGGTCTAGATTAATGTCCTGATTAACTCAGCATGAGACACACATTCAACATTTTTAGTAAGAGATTCAACATTTATATATTTACTTTAGCAGCTTCAACTTGTTGAATAAATTGACTCCGCAGTGTTTGTATTTGTCAGTGAACATCGCCATCTCCTGGTCAAGACTTGCCATAAGGTCTTCCATCCTGGGGCAATGAAACAGAAATAGTTTCACAACTGAAACAAAACATTATTTGTTTCCGTTTAACAGGTTTTGACAGCTGTTGTTAGCAACAAGCCAAGTATGTAAGTATGTAAATTCATCCTCTCCAGTTCTCTACTAAATGTCTGTATTATCTTCTTGTTTGTGGTGAACTCTGATAGAATGTAAGTTTTGCTTTCTATTTTAACAAGAATGTATGTATCTTGATGTGTAATGCAGATGTAACATTTCATTTTATTTATATAAAAATAAAGTTAAATGTTAGTTACCTATGTTTGATTTTTGTTCTGGGTTACTAAGTAAACTAACAGGAGTTTCTCTATTAAAAGTATAAAGCTAAATGTTGGTCTAAAGTAATAAGTACTATATAGTAACAAGTAATTTAACTGAAACATTTATAAAGTTAATAAGCTATTTAAAAGGACATTGCAGCAGATTATATACCTTTCCTGGTTATTTAATCCTTCATATTCACTGTTCTTCTCTTGGTCTTTTGACTGGTGTGGAAGAAGAGAAACATCATGCACCTCAAGAGCTACTTCAGGGACTGAATGAAATCCTTAGTTGAGTTTTACTACTTACTCTAAAATATGTCCAGTGTTGTTTATCTGTGTCCTTGTGGACATTTTCATATCCAGATTGTGGTTCTTGATGCTTCACAGTCTTATTACCAGCTGAGTTGTCCCCAAACTGCTTTTCATAAAGTATGTGGTAAACCCTATTTACGCACTTTGCCAGTGATTCTACTTCTCTTTGAAGGGCAAATGCCTCTTCTTCCATCTCCGGAAGCTTCCAGCCCTTCGACATTTTGACTTTCTGAAGCTCTTCCAACAAGTGCAGCATCTTCGCCATCTGACTGACCTGTTTCCTTGAGTCCTTCAACCTAATAGTAAGAAGATCTGCGGGTCAAAGTAAGTTAGAGCACCTTCTGTACAGGAATGAATTAAATGTATGTTCACCTAATGTCAGTCAGGGCGTCGTTCTCCATCTGAGCTTCATGCAGTTTAGACTTCAGGTGCATGATGGCTCTTTGGGGACTAAATGTCTCCTCTTCCTCACTGTGTGCCTTTATTTGAGAAGGTAAAGTACCAAATTGAGATCGATCAATATAATAGCACAGGGAATCAATGGCTGGAATGAAAAAATAAACCTTATTAAGCTGTAAACGAGACAGCTGCTCTGCTGCATTTTCCAATGAATCCATTTCACTTGAGCCTCGGTCTCGCTGCTCCTCATTCTGTTTTAAAGTATCCATGCAGTCGACAATAGCCTGAGTCAGCGCATCAATGTGGGCTGAAAAACCACCGGATTCTTCAGCTGAGTCATCAGTGGAAATTTCGTTTAAAACACATTGTGGGCAGCAATGTGTTGTAATCGTTGCAGAGTGCAGAAAAGAAACACGTTAAATGGACTGAGCATTTATCTGTTCTTCTTTGCAAGCATTTTTATTCCAAAAGTCTTTGACAAAAATGTGCAATGAATGCTGAATGACAACACATAATACAAATCACTTTTTAATTGGAGCTAAACGAACAGGATTTTTCTGCTACGTTTCCTTACATGTTTGACATGTATTGATTGCTTTTTGATTAATCGATTAATAACCGGACTGCAAAATGTGCTTTATGGGAGATTTTTTTAATAGAATTTGAACCAGGTGAAGCTAAAATTGTGCCACTTGCTTCTGGGTAGTACAAATTCACATTTTGTTTAATCTTAATTGCAAAATGTATTTATTTTTTGTACCGTTTCTTTCAGAAAATGGCCTTTTTCAAGTCTATATACTCCAGTTAGCAATTAATCTATCAGTAAATCAGTTGATGATTATTTCAATTATTGATTCATCACATTTAATCGAATTCATCGTTTCAGATCTACAGCAAATCATTGTGAAGCAGAAAAAAATTACACATGGTTTTCCAAAGTATTTAACAAATAATCTTAAAAAGTGTGTCAATTATTTTTATCTAGTCCAATTTATCCTGATAGCCATAAATTAAATCCACTGCAATTAATTGCCCTTGGAAATCACCTAAATATAAAATAATCAAACAATGTGTAATTTAATGTACGTATAAACGCAGTTTTGTAAGAAAACATTAGTGAATAAACAGCATCCTGAAAATAAAGGAACAAACCAGACCGGACAGTGTTTAAAGCAAAGTTAGGTTAGAAAAATGATTTCAGAGTTTGAATTCAAAAATGGAAAAAGGCATTGAAAGAACTTTTACACAGAACTTTTTTAAAACAAACATTGAAGTTAGTGGTTGTAAAATCACAAAATGAGAAAAAGTTCAAGGGGTGTACTTCATTTTGAAAGGGCTCTGTATTGTTAAAAAACGGATATTAAAACCTACTTTTGTAGCAGCTTCGTTCGGGTGAACTGTTTCTGTAAGGGGATCCAAACCTCCTCAAAGCTTCGCTGGGTAGATTTTGAATCTCCTCTTGTATGTCTTGCATTTCCATAGTCTGCCTGTTGAGTTCTTCACTGCTCAGAAAATTCACAAGTGTCATCTATAATCTGCAGTTTAAAATATATTTCTGCAGACATCTATTCTTTGGAAAAAATAGCTACTTTCCACAAATTTTAATGAAAAAATACACATTCAAGTCATTAAAATCACACCAAATGGTAAAGATTTTGAGTATTAAACAATGTGCCGTTTTATCTTGGTTTTATAGCATCTCAACCAAAACATTTGTAATATCCATTTAAAATTTTTATTCATCTATACGATGTTTTCCATTTATGTGAGGTCGGATCATAAAAATAAAAGATTGGAAATACGGACAACTGGCAAGAATTCAAAATAGACAATTTCCCCTTGATTCGTTCTGATTAATTTTAGGCAGCAAAAAAATACTGAATACAAACCTCAGTAAACCAGAGAAAACAGACTTGTTTAGTTGTACACTGTTTAGGATACATCGAAGCTACAAACAGATTTGATTTGTCAAAAAGGCAAAGCAATTTTCAAACGTAAATAACTCAAGTTTTCAGCAGCATTACCTCAGTTCATCCAGAGTCCGATTAAATCTCATACCAAGGGAAGTGTTTTGAGTTACTGTGTTTGAAGTAAGGAACACATTAACAACAACGTCACACTGTAAACACAAAGGCAAAAATAAATAATTAAAAATAAAACTTTAGTTAGCTTACCTCTGTCTGTTTCTTCTTTAGCCACAGGAGAATCGCCAAAAGTTAAAAAGTAGGGATCAGTATCATCATGAGGCTTCTGAGGCCCACGAGGTTTTGAATTAGACATTAATAGTTAAACAAATGCAAAAGTAATAACAGAAAAAAATCAGGCTAAAAGAACAGCCAAGTCGTTAAGATTCATCTCCATGGAAACAGCGTCGGAAGCTAAATTGGCTAACTGTTAGCGCACGTTCAAAATGACCTCTTAAAGATGTTGTAGCACATTTACCGAAACTGCCTCGAATAAAGTCAAATCTTACGTATGGTTTCTATCATATTAATAGGAACTCAACCAAAAAAAATAGTTCGCTTTCTGAAACAGGAAACTGGAAGGTCTTGACATTAGCGCCACCGACACTTTGAAACCGCGCGTCATAGCAACAAATCCATGCGTCATGACGTTTCAGTTCCAGGCATGATGGTTAACGTAGTCCATGAGCAGATTAGCGCTAACTTGTTTATTTAGGGTGTCGCTGTTGGACTCGGGTCGAGCATCCTGAGGATTTCATAACATTTTGAAATAATCGTAGGAATCAAAACGGAACAATGAGAAGGTGAAGGTTACAGTTCAGTGGCAGAGCTGCTATTTTGCATGTCGGCGCTTCTGGATGAGGTAAAATTAGGGGTTTTATATTTATTTAAGCTAGCTGTATGCTACAAAGGCTAACGCTGAGTTTATTTAATTTCTGTTTTTATTTTTTACTAATAAATGATTGCTACTTGCCTAAAAATATGATCTACAATTGACAAGTAGCTAACACAAGCACAACATTTCCTATTGCCTGCATTTGTCGTGCAGTGTTTGCCTTTGTAGGATTTTCTCTGACCCACTTTCTCATAGACACTGAACTACATTAATTTTTATGGAACTATTTTATTATTTCTACATTCTTTAACATATCAGTCCTGTTGTTTTGTTTTCAACAGAGTAGAAAAATAATGACATTTTGTTTTTCTGTTCTTAGAACTTGTTCAGACATCTGACACTCAGAAGGTGTGGTTTGGGAGACAACTTTTAAATACGTTGTTCTCTTCGGCCCTTTGAGGAATCCCTGCTCTAGGGGTCTTCTTGGACTTTAATGTTAATTGGATTTTTAAATATGTTCTTCTGCAGGATGAGAGACCTTCAGGGCATTGACAGCCTGCTCTTGAATGAGCTGAAGTCATGCTGTGCAAAGCAGTACAACTTTCTCCCCAGGGAAGCAGGCCTCAACCTGATGGAGTCTGCATCCCCTGAGGTGACCTACTTTTTAGGTTTTTCACACTTAATTAGTGAAGACACGATAAATGCTGTTACCAGATATTTCCTCCAAATGGATAACACTCCTTCTTATTAGATTCACAGCGGAGTGTCTGCAAAATGCAGAGACAGCAAAGTGGAAGAGCTGTGGAGCCTGACCAGTTTCTTTGGCTATAGGACTCAAACCTTTGTGCAAGCTGTCAATTTGCTCGATAGATTTCTCACCATCATGAAGGTAAGAATTTCAAGTTTAACATTTATGATTTTAAATTCAAAATCTTCATATCCACTGTATATCTTGGTAGCAAGATTTTTCATTAATTTATCTTTTTTAAAGCACATTTCCAAAGAACTTCATGATGCAAATCTTACATTCATTCTACGAACTGCTACGAACTCTGTGTTCCTCTACATGAGTCAGTTGTTCCAAAGACCTTTGGACATGTAGTGCTCTACCGACATGTTAAAGCAAAGATCAGATGAAGTTGTTGGCATCAGGGCAGTACAGTGCTAGGAAAACATATTGTGCACTGATCAGGCTTTTAATGGCCAAAATACCAATTTCTCCCTAAGCGGCATCATGGTGTATTATCTATTTTACACTATATTTAGACTTCCTAATTGGACTTTCTGAACCATTTGAAAAAAACGTTTGCTGCAGTTTATATTTTGCATGTTTGATCAAGGTAGTCAATCTATTGTTTCTGTCATTTTGAGTTTCTTTATTTATCTATTTTAAATTGGCCTTTATACTCCTATGACTGAACCAATTAAATTTGTGGTATATTTAAGTATTGTATGCTGGTGTAGAGTTATCAAATACATTTTAGTTCAGTACATTTATGTCTGTGTTAAAAAAAGAAATCTTTAAAGTAAATTCAGAACTGCTTTTCTGTGTCGTATTAGTACCGAAAGACGAAAAAGTTGATCATCCCTAAGTGAGACCCTCTTTAAGTTAATCATGAATAAATGAAGTACAGACCATTGGACATCCATTAACGAGGTGCTGATCCAGATGCATCTCTGCTGTTGGAACAGGTGCAGCCCAAACACGTGCCCTGCATCGGGGTGTGCTGTCTGCACATCTCTGCCAAAATGGTTGAGGACGAGAGCAACGTCTCACCCAGCCATGAACTCATCCGCATCAGCCAAAGCAGGTTCACCGTGTCCGACCTCAACCGCATGGAGAAAATCATCTCAGAGAAACTCAGCGTGGATCCAGATGTGGTGACGGCTCTGACCTTCCTGCAGCTCTACCACTCTGCCGTCGGCTCTCTGTTTGCTGAAAGGTAAGCGCTCTTCTCTTCCTGTTTGTTGTTTTTTTGCTGTGATGGCTCTAGTTTCCATGGAGTCGGTTAAACAGATTCTTCTTCATGAGGTCTGTAACCAGCGGATCACAGTGGGGTTCCCTTTATATTTTAAGGGAGGAGATCCCAAGCATTGGGAGGCTGGAAGCACAGCTAAAAGCCTGCTTATGCCGGCTTGTTTTCTCTAAAGCAAAAGTAAGGATTGTTCTCAGGTGGCAATTTGTCAGAATCGCAGTTTTTGCTTTGAATCTCTGAAATGTTTTTTTTTGTTGTTGTTTTTTTTACAGCCATCAGTGCTGGCGCTGTCCCTCATTGCTCAGGAGTTTGAAGACCTCCAGTCAGCCACGTTGTTGAAGAGCATCCAGCATTTCCAAAAGCATCTAAAGGTATTTAGACTCTTCAGACTGAAAGCATTTGTGTTTCTCTTTTTGAGTCAAGAATTTAAAGGTGCAGCATATGCTGTTTACATTTGCAAGGTTCCCCCAGAACACTTGCTAAGCCTGGTGGTTGGGCGCCAGGGCAGTCATTCATCCTCTGACTTGTTGTGTTTGTGAGTTACAAAATGGAGTCATGTAGGGAGGATGGGCAGCGCCACACAGATTGTGATTGACAGTATTACAACACATCTCCTGGCTCTGATTGGTTGTTTCTAGTTAGAGTTTAATTCTTCACAAATTATCTGACTGCTATGGTACATACATATGGTGACAATTTCAATAAATATGAAAAAAAAAATTTTCATAAAAATTACATCCTAGGCCTGAGCTGCTAAAACATGTTAAAGTTATGCCATTTATGATGACGGAGTTGCTTTCAGCAACCATAAGAATAATAAAAAAGCACTTTGAATTACCTTGTTGCTGAAAATGTCCTGTATGAATAAAATAACCTTAGTTTAAAATAGAAAATCCTTTGATTTCTTAATGACAGCATGATTTCTTTTTTTAATTTTTGTTACAAGCAGCCTCTCAGTTGCTTCCTGTTTATCTTTTCTGCAGATCGGTGACAGCGAGCTGCTCCACTGGAAGGAGCTCGTGACCAAATGCATGATGGAATATCGCTCAAGTGAATGCAACAAACCAGACAACAAGAAAGCTTGTTTGGATTGTTTCCCGGAGAACGGCACAGAGTTTGCAGACCTGTCACTTCAGCGTTCCTGGTCTGCCGACTATTCCCGAGATGAGCTGGGATGAGAGCGAGAGGTTGATAGTTTATTCTAATCCTCTTTTAATATAAGTCAATTAAAAGCATATTATTGACAAACTGACAAAATATTTCATTAAATATGACGGTTTGGTGATATTTCAGTCTGAAGCCCAAACTTTGGACTTGATTGTATGAAATTCTCACAGTTTGATAACATTGAATAATTTACCATATCATCCAATAATAACATAAACATGGAAATCATTAAAGATGTTACAATGTATAATATAATCACTTTTCTTCAAGGGAACCTAATATTCAAAATTCATGTTACACATGTTTATACTTTCTTTTGGGTTTTTACTGCCTCTAATAACAACCCAAGCACTTAACAAAAAAAAAGATAAGTTATTGACAATTATGAACTTTTTTCAGTTTGGATTCAGAAACTCAATAAAATGGAAATATGACCTAGTAACGCAGTGCATTACACCCTTTTGCCATTCATAAAGTCTAAAAATATATTATACGGTTAATTAGTCAAGTTATCTGTTCAGAAACAGCCTGCAGTCAGCTTTAGCTATGCTACTCATATCTTTTCAGCTGCAGTTTTAAAACAGTGATTTTAATCAAGATTAGTCAGCGCCTCTCCTTTAGCTTCCCCACCATGACTGTGGTGGCATTTCCCAACCCGAAATATTCCCGAACAGATTTTTTTTTCTTGGTAGTTGACTGGCAGCAACAGGAAGGGGCAGAGCGACGCTACTGGCTACGAAAAACCTAAAATAATCTCCACAAGCTCAGCCTTGTGGGTAATGTCACTCGACTAAACAGCTTCTGTGTTGTTATTTCAAGGGATCAGTAATGTACGGCTTCCTCCCATATATCCAAGGCTTAAGAAAGCTCAGGATGTTATTCTGTCTGTGTCTTTATGTTTGGTTCAAAGAAAATAAATATTACTTACAGAATATATGAACAGGTTTAAATGTGTTTTCAGCACTGATACATATGCAGAGTTAAAAGGAAAAGCAGAATATGATGTAGAACTGGGGATTACTATGCAGTCCAGAAATCTGGAAAAGTGAAACATTTGTTTAAATTGATTGTTATGGGAAAGAGAAATTTGACAAAAACAATTGAGTTTACAGAATGTTTTCTTATTCTATTGTTTAAAAAAATAACATCTGAATTTCTGAAAATATGGATCTGGATTGGAGTTCAGTGAAATGATTGACATTCTATGAGATTTACTATCTACTGATCTAATGTATTTATTCCAATATATATTGTTATTTATTTATTCTCCAGCACTAACTAAGGGTGAAAATGGCTCTATGTACTGTAAAGATTGCAGATCTTTGGGTTAGACTAAGTTCACTTGTTTTTTTAGTTTCTGTCTCTAACACTTAAATGTTTTCAGAAAGAAATCTAAGATATTGAAATTGGTTGTAAGTGTTAATATTTCTTTGTGTCTTACAGCGAGGATTCCTGTGAGGACCTGAGCAGCGTGGAGAACAGTCCTTGCGGCTCTTTAGGAAGCGATGGCGAAGGCGCCTTCTTCCCCTCCTTGTTCCACCACTGACCAAACAGTTGAAGTCACGGCAGAAATCTGCAATGTCTGTCAGTTTTATATGATTCCAGAGCAGACATGTGTGTTAATGTGCATGTTTTGGATCTTAAAGGTGAATCTGTGTTCCTGGTGTCCCTGCTGCCTGCTGCTAGAGCAGGCAGCAGTTCTGATATTATGAATATCATAATATCAGAACAAAACAAAAAAAAAAAATTTTGTTTCATTTTGTTTTTGCAACAACAGACCCAAAGTCAAGACACCTATGTGTGCTGCAGGCAAATGAACCCAAACTACATCAGAAAATAATCCATATATTTAAATGGCAATAAAATTATCCCAACAAAGAAATTACTTCACTTTATGAGAGTAGAGCACAGGTGTCAAACTCAAGCCCTGTGGACCAAATACGGCCCACTAAACCTGTCTAAACTCTGGACGGCCACATAAATAATTGTGAACTTTAAATGACAGTTTTGTGCTTAAGTAATATTTTATTTGTCAAATCAAACCATTTTTTATTCGTATAGAACCAAATTGTGTGAGTAGATGCTAAAAATTGTTAAATTTAAGAAGTTTTAACAGTTCTTTTATTCTGCCTTAATCTAGTATTTGGGGACATTCAAATACTAGATTTGAATGTAGCCAAGCCAAAATAAAAGTGAGTTTGACATCCTGATAGCTCACACCAGGCCAAGCCTCTCTGTCTGCAATTAAAATACAATAATCTGATTTATTTAAATTGTTTTCAACAGAAAGTAGGTAATGCGGTCTCCTGCATACAAGTAGAAGCAAACATGTTCAGGAGACAACTGATATATGAGATATATTTTATTTTCTAGTTCTTGGGTGCCCATCGCTTTCTAGTGCCGCCCTGGGCAACCACCCATATCGTTCATATCACAAACTGCCACTGTTAGCATGCATGTTAGCCCTACTTTCCAGCTTGAACACATAAAAAATAGGGATAGAGTTACAGAGCACCTGTGGATTCAGTGTGTGGGTGTATGGTGTGTGCTTGTGTGTGTGTGTGTTTGCAAAATGTCAGATTGTTCATGATAAAGTGCCTGTGTTACATCAGCTTGCTGTCTGCTTCTGTAATAAATATGTGACATATCTTAAAAATAGTCTAGAAAATTGTAATACACTTGGCAGCTTGATAATAACAGAACTTTAAAGTCTTCTTCCGAGTTGTTTCTCTTAGTGTTTTTGCCCAGCTGTGACAAATTTAAGGAGAAATAGCAAAGCACAAAGGACCCGAGGACATTGCACATACCAGCCAACATCCTCACTAGCTGGTTTTTATACTCTGTACCATTTAATGACATGCAGTGTTCTGTATAAACACATATGTTGGCTTACATTATTCTCATGTGTCATTGTAATGTCATTGTAATGTTAATGTGACTAACCTGTAAATGCATGATGCTTTCAATTGTGAATATGCTTGTTGTTCATGCTAATCAAGATAAGCTCACATCTAAGACAAAACGTTTTAAAAATGTAAATAACGTGAAAGGGATTATAAAAAGTTGTTTTGTGATGTCACATACTGGCTATTGTATTTATATTTTATGTGGAATAAAGAGAAAGGATACAAATAACCCTTATAAATAAAAACATATATTTTTAACTACTTGTGTGACATCAGTTGCTTTTATTTACAGAACTGTAGAAAGGTGGATTAGATTATGTGACAGATTAGATGTTGGTCAAAATTACACCCATTTATTTTATTTTAATTCAGAACTGTTCTGTCTGAAAGCTGCAGCATGTAACTTCAATTAAAAATATGTATTTGTTAAAACTGTCATGTCGTGAAACCAGAGCAGAGTACCCAAAAATTGTACTCGTGAGAATAGCACTACGACAACATAGTTTTACTCAAGTAAGGTCTTAGTGCCGTCGATCATCCTCATGTACTTGCTAATAAATATACTGATGGTTGAGAAACAACTTACAGGAAAACCATTCTGTCCGCCATCATTAGTGGCCATGCAAAATAAGCACTCACAACAGCTACTAGATAGCAGAGATCAAATGGAGGAAGAAAAAAGAGGGATGAGCAGCCCCACAAGGAGAATGATTGACAGCTCTAAGACCCACCGCCTGCCTCTGATTGGTTGTTTTTAATTAGCGCTGATAGAAGGCGGAGGAGCTTAGTTTTTTTCACAGATTATGTGTCTGACAGTTATAAAATAAAAGTCACATACTTTCCATCAGGGAGCCTGTAGTTGCAGCAGTTCGCCACCAGATGGCGGACTGAACAGGCACTGACTCAGCAAGCCAACGGAAATTCAGCGCTGTATTGGTTCTTTTAACGGAGTCGCTCGTAGACGCTCATGTCTGTCTGTTAACGGGTAAATATAAACGATCAGCTCATTAATAGAAATAGAAATATAAAAGATGTATAAATTTGCTAGAAGTCCTTGCTAATGTAGGGGAAGTTATCCGTTTATCCCTGAGTGCCTGAAATGTGGTTTATTTGCTAGTCTGAGTGAGTTTGTAGCGTAACGGTTACCGGTGATGTTGGGATTTGCGGAGCAGTGATGCGAATCTTGTTTTTATTTTCTAGAAGAAGTGAACTAAGCAAGGTGGAGTAATTTATTCGAGAAAAAGTTGTTAATAATGTTTAATTTGAGAAAAACTGTAAGTATTTATTCAAATGACCGAAGCCAGCGGTTATGGCTGTTGATGAATGGAGACGCTCATTGTTGCTCTGTTAACAGTCGCCTAAGTGACAAATCCAGACATTTCCATGCAGTAGAATTTAAAAATCAAAATAAAGAGAGAACATAGGTTTTCCTGCCTACATATTCATATAAACTACATTGCAACCTCCTAATTCATACATTAATATAAAAAATACTAGGGACAATTTTCAGGCAGAGCAAGCAAACCAGCTGAAATATTTTGTTATTATTGAAAAAAAGTTAGAAAAAAGAAAAAAAGGTTAGACAATAATGCAGTTGCAGTTTAAAAACATAATCGATTTTGTGTTAATGATTCAAGTGAATCGATCAAAAAAGTATTTTTTTCCACAAATCTAGCTGTAGATTCATTTGACTAAAACAATTCTGATGACTAAATAATGACTAAAACTATTTATTATTTTCGTCAAAAACTAAACATTTACTGTCAAAACTAACACTGTTCTTTAGGAAGAGGAGGGCTTAGTTCATATTCTGCTGGAGGCTTTGACAATGATGCAAAAACAGATAGAACAGAACAGAATAGAATAGAATAGAATAGAATAGAATAGAATAGAATAGAATAGAATAGAATAGAATAGAATGTACGCAGAATGAAATTGCTTACAACTTCTCCATCTGAAGTGTTAAATATTAGTAAATATAACTATAAGCCATATGACTATATTTATTAAATAAGTAAGTTAGTTAGTTATTTTAATAAATAGATGAAATAAATAAAAAATTTACTCAATAACTAAATAAATATGTATTTATTTAAAATAATATATCAATTATATGCATTTATGTATTTATTATTATAAATTAGTATAGTTTTTATTATAATAAATGCTTTATTTATTATCATAATATTTATATTTATAATATTTATTTATACCAAATAAATAAATAAATATTTCTAATTAAACATTTATTCATAAAAATATATTAATGTAAATAAATAACAAGCGTGCGCGTGGAAATAATCTATAAATCAATGAAAGAGGTTTTTTTTTTAAATCTAATTATTTTTGATATATAGAAAAATAAAAATAATTTCATGCTTCTAATTTATCTGGAAGTGGAGATGTTTAGTGTGATTCGTGTCAGAACAGTTGTGCTTTCTGGCTTTAACTCTGCATGTATCCGCTATAAATTAAAAGCCCGCTGCATCTGTGGATGTTTTATTTGCTTCCAGGATGTTTCCTATTTTAAAAGCTTCCCTTATCTATTTCTGCCCCTCTCAGCCTATTAGTAGACAAGCTCGCCTTTGTGCTGCAGAGAAGCCTGCATCAGTGTGAGCGGGTGGAGGAGGAGGTGCTGCTGCTGGTGGGGAGGCTGTCGGTGCTGTGAGCTCTGGGCTGGTCGTGCAGCTGACTGGATGTTGACGCGCATCTCCGCTCAGTCTCATGATTTGATCACCGGCAGCCTGAGGAGGACCGAGAGCGCACCGAGCCGCGGCATCTGCACCATGCATCATCCGTCTTCTCCGCTACTGTACCCGTCGATGCGCCCCGTTTCTCCAGCTCCAGCCCCGACCACGACAACTTAAAGGCTGCGGCTTCCCATCGGGAATGACAAGGCTTCCAATATGGTTCGCATCGCCAAGGCCCTGGGATTGTTTATCCTGAGCGTCGTGGTGCTCATCCTGTCGCTCATCAGCTACGTGTCTCTGAGAAAAGACAGTCTCTTCGGCTCCGGCAAATATTATGCCGGAGGCCCGCGGATTATGTTTCATGCAGGCTTTAGGTGAGTACGGATTTTCGGCTGCAGATTGAGGGCAGTTATTGAAATGCAGACCAGGGCTGGTGTGAATGTAAACAGAGGAGTGTGGCCTGTTTGTGGTCCCTGCATCGCCATTTCTCATACTGGACTTCAGCTGAACGGTGAGCTCTCCAGAGTGCTGATGTTTGTGCCTTCTTAACAACAGTCCCTATTCAGGAAAACAGCTGTATATTCACTGTAAAAATATGCAGGTTACTATAATCAGTTTCTGTGTTTCTTTAAATATTAGGGGGATAAAGAAGCCACACTTTAGCTCCAATCTGAACTAAAGATGTCTGATCTTATTTCACTGAAATATTTTCAAGCAGTTCCTAAAAACATGCAATGTGATTCTATCTATCAGTGTCATTGCTTTTAAACAGTTTTGTAATTTGTTTCAAACTTGTGCATTTTTTTTTTTTTTTTTAACTTTTGTGTAACCAGGTTGTTGGGTGATTCAAATTTCTGCCTGGGTCCCTTTTGAAAACAAGATCTGAATCTCAGTGAGATTTTACCCAGTCAAATAAAGGAAAGATAGAAAGAAAATAATTGGACACCAATTTATGCCCCAATTTAGGAATTTCCATTATGGTGAGCAGTTTCTGCATGTTTTGTGTCCCAGAAACAAAACTATTCCTAATAATTTAAGGCAGTTTTTAGAAAAACATCATTAGAAATTAGGGAAGTGTTTTGCTTTCAGACTTTCTTTTTTGCAAAAAGAAAGTCTGGAAAATTTGAACGACCAATTGTTTTCTCTTAATCATTTTCCCTAGAAATAAGATTTAGATCCTTTTATTTGAGATATTTTATGCATTTTGGTATCTATCAATGTTTTTTGGGTGGAATGAACTATTCTTGATACGATTCTTAGTATCTTTTCTTAATTCCTTAATTTATTGATTCTTTCTGTTGCTAATTGTTGTTTTACTTTGACTACACAGAAAGCTTTCCATTTGAGTTAATTACCTGTTCCATTCAGGATCAGTCATTTTTCTCACTGGCTTGTGTATCGTCTGATGTCTAAAACACTTGTTTGATTCTATAAAGTGCTTTTATTAGTAACATCTGCAGGAGGAGATAAGCGTGCCAAAGTATGAGAGGCCAGCGACTCTGGAGAGCTGGCCTGATGGGAAACACCCAAAGGCTAACTGTTGAAGTTTGTGACCAGAGATAAGGGAACTGTGCTTAAAACCTCACATGTAGAAAAATAGGAAACTACATTGTATAGAAAAGCTAGATAAATGAGTGTTAGCAGCTGGGTTTGTTGTTTGCCCCTCCCCTAATTAGCAGCTGCTAATCTATGCTACCAGGGTTCTCAAATTACAATAAAATGAGGAGAAGAAAGAGGAGAAATTCAGAGCAAGTTTAGAGAGCAATCACTTTATTCTTTCTCTCCTCGAGATACTAAATTCAATTCACTTGCCTTTTTTCCTTTGGTCTGTGTCTGCCTTGAGATTGTTTAGGTGAATAAACCTGACAATTTCTTTTTGTTTTCAGGTCTCAGTTTGCCATGAATTTCCTGGACCCTTCATTCATCCCACTAACAAACGCCTTGAATGAGGAGCTCCAAGGAAAACCTTTCAAATGGAAGTTCAACAGGACAGCTTTTTACAAGCAAAGGCAAGAGTTTAACCACCACTTTTTACATATATATCTTCAGTTGATGTTTTGTACATATATATCTCAAACAATTTAACTATGAAATTACCACAGAAGAAGAAATAAAGAGGCTGGGCTCCTGATCTTAAAGTCACATAGTTATAGCAATGAAGCAGTTTTCTAAGGTGTTGTTAACAGTCAGATAAAGGAACAATCCAAAAAAAAAAAAAAAATACATTTTCTATAATTATGACAAAACAGGAATACAACCCAGTTACAAATGCAGAAAAAATACTAAAAGAAGCAGAAATAAAAAATGTACCTCTGAGTGATTGAATAGAGGATTAAATCTGCTGGTGGTTTGGTGCTGAAGTCTTTTCTGTTATTCAGGAAAGAAATCTTCAGCTACATCGACATTCCCCACAACTTCTCCCTCACAAAGGACAGTGTGCGCGTGGGCCAGCTGATGCACTTTGACTACTCCAGTCACAAGTACGTTTTCTCCATCAGCAACAACTTCAAGTCTTTACTCCCTGACGCCTCCCCCATCCTCAACAAGCACTACAGTACTTGTGCGGTGGTGGGAAATAGCGGCATCCTGACTGGGAGCCACTGCGGCCCCGAGATCGACCAAGCCGACTTTGTCTTCCGCTGCAACTTTGCTCCCACCGAGGTCTACTTCAAAGACGTAGGCAAGAAGACCAATCTGACCACGTTTAACCCCAGCATCCTGGAGAGGTACTACAACAACCTGCTGACCATTCAGGACAGGAATAACTTCTTCCTGAACCTGAAGAAGCTGGAGGGAGCCATCCTCTGGATCCCCGCCTTCTTCCTTCATACCTCCGCCATAGTAACCCGTACCCTGGTGGACTTCTTTGTGGAGCACAAGGGTCAGTTGAAGGTCGAACTGGCCTGGCCAGGAAACATCATGCATGATGTCAACAAGTAAGACGGACACAAAACCATATAAAGGAAGAACACTCATCAATATTAACATTTGATTTCTTATTTCCATGTATTTTCAAACATGTGCTGTTAAAAAGGCGGTGTTATGTATTTTCCAGGCACATAGTATCATTTTATAGCACAATCAAGTATCAATGTTACCTTCAGGGAAATACTGTTTACATCAAACACAACTTAAAAGAAATTTGACTTTGCAATATAACTGTCTCTTTTTTAGTTTTAGTTCATTTGTTTAGCACATTTCAGCAACAAGGCAGTTCAAAGTGCTTTACATCATAAAAACACAGAAGTACAAAGTCATACAATTAAAACATTACATTTTGATGCACATCAGATTGTTGATAAATTTTTCAGTAATTATGTTTCAAAAGCAACTCTGAACAGGTAGGTTTGTGTACTGTTACTTATTGTGGTGCTAAGCAGTTCAGTCATTTATAAACTAGCATCAGTATTTTAAAATCTATTCTCTCAGTGTTGGGACTTTATCTTTCTGGTTTTAGACAGAACTCTAGCAGCAGTGTTCCGGATCAGCTGCAGCTGGAGGATTTTTCAGACAGACCTGAGAAGACACTGTTGCAGTAATCAATGCGACTAAAGATAAATGCATGAAGGAGTTTCTCTAGATCTTGCTGAGACATTTGTCCTCTAATCATGGAAATGTTCTTCAGGTGATATAAGGCCGACTTTGTAACTGTCTTTATATGACTCTGAAGGTTCAGGTCTGAGTCGACCCACACCTTATTATTGAACAAATAAGCACATCTGGACAAATTTAGAAGTATAAAAGTGCTCAACTTCCAGCATCCTTGCTGAACCCAAAAAAGGCCAAACAGTGGATGAAGCAGTTTTTACCTTCACCATACCTTCCTGTTTTTGCATGTGTCAGGACTCCAATCTATTAATGACACGCTGTGGAGGAGAGACAGAAAGAGAAAGGGAATTACTTATCTACAATTTAGAGAAATCACACGCGTTGGATTGTTTCCTTACTTAACGTCTCATTTCTCCCATAGATACTGGAAAACTAAGAACCTCTCTCCCAAGCGTCTGAGCACGGGGATCCTCATGTACACGCTGGCGTCCGCCATGTGCGATGAAATCCACCTCTACGGCTTCTGGCCGTTCGGATGGGACCCCAACACTGGCAAGGAGTTGCCGTACCATTACTACGACAAGAAAGGGACCAAGTTCACCACAAAGTGGCAGGAAACACATCAGCTGCCCAGTGAATTTAAGTTGCTGTACAAGCTGCACAGGGAAGGTGTGATCAAACTCAGCCTAACACACTGCACATAGACGTACGAGTGCCAGATCATCTCACACGTCACTCCGAGATCACGAGCCACAGATAGCAACCTATTCCCAACATTTGTTGTGTGACACATAAGCATGATAGATGGCAATTGATTTTTAATCTGTAGACAGACTCATAGTTTATTTGATCTTGATGACCATCTTTCTGGGTGTGTAGATCACACAAATGTTCAATATGTTGTCGTGCTAAATAGAACTGTCATGCTTCTATGATTGTCTTTTGCATGACTCCTTACTATAGTGTGACCATTTGGCAAGAATAAACATCCCTTCCAGCTGTAAAGTCAAATCTTCCAGTTCTGATAAATGCAAATGATTCACCTTTAAAACAGTGTGCTGATTATTTACACTGAAATCACTGCCTAATCTCAGGGATTGAGTTAGATCAGTGTTTTTTCTAATCAGATTTTATGCCTCAAGAGTGGTACAGTTCTTCTTTTCAGGATTTTATCCCCATGATTCATCAGACAATCTGCACTGCTTTCTAAGATGGTATTGTTTACAAGATTGTCACTATAACTATCTTCATGTTTGTATTTTAATTTCTGTAGATAGTGCCACTATCAACCTTAAATTATGTTCCAATGCTTCATTTAATTTTTCTTACAACTAACATTCCAACAATAAGCCATAAATACATAAACAGACAATATCTATTACCAATTATTGCAGATATAGGTGTCAACCTACGTTTTATACTTGGACTAAAGATTTTCCACCAAAACAGGAAGCATTCAAAGTCACAGAGCATTCACTTCCCAAAATTAAATATGCTGTTTAATAAATTGACATGAGACATGAGTTCAGTTATACAGTTGCAGAAAAATAATTTTATCAGTAGAAAATGAGTGAATGCTAAGTGGATGATTGTTTTCATTCAGTATTTCACGGAATATGTTACTCAAATTTAATTGCTATAACATTATATAACAAATACAGTCTTCATACTGGTTTTAGTCGGTTAACATTTGTGTTTTACTTTTATAATTAGCCTGGATTTAAAAAATTATATTGACTGATAATTATTGAACTCAAATAAGTTACAAAATGGTTTCTTCAAATGTTTGAAGATTAAGAACTTTTAATCTGAAAGAGCCAGTTTTTGTATTTTCCTCTTATTTTCAGCTAACATCTGAGCTACATTTTTAGTTAAATGCTTTAATTATATTTTAAATCTTAACTGCATTTAAATTTTGAATCACTGCTTGACAATCAAGCGATTCACATTCAAAACTGCTGAATGTGACATAAGGTTTGTCATCCATTCATTAATGACTGAAAAACTCTCATGTTCGCTGAAATAACTTAAAACTGACAGAAGCATGAATAAAACAATATTAAACATTAACCTGTTGAAATCAGACATTGCTTTAAAAAAAAAAAAAAAAAAGTGAAACCAGCAAAACATTAAGTTATAAGTGCCATCATTTCAGACCAGGCCTTTTTCATCAGCATTTTTGTTTACTTATTTTTAAGACTCTGTTAAACCGCAATTCTGATTCAGTGTATGATTCTCATTGGTTAATTTTCAGTTAATTTTTATTTCTTATCAATTCTGCCAATTTTAACTTATTTCAGTGACTAATGTTAATGACCAAAAAGCCACCAATGAGGGCTTTTTGGTCATTAACAGACAGGAAACAACAGTTTTCTCCACGTATGTAAATGGCGCGAGCAATAGGAGGGAATATGTATGTTTTGGACAAAATAGTGTGTAGTAAACAATCTAAAAGTTTAACATAAATTAAATTTAAATATATTAGGGAAAATACAAAACTTTTTTTAAAATGTTGTTTCACTACAGAAACCTATCTGGGACATTTCCAACCTGAAATGAATGAATTTTATGTGACTTGCTGCATTTTGACTAAAAGCATGAGGATTCAATTTACTAACATTGCATGGAAAGCTAACAGTATTTAGGCTAGTTTTATAAAAACCTTTTTGCAGATTGTTTGAGGCTAAAGGTAGAATTTTGAAGTCATTTGTATTCCAGATTGTATAATCCATAATCAAAATCTTTCTATGAGACTAGCTAGAGCAAACCTATTGATTTATAGCGGTGTGGACCAAAATCGCGACATAAAATACAAGAGATTTTTTTTATTTTAAAATTTCATCTGAATTAATCCACCAAATCCCATATGAAGCAGGGAAAGAACCCAAACAGTAAATGTTTACCACGTGATTTTAGGCTTTGACTTTGGCTGATGTTTAATACACAGAACAACTCATTCAGGTGTAAATTGTTTCAGTGTTTCATCGCCACCGTGTCACAGAAGTTTTATTAATTTGTCTAAGTTTCACATTTACATAAGCAGTTATATGAACTGTCCTTACAGACAAAATGATTACTGTGGATAAATATTTGACATATAGGCAAAAACATATAGGTTTGTGTTTTGTTTTTCTTTTAGGGAACACGAAATGTTTCAGATCATAATACAATTTTTTAATTGGAGAAATGCCGGTTGAGACAAAATTATGCTTTTATGTCATTAATGAGAACAGGATATACAAAAACCTGTCTCAATGTGAAAATGTAATTTCACACTCTGATATAGTTATTAGGTTATTATATTTAGGGTGTAATTACTTTCTCAATGTTTAATTTTTGAGGATGTGTCCAGCTTTTTGTTGTATAAATGAATTTAGCAACAACTTTATATAAAAAGCAGTTTATCAGTTTTTCTGATATTAATTTTTTTGTGGAACATGTTTGTGTTCAAAATAGTAAAAACAAACTAAATTTGTCAGTAAATACTTACAATACATACCTCTCACTGCACATGAAAAAACACATTTTCAGTTTGTCATTGACTTTTTCTTGATATCATAGATGAATAGGAATAATTTCTGTGGTTTATTTATAAAGGGACTGACGCTAATTTTTGATTTTGTATGCTGCATAAAATCAAGCACTAGGTAAGATTTTAAGTTGTTTTTTTACCTTAATATTGATGTTAAAATATTTTTCTTTCTTCTGCTAAATAATGATGTGGTATGGCTCCATGAATGTCCTTCATTTGGATGGATATCTTTGAAATATGTCCTGGTTCTGAGATGAATTTTGGACGGTACAAATTCATCTCAAATGCCGGTACGTAGAATGTGTGTAAATTTAGCCATTATAATAAAATCTGTAAGGGTTGTAATGCCAGTTAATGTAAAAGCCAGAATATCAGTATATTGCTTTTTGTTCATTAAATGAACTGACACTGACATGTATCGCATAATATATTTTTATTTTGAAATGCTTCACTACATATAGACTGTCCCAACTCCCCTTTAAGAGTCATGGACTTGTGTTTTCTCTGCACGGCATCTTCGTTTCATGATGCATCAGAAAGCTTGGCTGCTTGTGTACATGCCATAAACAATGTACTGGACTGTGATATCTGGTTTGTTTGAAAAACGAAAAAAAAACAAAACAATGGTTTTTAAACTGTCATAAATGTTTTAATTATACTCCATGATAAAAACAGCCATTATGTGCCTGCGAAATTCCTTCCATTAACGTTTCAGCGTGTCAATAAAAAGCGTTTTTCTCAGTTCAGAGTTGTGTTACCAGTTTGCCTAAAAGATAAAATATATAAAATCTTAAAGTAGTCTACTTTTGCCAGACAATTCAAACTATTTTTCAAAGCCTCAACAATCTCCACATTACGTCTTAAAATGCTAAGTTATATATATTTCACAATTTATTGTCATTTTTATTATTCTGGAATTTTTTATCAGTTATTAATTTTTTTCTTACCTGCATAAGTAGTACTTGTAAACCTATATGTATTTATGGTCACACTAAGAATTTTTCAATATTTCTTTCTGACCTTTTGTTGCCAAAATCATTGTTGAGTCTTTTTTCAACAACAATAAATTGAAATCATGTGAATTTATGACTACTATTTGTAAACAAGCAAACATTTAGCGCTCTGTAGCAGAGGTTATATAGAAAAATTTGACATCTCAAAACAATTAAAATGAAATGAAGATTTCTATGAACGCGAAACATTAGCTCTCTCCATCAATTGGAAAACAAATAATTCTCCGTTTCTAAGTTTTTTGATGTATGATTTTAATTTTTTTTTCACCTTGTAAAATGAACAATTGTGTTTATGATGAGCGATGGTAAACAAATGATCAGAATTGCACTTACTTTTCTATTTACACCTGACAATAAGAGCCTTACTAAATTTAGACAAATAACATAAAAACATATTATAGAGTTAGATTTAATTGTGGCCAATTGGTATAATTTAAAGTAAAAGTGGATTGAAAGTATTTTACAAGGCTTTTCAAACTAACAGTAAAAACTAACGGCAGATTTAAGGACAGTTGTGGGTTAACTGGTCTTGCTTTTCAGATCGTTATACAATAGAGCCAGTTCATGTAAGTACCTGTTTTTCAAGCTTTTTAATGCGGAGCACTCCAATCTCTCTTTCTAATGTTACCCTGATAACTGCTCACACTTCTCTAGACTTTACCCAAAAAAGTGGTTTGAATTTTCTGTACTGTACTAAAGTCCTTGTGGTATCCATACATGAGAAAAGTTATGGATAAAGTTACGTCTTTCTCAGTTATCACTCATATATCTTTATCATTTAGACCATTTATTCTTCTATTTAGTCTATGTAAACAACCTACTGAAACAAGACATCAGTTTGTTTTTGCTTGTATTTTAACTTTGTCATGAAACAATTTAGAAAACTGCTCATAATGCCGTTTATGTCTCAAGTGTGATTTCATTTAATCTTATCTTTGCATACACTGTATAAAAATATACATTACTTTTTGTCTCTTCCAGCTGCCAGTATTTCCTCCCAAATGGCACTGTGGCAAAACAAACCAAAGTAATTGAATCCACACAAAAATTTGTCTAATTTCCAGGTGTTATTAATCAAAGGCAATTCTGAATAAATTAGATTTCATATTTGATTTAAAGAAGATCGGTGTTTCAACAGTTTTGCAGTTTTCTGGAAGTTTGTTCCAGATTAGATGAGCATGAAAACTAAATGCTGTTTCTCCATGTTTGGAGGAAGAGTGGACTTGTACTAGAAGACCTGAATGATCTGGAGGGTTGATATAATGACAACAGGTCCACATATTCAGGTTTGCAGGTACTACTAACTTTATGTAGAATTTTATTTGTACAATTTTGTTTTAAATGAATACAGTGTTTAATGCTGTTTTTGATGTTTTTAAAAAATTCTCCTCTGTGAAGATGCTGTGGTGTGAATTGTTAAGTTAAATACCCTCTAACTTCTAGTCTGTACCTCGACACTACTAAAAACACAACGAATAGTGTGGAAAGTTATTAAAGCTGCCATATTTCTTGTCATTTCTCTACGAAATTGCCCCTTTCAAGATGGCGGTGTTGGTTACGTGCGAAATGTTCTGTGACCGGAAATGGCGTAGAATGACGCTGGTGACGTGCACCTTATTTGAACGCGAAGCGGAAAGCGCGAGTAAAAGTCCGGCAACGCGATCTCTGAGGGAGGTTCAGCTTTTCTGCCAGAAAACGGTCCAGCGCAGCTTTTTAAAAAGTGATTTCGAGAACAACTCCTTGGACCTCAGACTAGTTTCACTTGTCAGAAAGCGAAACTTTAACGGTCACCGAGAGCAAAGATGGCGCAGAACGGAGTTCATCTGGACCGAGAGAGTTTCTCCTGTTCAGTTTGTCTGGACCTGCTGAAGGATCCGGTGACGATTCCCTGCGGACACAGCTACTGCATAAAGTGTATTGAAGAGCACTGGGATGAGGAGCACCATAAAGGAGAACAAAGCTGTCCTCAGTGCAGACAGACCTTCAAACCGAGGCCTGTCCTGGTGAAAAGCACCATGCTAGCGGCGTTAGCCGAGCAGCTGAGGCTCACTGGATTCGGAGCTTCTCCTACTGGTAAAACTTATGCTGGACCTGAAGATGTGGCCTGTGACATGTGCACAGGAAGGAAACTAAAGGCTATAAAGTCGTGTTTGATGTGTTTGGTGTCTTATTGTGACCAACACCTGCAGCCTCATTACGACGTGGCTCAGTTGAAGAAGCACCAGCTGGTGCAGCCCTCCAAGCAGCTCCATGACAACATCTGCTCCCATCACGATGAGGTGATGAAGATGTTCTGCCGCACCGACCAGCAGACCATCTGTTACGTCTGCATGGTGGATGAACATAAAGGTCACGACATGGTTTCGGCTGCAGCAGAGAGGAAGGAGAAGCAGAAAGATCTGGAAGTGAAGAGAGGAGAAATGCATCAGACTATCGAAGATGGAGAGAGAGACATGAAGCTGCTTCAGCAGGAAGTGGACGCCATTAATGACTGTGTTAATAAAGCAGTGGAGAACAACGACAGGATCTTCTCTGAGGTGATGCGTCTCTTAGAGAAAAGAAGCTGTGAGGTGAAGCAGCAGATCAGAGCCCAGCAGGATCTGAGTTGAGTCGAGTCAGAGATCTTCAGGAGAAGCTGCAGCAGGAGATCTCTGAGCTAAAGAGGAAAGATGCTGAGCTGGAGCAGCTCTCACACACAGAGGATCACAACCAGTTTCTGCAGAAATACCCCTCAATGTCTGCTGTTGGTGGGACTAGAGACTCTATGTGTCAATGGGCCTGCTATGGAGACGTGACAACTGCTGTTTCAGATCTCAAAGACAAACTTCAGGACATTTTACGAGACAGTTGGACAAACATCTCACTGACAGTTGCCGAAGTAGATGGTTTCCTCCTGGATCCAGAACCTAAAATGAGACATGAATTTTTGAAATACTTACAAGAAATCACCTTTGACCCAGAAACCGCTCACAAACAGCTGCTGCTATCCGAGGGGAACAGGAAGGCGACCCTGATGCGAAAAGATCAGATCCAGAGCCATCACCCAAAGAGGTTCTCCGCTTTCTTCCAGGTGCTGAGTAAGCAGACTCTGACTGGGCGCTGCTACTGGGAGATACAGTGGGCTGGACTGGGGGGCTATGTTGCAGTCGCCTACAAGGATGTGAAGAAAACAAAGACGTCGTTTGGCTGTAACGAAGAGTCCTGGGCTTTGTTTTGCCAAAAAGACAAAAATCAGTTTTTGCACAACAAAATGAAAACCCCCATTGCTGGAGAAGATTTCTCCAGTGTGGGCGTTTACCTGGATGAGAGTGCTGGTTCTGTGTCGTTCTACAGTGTCTCGGAGGGCATGAGGCTGCTCCACCGGGTCCAGACCAGCTTCACTCAGCCACTCTACGCCGGAGTCCAGCTCTGGTTCCGCATGGGAGACACCGCTGAGATCTGTAAACTGAAATGAGCCAAAGTTCAGCGCATGTTCAAATCAGGATGTTTGTCCTACAAGTAGTTTCTCTTTTATTTGAAGCTTTGTCTGTTTTTTGATTGGCTCTCCTTTAGTCTGTGCATTTGTGCTCATTTTGTTTTACTTTGTAGGGTTTTTTTTTTTTTTAATTTGTTGGGTGTTGATAACGACCGACTTTATTAAAAGTGTTTTGATTTTTAGATAAAAGAACAAGTTCTGTGTCACTAAAGAATTGTGGAAAACCCTTTTAGGTCCGTTTTGTCAAAGGTGAAGCTGGATTAGGTTGAAAATGACACTAAACAGATTTTATTAAGAATGGTTTTGCTACTGATTAAACTGGTTTTCAAGCAAATTCATTTCTTTCTTTTTTTTTTTCCTATTTGTGTAAAGTATTGTCACTTTTTCCTGTGAAAAGTAAATCCCTGCCCCAGTTTGACCCACTTGGGTCTGTATCAGAGCAGGAAGTCAATAGAAAGTAGAACATCAATAGCTAAGAACAGTTAACTTTTTCTAGAGCTAATGCCACAAAAAAGTCATTGTCTTACCTGCTCACTAATAAACAGGTAAGACGGAAACAGGTTTATGGAAGCCCGTTTCTGCCACCCTGCCGCTCTGTTTTTTAACAGTGGCAGAAACGGGCTTCCATAAATAAACTAACCATGCAATGTTTTAATAAAATTAAATTTAGTCTCGTTAGGATTAAATATGTTGGTGTCTGTCTTCATGAGGATTTAAGTCTCATCTGATTGTTTTAAAGTCACCAACAGAATATCACAGCTGAAGTAAGCTAATCATGTTCTCCCAACATGCAGGCTCATTGGAGTTTGCTGACAAGACTTTCCGCATTTACTTGAACGCAACATCAGTGTTACAAACTGATCAAACCATCTCCCCAATTCAAAGCTGAGCTAAAAACTGATACAAACACAAGAGGGCGCTGATGTCCTGGATAACAAGCGTAGTGGTGGTTAAAACAAGTTAGATCATGTTAATATGTTGAATACACATAAATATGTTGGTGAATTATGACGAAAACGTCCTAAATTGAATGATTCTCTTCATAAAAACTGAAAAGCTGCTGCATAACTTAATATTTTGACAGAAACTTCACTATTTACCAGGTTACAACAGATTTTTGTTTTTCTTCTATATGTATAATTCTCCAGTTTTCTTCGAGTTAATTTAAGGTATAATTATGAATCTTACAAAGAAAAAGACCCTTCAAACAAGTCATAGTTGTTCAGTCTTTAAAGGGTCTCTATTATGCAAAATTAATATACGTTTTCATTCTTCCATTTGGATTTCAGCTGCTTCTAAAAACAACCCCAGGGCTTCAAACATTTGTTTTTGGTAATGAGTTAACGTGTTTCGGTGAACACCTCCGGATTGTTAAAGGGTTACCTAGCAACCACATGCTATGAACATGCATGATCGCTGATCTTGGGGCTTTTAAAAAATAAATTTGTACGTTCATATGTGGCACCAAGAATTACTTAATTATTCAAAGACACCCCCAACAATTTTTTATTTTATTACCTTTGTTTTGATTGCTTTCGCTATGTGGTGCTGGCGGTACAATACCAATTTATACCAAAAGATGGCAGTGGTAGCGCATGGGAGAGAGACTGACTTCCGAGCCTTATGCAGAAGAAGATGATTTAAAGCGCGTAACGTGCGTTACGTGCACAGTAAACGGCACAGTGCAGCCGCTACTAAAGAATATGTCTTCTGTTTTCACAGGTGGGTTACTTTTTATTTAGTTTTTCTAATTTTTCAGGACCGTGATTTGTTGACATCAATTCTAGTTTGAGATATTTCTGTATATTAGAAGTGAATGTTTACTGCCGCTGGCCTAGATGCTAGCTACCGTTACTGCGACCGTTAATTTCCCTGGTGCCAAAAGCTAACAACCGTTAGCATGTCAGTTGACGAGGTCAGGCTGTCATATGTTATTTTCCCCGTGATATTGGATTAGAGGACAGTTACAAAGTATCTTGTATCACAGATGTATAACACAGGTCCATTATATGTATAATACTGAAGATTTGTTTATGTTAGTAATGTAATGTATGTTCTTGATTGTCTAGCCATACTGGTAAAAATGTTACTTAGTGTATAATAGACTGTACAAACAATAACTAATTATCAAATTGCATATATATATATATATATATATATATATATATATATGATTAAAGCCTTTAGATATGTCTGTTTTTCTTTTAGTAATTTAAATGAACGTTTACATAAATACAAAGAGAAATTCAAACATCAATAAACCGTCACTCATATATTCAGCAAGTGATTGATTTGACATAAGAGACGAGGAAAACATCGATTAGATACCAAAGCTTTGTTGTAAAAAGGTTTCAACACTGTTTCTCTGTCAAACTGCTCTGATTTCTCCTCTTTCATGTTCCTCCTCTCAAACAATCACTCTGTCAACAGATTTCCTGCTTCTCCCAACCAGAGAAAGTTTGTCAGCGAATCCAGTGCTGGCACACCTTCAGTGCACAACCTCATGATGCGTAGAGCAGAGTCAGTGTGGTCTCATTTCTCTGAAAGTGAAACTTAAACCGTCTCGGAGAGGAAAAATGGCGCAGAAAGAAGTCCAGCTGGACCGAGAGAGTTTCTCCTGTTCAATTTGTCTGGATCTATTGAAGGATCCGGTGATGATTCCCTGCGGACACAGCTACTGCCTGAAGTGTATTAAAAACTTCTGGGATGAAAAAAATAAGAAAGGCACCTACAACTGTCCTCAGTGCAGGCAGACCTTCACATCAAGGCCTGCTCTGGTGAAAAACATCATGTTGGCAGGATTAACTGAGCAGCTGGAGCTAACTGAACACAGAGCTTTTCTTACTGAACAGAGTTATGCTGGACCTGAAGATGTGGCCTGTGACATGTGCACAGGAAGGAAACTAAAGGCTATAAAGTCATGTTTGATGTGTTTGGTGTCTTATTGTGACCAACACCTGCAGCCTCATTACGACGTGGCTCAGTTGAAGAAGCACCAGCTGGTGCAGCCCTCCAAGCAGCTCCATGACAACATCTGCTCCCATCACGATGAGGTGATGAAGATGTTCTGCCGCACCGACCAGCAGACCATCTGTTACGTCTGCATGGTGGATGAACATAAAGGTCACGACGTGGTTTCGGCTGCAGCAGAGAGGAAGGAGAAGCAGAAAGATCTGGAGGTGAAGAGAGGAGAAATGCATCAGACTATCGAAGATGGAGAGAGGACATGAAGCTGCTTCGCAGGAAGTGGACGCCATTGATGACTGTGCTAATAAAGCAGTGGAGAACAACGACAGGATCTTCTCTGAGGTGATGCGTCTCATTGAGAAAAGAAGCTGTGAGGTGAAGCAGCAGATCAGAGCCCAGCAGGAGTCTGAGTTGAGTCGAGTCAGAGATCTTCAGGAGAAGCTGCAGCAGGAGATCTCTGAGCTAAAGAGGAAAGATGCTGAGCTGGAGCAGCTCTCACACACAGAGGATCACAACCAGTTTCTGCAGCAATACCCCTCAATGTCTGCTGTTAATGAAACAAAACACTCATCCAGCATCGTTGTTCGTCCTCCGAGGTACTTTGAAGATGTGACACCAACCTTGTCAAAACTGAGACATGAACTGCAGGACATCCTGAAGGAGAAATGGACAAGCATCTCACTGAAAGTCACTGATGTGGATGTTGTACTGTCAGAACCAGAACCAAGGACCAGAGATGACTTCCTACGATATTCACAGGAAATCACCTTGGACCCAAACACAGCTCACATGAACCTCCTACTGTCTGAGGGGAACAGGAAGGTAACCCTTATGATACAAAGTCAGTTCTATCCTGATCACCCAGAGAGGTTGTCAGTTAAGTTCCAGATCCTGAGTAAACAGAGTTTGTCTCAGCGATGTTACTGGGAGGTGCAGTGGGGAGGACAAGCAGGACGGGGAAGTTATGTGGCAGTCGCATACAAGGATGTTTATAAAACAAACAGTGTGTTCGGACAAAATGACAAATCCTGGTCTTTATTTTGTTGCCCAAACTATCATCAATTTTGGTACAACAGCATCCGAACTCCCATCCCTGGTTCTGAGTTCTCCAGAGTCGGAGTTTACCTTGACCAACCAGCTGGTGCCCTGTCGTTCTACAACGTCTCAGAGACCATGACTCTGATCCACAGAGTCCAGGCCATCTTCACTCAGCCGCTCTATGCTGGAATACAACTCTGGTTCAGCATCGGAGACACAGCCGAGATCTGTAAACTGAAGTAATTATAACTCTATAAGAAATTAATTGAATTAAGTTAATTGTTGTGTTTTTTTTGTTTGTTTTTCTCTCAGATTGATTTTTCTTTAAATATCAGCTCAAAAAGGTTTGAAATTTCTGCCTCTTGAGGTTTTGTGGATCAGACACCAGTCAGAAACTGGTTACATGGTAGCAACAAATTCCCTTCATGTTCCTAAAGTTTAAAATAATTTTAATGAGATGCCAGAGAAAGGGCTGGAGGGAATTTTCCCAGCCAAAAATGTTATAGTGTAGTACTCTGCTGCCCATCCCCCACCTGTTGCTGCTCACTTTGACCAGCTAGACTACTGCAGTAATCACTCAAAGACAAATTTGGTTGTTCAGGAAATATTTCTGGTTGTGAAAAAAAAAAGCTAGCAAGCTGAGTGACATGTTGAAGGATGGTTAGTGTTTGATGATTTTGGTTTATTTTAGTCCCAGTGTTAATCTTGAAACAGCAGAACTTCAAAAAAAAAAAAAAAAAAGTACTAAATTCTGCATTGGTGTTTTTTAAAGCACAAATTTACCAGCAGGTGCAATATTGATTAACTTCTGCCAGTAAATAGTACTGAAGTGAGTATTTTTAGATGTGTATGGAATCTCATGGCCTGGACATGCGTTTACATGGTTGCTCTTATCACAGGATGGCAATCATAAAAACACACTGCAACAGTACGCCATTTTGTGGTTGAGCTAGCATCCATTTCTTCTTTTCAAAAACGTCCAGCTGTCTAATTGCACATCTGTTTGCTCAGTTTATTTGTATTAAAAGTGACAAGAGGCCCTAAAACAGCTTTTTCTGGAAGGAGCTGAAAATAGTCCGAACTGAACAGACTAAAATCTCATCATCTAAGAATAATTTTGTGCAAAAAATGTAATGAACATGTATTGTACTGTCTATAGAGGTATCCTAACTACGGTAAGTTTATTTGCATAAATTCACTTTGTGCCGCTCAGGTAAGACTGACGAGGAGGTTTTTTTAATTTAATTTTTTTTTAAAGTTCATAACTACAGTATATACTTTGTTGCTTCTTTGTGTTGTAAACAAACTAGGAGGAGAAACTGACTAAAGTAGTTTATTCTGTTCTTAACACAAGAGAAACCAAAAGAAATGTGGAAAATTCCAATAAATCTTTTGTCTAAACATCACTTTTTAAAGTCTGTTTCTCCTACACCGTTGCTGCTGCTGCTCCTGCTGCTGGGGACATTAACAGGAGCACCACCTCCTGACGGGGGCCTCCTCCGCCTCATGGCTGGCGGAGGGGCTGCCGTTGGGTTCAGAGCAGGGGGCCCCATACGTGCTCTGCTCCATCCTCTTCATCACCAGGTTCAGCAGGGTGAGCACAGCAGCGTCCACATTCACTCCCGACACAGCACTCGTCTCAAAGTAGGGGATGCTGAGGGAAACAGGAACATTTCACAAAACTGCACAAGATGCAGCATCTTCAAAACAGTTTATGAGATCTCGACAAATATTTTTATCTTTACATTTATTTTGCTTCCATGTCTTAAAGGATATCTCATCATAACTTTGAAACGGGGTAAAACATTGATTTAGCCAACAGTGGCTAAATTTAATAAAATGGGGATAGGAAGGAAATCCTATCAACAGATAAAAGGCCAAACTGATAAAGACTGATCAGTTTCCACTCACCCGTATCTGTCAGCCATCTCTCTGGCCAGCTTGGTGTTAACGTTCCTCGTGTCTCTGACGTCTGCCTTAGTGCCCACCAGCACCACATCTGGGTTATCGCAGTACGCGTTAGCCTGAAGCTGACCTGCATAAACATCAGGGAAACTGTTCAACCAACATGAAACTACGACTCAACCAGGCTTAGAAATCAACAGGAAGGAAACCAGAAGACACAACATACTCATCCAGTTCCTGACGTTAACAAAACTTTGCTGATTGGTCAAGTCAAACATTAACAGGAAGCCCATTGCATCTCGGAAGAAAGCCGTTGTGAGGCTGCGAAACCTTGGAATGAAGGATATTTAACCAGGCTAGTAAAGAGTATCTTCTTCACACTGATCAATGTCAGAAATGTCAAACTTACCTCTCCTGACCTGCTGTGTCCCAAAGCTGGAGGTGGACTCTGAAGTTCTTCTCACTCGTCCCATCAGCACCTGTCCCCGTGTAAATCTGAACCAAACCAGAACCCCATCGTCATTTACTTGGAAAACCAGGACAACTTTGTTTTAATCAGGATGAAAAAAAATGTCATCAGGCGCGTTCCGCAATGCTCCAACTTTGAGCCACTTTCATTCATTATTCTCCACTTTGGTCAGATTATGTAATTCAAACATACCTTATGCCAATTATACCAAATTTTACATTTCTGTGACTGAATTACCAACGTCCCTTAGAGTCAACAATAAACCGTAACATGTGAAACACTGGTTCACTCCATGGAGATGTGCTCAAGTCAGCCATATTCAGTGTTACCAACATTCGATTCATTTCAAAAATACTTTATTGATCCCAAAGGGAAATTAAATGTTATTGTAACTCATTTAATTAAAGAGTTGTTAGATGGTAATGGCTGTGGGCAGGAGAAGCCTCTGACTGAAGACACTGTTTTACTGACAGTCAAACTCTTGTTTCATTTTAGATGAAGTAATATGTTAAATTTTAATGTAGAACATCAATTCAACATATGATGTAGAAATTCTAGGCAAATACTACATACAGCTGAAAACAGATATTTACATACACCGAATAAAACACACATACACTTTTTTTCTCACTGTCCTTAGTTAAATCAGACCAAACTTTTCTTGTTTTAACATAGTTAGAATTACCAAAATGATTTATCTTGGCATGTTTTTGTTTCATATTGTATTTGTTATAATGGAAGGACCTTAGCTGGTTTTATCTTCCCCCACACTCACCACTCTCTTTTCCCTGAAGTCAATTCCCACCGTGGTCGTGAACTTCCTGTTGAACTTGCCGTCCGTGTACCTGTAGAGGAAGGTGGTCTTTCCCACGCCCGAGTCGCCGAGCGCCAGCAGCTTGATCAGATAGTCATAGTCCCAGTCCACCATTGTGCTGCTTGGTTGAACCTGCGAACGACGATTTTATGGGAGTACAGACATGTTAGAGCGAATTTCAGTAAATCCTGACAGGGCGAGTTAAATTCTTCCATCAAAGCTCCTGTTTTCCTCCTGCATGACCATCAGAGAGGCTTAACAGCACATAATAACTCCCTGATCACAGAAGGACAAGCACATGACTGGGGCTGGATTCCACATGAGCAGTCAAATGCCTCTCTGGAGTTTTCCCTGAATTCGCTCAGCAAAATAAGAATCCTTTCATTGACTTAAGAGAGCGACGCCACTGAGGTCATCGTTATGAGATGTGGCTCTGACTGGGAGCAGCCTGGCCATCAAAAACTGAGTGGATTTCATTTAAAAATGATAAACAGTCAATAACTATTTATAAAGTAGGTGTCGTAATAGTTTAAGGTGATTGAAAATTCAGCAAGAATAGTAAGTAGTATTTCTGTGAAACTGACAGATTATTAAAAGAATGAAGAAGATTTCGTTTTCTAAAATTCTCAGCATCATTAGACAGGAATCTTACCGATCTATCTGCTGGAAGCACAAACATCCATTCAGAAGCTGTTCAATACTTTATGAAATTAAACTACTAGCTGTCATGAAGCGAAGGCACATTGCAGAGCCTGAACCTTTTCCCTCGCCTCACATGTGATCCAGGGAGGAGTTTCCAGCCTGAGATCCAGGCGGAGTCGCGCTTACAGTGTGTGTTTACTGCTTTGTCTCGTGAAGGAAAGGAGGGTTGAGGGGAAGAAAAGTCAGAAAATTCGACTAATAATGTGCCGCCTTGGATTTTAGTAAAAAAAAAAAAAACAGCCCAGTGAGGAATGTGGCCCACTTCTACAGACTGAGTAATCCTGCTTCTATTCTACAAAAACAAAACAAATTTAAAGTTGACCTAAAATTCTCTCTTTCTATGGTCTATAGAAAACATGTTATTTACGTTTTTACACAAAATGGTTCTTAGTTCATTTCAGTCTGGTCAGTTCTGCCTATCTTGAGCTTTCAGAATAAGATGTTTTAGAGCCTCTTGTGTCTTGAAACCCAAATAAGCTGCTGCTGGCCTCGCCTCCCAACTCACTGTTTACACTCACCTGAAAATGGCTGCAAATAGATGCACAATTACACAACCGTATGTCATTGATAAGCAGACGTAGAGCCTCCTGCACAACCAACAAGAATACAGCAAGTTGTTTCTGGAAGTCTTTTCCAGCAGCCATTGTACAGCAGATGTTGGCGCTCCACCTGAATTGCTAGGTGACTGACTGGGCTTTGTTGGCGTTGCTAGGTAACAGCGCATTGTGACTCAACAATAGGGATGTTTTGAAACGGCTTGTTTTCCACACATTAAAAAACATTAGCTTGTTGTCTTTTTTTTTTGGGTAGGTCGGGTAGGAGGATGTTTTTGTTTTTAAGCACGTGGATTGTTTCTAGAAGCAGGCGAGACCCAAATGGAAGTACAAAAACAAAAAAATTTTTTCCATTTCAAACCAATTTTTTTCTATTAAAATAAAATCATTTATTGAACTTAAGACTCCATAACATTACATTTAATTTGATGTAATGACACTGAAAATCAACTTTAACGAGCAGTAAGACTTTTCTTTAATTTTCCTAGAACTTTGTTTTTAAAACAAAGTCCTCATTTATCACCCAACTGTTTTTCTCTAACCGGGTTTGAAATACTTGAGCAGATTATTCGACTGGCTGCTCCTTCCTTCAGCCTTTCTGTCTTTGCCTTTGGAGAGGGAGCCTTTTCCCGTTTTCCTGGATGACGGAGTCTTCAGAACCGGGTTCTGCTGCTTCCATTCAGACATGAGCTCCTTCTGGACATCGGGGGGAAGTTCAGAAAACACCTCAGGGTCCACGTTTCCCGGGAAGTTACAGTCAGATGACTGGGGGAGCGATAATTTCTCCTGCTCCATGACGTTTTCTTCATTAGTTACTGGTATTCCCGCCGGCTGCTGGTGATTCATTCTGGACTCGTCTGCTTTCATCGATGAATCGTGTTTCGACATGTGGCTTTGCAGGGAGTTCAGATAATAAGGAGATAAAAGCTCCTTCTGGATTTCTTCAGGAAGGAGCCTGAACACCTCCGGGTCGAGGTGCGGTGGCGGTTTGGTTTTGTCCGAATTTATTCCCTCTGTGCTGCAGGACGCTTCAGCGGTTTCCTCTGATTGTTCAGAGTTACAAGTCATTTGTCCTGTTGGTGGAACATTTCTGCTGCATTCACTGATCTGATGGTCCAAAAGGCAACAGTCAGCATTCTGGGCTGAATTATTCTGCAGGAATAGAACAGCAGCAGAAGAAAAGGTTTAATGATCTAATAAATTAGTGTAACAACAGAGCAAGAAAAACAACACAAAACTAGACCAATTAGATTATGATATTATAGAAAATTGATTAAAGTAGTCAGTTTCATGAATAGTTAATAGAGAAATTATTATTTTGTTAGCTCTGGTCAAAACAAAGCTAACAACTTTTATTTTTCTGCTCAAATAGAAAAAAAAAATTTTATTCATAAAAAAATTGTACAATTTCCATCATTTGCATTGACCATTTCAGAAAATATCACTTGCATAATAATTTGGGACACGGCGTAAATTATGGTGTATTATTTTAGTCCAACACAATATTTAATCAATTTATTATCACAATAGGAGCTTGTTTTAGGTAATAATTTCTAATATTCGTGGAAAAGTAATACATTTCCCCATGTTTTTTGAAGTGTAAAACATAAAACAAACTCTGACGTCTTTAACTTTAGTTCAAATCAGCAGCTTGATGTTTGAAACTTGGACACAGTTTGTTTTTCTGCCGTTTCTGGTTACAGAAATTGATTTGCTTGATTACATCAAAGGCGTGCTTTTTTGTACCCAGCAAAGGGACATTACCCAAAAATTAGGTTTTCAGCATTTCATACCTCCAAAGATATTATCAGCTAAATAAAGTTGCATTAAAGGCCATGATTACCTGGTTTTGTATGGACGATGTCTGGGATTTCCTGGGTGATGCGCTCTGCGTGAAGAATGATGTGATGGCGCCCTTCCCGCTGGCAGCCGGCGCTCTGCTCTGCAGGTTACTGAAGCAGACGTTGATGAGTGTGAGGTGAAACGCCGCGCTGCAGTCCACCATCTTATGGAAGAGCTTCACAGCCAACGGGACCAGCTGCGAAACACCGTCTTCAATGTTCCCTGGGGATAATTGATCATTTTGAATTCTCCCCAAAATGAAAACAAAATAGGATATCTCCATTTATGCAACTAAGCTTATCTGATTTTTATAAAACTAAGTTCAAAGTGCATCAAATTAACTTTTTTGGCTTTACCTGTTGAAAAAGTAAGCTATTTTATCTTTAATGGATATAATAAATCTAATAATTGTTTAATCTGGCAATAATAACTGAAAGAATTTAGATGCATTTTTTGCATCAGGTTTGTGGAAACAAAGAATGCTCTTACGTTCATCATTTCACTATCAAAAACTGGACCAAAACCTGGAAACATTACTTCTTTAACAAGAACGTATAGCTAAAATTTGTACATGTATAAACGGACAATCATTGCATCCTTTTGGGATTCTTCAAAGCGATATTAATGTTTTATTTTCTGTAACTTCAGCCTACCAGAGACGATCTTCTGCCCGACGGCGCCTGGGATCGGGGCCTGGCGGCTCTCCCTACTGAACCACTTGTTGGTCGCCGAGTATCTTCGTATTGTGAGCCTGAAGGTTTGAGGCTGACGGCCATCTTTGTGCATCCTGGTTTTGACAAGCAAAACACAATTTTAAAAGAAAAAGTCTGTTTCCTTCCAGAAACACACGGATTTAGTGATGACCTGACCTTTCCACCAGACTGCCGAGCAGCTCCTGGATCTTTGCCATGACTTCCTTCACTGAACACATTTTCTTAAAGGAATCTTCATCACTGAGAGACTGGAACATAAAGAGGAAAACAATATGGCCAGTAAAAACACCAACATTCACTTATAATAATATATAGTCACAATGTTCAAGTTTGCAAACATCACACTTTCTGAATAGAGTTCTTCGTGGAAAAAACAAATGAGTTTGAAAAGACAAAAGTATTTAGATTTTGAGTGTGAATTATTTTAAAATATATATATAAGAATAATAAGTAAAAGTCACAAAAGAAAGATGATAATTATTCCATTTATTACAATGTCGATTGACTGCAGAGTTAAATTAGCAAGCAGTAAATTAAGAAGCACTTTCCTTGTTTTAAGAATTATTTAATTAATAAAGAATTTAAAAAGTATTCTCAGTTAACCACAGTTTTTATTTTGTGGAGGTAAATTTGGGGCTGAGTCCTACCTGTGGGGCCCCAGTGGGTGTGACGGCTGATTCATCAATGCCGAGAGCCAGATTCCTCAGGCGCTGAGCAGTGGTTCCCCCCAACTCCCTCGCCAGGTCACCCAGAGGGCAGAGCTGCAGGTCTTTCACACTGACTAACCCCAAAGCTTGGAGCCTCTTGGCCGTTTGGTGGCCCACGCCTGAAAGATACCCCAAAAACGGAACATCAACACCATTTAAAATATCTGAAGGTGTTCCCCAGGGATGTGTTTAAGCCTCCTTTCATTCCTTATAGTTCAAAATGAGACGGCAACTGCAAACAGAATCATTTGTACGCCGATGGCCCAGTTATTTAAGCTTTTTTAAGTTGCGTCACTTTTACTGAAAGCTGCTTAAGATGAAACTGGTTGTGAATGAAAAGAATACAAAGTTTATGACCAAGTTAAACCTTTTTTTCTAATAAGCTTATGTTTTAAAAAGTTTTATTGTAAAAAACTTTGAATGAGTTAATCCAGCTTTGAAATGTTTTAGGCTGGGTACCTGGTACTTTTCTGAGGCCACTCAAACATCCCATGATGTCTCCGACGTTCTCCTGCAGTAAAACCGTTTGCTGGTTTGGTTTGAAGGTGCCTGAAACCAGTTTGGCCAGCAGCTTGTTTGTGGCGATGCCAGCACAACCAGTCAAGCCGATCTTGTTGCGCATCGCGTCTCTCATCTCTGCTGCAATGTGCGAACCAATAGCCAGCCTTGGATGGTGGCTAGCGTTAGCGTCAGCACCTGCGCAGGGGAAGAAAAACAGGCAAAAGGAGAAACTTTAGGTGTGAAACTGAAACTGCCAGGCAAATATTTCACAGATGTTTGTGTCTTGGCTCTTTCACAAGCCAGTTTCAGTGAGCCAGATGTTCAGCTGCAAACCAGAAGAACATTTTTAACTTACTGGAATGATTGAAGACATTTCCTTTAAATGAGAGGCTGTCGGTCTCTGACATCCCAGCCAATCTTTGTTCAACCATTTCTGTGACATCCACAAAGTTTTCATCAAATCCAAGCCTCTCTACCAGCGGACAGTAAGACAGCAGGAGATCTGAGCAGGAAGCAGAAAGGCAAGGTAAGCAAAGAAATGTTAAATATTTGAGAGTTTTGCTACAGAAAACACAACTTCACTAATCATCAACAATCTAAAGAGTTTTCCGTTTTACAGCTGCTGACGATGCGTTCACAAGAAATGTTGGCTAAAATCTCATACTTTTCCACTAAATTCTGGTTTCTTAAAAATGAAAATTAAAATCACCTTTTTTATGACCAAACCAGAGCTGGACAGAGTACACAAAAACTGTACTCTAGTGATATTCAACATATTTTAATCAAGTAAAACGAAACTGTCCAAGAAACTAATCAAGAGTAAGAAGGTATTTGGTAAAGAATCACTCAAGTATTGAGTAGCTGATCAAAACGTCAATCATTTAATATTTCAAAAACAGATGGAACTAAAATATTACTTGATGTGGAAATTTTGGTATTTTAAATAAAGGGGGTGATATTGCCAAAAAATATCACAATTTCATTTTAAATATGTCAATAACTATAAGCAAACAATATTCCACATTTTTCTTTTCTTTTTTTTTATTTTATTTAGTGTTTTTAAACTTATAAACTTTTAAAAATATTAATATAGAAATTAATCGCACAATATGTTTAATGAGTCAAAGAAAATACAAAAGACATAAATAGAAAAGTAAACTAAATAATCTAACAAAGTCTGAAATCGGCAACCAAATGGTTTTTGCTTCTAAAGATGTGTCTACAGACTTTTAATTAATGGCTTGTTTAACGTCTGTCTCACATGTTTTCGTTTTAAAAAGCCTGGTGAAACATTCCCCAGGCTTACCTGTGACTTTGTAGGACATTTCTCTGTAGTGTGTCAGGTCTTCTCCTTTCACCAGCACCAGTTCAGGACATTTCTCCTTTGCACCAGTAACAGACATCAGCTTGGTGACGCCCCGTTCCCTGGCCACGTAGTTACAGGTGACTATGATGTATTTCTGCTGTACACCTGATGATATGAGAGTGGGCTTCAGTTTTTACCCAGAGAACAATAATTTTATATTCTCTACGGGCTTGGTACCTAAAGGAACATCTCTGAGTTCTGGGTTTCTGATCATTTCCACCTGAGCATAAAAGCAGTCCAGGTCAAAATGCAGGATAACTCTGTGTGCAGATTCAGGACTCTGAATGACTGGCCCTGAAATAAACCACAACACAAATCACACACAATATCCGTCACAGCTCCAAGTGAACTTGGGTTTCTAGCGTCAGACTTCAGATTTTACCAGAAGCCGCAGCTTTTGGCGGGACGAACCGCAGCTGAATCCCCGAAACAAGTTTTCCACTCGCTCTCATCTTCCTCCACCTCACCGTCACTGTCATCCATCTCAGAAAGATTCATGTCAGCGAGTTTGTTTACTCTGCAGCACCAGGCGTGACGCCCCGCAGGCGCTGACTGCATGAACAGCATCCGGATCAAACGTCAACGTCGCGCCGCCACGTTGAGAGTGGCATTTTTGTTCTGACTTGAAGAAAGTGGGCAGAAATATCCCAAAAGTTTCCGCTGTAAGTAATTAATCAATAGCAACCAAAAACCAATCAGTAACTATTACACCACTTTACTCTGAACAAATGCGGACTATATATATGCATATGGTGGTTCAAAATGAATTACTGATAAACATTAACGCTTAATTTTGTTACTTTTTTTCCACTCACAATATGAAGACTGTGCAGTCTACGCCAATAGTACACAACAGCGCCATCTAAGGTTGTGGATGAATTACTGCAGAACGTAAAATTATCTTAAGGAACAAACAAACAATGTTTAAGTCAATGAAAGTAAGCTGAATGATTATAAATATGTATGTGGTACATCTCTGTAATTATTTGTTTAATTATTATAATAATTATTTAATTTCATAATTTATCGCGACGTTTGCAAAGCCTATATAAATCGGTGCTAAACGCCCGGCTGGCTGAGATTCGCTATCTAATTGTTAATTTTCCGCCATGTTTCCTTCCTCTGGTCTTTTCATTCACATAAACTGTCCGTTTTCGCTGCGTGGGCTTTGTGCGAGGCCTCATTGTTTATACAAACACGCCACAGAATCGAGGGGAACGTTTGGTGGCTTGTATAAATCACCCGTGGTGGATTTAACAGGTCAGTGGGGTTTATATGAGTTAACTCAATGTTTCTAATGTTGAATTTGATGCGTCAGCGCATTATACATGAACAGAAACAAAAATACTTCCGCATTAAGTGACCTTTCCACCTGGTTTAAATGTTATCCACAAAAAGCTTTGAAGTCATTGAGAGATTATGAAAGTCGAGATTAATCAAATTAAGGTTAAAACCAAACATTTTAGTTTTATCAAAAAGAAGAAAAGTATTTTATACTTGTAGATTTGCTGTGCCCAATATTAGAACTCATAAAGTAAATTTTACCTGCTCCAATCCAGATCAGTTATTTTCTACACCTGGAAACTATTGATAGATGATTGTTGAATTTAATTTCATTGGAGTAACATGATCTTACCCTAGAAAATGTAGAAAAACCCAAAATTTAACTTGGGTACATTTATTTTGTTGGGGTTTACTGAGAAAAATTGGGTTATTATTTTTAAAGCTCATTCTTTATCAGCAGGACAACATTTGTGTTTTATCATATTTCAAAAGTTGGGGTCAATAATCCTAATCTCTCTCTGATCCATGTTTGCGTTGGATCACAGAGTCCTCCTTGCTACAAGGAAGTTAAAGATTTGTTGGTGGAAGTGTTTTGCATTGAGATATTTTTAATCTAAGCTTTTCTAGATGTATTTAAGTTTCCAGTGGCATCCCAAAGGGGTGGGCACGGGGTGCCACAACCCCTTTTGAAAAAATGTTGCCTCCCCTAGAGAATCATGGTCAAATCGTAGAAAGGCTTACATACTCATCTTTTTCAATTAACGTGCCAATTGAAAAAGTTACTGTGGAACACACACGTGATTTTTAACAAGTTTTCTTGAGTAGTGGAAAATTTGTAATTGAAAAATTGTGTTTTTTCAATGTTAGCGGACTATCTACAAGGTTTTGTGAACATTTCTAATGGAAACTCGGCTACTGTTAATTTAACTGGTGAGTTATTTATACCTCTGTGTGTTGCACAAACAATAATATCTATTTTTTCCTGTGGCTAACAGGGGACCAGTGTGACAGCATTTTTACAACCGTTAACGACAACTCTCTGCATGAGCTGGAACGACTCGATAAGGAGATTGAATCTGTAAGGCACGAAGTGGAGCAGGAGCAGCGGCGCCTCTCAAGCTATCAGGCTAACCACGCGGACAAAAGCAACAATAAACTCTCAACAAAGTTTGAAACTAACCTTTCCTATGGATTTTCTTCTATCAAAAACCATAAATCCCACGTTCAAGCAAAGAAATATGTGGTAGACAACTCCAAGCCGAGGACTGATTTAGAGTATGATCCGCTGTCCAACTTTTCTGCTGCTTTGCATTCTTACAGCTCATCAGGAAAGGAAGTGAAGAGTCAATCAGACGGGAAGCACTCCAGGTCTTTTGGTGAAAAGCCATCCACTCATCAAACCCAGATGTTCCCACCGCGATCCCCAGAAATCCTCGACGACGACGACTCTGCTGAAGATGGTGTCCTGGTTATTGATGTTTCTCTGTCACCCGACAAAACGTTGGATCAAACTCAACACGCTGCTGACTCGGGAAAATCCTCCCAAAATAGAGAAAGAGACCTGAAGGAGATTAAGGCGGTGAATGTTTATTTTGCCTCTCAACCTCAGATGGTAAAATCGAAGGTGGTAAATTCTGCTTCCTGTGACGATGCAAACAAAGTCCCTGAGATCCATCCTGTGTCTTCTACTTTTGATAAAACAAAAGATTACAGCAATGATGACAGGAATGTAGTTGACTTAACCGGATATTTAGAAGAGCTTGAAAGGGAGTGTGAGAATATTGGTTTCCAGTCCCCTGAAAGGAAGAAGAAACGGCCTGAACCTGAAGGTTTTTCCTTCCCCTCAAATCAACCAAGCAATCCTCTGATTGAGCTGAGTTATAAAGTTCAAAAAAAAGATTTAAAATCTCAAAATTCACTTGTCTGTAAACGATCAGATCCCATCACTCAACTTGAACAAACCTCAGTAACGGACCAGAACAAACTCAAGGTCCAGAGCCAGCTGTGCTTTTTAGAAAATGGTGAAAAAACAAAGACGAACGTTTTCACCAACCAGAACCAAGTGGAGGCAGCACAAGGCAGCAGCCAGATTCAGATTCACGAAGTTACATCTCTAAATCCACACAGCAGATCTGAATCAACAGAGCTGCAGGAGGAAGATGAAGCCGTGATAATAATAGACTCCAGTCCTGAGGACGAAGATCATGAAGATGATGGTAATTACTCTTCGCCTTCTGAAATCGACCCGATGGAGGAATGCTACCGGATCTTCATGGAGTCAAACGCTGAGGAGAAGGGAAGCGAGGAGAAGGGAAGCGAGGAGCAGAGCGCCGCGTCTGTAGGTGTATCAAAATGAGTCTGTAGGAGCTATTTCTCCATTTTCTGTTAAATCTTAGAATTTAGATTGTTTAGTTCATTTTTTGCTTATTTTTAGTTGTTTGTAATTAGAATTTTTGTTTAATTTGTTATTTAAAATAAGTTCTTTGCATCAGGTGACTATTTGAGTTAGATTCACTTTTTGTTTTCGATCGCTTTGAAGTCTTAAGTTTTTTTAAATTTGAGTTATTGACAAATAGTCACTACAGAGTCTTTATTTTAGTGTGACAATTTTCTGATTGAGTTTTTCTGTTCCAGATTAGAGCCGAAGTGGAAAAACCGGAGGTGAACGCTGCAACTCAATCCTTTACCAGGAGGAAGAGGTTGGCTCACGAAGTCAAGAACTCAGAGGTAAACGCTCCAAACATTGTAGTTCAGTGTCACATGCTATCATTTATTCTTAAGCAGTTACGAGGCACTTTAAACTGTTGTTCCAGTAGTTACTCAACAGGTTGTTGCTAAGAAACCACAAGTCACTCAGCAAGTTGTTGCTAGGTTACCAAATAAGTGAGTTGGTTGTTGCCACCAACTGTGAGAGGTTTAGCAGCTCAAGCCTTTCCTCTGCCTCCATCTCCCAGAATACTGTGCGGTTCTGGATCAAAGTTTGGTGAAATTATTGGGCATTCTATTCAATATCTGTTGATATTGATCATGTGTCTGTCATAATATATATTATTTCTGAGAATAATTTTTTTCATTTTAAATATTTAATGACTGGGAGTTTACTGAAAATCGTCTTCAAAAATGGTTAAACATTGGGGTTTAAGTGATTCTGACTCCCACCTGCAGGTGGCAGTAGTTCTTACTTTTACTCCACTGCTGACTCGTAGTTTGATGGATTTGGAGAGGTAAAAAAGTCACATCTAAAGACATTAATAAGTGGAAATATTTGCCAAATATTCCTAATTTAGCTCCCAAAATTTGTGATTTTGATTGCAAAAAGTAACTGGGGAAAAAAAACCTGGAAAAATGTCATATTTAGCGAATTCAGAAACAGCTATTTATCAATATATTAGTGTTGTGTTAATGGGTTTTAGCTAGACATTCTGGTAGAGCCTGCCCTTTTCGAACATTATAATTTTGTTACAGCTCAAAATGAGTTTACAGTGTTTAACCTTTTCCACTCAGCAGCCACTGGCCAAGATGAGACCTCAGCCTCAGGTTTTGGTTCCTCTGCGGGAGCCTGGAGCTTCAGGGTTTGGCTCCCGGCTGTCCTGCAGTTCTAAGGTCCAGCAGGTTCCGAACCCGGCCTTGGCTGCTCCGGATAAGCCGGGCCGGAATCTTCTTTCTTCAGTGAGTCAGAAAACACCAGAGACGCAAACCGTTCCTCCTGCTTCAACTCCAACCCCGAAAAACCTTCAGCCTTATCCGGGTCAAAATGGTGAGAAAGTAAAGTGTTTTAAAGAACATTTATATGTTAAATTTTGAATTAACCAGTCAGTAATTGAAAAAGGTGCTTAATGCGAGATTTTTTTCATCAGGAGTTGAATCAGGTGAAGCTAAAACTATTCCACTTGAGTTTTGAGTAGTTTTTTAAATTTTGTTTGTTTTAGCTTAAATGCTGAATTTATCTATTTTTGTATTGTTTTGGCTTAATTTTGCCTCTGAATCAGTTAAACATTTTTTGCTTTAAATTCAAAAATTTCAGTTTTTCTAGATTTCTTAAATTAAAATTCTGAGCTACAAAAGTCAAAAATTTGAAAGAAGTAAAAATTTGACATGCAAAAAAAATTAATGAAACTAATGAAATTGATTAATAAAATTTTTTTTCCACTTTTTCTGGAAAAAAGTTTCCAGAAAAAGTGGAAATTTCTGAGTTTAAAAGTAAAAATGTTGGACTTTTGAAACTCAGAAATTTTTAAGTTTTTTTTTTTATCTAAAAATTTTAGTTTCTCCTTGCAAATGTTCAACTTGTCAAGCTCAGAAATTTCAATGTCTTTTCCAGAAAATCTGAGGTGAATCTCACAATCTGAGTTTAAAAAGCCATCATAAGCCACATCTGTTGCACTATTTTAATGTTTGTTTGTTTGTGTCTTCCCCTCAGTGCTCTGCTTGTATTTCTGCTCCTCAGCTTATCTGAACTGCGTCCCTCTGGGAACTGCGGTTATCGAAGTGGGACGCGACCTTCACCTGATCCTGCCGCAGGGCCACTTCCCTCTCTCTGCCACCTCCACGTCCAGCCCAGTTTCATCGGTTCTGACTCCAGTGAGTCGGGTCCATCCGAACCCGAACGCAGTTCCTGCTGCGGTTTCCGCTCCGCCTAAATATCGCTCCACAGCGCCTCTGCTCATCGCTGCTCCGCCGCGACGACCCGCGGATTTTGGATCGTCTCTCCAGTCGACAGTCGGCGCCTCCACAGCTTCTCAAGCTGCAACTCAGGCAGTTGTCAAGGTAGAAAATCAGTAGATGCGGAAAAACGTACAGCCAATTCACCCCAACGCTCTGAGAAAAGTAATTTCTCCCTAAACCTATTTACTGGTTTGACTAGCAGTGCAATTTTTATGCCACTTTGGAGGATTTTTTCTCTGCATTGGCACTTTAATTCATAAATATTAGAGATTCTGATGTGCAAAAAAAACATGTTAGGCTGGTTTGAATTGTTTATTTTTAATGGATGTAATTATTTAAAATTGTTTGCATTTATTCAGGTTAGACTTTTGAAATGGGGGACGATGCTTTTCACAGTATTTCCTTTCAGCCACTTCCTGTTAAACGAAAACTGAAGCAGCAAAGCGAGGCAGCGAAGGACAAAGTGCCTCATGACGTCCGCCAGCGTTACGTGAACATGTTCACTGAGGAGTTCCTCAAAACGTCAGCTGATGTCAACGAAGCTTTTGAGAAGGTGAACATTCAGGCCCCTTTACTCTTTACTGACACGATTCTGAGTTCTTATTATAATTCATCCTGGTGCTTGCTGACGGCAGGCCCTGACAGAGGAGAAGAGTGTGTACAATCGCAGTGTGAACAAACTGAAATACCTGAGCATTGCAGTGAACGCACTCAAGAGACTCAAGAACCAAAGCGCTACTGCTAAAAGTAGGAAAAAAATAAATGTATTATTGGTATTTACAACAGAGCTGACTCAATGCAACATTTAGCTGAGTTAAATACGTTAAATATGTTTTGTCGCACAGAGGAAAAACAGACCCAGAGTCAAAGACCAAAAGGCAACATCCCATTTAACCAAAGGAAAATGAATGAAAATGGTGAGAATTTTTTATTTTCCTGAATTTTGTAAAAGTTTAAACTTCTTCTGAGTGTTTTCTTCTTTCAGCAGGTGATTTTGTGTTGTATGAAATCTTGAAGGATTACACTTTGACTGATGAACAAATGATAGAAAACAACTATCCTGTCCAGCACCCAGAAAAACCCGGTTCTGCTGTTCTTTTCACTGACAAGAAAGTGAGCACAGACTGTAAGTAAAGCGATCCAACTCGGCTGTATTACCTGGAGTTCCCTTACTGAGCCACCAGAGAGTGCATTCAAGTCATGGATTTGGAGCAAACTCCTGCTTAAATCTCTTTAAATCACCTCTTTGTGTTTTTAAAAAGCTTTGAAAAGGATCTGCTGTCGATGTGGGGCCACCTACTCTGTTGGTAAAACAGGGAAACATCTCAGAACAGAGGAGTGCAACTACCACTACGGGAAAGGAGTTACAAACCGAGGTCTGAAGCCAGCTTGTTTTCAGGGTCTGATGTCGTTTGCTAAAATAGAAATTACAGAAAATGTCACTGAAAGAGACTTGATGTTCTGATGGCACTCTGATCTGTGGAAATCCATGAAGTGAATGTTGGAAAAAAATCCAGGTTTTCCAAAAATTCAGTTGCTCAATAAAAGCGATTTATCGCCCAGTCTTACTCCAAATAGGGAAATATAAAATATATTACAAGTGAGCCTGAGTAAGCCAGTTAAAATTGATTATGTGCAAACAGAGTGAAGCAGCAACAGTGTTTTGTTTGCTGCAGTTCCAGGTGGGGTGGAAACTCGCTACAGCTGCTGTCAGGGAGTCATGGGAGCACCGGGATGTCAAATGTTTAAGGTCAGAACTCATTTAGTGGACACTGATAAAATAGGACCAATAGAAGTTTAACATTAGTTTTATTTTTGTTGTTTTTTAACCAGCTGCATGTCCATGATTACCTCAGTCTGGACGGGTTTGTATCTACGGCACCCAGACGCCCCTCAGACTCCAGCTGTCCTGGAGTTTATTCCTTGGATTGTGAAATGGTAATTTATAAAAACATTTATTTATGTTTGGCTCTTTCTAGAATATGTGTTTTAGTGATTAAAACCTTGTGGCTTCAGTGTTACACTGTTCAGGGCCTGGAGCTGTCCAGAGTGACGGTGATCAGCTCCAGTCTGCAGGTCGTCTATGACACGTTTGTCAGACCTGATAATGAGGTCATCGACTATAACACCAGGTAACGTCTCTACAGACGGAGTCCAGCGCCAGGTTTATGTCTGCAGTTGGTCTAAGTTAGCATTAAAGTTAAAGGTATTTATTCCCTTAGCAGATTTATAGGCAGAATTTTTATTCAGCCAGAATTTGTTTATAGAAAATTACATTGACATCTTGCAAAAGATGAAGAGATTGCATCAACTTTCCTAAAAGAAATTTTTTTATTTGTATGTAAAAATGCAAATAAAAATAATCAATGGAAAAAAATAGAGAAAAATTATTGGCATTAAAATCATCAATTCTTTTTTTTAATTATTGACCAGCTCTATGGTCTTTCTTTTTGTTTTTTGTATGTTACTCTTTTTTTGTTTAACATCTTCTGTAAAAAATCATAGCAAAACAAGAAAAAGATCAATCTTCTCCACCTCCTCCCAGGTGTACTACTGCCATCTGAAGAATTGCTCCACTCCAGGTAAAAAACAACCAATAAGAGCCAGGAGGAGTGTCTTAGCGCTGTCAGTCAAGCTTATGCACGCGCTGCTCGATGTGCTAATGGAGGAGAAACAACTCATCTTTCAGGAAAACTGTTTATTTGCCATCATTGGTGGCCATGCTAACTAGCCTTAGCACTCATAACAGGCTATATAATGGGGAACGTGTGAGTACTGTGTACTAAAGCATGATTAACAGCACTAAAACCCTCGTGGTTCTGATTGGTTGTCTCTAGTTAGCCCTGGGAGAAGGCAGAAGAGCTCGTTTTCCTTTTTTTTTTTTTTTTTTTTTCCCACAGCTGCAGTAGATGATTATTTTGGTAATCAAGTATTGTGACGATTAATTGACTGATCACAAAGATATTGATAGATACTGCCAACAGGAATATTAAAGTTTGATATCAAAATTGGCCCAAATTTTCACATTTGTGCATCCTTAATAGTTACTTTTCTTGAATTTTATTTTAGAGACAAGTAATATTACATTCAGAATGTAAGTTGTAATTTTTCCTCATATTTGTGTAGCTTAAAAAATCAACCTGTAACAATAACAGCTCATATTTCAGTCAACCTGGACAGAAGTTACACAAAAATCACGCAGACTTGCTCACTTTTTACTCCAGTTTTTAATTTACATATTCATCTTGCTTTGGACAATATTTAAAGTTGTTGCATAGACCAGTTTTATGGCACATGAAAATTAAAACCTACAACTGTTACTGAAGAACTGTTAACAGAAGAATTTTATAATCTGGAAAGTTGAACCAAAAACGTCTTGGATATGTTGCTGTGTTGGTTGTTTGTAATTCAGTGCTTTTGGCTGCTTTTCCTCTTATTTCCCATTGAACCGATTTTCTTTATTCATTCCCTCCACTCTTAAACTGTGTGTAGGTTTTCAGGCATCAGTGAGGAGGATGTGAAAGGTAACCGCACCTCCCTCAGGGAGGTCCAAGAGACTCTGTTGAGCTTCATCAGTGCCGACACTATTCTCATTGGACATGGCCTGGAAACAGACCTTTGTTTACTGAAGGTGACTGTTGCTAACATTTGTTTCTTTTTTTAAAGGAGGATAATCTGAAATTTGGGGATTATTGCTCAAATATCAGGCAGTTCTGTATTTTTATTTTTTAAGTTTAGACGAGTGACACACTTTGTTCAGTCTATTTTAATTCTGACTGTTTTACTTTCACACTAGCTGTTCCAGCTGCATTCATCACTGTTTATTAAACTTAATGCCTGATGTTTTGGAGATATGAAGCTTTAAATAAGCCATTTTTTTTTAATTCATGATGTCTTTATTCTTAGTGTCTTAGATTTAAGGCCTTACAATGTCTGAAATTCATTTAAAAACGTAAGTTGGCTTAAATGAATTTCAAGTCTTAAATCTTAGCTGGTAGGACTTTGCAATATGTAATATTCTATGCAGGTCATTTTTCTTGCTGGACTTTCCCATCACATAAAAGTCTTCTGTGATTTAGCTACCGCTAAGTAGCTGTTAGCATACCTTTTCTAGTTAGCAAGCTTTTAATGTTCATCATTGAAAAGTATAAATTTATTGCCAGCTGGTAGACAACGTTTATCTTTGCTACTGGCTCACATTCTGTTGCAAACCCATATATTATGTGTATTTGTGCTAAAAAGCTTGCAGCTACTAAAACATAAAATGTGTATTCTTTTTTTTTTTGTACATTTTTGTCAGGATATGGTCTTAAAGCTGCAGTACAAAAAAAATGTTTTTTTTCCATCTATGTTAAAACTGTCACCATGTTGTGACATTATAATATGAAGATTGATCTTTCCCACTGCGTCAGTGAGCTGCTATTGTCAGGAACAACCATTCAGTACAATGAAATGATTAAAACAGGCTCAAGCAAGTTATTTTATTTATCAAGGGTTTTTGAGCGGCAAATGAACGCCTAATAGTAGCATCCATGTGCAAAAGTCACCAGTCATTCTTCTGATGCGTCCCAACTGACTTTTTCATTCACCTCTGCATGTTGGAATATGAATTAAACTACGGAGGGTCTGACAGGAACTTCCGATGTTTTTTGTGCTGTAGCTGCTTCATGGGACGGTGGTAGACACTTCGGTGGTCTTCCCCCATCGTCTAGGTCCGCCCAACAAGCTGAGCCTCAACAGCCTCACTGCTGAATACCTCAGGAGGATTATTCAGCAGAGTGGTGGGTTGCCACTTTACAATCAACTGGTTTTCTTTCTAATACTCTGTTAAACCACAACCGCTTTAATCATTGTAAAAGACTAACGGAATATAAACTAATAAAGGACTGGAGTGTGTTTTTAAACTGCAGCATGTTAAATCCGTGTGCCACTGTTTCTCCCAGTTTGTGGCCATGACACTGGAGAAGACGCAGCTGCCTGCATGGAGCTGATGCTGTGGAAGATGAAAGAAGATGGGAAACTGAAAAAATGAGGAACTGCTACTGATTATACATGAAACATGATGTGTATGATTGTGTATTTGAAGACAAGTAGGGCTGTTATTGTGTTTATAATTTGATACGTTTTCTGCCAATTGACATTTGAGTTAAAGCCCATGTATAATGTCTATATGAATATTTATGAGACTCAAAGCTACTCTTAAGTGGTTCCCAAATAAAGGCAAAATAAAAAATAAAAAAATGTTTGTTGTCCCTCCCTAACTCATAACCAGCCAACGAAGATTGAGTTTATATCTAATTAGTTTCAGGTGCAGCTCATTAGCGCAGGTGCAATGTATAATGACGTCATTCCAAATCAGAAAAGGCCAACAAAACCGATCCCAGTCTGAAACTCCCAACCGGTTCCACAGACTTCCCGTTTCAATATGGCCGCCAGCTACGAGCATCAACAGGAAGAAGAAAACGTTTATTTATCAAGACACAAAAGCAAGAGTGCGTCTTAAATCAATGTTACACATAGCGCTTTTACACTGACCCAAATTAAAAGTGGTGTTTGTTTATAGAAGGTAAAACCGTTTCTAAAGCTGTATGTGTGGTAAAAGAAACTACTGCCGTCGCCATATTGAAATTCTGCTACGGAGTATTTGGGCCAGCCTGAAAATATAAATATATAAATGAATTACGACAATTATGTCGTAATGTGAGTTTATTTCCGAAATGTGACTTTATTGTTATTTTTTTTTCTTTTTTCTTATAATATTATGACTTCATTATCGTAGTCTTAAGATCCCAAAATTCTATTTAGCATTGTTGTTATATTTCTTTTAATCTTGTCTTAATGAGTATACTTTAGGAAAAGTCAGTTTTTATGGTTTTTACTATTTTAAATAATGAGCACTAGGCCATTTTGAATCATTTTATATTTATATTTATTGTGTATCTATGTGACGTTTCACCTGACCTACCTAGTGGAGTAACATTGATTGGACGTGTTACTATGACTTTATTCTCAAAGTATTTATTCTCATATTATTTTGACTATTCTCTTACAACTGTATTCTCAAAATATAATAACTCTATTTACATATTGTTTCAACTTTATTAGTTTGTTTTTCTTAATTAATTTTTTGTCATATGACCTAAAAATTCTGTCATAAAATTCTGACTTCTTAGCTACCACTTCTCTGTTATCAGTAATGATAACAGAGTTTTTGTCAGTGGTGACAAAAACTAAAATCTAAAGTCTGTTATTCTGCCTTTTTCTTTGTCTGTTTTCTGCTGCAGCATCTCTTGAAGCAGAATCTGCAGCTCTTGAAGAGGATGAAGATGAGGAGCAGATCTATAACAAGGAGGAAGGCTAGGACGTCCAGGCTGTGGTACTGGTACCAGGTGAGTTCGTGGGCCTGGACCCTCAGGTGTTTGGCTCCTTTGTTCCTCATGGTGTACTCGATCCAGAAGACGGCCTCGTCCCGAGGACTCATGGGTCTGTCATGGTGGATTCTGGACAGTCGCATCATGTTTTCTTTGTATCTGTGGATGAGTTTGTACAAGTCAGTTTTTAACTCATCAAATAGGGAGATTGCCACAATAGCAACCATTTATAACCCTTTACAACAATTCAAAGTTGTATTCTAGAGACAGTAGCAGGTTTTCTCCAACAATTTTGAAAATGTGGACTCTTACATTGACGCTTACAAAGCTAAATGTTGTGGGGGGGGGTTTTTTGCGTACAGAAATTAGATCATAATTCTTGGTTCACTTTGTGATATACAAATTCATTGGAAGACACTTGTATTGTTGATTTCTTCAAAATCTGAAACCTTTAAGTCGTCCAAATGAACAGTTTTGATAATTTCTCGATATTTGTTGTTCAAAACGTACGATTTGTCATTAATGACGGCCTTGATTGCATCTCTGAGACTCTCGGTTGTCATGAAGTTCAGGTTCTGAATGACTGCAGCTCCTTTGGCCACCATGTGCACCATGTTGTCTGGCTGGTCAGCAAACATGGGGATTCCCACCATGGGAACGGCGTGGTAGATGGCCTCATAGATCCCGTTTGTCCCACCGTGAGTGATGAAAGCTTTGGTTTTAGGATGACCTGGTAGAAACCAAAACATGCAAACAGAAGTGCGAGTTAATTTTCAAACTAAAGCCATTGAAGTTATTTTATATAAAGAGATTTCAAAGGTCTTAAGCCAAATGGGGAGTTCACCCATGATTATACTGCACAGGATTTTGGCGAATTCTTTTTAAATAATAACTTGGCTTTTATTCATTTTTATTCAATCAATAACTTGAACTCTGCGGTAACTTCTGTTGAGCACCTTTGTTACATTTCAGTGTTGGTAGCAAAATCAGGCAGTCTGACTGCACAAATCTCTGAATGACACGAACTTCACTCACCCAGCAGGTCGTTCTGAGGGATCCAGCTGAACATCCTGGTGTTGGAACCTAAAGTTTTTGGTTTTTCACCATTGTATCGCCACAGTACCTAGAAACAACACAGAACCTTGAGAAAGCTTAATAGAATGTAAATGGTTTTGATGTTTCCATCCTTGCATAGTGATTAGCTTGGAGGTTTGGAAAATTTGAGTATTGTCAATCAAAAACCTGCTTATAAAATCGATGGACCTTTTTGTCTTTATTGAGTATTTAAACTACTTTATCTTGGAAAAAAATTGTCCAACCCTTCGGAAATTTTTTTCCTTCCTCAATCACCAAGGTACATTTAAATGGCTGCTTGTACTTGTTTCTTCCTGTTAAAAGGGAGTTTTTCCTCTCCACTGTCGCTACATGCATGCTCAATAAGAGGGATTGCTGTCAGGTTCAATGACACAATGTAGGGTATGTATCGTGATAGATATGTGATCAAATGTCAAAATCAATACCAGTAATTATTGACTCAACGCACATTTCTATATGTTGTTAACATATAGAAAGACTGTGGTAAGACTGTGTGCTTTTGCAGTGAGCATCAAATATCTCACTCTTTAGTTACCTAGCAACAACTTGCTGAGTAATTTGCGGTTACCTAGCAACAATGTTTAGCAGCAGTTTAAGGTTTCGCCACTGTGCCTCATATTTGCTTAACAATAAAAAACAGTATTTCAGTAGGAAATCCTTTTATATCAAACTACAGCAAACCCAAGCAAGAGAAAGGATATAGTTAACCTTCAGAAAGTGAAAAAAAAGTAAACTCTAGATACATTTTTTAAGTTGGAACCAGTTTACATCAAAAATGAGATTTTCTTCTGCATATATAAAGGTCAGATAAATTGAATGTAAGGTTCTGCTTGTGCCAGTAGTGAATAGTTACCTATGAAGCCAATAAACCTCTAGGTGAGTGTCAGTACCCGTCTGATCAGGGCCAAGTTTGTAAAAGTTGCATCAGGTGATAAATGTGGGTCATTTGGAGAAAACATTGGACATATTGCCAACCTTTTGGGGAAGCTGAGCAAGGGCTGAAGCTATTAGGTTCGCCTTCTCTGTAGTTACGTTATTAATCATGGATCCCAAAGTGAAGACCACGATGCCGTTCTCGCCAGAGCTCTGCACAAATTCTTCCATGTCCTGAAATATCAGTAAAGTTTTAGAGTCATTGGGTTTGTGTTTTTTTATGGAGACAGAATGCGATTCGTTTATATTGTTTTTAAAAATTCCTACCTTTGGTAAAGGTTTAGCTGGTTTGCAGTGGATCCCTCCAACAAATTTAAAGTTGGGGAGGAACGGACGAGGAAAATCAAAATCCCAGTAGGTTCTCATCAGCCAGATATCCGCCTTTCCCATCAACTCACAGCCACTGGTGGGTGTTCCTGATACAAAGTATTTTCTGTAATAAACTTCACCTAAAACAATTTCCAAACTTCATGTGCTGCATAAGTGTATTCATAGTTCTCCAAGAACTTTGTAGCTGACAGCCATTTTGGTAGGTATGCATAATGAACTGTTGCTATGGAGTTACTATGACAACAATAAACAAGCCACAAGCAACTATCTTGTAAACAATTAAGGACATTACAGCTATGAAGTTTTAAACTTTTTTTCCCATATTTTCTTTTGTCAGTCTCTCAAAGACATGGTTCACTTATGCTTTGTGCTGCTTTTCCCTACCAAGATGGCGGTTCAGTGGCACCGATCGCTTGTGGTTCAGACTTGTGGGAGCTTTGTATGTTGAGGATTCTTGCTGAATTTCTCACCTTTCACTTCTGAGTAGTGTTCATCGACCATATTCCACATAACATGGTCAATCACGATGTCCTGTAGAGCGTAGAAGAGGACGTTCCACAGTCTCTCTGAGAAGTTCATTTTGTCCGTGAGTTTGCTCATAACTCCAGGGACGAAGGAGGGAGGAGCAGGAAGCTGACCACACATTCTCTCCCAGTTATGAGCCAAGGAAAAACGTAAAGAAAAGACCAGAGGGATTCCCAACAGGTCTGCTGTCAGGTCACTGCCAGGCAGGAGGGGGTCAGCAAAGAGCAGGTCGTAGTTTCCCTTCTTCAGCTTCTTCATCAGGGTTTCTGATTTCACCACGCCGTCTAGCATCTTAAGATTATTCTGAAGGTCAGTTCTCATTATATCCATATATTTGATATAAATCTGGAAGTAGTTCATGTGATCTATCTCATACATAGAGAAATGATTAAACTCCTCCAAAAGATCCTCCAAATCCTCTAATGGAACAGAAACATCAAAAGGTTGGTACTGGAAGCGAGACGGTTCGCTGCTGTTCATGAACATCGACGCGCTCGGGATCAGGACCGTCACCTGGTGTCCTCTGTCCACCAGAGTTTCCAGTACCGGCTTCATGTTGAGCCAGTGGCTGGCCTCAGTGTACCACACCAAAATCTTCCCTCCATTTGAGTTTCCTGCAGCACACAGTAGCAGCAGCAGGACGCAGACAGAGAGACGCAGCTCCATGGTGGCTGTGTGTCTGTAGAAAAACACAGCGACTGCGGTCTTTTTAACAGGTTCACCTGAGAGATATTTATTAACTAAATGGACTCTGACTCTGTCCCGTTGGTACTGAAGTACAAAAGATAACAGCCTCACCCCATAAAAACAGCTGGAGTTAAAGGGTTATAAAGGCTGAACAGCTTTCTGGGAGATTTAGACAGAGGAAAGGCTTCAGCTGCGCAACTTCTCACAGCTAGCTAAGAAAAGTTGGTGGCATCAACTAACTCACTCACGTTTTGGTTACCTAGCAACAGCCTGTTGTCCAACTTGGACAGCAGCAGTCTAAGATTTTGTCACTTTGCTTCATAACTGTTCAAAAAACCCCCAAAAAACATTGGTGTGGAGTGAAAGGAGAAAATCAAGCGGAAACTATAAAACAGGAAATGTCACACCAATTTCACAATGTTTCAAATATTTAAAACAAAAACTAATCCAATAATTATTGATATCACCCAACCTTAATACATCATGAAATTAAAGAAATATATAATTAAATGTGTCATTAAATACAGTGGTATTCCTTAAGACTTATTTGACTCTTTATTTTTTTATAATATAAAATATATATAATATTTTAATACTAACTGTGAAACCTCATTACTATGCTTTCAACACACATAATATACAAGTTTTTTATTTCACGTTTTTATTTCAAACATGAATTTCAATTCAAAAGTAATTGCCTCATAATGCTACTTCCATGGGCTGCACAGTGGCGCAGTGGGTAGCAATGTTGCCTTGTAGAAAGAAGGTCCTGGGTTCGATTCCCGGCCCGGGGTCTTTCTGCGTGGAGTTTGCATGTTCTCCCTGTGCGTGCGTGGGTTCTCTCCGGGTACTCCGGCTTCCTCCCACAGTTCAAAAACATGACTGTCAGGTTGATTGGGCTTTCCAGATTCTCCTTAGGTGTGTGTGTGTATGGTTGTTTGTCTTTGTGTTGCGACAGACTGGCGACCTGTTCAGGGTGAACCCTGCCTCTCGCCCGGAATGCAGCTGGAGATAGGCACCAGCACCTCCCGACCCCGTTAGGGAGAAGGGTGACCGGCAAATGGATGGATGGATGCTACTTCCATGAACTAACTGTTGCTTAGCACTTTTATGATAACATCAATATGTTAATCTAATACTGGTTGCAAGACATTTTGTGCCATGTTTCCTCTGAATATTTGTGGTAGTTTGGTAGAGATATTTCAGTTAAAACCATGGAAATAAATGAGACAAAACCATACAACTCTGCATATTTTAAAGACAATTTAAGAATGCAACACATATTGGTACAACTTTATGTTAGGAAATTTATTCATTTCAGTTTTTTTCACTCAGCTTTTCTCTTTGTTGTTTTTTTGCCCCAGCATCTCTTGAAACAGAATCTGCAGCTCTTGAAGAGGATGAAGATGAGCAGCAGATCTACAACAAGGAGGAAGGCTAGGACATCCAGGCTGTGGTACTGGTACCAGGTGAGTTCGTGGGCCTGGACCCTCAGGTGTTTGGCTCCTTTGTTCCTCATGGTGTACTCGATCCAGAAGACGGCCTCGTCCCGAGGATTCATGGGTCTGTCATGGTGGATTTTAGACAGTCGCATCATGTTTTCTTTGTAGCTGTTGATGGATGAGGGAAAAACACATTTTTTAAAACACATATATATATGTATAAGAACCTTTGCAAAGACCTTTGCAAAGATGAAATGCAATGGTCTTTTTTGCATCACAGTCCTTTAAAAACACCTGTTTCTACAGTGTGTAGCAGTGTGATGTTATTACACACAGATTGCTAAGTGAAAAGTATTCCGAGAATTCTGAGCACCAGCAGCCTTATTTTGAAAGGACGACCCGACCCATCATAAAATGGCGAGTAACTTCTGTCTCAAAATTATTAACACATTAAAAATTCCGTAATGTTGTAAATAAAATGGGAATTATGTGTGCTGTGAACATTCTTTAGTTCGCAGATCGTTGGTTCTAGTATCATTTGGAAGTTTAAAAATACCATTAGTGGATCTTCAGTGTAGTCATTGAAAAGTTTTCCCGCTCTCCGTCACTCTTTCTGTCGGATGCCGTGGGAGGAAAGATGAAGTTTCATTTTTGTGTTTAATAAGTAGATATTACGTGTAATAAGTGGTAGTTTATTCTGTTTTGTAAAATAATGTGTGTTATGGCACTTAACCTTTATTAAGGTTAGCAGTTAGCAACTATAACTATTCATGAAACATTGCTAGCCTGAGTCTAGTATGCACATGCTGAAGGTAATGTGTTCATGGTTGAACAAAGCTCTTAGGTACTGAAAAACCTCATTCTCTGATTAATTACCTCATTTTCTTACCATTTAGATGCAGGTATGTAATTGTTTATTACTATTATAGATAATTTTACATTTTTGTATAAAATGCTGTTTAAGGTTCCTTATCTTATGTTTAGGCGATTATATTATTGCAATTTTATTTCACAAGGTAAATGTATTTTGCATACACCGATTGTATATCTTTGCTCTATCCGGATACAATGGGAGAAGGCGCTGTGGAGCACCGAAGAAAACCTGTTCACAGTTGATACTATTTTCTGCCATTTGAATGCAGGTGCATTAAAAATTACCTTCATCAAGCTGTTATCCGGCTGCTGTGCACAAAGACACAGCGCAGAATTGACTACACTTCTAAAATTGCATCTTTTTCTTCCATCTCAAGCTGTAATTGGAAAGCATGGCTCTCCCGTAAATAACAGAGAAGTAGCAGCTTGCATAAAATCTACAGGGTAATTTTACAGTAGTAGTGCTTTTCACAGCGATTCTTTATTTTCTATAAATTATTTTTAGATTTGTTTTTTAGGTAACTGTGTCGGTATCATAGCAATCACAAATACTGGTTTTGAAAAACATTCCCATCTGTAATGCACTACTACAAAAAGAAGTGTGATTTGTATGAAATTTTCAAACAAATTGATATTTATTGGTATTTTCATTAAACAGTGGAGAAAATGCTAAATTAAAAGATTCTGTCAATACGAACAGTTTTGACAGAATAACAGTTGTTTTTTCTTAAAAATAGCATTAATTGGGATTTATTACAATATATGATAAACTGTACAATAAATGGCCAACAATCGCACAAAGTAACTTACGATTTGTCATTGATGACGGTGTTAATTGCATCTCTGAGGTCTTCAGTTGTCATGAAGTTCAAGTCGACAACAACTGCAGCTCCTTTGGCCTCCATGTGAACCATGTTGTCCGGCTGATCAGCGAACGTGGGGATTCCCACCATGGGAACGCCGTGGTAGATGGCCTCAAAAACTCCGTTTGCGCCGCCGTGAGTGATGAAAGCTCTGGTTTTAGGGTGACCTGACAGGAACCAGTTATAACACATTTATTTTAATGTCTGTATAACAGTTCAGACGGAAAGGCTTTTTGATACGCAAAGGCGTTCCAGATAAAAATCCCATCTTGCTGTTTCTAAACAGTGTTGTGCTAGAAAGTCTGTCTTATTTGTCACACTTCCAGTTGCACATCCTGTTCATTGCAGTTTTTATCACTAATTTTTCTGATGTTTTTGCTCATCCGTTAGCTTGATTTTTCTTTTTTCCTTCCGTGACATTGTGATTTCACTGTAAATTTACCAGTAGACATTATGTTTTGGTGTACCGTACTTTTACTCACCAAGCAGGTCATTTTGGGGCATCCAGTCATAAAGTTTAGTGTTGGAACCCAGAGTATCTGGTATTTTCCCACTGTATCTCCATAACACCTGCAGACGGAGAACATTTCGGTGTGGCTAGTCAGTGCTTTAGAGTGACCATCACAAAGCCCCAATCTCAATTCAAACCTGACTCCGTCACACCAGTTCTGTCTGGAGGAATGGACCAAATGTCCAGCAAACTATTTCTAGAAGTCTGAAGTAACATCCAAAAGGTTATAAAAATAATTTTGCCAAATACTGAGGAGTTACATTCTCTCTTCTGAATTTCAAAGCTGGAGGATTTAACTTTAATTTAAAAAAATATTTTTTCACACATTTGTTCAAAGTGCCACTATGTGAAGAAATCATAGTATGAGACGAATAATATGTGAAAAAAAAATCAAGATCCTCTACCTTATTCCAGTGCTAACTAGAAAATACACAGTATGGCCAGAACCAATCAGAGCCAGGAGGAGGACTTTAACACCGCTAATCATTCTCATGTATGCGCTTCTCACACCCTCTCAATTGCTCTCTGTTAGCAGAGTCAGCCATGAATGCTAAAGCTAGCTCTGGGATGAGGTGTAAGCATTTAGGAAACAGAAATAGTTTTAGTAATCCTGAGTAATTGTTTAAAAAAATATCAAAAGTTAATTCTGATTTGATGTCATAGTGAGAAATAAAAGGCTTTTATATTATATCCTTTATACAAAATATCTGGGTTCAATGCTATTCTCAGTTTGGGAAAATCAATCTAAAGTTGACAAAAAGTCTGTGCTACTTAGTGGTTTATTAGATGACCAAGGAAGAGAGGCTGATTATAATCCTGATTACAGCTGATATTTGGAGATCCTACTTACCTTCTGTGGAATCTGAGCGAGCGCTGATGCGATCATGTTCGCTTTCTCTGTGGTTAGGTTCTTTACCATCGATCCCAAAGAGAAAACAACAATCCCAGCATCTCCAGAGCTCTGGACAAACTTTTCTATTTTCTGAAAAATAGTTACATTTTCAGCTTCAGGAAACCAGTCAGTTGGCTTCAGTCAGAATTGTGTTTGTGATGTGGCTTTGTTTACATCAAGATTTAAGAGTGTTTAATTACAGTGGTGGATTATAACCACACCTTTGGCAAAGGTTTAGCTGGTTTGCAGTGGATCCCTCCAACAAATTTGAAGTTGGGGAGGAGTGGACGAGGAAAATCAAAATCCCAGTAGGTTCTCAGCAGCCAGATATCTGCATTACCCATCATCTTGCAGGCACTGGTAGGTGTTCCTGTTACAGTAGACAATGGAAAGGTAATAACACCTTTCTTAATAAATATTATGTCTTTGTATTTTTGTAATAATTCTAGATTACTTACCTCTGATTTCAGAGTAATATCTGTCAACCTCTTTCCACATAACGTGTTCCAGGACAAAGTCTTGCAAAGCGTAGAAAATAACGTTCCACAGTCTCCCTGAGAAGTCCATCTTATCGGTTAGTTTGCTCATGCAACCAGGGACAAAGGAAGGTGGAGCAGGTAGCTGACCGCACAGCCTCTCCCAGTTATTAACCATTGAGAAACGCAAGGAAAAGACAAGAGGAATGCCCAAAATGTCTGCAGTCAGGTCGCTGCCGGAGTAGATGGGGATCCGCAAATAGCAGGTCATAGTTTCCCTCCCTCAGCTTCTTCATGATGGTTTCCGATTTCACCACTCCATCCAAAAACTTAAAAGCTATCTTCATGTTGTTCTTCATTAATTGTATGAATTTAATGTAAATCTGAACAGGGTTCATGAAGTCCATCTCGTACATGTTGAAATGTAAGAAGTCCTCAACAAACCTTTCCACAACATCCAGGGAGATGTCAACATCAAAAGGTTGGTACTGGAAGCGAGACGGTTCACTGCTGTTCATGAACAGCGATGTGCTCGGGACCAGGACCGTCACCTGGTGTCCTCTGTCCACCAGTGTTTCCAGTACCGGCTTCATGTTGAGCCAGTGGCTGGCCTCAGTGTACCACACCAAAATCTTCCCTCCATTTGAGTTTCCGGCAGCACAAAGTAGCAGCAGGACGCAGACAGAGAGACGCAGCTCCATGGTGGCTGTATGTCTGTAGATAAACCAGCTGTAGTCTTTGTAACAGGTGGACTGTACAGATACTTATCAACCACATGAACTCTGACTTGCTCCTCTTTGTACCTAATGTCCACAATGATGTAATTATGTAAGTTAAGCTCACCCTGGAAAAACGATTAAAGAGGTGAAGGGTTATAGCTAGAAAAGTGCAAAAAGGACAGCACAAAGATGTAAAAAATATTCAGGGCAAATTGGTAAATAATTAGCTTGAACATTGAGAATAGTTGAGCCTGGTTATTCAGTATTTAGTTTCTCTTCATCCATATTTTTGTCTGATTACTCTGGGAATTTAAAGGTTACAAGATACAACTTGTTATTGCTCAACTTCCAACTGTTATCACATTTTTGAAGGTAATCTTTACTCATAAGTTCATGAGCATGCACATTTTCCCTTGAGTTGGATGTAAAATTATACAATCCCCATTGTGTTTTCTGTTTTATATCTGATTCAATGTTTTTCTATTTTTTTATAATAATTTGAGATATATTCAATGAATTTTCCAGGGACAAAGTGTCATTTTATAGCACAATCAAGTGGCTATGTTAAGCTATGTTTTTATATCAAACGTAGCTTATGTTTTATGTTTTTATATCAAAGATAGCTTAAGTTTGATGTTTTTAGCTTATGTTTACTTTAATTGAAATTGAATTTTAACATCACAGCTGTCTCTGACACCTTGACCTCTGTCTCTTCAAAAATCTCCCGATAGTTAATAGGCATTGTGTCGTTACCTAGCAACCTCAGCCAGCCAAGTGCGTCAACTAGCAACACAAGTGGAACTCCAGTGCATTTGGTCAGCTGGTTTTACCGCTCTATTCACTGTTCAGCGACTGCTGGAAAAGCAAAGGGTTTTCTTGTTGATTTACTATTCGGAAACAGCTTTCTGAATCAGAGCAACACTGCAAGAATGTTTTTCATGAGAATGAAGCATAATACATGCTGTTTATAAAAATGTATTTGATCATATTGATACTCTGTTAAATTTATATAGCACTTTTTAATGATCAGTTTTAACTTTGGAGTGCAATAAAAAGCTTTTACACATTGAAACAAACAAAAATAGTTTTTAAAAAAATACCAACTATATACTGAACAGATAAGTATAATGGTGGCCTGGTCATGCTGAGGTGAAATGATTTTTGGCTTTACAGATGTTTGCATTTGATATTTCAAATGGATATGTAATCAAAAAATGTAACATTAGTCATGATCAGACATGTGAAAGTTTTTTTTAAATCAAGATATATCTTAAACACCGCTTTGACTTAAATTTTTTCATTCATCTTTTCTCTTTGGTTGTTTTTTGCCCCAGCATCTCTTGAAACAGAACCTGCAACTCTTGAAGAGGATGAAGTTGGGGAGCACCACTAGAGGGCGCACAGTGACCAGAGGTACCGATCAACACCAGGCAGACGCGCGGTAGAATAAATCCTGCCAACGGCTGATCCCAACATGCACCGCCGACCTGCTGATCTTAGCCAAACAGATGGATTGTATGTCTCCAGTATTGATCAGTTGAGGTAGAACTTCTATAAAAAGATTGATAAATCTGTGAGGAGTAGACCGATGACGAGTTAGCTCTCACAATTGTGTTAAATACAGAAATATGTAACAGCCTTTAGTGCTAGCGAGCTAAGGTTCAAACGATGGGTTATGTTTAGTTTATGCCTGAAGTGTATACTGAGTACTGATCAAAGAGCTGTTTTACTTCGATTACTTGTACATGCGGTTCAGTTAATGTGTTCATTAGCGTGAGAAATCCAGTTAGGAGGAGCTTTGGGTATATAACGAATTGTATTCGATATAATCTGCCACTGGAGATTCAAGACTTGCATAAAAGAGTCCAAGTATCTCCATGTATGCATTTGATGAGGAAATGACATAGCATGATGTTAAGTTTAAAGTCTATTTTTAATAATACCCCATTTTATAAAGATGTAATTGAAAAAATGATGCTCTGTGAACTTTGATATATATCACTTTTTAATGATCAGATCAGAGTACATTATAGTGAAAAAAACTTGATACATGTACATACTTAAACACATGTAGGAAAAAAAGTCCTTCATGTGCTAGTAAACACTTTCTTGTAATTAAAAATGTTTCAGCTCTGAAACAGAAAAATGTTACAACACCAAACATAAATTCATATTCAGTCTGGAAAACACCAGAACAGGAAAACGAACTTCTGTTTTTTCATTCAGCTTTTCTCTTTGTATGTTTTTTGCCCCAGCATCTCTTGAAAGCAGAATCTGCAGCTCTTGAAGAGGATGAAGATGAGGAGCAGATCTACAACAAGGAGGAAGGCTAGGACATCCAGGCTGTGGTACTGGTACCAGGTGAGCTCGTGGGCCTGGACCCTCAGGTGTTTGACTCCTTTGTTCCTCATGGTGTACTCGATCCAGAAGACGGCCTCGTCCCGAGGACTCATGGGTCTGTCATGGTGGATTTTGGACAGTCGCATCATGTTTTCTTTGTATCTGTGGATGAGTTTGTACAAGTACCTGTCAGTTTTTAACTCATCTAATAGGGAGATTGCCGCAATAGCAGGCATTTTTAACCAATTACAACATTACAAAATGAAGGGGGACACATTGTGAAGGGATAAAAATGTTGTCATTTATGAAATGAATTATAATATTTATTTATGATTTGAATAAATCATAAATGTTCATAAATTAATGTGCACCCTAGAAATTTTTATTAGGGGTGCACCAATTTATCAGCCATCCGTGCCAATTTCCAGATTAATTTTGGGAGATCAGTGATCGGCCGATTTTTATATATGAAGCTGATTTTATCTGCCGATCTTACCTAGGTTGGCAGAGGTCTAAGAATTAACCACTGTCCTCTTTTGCTCTCTTGTGAGAAAGATTTGACTGATAGACTGGCCCTCCAAGTTACGTCCGCACATTTATTAACAATAGTGACCCCACTGTTGCCAACTCAACAACGTTCTTGCTACATTGTGCAACATTTCAGACAAAAAAAATTGTAATTGGCAGATTAAGCTTTTTAAAAGACGGGTAATCGGTGATCGGCCGGAAAAATGCAATCTGTGCACCCCTCGTATAAATTGGTGTATATTTAAATGCTTTCTAAACTTTGTCTTTTGTATTGTATTTTTTATTTCAGAAAAAGTGTTTGATTATTAATTTAAAATAAAAATAGTAAAACATAAGAGAAGTCCTTACGATTTGTCATTGATGATGGTGTTGACAGCATCTCTCAGGCTCTCAATAGTCATAAAGTTCAGTTTAACAGTAACTGCAGCTCCTTTGGCCTCCATGTGCACCATGTTGTCTGGCTGGTCACCAAACATGGGGATTCCCACCATGGGAACGCCGTGGTAGATGGCCTCATAGATCCCGTTTGTCCCACCGTGAGTGATGAAAGCCTTTGTTTTAGGATGACCTGGTAGAAACCAAAGTTATTATATATTTGTTGTTTATTTTTTTATCAGCTTCTTTTTGCATTGACATAAATGTGAGCAAACAGAAAATCTGATATGGATCTTCATTGTCTAATTTTAGATTTATGTTTAGACATTTATTCTTGTCTTAAATCTTAGAAAAAGCTGTTTCTTGTATAACTAAAGGGGTTTGTAAATAGAAACAATATTATTGAGGTTTTCCAGAAACTTTGTGTGTGGCTTCCTGCCAAAGCACAACCAGCCCTTTTAGTTTTTATTGACATCCTACTGGTCAAAAACTGTGGTGATATTGTGGTTTCTTTTATGCTTTTTGAGTTTGCTCAGCCTTTTTAATTCAATTCACCAAAAAAGTATTGATCTCACCGAGGTCATCAAACAATAGATGTATTATTATGAAGTTCTGCCCTGAGCTGGTTGGAGTGAAATAAGTTTTCTTCTAGTTTTGTCTTTTCATCCTCTTTCTTGTGGCGTGCCACTGGGCTCCATTCTTGGCACTCTTCTTTTTGCATTATATGTACTTGCTTTAGGATCCATTTTACATAACATCAGGTGTTTGATGAACATAGGTTCTTTATATTATGACATGATGATGATGATGGCAATTAAGACAAAACGCCCATTTCAAAGACTTGACCCCTATCTTATGTTGTGAACAGAGCTACAACAACTCCAATTCATTATATGTTGGTTATCTAACTGTGCAAGTATTATGTTATGCTGTTTAAATATCTATTTAAGAAATGATGCTTGTGTTTACTCACCCAGCAGGTCATTCTGGGGAATCCAGTCATAAACTCTTGTATTGGAACCCAGAGTTTGAGGTTTTTCTCCGCTGTATCTCCAGAGCACCTATAAATATTTTAAATAATTTGTAACTTCATTTTTTAGAACAACTTGAGAAAATCAGACAGTTAAACTTTGCTCCTTTTATAAGAAGCAGATGAAATGAGAAATATTCAGAATTTACATAGCGCTATGCTAGTCACTCTGGTGTGTCAGTGTGCTTTATATTAGAGTCGTAATTATCCATTTCTATTTGAATTGACCCCATCCACATATTAATTTCAAATGCCACAGATAGAAAGAAAAACAACTTGGGTCATACTCATGAAAAGCTGAATTTAGCTGCTTGGAAGTTTAAATGATCAATTCTTAACCTTTTGTGGAATCTGAGCGAGCGCTGATGCGATCATGTTCGCTTTCTCTGTGGTTAGGTTCTTGACCATCGATCCTAAAGAGAAAACAACAATCCCAGCATCTCCAGAGCTCTGGACAAACATTTCCATTTCCTGCAAAATAGTCATAAACACTTCGTAAACCGTTTAGTTGACCCATACTCAGACTTATGTGGGTAGATAAATCTATTTTACATCAGGAATATTGTTGTGATGTAATGGGGTTTAAACTGAACCTTTGGTAATGGTTTAGCTGGTTTGCAGTGGATCCCTCCAATAAATTTGAAATTGGGGAGGAGTGGACGAGGAAAATCAAAATCCCAGTAGGTTCTCATCAACCAGATATCAGCATTACCCATCATCTTACAGGCACTGGTGGGTGTTCCTGTTTTGCAGTGGATGAGTAAGACATGAACATGTTAATCTTAAACTTTAATTGACATTATATAATACAGTTTGTTTCTCTTCTGGGATTCTTTATGATTTGCTTACCTCTGACTTCAGAGTAATATTTGTCAACTTCTTTCCACATAAACTGGTCCATTACTACATCCTGCAGAGCGTAGAAGAGAATGTTCCACAGTCTCTCTGAGAAGTTCATCTTGTCTGTGAGTTTGCTCATAGCACCCGGGACGAAGGACGGTGGAGCAGGAAGCTGACCACACATCCTCTCCCAGTGATGAGCCAAGGAAAAACGCAAAGAGTAGACGAGAGGAATGTCCAAAATGTCCGCAGTGAGGTCACTGCCGGGGTAGACGGGATCGGAAAAAAGCACGTCGTAGTTTCCCTCCTTCAGCTTCTTCATGATTGTTTCTGATTTCACAACTCCATCCAACATACTGAAAGAAACCTTCATGTTGTTCTTTATCAGTTCTATAAATCTAATGTAAATCTGAAAGTAGCCCATAAAATCCATCTCGTAAATGCCGAAGTGAAGAAACTCCTGAAGAAACCGTTCCATATCCTTCAGGGAGACAGAGATGTTAAAAGGTTCGTACTGGAAGCGAGACGGTTCGCTGCTGTTCATGAACATCGATGCGCTCGGGATCAGGACCGTCACCTGGTGTCCTCTGTCCACCAGAGTTTCCAGTACCGGCTTCATGTTGATCCAGTGGCTGGCCTCAGTGTACCACACCAAAATCTTCCCTCCATTTGAGTTTCCTGAAGCACAAAGTAGCAGCAGGACACAGACAGAGAGACGCAGCTCCATGGTGGCTGTGTGTCTGTAGAAAAACCAGCTGTTATGATTTTATGAGCTGAACCTTTAAGATACTGATTAACTAAATGAACTCTGACTTATTTCTCTTTGTACTGAATGATGTAAGATAACAGCCGTCCATTTACCTCTTTAATAGATTTCCTGGGTTGAGCCTAAGCAAACGGAGAAAGTTCAAACTGATTGTGATTCACATTGGTGTTGTTTGGAATTTAATCTATATACTGTAATGCACAGTTTGGCATTAAAAATGAATTGGGATTCCTTTAAATTTACCAGGATGAACTGTTATCACAGAGGAGTAAATTAATATCATTTCATTCTAACTTTGACTGACATGTCAATGTAGTTATTATATGCAAACTAATGCCTTGTTGATTTAATGGAAGCCACATCATTGCACTTGCACCTTAAGGAGGACCTACGGCATCTTCAAACTACCTATTACTACTAATCTACTAATTAAGTTGCTATCACCTATAATCATCCTCCTACTACTTCTTACTACTTTTATCTTTTCCACCAGGAGTAATATCTCCCCATTTTCTTGTGTTCTTGAGATCATATTTCAACATTTGTCTAATTTTGTCAACATAATTTTTTGTTTTATTTCCTGTGTCTCTTTTTCTTGCCTGTGTAAAGGGTTAAATTCAGTCAATGACAAAAAAACAGTGTAGCTATATTTGCAGTTCAGGTGTTGTTTATAACAAAATAAATAAAGTAGACCATTTTATTGCTATTATTTCATTTGATTATTTCTCAAGTGTCTGAAAAGTATGAGCAAATACAGCTTCAGTTTTACAATTTTGTTACACAGAGACGCCACTGGAGGGCGCACAGTGTCCAGAGGTACCAATCAACAACAGGCAGACGCGCGGTAGAATAAATCCTGCCAACGGCTGATCCCAACATGCACCTCCGACCTGTCGATTTTAGCCAAACAAATGGGTTGTGTGTCTCCGGTATTAATCAGTCCAGGTAGAACTTCTATAAAAAGATTGATAAAATTGTGAGAAGTTGACCGATGATGAGTTAGCTCTAACACTTGTGTTAAATAGACATGTAGTTAACAGCCGTTAGTGCTAACGGCTAACGTTCAAATGATGGGTTAATTTATTGTAACCTTCCCCGGTTGCTTGCTTGTCACCTAGCTCGATAAAGAATGACAATTCTTCACAATGTGACTGCCTGCCTGCAGGCTGAAAAATAAGACACAGTTAGCATCCAAGTGGTGCAGCTCCCACTCATAGGGTCATATTTTTCCAGCCCAATCACTGTAAAACTTTACAAATTATGTTTGTAGATGTTAAATGTTCTTATAATATTTTGTTAATTGTTGAATTGGAAATATATGACCCCAAGTTAAAAAAAAAGTCATGAAGAGCTGCCTCTCTCCGCCTACCTCCACCAGCACTCCTCGCAATTCTGGCGGGGGAAGCCGCGAGAGTGCATGAGGGACCAGTCGCATGCAGTCCGTCATCTCACCACTAGGTGGCTCTAAATATTTGCATCAATTAAAAATCTCATAAGAAATATATACAATTATAATTATTTTGGATAAAACTTATATATACATACACACGCACTTTGCTCTGTGTTACACTATGCCTGAAGTGTACACTGAGTAATGATCAAAGAGCTAGTTCACTTCGATTACTTGTACATGTGGTTCAGTTAATGCGTTTATTAGTGTGAGAAATCCAGTTAGGAGGAGTATGGGTAAATACCGAATTGTATGAGGAGACTAACGGCTGCCACTGGAGATTCAAGACATGCATAAAAGAGTTCAAGTATCTCCAAGTATGCATTTGATGAAGAAATGACATAGCATGATGTTAAGTTTAAAGTCTATTTTTAATAATACCCCATTTTATGAAGATGTAATTGAAAAAATGATGCTCTGTGAACATTTGATATATATCACTTTTTAATGATCAGATCAGAGTACATTATAGTACAAAAAAAAACTTAATACATGTACATACTTAAACACATTTGGACATAAGTCCTACATGTGCTAGTAAACACTTTCTTGTAATTAAAAATGTTTCAGCTGTGAAACAGAAAAATGTTACAATACCAAACATAAATTCATATTCAGTTTTGAAAACACCAGAACAGGAAAACACACTTCTGTTTTTTCATTCTGCTTTTCTTTTTGTCTTTTTTTTGCCCCAGCATCTCCTGAAACAGAATCTGCAGCTCTTGAAGAGGATGAAGATGAGGAGCAGATCTATAACAAGGAACAAGGCTAAGACGTCCAGGCTGTGGTACTGGTACCAGGTGAGCTCGTGGGCCTGAACCCGCAGGTGTTTGGCTCCTTTGTTCCTCATGGTGTACTCGATCCAGAAGACGGCCTCGTCCCGAGGATTCATGGGTCTGTCATGGTGGATTTTGGACAGTCTCATTGCATTTTCTTTGTAGCTGTTGATGGATGAGGGAAAAAAATTAAAGAGCTTGGGATATTTTACTAAGTTTAATGAATGGTTGCTTACAAGTTTGCATTTGGGTAAATGATGCTTGGTTTTTGTAGTTTATTTACTAAAACCCCACAAACTTTGTTACATTTTCAGTTTTTTCATTAAGTAATTTTTCTTCTTTGTCAAAAGTCAGAAAGTGAAAATTTATTCTCAAAATGATGAGAAGTGTTTTTCTGAATTGTCTGCGTGACAGAGATGGACTGATCAAAACTATTGATGAGATCGATATCAAGTCAGTATTGATCAGCATAGGATCAATACTTTAATTTTGGGTTTTCTCTTGATATGTTATTTTTATATATTAGTTTTTCACATCTACTTCAAAAATGATTTTCTTTTGATTTGCACCTTGTTTTAAGAATAAATCTTCGCCAATTTGTTTTTCTATTGTATGTTCATGTCAATATATTAAAGTATTTTATCGAAATGAAGATGTTTGCAAAACATTTGTTTCAGGTTTTTCAAAATTCTGTCCTACTTTTTGACAAACTAATTCAAATGTAAAAACAGAAGTTCGATATGTCATACTTCACCGATAAAAATCATTTATCGGTGATGGTGCCCCTGTTGTTTACTTGGTTTTGGATTGATACTAAAATATGCAGAGTCACACACCTCTACAGCCTGATTCAGAAGTACAAAATGTTGAATTTTGATAGTGCTTTACATCATGACTCCATGGTCATTAGACCCAATAAGGATGAATAAAGCATGTTTTGTTACCATAAAAAAGATAAATCTCGCATAAGGAAAGAAAACGACTTACGATTTGTTATTGATGACCATGTTTACGGCATCTCTGAGGCTCTCATTTGTCATAAAGTTAAATTGAACACTAACTGCAGCTCCTTTGGCCTCCATGTGCACCAGGTTCTCTGGCTGGTCAGCAAACATGGGGATTCCCACCATGGGAACGCCATGGTAGATGGCCTCATAGATCCCATTTGCTCCACCATGAGTGATGAAAGCTTTTGTTTTAGGGTGACCTGAAAACAATGTTATCAAACATCCATTATTAATTATCTTGAAAACTGCTATCAAATCAATCATAAAAACAAGTTAGGATTGTATAAAGCATATTTTATAAATAACAGAGTAACTACACATACTTGCATTTTTTTCTGAAAATGCAAGTATGAATAATTATTTTAATTCATCAAAATAATTAATCTTCTGTAATTCATAATCTTATGGAAAAATATTTTCAGTTTGACCATTTAGAAATGAATCAAGTTAGCAGTGTCACAACTGGACTTGCCGTGTAGTTTTTCTGTAACTCATTTATTTTTATTTTAGCATAAATTATTATACAGTGTTGTGGATCCTATTATTTACCCACCCAGGAGGTCGTTCTGTGGGATCCAGTCGTATAATCTGGTGTTTGAACCCAGAGTCTGGGGTTTCTGGCCACTGTATCTCCACAGCACCTAAAAAGGGTCAAACAAGTTTTTTGAAGTGGGTTGAGCAATGGCTACAGGAAGTTTTTTTTAAAACTAACAAATTTTGGTCAGAAGTATTAGCTGTTTTATTTCTTTTATATTATGTATATGCAACTTTTTGTCAGTAGAGGGTGCTATTTGCAGGTCTGCCACTGCTGCTGACCCAGACTTCCCTTCCTTTTCCTGACTTTTGATGCTAGCAACACAACAAATCTTGATGTCTGGGAGAACCTACATCACAGGTTTTAGAAGCTATGGTGCCTCTAGAGGGCGCCAGAGCTCTTCAGCAGGAGCCATTTGAGGGGAAACAAACCAGAACAAGTAAATGCAATCATTTAGCCAATGTCACCCAGCCTATGCTTTGAAAGAGAAAACATTTATAGCTCTTTAAGACCTAAAGCTGTGATCAGTAAGGAGAAAGAACCTGGGCTAAGCAAAATAAAAGGAAGTTTGAACTTGATTGTTCAGGTTGGGGTTGGATCTGAAGATGCTCCACTGACAGTGTGGTCTGCCAAACCCTGGGAACTTTTTGACAGGATGCTAAAAGAACTGCGATCACAGCAAAAAGCAGGTCATACTCTTAACACTAAATGACAAGGCAGCTGACGCATCATGAGGTGCTATGCTAAAGCAGATAAACCCCATAAAATCAGTGAAACACGTATGAATGGGACATAAACCCTCCATCACTTTGAAAACCCCTGACTTACATAGTTCAAAGTTGGCTAATAAACTACAAGTTTTCAACACATTATCATTTATCTGGATTTTCTTGACCTTTTGTGGAAGCTGAGCGAGCGCTGAGGCGATCATGTTCGCTTTTGCTGTGGTGAGGTTCTTGACCATCGATCCCAAAGAGAAGACAACAATCCCAGCATCTCCTGAGCTTTGGACAAACTTTTCCATTTCCTGTAAAATAGTAATATTTTCCGTCATTGAGCCAGTTAGTTGGTTTTAAATTCAGAATTTTGTCGGCTGATTATTTGAATTGGTGGATTTAACCTACCTTTGGTAAAGCTTTAGCTGGTTTGCAGTGAATTCCTCCAACAAATTTAAAGTTGGGGAGGAGTGGACGAGGAAAATCAAAATCCCAGTAGGTTCTCATCAACCAGATATCCGCCTTTCCCAGCATCTTGCAGTGGGTAACGGGTGTTCCTTTCATGGTGGACACAGAACAATAAGCAAAAGATTTTAAAGATTTTATGGTAACTTGGAAAAATTTGAATATTCAAAAATACTAATGGGTTTCTTACCTTTGATTTCAGAGTAATATTTGTCAATATCTTTCAACATGAACTGGTTTATTACAACATCCTGCAGAGCGTAGAAGAGGACGTTGAACAGTCTCTCTGAGAAGTTCATCTTGTCTCTGAGTTTGCTCATAGCAGCCGGAACGAAGGACGGTGGAGCAGGAAGCTGACCACACATCCTCTCCCAGTGATGAGCCAAGGAAAAACGCAAAGAAAGAACAAAAGGAATTCCCAGTATGTCTGCCGTCAGGTCATAGCCAGGGTAGATCGGATCAGCAAATAACACATCGTAGTTTCCCTCCTTCAGCTTCTTCATGATGTTTTCTGATTTCACCACGCCATCCAAAAACTTTAAAGAAATTTTCATGTTGTTCTTTGTTAAATCTATAAATTTCATGTAAATCTCAATGGGGTTCATAAAATCCATCTCATAAATGGCGAAGTGAAGAAGATCATCAAAACACTTTTCTATATCTTTTACTAAAACGTCGACATCAAAAGGTTCGTACTGGAAGCGAGATGGTTCGCTGCTGTTCATGAACATCGACGCGCTCGGGACCAGGACCGTTACCTGATGTCCTCTGTCCACCAGTGTCTCCAGTACCGGCTTCATGTTGAGCCAATGGCTGGCTTCAGTGTACCACACCAAAATCTTCCCTCCATTTGATGTTTTTGCAGCACAAAGCAGCAGCAGGACACAGACAGAGAGACGCAGCTCCATGGTAGCTGTGTGTGTCTATAGATAAACCAGCTGTGGTCTTTATAACAACTGTATCTTAAAGATACTGATTAACTAAATGAACTTTGACTTTCTGCTCGTTGTACAGAATAATGCATGATAACAGTTCACCCCTGGAAAGTTCTTAGTTAGGCAAAAGGTTAACAACTGCAAAGGTAAATTCATGTCTTTATGTAGACTCACCCAGGCATTTGGCTGCCCCAAGCACAAATGCTTTGCAATGCACTGTTACCGAAAAATGTATTCATTTTGTGGTATAATATTGTTGTTGTGCAACAACCCCTCCACCCACTCCAGTCTCTACTTCCTCTTCTGAGCTCTCTAATGGGTGAAATGAGTTTCTTAAATCTGCTGGGATTTACCCTGTCCAGAATTGAAGTAAACTCTGTTTAAGCTGGTGTTGAGAAAGACTTCTTACGACCTCCATTCAGATGCCCCACTCTTCTTCTCCCTGTGAATTAGCCAGACTGAACAGCCTGCAGATCATTCACAGAGCACATCTGTAACTGTCGCTCTTTCTCTTTATTACAACTTGCAGTTGTTACTGAACCAGGTTTTTTTAGTGACTTGGGTGAATCCCAAAGATGTTGTTTTACATATAGTTTTTGGCTAAAAGCAATCACCTTTTCCTCCCCAGAATCAAACATCATAGCTATTTTGCGACCATCAAAGAACTTTGTGGTGACTCATTAATTGAATGTCCACAACATCTTTTAGATTTTCTTTATGCTAAATATTTTATTAGTAAAGCATTTTTACAAGGGTCAGTGGAGCTTAATTCAGTAACAGAAATAATCAAATACGTAAAATCAATCATCTCGCCTGTCTTTCCCCAACGCTGACACTGAGAATTAAAAAGGGAACCTTTGAGAGAGACGGACGGAGCGCAGAATTTTTGAACCCTGATGATGAAGAAAGTGTTGCAGCAGGAGGAGGAGGTTGATCGATGAAGGCAGGGATCTCTGTTGGTCTGATGAGCTTTCGTCTCTCCATGGATGGTGAGGTCACACAGGACTTGGGTCTTTATCTTTGCCTTGGTCTTTGTCTTGAACTTCATATTTGCCCTGGTCTTTGCCTTTGTCTTTGGGGTCTGAACAGCAGCTGATGAGAGAAGTGTGATTTGAAGCCATATGTTGTGGGGCTGATTGGTCCCCATGCGCAGGACAGTCTTCGGTTCTGTGGCCCCAGCTCTTCTTCAGCTGCAGAGTTCTTTGTCCATCATGATTTTTGCTTGAAGCTGCCTGGAGCATCCAACCAAAGGTTCCTCTTTTGCACTCACCTTTTATAGGTTTTATTCACCCTTTTGGTGCGTTTACATTGGCTAGCACTGTTGCTATGCTGGTTTCATTGGCTTTCTGCATTGATATATGATCTCATATCCATCACTGTCTTAGAGACATTATGTCCTGATGTCTGTGCTAATGTCTCAGGTTTGCTCAACGGTCCTCCTACGTCCATTGCCTGCACAACCTTTTCTTTGGAAAAGTCTTAAGTTTTTCAACAGTCTGTTTCCAAGTAAGGCATTGGTTGTTTTCACCAACCATCTATCACCAACGCATCAGTGATCTTTAAATGGTAAATGGACTGAACTTATATAGCGCTTTTCCAGTCATTTTGACCACTCAAAGTCAAAGCTTTACACTGGAGTCACATTCACCCATTCGCACACACATTCATACACCGATACACAGATCGGTAGGCAATTTGGTTAAGTGCCTTGCCCAGAGGCACATCGACATGTGGCAGGAGGGAGCTGGAATCGAACCTACAACCTTCTGATTGCAAGACGAAAACTCTGCCACTCAACCGCAGTCGCCCACAATCTTTAGTTGCAGTTACAGCTTTAATACCATCTCAAGTTCAATGTCAAAATCACATCCATAGCCTTTTTTAGTTTCTTTGATTTAGCATGCATGTATATTATGATAACCAGTACTTATTATCTTAATGTGAGTTATTACAGATGTTTTCTGAAAAGAAACCAAGAATAATCCATTATTGTAATTATTTGATATCAAAGTTACAGTTGCTTGTTTCTTGTAAGGGTTCCCACAAGTATAAGTGTAAGTGTAAGTATTCTGGCAAGTAAACCAATATTAATATAAGTATTTTACTTTGAATTTTATCCAATGACTCAAAATGTTTAGATTTCATTCTTTAAAACTTTCATGCTTTGAAATGAGAAATGGTCTCAATTATTTTTATAGATGTGCAGGCTGGAAACTTCCTTCCTCTTTTTTTAGGAAACCTGCTCTTCCTGTCTCATCTCTCTGCCTGATTATGATTTCTTATGATTAGATAGAAAAAAGAAGTAGAATTAAAGCAAAGTTTGCGGGAGATAAAAACAACACAAACAGCCAGATTTATTTTATTGAAGTTTAAGTCTATTGTTGGATCTACATGTCACTTGTGTGATTGATTTTAAAGATAACTTTATTTATTGTTACTGTTAAACTAAAATCCCCAGCATTGGGAAGTGGGATGACCTCAGTTTTTCTTAAGAGTAGACACAGCCAATGACATTACTAATCTTTTGGCTGACTAAGCACAAATGCCTTGCAGTGCACCGTCACCCAAAAATGTATGCGTTATACCACAAACTTACTTTGTGGTATAATATTTAACGACTCACTTAACTGTAAAAGCGTTGTCCTCGGTGAATTTGACTCTTGAATATTTGAGAATCAAGGTAAAATTCCATAAGTGAGCTCTGTGTCAAAATTGTCAATGACTTAAGTGAACTCCTAACTGTTGTAGGCGTTGAGTATAACTGGTTAATAATTGTGGGAGGCGTCAACAGCCATGGTGACAACCCCCAAGACATAGGGGCAAAAAAGTAAAAGGATGACAAAAATAAACATTGAAAATTATGTGAAGGTGTGGATTTTTGCTTTACTCAAGGTCATTTCTCCAGCGAAACCCCTTCAGTGAGTTTGCTCTGACAAATTACCCGGTGGAAAAGTAAACCATAACTATCAGGCTAATAAAGTCAAACTACATTACCCTATAATAAAAAATTTCCACCACAGATCATTGCGGTTAACAGGAAGCCAATTTATTTATTTTTTTAAAGTATTTATTGACATTAGTGGTTTTTATTTGAAAGTCATTCGACAGGAAAGTGGGTAATGAGAGAGGGGGAAGACAAGGGGCAAAGGTCATCAGGTTGCGAATGGAACCTGTGGTGGCTGCGTCGAGGACTAAGCCCTCCATGTTTGGATTGTGCTTTACCCCTCTGTTATCAAAAACGTTTAGATCTCAAGTCCAGCTCTGATTGGCTGTTCAGTCCAACATGACATCTCTCAATAATCTGACTTTCAAAGACATGAAAATAAAAAACAATAATTACCACAAATAAACTGAGTTTACACAATATTTTTACAACTGATTTTGAATAATGTGAATAATTTTTCTGAGCTAGAAAAGTGATGGAAATTAGCATAAAAATTTTGAATCTAATCTGATTACTAATAGAAGTGTCTGAAATGTTAATAAATGCAACCTCTTTTCAAATCAAAATCAAATAAAATTTTATTTGTAGAGCACATTTCATCCAGAAAGGCATTTCAAAGTGCTTTACATCATAAACACAAAGTCATGCAACATAGAATAAACAATACATTGTTCCATATTAAATGCTGACTTAAATTCAAATATAATTCTAAACAGGTGCGTTTTCAGTTGAGATTTAAAGGAAGTCAGGGTTTCCGCCGTTGTACAGTTTTCTGGAAGTTTGTTCCAAATTTTTACAGCTTTGTTGAAGCTTTGTCTTGTTGTACACTACAGAACGAAAGCAAAGTACACTAAACCCACGTTTAGTTTACAAATAATAGTACAACTTTTGTATACATAAATTGATAAAGAAAAATAGCATTTAATACATAATTTAGAATGACAGAGTGAAAATGTGATTGGGAAAATAATTCATGGTTTTAAGCGCTGGCTCTTAAGAGAAGCCAGTCAATAAATCAGTTTTCTGTCAAGAGGCATTCTCGATTTTTCACAGTGGTGCCATGTTGATGCATGGTAGTGGCAGTGTCATACTTTGGTAATTTTTTCAGCAGGACCTGGAAAGTTGCTCAAAATGTGAGAAATGGAATAAGGAGCTAAATACAAAAACTACTACAAAAATTATACTGTTAAACACTAATTTCTCCTCAGTCCTGTTTTTTTTTGCTATTGTGTAAATGTGTACATTTTAAAACCACAAAATAGATTCTTATTCTATATGAAAAGCACCTGAACAGTGTATCTCACTTCAATCTGTTATTCTGCTTTTCTCTTTGTCTGTTTTCTCCTGCAGCATCTCTTGAAGCAGAATCTGCAGCTCTTGAAGAGGATGAAGATGAGGAGCAGATCTACAACAAGGAGGAAGGCTAGGACATCCAGGCTGTGGTACTGGTACCAGGTGAGCTCGTGGGCCTGGACCCTCAGGTGTTTGGCTCCTTTGTTCCTCATGGTGTACTCGATCCAGAAGACGGCCTCGTCCCGAGGATTCATGGGTCTGTCATGGTGGATTCTGGACAGTCGCATCACGTTTTCCTTGTACCTGTGGATGACGAGGGAAAATAAATAACTTAGCTGTATACATTATGCTTTACCTTAGGTTTTTCTTTCCAAGATATTTATTTGCATTCTTTTTTCAAAGGTCTCAAGTTGGAGAACATCTTGTCCAGACCCCTATTGTGATGCATCTAACTGCTTTCCGCCATAACTCAGTGGCCATTTTTGCATTTGTCCACTCAAACTCATCAAATGAAGGAATAATTAATAAGTTTTATAAAATTTATAAATGGCTTTGGGTTAGGTTTTTCAAAGTGTGGGCCCAAAATAAACCCCAAAATTTGACCTTAGATATTCAGCAAACTTCACTTTAATAATATACTTGGAGCTAAAATTTCCTTCAAATGTGAAACAATGTACTTGGGTGATGTATGTCTAACTAGAATGATGGAGATGAAAAAATACTGAATATGTTGCTTGTTCCAAATAAGAAAGGTATTTCTAGAAAATGATTTAAATTGGATTATCCTATTACTGATTTATCCAGTGACAAACATAATATACAACTTTTATGTCATTGAAAAGTTGTCATTCTCCATCAGAATCCCCCCAAAATCTGGACTAAACGGACTGACCGTTAGGTCGAATTTCCTTTGAAAATTGTCTTGATTGATGATATACTTCCTTTGAATGTTAACTGTATGTTAATGTATGTTTGATTTGATACACTGAAAATACATAGAAAAATTTGGAATTGGAAAGAAAACTACTTACGATTTGTTATTGATGACCATGTTTACGGCATCTCTGAGGCTCTCATTTGTCATAAAGTTAAATTGAACACTAACTGCAGCTCCTTTGGCCTCCATGTGCACCATGTTGTCTGGCTGGTCACCAAACATGGGGATTCCCACCATGGGAACGCCGTGGTAGATGGCCTCATAGATCCCGTTTGTCCCTCCGTGAGTGATGAAAACTTTTGTTTTAGGATGACCTGGTAGAAAACAACATTATCAAACGTTCATATTTTAATTTTCATGAAAATTATGGTGGATCAAGTCAAACTAAGTGCTAACTAGGCTTACACAATTAACTACATTCATTTACATTTCTTGTTAGCTACATGCATGCAACAAAGTAATGAGTCTTATCCATTGAAGCTATGCAGATATATATTTGTGTATCATTAGAAACTAAGGCCAAATTCTCAGTTGAAGAAGAGTAAAGTTAGCAGAGTCACAATTGTTGTTGCGGTGTGGTGTTTCTGTATATCTCATTTAGCATGGTTTTAATTTTAATATCAGTTATGCTAAAATGTGATGGATTCTATTATTTACCCACCCAGCAGGTCGTTTTGTGGGATCCAGTCGTATATTCTGGTGTTGGAACCCAGAGTCTGGGGTTTCTGGCCACCGTATCTCCAGAGCACCTAAAAATGGTCAAAAATTGTTGTTCAGTCGTGTGGTTTGATGTGTTGTTCATGTTTTTAAAACACAACGAGTGAGTCACACAAATCTTAATGTTTGGGGTAGCATACATGGCTGAAAGATGGTTTAATAAACTCTACAAGGCCTTAAACGCAATCTTTTTTCTAGATTTTCTTGACCTTTTGTGGAAGCTGAGCGAGCGCTGAGGCGATCATGTTCGCCTTTTCTGTGGATACGTTCTTGACCATCGATCCTAAAGAGAAGACAACAATACCAGCATCTCCAGAGCTTTGGACAAACTTTTCCATTTCCTGCAAAAAAGTAATATATTCAGTCATTCAGCCAGTTAGTTGGTTTTAAATTCTGTATTCTGTTGGCTGGTTATTTGTTTAGTTCAAGTCTTTAAGCAACTTTTGAATTGATGGATTATAACCACACCTCTGGTAAAGGTTTAGCTGGTTTGCAGTGAATCCCTCCAACAAACTTAAAGTTGGGGAGGAGTGGACGAGGAAAATCAAAATCCCAGTAGGTTCTCATCAACCAGATATCCGCCTTTCCCACCAGCTCGCAGGCACTGGTGGGTGTTCCTGATACAGTAACAAAAAAGCAAAAGATTTTAAAGTTTTCATGTTCATTTTGGAAACTTAGAATACTAACTTTGACGTTTGATTGCTTACCTTTGATTTCAGAGTAGTATTCGTCAATCGATTTCCACATGAACTGTCGTATTAAAATGTCCTGTGAAATGTAGAAGAGGACATTGTGGAGTCTCTCTGAGAAGTCCATCTTGTCTGTGAGTTTGCTCATAACGGCGGGGACAAAGGAAGGAGGAGCAGGTAGCTGACCACACATCCTCTCAAGATTATGAGCAATAGAGAAACGCAAAGAAAGAACAAGAGGAATGCCCAAAATATCTGCAGTCAGGTCATAGCCAGGGTAGATCGGATCAGCAAATAACACATCGTAGTTTCCCTCCTTCAGCTTCTTCATGATGGTTTCTGATTTTACAACGCCGTCCAATAACTTTACAGAAACATTCAGGTTATTCTTCATTAAATCAAAAAATTTTACAGAAATCTCGTAGGAGCTCATGAAATCCATCTCGTACAAAGTGAAGTGAATAACCTCTTCAAAAAGCCGTTCTAAATCTTTTACTGAGACGTCGACATCAAAAGGTTCGTACTGGAAGCGAGACGGTTCGCTGCTGTTCATGAACATCGACGCGCTCGGGATCAGGACCGTCACCTGGTGTCCTCTGTCCACCAGTGTTTCCAGTACCGGCTTCATGTTGAGCCAGTGGCTGGCTTCAGTGTACCACACCAAAATCTTCCCTCCATTTGAGTTTCCTGCAGCACAAAGCAGCAGCAGCAGGACGCAGACAGAGAGACGCAGCTCCATGGTGGCTGTATGTCTGTAGATAAACCAGCTGCAGTCTTTATAACAACTGTACCTAAAAGATACTGATTAACTAAACAAACTTTAACTCACTGCTCTTTATACTGAATAATCAAGATAACAGGTTGAGCCCTGGAGAGCTGTTAGCAAGAGTAGAAGTAACACCTGCAAAGGTAACTGTAGACACACCTCTAATTCAAGGAAAAGAGGTGTGTATTTTGCTGACGTTTATTGAGAGGGAAAGTTGAATCTGCCTTGCGTCACCTTTGGGTGATTGCCAAATTTCAAGGTGTGGTGAAAGCTAGAGTAAATCTTATTTGTCTACCTTTTTTCTCTTTGAGTCTTGAATTTTTAAAAGATTTGATGGCAATACAATGCACATAAAAACCACAGTTTTTATCTTTTAACTGGAAAAACAACTGGCCCAAAAATGTCCTTTGTTGGATCTTTTAGAACTAGTTGTAATACACTGTTAGTTTTTATTCACAAGAAGAGTTTTGTCAGAATACTGGTCATTATTTGTCAAAGGCCTCTCTGTACTTATAGTATTATTTTGATTTATAAAGTAAGGACCCTTTAGATTTTTTCATGATGGCTCTAAATACTGATTAGTGATTTCATAAACTTTAAATGTGGCTTTTTTGTGAAGTTGAATCATCACGTTTGAAACTTCAAAGTGAAAATGGTTTCAGTTTTGCGTGGTGATGGGTCATCTGAAGCTGGACGTGTACCGAGTGAAAAGGGGGGGTGTCAGATGAAGCCCAGCTTTGATGCTTGTGTCGTCTTGCTGAAAACCACGTGACTGACAACAAACAATGCTTCCAGTTCGTGGGTCACATGACTGCTTCATTTTTCGTGTCGGTTTTCAAAATAAAAGCATGATGAGCCGTGCTGCTTCACGGGTTATTGTATTTGATCGCTCATCAGCGGAGTATTTGTCTTCAGCAGTGGATGAATTAAAAGGAACCTTTTTTAGTTCATGTATATTAACAATTTTGATGATGGCACTCATCAAAATGTAATATTTGTTACTGGTTTTCTGAGTTGTTCATTATGGTATATTTTGTTACATTATATTTGTGTTTTTTATTATGTAAAGTGCTTTGAAACCACATTGTTGCAACACAAATAAACTTGATTGAAATGGAGCCAGCAAAAAGAAAAACTGATATCTGGGAAGACTTTGACGTGATCGCTCACAAGATTCTTAAATAAAAAGAATTAACCCTCCACCTCCAAAATTATCACTTTCTTGAAATTTCTACTATTTCTTTGTTCTGCACAGATATACTAGTCTTGCACAGCAGAAACAGACTTAAAGCTGTTGGAAGAGTAAAATTCTGGCCTGATGAGTAAAAATATAAGGGATCAGAGAGCCAACTCAGCATTTTCTTCTTTTTTTTCCTTGAATTTCGGAATCCAAGAAAAATAGAATTTTTGAAGAATTTTACTTTTTCAGGAGGCAAATGAAATCTCAATACTGTCTGTCCCAACAAGATCCGCATAATAAGGAACTAAAATTCAGTCGATGACAAAAGACAACAGCCACTGACAGAGAAGATATACCAGGATTGGCTACAAATAATTTTAATAACTAAAAAAGATTAGATAAATAGGATTTAATTGACTTTCCTGTTACTAAACATGAGTTTGACAAAAAACTTTGTGACAATATTGCATTTACAAATATTTTAAATTATGTCTATCTGAGTGACAAGGCTGCCACAGTTTCAACAGCAGATGTCACTAGAGAGAAATGAATGAAAAACCGATTAATGAATGTTTGGGCAGTGGGCCGGTGTTATGCCGAGAAATGCCTGCCTGCCGAGAATTGCATCCCCTGTCGCGGGGATGCAATTCTCGGCAGGCAGGCATTTCTCGGCATAACACTGGTCCTAAAGCAGGAAGCAGACTACAGCACAAGGCATTCTGGGTAGACCCAACCAAACCAAATCTAGAGGGAGAAATGGCTTGTTGTCTTTTATCAACAATAAAAGCAAAATCTTATAATCGCTAAAGTGCGACATCATTTCACATTTGTTTACCTTTCGTGAAGAAGGAAGTGGAACGCTGAGTCTTCTTCTTCTTGTTTAATGGCGGTTGGCAAACAACTTTTAGGTGCATTACCGCCACCTTCTGGATTGGAGTATGGACCAGATGTATAATCTCTATAACCTCTCCATAATACCTGTACTTCTAAGAAATCTAAACACGTAGTTAAAAACTACGTCCCCGGACGATTTTTGTAATAAGTCCCTAATATCTAGTTTGACTTTATTCTTACTTAACTCTCTAACTAATACCCCTCTTTCCTGATTATATTTAGTACATTCCAAAAAAATATGTTGAATCGTTTCTGGATTCCCACAATAACTACACAACCCTGTACTATGTTTGTTAATTATTTTCAAGGTGCTATTTAACCCCGTATGTCCAAATCTTAATCTGGATATAATATCCTCCTCTTTTTTACTCCTATTCTCTTTCCTACATTCCCCAACTTTTTTTTGAATACTATAATAAAATCTTGCCTTCCTTTCATTCTCCCACTGTTCCTGCCATTTCTTCTTGTAGTACACTTTACTTATATTTCTGATCTCAATTTTGCTAGACTTAGTTTTAAGTTCAACATCATCCCTTTTAGTCGCGCTCTTAGCAAATTTATCCGCCAATTCATTTCCTATTATACCGATGTGAGCAGGAATCCAAATAAATTTGATACTGGATCCGTTTTCTTTCATTTTATAAATTGACTTATTAATATCCATCAAAATATCTTGTCTTGTTTCTGATGTTTGCTCCATAACGCTTATCAATGCACTACTCGAGTCTGAGCAAATCAAAACCTTCTTACTTCTCAATGCCTCACTCCACTTTAATGCCATTAAAATAGCCGTTAACTCACCCGTATATACATTCAGTCTGTCTGTTATTCTTTTATTTTCCATAATGTTTAAATCAGGGATTATAAATGCTACTCCTATTCTGTCATTTATCATTTTAGATGCATCTGTGTATATTTGTATATGCTCACCATATTCCCTCCTTATATAACCTTCTACCTCTTCCTTTTCAACTTGTCTACCTTCTTCCAGAAATCTTAAGTCAACTTCAGTTTCCCTATTTATCCAAGGCGGATCACAAGGAATACTCATCACAGGACTAATTAGACACTGACTTAAACCTATTTCATCTATTTCTTTATTTATAATCCAGCCAAAACTATTTATATCTCTGTACTTAACTTTTTCTTGACAAGGTTGTAAAATATTATTTATAGGGTAACTTTTTTTTATGTCCTCTTATATTTGCCCAAAACACTACCGCTAATTGCTTCCTTCTAAGCTCCAGTGGCATCTCACCCATTTCTATTTGCAACGCTGACACTGGTGTTGTTTTCATTGCTCCGCAGCAAATTCTTAGTGCCTGATATTGAATTTTATCCATTTCTTTTAATAAACTATTTGAGGCTGAGTTATATACAACACACCCATAATCAATTACTGACCTAATAAGACCAGTATATATTATTTTTAAAGCTTTCCTACCATTGCCCCAATCTTTGCCTCTTAAACATCTCATAATATTTAAAATCTTTTTACTTTTCTCCACGATTTTACTAACATGCATTTTCCATGTAAGTTTTTTTATCAAACCATACTCCTAAATATTTAATCTGATCTATCCTTTCCACATCCTTATCATATAGTTTTAATCTTACATTAGTATTTACTCTCCTAGTAGTAAAAGTGATAAATTTGGATTTTGAAATTGAAATTCTAAAACCCCACTCTAGAGCCCAAGCTTCTACACTATGTAACGCTTCTTGCATTTTATTATTTATAAACTTTATATTTTTCCCCCTTTTCCAAATAAGGCCATCATCTGCATATAGAGTCACTCCAAACTCGTTTTCAATTTTACTAAAAATATCATTAATCATTATTGTAAATAATATGGGACTTATAATACTTCCTTGAGGAGTACCATTTTCAGTTAATTGTTTTGAACTTACTTCGTTACCTATTTTTACTCTTATATTTCTATCAGTTAAAATTTTTTTAATCCAATTATATATTTTACCTCTTAACCCTATTTGCCTAATTTTAATCAGTAGTCCTTCCTTCCATAACATGCTTTCTCAATATCCAGGAAAACTGCCATTAGAATCTCTTTGTTTACTTGTGCTCTCCTAATCTCATGTTCTAGAAATACCATGGGATCTGTTGTACTTCTTCCTTTTCCTGAACCCAAATTGATATGATTTTATCTTTTCCTTTGATTCTAAGAAATAAATTAGCCTATTATTTACCATCTTCTCCATTAACTTTCCAGTACAAGATGTTAACGCTATTGGCCTATAACTCTCAGCTAGCTGTGGATCTTTACCTGGTTTACAAATAGGGATAATTATTGATTCTTTCCACTTATCCGGCAGAACTCCTTCCTCCCATATTTTATTATATAATTCTAGTAATATCACCTTACTCTTTTCACTCAAATTTTTTAGCATGATGTAATTTATCTTGTCTTCCCCAGATGTTTAATTTTTTTATATTCTTTAACGCTTTATTTAATTCTATCATTGAAAATTTCATATTTATACTATCATTATCCTCTATTTCCACATGTATCCTTTCACTATACCTTTTTAATGTAATTTCCCTTCCTTCTTTCTCTTTATTACTAAGATTTTCATTGCTATGTACTTTAGCTAAAACTTTTACTAATAGTTCAGTCTTATCTTTATCATCAATAATCATATTGTCATTACTTTTAAGTATCGGAAAAATATGTTCTTGACTTTCCTGACATTTTCTTGATCGTGTTCCACACTCTGTCTAACGCAGTAGTTTTCCCTAACGATTCACAATACTTACTCCAATAACTTTTTTTTTTGCATTTCTTATCTTCCTCCTGACTTCTGCTTGTTTTCTCTTATAGTTTATTAAATTTTGGAGGCAGATAGCTTTCTTAAGTGTTTTAAAAGCCTTATTCCTTAATTTAACCGCCAATGAACATTCTGGATTCCACCAAGGAACTATCCTTTTTTTCTTAAACCCTTTACTTTTTGGTATCATTTCTTTTGCCATATCAATAATATCTTACTAACTTCTAGATTTAACTCATTTATTGGTTTATTTATATCTATACTTACCAACCTATCTTCACTCATAACTTTATACTTTTCCCCAATTTGTATCCTCAAACCTCCATCTCCCTTGATTATTTACCTGCTCTTCTTCCATGTCTATTTCAATTTAAATAAATATTGGATAATGATCACTGCCTATCGTACTATTTTTATATATTTTCCAACTACAACTATCCGCCACACATTGGGATACTAGAGTAAGGTCAATAGCAGACTCCCTACCACTTATCAGGTCCAATCGAGTTCCTTCCCCATTATTTAACACTACCAACTCTTTTTCTTCAATGATTCCTTCTAAAATCCCCCCATTATAATAATCTTTCTCACCCCATAAAGTGCTATGTGCATTAAAGTCCCCACACCAAATTAATTTCTCTCCCCAGTGCTTAGAAATGTTTTCTATTTTTAATTTATCTATTTTCTTACAAGGGTTATAAAATTTATAATTTTTATACTTCCATGTTTGTCCACACTTTAACCCCATTTATCTCTAATTCCGTGTTTATTTGTAATTTGATAAATTTTATCTTTTCTTTTATAAATATGGCACAGCCTCCTCCATTTCCATTTCCCCTGTCTCTCCTTACAATTGAATATCCATTAATACTAAACTGTAACGTTGGTTTCAACCATGTTTCTTGGATACATATTATATCTGGTTTCTCATTCAATCTATTAATAAAACCTTTAAATTCCTGACCATTAGCTATTAGACTTCTTGCGTTCCATTGCATATTAGAATTAATGACTATTTGACTTGCTCACTTTCACCTGACCCCTCTCCTTGTCCAAGTTCATCTTGAATTTTCTCCCAAGACAGATCTTTAACACTAAAGAATTTCGCTGCTGCTTTTACTATAATTTTTATTTTTTCAGTCTTAGTTCTTGCCTGTTCTGAACAGTTTATAATATAAGCCAAGAACGGGATCAGTTTTTCTAGTGTGATAATGTTTTGACTTTTATCTGCCTCATTCTTTCTTTCTACTTTTGCACTCTGACTAATCCCTGTACTCTTCACCTCTTTTACTGCTTCCGCATACGACATTCTCTTCTCTGTTTTCAGTTTTTGAATTTCCACTGCTTCTTTCCTCACCGTACAACCTGCATATGCTGCGTATGATCCCCTCCACAGTTACAACATTTTATTGGATTCTCTCTACACTCCCCATAAGGGTGTTCACCTCCACACCTACCACATCTTTGCTTTCCATTACATACATTTGCTGTATGGCCATACCTCTGACATTTGTAACATCTAATAGGTGGTGGAATATAATTTCTTACATTGAAGCTCAAGTATCCAATCATAACCTTATCCGGTTTTACTTTATCTTTGAATTCTAATAGCACAGAAGTGCTATCCACTCTCTCCCCATTTCTAAAGGCCTGTAGTCGTTTGATACCTAAAACCTCCCCTCCTTTTATTACTTTCTTTAACTAATCCAAGTTTTCTCCTATAGGAATCCCTGAAATCACCCTTTTACTCCTCTTTCCTCTCCTATTACTTTCCTCTCCATTACTTCTCTTTTGCAGATCGTTTGTATTTTAAGTGCTTTATTCTTTTGTTCGACATTCCTACAAATAATCAGAAGTCTTCCATCTCTTAAAACTTTAGCTAATTCCACATCTCCAATAATTTTTTTTAATCCATTTGAAAGTGTGATTGGGCTCACCCCAATCAAGTCTTGTCCAGTTCTGAATTTCAAAATCACTTTAAAGTCCTCCATCATTATCTTCTTTCTTGTCCCAACGTTTTCCTCTTCATCCTCAAAAGATCTTTTGCCTGTATTTAGTCCTTTTTTACCCTTATCTTTCCCTCCTCCCCCTTTCTTACTTTCTACCACAGACCAACTAGTTTCCATACTATCATCATCTGAACACCCCCCACTACTACTAGCCATCTAGATCCACTCACAACCCAGATTATGCCAAGAAACCGCTCCTCCACTTCCAGCTTCCCGTGACCAAACCTCGCTTCGTCAGAGTTGCTGCATGCAGGGTGACGGTCTTCCTCCTCCTTGATTGAACACAGCTGCTCCCGCCTCAAGAGTCTTCTTCTGAGATTCTCACTTTTTTTTTTTGTATTTTCTGGTTCAGCGCCACCACAGGTGAAGGTGGGGAGCAAGTTTTATTAAAATGTTCGGTTTGTTTGACACAGCTGAAAATTTAACAAACATTGCAGTTTTGGTCCCCAGTCAAACCAAGTCTACTGCACTGTCAGGTGTGAAAACACCCAACATCTAAACCTGTTTGCTCTCAAGAGGCATTCTAGGTTGGGCACAGTGGCATCACAGTGAAACATAGTGGTGGCAGAATCATACTTGAATTGGCCAGAATTTGAGAAATGCTGTACAAGAATAATACAAAAGTACAAAAGAATTCATGAGAATACTTATTTTTTATGTGGCCTCAATCCTGATGTTAAATTTGTATAAATTTTAAAACTGCAATTCCATGAACACCTCAAAATACTTTGTTAGAAAAGCACCTGAACAGTAGATCTCACTTCTGTTTGTTCAATCTGCTTTTCTCTTTGTCTGTTTTCTGCTGCAGCATCTCCTGAAACAGAATCTGCAGCTCTTGAAGAGGATGAAGATGAGGAGCAGATCTATAACAAGGAGGAAGGCTAGGACATCCAGGCTGTGGTACTGGTACCAGGTGAGTTCGTGGGCCTGGACCCTCAGGTGTTTGGCTCCTTTGTTCCTCATGGTGTACTCGATCCAGAAGACGGCCTCGTCCCGAGGACTCATGGGTCTGTCATGGTGGATTCTGGACAGTCGCATCACGTTTTCCTTTGTACCTGTGGATGTAAATTTGGTCAAATGAAGGGAACACATTCTGTAGAGCTACATTTAAAATTTTCTCCTGTATAAAATATTAAACCAGAAACTAGAACCTGTTTAACTCCACTCTATCACAGCTGGAGGCATTTGTTAAAGAAACAGTGCCATCTAGTGGCATTTAGGCTTTCTACAACATTTGAAATACCCTAAATTAGGGTTCCCAAACTTTTTGAAATACAGCATTGACCCTGTCCTGGGACTTTCTTTGCAAACCCACAGACAACAGTACAAAATATGTAAAAAGAAACGAAACAAAAACATCAGTGTTCAGAATGTTTTTTTATTCACTATTCAGTAATTATTACACTCATTTAGCATAAATGCTGCTTCATGCAGTTTGATTTTAGTCTGTGACCTGATAACCCCCTCTTTTAATTATAAGAAATTATGTGATATTAAAGATTAATCGCATCAAATTGTATTCTACTTTCACAGTTCTTCTGGCTTTTCTTATGGACTGCTGGACGGTTCTTTTGGTGGTTTTCCATTTCTTGCTAGCAATGCTGGCTTGAGGAGCAAAGTAGCTGCCAGTCATGAATTCGACTGGCAGTTGATCAGAAAATGAGCATCAGGAATAACATTTAATCAGTTATGTTACATTTAAGATAAACATTTTTATGAAATTAAATTTTTTTTATTGTTTTTTTTCTTTTTTTATCCAGCTTTACTTTATAGCCCCTGCTTTGACAAACATTTCCCTAAGATGATGTAGTACTTACGATTTGTCATTGATGACGGTGTTGACAGCGTCTTTGAGTCTCTCGGCGGACATTTTGTTTAGTTTAACAGTTACTGCAGCTTCTTTGGCCTCCATGTGAACCATGTTGTCTGGCTGATCAGCAAACATGGGGATTCCCATCATGGGAACGCCGTGGTAGATGGCCTCATAGATCCCGTTTGCTCCACCATGAGTGATGAAAACTTTGGTCTTAGGATGACCTGGTAGAAACCAACGTTATTAAATATTTGTTGATGAAGGAAAATTAAATAGATCATTTTAAAAACTTTGTGCTCATATTTACATGTTGGAACAGCTGAATTATGAAGTTATATAACACAAAAACGATAGAGTCAGTGCTGTCGATACTCTTTAGTTTGAGAAATTGGGCTTTTTTACATCATGTTTAGTTTTTAGCACAATATATGGCCTCATGTACTGGGGGGTGGACATTTACACATACATAAACCCTTTTTTTATTTTAAGAATTTTGATTTATCGTTGTCTCTAACAAAAAATGTGTAAACAAGCTGACAGTATCATCAGAAATGTAGTTTTTGCTGTTTTCAGTTTGTTCCATGAGAGCATCAATAAATATCTATAAGTTTTTTGGTCCCCAATCGAACCAAGTCCACCAAACTATCAGTTATGAAAACACCATCATTCTTGGTTCGAATGCAGATGTGAACATCAAGCAGTCTGGAGACTATATCGCAGGGCATTCTGGGTAAATACAACAAAAACAAACTCACAAGGGCCTTGTTCTAGTGGGAGAAATGGCTCGTTGTCTTTCACCAAAGCCAAAATTTAAATCCTACCGCCACTAAAATCTGACGCATTTCCATTTTTGTTTACATTTTGTGAAGAAGGAAGTTGCGCTCATGTCTCTTTTTTTTTTTGAGGTTTTTGTGTCGATTCCTTTAATGGTTCTTGGTGCAGCACCCCCACAGGCGAGGAGGGGAACAGGTTTTGGTGTGAAAGAACTGCAGCAGCTGAAAATGTCAAAAAGTTTTCCAACCTAATTTATCAGGTGTGAAAACCCCCTAAAGCTGTGCACTTCGTCCCCCTCATTAACATTGTAGATTCCCTTATGACGCTGGATTCAGGGGCGGCTGGAAAAACAATGGCTATTTGAATACTGAATTCAATCCCTGTTGAGCGAGTCAGCATCCATTCACATCGCAAATATCTTCTGCTCTCATTCCTACACCTCCCCCTGGTGGGACACAGCAACCTGAGATGGAAACAGCAAAAATTCTTGATTTCTGATTTATTTTAATTTAATTTTCATAGGAATTTACCATGCATTTACTCACATTCCTGCTGCTTCCTCTGCCTCCTTTGCACCACTTGCTGAGTGTTACAGAGTGTTGCCTTTTGAAGTAGACATTTGCATAATCAGATTAGGATGCGTGATTGTCTCTGTGCGCCCCCTGTTTCCTTCACAGGGTGCTCCAGAGGAGAGAGGGTGCTGTCCAGCCCAACAATGGAGGACTCCCCTCCTCTGGCAGCGGACACGCAGCCCTTGCACCTGCATCTTCCGCTCCCACGTCGCAGGTCGATTACAGCCGCAGTTCAGCCTCGGACCCGCTGAGATTGGGAGGAGGGGGAGGAGAGCGGCTCGAGTGCTGAGATGGGAGAGGAAGGGCAGGGGTTGAGCTGAGATATTTAAACATGCAAAGGGTGAATTGGCTTTAAGGGGATAAAGAGCTCAGGGCCTATCGGCTGGCGCCCAGCTCCAGAAACGTTCTCTTTATGGAGCCGGGAGAGCGTGGGGCTGCCCGCGCCGATCTGCTCCATTGTGATAACGGATTCAGACAGCGTGCCAGACGCTGATAAGGAAATGTGCTCTCAATAGACGATTACCCGCATGCTCACGAAGGAATAGTCAATCAGGAAGATGCGGAGGGAGTGAGAGGCATGCAGATTTGTTATGTTTTTTTTTACACATCAGGTTTTTCCTATCTCTGCAGAAAAACCGTAATGTTCGGAGGAATCTGTAAATAAAGTGTTACCATGACAGCATTTCTACCTAATATTCCAGTTTTCAAAGAAACCGCAAAGCTTATCACTGCAAAAACACAAAATCCTACCAAGTATTTTTGTCTAGTTTATAGTGAAAATATCTTAGTTCGCTAAAAATAAGACAAAACTTACTTGGAAGCAGCTTTTCAGCAATAAATAGGAGCTTGTTTTAGGTAAATTATTCCTCAGTATTGATGAAAAATGTCGAGTTCCACTGGCAGATTATTTAACTCATAACCAAACATTTTCACCATGTTTAAATTAAAAATAATCTACCAACACAACCAGTACTTTATTAATATTAAAGGATTATTGACTTAAAACTAATACATGTTCCTGAAAAGTTACTTATAAGTTAGTTTAGTTTTATTTCTAGTGTACTAAAATATTTGCGCTAGAAACCTGGCCAAAAATACTTGGTAATATTTTGTGTACTAGTCTGTGTTACATGATTTCATTTATTTTTCAGGACTGCACTGTAAAAACACAAAATCTTACCAAGTATTTTTAAGTTTAATTTCTAGTGAAAATATCCTAAATAAGACTAAACTAACTTACAAGCTTCTATTTCAGCAAGAAGTAGAAGCTTGTAGAAGATAATATAAATCTATATTATTGCTGAAAAACAGTATTTTTAAATTACTTCACTTTATAGAGTGAGTTAAGTCAAACCAGTAGTTTTTCATCAATATTAAGGAATTACTCACTTAACAAAAGCTTCTATGTCTTGCTAACTCTAACCCTTGTAATTTAGTTTTGTCTGATTTCAAGAGCACTTAGATATTTTTACTTATTTTACCATGAATACTTGGCAATATTTTGTGTTTATCCAGTGTTACAAAGGGTCAGCTGTCATTTCTCTCCAGTGGTTGAGTCCAGCTGGGCTCGGCTTCGTTTAGTCAGAGTTTAACTCCCCCTGTTGAAGCGCCTGGAGTCAGAGTAGTGTTTACTCTTCAGCTCAGTTAACCGCCATGTTTTGTCTGAGGATCGGCCACAATAGACGTTTAAGCAACTAAATGTTCGCCGGGAGGCTGAAATGAACCGACTGCTGTCGTCAGTTCAGCCGTAAACAAGAGAGAAACTCAGAAAATCACAGATGTCTGTGGAAGCAGTTTTTCATTCTTAGGTTTTCATTATGGAAATTTTTCATTTTTCTGTAAAAGCAGCCTGGAAAAACCTGAAAATTTAGTTTCTGTAATGTGGATTAAATATCCATCCAAACAGCCAATATCCATTGAACCAGTCAATATCCATTCATCCAACCAGTCAATATCTATCCGTCCATCCGACCAGTCAATATTCATCCAACCAGCCATCCGACTGATAGGTTTATTGTTTTATCTCTACATTTACATCATCCTGTTTCAATTACTTTTGTTTCTGTTTTTCTTCCAGGAATTCCTTTGTTCGCTCTCTCCGTTTATGACATCATCTCTCCAGGAACGCGTCTGCACAACGACCAACTGGACAGCGTCTGACTTCGGAGCGACCTCTGACCTCAGGGGTTACAAGTTAAGCGGGCACATCGAGCCGTTCCTCTGTCAGGCCTCTGGTCAGTGGACGAAGGGCAAAGGTCAGGCTTGTGTCCACATGGCTGCAGAGAAACAAACCTCTGAGCTTTGATGACACAAAGCAGCAGCTTTTCTTCTTTGCTTCAGTTACCAAAGTGTGACAATATAGGCAGTGAAACTGGCAGCCATCTTGAAAAATGGCTGTCATCCTAAAATTCAAGTGGTTTTGCTTTTTGAAAATTCTGGAAATTACCTTCATAGTTTCTTTATTTCTGGATAGTTACAGAAAACAAACTAAGAAGGAAAAAAAAATTCTACAATTGTATTGAAGTAGGATGAATTAATTTATATAATCACTGCCAGGCTTTACAAAAAAGTAGAAATTTAAATTTAGATTAGGAGTCTATATCAGATCGACTTGCAACAAGAGCAGTGAAATGACTCAGAGCTTAATATCAGAAGCCATTTCTTATTGTTTTGTTTCATTATTGTGGGACCTTTAGATAATTGAACCGTATTTTTAATTGACATTTGAGGTGAAAACTTTGAACTCAAATACCTAGAATGTTATTTAGAAATGTGAGAAAATATCTGGAAATTTATAGCCTTAAAGTGTTGAATGTAATGAAAACTGGGTCAGTACTTGTGTCATTTACTGTGTTTCTGTGTAAATATTTCACAAAAAGCATAAAGACAAACACCCAAATAATTAACAAATACTTTATTGAATAAATAGTTAAAATAAATAAGATACTATATGTCCACAAGTAAAGCAAAAATAAATTAGCAATGACGTATAAGATTGATAATTTACACACTCGTCACAGTTGACAATCAGTTCATTATCTTTGGCCATCATATCACATGCGTATTTACAAAAAAATTAATACAAAAACCCCAAAATTCCTTTGAAATCTAATATTTGTGAGCAATGAATGAAAGCAGATTGTCAGTTTCATCCAAACATCAGAATCTCAGTTGCTGAGTTTTGAGAAAGAGGAAGAAAAACAGGAAATCTGGTTTATCTGAAGCCTCAGAAACCTGATAAATGAAAAAAGCTCAGATTTGTTATTAGGGCTAAGAAACGATGAAAAGAAATTCAGAGAATATTTTCATAATATTATGAGAGTAAAGTTGTACGAGAATAATCAAAATAATATGAGACAAACGTCAAAACAGTGAGAATTAAAACAAAGTCATATTGTGACTTTATTCTGGTAATTTACAACTTTATTCTCACATTATTTTGATTTTATTTTCAATATTTTGACTTTATTCTCAAAATATTAACTATTCTCATATAATTGTGATTATTCCTGCATGACATTGACTTTAGTCTGGTAATTGTGTAATTTTTTATTTTCATGGCCCTAGTACTCTAGTTGTGGTATTTTAAAGGAAATAAAACAAAAAGTGCTCTTTTGCAGTCTGGAGATGTATCTGAGCCTTCACCTATTGCTCATTTAATCTAAACCAGAATAAGAAAATCCATAATCCTCCATTTTCCTCATTGGAAAACGAGGAATTTTTGCAAAATTAACTCAGTTCCAGCAACAAGGGATGCAAACATGGAGACACGAAGGGAACCTGGGACACTTCCATGCAGAAAACGTATAAATTGCTCCTGGAAATTATATTTTATAAATAATCAGCATGGCTGGAGGGACGCTTCTCATCTTCCACAACACAAACAAGTTTTTATTCCCCCATAAAAAAAACAGTTTGAAAAGTCGTCCATGTTCTTCTCGTCTACCAGGCCTCTGAGCTGTCACTCCTGGATCCGGGCGACGGTGCCTCGGTGTCGCTGTTGGCGGTCCAGGTTTGGGGAGGCGAGTGCAGCCGCTCCATGTTGCCCTTCAGGAAGCTGAGCAGGGCGGTGGAGGAGTGGCCGGCCGGCTGGCCGCTCTGGCTCTCCAGCAGCTGCACCAGGAAGTTGATGTAGCGCATGGCCAGGCGCAGGATCTCGTTCTTGCTCAGCTTCTTCTCCGGAGGATGGGTGGGGATGAGCTTACGGAGCTCAGCGAAGGCCGTGTTGACGTTGTGCTGGCGCCAGCGCTCCCTGGTGTTGGTGAACACCTTCCTGGTCATGATGCTGGAAGGTAAATGGGATTGAATTAAGCTTTTGAACACAGTTTATTCATCTGTTTCAGATTGTAGGGAGGATTGATTCAATATTTATGCTTTTTGTAAAGATAACTTTAATCTTACCAAATATACAGCTCTGGACTAAAGGAAGAGCCCACTGCACTGAATCCCATTGAAAACCTCCCAGTTATTCCACCAAATATTGGTTTCTGAACTGTTCCTGAGTTAAAACATCAGTATTGTTGTTTCTAAATTAATATAGACTTGTTTTCTTTTCATTATTTGAGACCTTAAAGCACCCCATCTATTGGTTATTTTGATCATTTCTCATTTTCTGCACATAAATACAACATTTTTGAGACATGTCAGGTGTTCATAGAATAAAAGAACAATGTTCATTTTTCTGAAACATACACCTAAAGTAAATGGTCTCTTTTTTTTTCCAGAGTTGTATTTGGTCTAGTACAAAAATCTTAACTAACTTGAAATAAGACAAAACTAACTTTTCAGTAAGATATAGGAGCTTGTTTTATATAAATAACTCCTCAATAATGATAAAAAATTCCACTTCAACTGGTAGATTATTTCACTTACAACATGGGAAAATGTATTGTTACGAGTGAAATAATCAAAACAGTAAAACTAATAATTTTTCATCCATATTAAGTAATAATTTTCTTAAAATAAGCCTCTATAACTAATTGAAAAGTTACTTGTGAGTTAATTTTGTCTTATTTCAAGTTATTTGTAGAAACCAGATTAAAAACACTCAGTAAGACTTTGTGTTCTTGCAGCTTTACAGTGTCTTTGAATTTAGTATCAGACTAGAATGTGACTGTTTTCTGTTTACATGTTTGGTTTCTGTTGGTACAAATTAGATTTTGCAACACTGAATCATATTAAGAACGAATTTCAGTTGAAGGATTATTTTATTCTTTTTAAGCAATTTTAGGAAATGTTGCAGAAACAGTGTGTGTCATTGCTTTATAGCTGATTTACGACCTGAATTTTTCATTTTAGGCAGTTTTGTTGTTGAGTGACAATGTTTATTTGTGAGTGATTTCTTGTATCTGTTCTACCGTTACGACTCTCTTGTGAAAATAGATTTTTAATCTCAAGGAGTTTTTAAAATCCTGGTTAAATAAGTTGGTGATAATTTATTGTGTATTTTCTGTATCATGTGTCCAGTTTTTATACAAAGCACCTTTTGGTAAAATTTCTTCTAAATGTATATAAATACGTTCAATGTAATTTCAATTCAGTTTAATATACAAGTTAACTGAAATTATGTTAAGTATGTAGGTCTGAACAAATGCACTTTACAAGACACTTTGATGTAAGTAATCAAATTAATCTAATAATAAAGAGAAATTTTAAATTAAATCTTGGCTATAAATATGAATTCAATTTAAAAAGATGCATATTTTATATTTTTATCTTTGAAAAAAGCATCTATGTGTAAGCTTTTGTAGAAATAGATTTTTTTTATTATTATTCATGATCATTTAGTGAGAAATATTAAGTGAAAGTGTTTAATTTTTTATTTTCAGCAGGTTTTCTTGCTGAAAAAGGGAAATTTTCAAAAAAGCAAAATAGAATTTTCTCCCACTATTTCTTATAAATGACATCTATAAACAAAGCAAATATGAAAAATATTAAATATCTGACCTGTTTGTGTAGAAATGTGCAGAAATCTGAGGAGGCAGGGTTTCCGTCCACAGGTCTGGGAGTCCCTGGTTGAGGCTGCGCTCAGCAGAGCCTCCTCATCCTCACTGGATCCGGTGGAGCGAGAGGGAGGAAGAGGAGCCGGGGTGAGACGCGGCGCCTCCATCCCACCTCTTATAGCCGGGCGGCCCCATTGTGTGACGTGTGTCGTGGTGGCGTTTCATTGTGGTCGCTGCTCAGTCCCCACCTCCACCTCCTTTATTGTTATTGTGAATAAATTGATGTGAATTATGGATGTTGCTCCGTGGAGGTCGTGACTTTAGATGGTTTTAAATGATTTTATCAGGTTTTTGTGTTCAACTTTTAAAATGACTGAAAGTAGGCCACCTTTAAGGTGATTGTTTGTGTTATTTAATCCCTGAATGATCCCACTGAAGGTCATAAACTCCTATTGAGATGAAACTGAGACGTTCAGAACGTTCTCTTACTGTTCTGGACACTGATTCCTTTCTGCTCCTCTGACATTAGGTGTGGACGCCCTACCAGGAGAAAAACCTGCAGCTCTGCCTTTAAACTCAGCCTGATTGGCTCACAAAAGGTAAAAACACCACATGCAGATTGACAGTCGAACAATATGTGTTTTGTTATGACTACGGTAATCTTGTTGAGCGATTCCAAGGGGCCACACATAAATTAGAGGAAACATGGAGGCCAGAGTCTGACTCCCATCTCAGCCGCCACTCCGCACTCCTTTTTTTTCCCTTCAACCCCCGTTCAGATAAAATAACAAGTCCAGTTTAACCAATTGTCACTGTTTCTTTTTACACCCTTCAAGTGTTGTTTCAAAGACGCAGCCTTCCAGAAAACCGTGTGTGTGGAGTAGGAATTTACATAATCCGATTAGGCGGCGGGATTATCCGAGGGCCTGGAGAACAGCCCCGATGGGGGCCGTTTGCTCTGAATCGCCCATTCATGGTGCTGCTGCACGTCCGAGAGATTGCACCTGCAGGCCGCCGTCCGCCTCCACTCAGGTCTGCACTCGGAGTCAGGTGGTTCAGTTTGGTGATGCAATGCACACAACCCTTTAAAGGCACGCCATCTTGATTATTTACCTTTTCATTTGTAACAGTTTGCACAGCGAAACGCTTCAACACCGGCTAATCTTTTTCACATTTTGTCAGGTTTCATCCACAATCTTCAATGTGTTCAGAGGGATTTTTAAAATGTGACCACAACTGGTGGAGGAGCTTAATGATTCGGCTGAAGAACTCATCACAATGTAAGCGTTTCATATCAGTCGATAATTATTGATTTGTGTTTTAAATATCTGAATTACTGCCAAACTGTTGGCGTGAACTTACTGCTTTATCCAAAGTTTTCACTCCAGGATATTTTTTATTATTCAGAAGTTATGAAGCACAGTGGCAAAACCTTAAACTGCTGCTGGTACTCAACAGGTTGTAGCTAGGTAACCAGGAACTGGTTACCTAGCAACCAGTTTCTGATCATCACAGGTCGGATTCTTTAATGCGACTCAGTCTGCTGGGATGTGATCTAACGTTCAGGTCGCATTCATCCTACCTGAACCTGACCTCATCGTTATTCTGCATCCTGATGCTCACAAGCGGGAAGACAAACAAAAACCATGGCGGACTTCGGTCGGATAGTTCGTTGTTAATGGCAGCATCGTTATCATGGACTACTTTAATTACTTAAAGTAGCACAATTCACTACTCAAGTCAACAACCATTTATTTAATGCTTCTTTTGATCCTAAATGTTTGACCCAACTGGAAACTAAATTATTTTATTCTCCAGGCTTTTGAAAACTTTCTTCTGGTTCATATAATATGAGGTCAGCAGCAACAGATGGTTAGTTATGTTGATCGCCAGATGTAAGAAATCCTCAGCATTATAAGACAAGTCTTTTTTTTACTGAGATAATACGAATCATATCCTAAATATACAAGTATTTTTTCGAGATGCCTTGTGTGTTCCAGCCTATTTAGGGCTTTAGGGTTCTGGTGTTGTGATCAATTTTGCTTTGTTTCGAACCGGAGAAATCCATTTCCTGCCCTCCATCTGAATTTCATTCATGTGTCTGAAACCCAGCAATATTTACAAGTTTGAAGTTTGAACGACCACGACAACAAAAAAGGGAACTAAGCATTAAGATCTGCAATGTGAACGTAACTAATAAAAAAATTATTAGTTACATTTACTGGAGTAACTATGGCAAAAATGTACTTTTAGGAGTGTTTTTACTCCTAAAAGAACTTTTTACTTTTGAGCAATATATGACATATTGCATCGCTTACTTGAGAAAAAATTCTGGATTTTCTACACTGAATGAAAAACAAACATGTTTTAATCAAAATTTCACCATACAAAAACACACACCAGCAGATTTTATTAAAGTTATATCATTAAAAGAAACAGATTTGGACAAATTTGTCTGTTAAATTTCCACTTAACCTTTTGTTTTGACGATGTGACTTTTAAATATTAAGTGATTTATAATTTGATCAGTGTCTCAGGATTTAAGTACTTTTTAACAAATACCTTTGTCCTCCTGCTTGAGTAAAATATGTTGAAGCAATTCTACTTGAGTGTAACTTTTAGGTTCTCTCCCCTCCTCTAACAGAGCACAGTACTAAAGTGGTACCTTCATATTTCTGGGTTTCTTTAACTTTGGTTTGGTCCTGATCTGTAATCCCACCCGGAGGTCGTATTCCTCGAAGACTTGAAAACACACAGGTGACGGTTTAATTGCCGTCTGCGATGAGCGATAACGGCGGTGTGACCTTTCCAGCTGAATCCAGAGTCGGACCCGGTCGGGTTTAAACAGCCTGTTAATTCCCACATTATCTCTGCCGGCCCATTCACTCCTGCGCTCAAATATGTTCAGGAACCATTACCGCACCATTAGGCCGTTGTTTACCTCGCCCTCAAAGAGAGACTCCGTTGACCACCCGACCAGCTGCTTTTGTTCCTGAGCAAGTAATAAAACGAGCCATTCCTCTCTCTTTGTCCGGCCGCCGCTCGGAAGGCCGGGCCGAGGCGCAGAAAAGACGGCGGCGGGTTATTGATGGCGGCTCGGCGGTGGCTGGCCGGAGGCCGGGAGTCCCCAGGGCTCTTTGTCTGAGGATCATTCCTGGGGGAACTGGCTTCAGTCTGCTGGCTCGTGCAGATAAGCACTCTTCACACGCTGAGAGACCACGATAAGGGGATTGCTTCACTAAATTATATATAAAAAAGAATCCCCACCAATGGAGCTGCTAAAATGAGAGACTTTATCAGTGGAGATGGGAAAGACCCTCAATCCCAGCCCTCCGCCCATAAATCACTGCTTCCTCTGCTACTGAGCGCGCTCAAAAAATGAACAACCAACTGCAACTTTTACTTTAACCTTTTAATTAGGACTGCAGCTAACCACTGTTTCAATAATCAATTTAAGAATCGCATTACAAATTGGAAAATTCTGTAGATTTTTTATTTCACCATATAAGCTTTTTTATACAACCTTAGAAATGAATTTAAAGTGCTGATAAATAAACAAATTACTTTTTTATTACACAAAATTACATTTTATCACACAAAATGCAGTGACAGCATTCATTTGTGAATGAACGTTTGTAATGTTTTGTAATGAACGTTTGTAAAATGAGCTAAAGAAATCCTGACATTTTAAAAGTTCAGCACTTTCCGCTTCACTCATCAATATGACGTAGAGCCGATATATTGATTATAAGCTAGCTAATAATTAGATAACAAAAGCTACTTAATAGGTGATTTCCAGGCGAAGGAGTTCTGGCAGAATTTATTTACAAAGTTTGTTTTTAAACCTTAAATGGAAATATATTTATTTTTATGTGCTTTGAATATGTTGTTTTTTTCAGCAAATGGCCTATTTTAGAATCTGTATATTAACAATTAATCGATTCCCAAATTGGTTGACGATTATTTCAGCAATTGATTCATCACAATTAGTCCTACATTTAATATTTACTACTTATTAATTGAACCTCCTTATGCCAGTAAATGTTATATAAATAACACAATTATAAAATAACAAAATAACGCTTTTTTTTCCCCCCAAATTTGTTTCTTTCAATGTAAAACTTTAACAAAAACTTAATATTTATTTAAAACACTGAAGTCACTCAGTTTCTAGAAATTTCATTCAAGAGCAGCGATACTTTCATACTGCATAGTACAAATACTCCTAGAAGTATTTTTTTTCAAAACGTTACTCAAGTAGATCTCAGTAAATGTAATTAGTTACTGCCCAACTGTTCCTAATAGTAAGTAAAGGATATGATTTAATCCATTCATAATTTCTCCCAGATTAACAAGACGAGTTACAGAAAACCAAGCTGATCTCATTTTATTACATCTTTTCTGTGAAAATCTTTAAATTACAATCATATATGAGTGACATTTGAATTCATTTTTTATTATTAACTTTTACAGAGGGTCTGATAAACTCATAAATATGGAACAGTAATGCTGGAAACATTTACAGCTACAATAAAGAGAAAATCTTATTTTTAAAAGAAGATTAAAACAGTTTGAGTCTCGTCTGTCCGTCCTTTCTGCCAGGAACCTTCTCATAGCTCAGCCTTCCCCTCTTCAGCGGCGCCAGCACTGCAAAACAAAACCACTTGGATAAGAAAAAAATAGATTTTTAGAAACAGAAAGCATAAAATAAACATTAGTTGTGTTTCCATTGACCATATAGCTGCACAAATTGACATCTTGAAATCAACTTGCTTAATGGAGACACGTCAATTTAAAAAAAACGAAATGATTTGGTGGCTTTTTCAAAAATATTTTTTGTATTGAAATTTGTGTTTTTTTGCAAAACTCCAAATTAATTGATTAATGAAATATTAAAGTTTTGCTTGTTTGTAGTGGAAATGCAGGAAGTGAGCTGCTCTGACCCGATCCAACCAGACCAGCTGCGTCTCCGCTCCTCTTCCTCTCCTGACCGCTCCAGAACTTGGATCCAAAAGAAGAACCGCTGCTGGATCAAACTGTGATAGCTTTGATCCAAGATGGCCGCCGTAGGAGGGCTCTGACTGAAGATGAAGTGAGCGCTGTGGGGATGCTGGAGGTCACTGTAAGAAGTGTGACTGGAACTGAACTGAGAGTCCAGTAGAACCGGGCTGTTTGATGTCTGAAGGTACGAAATATCGGGAGAATCTCTTGGCGCCCACAGATCACCGACTCGTTCAACGATTCTCCCTGCCGCTCCAGCTCTGCCTCTCCATGCAGGAAGCCTCTCCTCCTCTTTCCAGGGATCTGGACCGGTCCAGTCCTTAATCGGACTCCCAAAGGAACCATTCAGGTCCAGTTTGAAGTTCAAAGAATCTGGGTTCTGGTTGGGGAACAGATCCTCTGGGTTCGTAGCTCCACATAGAAGCTGCTCTGAGGTTCTGGATGAAGAAGGTCGTTAAACTCGGACTCGGTGCCGAAGGTCTGAGCGGTTCTGAAGGGTTGTTGGTTTGTCTCATTAATCTGAGGGGTTGCTGGTGCTGCGTTGCTCAAGTACAAGGAAGTGATGTCACTGAACAGCTAAAAACAGGAAGAAGCGAAGTGAAATTAATCATGCAGAACATTGTGGCATCATTTCGCTTCTCTGTGTTTTTATTATTACATCTGTTTTTCAATCATTATCACAAAAGATGTCAATAACTTCTTGAAATGTTAATTGCCATGCTCATTTTTCTGAAGCTAGCATAGCAAACGCAAAATAGAAAAGTTCAAACCCAGGACTTTTCTTGTTGCAAGATGACAGTGCTCCCAAGTGAGCCACTGTGCAACTGTTTAATTCACAAAATTACTGTTTAATTCACAAAATTACTGTTTTATTCACAAATTACTGTTTAATTCACAAAATTACTGTTTCATTCACACCTAAGGAGAATTTGGAGACAAATGAACCAAACAGTCATGATTTTAGGCTGAGGCAGGAAGCCACAGAGCGCCTGGAGAGAACCCTCAAACAGGAAACCTGTAAAATATTTTTACCCTTTTATCCCATAAATTTTTGCATCTCTGGTCGTGAATGTTTCAGTTACTGAACCCATCAAGACACACGTTCTGTCCCAGGCACTTAAACGTCTTAAACCAGAGGGCCGTTACTCAACAGCTCTAAGGAATCCATTTCACATATCGTACAACTGCTTGCACTGTACAACTCCCCATCTGTACTGCCACCAAAAGAGTCGAGCCAGACCAACCCGGATTCCAGTCAACACGATATCTCAAAGTCTTTTCCCGTTCCCGGTGACAGATTTCTCTCCCTCAGCTCCGGCAGGACTGGGGAGAGCTCTTCTGGAGAAATGTGTTTCCTGAATGGTGGACGGCAGAGTGGATGAGACCCGCGCAGCACAGGATTGATGACGGCTCAATAAACACCCTTTTCGGAGCGAGACACCTCCTGGTCACGCTCAGGTTCAGGACGGATTGAAAAGTGGCATTCACCCAACTGTTTTGGAAAACTTAAAGAAGTTCTCTATGTCTTCCATGACAGTTTGTCCCAGCTGTGCTGCCTCTGTCCTCGCCACATTCGGGATGTCTGAACCAGCTTGGTGCTCCAAGTGGTCAGCGTCCCCCTCTGGGTTGGTTATCCCTTTCGGAACATTGGAAAAACTGTCCCCAATGACTTTTCTCTCGTTAGAAAAAGAGCTACCCCAGTCTTGACTTTGGGAACAGTCACAAACATGCCACTGGTTGGGGTTTCAGAGCTGTTTCTCTCTGTTAATTGAGCTTCCCTGTTCCGGGAACATTTAAGCTAAAAAACAACAGAAACATTGGTCTTTGACAGACCAATGGCAGTGACGTCTCTGTTGACTACGTTTCCCCCTGAGACACGTTCCCCATTTGGGGAACTCAGTAATTCAGAGATACCTGTCAATGTGCCCTGTAGCGTCAACTTCTCTGGCAAAGCCAGAGATGAAATTGATGAAGCCTCAACTTCAGCAAAACCTTTAGCTGCGAGGTCAGCCTAAGAAACATCTTCCCCAGCCGGGTCAGTTTTTTCTGTAAAAAAACTGACTGTTCTCTCACACCTAACATTGTCGCGTACCGTCGTGTCTCTAAAACCAGTGACATTACTTTGATTGGCAACTGTCTGCGTTGAAGGACAAACTTCCCCAGCCGGGTCAGTTTGTATAAAGACAGTACGCTCATCCTCAGTACTGTCCTGCAAAGTCTCAGTTGAGTCAAAGTCTGTGGTTTCACAGAACTCCGTCTCTCGTTCGAAGCAAACCTCCTCAGCTGGGTCGGTTTGTTCTTTGGGAACAGATAAAAATTTGTTCCCACCGCTGCTTTCATCTGAATCCTTTCCAGGAAAGTATTGGTCAAACACTTTCCTCATTCCTGTGGTCACTGCATATACAAGCCTCCATAAATTGTCTTAAGCCAATTATTCATTATCATTTTTAAACACGGTCCTTTGGAAAGCTAACTGTAGCGTTGTACTTTGAGCTGAAGTCACAGCAAATAAACGGTCGTTTACATGTGATACCTGGCAGATTCTAGGGGGCGCTCACGGACCACCAGTGGTCCAGGGAGGCTGCCGGGAAAAGACAAGTGTTTTGTTGTTGACAAGTTAGAAGCCACTAGCTGGGTTCTTGTTAGCAGTGCAGGAGGCTCCACTTTCTCTGCTTTGGGTCTGAATCAAGGTCAAAGAGTTGCGTTTGTCTAACTGCACATCTGTTAGCAGCCAGTTTTGCATGTTAGTGTGAACGTGGAGTTGGGAGCACGTGATCCCTGCTGAGGTAAACTAAAAAATAAAGCAGTGACAGCGCGCAGAGGCTTCAGCTGTGTGATTGGTCCGCTTTCCAGCTTTAAATGCATAAAGTATAAACCTATATTTTAGGAATAAATATGCCCTGCCAGTGAAACACTCAGAGCAACAAAAAAGCTTGCAATCCAGCTTGATTTAAAAAAAAAAAGAAAAAAAAATCGATTTATTTTTTAATTTATTTTATTGTTTTTAATTATTTTTCGAAAAACAAGCAGCGCTTGGCCTGGCGGGGAGCTAGTAAAGCATGGCGGGCCGCCAGGCTTATAATACTCTGGGGAAACCCTGCAATTTGTTCCACTAATCTTTTTTTTTGTGCAGCATTATTTATTTTCCAGGCACATAGCAACATTTTACAGCACAATCAAGTAATTATGTTACTGCCACTTGTTCAAATCAAATATGACTTAAAAGAAGTTTGATTTTGTAAACTAACGCCTTGAAATTGTGACTCTTTAATAAACCTTTAGTCTTTCTGAATCACATCATCTCTCCTATATTAACCCTTTAACGTTTTTACCGGTGTTCCTCTGAGAAGTAGCTCCTATAATGAGCTCAGCTGATGAGCTAATTGCTGCTGGCTAGTCTGAAGGAGAAAAGTGGGGAATTTGTAAGGGAAAGGCTCCTAAAAAGTCGGTTTTACATATTACTGCCCATTTAAAAGTGGTGGCGTTACCTTAAGGACTTTCTGTGGGACTTCAGGAAGTAACTGTGAGAGCTGAGGCAGGTCGGCCCCCAGGAGCCACTGCAGGGAGGGAGCTCTGCTCAGCATGAGCTGACCGACCAGAGGACTGACACACGGGAACTGGGACAGACACGCCTCCTCCTAAATGAAACAACACGCAGCATCATTACAGCTACATTTGACTAAACTTACAGACCATTTGCTGAACAACTTTTGTCATGCAGCAGGAAAATTCAAACCTAGATGATTTATTAGAATAAAATTCTGATTTTCTCTCAAATCTGAATCCTTGAACATTTGACTTCAAGTGTCCAGAGACACTTATAAAGCTAAGATGTGAAAAGTTGTTTTAATGACAGCAAAGCTTCGATATGTTGATCTAGATCTGACGTGGCGAGAAATGAAATAATTTGATGCTGATGTATTTATAAAACCGATACCAAGATGTTATTTCTCATTTTAATTAATAAACTATTAAAATGACATTCTATTAATATTACAATTTTATTCTGGTAATATTGTGAGTTTATTTTTGCATTATTTTGACTTTATTTTCATTAAATTACAACTTTTGTTGTCCAACTTTATTCTTGAATTTTTATGACTGTATTCTTATGATTTTTGTTCTAGTATTATTACAACTTTATTCTCATAAAATTCAGACTTTTGTACATCTTTATTCTCATATTATTATGACTGTATATTGGTTATATTATGACTGTTTTTCTCATAATATTACAGCCTTATACTCATAAAAATTATTTGTTTAACTTTATTCTGATTATTTTGACTTTTCTGTATATTATTTCGACTTACTGTTGTACAACTTTTTTCCTCACTATTTTGACTTTTTTCTCATTTTATTTATTTTTCTGTCTCTAATACCTTGTTGTGGGAAACAATTGCAATTAAGCATCGTTGAAATATTTAAAGCATTTTTCAAGAGAAAATCAAACCTAAATAATTCATTTATGTCCTTCTCTACTGCAGGAGAGGAGCAGAGATGCATTTAAACGTGAAACATAATAAAGCAGCCCAGAGTTTAGTGTCACCTGAGAGGGGCTGACAGTCAGCCAGTCTCTGTCCAGGTACTTCGCAGGATCTCCATATTTGGACATCAGGGAGCTGAAGCAGATCTGATTGATAAACTCGGCCATTTCCAACACTTCTGACACAATCAGCACCTGAAAACCAGTTGAGAGAACGAACTGGAAACAACTGGTGAAACTGTGACTGTCATATTTTAGTAAATAAAACTGCAACACAATAATACAACAACTGAAACACTTTCTATACCTGAACAATTTGACCTAAACACATTTGTTTTTCTACCTTCACATCCAGCTCCTCGGACTTCATGCCGAACAAAACCAGAGATGAATAAACCAACACCAAGTTGTTGAAGGTTTCGCTTGAAAACCTGCAAATACACACAAACTTTAAAGTACGACTTTTTAAAATTTTTCTTCGGATTTAGGGTTCTTTTTTCAGATTATGGTAACATATCTTAATGTTATTTTTTGTTTGTTTATTTATTATGAAACAAGTTTAGATAATAAGCTGCAGAGCTGGATGATATGGCTGAGGTTCATATCAGTCGATATCGATAATTATTGATTAGTTTTCTTGGTCTGAAATATCTGAAGTACTTCAGAGGAGAAACAAACTGCGACTGCAGAAGTTACTCAAAAGGCTGTTGCTAGGTAACCTGAGAATGAGTTTCTAGGTAACCAGAGAATGAGTTGCTAGGTAACCAGAGAATGTGCGAGTTAGTTGACTGTTGAATATTCTATCAAACATATTACCTATTATTACTGATTTATTGTCCAGCCCTAAGAGGTCGTCTCCATATTGGTTAATCCTTTGAGTTTAGGAACCTTTTTATGCCTAATTAATTGAAAGTTTAGAGTTTAGAGGCTTATATGACAAAAATATTTTTCTAAAATTGTCAGAAAGTGAAGCAATGATGAGTGAAAAACCAGCCAAAGTATGAAGATCCACAACCCCCCAAAGAGTTATTGATCAAATCAAGTTTATAAGAAGGTCTGCTAATAGGAAGGAAGGATTTGTTAGACAGTGGGTTGATCAGCGTAATGAATTTTTAGTGAACTCTGACCCTCCGCCCCGGCCGTCAGGGCAGTGCAGGACGAGCCAGCAGCAGCTGAACTGCAGAGAGAGCGCGCTCAGCCTCATCACCAGCCTCTCACTGGCTCGGTCTTGACCCAGTTCATCCTGCTCCTGCTCACAACAAACAGCAGATCAGTCAGTCATCAACAATGATGTCACGGTGGGAAACTGTCTGTGTCAGTGACAGACACAACAACCAACATCACCAGATTCCCTTACTTTACAACATTAAGCTTTATAAGTTGATTTAATACAGACTTCTCCTCTATTTCCATTTAACTGTTTGGAGCCGAGGTCAGAGCCTGGAGTTGGTCTGACTGATGCGTTGCTCTTCAGTGACACGACTTCAGTCATTAGTTCATAATTATAATTTCCAGCCATTGTTTTCGTCCAGATTTACCAAGTCTGACTTTTTCTATTGCAGAATTATGACACGTCTAACACCAGAGACATAAAAGTTGAATGAAATGAAACCATTCAGACTGAAGACGCTTTGCAAACAATAAAATATTTATCTGAATTAGTATTTAATGTTGAGGTGGAACAGATACTGCATAGAGACTGGATACTCCAGAAGTCTGATGTGTCCGGATACCTGAATGACGATAGCCGTACTTTCGTCTACGGTGATCACAGTGTAGTTATGGATTCCTCCAAGTTTCTGCAAAGTCAGACTGTGGCTCCTCTCTATCACAGTTACACTGAAGCTGCAAATTTATTGTCATATCAATAAATCAAAATTCTCATCATGACAAGAAATGTATCACTATAAATGATAACCAATACAATAAATGCCAACCTGAAAGGACGTAATGAAAGTCTCACCTTGACTCAAGTGTCTGCAGCAGCAGAGGATAATTCAGAAGCCCCTCGGTCACCAGCAACACAAACGGGACGTTTTCCTCCAGACGCCAACACATTTTCTCTGCGTCTTTAAGGGAAGAAACATAGTTTTAGAGAAAAAAATAAATAAACAATCATTTAGATCCCCTGCATGTTATTGTTCCATATGTGCACAATGCTAGAAACAGACTATCGTTTACATGCTGCTGTGGAAGAGAAGTGCAGCTGTTAGATAAATAAAACCTGGAGATGTGGGTATTGCCAGTTTCGTGCAGTGCGCCACAATTAAGGAGAAATAACACAGAAAACTGTTGAAGAACAACTTAAAACAATTTGTATTCTCATCTTTTCTTGCTTTCTGTGTCGGCTTCGCTATTCGTAGCATAGCAACTGACAACAACGCCACTAATCTCCCAGAATTCAACACCAATCCTGGTGTACAACACCAATCCTCTGACTCGGGACACTGAGTCCAGAGTCAGAGGCCGGTACTGACTCAGAGGCCGGTCCTGACTTTTCCTAATTAAGCCCTAATGATATCTATTCAAGGATAGAAAGGGCAGGGGCTCAAGCCCCTTTTGTTTCCCCCCCTCTGCATGTGCCTGAGGCTCAGTGTTTATTTTGAAATTAATAAATGATCGCTGTGATAGATTAGCCACTGACGTCATTGGCTGAACACAGATGTGGTTGATTAGCTAATTTACCCCTTCACTAATGAAGGACCCATATTTGGGGTAATAGCCTTGGTTCCAAGAGACTCTCGGGGTCAAAGGGCTTTAAACTCCTGCTCTATGATCTGTCAGAGTTGTGTCGCCTCTTTTAATTTTGTAGCTGAACTGAAACACCAAATTCTACAGCACATCTACATATTAGATTGTCAGAATCAACTACTTCTCTCCATCGCTGTTTTTCCTTCATTAAAACTTTTTCCTGTCTTCGTTATCTAGTTGTCATAGAGTAGCAAAGCACGGTGTCCATTTTTCTTTTATATAACGGGTATGTTTCAGATTTAGCAAATTATGTTAACAACTTAACAGCTAAAACCGATGCTAGCCATCGTCTGCCAGCAGCTGTGCAGCAGTGATGTTGATGATTGACAAGCGGATAGGAATCAAACCGGAGTCCGACAGGCTGGTGATGAAGGAGAAGCGGCTGATGCTTCGGTCGCTGCAGATCTGGGACCAGCTGGACGGGCCCGGATGGTCAAACTCCACCAAAACTGAGAAGCAGCTCCAGGGAAAGTCGGGTCCGATGTTCTGCTCAAATACCAAAACACAGTCGCTGCCGCACACTCTGGGAACACAGGACAGAAACAGAGTAAAGCTTCTTAAAGGAGCCAGCCATATTTTCTGTCTTTTTTATCTTACAGTAAGATAATAAACCAAAAGAAAGGCCAGGTTTAAAAGTAAAATCTCATCCCAGATCCAATTTTAATCTATTTTTTGTTTATTTCTGTTAAACTACAAGAATATACTCAAAATATTCTGAGAATAAACCTAAATAAAACATCAATAAAACAAAATGGTGGCTGTGCTGATGACATCACTATGGAAATCCAAGGAGCGAATGGGGGAAAAAATGACCAAAAGTTCAATTAATTGATTGATAGATAAAATTGATTCATTGCCTGCCGATAGGTTCACATCCAGCCTGCTTGTTTTTTGTTTCAGCATCATAACAAACATAAATAGTAGAAGTCTACAGTTTTTCCCAAATGTCAAAAATAATGACAAGCTCCTTTCATAATAAATGTAGTAAAATATCTCAAGTTTCAATAGTCATTTAATTCAATATAGCATGCATTTTATAATTATTCTCACAGTTTGGAAGAAAACATTGACTGAATTTAATGCTTTCAGGACCTGCTGACCACAGAGGCGCCATTTAGTTTCTTCTCATCTGGACAAACTGAACTCACTGCAGCTCCTGCAGCAAAACACAAACAAACTCAGCTGGAAACGTTTGAAAATGGCTCCAGGTTCATTTATTTTGTGAAAACATAGCAACAGGAAATGAAAGTTAATGACAATTTCTGCTAATTATATCTGAAAGCTGCTCACCGGTTACTTTGCTCAAGCTGCTGATGACCTTTGAACTGGTTTCAAGAGATTCCACAGAGAGAATGACGAGAATCTAAAGAAACACAGGAACTGATTTATTATTCTGCCTTGCTAAAGTATTTAAAACCCTTAAATTTCTTTCACATTTTAGCTACAAACCCCCCAAAACATTGTGTAGATTTTATGTGATAAACCAACAAACAGTAGTTTATATTTGTGAAATGGAAATCAAAATTAGTTTTATCTCCTCCCTTTCTTCTGCACAGATTTATAGAGTACAATGAAATTATTATTTCACTAAATATACAATTAAACAATATAAAACGTATTTTCAAAGAGCATCAATGGAAGCTCATTTACACCATGAAGGACAAAATTAAAACCCAACAGGAAGTCATGACTACAAAAATAAAAGTTTCAATTATGAGTCAAAGTCCCAGGTTCAACCTCATGCTGCTTTTCAAAGCACGATCGCTCCAGTGGAAGCCCAGATCTCATAATTATGAATTTTAAAGTCACGACTTTGAAAGTTGAAAGGACTACTTTCTATCTCAAAATTATGACTCTTAAAGTCAAAAATTTCACTCTGTATCTCAAAATTATGACTTCAAAATTTTTAATTGAGTGACTCTTAAAATGATGTCTCCCACCAGAATCAGAGCAGACAGGGCCATTGATAAATGCCTGGTTTTAAAAATAAAAAACAGACTTTAATATTATGCACTACTTTTGTTTTGATGTATTAAACTGAATCCTATTAAAATACATTAATTTCTGAGACGACAATGTGACCAAAAGTCGGAAGGTTACAAATATTTTAGCAACTATTTAAATATGTGACAAAATCTTTAGTGAAATCTGACTTTCTCTGTAGAGTTGCTTCCTTTTCTCATTTGCAGCATTTCGGCCAGAAGCTGCTGCAGCTCCAGCAGTTTGAAGTCGGGTTCTTCCTTCCTGTGACTGAGGAAGAGGATGATCTGCAGCCTCTTCCTCAGCTGCGTCAGGCGGTGATCGTCACACGTCTCCGCTGCTTTGGTCAGGTACTCTGAAGAGTCGCAAAATATCACAGGACGACAAATAAAATTGTTTCACTTCCTTCATTTTATTACAAAACTTGGTATAGTTTTGGTTTTGTTACAACATGTTTCATTATTTAACCCTTCGCGTGTGTGTGTGTGTGTGTGTGTGTGTGTGTGTGTGTGTGTGTGTGTGTGTGTGTGTGTGTGTGTGTGTGTGTGTGTGTGTGTGTGTGTGTGTGTGGTTTACTGTTATTTCCACAACATTTTAATAGGTTCCTGACATCTTTACCTGTGATTAACTTAATTCATGAACTAGGACTGTAATTAATGATTATTTTAGTAAACTGTTATTCTGATGATTAATTGATTAGCCAATTAAACGGATAAAAAAATTGAGCATTTTTTTTAAATCTAACCTTAAACTTTGTTATGCAATATTAGAATTAAACATGCAAAAATCAGATAATCCAATCCTGTTTTAAATACAATAACGTTTATTCTTTTGTTTGATCATTTGCAGCTAATACAAAATACTTCTAACGTCAAGATGTTTATAACTGGACAGCAAAAGCTGCTAATTAGAATATTTTTTACACAGAATCTGAGCCAGACGAAGCTAAAATTGCCACTTAAGGAGTTTTGGAAAGAACATATTTACAGACAAAGGTTCATTTCTGCCATAAATGCAAAATGTGTATGTTTTTTATACAGTTTTAGACTAATTACTGCTTTGAGTAAACAGCCTTTTTGAGTCTGTTAACAATCAATTACTAAATTAGTTGATGGTTATTTCAATAATTGATTAATCTCGATAAATCCCATTGATCATTTCAGACGGGAGATTTCAGTGGACACTGACCCACAGCAATGCTCAGGTCGCACTTCAGCAGCAGCTCTTTGAACGTCACTAACACATGGACGAGAGCAGCCAGGTTAAAAAGCTGCTCCTGATCTGCAGCAACACAAACGCAAGAGTAAATATCTGATTAAAAAAAAAACAACAAAATGTCAGATAAGTGAAAAGAAGAGCGGTCGCACCTCTGACCAGTTCGGAGCTTCCTGCCGGGGTCCTGCTGAGGGCCCGATCCTGCTGTTTGAGCAGGAAGTGCGTCTGGTCTGGGGACAAGCTGCTGAAGTCTCCCCACGACGGGAAGTGGAGCCCCAGCTGCCTGGCCGAACTCAGACAGGGCAGCGCGACGGCCAGCAGCTCGCAGAAAGCTCGCCGCTGACTCTCTGCAGGGCAGCGGCCACTTTTAGGAACATTTCAGACATTTTTCTACGACTGTTCAACAGACAGCAGTGGATTCGTTAGCAAAAATACTAACAATTATATTAGTAATCTATATAACGATTAAACGGCTAAAATATTGTCACATTCTGCCACTTTTGTATTTATCAGAAAAAAAATGCTGATAAATAATTAATTTAAGAAAAAAAAAGAAATATGTTTTACTGCCTAAAATGCAACAAAACGTTTAGTTTACACTTTGTAATTTGTAGCACAGGGTGTATGTGCATCTCAAGAAAATAGTTTTAACATCAACAAAAACTCAGTTCTTTCTGCTCGACTTATCAATACCGAGTGATTTATCAATACAGAGAGATTATTTCATAGGTGGAACATAGTTACAAAGATCCTTTATGTTACTTTATTGTACAGTTTTGGCTTAATTACTGCAAAAGTATTTTGTTCTTTCAGCAAATGGCTTTTTTACTCTCCAGTCATCGATTTACTAAATAAATTGACAATCATCTAAATAATCGATTCATCACGATTAACTCATTGATCATTTCTGCCCTGGATAAAGAACAAATTTACTGTTTCTCCCTCAGACATAAGTAAGTAATGGTTCCTTTTCACAATCATATTTGATTCAAAAGGAGTTGAACTGTTTTTGTTTTTTTACAACATTCAAAACAAGAGAAGTTAAAACTGCCATGTGAGGAATTTTGGGTAAAACAAATTTAAAAAGTTTTCCATCCTTGATGCAAAATGTACATATTTTTGTACAGTTTTGATATAATTACTGCGCTGAATGTATTTCTTTCAACAAACGGCCTCTTAACTCCAGTTGACGATTAATCAATTACTAAATTAGTTGATGATTAATTGATCATGATTAATCAGATTAATCGTTTCAGCCTTCTCTATAACCACTAGTAATTAGTGGCACAATAATGTTAATAGAGCCAATATATTTCTGTTTCTCTGACAGGAAACATTTGATCCAAACATTCACCTGTTGGCTGGACCTGAATGACTCGGCTGTGATGTTTGAGGTCCGAGTCGCCGACAGAACGACCGTCGATCCGACCCGGTCTCACAGCGGCCGGGTTCTGCTCTCTGACTGCGTCTCCCATCGCAGCGAAGCTCACGTACGCTGACTTCCTGTCAGTCGTCTTCATCTCTTCTGGATGATGATGATGCTGCTGCTCTGGTGTCTGATGGGTCGCCTCTTCTTCTTCTGGTACTATGAACACCATGGAAAGAAAAAGAAACTGAGATTCTGTTCTTCACTTAACTTTAGAAAAAAGAACTTATGGCACAAATTTTGATGGATTTTCTCTAATCAACACAAAGTTATAATTAAACATACAGGCTAAAATATGAACAATAACACTCAGACGTCCTTTAGTAAACTGCACTTCTGTAGTCAATAAAAAGCTGCTGGTGTAATTATTACTGCATATGTAACCACTATTTTTTTCATATTTAGTATTTTATCGGGGTGCACCAATTGTGTTTTAGCAGAAGAGGGCAGGGGTTGACTTCTAGACCTTTGTCAAAGTAGATAAGGTCAGGTGAGTATCAGCCGGTTTCACAAGATTAAGGAAATTGGTGCAGATTTATCGATGCATCTTTACTGAAACTTGTTTGTCAAATCACATCATCCTGAAAAAGGAAGGTCCAAATAAATTATTAAGGTACTAAAATCCAAACCGAAGACTTTTTACCATCACTGTAGGAGATCTTTCCTGCCAACAACCATCATTACCTCTGAAAACGTTTAATTAATATGAGTTACAATAACATTTAGTTTCCCTTTGGGGTCTCTAAAGTATTGTTGAATTTGAATTTGAAAAACAAAATACTTTCTGTTGAAGGTTCAGAAAGCAGCAATGCATCACATATTTATTTTAAATTAACCAAGGCAACACAATAGGAAAAAAATGACTAATTTAAGTGTTTTACAATTATAAGAAGAGCTTGGTAAAAACCTCAAAGATTTGAATTGTTGTTGACTGAAGAAATGTTCCTCAAAAACACATTTCTAATTTCTGGCACTGTGCTGAATTTTAGTGACTATTTTCTCCTTAGAGTCAGTTACTAGATTATTGTCAGTGTTTACAGAAGCTTTTCAGCCTTTTTGTTGTTATTAAAACTATTATTTAAAGTAAGAAAAACTCTGCTGTATTAACTGTAAACCACAGGGTTTTTTAGGGAAAAGGAGCTGATAACTGTACCTGCAGAGATGCTAGTAGTTGCACCAGCTGCAGCCGTTTGCTGTGACCTCAGCATCATGAAGTCGGACAGAGGGTCCGGGTTCTTCTCCGGTCGATGTTTCTTCTGATCATCTCCAATGTTTGATCCGGAGGGCAGAGAGCACCCAGAACCGCCAGAGCTCCTAAACCAATCAGCTATGCCACTGCTGATGTTGACGAGCGCAGGAGAACCGGCAGCGGGTTCTGAACGTGTCTCTGGACCGGTGCTGGTGGTGCTTCGTTCCCAACTGTTTGGGCTGAATATGTGTTTCGAGGACGAGAACCAGGATGATCCAACAGAGCTTTTTTTTAGGAGAGCGGCGTTGTTTGGAAAATCCACAAGGAGAAATTCAACTAAAAACAAATATTAAAGGAGACCTATTATGATTCCTTGAACAGGTTAGGTTTATGGTTTTTCCTTGTATTTGTTGTTTGCATATACATATATATTGATCATAATTAAGAAAGAAAAGAAAGAAAAACAAACAAAGAAAGAGAGAAAGGTTGAAAGAAAGGCTGGAATAGATCTATGGGCTGTACAAAACATCTTCATGACATTCTTTTTGCACAAAATCATTGTTAAATAAAGAGATTTTATCTTCCTGTCCCTTTAAATCCTAATAATCTGCTGCTGCTGGCCACAGCCCCTAACTCAACGTTTACACTCGCAGCTGAAAACATATAAGAGAATTCAAACATTTATTTTAAAGAATGAAAATACTGTAAGAGACTGTCATAAAGATATCTTTATACAGATCCTCACCCTCCTCATGTTCAGGCGTCATTCTGTTGAAGTCTTCCTTCTCGTTCTGTCCGTTTGTAGGAACCTCAGTCGCCATCATTTCAATCAACTCAAGGTTTTTACCCAGAATTATCTCTGGTTTTCCCGTCTCCAGACGCAGTTCCTGTTTGTCAACAGCACTGCTGAAACTTTGTTTTTCTAGTTTAATAACTCCCAACGCTTCATGTAGAGGATGAAACCCTGAGGCTGGTTCATCTAAAGCAGGTTCTGGGAGAAAATGAAGAAGAGTCATTTGGGGATTAAAAGATATATTTAATGTGGATGATATTGATGAATTCATCAGTAATTTAATCTATAAAAATAAATAAATGTGAAGGATGGAACAATCTCTTACATATAGAAAGAAGAAAGTGGAGATTTTTGTATATTTCCCGGGATTATAATTTACTTAAAATGAAAACAGAGATTAATAAATGCTTAAACTAAAGAAGAAAGATTGATGAAAGCCAATCATTATTGTAATCAATAATTTATTATTAAATAACCAATATTAGACTAAGAAATATCTACACACTACAGATTAACAAAGTAAAAGAAACAAATAAAGTATATAAACCTTTTCCTCAGGAAAATACCGACCCCTGGTGGCCCACTTAGACTACTGCACTCACTCACTTTTTTTGTACAATAAAAGTCCAAAATTTTGACAGATAATAATAAAAAAAATATTACTTCAATGGTTTTAAATATTTTGCAATGGCAGGTGAATAAAACCAAATCATTACAAGACAACAAGATAAACAAACAAAAAAAAATCTAAATACCGTAGATTCTAACAAGTTAAATAAATCAAATATGAATTAGTAAGTAAGATAATTTTAATCAAAGATTTGAAAGTTTAGAGTTACAATCTGTGTTAAACTGACCATTTGAAAGAATATCTTTCAGCAATTTTAAGGTACCTGCAGTATAGAGACGGTTATAACGTCTATGAAATACAATATAATTGATTTTGATTAATTGATTTTTTGCTATCAAACAAAGATCAATACCTTAGTTTAGCAGTCTGTGCTTTTTTATTTTTGTGCACTAGTTGGTGAATTCATTAAAATAATCATAACAATTCTTGAATACTGATAAAGTATTCGCTCCATTTTCAGATTGCTGCACATTTATCTTTTTTTTTGTTATTTTAAGAAGATAATATTTTGCTGTGAAATTTATATGGCAAGCAACGTTGTAAATTTTTCCAAAGAGCTATAAAATACAAATAAAATCATCCAGATATAGTATATCTTATAATGAAAACACTTTTTGCTGTATAGACTTTTCTTGGTATTGCGTTTTCTGTAGTATTTTTTAATTAGTAATGTAGTTGTAAAGTTATTCATCCTTGTTTTACGTTTCTAACGTCTGATAAAGTTTTTACCTGACAACAGGAAGCGAAGGACGGAGGTCAGATGCTTCTCTGAGCTCCAGACTGTTTTATTCATCTCATTTTTGGTTCTTGTTGAGAGCAAAGATCTGAAAAACAATCATGATTTTTACTTTTTTAAAAATGCATTAACATAAAGAACGTGACAGAAGTCAAGTGTTTGTTTCTGTCATAAAATGTCAACTGAAATTTGAGTTAATCCGGTTTTGATCAGTCGTTTTTATGAAATGCAGATGGAATTGTATCTTCTTTTGGACAACTTAAAAATTTGAACATGAAGCTGAAATATTTTCTTACGTTGGTGTGAAAGGAGAAAGTTTTTCTTCCTGGAGATGAGACGTGGACAGACGGATGTGGGTTCGGTTCTTCTTAGGAACCGGGCTCAGAATAAAGTCCAGCTCTGTTCCACCTAGAGACGCAACATTCCCTTAAAAAACAAAATGTTTTGGCCCAAATCACAGCTTGGACTCCAAACTGCAGAGATTTTTGTGTGCAATTACCTGAGCATCCTGATTCCATCAGTTTTCCACTCCGTCTCTTTTCTTTCACTTGTTTTTGTTGTAAATCAAATTGTGAAATTTCCACTGGAGACTTTGAAAGAGAAGCTACAGGGAAAAAGAGAAAATTATAAGTAAATACACTTCCTATACATTTTTACACAGTAAAATTCAAACATTTTTCAGCCATTTTTAAGGCAGGTTTTCAAACTTTTCCATCACTAGATATAAAAACAATACAAATCTCTAAAAAAAAAAAGTTCTCTCTAAGTTTTCTGGCTTTTTGTCAAATAGAAATAATTTTGTTAATTCTAATTAACATAAAACAAGAAACATTTAGTCTGATTTAATTTCACATTGTGAGGAAAAAAAAGTGTAATGTATAAAAATATCTGATTTCAACTGTAAATAACATTTCCCTCATTTAGGCTTTTAATCAAACAGTTGGGAACTTTAATCCCAAACTGAGCGTTTTGAAAACCAAGCACTTTCCAAACTTTTATAAACATCTCAAGGAAACTCAAGGATTTTAAGCACCCTGGAGAACATTTGTTACTCACTTCTACGAAGTAAGTCCAGCACAGAAAATTCCTCGTCTACTGGTTCTGGAGAAATGTTCACACAACCACCGGCACCAGAAAAAGCCGTGAAGTTTTGTGTTTTAAGCCAGGAACTGTCGACTACAGGCTGTAACAGCAGAGACTGCAGAGAAGATAATAATAAAAAATATCTATATATACATAAAAAAACAATCTCACACTAATGAATATGCTTAATAATAATTTATCATTTATTTTATGCAATAAAATAGTAAGTAATCCATGCATTAACATTTGTTACACACTAATTGCAGAGTCCTGTACCTCTGTCTGCAAAAGAGGAACTTTAAGAAACTGATCCTGAAAATCTCCACATGTGACATCACCGATGGCGTCTGCAGGTTTCTGGTAGGACTCACAACGTCTGAAGCAGCTGGGATGAAACATAATCCTGGTAACAAGAAGCTCTGGAGGCAGCAGAAATGATTCTGGATCAGAAGAGCACCTGAACATGGCGTCCTCAGAGATACTGATTCCCATTGAGTTCAGCAGCGGGTCGGACACAGGAAGCGTCTTCAGCCTGGACAGTTTGGCTTTCAAAGACGGTAAATGTCTTTTTAACTCTGCCACCAAATCTGGAGCAATGAAGTCTTCAGATAGGAGGAGATCTATGTATGTAAGCAGGTTTGAGAGAATAAAACACATTAAAATGTCATCTAAAAAGATATTTGAGGGAAGTACAAGTGTAATTAGTTACCTTTGCTCTTTGTTTGTGGAGTCGTCTGGTCAGGTCTGCATTTAGAAAACGTTTCCTGACATGAATCATTAATCTGCTTACTTAGGAGGAAAATAAACTGATCCTCATCAAAGGAGTCGGGATTAGAGCTGGGAACTACCTCCACATCCTTTTCCACAATAAATCTGAAATTTTTACACAGATGTTTACAAGCTACATTTAAAAAGTTTAATTTGTTCCATTTTAGTGCTGATACCTTTCCACTGAATTAACAAGATGATTTTTCTGTCCAAGGTCATCAAGAACTGAACCACCGACAAAGAGTTTGCAGGAAGAAATCACCTTTCCTGTAAATAAAAGTAAGGAGAAGCTGAATAAATACAGTAATTTGTGTAATTTCTCTTCCAATCCCAGTTAGGATTATTCTAAAAAAAAATGTAAAGATGAACAAATGGAGAAAGATGTCTCTGTAAATTTTCTACTATTTATAAAAATTGCTTTTACATTTATTTCAGCAGAGATTCAACATCTGACTTTTCACGGAGAAATTATTTCTTTTGTTTCTGAGTCCATGCTCTGATTTTAAACCCAAATAAAACCTTTTTCCAACCTATACAATGTTATAAAAACGTGCAATCGTAGAACATGCAGCTGGTAAATACTGGCGATAGATCAAGCTCTACTTGAACATCTGAACTCATCCTGAAATTTGTGATGCATCAACAGCGACCCCCCTTTAGGACTTCTACAGCTATGACCAAAAAATCTAGAAAAAAAAAATCTTGTGGAATCAAAAACTGAGTCGCTAAACATTTTTACAAGGGTTTTTAAATGCAATAAACAAGTGTAACCTTTTTAAAACATAGTTTTAACAGGAATGGGTAGAAGGAGAAAGTTTCCAACCTTAGATTAGAAAGGTCACGTTTCCAATCTAAGGCCAGGACAATAAAACGCAAACATTTTGTTGCCTTTTCGCCTCTCACTTATGGACTTACAACATATCAGTTATTTTGCCTTTTATATCCGACTTTGTGAGAGTACCACTCAACAAAATATTTTGCACCAGGAAAGTATTCGTTTAAATCTTGTGTTTCAGTTCAAGATCATAACATGACATCCAACTGAACAAAACTTGAAACAAGCAAAAAGAAAACATTAGAAAACTGGTAATAATGGGTTACTTAAAGATTTCACTTGGTGCTTCTAAAGAGTACAAAATGGATCAATTAAAGCATTTTAGAAAATGCTTTAATCAACTAAATAAAGCAAAATATAAAAACAAATCAACTGTTTACACATTATTGCTACATTCCCAAATTAATAATCTTAAAAAAAAAAAAAAGTATTAAGATAATTTATTTCCAATAGCCTTTGCTGGTCCACCTAAATAAATTGATAGCTGTTTAAATGTATCTTTGTGTTTGTTTACCTCGGATCCATGGCTTCCTGTAGGTATCATCAGGTAACCTGCCACTGTGGGGGTAAAGGTCACTGGTACCAGTTATATACGGCACTGGTAGCGACAGTAAGTTCATGGAGATTTTCAGAGTGGTGCTAGCCTAAAAAAAAGAATAGAAAACACTAAGGTTTAATTTTGAGGTACTGTCAATTTAAAGCAAAGGCCAAACTTCACCACAAAGACATAAACTCACCACAAAGACATAAACTCACCTCAAACACATAGTCAAGAGCTTTAAATCGGACAGCGGAGAATAGTTCATTTGAGGCGTTCTTATCACACCTTTAAAAAAAAAAAACAATTTTAAAGGACAAAAACTCATTTTCTTCCACCTTACAGCAAGATATTTGATTGTGTTTTCACTCTACGTAAGTAATCCAATACTTAAAATTAAACCGTTAAATGCTAATATAATTTTAGCCTATTTAGCTAGCTAGTTTTAAGCTAGCAATAGCGGACCTGTTAGCTAAAGCTGAAAAGTTATTTTCTACTCCTTAATTTTACACTTATAAAAAAAGAAATAGACTTTTATAATGTTAATTTGTCACATAGCATCGAACCTACATGTCTTAATTGGGGTTTATCGGTGTTTTAATTTGGAGCGGAAACGGTGTCGTCATGCCAGTAGTAACAAAGATCGTCTATGGCGGTTCGTTGGGGTGATGCGCTCCTAGACAACATATCAAATATTTAAAGTAAAAATAATGTATGTGCCCTATTTACTGCGAATGGTTCCGGGGGGGGGAAAGTGTACATCAAATCTGCTTAGAAAATAGAACAGAATAAAGTAACATAAGATTTTAAAATTAACTTATAAAAAAAATGTTCGATGAGAATTAATCAGTTTTATGAAGAAAACTTGATAATTGAGGTTAATGGAACAAGTTGCAACAGATATGAGAAAATGACTGATCAGAAACTGAATAGAAACGTATAAAGATATTAGAAATATAAGATAAAGATATATACAGATACTGTCTGAAGCCTGCACATGTTTCAGCTAAAATATTAGTCTTAAATATTTTTCTTTTAGAGTATTAAACGCACCTTATAGCCGAAAAATCATTTTAGTTTTGCAGCTAAAATTATTTTTACTTTGTATAATAAATCTATTGTTATGCAACCTGCAGATTAAAATTGTAGAACAAAAACATTGAAAATAATCAGAAAGTCTAGTGATTTAGAAGAAAATATATAAATAGGGTGTCTTCTTTCTAAAAAAAACAAAAACTAATTAAACTTCAAAATTGAAAAGCATACTGAAAGATCTGACTTGATTCAGCTTTCCCAGGAGAAATTTATTTCATTTAATATTACTAGATGTCACTATTTAATACACAATCATAATACAGCAACACATAGAGCATATTAGAGAACAAATGAATCAAAACATGCTCACATCGAAGGAGTTTTCAGTTAGTTAGTTCTTTCTAATTAATTTCAATTCATGTGTGAGTGTGAAGTGTTTTTCTTCCTTTGACCAAACATTCAAGCTCAATGCTCTAAAGTGGTAAAATTTTGCTTATGACCTGATTGGACGGTTTCATCTATGTTTAGTTTTTACATGTCTTTCATCAAGGTGAGAAAATACTGTGTTTAACAAGCCGGGGGTTTGTGCATGATTTGAGACCTGATCCTCTGAGTAAATGTGTTTTCACACTGAGGCGACAACCTGCAGATGAATTCACACTAACGCGACGCTCCACTGAGTCCAATCTTTTTCCGTCATCATCACTTTTCTCACAGAAGATCCACAAAACACAAAATAATGAAATATGACAAAAATCTCACCCCACATATTAATTTCTTAAAACTAACTAAAAATAACTTATTCTTAAGTAAACTTAGTTTGAATAAAAGAACACATTATGGAAGTCTGATTAATACATTTATACATTTATTAGAAAAAAAAAACACATCCAAAAAGAGAATCTTTAATTCTTTCTTACAGAAATCAAATCATCTGTAAAGGCTCAATACAAAAAAGGAAACATTTTTAGTTCTTATAACCCAACTTTTTGTGTTTTGTTCCACCGGCAGATTATTTCACCTTGAACTATTATTAACTTAAGCACTTATTGACCAACAACAAGCTCCAATATCTTTCAGAAAAATACCTATATGTTAGTTTTGTCTTATTTAAACTGTACCACAATATTTGCACTACAAACTTGGTAATAATATGTGGTAATAGTTTGTATTTTGCTGTGTACTGTAGCCTTTTTCATATAAATACCATTTGAGATATTTAGAAAGACATTTCACTGCAAAAACTCAAAATCCTACAAAATATTTTTGATCTAGTTTCTAGTAAACTTTAAATAAGACAAAACTAACTTGAAGTAACTTTTCAGCAATAAATAGTAGCTTGTTTTAAGTCAGTAATTGCTTAATATGGATGAAAACGTTCTAGTTATAGATGACATAATCTGGCAGTGGAACAAAACATTTCAGCATATATTATGTGATAACGATCTTATTCCACCAGCAAATTACCTCACAGCAAGCTTTATTTCTTGCTACAAAGTTACTTGTGAATTAGTTTAGTCTTGTTTCAAGGATACTAAGATGTTTGCGTGAGAAACTAAACCAAAAATACTTGGTCAGATTGAGTTTTTTTTTGCAGTGTACCTCCAATTAACCTTGGGCTGTCATGATTTTTCTAACATCCTGTAGTGACCAATATGTCTCATCATCAACAGGACAAAAGGACGTTTGAGTGCTGAACAAAGCAAAAATCTGTTCGTCCACAATAGAGCTGTGTTGGGTGGAGCTGGGTGGAGTTAAATCTAACAGTCAGTATCATTTAGTGATCTGATATATCCTGGAGAATAATGCTCAGGGCAATTAAAAGTGATACATGTTTATAGCACATGCAGAAAAACGGAGATTACGTATTATAAAGGTGTAGAGATGGCTGACCTGTATAACATTTGTGAGGTTTCCAGTTCGGCCAGCTCTGCCTCCGCCCTGCATTTCTTTGTACATTTCTCAGGGGTTTTTACTTTCTTTTCACTCCATCCTTGCATTGTTCTCTCCTCTAGTCATCTGAGTTGCTCTTCAGTTTCTCACATCTCACCAGCAGCCATTGTATCCTCCCTCAGTACACCTGGGTCTGGTGCATGCAAACCTCTCTGAGGAAGAGCTTGTCATTGTTTGGAGTTGTGAGACCAAATATTGCCCTGAAAACTAGTTTGTGTGTTGCCAAAATGAACAAGGATATTGTTGCTTTACTAAATTTATCTCACCATGAACGCACAAAATCTTACCAAGTATTTTTTGATCATGTAACTAAACTGCCAGGACATAGGAAGTAAATAATTCCTTCATACTGATAAAAACTTACTAGTTCCACTGGTAGATTATTTCAACTATAAAAAGCCATATTTTCATATAACACAGTAGAATAGAAACAGCCTTTATTGTCCCACAAAGGGGAAATTCAAGCGTGACAGCAGGAACAAATAAAAATAAAATTAACAATAATAATATACTATACAAGACGATAACATAAAATACTGTTTAGTTATTAGAAATAGGCAACTAATCACTTTTTCAAAAATACAAGTGAAATAATCTGCTGGTGGAAATTACACTTTTTAATTATTAAACATTTATTAACTTGATTAAAAGTCAGTTTTGTCTTATTTCAAGTTTACTAAGATAGTTGCACTAGGAACTGGACCAAAAATCCTTTAGTAAGACTATTTTCCTGCAAAATATCAGTGTATTTAAAGGTAACCATACACATTTCCTTCCTTAAATTAAGCTTTAAAGGTCATGTTTGCTGAACTCATGACTGCCTTCAGGTATTCTGCTCGGTGTCATGTTGCATCCCTCTTCTTGTTTGCAGAGGGGCTGGATTCCCCGGCGGCGCCTCCTCTCTAAATACGGTTACAGAACTCACCTGTATTTAGCTGCTGCAGCAACAGCAGTCACTTTCACCTCTAAGAAGCAGAAAGTCGGCCGAGCAGGCAAAGAAAGACCCACTGACGCTCTGAAACACATGTAAGTACCGGTTCTCCTTCAAACAGCAGCTCTAACATAAAAACTGAAAACTTTTCTGAAGAAAGAGTCGCTCTCTAACCTAAATACAATGCATAATATTCAGTTTTCACAGGAGGTTTAATAACTTTTTATCTATTTTTTTTTAAAGGGGAGACATGTAAAGCAATAATTTGCTAAAATAATGGCTTATGTCATTTTTTTTGCCAAAAGTGATGCCAAAAGTGATTTTTGATTGCCAACATCAACTTTTTGAAGCTTACTTTAGTTATTTATCTTTAATATACCACTTTTGGCAAAACATGACTTGCGACATTATTTTAGGAAGGTGCACATATTATAAAGTTAAAGTTATGTTTCAAGCAATGGGCTGGGCAATACTGGGGTTGCTAGGCAATGGACTGGACTTCTCTGGGGTTGCTAGGTAACGGCGTAGAGCCATTGGAATGTGACTTAACAATCAGGAGGTTTTTGAAACGACTCATTTTCCAGACACTAAAAATGTTAACTTATTGCCAGAAAAGTCTGGGTGGTTCTCTAGTTTTCACCAGAGGTAAAACTCCTGTGAAAACTCCAGGAGATTGGGCACTTAAAAAACCCAAGCACTTAGAAAACCGCTGGGGCTTTTTTTTAGAAGCAGTAGAAACACAAATGGAAGTATGAAAATGTGCAAAATGTGAATTGTGCGTAATATGTGTCCTCAGTGGCCAAATACGGCCCATAACTTTTTCTGTGGCCCTTACATGAATATAACTTCTGAGATGAGAGTTTTGTGCTTAATTATTATTTACTCCAAGAAATAAAAGCTGTTTTTATCTGTATTGCCAAATTACATTATTGTGAACAGGTATTTATTAACATTTAAAGTTTGCTAAAGGGTTTTCTTAATACATCCTGCCACAACACCCCTGCCTTAAGGAAAAAGCTAACTTTGATCTAACTTTCTACAGAAACCGCAATGGCCTCCACCCTGTCAGTGCGCAGCCTCTCAGTGCATCAGCCCTCTTTCTCCAGCATCACGTTGAGAGACAGCGGGCGCAGCCTGCGCTCCAAGCCCCCCTCTCCTCTCTGTTCACCGTCAGCACGCTGTCCCTGTCCCGCTCCGTGTCCATGGGAAACGGCCTCAACATGCTGGGCTCCAGCCTGTCCCTGAACGGCCTTGGGGCCAGCGAGAAGGAGACCATGCAGGGCCTGAATGACAGGCTGGCCAACTACCTGGACACGGTACGGTCACTGGAGCGGTCCAACGCCGAGCTGGAGGCGAAGATCAAGCACCTCATGACAGAGAGAATGCCAAAAGGCCACGACATAGAGAGCATGATGGCCCAGGCACATGCCATCGGGCAGGAGGTTGGTGACTCAGCAGAAATACTTCCCATGGTCACTGCAAAGACACAAAATATTACCAAGTATTTTAGTTCAGTTTCAAGTTCAAACTTCTCAGTAGACTTGAAATAAAATAAACCTAACCTACAGGTAACTTTTCAGCAAAAATAGGAGCTTGTCTTAAATAAATAATCCCTTAGTACATATGGCAAAGTATTTGTTATAAGTGATAAAAAGTTGGAACAAGATATTTTTCTCATTTTATAAGTTAAAATGTCTTGTTACACTGAGAAATTATTTTACTTATAATAAACTTGTTAATCAATATTAAGTAATTATTGACCAAAGATAAGCTCCCATTTTATGTTGAAAAGTTATTTGTAGGTTAGTTTTGTCTTAATTTCAAGATTTTTTTGGTTTTGCAGTAAAATCTTTTGTCGAAGTGTAACTCAAATGGCTGCAAAAAACAGAATCTTGCCAACTATTTTTGGACTAGTTTCTAGTGCAAAAATCTTAGTGCAAAACTAATTTAAAAGTAACCTTCCTGCAAGACACAGGAGATTGTTTTAAAGTTGAGGAATCTCTTATGCAAAAGTTTTCACATATTTGTTAAAACTATCACCATGTCGTGACTGTATGACAGATAATCTGTGTAAATATTGATCTCCTCCTTGAGCTTCTATTGCCGTAAGATCAAATACAACCAGTCAGAGCAAAGAGGAGGGTCTTAGTGCTGTCAATCAAACACATGTACTAACTGCTCAACATGCTCAAGTGTACTAAAATATTTGCACTGGAAACTTAACCACCAATACTTGGTAATATTTTGTGTTTTTGCAATGCAACTTTCTCAATCATACGTTTTCCTCAACAGATGAGAAAAAGGACTCTGGAGAACGCCCGAATCATGCTGGAGATTGACAATGCCAAACTGGCAGCTGATGATTTCAGGGTGAAGTGAGTGTCATGCAGAGGTTATTTTTTCTCTTCTGCCTTCCTGTGAGTATTCACATGGGAGTGCCAGACAACAAAGCATGAGAATAAACGACCTTTCTGTCAGACTGTGAAATAAGAGCCCCCTTCTCACAGAGCTCAGGTACTGAACAACCAAGAAACACCAGTTGGAGCTGGTAGTGATAGATTATCAGAGCGATCCCGTCCACCTCCGAAGTGACCGGAGCTGGTCGAAAAGCACATACTGGGTTTTACTGACGGTCTGTTGCTGATGAAAAAAGTATCACGATGTAAGCATTTCATACCAGTAGATATCGCTAATTATTGATTATCTTTTTGTTTTAAATAATACCACCAAACTGATGGTATAACCCTTTCTGTTTTATTCAGTTTTCACTACAGGCCGCTGTTGTTTATTTTTAAGCTATTTTGAGACATGGTGGTGAAATGTTAAACTGCTGCTGCGTCAGTTACTCAACAGGCCGTTGCTAGACAACCACAAGTTACTCAAAAAGCTGTTGCTAGGTAACCAAAGAGGACACGAGTTAGTTGATGCCACTAATTTTGCTTAATTGTCCATGAAATGTTGAGCGACTAAAATCTTTCCTCGCCGTACATCTCCCAGATTACTGTGCGGTTCTGGATTGGAGTTTAGCAAACATTATATTGAATATTCTTTTGATGTATTATCTATCCATTCATATATATTATAATTTGATTTATTGTCCAGTCCTGGCTTCTGTTCATTTCAGCCAAATTCCTCTAAGTTCCCATCACAGCATTAGAAGTAATTGGCTAATGGCAGTGCACAGCCAAAATCAAACAGCAGACCAGGTGTAGCTTCCATAGAGAGAATAAACACTGATACACAGCAAAAATGTAACATTTAAAACATCATCAAATGGTGCAAATTGGAGAGTAGAAGAAGAAGAAAGTAGAGTGAAGAAAATGGTCAAACTCTTCTTTCTTGGTCTCATTTGTCCAAACGGCATTATTGCAAACGTTTTTTGCAGTCGTATAAGCCGAGGTCATCCTGACAGTTTTTATTCTCCTGTTAAGTCAGATTAGTATTGTGTCAACACACCAAACTCTGCAGAAATTAACACATTTTTGTGATGCTTTGATTAAGCATTAGAAGCTACTTTCACTCTGAAGTTTTGGAAGCAACAAAGACCCACTTTTATTTTCTCTGCAACTATTGATTTCCCATCTCTTTCTTTTTCCTGCAGATGGGAAGCTGAGGCCTCCCTGTGCCAGTCGGTGGAGAGGGACTGTCAGGCTCTAAAGAGAGCAAAGTCAGACCATGACCAGATCATCGCCACCCTGAGAGGAGACCTGGACAGCCTGAAGGAGGAGATGTACTACCTCAAGAAGAATCACGACGAGGTGAGAAAGAATCGGCGGTCTGGGCAGAGCAGAGTGATTTTTCCACAGAAAAATAAACGGCAAAGTTATTCCCAAGCAGACAATAATGTCTCACTAGCTGCGTTTCCATTACAAACATATTTGTCTGTATTTCGCAGATTTCTTATTTAACTATTCGATTAAGAAGAAATCAAATGAAAATCACACATAGATAAGCTTTTTCAAGCGACAAGCCGTTAAAAAACATGGCGACGGCAGATGTAAACAGTTATGGTGACGCTGGCGCTCATGTCAGCCATCAGACGTCAGCGGCTACAAGGGGGAAATTATAATCTGAGATTTTTACAGAAGAGCTACGGATTCAACTTGTTAAATTCACAACTTCTCATAAACTGTGTGATGTTGTGACTGCTCTGGTGCACATTGTCCATAAAAACATAAACAAACCTTCATCCTCCTACCACTTCCTGTCGTCTTCTTCTTCGTGGTTTTCTCCGGTAATAACATCCGGCTGTTGATCACGTGACTCTTGTGACGCAAAAAAGTGTTTCAATTGCAGTTTCTGTGAAATACAAGTCGTATCAAAATGTGGGGCAAAAACTTTTGATAAATTAACTTAACCCTTTTCGAAATTGCTGTGTTTCTGTTAAGTGAATTTATTTATTTTTTTCATTTCAAGTTGCACTATTTTATTTTATGGCTAATGGAAACTCAGTTACTGTTGAAATTTGACTCTGTTTGATATTTTTGAGATAAAAATTAAATGAGGCACATTTGATCTCCTGAGCTGCAAATGCTTTTGCACCTCTGATCTCGACTGGGACAGACAGTGTGTACTTTCTCAGTCTTCAGCAGGTTTATCAGTGTATGAAACATAATAATCATACAGTATGAAAGCAGACACTCCCTTGATCATCAGACTGAGAGTGTTTAGAAAGATGGGCGTGGTGACCAGGATGTCACCTCAGGCTTAATTAAGTTTTGCTTTACAGCTTACACAGTGCACTGTAAAGATCAAAAAACAATTATTATCCACTTCAAAGTCCACATTGATGGGAAGAATCATATCTAGCATTACTTTATTGTTTTCTTATGGGCTCTGATCTTGTGAAATTAATTTTGGATCAATTTGTTTTTCCTTTAAAGGAGTCCAAAACAGGATTGGTCTCCACTTTTTTTCTCTTCTTCTTCTTTTTATTGGGTGTCAAAGTAAAGCAGGGACAGATTGGGAACAGGTGTATGACCCATCAAAATCACTAATTTGAACAAGATTTATCTTTTTTTTAACATGTCTGACATAATGGCTCTCAGAAATGTTGTCTGAGGCCCAACATACAGTATTTACATATTTTAGTAATCGATTCTTCAGCTGAGAGAAGTTGTTTCTCCACCACTAGCACATTTAGCAGCACATTCACGAGGTTGATTGACAGGGCTAAGACTTTCTCCCTGGCTCTGATTGGTTGTTTTTGGTTGGGGGCGGTTCATTTCTTTAGGCGGCAATAGTAGCTCAGGGAGGAGATTCATCTTTTCACAGATTATCTATCTCATAACATTCTGTCACAACATGATGACAGTTTTAATAAATATGTAAAACCGTATTTTTCATAAAAGTTTCATACTTTAATATGAGTCTGATGTCAAACCCAGCTTTGAGTTCCCACTTCCCAGGTAGCAGGAACGCAACATTAATACCAACTGCACATTGCAGGAGATGAGCACCCTGAAGGCCCGACTGGCCACGGATCAGGTGAGCGTGGAGGTGGAGGCGGCTCAGGGGCCCGACCTGGGGGCCATCATGGCTGACCTGAGGGTCCAGTACGAGGGCATCGCGCGCAAGAACAAGGAGGACGCCGAAGCCTGGTACCTCAAGAAGGTTGGTGAAAATCGTGATTGTTGCTGAAAGCAGAATCTGTAAGCGATGACCTGTTTTACTGATGCGTTTCCACAGTTGGAGGCCGTTCAGTGTGAGGTGAAAGAAAGCAACGAGGCGCTGCGCTGCGCCCAAGGAGAGCTCAGCGAGAGGAGGCGCTTCCTGCAAGTTCTGGAGGTGGAGCTGGACAATCTACGCAAACAGGTAATCCAGAGTTTATGGGCGGTGTGAATATGTCACCTATAAATCAATAAAAATATACATCCCAATAAACATGTAGTCAATGTCAATAGATAATACTTCTGATAGAATATTGCTATAGAATATTAAAGATTGGTGGAATCAACTAACTAGCTCACTCTTTGGTTACTTAGCGACAACACATTCTATTTGGTTACCTAGCAACAACTTTTTGAGTACATTTCAGGTTTTGCTACAAAGCAACAAACAGTAATGGAGTGAATACTGTCTATTAAGGAGGAAAAGTCGTATCACCAGTTTGTGAGCATTTCAGATATTTAAAACAAAAAATTAATTAAAAAAAATTATTGATACACTGACATGCTTATATCATGAGACGTTTTTCAGCAGTATCGCTCCGCCGTGATGTAATGTTTCCTTTGTTTGCTGCAGGAACAATGATTTGACTTCACAGCAGACTCAGGTTCACACTATTTATTCTTATAAGACGAAAGTAATCAAGTTGGAATTTAGCTCAAATTTACATCAAGAGCACAAAGTTAATTGATCCATTTTTCAGCCAGTTTCTGCACCAAAGAGTAAAGAATGTATAAACATGTTTTCATTGAGGCTCTTTAAAGGTAAATATATCCAATTTTATCTAAAAGAACAGAAATATACATTATTGGAGAATATTTTGTGCAACAGTGGCAGTTACATGCAATTTAAGCAAATAGTCACAAATATAGAATATATATAAACAGGGTAAAAGAAATAAAAATACTGTACAATACGGGCAAAATTTCAACATAAATACTGTGTAGTTATACGAAAAATACTCTTGTCCATAAGAATGTGGATTTGTGTTGGTTAAAATGTGCATGTCTCTTTGACACACTACTTATAATTAGTGAACAAATTTACATTTTTTTTTTTTTATCTCTGTCACTCTGCACAAAATAGATCAAGGTGTATTTGCTAGTATTATTATGAAGGAGTGCAATACTTCTTATTGCAAAAATGAAGTACTCATCACAATAATAGTGTTTTTTTTTTTAAATAAGAAATTAGTTTAAAAAAAGACTGTCTCTCATTAGCCCACCTGCTTCTCCTCATCCTCACCTCTTCTTCGGAGGTGCAGACGTGTCAGTGGAAAACAGCTGCTTGTTCTTTGTGTATAAAGAGCTATTAATGTATAGATACACAAAGTGTGGAGCGGATTCACTAAACTACTGTGATCAGTCAGCATGTCAGGACATCTGCTGGAGAGGCACAGAAAGCTCTGAAATGTTTGCGCAGCATGAAGGCAGTAGGTTGACATCATCATGCTGGCAGACCCTCATGTTTCAGGCGAAGAAGGGAATGGAAGGGTGAAAAGGGCGAGCTTATTGTCGATAATTTGGTTATGATGGTTCAAAAGTACATTACATTCTTTTTTTCATTATTAAACTTTGCTGAATAGATGTGGGATTGAAGCTGTGTCATATTAGTGTATATTAATTATATTCTATCATTTTAGGAACACAGTTCGGTGGACACATTGTGGTTACATTTGATAAAGTCTGTCATGCAAAAGAGTTGCGGTGATTTGTATTTGTCTGTGTGTATCAGACAGTGTTTCCCCCTGTCTGATACTGTTTTATTCTTACAAACACCTCTATTTAAAATATTTTTAAACTGGTATTCTAGTAAAAGGATTAGTGCATACATCTATAGTTTTTCATTTTAAACTGGTCAGATATTCAGATAAAGGAAGTGATCCTCTTTTGGTTTCGTCATGTATACAAATTGTTACAATGCTAAGCTAAGCATAACTCCTAAGCTTCCACTTCAGTCTCGTCACTCAAATAATGTTATCCAGTATATTTAACATTAACACAAACCGCTTCAGTTTTTTGTTCATAGCAGTTCTGGACCCAAAAACAAAAGAAAAACAATTTGAGTTTGTAGTTAACATCAATCCAGCAGCTTATATTAAATAAAATGCAATAAATAACCCTCAACAAACTACTTAGCAATAGTTCCCAGTGAACAGTTGACAATAGTTAATGATTGTAAATTAAACAGCTAAAATGCCCAACATTATAGCAGGCAGAATACCTTAAAACTTAAAACATGGCAAAATACACCTAAAACACTGTATTAATTATAGTTATAACAAAAAGGGGAGGAGCTGACAGTTAGCGGTTGCTATGGTAACCACCAAGGGTCAAGCGCATCAGGTAATCAGGATGAAATAACTTGAATTTGAAGCACAAATAAGCCAACTTTGACAAACTTCACATCCCATCCTTAAAAATGCTAAAAATGAAACCCGTCAGTTACTGGTTTCTATGGTAACCACCGACCATCAAGCAACACGCAACAGAAATCAAGAGAAAATAACTTTTTGACAAAAAGAAAAAAAAAAGGGAAGCATAAAAAAACCCTATTTGTGATCAACTTCACTTCAGTGATGATGTTAAATGAAAGCCTGTTTTAATAATTTTGTATTTTGTGCCACCAGGTCAGCGTGCTGGAGGGAAACCTGGGAGAGACCGGACACAAGTTCACCATGGAGATGGACCGGCTGCAGGCCAGCCTGACCCAGCTGGAGGACGAGCTGTCCCAGCTGCGTCTGGACATGCAGCGCAACAAAACCGACTACGAGCAGCTTCTGCGCATCAAGCAAAACCTGGAGATGGAGATCGCCACCTACAGGCGGCTGCTGGAAGGAGAGGAAATGTAAATACGGAAGGGGAACTGGGAAAAAAATCTAATCAAAAGTAAACGCTTAAATTAGGACTTTTTTTGTCCCAGGTACTGGCTGGAGCTCTTCATAACTTTGGCAATATATAAATATAAGAATCAAAATAAAATAGCTGAGTTTTGATAACATATTAATTTTAAAAAAGTTTTTTTTAAGTTTGTTTAAAATGGCCTCATCCAAAAAGTTCTTTAAAACTGTTTACATTGAACATTAATCTTTGATTAACCCTTTAAATTAACCTTTAAAGCAATTTTAAGCTCAAATTTGCCAAATTCAAAATGTTCTTATTCCTCTAGTAAATAAAGTTACTATAAATAATTATATTTCAATCTTACTAAGAAAGAATGAAAGTAAAATAATTTACAGTAGCAACGCTCTTTACTAATGTTTTACACCATAAAAGCATCATACAGTAACCGATTATGAAACAAGAAATAATTAAATTTAATCAAAAGTCAAATCATTGAGCAAATATATCTCAAATATGTTGATTAATGTTATAGTCATTATGAGTCAAATGTGGGTTTCTAGCCTTGATTTAAAGGAACTCAGTGTTTCAGCATTTTTGCAGTTTTCTAGAAGTTTGTTACAGATTTGTGGGCAGAAGTTGAATGCAGCTTCTCTAGAATAAAATAAATGTAATAGATTAGAATGGTTCTTTATTTGCAAAAATATTCTGTTTTTAGCACTGCGGTTGTGAAAAGCCTCCAAGGTTAAACTAATAATTTTTTTATTTATCAAACACAGATCTGAAGATAAAAGAAAAAGGAAGTTCCTCATTGAATAATATTAATATCTCAAATCTTGGAGACAAAAAAAAGTCTATTTTTATAGCGCATTTCAGCAACAAGGCAATTCAAAGTACTTTACATCATAAAACACAAAAATTAAAAATATATGAAAACATCATTTAGGAACCAGTGACAAACATGACATGAAGTGAACTTTGTTGTATTTTTTATGTTTATTTCATTAATGCTGTAACTTTTTATTGCAGGGTGAAAGAAACGCCTCCGCCTCCAAAAAGTAAGTTTAGACTATTATATTTCACAAACTTTTTGTAAAAATTCTTATCTGTATCTTTTTCACCGCCGGAAATTCCAGCAAGATAAGAAAAACATTTGATCCTTTCTGGAGTTTTTTCTGTTCACTTGATCCACATAAAGAAAAGAAAAGAAAAGAAATGAAATCTCTCCCTGTTGGAGCCACGTTGACCCAGATCATCCAGTCATTAGATTTCAGTCCAGCTTGAGGATTTTCTGACTGCGTCGGCGCTGATCCAGCTGGTATCAGATATTTGTTCCTCTGTTGCAGAAGACCCCGAGGTCCGGACCAGGAAGATCGTAAAAGTCGTCACCCAGACGATGGTCAACGGCAAAGTGGTGGAAGAGTCCAGTGAGGTGGAGCAGATTGAGGACAGCAAGAAATGAGCCAAAATCAAAAAACTGCTGGGTTTTATAAGCCAAATAACCCGACCGGCTTCTCTGAAAACTCTGGAAATGAGGATTAAAATTTAGGTGGAAAGTTTTCACTAATAGTTTATTTCACATAAATTCTTATCTTTACATTAATCTGCTGGTTTCTAATGTTCTGTTCAACTTTTACAACATTGATCAATTATTGGTTGTAAAAAGTCATTGAACAAGCATTTTCTATGTAATTCAAACACTTAAGTTTTCACCCAAACAGAATCGGTTTTGAACTTTATATATTTTTCCTTTTTCTTTATTTTATTTTATTTTTTTTTACAAATTTCTGTAAAAACATCAGAAAGATCTTTGCCATTTGTTTGTTTATAAATTAAATAAATAAATGTTCTTCCACTCAGAGTGTAAATTTGATTGATTATTTTAGATCTTGTTGCAAAAGTATAGCAGAGTGTCATAGTGAAAAGAACAACACAAAAATAAAGTTCCAACTGTCTTAATATTGCCAAAATAAATTTGTATGAGAATAAAGTAAAAAACAACAACAAGAAGTCATAATATAACAATAAATTCATGCAAAAATGAAATCATATTACAAGAAATTGTAGTATTACCAAAATAAATTCAGAATGAGAAATCGTAATAATGTGAGATCTGCTGTTTTTATAGTAAAAGGTTAAACATTAAACATACAGACAGAATTATGTCAGAATCTTGTCAAGTTATAAAACCTCATTGATTGAGGCAGAAAAAAAAAATCACCATAAATTAAAACGTGTTTATTTCTTGCTTTTAAAAATGATTGAAGTTGCATAAAGGTATAATTATCCCATCCTAGGAAAAGAAATAGTTGAAATAAATGTAAAAAAGCTTAGAAATTAATGCATTTCTGCAAAGTGGATGCAGATTTTTATTATTCATTACTTAATAACAGTTACAAATGAATCAACCTGGAAGGATTTGAGCTCAAACTGAAACTCAGGCTGAAACTCAGAGAACAAAAGAAGAAGCAGAGAAACACGATTCAGCTCCAGCAGGGAACAAACAGCAGCAGTTTCACATTACGACCCGGCGGGGGAGTTTGCCAACACATCCACCACCTCAAATATTTCAGAGCGACGACTGGAACAAAATCCTCCAGAGCTGAAAGTGGAACTTGTTTTAAAAGAGGTTAAATGGAGAGATGAAGACCAAACGGTGTGTTTTTAAGTCTAATATGTGAAACTTCTTGTTTGGTAAAAGTTTCTCAGAGGAATTGCTGTGTTTCCTAAATCAGGGATGACAAAATCATTTTCAATCTGGGCCACATCAAGATTGCAAATGTTTTTAAAGGTTAGAATATATTAATAAAACTTCCCAAGAACAAAATGTTAAAATATGAACAACAGTCAATGAGAAGAATGTCTTGAAATTAAATAATATTAAACATCTTTTTGACCTTGATCAAACAAGTCAAACTGCTGTTTTGATTGATAAAATAATTAAAAAACGCATGGAAAACATGTTAAAGAATGTAGCAAAGAACAATTTGAGCTTATATACTGAGAGAGACGTGGAAATGACAAGGCAACCAGATAATTGGAGAAATGAGGAACAGCTGCAGCAGAGAGCAAGAAGGAAAACATTTACAGTGCAGCTGAATGAAGGAAATGCTAAACATTAAACATTAAAATGCTAAATGCCAAATGCATTTATAAGAATAAATGATTAAACTTAATTCTAAGAAATGAACAGATACAGAAACCTTAATGGCAATAATTAGAAACTAAAAATATGACAAGACATATTGGAAATAAATAAACCTAAAAAAAAAAAGATCAAAACACCTGATTGTGATTTTCTTAAACAGTTAACTTTACAGATTTTTTCCTTTTTTGTTTTAAATCTTCGTTTTTATTGTGTGGCCTCCGTCATATCTACACCCCATTGATTTAAAAGTGAATCAGTTTGATCAACATCAATAAAGAAGGCATAAATTATACATATAATGCTGCTTACATGCTTGTACATGTCAACAATTGTAGTATTGATTATATTTAACAGCTTTATTGCTGAGATGTTCCAAAAGTACGCATCTTTAGCCAGAGTGTCAATAAACGTGAAGATTCATCAAATGTTCCAGCTGAAGTTAATTATAAGGAACTTATAAAAAGTTATTAGTTCATCATCTTGTCCTTTAATGTTTGATGGATCATCATTAGTTTGTTTGAAAGCTAAACAGTTGCTACAACTTTATATCTTAGAAACATCGCCCTCTTGTGGATGGAAAAGGAAAATACACAACCGAACTTATAACAAATACAAGATCAATAGAAACAGAAAAAAACACATCATCCACTTCATTAACATGTGTAAAAATATAGTTACTCTTTCATAATGCCGTACTTTTTACTGTGAATTTTATTTGTGGATAAAAACTTTAAAAAGAAAACTGAATAAATAAATGAACAACTAAATAAATACAAGTTAAAACTGAGCTGAAATGTTATTTAAAATAAACACAAGTAAATCTAAGGTTTCTTCTACTTTTACTGAAATATAAATATTGTCATAATGTACATAAAAATACATGTTAAAGCTCAGAAATACTGTTGATTAATACAAAATTTAAATAACAAACATGTCTATGTTATTATGAACAATAAATTAATAAAAATATAATACAAATAATAATAATATTTTAAACGAGAGAAGACAATTAATGAGTCATTGATGCATATAATTCAGGTCTAAAACTAACAAATTTGCTGCATAAATTGTTTCTTTTTGAAATAAGAAAATCAGGAATTCCAGCCTTAGTTTTTTTCTGTGCTACTGAAAGTGTAATGACTTAGCATAAAAAATGCTTTTTATTTAATAAGATATAATGTTATATTGTAGTTCTTGTGCAATTTGGTGTAATTCAAAAAAATCTTGTGAAAACAAATAAAACTATAAAAATATACACCCATTTTTAATCCTTTCATGCAACTTCTCATTTAATCCTTAGATGGAAAATAAATCATGTCTGTTATTTATCAAAAAACTCATTTTTAGTGCAAAAGACGATATTGTTGAATCTTTACACGCTGAAGTCAAGACACTTCTCATAATTCAGTTGCATGTTTTAGATAAACTTTGTGAGTTTTCTTGTTTAATTCCAATTTGGTGTTTCGGAGAGTGACTTTATTTAACAAAAAAGCCAAACAGTGACATGGACGTCTTTCTGCAAAACGTTTCAGTAATTCACAGGAATCTTGGTTTTCAGGTTTATTGTATCTCCAGCCTGGCTGAGGGGAGTGATTTAGATTTTACCACAGCTTCTTATAAACCAAACAGAAGAGCTGTGGCGTTTCAAACCTGATGCTGCCCTTTCAGAAACAAGCATCCTGGGAAACTGCGGCGGACTCCAGTGTTTATTTTCACATAGTGCACAGTTGGCTGTGAGCCTGGATGAAAGCTTTTGCTTCGCTTTTTGTCAACTTTTATTTTCACTGCTACTGTAAGAGTAATTGTTTAGCCATGAAACAGATCATTTATGTTTATTTCTCCAAATTTTCTAAAGTACACCATACACTGGTGCATATTTCAGGAGAAAATACATTCGTTTGGGTTTGTCTTAGCTTTGCTTAGAAACATGATACCGAATTTGGTTGCACAGAGCCTTAGGATAAAGTTAAATACTATGTCTGGGTAATATCTACTTAAAAAACACACACAAAGCCAAAAAGTGGATTTGGCTTATGTAAACTTGTGCTAAAATGTTGATTTATACGCTGTTATGCAAGTTTGGGTGACAAATTTCATCACATCACGATGCTTTTACTCTTAGTTTGGAAGCTTAATCGAATAACATAAATATATTCCACAAAGCAGAAGCCAAACAACAACCCAAATGTCTTACAGTCCTTTATTTACTGTGCTATTATTTCTGAATTGCCGGTTCAGAGTCTCTCCTTTTACATTTATATTTAAACAATGTGTATTTTGCAGATTACATTTTCAGTGGTTGATCTGCTATGCAGCAAAGTGTTTTCTTTTTTCTCTTCAGATAATTATTTGAGATGTAAAAAGTTATTTGTTAACTTGTATTTGTTCTGCCAGACATTATTTTACATGAAAAAATGGGAACAATATTTTGTTATAAGTTAAATAATCTGCCACTGAGACTAATTTTCACTGATATTGAGGAATCATCGACTTAAAACAAGCTCATTTTTCTTGCTGAAAAGTTACTTGCAAGCTAATTTTGTCTTACTTTAATTTTGCAAAGACATTTGCACCAGAAACTTGACCAAAAATACTTGGGAACATTTTGTGTCTTTGCAGTGATCCCAGTTCATTGTCACCAAACAAACACAGCATCGTCTACTGCAGCATGACAACTCAACAACAAATGATTCTTTCACTTTCAGCGTTTGACTGAATCCTAAATTACCTTTGGTTCGATGTTATTTAGCATTTTAACTCCACTCTCAAGGATGTGAACAATGAACCGCCTGAGCTGAAACCAAGATGAAACCTCAAACAATCCTACTAAAAACCAGCCTGGTTTCACAGCTGCGTCTGTGTGGGTTTCATTTTATGGGGTTTCATTCACTCAAAATCAGCGCGAAAATGTTCTAGTAAAGTGTTTAAATGATGCACACTCATTTTAATTACATTTCAACATTTTGTTTTATTTTTAGCTCTTTTTTTTTAGTTAAAATTAGTTAAAATTTTCTTCAATAGCTTCAGGGATATGTGATATATTGACTCAAAATCAGCAAGAACTTGTTCTACCAAAGTGTATACATGAAGCACAGTCATTTTTACTCCATTTTAAAACTTTTTATGTACTTTTTAGCAATTTCTTTTTTCAAAATTTAGTAAATATAGTTTTTAGCATTTTATTTTGTCAAAATTTTCAAAATTCGGACGAAATTTTAACAAAAAATTCCAAAAAATATACATTTACTAAATTTTGAAAAAAAATTGCGAAATATATATTTAGTAAATTTGGACTAAATTATTGACAAAAAATTGCTAAAATAAATAAACTGGAGTAAGAATGAATGTGCCTCATCTATACACTTTAGTAGAACAATTTCACACTGATTTTGAGTCAATGGAGTACATGACTTGGAAACTATTAAAAAAACCCATTATGTTATTTATTATTAAAATTATTTAAAATATTGAATATGACTTGAAATTCAATAGAAAATAGTGTGTCGCTGGTAACCGTAATATTTCCACTTTTTGTGTCAGTTGGTCACAAAGCAAGGCATTTACTTATATTTGTTTGTCAGGAGTGTTTGGTTCGAACGTTTGTTGACAGAAACTCTGAGCTCTTGAGGAGGAAACGAGAGGGAGCGATAGATTAATGCCTGAAGGAAATACAGGGTAGAAACCTAAGCATTTTGAAAAAACTGATATTGAAAGACCAATATTTTTGTAATATCTAATAAACTCTTTCATCAGACATGACCAACACTGGCGAAGAGAACAGGCAACAGCAACAATGACATAACTAACAGCAAGGGCCATCGACATCGACGCAGCTAGAAATAACATAAACAACATCTACATGCAACATCGACATGCCCATAAAGCACTAAGACTGTAGACATCAACCAAAGACACACAGCAACGACAAAGACCAGCAACATCTACACATATGACTTCTAGTTATTTTTGACACAAATGGAACCTCATCGGGTTTTTTTTATACCAGGTTATCAAAAATATTATGATTTCTGTGATTAGCAAACCAAGTAATTGGAGGTTTGAATGACAGTCAACATATAATGTGCTTTTCTGTGTCAACTCTGGATTTTATGTTCAGAAAAAAGAGCACAAAAGTTTTGCAGGATTTTAGGTTTTATGGTTCTGCCTCAAAAGAAAAGTCACACAGTTCATGATCTGCCTTGTTGTTCCTCTTGTTCTATAGCTTTCAGTCTTCACTGACATTTTATCTCCCCGCTTCTATTATTTAATCGTTTAAATCGAGTCATTATCACCCTCATCATCTTTAGTTCGGTTAAATAATATATTCAAGACAAAAAAAAAAAAGCTGAAAAATTAGAATATACCCAGAGCATCTGAAATAAACTTGCATGAAGAGGAGGAGGCTGATGATGAAGATGGCTCCTGCTGCAATCTTCCACAGAGGTTTTGTTGACTGTTGTGCGGGGAAGAGCTCATCAGTTTCAAGGAGAAAAATGTGAATATGTGGAGACGAGGGGCTCTGTAGCGTATCTGCTCATTAGACAGCCGACGCTGTAATCCTGCAATCAGGGGCCTATTCATTAGCATTGTAGGAGGGGGGCCATGTTTCATCTGCAACCACTTGAAAATGCCAGTCAGGGGTAGGGGGATGTTAGGATGACAAACCCGGGCGGCTTCAATGCGCAGGGATGCACATGCATGGAGGGAGACGTGCCTCAATGCTTCCTTGGGCTCTTGTATAATTTTTTTACAGTGCGGTGCTGGCAGGTGGCCCAAAGTGTGTCAGCCTGATAATCATCTCAGCTCAGCAGGAAGACTGCTTTTGTTTCAGGGTTTCACAAGGAGCGGAGTCATTTTCCAGCTCAGGTTTCCTCCTGCGTTGAATTGATTGAAAGAGACTGATTTAAAGATTATTCAAAGGCAAAATTTAAGAAAGAATAGGAGCTCGTTTCATTTCCTAATGGCATCCAGAGACTCGCACACACCTGGTCATGAGACGGTTTTGGGGTTTTTAGTGAATATTCAGGAGCTTGAAGGAATTTCTGCTGCATCTTCTTCATGGTTCTCTATAAAAAACAGGAGTTGTTCCTTGACAATGTTTAACAGTTTTACATGAAACACCCTCACCATTTTGAACTCATTATTAGAGATGCAAGGCTTTCAGCATCTGGCAATTTGATTCAAAATTTTGACTTTTACGGTTACGATTAGATTCAGAAACGATTCAAATGATCTAGAGATTAGATTATGTAATTAGAGGAAACAAAATTCAAACAAAAAGAACATTTCAAGCTATTTTTTAAGGCTGCGCGCAAAGTTTGCAACTTAAATCACCTTTCTTAGGTTAGCTTAGCTGCCTAGCATTTTCTTAAGTAAGAACCTATCAAAGAAGTATTTAAATAAATACAGTGGACATGTTTACATGTAATGCATTATAAACTCATTTTAAAATCAATTTTTGAGTGTTTTGAATCAATTCAAAATTCCCAGATTTAGGATTTGTGATTCTTTATAGAATCAATTATTTTTTCTGCAATTGTTTTTATACCATTTCATCCATTTTACGTTCCAGTTCAGAGTTTGATGAGGATAAATAATCCCATCTGCAGCCTGAATCTGCCTGAAAAATAACAAAGAAATCCTGAGAAACATTGTCGCTTCAAGAAAATGCTAATTCCTAATCAGAATTAGCATTTTGTACGGGGTTCAAATAATATCACCTTATTTCATCATAAAGTTTTGAATGTATGTCGAACATTACCTTTATGAATAAACATAGCAGATTGTTTCTGCTGTGTTATCAGCCACACTCAGCAGAAATCTAGATTTTTGCAGTTCCACGAGAAAAATCTAGATGTTTGCAGTTCCACGAGATTTATTTTTTTAATAAATTGTTCTTATTTCTTCAGTATAATTGAGTATAAAGAGAAAAGAAAAAGAGGGCGTAGCTTCCAGCCTCCCCTGTCGTCTCATTTGAACTTTGACATTTTACTCATTTTATTATTTTGATGCGTCTATATACACTGCAAAAACACTATTTTTGGTCTGTTGTTTAGTGAAATTAGTTTAATGATCAGGATGTTGAGGTCAACCTGACAGTCACAGCAGGAACAATCTGACTCTATATTCTGTTCAAAACACACACATGAAATCAGTCTCCTTTTTGCTCATTAAACAAACCTGGTGACAGATCTGATGCCATTTATTTACACACACTGAATGTAGAGACACTTTAAAAGTGCTTCGAAAACAAGAGGTTTTGATCTGAATAAATAAGAGTTTCCGTTTTTCTGACACCAGCACAACAACCAACAACATTAAAGCTGCAAAATGTGCTCATCATGAAAAAAGAAGCTGAGGTTTCTCCGTCGTGCTGCTACAATGCTCCTCCGCTCTGCCGTTTGAAACCGCCTGACGTACGAAGAGGAAGAAAGTAAAAAAAATCAAAAGCAAAAACGAGAAGTCTTCTGTGCTTCGTTTAGACCAAAGATAAAAAAAGAAAAAAAAAATATTCCCAATGTTTGCTTGAATGTTTCACCACAGTTCAGCTCAACAGTCTGACAACCAGCTGAAAATGGAGGTAACCGTGGCGACAGGCGTCCGTGACGTCATCAGGGCGGTGACGGGTCAGCGGCTGATGGGAAGCTGCGGCAGAGCGATGGAGGGATGAGTCAAGTGTCCGGGGGCGGCGAGGACGGAGAAGGGGTGGGCTGGAAACGAAGGAGAAACGTTAAAACGCCGTTTCAATTCAGCCTGGAGACGATGATGATGAGGGATGAAGAGGGAGGAAGAGCGTCTCGACCCACTTCAGAGACCCGCAGAATCAGAGTCCATTTGAAACTATAATAATATGAAAATAATACCACTTCACAACAGAGGGTCTTTATAAATCAGATGAAAATAAAACATAGAGAGAATAGAAGACAGGAATAATAGAAAAAACTTAATTTATTCGTGTTTGTCTGCCCACAACCTAATTTTTACCAAACCTAATGTATGAAATAGAAGAATTAAAGATGCTTTAACTGTTTTAATCTGCTAATCTCTAGAATAGAGCATTATTAACCAAAACATTTTTATTTATTCTTGTTATTCTCTCCTCAAACAATTTTTCACCAAACCTGGTGAATGAAATCAGTGAATTACAGAGGATTTAATTACCTTTTATCAGTTAAAATCCAAAAAAGTTGCTCCTTAACTGTCTTCTTGCTTTGAGAATAAATGTTTTGCATTTTTATTTTCAACAGTTACTTGCCAAAACAGTTTTCTCCTAATCTTTTGGACTTACAAAACATTGCATCCACTTTTATGGCATCTCTTGTAAAAAACAAAACAAAACTGAAAACAAATTAAAATGAATAAAATTTGGTTCATTGGTAACAATAACTGCAGTTCAATGAAGAGCCAAATAAAAAAATCTTAACATTTTCCTCACTGAGCTTATTTGGGATTAGATCATGATAAAAGCTGAACATGTTGCTTAATAATTATAAAAATGCAGGCGTGCCACTGACCGTCCAGGTATCCGTGCAGAGCGAGGAGGTGCGGTCGGTCCGGGCTGCTGAACGACGAGTAGTGGAGATCCTCTGGAAGTGACGGCGGCATCCTGGACAGCGGCGCGCTCTGAGGGAAGCTGCTGCTCTGCGGCGGCGGCTGCTTTTTGTGTCGGGCGCGGCAGTTCTGAAACCAAACCTGGAGACGGAGACAGTCAGCATCAACGAAACGATCTCTTCAAACCCAAAGACTCACTGGGTTAAACATGTAAGACTCATTATTCCACTCTTCTGTAAAGATTTTAGATGGATTTAAGATGTTTTAAAGAACATACCAGAAAAACGCAAAATAATCTTTCTTGTTAACAAAGGGGATCTATTATGCAAAAGTCACATTTTTAACATTTTTGTGCTTCCATTTGGGTCTGAGCTGCTTCAACAAACAGCAAAAGCATCTAAAAACCCAACCAGCTGTTTTTTGGCAATGAGATAATGTTTTTTTTAGTGTCTGGAAAATGAGACGTTTCAAAAACCTCTTGAATCTTAAGTCCCATTTCAGGGGCACTGTGCCATAAGCTAGCAACCCCAGCAAAGCCCAACGCTACTACAACCCCGCAAAGCCCAACCTGTTACCTAGCAACCCCAGCACCTAGCAACCCCAGCAAAACCCAACCTGTTGTCTAGCAACCCAAGAGGAACTGCAGCATGTTTAACCTGCTGATTTTACAATGCACTGTACAATGGCTGCTGGAAAAAAAAAAAGTGTTTCGCTGTTAACTAACCACTCAGAAACAACTTGCTGCATTCTTGTTGGTTGTGTAGGAGGCTCTACTTCTGCTTTTCAAAGATGTCCGGTTGTAAAATTGCACATCTGTTGCAGCCGTTTTCAGGCGTGAATGTAAATATTGAGTTGGGGGCGTGGCCAGAAGCAGCTTATTTGGATTTGACCAGGCTAAAATCTCATTATCTGAGAAGGATTTTGAGGTAAATATGTAATGAACATGTTTATTCATAGATCTATGAAACCTGATCAGGGAAGCATAAAGGTCACCTTTAAAAAATATCACAAATTAAAGTCATAAAAATATCCCTCTAGTGTGAAAATACAAAGAAAATAAATACCTAAAAACTCATTAATTTGAGTAACTAAGTAGTTACATCTACTCAACTACATTTACTTGAGTAACTCTTTGAAAAAAATTTACTTTGAGTATTTTTACTATACTGTACTTTTTACTTGAGTAATTTTATTATGAAGTATTTCTACTCTTACATGAGGAAAAGTTCTGAATTTTCTATCCACTGAATGAAATCAAACATGTTTTAATTAAACATTCATGAGACACAAACACCTGCAGCTTTTAACTTAAATGATCTGATTTGGAAACATTTTATTTCACCTGATTTTGTTATTTTTGTTGTGAATTATTGTCATTTTTGTCCTTAAAATACTGAAATTTCCACTCAACTTTATGTTTTCTTCCATCTGATTATTTCTAAATATTAAATGATAATTACTCAGTGCTTGAGTAAACTTTTTACCAAATGCTTTTTTACTATTACTTGAATAATTTTATTATGTGACTCACCTGATGGTTCAATAAGGATTCAGATCTATTCACATATTTACTAAATCCTCACTAAATGTGACTTTAAAATAGTAAATAACTGTTTTTCTTACTTAAATCCTTCTTATTTTTAACATTTTTATTATTATTACCTCACAGTAGGTTTTGTTTGGTTGATTCTTAGAGAAGTAATGTCAACACCTGCCTGTATCACTCTCCTGCTCAGTCCCGTCATTTCTGCCAGTTTCTGCAGCGTCTGCGCGTCGGGGTTGTTGTCCTGAGCAAACTGCGTCTGCATGACCTGCAGAACGACGATCCGGCACAGATTAAACGACAAACTCCTGCGGATTAAACTCAGATTGAAACAGCTGGAGGGCGGCGACGAACCTGCAGCTGCTCGGCCGTGAAGGACGTCCGCGCCCTCTTGGCTGGTTTGGGCTGGCAGTCCTGATCCGACGGCAGCGCTCCTTCCAGAGTCAGACCTGTCCCTTTGAAACGAACAGATTATAATCCAGTCATCAGATTATGTGGAGATTATGTGAATGCAGAAGGAAATGTTTAAGTAAAGATTCTCCAAACATGGAGCATAATTAAGGTAATTTGCAGCAAACATTCAGAATTGAAAGCAAATATTAAATATTTTAAAGAATTAGAAACAAACAGCAGAGGGGATTGAAAATACTTAATACTTTGCAGTGTATTAAAAATAAGAGTGCCAAACAATGATAATCTCAAACTTTAAGTTGATTTTAATTAAGTATGTTAAATGTTAAACACCTAAAGGCTAATAAAAGTTTAATTTATGATCACAAAAAGCTGCACAAGTTTGTGCAAAAGCTGCACAAACTTGGCAAAATTGCTTTGAAAGCATTTTCACAACAAAAAACAACATAAAAATGATGCACATGAATTTTTATACATCTCATGTAAACATCTTGATTATTTTTTTTACATTTCGCCTCCCTACAGGTGGAGCTGTCGAATAGAGTGGTTTGCGGTTGATGCTCAGGGCTGGGTTACCGTTCTCTGCAGCCCTGCGGAGGTTTTCCAGCATGATGTCGTAGTGGCTGCGGCAGAGAACCCGGCCCTCCACCAGGCCGAACTCCTCCCCGGTCGACAGCTGCCTCTTGCAGGAGAAGCAGGCGAAGCAGGCCAGGTGGTAGACGCTGCCCCGCGCCCGCCTCACCCAGTCGCTGGCGAACACCTGCCGGCCGCACTGGGCGCACTTGGTGCCGAACCTACTGCAGGGGAGGAGGTCAAAAGGTCAGGATGTGCCGTGGTTGGTCAGTAATCCCATTTAATTCAACAGATACAGTTGGTTTGAATCTGTGCTGATTAGCAATGCTAGTAAAGTAAAAGTCTGTTCAATTTACTTGATTTTATTGTTTACATTGCATGTGTCAAACTCAAGGCTCGGGGGACAAATCTGGCCCGCTGCAGGTTTTTATGTGGCCCTCGAGATTCCAGATTACAAAGTTCTACAAAGTTCACACAAAATCAATAGATCATCATATTCTTGAAGAATTTACTGCAAATTTTTGTCCTAATTGGTCAAAATCATTGGGCTTAATTGACTGCTGCCTCAGCCTTGCTTGATGTCAACTAATGTTGAGGAATGAAAATTTACATTTAACATCATACATTAGAGCAAATATCATAACAATTCCTTACAGAAAATGTGATTTTGATTACAAAGTAACACAAAAACAATCATAAAGTCTTGGAGGTAGAACTATTTATCAATAACAATATTTTTGATTGACAAAACTACACAGCGTAATTTAATTTTTCTTTTGGGATCAATAAAGTGTTTTTGAATTTGAATTATGTAATTACTGTCCAGCTGTTACTGCAATACATGTTGCAAATTTAAATCCCACCTAGTTATCATAAAAATGTTCTTGTTTTCTTGCTAATGTAAATTAAATGAATAAAGTAGAAAAAAAATGCAAGTGCTGCTCACCTTTATCAAATTCAACAGCAGAAAAAGCAGAAAGCTGCCATAAACATTGAGACAACTTAGTCCTAAATTAATCCCACAAATGTGAAATTTACTTTTTATAGCAGCAAGGTGACGATATATTCCCCACTGATTGGAAAAATATATTTAAAAAACAACACAAACAACTGTATATTGATAAAGTACCAGATAATAAAACTAAAATTAAACAGAAATCTGAAAACCTGGAGATTTTCTACTTTACAGTTTCTGACAAATAGTGTTGCTTCTTCTAACTGGAGCCTGGAAGGCAAAACGCAGGGCAAAACAAAATATTTACTACAACATGCAGGGAGACAAACCTGTGAAAGCTGAACTAGGCTTTAAAATGTGGAGCAAGCATTTATATAACACAGAGAACATAAACTTTTCTGTTTGTTGTGACATTATGAAAAATATAGAGACGAAATACAGAATCCCAGCAGATAGTTCTGTTCACATTGCAGAGATAAAGGAGCTAAATCTAAGACAAAAGCGATACACTGCAAAAACACAAAATCTATTTTGTACTAGTTTCTAGTGCAAATATCTCAATACTCTTAAAATAGGACAAAACTAACTTATCAGCAGATTTTCAGCAAGATAAAGGAGCTAGTTTTAAGTAAATAATGCCTCAATATTAATTTAAAAAAAAGTACAGTAGTTCCATTAGCAGATTATTTTGTTATAACGATATTTTCTCATGTTATAAGTAAAATAATCTGCAGTGGAAATAATACCTACAAAAATCTATATTAAGGAAATATTGACTTAAAACAAGGTCATAATCTTGTTGAAAAGTTATGTATGATTTAGTTTTGTCTTATTCTGAGTGTAATGATAAAAATACTTGATAAGATTTTAGTTTTTGCAGTGAAGAGAGAATCGAGATCAGATCCCAAAACCTCAGTTTGATGGATTTGCTGCTTCATTCTGCAGGTCAAACTCTAATAAGTCAATTAATTTGGGTTTGAACCACTAAAATTAATTACCTGCGAAAACAAACATGAAACATGAACCACGTTATGCTCAGTAACAAATAACTGAAATATTATTAAGTCATTAAACTGGAGAGAAATAAATGATTTACCTTCAAGGAGACCAAAGCTCCAAACATAATTATTCAATCTAACAGTTCATAATTTAGAGCCATTTTGTAGAATTAAAAAAGTTGCATTATTTTTTTTTATTTTCACTTATTTTAAAAGCAAATAAAAATGTATAAAAACATATTTTTAAGGAATTTTGTTGTTTTGAAAAAAAATAATTGGTTCCAATAACATCAAAAATGACATTTTTTAGTGTGTTTTAAGATGAAACAATGATTTTAAGACAGATTTATTCTATCTAAAATAGGCAGACCAAAAATCTCTTTAGCTTCAGTAAATTAAAAACATAATTCATTTAACATTATAACAATATGCACAATTGGATTAAAAATGTATAATTTTAAAAAAGTAAACCCCAGTTAAGACAGGAAGGTTTATGTTTGAAGTATTTTTTTATTTTACCAATATCTTAGCAATATTATTTTGAATCTAATATAAAACAAGAAGCTAAAAATTAGGGTGATGGTAAGAGGCCTTCCAACCCCAAAGACCTAGAAACAAATTACAATAAGCGAATGAGAAATTTTATGAAGAGTTTAATGATTGTAATCCCCCCAAAAAAAGAGAATTCAAAGAGATTTAGAAATATATCTAATTTTTAAATAAAATTAAAAAAAATATATATAAAAAGATTTTAAATAGTTGTCCTTTTACATTATTTCATTATCCATCCATCCATCCATTTTCCGGTCACCCTTCTCCCTAACGGGGTCGGGTTATTTTATTTCTTTTGTGTTATTTTATAACACATGATAAATAAAAAATAATGTTAGATCTAAATCTGCAGAGGTTTTAATGCGTCCATCTATCCATTATTAATTTACAAAACTCTAATGACATAAATTTCAATTTAACTGATACCAAAAAAAACACATTTTAAGACACATTTCAAAAGCCGCTTGTTGATTTTTAATTTTTATTATTTTTATTTTTTGTTCCTACCTGAAATAATCCAGTTTGCAGAATATCTCTTTGTTTTTCACGTAGCAGCTGCTGTGTTGGCGCAGCGACGCTCTGCACACTGAACACTCCAAGCAGCCCAGATGCCAGTTCAGGTTGTTCACCTGCGACAATTAAACGCAACACGCATGCGCTAATTAAGGAACAGACGTACCTTCCCTCAATACATTTCAGACTAACTGTTTTACGTGTCAAGTTCCTGCAAAGCGGAACAATGATTCGATTCCTTTAAATGCTGAAAAAGATCAAAATTGCGTTGAGAAGCGGATAGAAGTTAAAACGTGTCACCTTCAGCAGGTAGCGGTCTTGGATCTCCAAGCCGCAGCTGGCGCACTGGTTCTTGGCCGCGGCAGGGGAGCAGAGGCAGGCCGCGTCCAGCGGGCTGGACTCCCCGGACTCCTTCTTCACCTCCGGCTTGGACTGATCCACAAAATAAAATAAAACACGTTGGAAAGAGCAGGACGCACCGAGTGAAAACTAAATATACAGATATAAAAATCTGCGCGCGCAACAACCCAGATCTCTGTTATTTTCTTCTTTTGTTTTGTTTTTTTCACGTTTCTCCTTTCATTTTAAATCTTCATATATGTCCTAAAAACTATCAACTCACATTTTATAGAAATTACTTCCCCCGTAAAAATGTTAACATTTGTGAAAACATCAAAATCTTTTTTGTTTTTGTTTTTTTGTTGTTGTTGGGATTTGCATTATTTCAAATGTCTTTTCCTTATTTAACAAAACTTGATGCCTATTTAGCGATGATTAAAATGTAAGAAAGGCGACATAATTTAAAAATTAAGAACCGGAACGTGTTCAAAAGCTCGTTCAAATTTCATTTATGTAATTTTTGAGGCAAAATTTATCATAAGCGCAAAGTGGGTGACCTGTGGTTCAAATAACAGAGAAATGGTTCATCTGCAGAAGAAAAACATTCATTTTTAAGCTCATATAAACCGCTCTGTCTGTTTCTGTTTGTTGCAGAAAACATTTACAATAATTTTCTTTGAATAAAAGAATAACAAGAGTTAAAAAAATTCTATGTAACTTAAGCACAGAATCTGTTTCATTAGTTTTCCGTCCATTAACACTGTTAGAAATTAAACTGTCTTATGTTTTAAAGTCAGAATGTATATTTTTTTAAATTAAAAGCAACAACATGATGATAAAGCAGAGAAAACGTGTAACGCTATTTGTTGCTTCAGCAGTAAGTAAAATATATCAACAAAACACAAATTACTTATAGATATACATTCATTCAGGGTATGATTAGTTTATTTTAAATTAATTTCTTCATTTCCATCATTATAATCCCATTAGCACGCACCGAGGTGAAGGAAAAACAATTGTTATTTTAGCGTTTAGTTGTCGTTTTTGCAAAAGTTTGAGCAATTTCATTACATTTCTTACGACGCTCCTGTACATAAAATGACTTAAAACAAGTTATTGTGTTTGCGACTCACCATTTTCGGGTCTTGGTCGCTTCCTATTCGGAGTGGAGACCCAGTTTTCTCTGCGCATTACGCATCTCTGCTCCAGCAGGCGCTGCACCCGCTCCGAAACAACGTCTTACAGTTTCTCCTGCATTTAAACCCTGGCAACAAAAGAAATTTCGATGCAATTAGACATAAAAACAGCGCACACACACTGCATATGATCGATCATTCCTCTTGTGCGCAACGGAAGGTTGCGTGTTGCAATCACATGCGGTGAAAAGAAAGGATGGTGCTATATCTGCAATTAGAGGCGGATTGAAACGCAGCGCTTGATAAGAGGCAACCCGAGTGTCAATTTCATCTGTCAATCAGGGGGAGGCAGCCGCGCCACCAAGCTGAGGAAGGGGGGGAGGCGCGCGCGTCCTAATTTCAATAGCTGTATAATCGAAAATCGAAAAATCTCCAAAGTGAAGAGGCTCAATTGGAGATCGCTCTATTCATAACAGACAATGCGCAGAAACTGCTGCTGATCTCGAGACATAAAGGAGCCTGATTGTCTCTTTTCTCGTGATGGACCCATTTAGGCACTCCAGGCTCCCCTCAGTGATTACAGCTGCATTCATAAAGTGCCAAAAAATCTGCGTTTGGGGGCAATCTGGACCCCGTGTTGTCCTTCACTTCTTGAAATTAACAGGAATGCAAGATTATGTTAATTACCGGCTTGGATGTAAACACTGGAGGCAGCGAAACGAGAGGAGATGGTCTGCAGAAACTTCAGAGACAGAGGAGCTCCGAAATGCGGCGAAACCATCATTCAGGGGTGTGAAATAGTTTCTCCAGAAGGAATAGAAAGTGTCCAGATAAATCCGTGGAATGGTGAAGAGAAAGTCCAACGTTAATTCACGCAGAGGAGGTTTGCGGGACTGGAGCAACGCACTGTGACCTGATCTGATCTCCCGCCTGGACTCAAGAGTTTATACCCAGTTCGCAGAGGGAGGATGTGATGCTGCGCCTCCTCTTTTACTGGGAAACACACATCCTAGACTGGTAACACAAACTGGATAAACACTGAACAACATGTGCTGTTTCTAAACACAAGAAGCTAATTAACTTTCCCTGGTGTAGGAGCGAAATGACGACTGATTGTTCAGCTCTCTTTAAAGAGGCAGTATTAAGTATTTTCCAGGTAGATAGCATTTTATAACACAATAAAGTAACTATTCTCCCTTCACTTGTTATGAAAATGATGTATGTATCACATATGACTTCTAAGAAATTGGGTCTCTGTCTCTTTAAAAACTTCTGCTCCATCTGAAACGTTACCTTCAGGAAGTCATCACAACATGGCTCCTTTAAAAACGATTTCACCAGGGTTTTACTGAGAAGTAGCTCGTAATGCCAAAGCTTATTTGCTAATTTCTGCTGGCTAGTCTGAAGGAGCTGAATGGTGGAATCACGGAGAACGAGCGCCTCAGAGCAGAAGCTGGGTGGTTTAGGAGCTTCAGCTCTGAGGAGGAGCTGCGTCTCGAAGGCGGGGCTAGGTCCACCAAGATGTTTTGTACAGCTGAATTGTTGCCACGGAGACTAAAGGATTCCTCAAACATACGTGAGAGAATCAAATCAAATTTCCAGATGTGTTTTTGATGAAGGAAGAAAATTATAACATGATTAAAGCTAAAAAGGGTAAATTTTACATAATACTGCCTCTTTAAATGCTTTCTCAATACTCTTTTAATCGATTAGATTACCCCAGTAACCGATTATTCTATCAATTATTTTGACAATGAGTTAGATAAAGTATTGGTATATTTTGCAGACTTTTCACTTAACCAGTTAAGCTTATTTTATGCAGGAATACATTAAAATATGCAAATAAACAATTAAACTCCTTTTTAAAATACGTAAATAAACATTTTATTGCATAAAAAGCAATAAAATGACATTAGTTTTATTGATTATAAATATGCATCTGTGGTAAAAGTACTTCTAACATCAACATGTGAAAATCTCAGTACTTGTTTGTGTGTTTCTTTAATTTATTCTGATCATTATAGAATAGATCTTTATGATAACATTTATTACGTTTTCAACTGGATTGGTCTAATTTTTATTCATCATACAGTTTCTCCAACTATGTTTCTATTATTATTTAGCAAATAGATAATAAATATTTCTCAGTGACTTTGAGAAAATAGAATAATTCCTTAAATGAGGGTGAAATATGAAAAGTAGCTTAATTAAGTCTAAATGACTGCAACAAGCTCAAGAAATGTAAACATTTATAGAGATATGAAACGTGTTTTATGAAAAACGGCAAATTTCATTGTTAGCTTGACTTGGTGCAACATAACTTTACAAGACAAAAGGATAAAGCGCAGAAAACTATGGATTTAGAACTAAACTAAAAATATAACCTAATCCACATATATCAAACGATTTAATTGATTATATTGTGACACCAATTGATTAGATGCTGTTTTATTTTTTTATTATTATTTTTGTTGCTGTTATTTCTTCTCTTATCTTATTTTATAGTCAACAGCCCCTTTTTTGCTTTTTGTTAGTCTGTAATATTTGTTGTCTATACAAATAATTAGTGAATATTAGTTGATGAATGGGTCTCTTTGGTATTTTATAGTTTTGTAACCTTTGAATCTGAACTAAAAACATTACTCTTCCATTGACTGTTTTACATTTTGCTACTCTTCAGTCACTGTTGAATTTTATCAATACTTTAATTTTATTACTGTAATTCTTAACATCACAGGAATACCAGATTGTAAGCTGTTGTAAAATCACCCATAAAGTTGTGGCGTTTAAAAAATATTTCCCAGTTTTTTTCAGACTATTAGAGATACATGTTTGACGATCGTACAGAAAAAATTTCCTCTGATGAGACGTTAATGGTTATTGACCAGTATTTTGTAACGTCATCGTCTCGCTCTGCTTGAATTGTTCCTGCGATGCTCTTCAGCCTCTTTGTGCTGCGGCTGTAATTACCTGACAGCAGAAGTGAACTGGTTCTGATGAAGGAGGACTCAGACAGGGGAACGTGGTTATTTCACCTCCATTACCACTGCACTTTAGTGACATTACCAACGCACCAGTTTGGACTATTGTTGACTGGTTTTGACCATTTTCTCACTGGTGTAGAGTGGTTCCATTCAGCGATATTAGAGGACCTCTTCAACCCACAAAAATGTTACGAAGCATGTTATTTGCTAAAGTAGTGCAATGAAAAAGTTGCTTGCTCAAATGATTCTTAAAAATCTAAATTTTTTACAGATGAGGTTATCTAAAAATAGGCATTTTCAATACAGTTTTGCTCTAAAACTTAATTTCTTTGTGCCACCAATTTAAGAGTTCAGTGAAACTGTTGTGAGCGAATATCTTTACGTAAACTAAAACTTGTGGTGTTCAGTCAGTTGCTAAAGCTCCACTATATTGCATTGTATGGAGCATCAACAGAGTCAAGAAGATGGAAAATTTCAGGTGTCTTTCACATACAAAATACACGGCTACCACCTACATTCACAACTGAATTTTATTTCATTTCCCTTTGGGAGCCATAAAGTATCTTTGATTTTAATTGAACATGAAACACTTAATATTTGTAGGCTAATTACGCATCTAAGAAAACAAATAAGGTGGTTGACCAGAAGCAGCTTCAGCGGGACAAACAAGTGACCAACGAACTGCCAACACAAACACAAACCTACTGAATAAGAGTGTCTGTAGAATGAGCCCCAGAGGACAGATTGAGCGCAGTTATGTAAACAATGAATGACGTCGGCGCGGAGCCGAGGTGCAGGTTCACATGCGGACAAAGAACAGGGAAGCCCCGAGTCCGAAGGTGGGGACCTTTTGTCAAAGTCCAGTAACAATGCTTGTGTAACAGCTTTACACAAGCTGAGTGAAAGTCCAGGAGAAGGAACCAATCCCAGAACTCCCAGTTAAACCCAAAGCCAGATCCACATTTTTTAAAACCAGTTCAAAATATGAGTCAGTTTTACATCTAAGATTCTAAGATCCATCCATCCATCCATCCATCCATCCATCCATCCATCCATCCATCCATCCATCCATCCATCCATCCATCCATCCATCCATCCATCCATCCATCCATCCATCCATCCCGTCTGGCTTCATAAGGACCAGAAAGTCCTTAGAAACAATGAAACTTGACTCTTCTGTGCTGGATGATCATTTATAACTCAAAGATTTGTTACAGTTCGAACAAAGTTTTATGTGGTTTCAGAGTTGTTATGATGACAAGACCAAGAATTATTCTAACAATTTCTGAAAGTCTTTTTCCAGGATTCAAACATTAAATATTTTAGAAACCGGCTGCAGGACATCAAAAACCACAAAAGGCTCGGTTATTGCAGGAAACCACATCTTTCTTGTCTTATAGCGTCTTTGTTTGGAAATTAATACCTTGAAAACATTAAAACAATCTTCCATCTTAATGACATCAAAAAGGAAAATCCACCACTGCTTTTCTTTTGCAGGTCTTTTTGTAACACTAGTACTAACAGCAGATGTTAGTACTAGACGTTTGAGAACCATTGCTCCAGACAAATTCAGCTTTATTGATTCAAATAATTGCATTAGTTTAAGTAATAGTTCTGCAGAAGCCTGGTAGTCATCCATTTATCAAAATCAGGTTTGTGGCAAAAAAGAAGCCTCTGAAAAATAGAGACCAGAGGTGGAAGCAACAAATATGAGCCTTTTTTCCATGCTGTCTCTTTTTGCTATCACTGCCATGTTGTTGCAAAAGCAAAAGTCACCTACAGACAGCAAAGCTAGATCAGAAACATTTTTCTGGGTTTTGCGTTTCTTATATTTACAGATAGCTTTATAAGAAAAGAGCTTGAGTTTCATTCCTGGTTTATGTCAATGCTCGCCTCTGAAACAGAGTTCACAGAAGGATGGATGATTTTCTGTTTGACATTTTGGCCGAAGGAAAATGCCGCTGCAGTCTTTTTCAGGGATTCAAACATTAGATGTTTAAACGTTAACCTTTAACAACATGATAGTTTAACCTTTAAAAACATATATTGATGTGGATTAACTTTTCAACAGAAATTTCTGGCTACTTTGTGATTTGTTTTACTGACAAAAATGTTGTCTGAAGGAAACAACATATTTATGGTTAAAAGGAATCTATTGTCCAAAAGTGTGTTGTTGTTTTTTTTAATTCCATTTGGGTCTGAATTGTTTCTACAAATAGCTCCAGTATTTAAAACTCCCCACCCGTGTTTCTTGGAAAAATGTTAATGTTTTTTGGTGTCTGGAAAATGAGCAGTTTCAAAAACCTCCTGAATCTTAAGCCACATTCCAGGGGCACGTTGTGGTCACCTAGCAACCCCAGCCTACCCTGTCACCTAGCAACTCAAGACGTTTGGCTAGCTGGTTTTACTGCTGTACAATGGCTGCTGGAAAATAAAAGTGTTTTGTTGTTGACTTTCCATCCAAAATCACTTGCTACATAATTGTTGGTTGCACAGGAGGCCCCACTTCTGCTTTTCAAAGATGCACAGTTGTATAATTGCGCACCTGTTTGCAGCCATTTACACGTGTGAGTGTAAACATTGAGTTGGGGGGCGTAGCAAGCAGCAGTTTATTTGGATTGAACGTGACAAGACCCCCTAAAACTGCTCAGTCTGAAAGAAGATCCAAATAGGCAGAACTGTCCAGACTAAAATCTCATTATCTAAGAAGAAGTTTGTGTTAAAATGTGATCAACATGTTGTGTATAGACCAATCCTAACATGGAAATAAGGAAGCATAATACGTCACATTTAAAGTCAAAGAGCCAAATCTGGATTCCTTTATAACTCAACCATCCCCTCGTACAGTTCAAAGATGTATCTTGAAAAATCATCAAACTTCCTATTCATTACAAATAAAAATACAATCAATACATGATGTATTTAAGATGGTAGTTTTAAAACCACATGCTGTGTGTAGAAGGAAATTCAGGATTTTCCAGGAGTAACCACAAAGGAAACAGGGATATGTGGCTTAAACAAAGAGAACTGAGTCTGTAAATGTTTGATTGTTGGAGATGAATTTGATGTCTCCAGACTTGACATCCAGCAGCGTCCAACGTTCAACAGGCTGCATCCACTGAGATCAAACCCGTCTAGATTACAGTCCTGCAGCCAAGCTTTCAACAAACAAAGGAAATGGCATATTACCCCATCGCTCTCTCTGAAAAGTTTCACTGAAAGAAAAAAAAATCTCTCTCAAAATATTCAACAAATGCAAGTTTATTTGAAGTATAGACAAGGAAAAATGAAGGGCTTTTTTTCTGGGCTTGCACTCCATATGACAGCAATTTGGGAGTATTGTGTGTTTTGGCCCAGGCGTGTGGTCCATGATAGATGACAGGGGAGAAAATCACGAGCCGCTGGCTCGAGCACAGACATGCAAATTGCTTTCAGCTGATTGCTGAATTCTGCTTGATATTTATCAAGCGGATTACAGCATGTGTCTTTCTATGCAGACAGGAAGCAGCTGATCCGCCCCGCCACAGGAGGGCGAACTGGGAGCTGAAGGTTTCCCTCCACCAGGTGAAAGTGCACCAAGAGATCTAATGTTTCCCCAAACTAATTTGCTTCAGCACAACAAAATAAATGCAATTCACAGACCCAGATGTCTGAAGAGCAAACAGAAATACAAAATCTTGTTTCATTAATGTGCTTTGACTTTTGTGGACATTTTGCAAACACTTTTATCAGTTCTGGCTACAGGAAATATTCAGCAATGTTTATTTTATTTCTCTCCATCCACCTGGGGAATTGAGCATGCTTTTGTTCTCTGCAAACTACAACAACACATCAGCCTCCTCAGTGGCTACATGCCACAACAGCTTATTGTGATCAGTGGAAAATAAATTACAGAACATTAAATTCCACAGAAAAGAAACTTTCTTCTTAGATCAAAGGTACAAAATGCACCAAAAAAAAAACTAATTTACAGGAAGCGTGTTTTGGCATTGGTTCATATAAACGGGTTGGATCAGCTTCAACACAGCACACATGTGGCTGCCTGCCATGTAGTCACATTACAACAGAGAGCCAGAAAAATGCATCCATGTTTGGCTTCTGAAAAGCAAATAAAAAACAAAAACATAATCAAATACATTTTCTATGATTTTATTCTATATTTGCAGCAATCAGCTCTTGCAATTTGAACTTTTACATATTTTTGTCACAAACAAAAATACATTTAAGGACTTTAATGCAATAGATCAACGCATTTGTAAAAAAACATTACATTTTTTTAACAAATAAAAAACTGAAGACTTAGACTTAGACTTGTACTTTATTGATCCCTTGGGAAGACTCCCTCAGGAAACTGAAGTGTGGCGTGAAAAAGTATTCAACCCCCCTTTGTCTCAAAAGTTGCCTGATGATTGCTAATAAATAAATAGAATCCATCTGTGTGTAATCTAATCTAATCTAATCTAATCTAATCTAATCTAATCTAATCTAATCTAATCTAATCTAATCTAATAACTAATCTAATCTCAGATGTGAGTCAGGGTTTGTAGACTTTTCCCAAAGTAAAGTTCCAAAACATTTTAAGCATTTTCAAGGAAAGTTTTTCAACTTTTCCAGCACAACATTTCAGAGATACAAACAATGCAAATTAACAAACAAAGACCATTTAATTTCAGTGTCATATTTATTACTATTAATAATATCTTGATAGTATTTTTAATTCTACTGGAGGCTAAAACTTCAAGACAAGGTAAAATACCTTCATGCTTAATTTAAATGCTTAAACTTAATATACAGAGTAGCAAAAAAACAAATCTCCAAGAAAATGTTCTTGCTAAGTTTTCTGGCATTTACCAAAGATAAATAATTTTGGTCATTCGATCTAAACGCAATAAAACTTTGGCCTGATTTAACATCAGACAGTGAGAATTTATTTTGTCTTTTTGTTAGGTTTATGAAAATATCTGGTTTTAACTTTAAATCACATTTTCCAAATTTAGGCTTTTGATCAAATGTTAGATTCCACTTTATTACAAAAGCCCAGCCTGTTACCTAGCAACCCCAGTGGAACTCCACCCGCTACCTAGCGACTAAAGTAAGTGGAATTCCAGCTCATTTGGCCAGCTGGTTTCACCGCCGTATACGCCGTATAATGGCTGCTGGAAAGGTTCTACTAATTTAACACTTTTCACAGATACGGTTGTAAAATTGTGACTCTGTTGAACCCATGTTTATGAGCGAGTGTAAACGTTGAGTTTGGCGATGTGGCCGGCAGCAGCTTAGTTGGATTTAAAGTGAAGAGAGCATCTGATTCTGAAAGGAGACCAACATAGTCAGAACTGAGCCGATTGAAATCTCATTATCTAAGAATGAGTTTGCGCAAAACATGCAATGAACATGTTTATAGTCCATAGACCTAGCCTAACCTGTCCAAGGAAGAACAAAGGTCACCTCCAAGACTGCGAAACTTTCGTTTTTTTGACTTGCATTACAATGTCTCTTCTCTGACTTTAGATATGGCTTCTAACGTCAATGAAATATTCAGCGTGATCGGTTGTTTCAGTCTTTGAAAATGACCCAACTCCTTTCTTCAGCCCCGGATTTGTTTAGGTTCTCCGGTCAGAGTCAGAGATCAGGCTGTTACCTAATCTGGCAACAAGCTCCAGAAGGAAAATTACTTCCTTCCAACTCACCTGCAGTGACCCGCAGCAATCAGAGCTAAACGGGTTTCTAATCACAAAGAAAAACCCTGTAGGTCAGCCGACGCACGGCCCACCCAGCCTCCTCCAACACCTCCTCCCTCGATCGGCCGAGCTTTGAGTGCAAGTGTTTAAACTGTCACTTCAAATAGACTCAGCGTTGGGATTATTTAAGCAGGACCTATCGTGTTCAGTTTGATGCCGACTGCAATATCCTGCGGCTCTGCTGATCCCTGCGGCTCGGAGCGAGGGGCAGCAGTCGAGTCGAGTCAGGGAGAGGTGAACGGGGCTGGGAATCAACCCAGAGGAAAGTGGGCCAGGAAATGGCAGCAGAAGATACATAGAGAAGCGATGGATGCTGAGTTTATTTACCGCTGTCAGCATTTAGGACGGAGTTTGGGTTCAGAGTAGCTTACAGGCTAATTAAAACGTTTTCTGGGCGCATTGTGCCACTTTATACCACAATCAAGTAACTAAGTTACCTTCGGTAGTTAAAACCCTATATACATCAAATTTCAAATGAATGATTTAAAATAAATTTTACTTTATCATTTAACACCCTCAAATTGGGCCTCTGTCCCTTTAAAAATCATGCTCTTTCTGAAGCTCCACCCTCAGGTAGTCATTACAACAGCGCTCCTCTATTAACCCTTTAGCAATGGCTTTACCAGCACTGAACTGGGAGTTAGCTTGTATAACCACCTCAGCTGATGTGTTTGCTAATTGTTGTAGGCTAGTCTGAAGGAGCTGAGTTGGGGAGTTGCAGGGGAAGAAATGCTGCTGAGGGGAAAAAAATTTCAGAATTCTTTCAGAATAAATGAGAAAAAAAAAAAAAAAAAAGCAAGCTCAAGCCTCTTGGGAAAAAGAATTTGGAAATATCTGAAATATCTAAAACTGTGGTCAAACGTTTTTGACTTTTGACATCTTTTGTAGTTCCAAAAGTTGAAAACATTTGACTTTCCAAATTAAAAAAAATAAAATATACATGTTTTTTAAAAATTCAGAATATAAACATTTCTGTGTTTTCTAGCAAATCTTTGACTTTCCAAACCTTAAAAGTTTCAAAGTCTTTTTCCCCCAGAAATGTTCAGTTTTTTTGGTAGAAATTAACTTTTTTATATCTATAATAGCCCTAATAATGATTATAATATTTTGTGGTTGTTGCAAGCATTGACTGAGACATGCAACCATCTTGCTGCATGTTTGGAGGTGGTTCATCATGGCACTTTAAATAATCTATTGTTTAGATTAGTTGTGAAGTTCTGAGTAGAATTTTAAGTGTTTGGATTAGACCACCGCTGGACTTTGCAAGAGTTAGCATCACCTCCAGCTGCCGGACCTGTGTAGAGATGCCAGCTTTGTGAGTCCGATTGGACGGCTCTCCGACTGAACAGGAAGTCCGCTAATCTGTAACCTGAACCGGGGGAAGGAAGAAGGAACCATCCTCCATTGCTTTCACCGATTGTATTTATCACCAGAGCCTCATTTACAGAGCGCAGCGTGGCTTAACTAAACATCTTCTCCGTAAAATAAATGCTTCCAGGTTACTCCCGGCACAGGTTTCAACTCAGGGGTGCATCTGATTTCAATTACCAGAAACGCCGAAGGAAGCGGCAGGCCTGGCCCGCGCCAGCATCACCATGGCAACGGGCACAGGAGGCTCGTGCCAAAAGCAGCCGTGCTTGCAAGGCGGGAAACGCTGATTTGATAATTAGTTCCTGATGCGTCTCATTCTTTATCACATCAATCATGTCTAAGAAAGAGAGTGAAACACAAATACTGTTGGGTCTTTGAAGACAGAGATGTTGGTCGAATCCTAAACGCCTCCAAAAAATGGTGTCTGCAAATCAATTTTACATACATATATAGAAAAAGGAGAAAGAAAAAAATGGAAAGGGATTTGAAAAAGAAATGAATTGAAAAAATGTCCCACAAGAATTATTTTGGGAAGAAACCGGTTGAGTCAGAAGCACCATGTGATGCTTGTTATTTTGACCACAAACGACAAAAATGTGTTTGACAGATTTTACAAAAGCTAAAAGTTTGCTTTATTTTGCTTCTCCCTGATTCTGGCATGGTTAATTTGTCAAAATCTGTCAAAAAAAAAAAAAAACAACCCAACAAAAACAAATCCTTATCCTGACAAAACCTGTGGTGTAAGTTGTATGCTATTGTCAAAACTGGCCCATTTTGGCAAATCAAGCAGTATTAATCTGATTGAATCCATTTTTATTCAGCATGAATGCGCTGGAAAAATACATTTAAATTCACATTAATTTTAGGATATTAAAATTAATGTTTACGCCACTTTTTGGTTAAATCATTACATGAGTTATTTTTTCTTTCTCTTGATTTAATTTACAAAGGAAAAGACTGAAAATTGGAAGTTGTGAGATGGGAACATAATGCCAAAAATATTAATTTATAAACATTGTTTATGTTAACTTTAGTTCTGTGAAGTCGAATAATCAATCAAAAAAATTAAATAATTAAATGTATTTTTTTTATTATTATTTTGACAATAAAACAAATTAACCTGACAAGCCACGTTCCTCAAGGCTTTCTTTATTGGTTGCCTGGTTACTATTAAGGGTACACTGGATTTTGGTTGGGAGCTATTGCAGAACAGAAACTGGTACATAATCACGATTTATTGAGGATAAAATACAAAATTAACTAAAACTGAAACGCAGTATGTTATCTCAAATAATATGTCAGTAGTGGTTATCGTTCATAACAGTAATCATATTAACTTTGTCCCAAATGTTCTTATTGGTGCATCACTAATTAGCAAATTGACTACAAATGTATTGTGAATTTTCTTCTGGTTAAAAATGTATTGTGATTATGTTTCAACACTGAAAGGGGAAGTAAAATTTACAACATTAAAATTGAAGTGGCATTTTTTAATTCAAATCTATGTGACACATATGTACTTCCATACCAACTTTCACTTTTTCCATCAGTGCTGCATTTACTGCAAAAAAAAACAAACAAAAAAACAAAAAAAACAAAAAACAAAAAAAAAAACAACAATATCTCGGTATCAAATTAATAAATTAAGCATAAGAATATAATTATGGGTCTTGTTTATGTAGATAATTTTTATGCAACAACAAATAATCAGTCACTTCGCTAATGGTTGTTACACATACTCGCCAGTAGGGGGAGATAAAGCTATATGATTCTGTCAACTGTCAGCTGGTGCGTTTGAATTAATAGATAAAAGAAAAGTTAATTAATTTACACGCAATTTTGGTTTTATTTGAATAATCTCTATTCCAAATACTTATAATTCTTAACAGGAGAATATTTTGTCTTGAAATATAAGCATAAAAATGTCATTCAAAAATACTCTGAAGTGCATTAGGTTGTTTAAAATCTATTAAATAGAGGAAGTGGAAGGCACAGGGTGAACGCCCACTTTTGGTATCTCATAGAGCCAGTGAGACTCAGACAGTCGGATGGAGGAAAGAAACCTTCAACCGTTTGTCAGAACAACTCTGTCTGTGAAACATCTCCAGGCAACTTTAATTTAATTCAAGCAAAAATGAAAGGTGAGTGCTAAAAGTACAAATTACACATTTTGGATGGACTGTATATGTTGCATCATTATTGTTTCTCTCTAAGTGTTTGCAGGGTTTAGCTTGTTTTTCATCTTGGTGGTTCTGCTGCTGTTGAAACCATCTTTGGGCGCTACTGAATCAAGTGCAGGTAAGCAGTTTTTAAAATTACACATCTACGGTTGTAAGCCAGTTTAAAATCAGAAAAATATAAACATTAAATATAAATATAGTTTTCATTAAATTTCTTACTGAAAACTATGTTTTTGAGGAATTATGGCACACTTGTTCGCAAAATTGCTTTAAAACAGGAAGAATTTGATGTCTTCGAGCACAGACAGTCATTTTAAGTTGGTTTTTAACTAGGCCACTCCAAGATAATTTTTATTGAGCCATTTAGAGGTTTGATGGCTGGTGTTTGTCTGATTGTTGTCCCACTGGAATACCAACCGTGTCGAGGTCAAAAAAAACAATTCTGGAAAATGTACTTAGGATAAAATTTAACCCAAATATTTGAACTGAAACATTCGCAGGTTTCAGCAGGATAAGATAGAAAAAAACATGAAAGGTTGTATTTGTTTTATATGTAGTTCAGAAATTGTGTTAGTCGTTATCCTGCCTAAAGATGAACTCTAACCCCAGTCTCAGGCTTTTACCCCACAGGATGTGCAGTGTTAGTTTTTATAGAGTTATCCCAACAGTGGTTTTGTTGTTGCCAGTCTTTCAAAATGGCCTTAGTTCCAGAGTGAGGATGTGGATCTCTGCAGCTCCTCCAGAGATGCACTGATAGATGTTTCCTCATTGCACCTGTTGGTACAGATATCTATGCTAACACCCTTGCCTCTCATGGGGTCAGGAGGAGCTGGTGCCTAACATTCTGGGGTCACCCTGGACAGGTCGCCAGTCTGTCGCAGGGCAACACAGAGACAGGCAGGACAAACAACTATGCACACACACCTAGAGAGAATTTGGAGAGACCAATTAACCTGACAATCATGTTTTTGGACTGTGGGAGGAAGCCGGAGTACCTGGAGAGAACCCATGCATACACAGAGAGAACATGCAAACTGTGTGCAGAAAGACCCTTGGGCCGGGAATCGAACCCAGGACCTTCCTGTTGCAAGGCAACAGTGCTACCAACTGTTGCCTTTGATGCAGATATTCCTTAGCATATTGCAATTTTGTTAAGACTCTTACCATTTTCTGGTAATGGATTAAAATAAAGTTTGGCATTTTGTTGGATAACCAAACCCTTCTTGAACCATTTCCCCGACCTCTCTGGTCAGTTCCCTGCCAAAACATAGCCAATAAAAAACAACAACCTTTTGTTGCACCAGTTTTCAGTTTTCATTTGATAAATATAAAAGATATAATTGTCCATCTACATCAGTTCCAGTCTTTAACTGCACACAAAATTATACCAATAATAGATTTTATTTGGGAGTATCAAAAATACAAACAGTATCATGGAAAGCTACATCATCATTTAGCTTTCCATGATAGCTAAATGAAGTAAGTAAAAAACCTGAAATGTTTTTAAGAATGAGAAATTATTTGCATTGCAATCCACAGAACTGGAGAACTGCAGACAAAAGACAACATGCTGTTAAAGAGCCTGGGTGACTGAGTGTCAGGAAAATAAATACTGCCTGTGCATTAATTATATAATGAATGCAAATTAAAATATTGTCTCAAACATCACCTATTTTTATGTTTGCTACTATTAGAAACCTCGCTATTGCTGTTCATGGGGGTTTTCTATACGACACCAATAAAAAGTCTCATTATCGCATTGAACTTCTGTAAAGAGGCAAGGCAGGAAACCCGAACACAGCAAGTGCTGAAGATATGTGGAAGTGGTTGGGTTGCGAGAAAGAGACGTTAACAACCATGTATATAGAGCCAGTTCCTGTATAAATGTCGACAGCTTAGAGTTAAAGCATTGTCACCTGTGTGTGAATGTTGGCATTTCCTGGTTGGTATTTCCTGGTGAAGCAATTGGTTTACAAATGTTGGTGGTGACTCAGTATAAATGTACTGCTGGGAAACAGTAAGAAGGTATTCTGATGTGTATGTGTGTGTTAAAGGCCTGGATGCACAGTGTGTTTCAAAGTAGGCGGTCATGCTGCTCTTTAGTTTCAGAGGTTGGTTTCTTATCTCACTTAGTCATTGTGATAACCGCATCACGTCATGCCAGAAATTAGGATGAAGAAAAAATGTTAGGAGCTGATGAGAAAAGAAGAGTTAGACTGAACAAGCTCCAAATATGTTGACTTCACACCAAAAAAATATAGGTTTAATATTAATTAAATGGAGCAGCTACATTTCACTTCTGATGAAATCCCTTGTTAAATTTTGCTTCCTGTGTCTGACTCTCTGTTTTGTACAAATTAATCACTGTGGATGCAAGAAGGACTCCATTGTGGAGCCGCAGCAGGAAAGTCTTGGACCTGAATTTGCATGGAGTTTGCATGTTTGGGTTCGCTCTGGGTTCTTCATCACGTTCTTCCCACTGTCCACGGTCACTTTGAATTACCTCAGGTGTGAGTGGAAGTGCGTGGTGGTTTGTCCTGTGATGGACAGCTAACGAACCACTCACAGTCAAAAACAACCAATCACAGCCAGGAGGAGGGTCTTACTGCTGTCAATCACTCTCCTGTACAATGCATAATGTGTTAATGGCGGATAAGTGGTTTACAGGTAAACCACTTATCCGCCATCATCTGTGGCTTTGCTAACTAGCATTAGCATTCATGGTAGCCTATGTTGTGGTGAACTGCTGCTTAAACAGGATGCGCTTTCGTGTAGTTATTCATTATTTGTATAAACTGTTTTTTTTTTTGTTTTTTTTCAGTGAATCCCTGTTGCTTCTACCCTTGCCATAACAGAGGTGTGTGTGTGCGATTCGGGACAGAAAACTACAGCTGTGACTGTACCCGAACAGGCTTCCATGGGAAAAACTGCACCACTCGTAATTTGTTGTTTAGTAACTTCTAATGAAACAATTTTTATGGTTTAAATATTTTGCTAATGGTGCTTTTTCAAAGTAAAAAGGTATGTTTTGCTTTTATTTCTGCACAGCGGAGTTCTGGACCAGAATATATCTGATGCTGAAGCCCGGTCCTGGAGCGGTTCATTTCCTTCTGACCCATTTCCAGTGGTTCTGGACCATCGTCAACAACTCTTTCCTGCGAGATATCTTCATGAGAATCGTGCTTACTGGTAAGTTAAGGCCTCAAAACCTTTCAGTCTTTAAAACACATCCAGACTGAAACAGATAATGCAACGTTTTTACATCCTGTACTTCAGTTCATTATTGATATATTACATGTAAATATATTTTTTCTAGTCTTGCTCTTTGTGGTCAAAAACGTTTGGTGGAGGTTTATTTTTTAAGCCATTCAGAGACCTGAATAGTGAGGGAAATCAAGTGTTACTTTTCAGGGTTGTAGTTTCAGCTCTTTTCTTGACAGCTCATTCTGTCCACCAAGTTTCAGGTGTTACTCATTTGGTTTAGGTTTTTGCTGCTGGTTCATCTGATCAATTATCTTAAAACGCATGGGGTTTTTTTGTGGTCTATTTATGTTTATGTTCGTTACTTTGCATTTTAGGATTTTGGAACTTAGACTTTGTGATTGTAAGCTTTGGTTTGACTTAAAGGTAAACAGTAAATAGTTTATAAACCAGTGTAGGACAGATGCGCTCTATCTTCCTGGTTTTAGTCAGAACGCTAGCAGCAGCGCTCTGGATCAGCTGCAGCTGGAGGAGTTTTAGGCAGAGTTGTCACAGTGATCAGTACAACTAAAAAAAAGCGCAGGGATGAGTTTTTCTAGATCTTGCTAGGTCATTAGTCCTTTAGCTCTGGAAACATTTTTCCAGGGATAGAAGGCCGACTTTGTAACTGTCTTTATGTGACTCGGAAGGTACAGAATTGAGTTAAAAACATTTACCTACAAGATTTGTACACCAGTCTGATAAAAATGTAAAACTTAATGCCTACCTTATGGTAGTAAAACAATAAATGCTTCTTGTTATTCAATCTCTTGGACTAAAAATTTTAAGTTAGCTTGTTTCCTAAGACAAAAAGAACAAAGTTCAACTCAATAACATAAAGAGGAATAATGTACAGTCACCATTCAGCCTTTCTTCATTTTTGTATTGTGTCTCAGAAATGTTGCAACATGAAAACCAAATGAAAACTCATACAAACAAGCTAGTCCCTTTCTTGTTACAGTCAGAAATGAACTTATTCCCAGTCCGCCAACCTATAACACAAAGTACGGGTACATCAGCTGGGAGTCGTACTACAACCTCTCTTACTACACCCGCCTCCTCCCTCCCATACCCAACGATTGTCCTTTGCCAATGGGAACCAAAGGTGAGGCCTTTACAATTTCTAACACTCATTTAGCCCTAATGCAAACTTAAACTGAGCATAAATTCACAGGTAAACCAGATCTTCCTGACCCCAAAGAGTTTTGTGAGAAGTACTTTAAAAGGCGGGAATTCAGGCCAGATCCTCAGGGGACCAATCTGATGTTTGCTTTTATGGCTCAACACTTCACCCACCAGTTCTTCAAGAAAAGTCACAAAGCTCCCGTAGGATTCACAAAGGCATTGGGCCATGGGGTGAGACACAACAGAGCAATAAGCAACATAGAACTGACTGTAGTCAACAGCTGTTGAGTTTAATACCTGATTTATGTGTTTGTACCCAACTAGGTGGATGCAAGCAACATATATGGAGAAGAACTTGAAAGGCAGCATCAGCTTCGGCTTCATAAAGATGGAAAGCTAAAATATCAGGTAATCTTGTTGGACATGTTATCCACTTTTATTTTGATAGACAAAATTATTCTAAAATAACTTTTGAGTTCTGTCAACTTGCAATTTGGCCTCAACATATTTAGCTTCTTTTGTTTCTTTTTTATTTTCCAGCGCTCATTATATTTTTATTTTAACATTACTAAAGTTGAAATAAACATATTGATAGTCGATATTCTTATCAGAAGGCAAAACAAGCTACCATTCTGAGTGAAATGCTGTTTATTAACATGAACATTTAGGGCTTTGACAGTGTTTTCTGATCACTGTCGAAGCCCTAATTGTTTGTCCTTTAATTTAACAATATCATGATATTTTAGGTGTCAACTCCACCCTCTTTTTGCATTGTGCAACTTCTGTAAAGTTATTTTAGCAACAATTTCTATGGTCAGAAAGGAAGAAAAAAAATGAGAAAAGTTATGTTTGTATGTCTGGGTAAGATTTAATTGGACAATAAAAACAATTTTGTTGTAATTTTTACATTTAGAGATTTCAAGTAATTTTCTTCTTAATAGTAAACAAAAAACTGTTTAATTAAAAATATCAAACTAAATGATGAACTAAGGTGAAAGCAGATGGAAAAATGGGGGAGATTTGCTGGAAAATGACAAATAAAATAAATATATAAACCAGAGGTGTTCAAAGTGTGGTCCACAGGCCATTTATGGCCCTCGGGATGTTTCTACATGGCTCAACTCAAGAATGGCCAAACTCAGCTGACCAGCAGAGACGGTTCACATGTTGCAGCATGAATTTTCACAAATAAATAGCGCCCCACTTCCTGTTCTTGTTTCTCAGAATAGAATATGAAAATTGACCCTTAAGTTTCAGAAATTATATTTATCTAAATGAGTGCGAGACCCTTTTTCATATCTCAGATCCAGCATGACTTACCAATCCATTTTCTGCAAACAGACTATTTAATTTCTTTTATCAAAATATTTAACTTTTAGCTTATTTAGCATGTATCAGGTAAAGTGAAACAAAACCAAACATTTGTGTTTTAAAAACCAAACGTTTTGTGGCCCGTGACAACTAATATAAATGTTAAACTTAAAGACGAAGACTACAAACCAAACAGAGGAAGCAATTAGTTAATTACAGAACACTAAGGTGATATAAATACAAAACGTAATACATATACTACTGTATTACACAAAATGTAGACATAAGACTGAAAAAAACTGTTTTGAGGACGACTAATGTCCTTCGGTGAAAATATTAATTTATAGTTGGAGGAAATTGTTTGAATTATAATATATATTTGATTAAAAAATATTTAATTGTATTGTACTTTGTAATAACTTCTTTAGTTTTGCACAATTTTGAGTCCTTCTGCCGCTGCTGTGACATCTGTGTGAAGAAAACTCTCATTTCCTGATGCTTGTCGACTTCTTAGAATGATAAGTCAAGATAACGACAACAGTAGTAGAAGATAGCGTTGGTAGCTGAAAATCCATTATCGGAAATTCTGATTTTGGTTTAGAAGAGGCCAGTTTATCTGAAAACCTCTCTGCGTGAAGATGGTGTTTCAACCGATGAAATCGCCACAGTTTGAGGTCTTCATCAGGACACAGGAAACTAAGTTGATAAAGAAATTGGTGGTGAAATGACTCCTGATTGACGCTCCACAGCTGATCAATGGGGAGATGTACCCTCCCTCGGTGTCCGAGGTCCCAGTGGACATGGTGTATCCTGAAGGTTTCCCCGCTGAGCAGCGGCTCGCCATCGGACAGGAAGTGTTCGGGCTCGTCCCAGGCCTCGCCATGTACGCCACCATCTGGCTGAGGGAGCACAACCGCGTGTGTGACATCCTGAAAGGCGAACATCCGACCTGGGATGACGAGCAGCTTTTCCAGACCACCAGACTTATCATTATTGGTGCGTATGATATATGTATTTTAAAATATTTATTTTGGTTTATTATTTTAAACCACTTTATTCTACTTATATGATGTAAATGAGTTGGATGATATGAAAGAAAAAAAGCATCTTAAATCTGCTTAGACGAGAGCAAAAAAACAAAGTGAGTTCTCAAACATAAATAAATTTAAATTGTCATGGGACAAATGATTTGGTGGTTCCCTCTGTGCGCTTCATGTGTGGTAAGTCGGAAGTTTACGTAACGGCACTGGATGGTTTTCAGGTGGTTAATGGACTCCACCTGCTGGTCAGAAGATTTTACTGAAATATTCTTAAATTTAGGCATCAGAAATTCAAAATTCATTACATCCACCATGGCTTAAAACAACTTCTTGCTTTGAAAAGTTGCCAGAGTTCTGACCTGCAGCAGATCATTGGCAAAAAAAAATAGCTTTGAAACTTGCTGAATTGTTATTGGTTATAGAAGGTACCACTTCTGCTTTTCAAAGATGTATGATTGCATAAATGCATAGCCGTTTGCAGCCATTTTCACATGTGCTTGTAGACATTGAGTTTGGAGGCTTGTTCAGCAGCAGCTTATTTGAATTTAAATTGACAACAGGCCCTAAAACAGCTCTGAACAGAGATCAAGACAATCTGTATAAAATCTCCTTAACTAAGATTTTGTGCAAAAAAATATAATGAACATGTTTTTATAGCCTTTAGATCTGTTGTAACCTGTTCAAGGAAGCATAATAGGTCACCTTTAATTCCCAGGTCAGATCATCAACATTATAATAGAGGAGTACGTGCAGCACCTGAGCGGCTACCTCCTGAAGCTGAAGTACGACCCCTCCCTGCTCTTCGGCGTGCGCTTCCAGTACACTAACCGCATCGCCCTGGAGTTCTCCCACCTCTACCACTGGCACCCACTTATGCCGGACAGCTTCCTCATTGACGGAGAAGAAATCCCGTACTCCCAGTTTTTGTACAACACCTCGATCCTGACGCATTACGGCGTGGAGAAGCTGGTGGATGCTTTCTCTCGGCAGTCTGCAGGACAGGTAAAAATACAGCAACTTACATTTTGTTGTGTGTGGGGATCATGATGATCATGCATGCAGATGTTATGTTCTGAAAGAGAGCTGTGTGAAACATGTGACAAGTAAACTAGCAAAAAACTAATTTAGTTAATTGCATAATTCATGTTTGTCTAAAAAACTGATAACTGTTTCCTCCTGTATAAGTCTAGACAACCATGTTGAAATGAAGGTTATTGAGAAAAAGGGAAGTTATTTCAAAACTCTTTCATTTTATAGAAGTAAATATCTTTCAAATTTCAAATGAAAAAAATTAAGAATATGTTTGAAGGAAAAAAAGAAAAAGGTGGAAAAACAAGGAAGTGCAGCAGAGAGCAGACAGGTAAGTTCAGGTGTAGCAGAGACAGAGGAGCAGCGCGACTGCCAGTCGGAGAATCCAGGAGGAACTTGCAATCAGACAAAGGAGGTGAGTTTGGAAACTTGGGCAACCAGTGGCTCCCAGGTTGTCTCAAGGAAACACTTGAAGACAGGAAGCAACAAGAGAAATCACCAGGTAATCAATTCAATGACGAAACAGAGACAAGCTCCAAGGGGCTCAGAGTACCACTGATTGGCTAACACTCAGGCGTCGAAATACCGGCAGTCAGCTCCTCTTGTACTCCAGAACTGATGGGCTGATAGATCTCAGGTGTGCAGGATGACGGCACACCTCTCCGGAGAAGGAAGGTTTGGCGCTATCTGGTGGATGAACGGTGAGTGGCAGCAGAAGGAAAATACCCACAAAGAAAACAAAGAACCCTGGAACACAACGTCAATGTCCCTCTTTTTTACTCTTAATATATAATTATTTAATTATAAAATAATTTTTATTCACTCTGCCTTTTCAATATAATTCACATTATAGGGTTCAAATATGTAGTCAGAATAATGCCAGATGGCTGTTTAAGTTCAATTTGAGATGAAACTGTTGATCCAGTGTAAGTCAGGTTCTACATTCATATCTAAAGCTTTGGTCCTGTAGGGAAAATCCTAAATAAATTTAAACTAGTTCGCCTAATTCTATTTTTGTAAACATTAATTGAATCTGCATGCATATAATCGTTTCACACTGAATGAAAACTGTTTAAACGAGCCATCAAGTCCCAAAAGTAATGCTGATGAGTAACTGTACCTCCTTTATTGTGTCAGAAATAATTGGTCACAGAAGATTGATATCCACTAGAATTAGCAATCTTCATATGATTTAAGAGTTCAGTTGATTTTTTTTTAAAAAAATACACTCTGTTTGTTGATCGGTTAAGTTTCTTTCTGAATGTAAACTTAAGGGTTATATAAACCAAATACTGACTGGCAGAACCACAGTTGCACAAAGTTTATCTTTAGCTGCTGCTTTTCTCTCCAATGTCTCAAACTGTGGTTTCTTTCTCTTGTCAGTCATGCAACATGTCAGGTAATGGCTTGTGGTCTACTGTACTGAGCAACATTTCTAAGTAATTCTGGAGTTAAAGCATACTTGCAACATGATTAAGACTCATTAAAGAGATGTATATTAATGTGAGGAAATGTTTTTTGTTTCTCGTCTGTGGTTGACTTTTCTCAACCCACAAAAGCCAAACTTTTTTTTAAATACAAGAATCTTGTAACATGCACAGAAATCATTTGCATACCGCTCATCTTGGATACTTGCTGAATACAAAAATGAAGAATGTAAAACTCACTCGTGTATGCATTGAGTGAGGTTTTAAAGTTTATGATATGATATGAATTGCAACATAAGGCAAAACTGCAGCATATCTTTATAAATTAGCATCAAGTTCATTTCCTCTTTAAAAGATACTTCCTGAAGTAATTCCTGCTGTTTTATATACTTTTAGGGTAATCTCCCTTTGTAAGTTTGATAACTGAGTGCTACGGCCCATTAAGCAACAGTTGAACATACGTTTCCTTTCTTATTTTTAATTTAGAAGAAATTGAAAAAGACTTACTGTGTCTTTCAGATTGGCGGCGGTCGCAACATTCACCAAGCGGTTCTCCGAGTCCCGGAAATATTGATCAGAGATTCCAGAGCTGCCCGCCTGCAACCTTTCAATCAATACCGAAAACGGTTCAACTTGAAGCCGTACTCATCCTTTTATGAATTAACTGGTAGGTTGGTGAAATGTAAACTCATAAAATGTTCAAGAAGTTGATGAAATCTGCTGCATGCAACGTTTAATTGCATGTAATTTAATTGCTGCCTTGCGTTTACACTTTTCAAATAAAATAAGCTACCAATACGGAGAGTCTGAATCATATGTGGACGTTATTAGTTAATCCGATTGGGAATTATCTTAATGAACCATTAATCGATCAATTGTTTGCTTTCTTACTCTGAATTGTTAGGTTTAGGCAAGAGGCCATTTTCTTCTGGAAGTTTCCTTTTGCCTTTCTAACTTTTAATCTGTATCTGTTAACTGGAGATCTGTTCCTCCCCTTTTGGGTTGATTGAATCAGAAAATTACCCCAACTTTGAACTGCAACAACCTAAAAAAAAAAACCTTCAAACTTCTTGAGGTTCTTTGAGATGCAGCAAAACTTTCCATCTTGACTGATGTTAACATCACAACCTTCCTGTGGTTTCTTAATCTGCCACCATCTAATAGAAAAGATAATGAAAAGCTTATTGGTGCAGTGTGCACATGTAAATTATGTGGTTGTTTTAATGCCTGCTCAGATATTCCTCCTATATAATAAGGTTACCCACAGCACTGATCTACACCAAAATGCATTCAGACTTTATCATTTTTCTGCAAACAGGTGATGAAGAAACAGCTCGAGGTTTAGAGGAGCTCTACGGCGACATTGACGCCCTGGAGTTTTATCCCGGCCTACTGATGGAGAAAACTCGCCCCAACTCCATATTCGGAGAGAGCATGGTGGAGATGGGAGCCCCTTTCTCCCTGAAAGGCCTGCTTGGGAATCCCATCAACTCTCCAGAGTACTGGAAGCCCAGCACCTTCGGAGGCGAGACGGGTTTCAACATCATCAAAACGTCGAGTCTGAAGAAACTGGTCTGTCTGAACACCAAGTGGTGCCCGTACGTGGATTTCCGTGTCCCGCGAAACGAGGAGGAGGCGAAGCCGAGGAACCCGTCCATTGAACTTTAATGAACAATCGTCTACTGAAGAATTTATTTTAATTCTGTGGAAAACTGGTTATTCAGCAGGTCTGCCTCCTGAAAAAGCAGCTGACATGTTTTTAAAAGGCCTGTTGAAAGTTTCAACTGATGTCCATTAAAGTCGTTATTCCACACAAGTTCTCATGCTTCTATTTTCTATAGAAATAGTTTAGTCTTATTGGCAACTTGTCATTTTATCTCCTAAAATGCAATAACATAGCATTCTTTTAGAGTACTTGATCATTTAAAGCCTGCTCCAGGCCCGCAGGCCGAATTCAGCCCCCAGAAGTCTTTATGTGTCCTGCAATTCTCTAGAAATAAAACCTTTTATGTTACAATTGTGTACTTAATTATTATTTAAACATGTAAAATGTATTATGAGAATGTGACAGCATTGCACCACTACTGCCAAAAGCCTATTTTCATCCATTTTTCCCCTTTGTGTGACGGTAAAAGTAAGAGAGTAATCTTTTATTCAAACAGTCATGAGAACAGACTTCTGTGGTTTTGTTCTATAATGTTACTTCTGTATTTCATATGTAAATTAGTGGCAACAATTTAACACATGTCAGAGATCTGTTCTGAAGGAAGAACATGAAAATTGGTGCCGAACAACAGAGGAATAAACATTAAATTAAGTAGTTTCAGGTCATCAGAAGTTATTCAGATACCATTTTCTTGTGACAATATTTTAAATAATGTTAGTTTCAGGTATTTTGTTTAGCAAATTGTATAAAAATTAACATTTTTATAACTGTTACTGGTAACTAAAATGGATAGTTTTTGATCAAACGGACTCACAAACTTTTTATCCAACCTAAACTTTGTGATAATAGCAGATACCTGTTCACATATCAATTTACTGTCATAATATGTGATTATACTGACCTCTGCAGGCTGCATCTTGGTCACTGCTGTGTATTTTACTAGTATACGCTTCATTCAAGATGTGATTATTTCTGCTGCTGGTGAGTATTTCTTTCCTCTGTTCAACACTCACCTGTCTTCAGTCCATTAGGAAAAGAAGGCCAGAATGTTTTCATTTATTTATTTAGGTTATATTAACTGGTTTCTCAAATTTGTCCTTAGGTGTGAGTGTATGCATTGTTTGTCCTGTATGTCTCTGTGTTGCCCTGCGATGAAATGTCTATCTGTCCAGGTCTGCACCTCCTCTTGCCCAATTACATACTGGATTTTATATTTATTAAGTTAATGTAGTTGTTGAGAATAACCCGTATCCGCATAAAAAAGTTGGAACCAGAGATATAGATCCACAGAATGCAAAGTCACATAACGACATAATATGAAAACAGACTATAAGTTGTTTTAGGTCAGTTATGATTGATAAAATATTTGTATATGCTAAAATGGGAGAGAAATGTTTTTTGGTTGCTTTCAAACTTCCTTCAATTTCAGAAATGGTAAAAAAATATTATTTTTTTAAAGGTTAGAATAAATCTACCAGCTATAAAACCAAATTGCTTAAATTTTCTGCAAAAAATCATAATGAGATTGTGGTCAAGTCAGTGTCGTTTTGTAGCTGTTTTAAGGGCTCTTGTCACTTTAAATTCAAATAAGCTGCTGGCCACGCCCCCCAACTCAACGCTTACGTCACATCTTTGAAGTTTCTGAACGGTTCGCGTCTTTCCAGGCGGCCGAATGTCGTGGAACTCTTCCTGTGTTGCTAAGTGACGGGCTGTGTTGGGCTGAGGTTGCCAAGTAACGGCGCCTGGATTGTGTCTTCATATTTCGTCAGTTATGCTGACTTTGTTGACTTGTACTTCGCTGGAATCTCCCTTTGAACATGAAACATTCAGTCAACACTTAGGGTGAAATGTCAGTGTTTATTGACAGTGACCCTCCTTTGGTAAACAAAAATATCTGGTAACAGTCAAATACCTTGTTGTAAAGAATGAGATGCCATAAGTCAGGATTCCTTGGCTGTTTTACTAAACACAAAACATTTAAAGGATTTTACTTAAACTATATACAGATACAATAAAGAATAAATAAATAAAAATAAATTAACATATTTTTCAAAGACAACAAGTTTGTCAAAAAACCAGGATATTTATCCCAACACATGAAAAAATAGAAAACTGCTCTAACCAAAACAAGTTTTATGCACTAAAAACGTGTTTTAATTTAATAATGCTTCCTCCACTTTTATTTTCCTTCATTATATCATTCAGATTCATAAATGTTATGTTGTTTTTTCTTTGTTTATCACTCATGATTTATTGCCAGTCAGCATATAAACAACACTCAGCATCTCCGAGATGAATAAGGTACTGCTTGGCCCTTGTTTATCAATAATCATAGCAGAGTAGAGAACATAAATACATACATATAACACTGGCAAAAAAAAAAAACAATACCAAAAAACAAAAAAATCAAAAGTTGTGTGTTCGAGTATTGGGAAGATAGGATAAGAGAGGTAATAACTAATGCAACTAATGATTATTTTACTAATTGATTATTCTATCGCTATTTTGATGATTAATCAATTAATCTGGTTAATAAATTGGTACATTGTCCATTTTTTATATTATGACAGAAATCTTTTTTATACAAAATTAAAAAAATACATCAAAAGATGCAAATAAATAAGTAAAATACATATGTTATTGCCTACAATGCAATAACTTAATATTCTTTCAGTGAAAGCTTGTAGCAAACAATGCTTCTGCAGCTAAAACATACATCTATAAACATGTTAAAAGCTCAGTGCTTTCTGCTTGACTTATCATCATCATCTATATCTTTATTTTTTGGATTAACTGATTCATAATTGGACAGCAAAAGTTGCTCAATAGATTTTTTTTACATAATTTGAACCAGATGAAGCAAAAACTACGTGACTTGAAGAAGTTTTTTTTTTTATCTTAAATGCAAAATGTATATATTTTTTGTGCAGATTTTGGTTTAATTACTGCTCATAAAATGTTGCTCTTTCAGCAAATGGCCTTTTTTAGAGCCTATACACTCCAGTTAATGATTAATCGATTACAAAATTGGTTGGCGATTACTTGAATAATCGATTAATTAATACGATTAATTGTTTGAGCTCTAATACCAAGTATTTACAGTTTGTTTATGATAAGATACATTTGCTCACAGTCTCCTCCTTGGTCAAACATCTGTCAGAAGCTACTTACTCTTATGTGACCTGCCCATCGATCGATCATCGTTCTCCTGGCTGTTGAACAACAGAGGACTGAACAACGGCGCAGTCACAGAGGCTGAGTTCGAAGCCGAGTTGATGTGAGTGCTGCTGCTTACTGCCGTTGAAGCAGAGGCTGCAGGATAGACCTGGACGTCAACAGCAACAGAGGTGAGGCCCAGAGAGACGTGATGAGAGACGAGCAGAGGAGGGCTGCCGTGTGAGATGCTGAGGCTGTGGTGGATGGGTGCGGCACAAGGCTCCGAGCTGCGCAGCGTTAGAGAGGAGTGGAGAGCATCTTCTTCTCGTCTGGAGGGTGGGGACGGGGAGCGAGAGGGTAAAGAGGATGGAGGGGGAAAGGCGTCCTGGCATGGGCTGTGGTTGTCCCCTGAGACGCTCGTCCAGTCCTCAGTGGACTGCAGCTGGATGCTGGGGGGTGTGACAAACTGCATCTCTTATCTTCCTCCAGCGACGAGTCAATCTGAGAGTATGGAAGAAGATCAGGGCCAATAAAAAATTTTAAAAAAAAGTATTTTGATTTTAATCTAGGAATTATAATTGTTTAAATTGTTCATGCATCATCAGGCAAGTCTAATCTTGAAACTAGAAAAAAATCTAGCTGATACTTTTGAGACAGGCTGAAAAGTGAAGTCTTTTTAGCTGTTTTTGTGGTAAGAAAGAAACGGTTATGTGATTATTTTTATATATTATATATACAACATAATTAACGTACACCTGAGAATGTTTGGTTATTTTCATTTTGACATAGATGGACACAAGATTTTATTTGGATTTTTTGAAGTGAGTTTTTTTTAAATTATTGGCCCTAATCCTCTTCCATAGAAAGGAGTAAACTGGATCCTTATAGATATCTTAAAAATGGAAAAAAGAAAGGAAGAAAAAGAAAACCCCAAAGAGTATTGATGATTTTGTTGAATGGGACCTGTTACGTTTTTGTATTTTCATTTGGGTCTCAACTGCTTCTAAAAACAGTTAAGGAAAAACACAGAACCGATTTATGGCAATAAGTTTATATTTTGTATTTAAAGTGACAAGATGCCCTAAATCAGCTCATTAAGAAAGGAGCTCCAAATAGGCAGAACTGATCAGGCTAAAATCTCATAACCAAGAATGATTTAGTGTAACAATTGTGAGGAACATGTTTTGTGCGGCCTGTAAATCTAACCTGTTCAAGAAAGCCTAATAAATTCCCTCTAATTTCCAAACCTGATGTTCGGAAATTAGGTTTAAATTAGTAAAATTAATCTCACATGTGTGATTTCAGACCTTGGTGTCAACAATGGGCTCAGGATGAGTCTCCACAGTCACTGAGTAGTGGTCCACTGCAGGGTGGCAGACATCTTGAATCTGGTCAAACGTTGGCTCCATCTGCACAATGACCAGGCTGGGCCCTGGAGGTCGGGCCCGTGTGTCTGACGTGTTGGGGCTCTGCTCAATCACGGTCACAGAGTCATCATCCTCAAAGGCACTGAACACACGGACAGCTGATGTTTAAGTTATGTTTGTTTAATATCCTTAGGACTGCCTTTGCATATTTTTGTGTTTTGTAGTTTTATATTCACCTGTTTTCATACGTGTGTCCAGCAGCTTGGCGGTCAGCGTGTCTTTTTGGGACTCCAAGATTCCTTTGAGCTGCAAAGGATGTGGCTAACATTAAATTAAGAGGGTTTTTGTTAAGTTTGCTTTGACGATAAGCTAATTTAGCCAATTTTGTAAACATGACAGAAATAACAGTTGTTGAGGAAAATAACTGCCAGGTTGTTTTTTTAACATTTAGCTCTTGTTTCCAGTAGCAAGAGCTAAATGTTGAACGTTGCTTTATTTAGCTGATTAAACGTTTTACCAAGTTTCACTTAGAGTAATCAAAAAAAGCTAGTTTAGCTAATTAAGTTTGGTAATTGGGTTTTTCTGTTTCACATAAAATGTTTTGTTTTCTTTATTAGTCTTCAATGTAACTTTTTAAAGCTGTTTTAACTAGTTGGTAGGAAAAACTAAACAGACTAAAAGGTTAGATTTAGTTTATGTTAGCTTTAAATAGGCTAAGATAAACAAATTTGGATAAGTTTTTAGTAAAACAAAACAGGAAAGATGTAAATAGATTTACTATTAAAAGCACCAGGATGTTATTTAGCTTTAAGAGGTTGTTAAACCTTAATGTGGAAAAAGTTATTTAACTTATCTAAAGCTAAATAGACTATGCCAAGTCAGCTAACTTTTCTCGTCTCATATAAAACCATGTTTAAAAGTAGTTAGCAGTCTTTATTTGAAACTTATTAAGCTTTATATGAAAAAGCACAAATTTACCTACATTTAGATTGTTTTAGGATAAATACATTAATTTAATTTAGCTAATTCTCTTCTTTCATGTCAACACAGGAGTGTTTGCATTTTATGGGACATATTTTACATAATACTGTCCCACCTTTAAAACATTAATCTTGTCTTGTAAACACAATGATTTCAATGTGTTGTCAAAGTAAGAACACCGATCTCGATCTGCTAGTTTTGTGGAAAAAAATCTTAATTTTTCAGCCAATTAGGACAATCAGAAAATAAAATAATGTGCTACCTGCTCGACCTGGAGGTAAAGGTTCGTTCTTCTGGACGACTGAATAAAATGTGACGGTTATGAAGATAAAAGCCAGGGATATGCCGACTCCCACCACAATGGGGATGTCATGTTTCTCAAGTGCAGGCAGCCATGATGGCGACTGTTGTGTTCCTCTGGGAGAGAATAAAAACTAGATTTCTCACACAAAAAGCAACTTCTACAATAATTTGATACATTTTAAACTAATCTGTGAATTTGTAAAATTGTAAGAACAAAACCTGCTCATTTCACCCACATGGGATCGTTGCTGGTCATTGGGGACTGGGAGGTGTTCCTCTTTTTCCAGTCTGTCAGCTTGGTGCTATTGGATGGTTGATCTTTCTGTGTGGAGTTCGCCTGATTCAACCAGTACACATGACTGGTGTTTACTGGGTCTGATACTGGGAGGTGCTGTTGAGATGATCCAGGGCTTAACGTTGCTGCTGTGGGTCGATCTTCAAACTGTAAGGGCGGAGGTTTGGTGATTAAAGATGGTGGAAGTTGCATGTCGGGGCTTTCAAGATGAAACTTTGGGAGAAAACTCATTGGTGTGGCAGGCCAGTGAGTTGTTTGTTGGGGAGAAGCTGAAAAGTGCAAAGCAGTTGGTTTATTTGGAGAAATCTGTGACGATGTCTCATTTTTGGAGAGGATATTCCTTTGGTGGAAAGAATGGGGTTTTAAATGATATGATTCCCCTTCTGAAGTAACTTTCACTGAATCAGAGGATTTCATTTTAATCTGGGAAACAGAGATTTGTGTTGGAGGCTCATTATTTTCTTTAGATTGCAGAAATTGATGTGGCGACGTTGATGTTAGACTGAAACCCTGACTGGTTTCTACCAGAGTTGAACTGAGTGGTCGACTAGTGGGAGTTAAATGTTGATCCTTTTCCAGAGGAAGTTTGGGGTTGAGATCTCCTGACAGGAAGTTTGGATGCGGCGGAGGCGGTAATATTGGAGGCTGCATCTGTGTAACCACAAGCTGCTGGACTGGCTGGATCACTTCCTCCAAAATCTGAGCAGCTCTCGACGGTGGCGCCTTTAACTCAGCTGTGAATTTTCTTGAAAAAGGCTGGAGATGTGGTTGTGTTGCTGCAGCTGAGACCTGGAAATGTACAGAGAAATGGTCAATGTTTCTCTTTTATTGACATGTGAGATATAATTAATCATGAAGGAAATGTTCACCTCTTGGTTTTTACTAAAGTAAAAAGTTTTGTTTTTAATACTGGTTGGAAAACAATAAGAAATATCAGATTCTCAAAGCACAAGATTTTGTGTTTTGCAGTGTGGATGTTTTAATGCATTTGGTGTTTTTCCTAGCGACACACACTGTTCACCTCAGAAAGACTAACGTTTGATCTTGGTTGTCAGTTTTATTCTTATAAATATTTTTCACACCTTTCCTTTAATTCTATAGTGTCACTGGAGGCTGGAGTCTGATCAAGCTGCAGTCTAAAGGAAACCAAATTAACTTTTTTGTGACTTATTTTGTTTAGCTTGTAAAGTGAGAGATCAAATCATTTCAAGAATATTGTTAATCCCCAAATGCAGTGGAAGAGAAGTTTGGTTTAGTCTTTTGTGTTTTTGATTTGCAACAATTTTACTCATTGCTTCCTTCCATTTACCAAACCAACTAAAATCTGTCAATTTAATAAACACAACGAGAAAAGGCAGGAGAGTCTGACATGCTTTGCAACAACTTTGGTTCAAAGTATTTGAAAAAAGGAAGTTAAAAATAAAATAAAGGGAAAAAAAAACTTTGCAAGTTGATGTTTTTAAAATCTCAAAGGAATGTTTTGTCGCTGAATCGTAACCATTCAAAAAAATTTACTTCTCACCCAGAAAAATAAAACAACACAAGCAGAGAATCATGCAAAAACAAAAGTACGTAGTTACTGTTACCTACAGAGAACTTTTTCTGCAAATACGTACATGTTTTAACTTTTGCTGAGCCATCAGTTGGGGACGATGAGCTGGTTGAAGGTTCTGCTCAGCTGAAACATGAGGATCTTCGCTAACATTAGAGCTCTTAAAAATATCAAAACAAAGGATTTTATGAGAGCAAATTCATTTGACGCTGAAACATCATTAACCACAAATATATCAAATGGATGAAAGGCCACAAATGTCACAAATGTTGCATGTTAAAATGATATATAATGGAACAAGCTTTGTTAAGAACTGAAATGAAGCTTGAAAAGCAAATGAACAATCTGCACAATGATTTTGACAAGCTTGAGGAAAACGTTTCACATCTTTACTCACAGCAGACAGAACCAGCTTTGTCTGTTTCTCTCTATAAGCAGGATGATCTTCAGCTTAGCAACAAAAACAGCATCAAAGAGAATCAGAAACTCATGCAGAAATCCATCTTCTGCAGGTCACTTATCCGGCATGTTTTTGCAGAGTTAATCTGATTTTCAGTTGCACATTTAATAGTAACAATTTAGAAAGTTTATGTGATCTAAACCACTCAATCACACACACAAAAAATAATAATAATAATGATAGTTCTTACAGTCCATAAATGTCCAATTGCAACCAATGAGATTCAAAACCAAGTCAAGAGAAATAATTCATAAGTGTTGTATTGACTGACCCTTCAGTGTTCATTACAAATAAACAATTTCCACTCTTTGTAGCTTTAGGAATAAACACACCTGTGACAGTGAGGACTGCGTGTCTCTGGTGGCGTCCAGCTCTGTTCTCAGCAGTACAGACGAACTCTCCTGCATCCGAATGCTGAACTCTGGAAATGTGCAGGGCTCCATTTTCTACATAAGTTATGAATCAAGCAGAGCTGACATGTAGTTACATCGAGGCTGAGTGTGGAGTTGAACCTGTCCGCATCCAGGCCTCACCGTCAACATGTTTGGTTTCACTGCGGCTGATAGGAGAGCGAGTCTCTGCTCTGGTCCAGCTGTATGTGATGGGCTGAACCCCAACTGCTCTGCAGGGCAGAACCACTGATGACCCGGCGGTGCTGCTCACTCTGTTTACAAAAGCCACAATAATGGGACTCACTGGAAATAAGAAGAAAAAAAAGAAGAAAACATCCATTATGTACATACGACTACTCTGAGTATAATTGCCCAAACAAAACCTGGAATATTTTGAATTATTTGTTATTTAATGTCCATGTTTGACTAATTTATCTTTTTGTCTTCAGTGTGAGCTGAAGTGGAATAGTTAAAGAGCTAAATCCTGAATATGTAATGATTATAGCTGAAACAATTTGTCAGATTAATCATTATGAATCAATTATTGACATACTCGTCAACTAATTTAGTAATTGATCCTACCAGAATGAAGGTTTAAGAGAACTGCTCATATTCAAAATCAACATGCGTAATGGTTTCATTTAAGCAAAAACTGTACAAAAATGTATATTTTATGCATTTTAAGATAAGCTGAAGATGATTTGATTATTGATTTGTGGTTTAAGTGAGCTTCATAGAAAAAGGTTTATTTAGTTTATTGTATCACATCATGATTATGAATGTAGACTTGTCTTATCTTGGATCCAAGAACCTACATTAGATATAAATTCAGTACTTTATAAATATAAATATAAAGTAAGTGTTACCAGCAACTCTCAGCAGGGCTGTACTGTGGCTTTTTCCCAAAACATTGGAGGCTTCACACACGTAAACCGCCTCATCGTAGATCCTGGCTGACTGGATGTAGAGAGTTGCATTTCTCTGTCTGGATGAGAGGCACACAGTACGAATGAAGTCAGTTAATAACTAAGAAATTATATTTTTCACATACTCAAGCACTGGATACAAAGTTACAAAATAAGCTGCTGATGACCACGTCTCTAAATTTTCACATATACACTCATGTGAAAGTGGATGAAATACAATGTACAACAGTACAATTGTGAAAAGCAGAAGTAGAGCCTCCTGCACAACCAACAAAAATACAGAGTGGTTTCTAGATGGTAAGTCAACAACAAAACACTTCTATTTTCCAGCAGCCATTGTACAGCGCATATAGCGGTAAAACCAGCTGACCAAACGTGCTGGATCTCTGCTCGGGTTGCCAGATTACAGTACAGTCCATGGACATTTTGGAAATGGCTCATATTTCAGATAGTGACAAAAACTTTTATGTATTGCCAAGAAATGAGTGGGTGTTTTCTAGAAGTAGTAGAGACCCAAAAAGGAAGTACAAAATATGCAAAAAGCGATTTTTGCATAACAGGTTTCATTTAAAAACATGGAAAAACAAGAAACTTGTGTTCTTTGCGAGAATAAAACAAAATAATGAGATTTTTAAAGAGTATTGCTTTTTAAAATTTCTGTTACCAACATGGTAACCTACCCCAGTGCAACCTTCCCTCCGGTTTGCTTGGAGTAGCCTCTTTTCATCCACCTGATGGAGGGCAAAGGATGACCGGATGCCTCACACTCCAGCACTGCTGGGGCTCCCACAGGAACCACCAACACCGTGGGCCACAATTTCACTAAAGGAGGGGCTACAGGAAGAAAGAGAAAGAAGAAATAAAGCTTTCTGAAACCCAAACTCATTTTTTTCATGCTACTCTGGAAAAACACAAAATCTTACCAAGTATTTTGGTCCAGTTTCTAAATATATTAGTAAATTGAAGAAAGACAGTTTATTTCAGCTGTTTTAGGGCCTCTTGTCATTTTAAGTCCCAATTACTTGCTGAAAAGTGACTTGTTAGTTTTGTCTTATTTAAGTATATTAAGATACTTTCACTATAAACTAGAACAGAAATACTTGTTAAGCTTTTGTGTTTTTGCCCTGCAGGATGGGGCAGCATCTGTAATTCTGTGTTTTTTCCACACCCAGCACAGTCAGAGTTGCTCTTCTAGAAGTGAGGAATCTTTGGAGGTGAGAGTTTGACGCCCTGCAGAAGTAAACGCCACCATCATGCTCCTGGATGCTGAAGGAGAAGCATGTAGAAAGTTTTTAGACTGGAAAGTTTTATAGTTATTTATCCAATTATATGTGTTTTAAAAGAGAGACCTGTGAAAGAAGAGGTCTCCACTGGGTAACACTGTCATGTTTACTGCTGGAGAGAGAAGCTGGTTGCCTTTGAACCAGGACACATCAGCTTCTGGTCGACTGTATGGCGGTCTGCAGGTGACCGTGACGTTTTCTCCTCTCCTGACAGTCAGGCTTGAGGGCTGCTGCACAAAACTCCAATGCATGTCTGAAAATACATGACTGCATGCTCAAATGTGTGACGGCTTTTGCTTTTGGTGAATTCTGTTAAAATTCAAAGTACCGGCCAGAAGCAAGAAAGCTGACTGTGACTTGACAGTCTCTTCCTGGTTTGATGCTTCACAATGATACCAGCCTTCGTCCTGCTTTGTCACATTTCTAAAACAAACACAAAGGAAACTTTAGATTTCAGCAGATAAAAACTCAAAGATTCTAAATCTTCAGTTTTTGTCTTAGTACTCATACTAACAGGATTTATTAACGTTGCTATGATCTTCAAAACTAGATTTAATTCAAGAACTGTATTCAAAGCTGCAGTAAACTCAAAAATAAACACTAACGTTGAAAGAAAATCATTCACTATATGAAAATAAAGACTGATCTTGATCTTTGTGGGATTGTAAATTGCAGGACTTTTATTTAAATACAACTAAAACTTTCATCAAGATTAAGACCAGATGAAAGAAACTAAATTTTGTCAGCTGCTTCTCCAACAATATAATCCCTAGCATTAATATTTCAACCTATACATTCTGTAATTTTAACAAATTAAGAAACTTTACAGTAGGTACAAATATATATTATTACAGCATATTTTCACTATGATTTGATTCATAATCATCATAAAATGTTTGTACTGAGATTTTAATCTGCTCCTTTCAGCTGTCTTAGAGCCTCTTGTCACTTTAAAGCCAAACTGCTATTGGCCACGCCCCCAATTCAACGTTTATACTCACACGTGAAAATGGCTGAAAAGCATTAGTAGCACCTCCTGTACAACCAACAAGAATGCAGCAAGTCCTTTTTAGATGGTAAGTCAACAACAAAAGACTTTCCTTTTCCAGCAGCCCATACAGCAGTAAAACCAGCTGACCAAACGTGCTGGAGCTCTGCTTACGTTGCTAGGTAATGGCTCAGTGCCTGCAGAATGTTGTTGAAGCAACTTATTTTCCAGACGCCAAAAACACATTAACTTATTGCCAGAATCATTCCTAAGTCTTTAGGCTGTTTTTAAAATCAGTTGAGGCCCAAACTGAAGTATTAAAATAAACAAATGTGAATTTTTCCATAATAGATTCCCTTTGAAACAGGGCTGTCAAACTCAGTTTCATTTTGGGCCATATCAATACTCTGAATGTTCTTAAAGGGCCAGCTGCGCAGGAATGTATTGATAAAACCCAATAAACTGTTAAAATGCTAATAAATAGTTGTCACTACAGGATTTTGATTGTTTTTGTGTTTTTTGTAGTCACAATTACAGACTTTTTGGTGCTAATTTAGAAATATTTGTAAGGAATTTTTATGATATTTGCTCTAAATATCCTCGCTGTATCGGGTCACAGACTATCAAGTAAGACTGAGGCAGCAGTCAAGTTAACCCAATGTTTTTTTTACCAATTTTGAGAAAAACATTTTCAGTAAAATCAGAAACAATGTGGCGATCTGTTAATTTTGTCTGAATTTTGCAGATTTGTGAAAAACTGGTGTGACTTATTGTTGTAACTTGGAGTCTAAAGGGCCACGTAAAAAGCTACGGCGGGCCAGATTTGGTCCCGGGGCCTCGAGTTTGACGCCTGTTTTAAAACATGTTGTGCAGCATTAAAACTGGAACCAAATGTTTCCCTGCTGTCCTGTGGAGTGTCTGACCTCAGTATGAGCAGCTGCCCATTGTTCAGGAGGCTGAATGCGGCCGAGCAGCTCGACAGGAGGCAGCCGTCTTTGAACCAGTGCACCATGGGAACAGGGAAGCCGCGGACCGTGCACTGCATGGAGACCTCAGTTCCCATGGTAACCGTGATGTTGTCAGGGCCCTGGACGAGCTTCAGACTCAGAGGAACACCTACAATACAGACTGTTTGTCATAAACGTTGTGGGTGGACCGTGCGTTTTCCAGGAAGTGACTGTTTGTGTTTGTAAGAGTTTGTTCTCACCTTCCACAGTCAGCTTAGCTGGTTTACTCCTCCTGCTGATGTTCAGCAGAGAGTTGTGTGTGACACAAACATATATCCCATCATCCTGCAACGTTACATTGAAAAGGTGCAGCGTGCCTGAAGTTTTCTTCTGTTGTCCTCCTCCATATTCCCCCTGAACGAAAAAGAAGTCAGTCAGTAAAATTACACTTTTTATCTAAATGTGTTATTTTTCTCTGCATCTCTGTCCAAGCAACCAAAAACTTTAGATTTCAAAATAAGGGTTTCGACTCATCAAATATTTAGGATTGATTGAGAAAGTAGCAGGTGAAGCAAATTCTGACATTCTGACAATGATTCATCTAAATATATTCAGCTTTTTATGCTGATACAAATACGAAGATAAATCAGCGAAAAAATCCTGAGCAACAGAAAAACATCAAAGAGAACAAAAAGTTACAAAAAGATGAATAATAAGGTTTTTTTCACTTAAGAGAGGCGTTAAGCAGAGAGTTTATCAGAAGCAAAAGATTGGAGATTAAATTAGAATATGACCTTGTTGACTGAATTTGGTTTTTATTAATTGAGTGAGTGCTTGAAATCTGGAAAGTAAAGATAATTGGCATCATTAGCATCATTGAAAGTGACTGAGAAGCATTAAAGCTATCAAAATGTTCAGTCAGAGTTTATCGGGAGTTTTTAAACAAACTGCAGATAAAATGTTAAAAGTTTAGGCAGCTTTTAGAAGTAGAGGATCTAGATAAAACTTTTTTTTTTCTGCCAAAAAAATCTGTTTGTCTCTCTAAGTGATCAATTAGGATGTAAAACCCAATTAAAATGTTCTGTTTCGACCTCCTGCCTCACCTGAAACTGTCTGCCTCTTGTGACGACCCGTCCGTCTTTGAGCCATGAGACGTTTGCTGCAGGTGAACTTTCTCCAGACACACACTGCAGGAAAACAGCCTCTCCTTCTTTCACTGTCTGGTCCTGGGGACCAAAGAAAACATCCTCCAAACCTGGAAACCAGAAATATTAGAGACACATTTAACAGATGTTAAATCCAGTTATCATTCAGAAATGCAACCGCTTGGAAGTGGTTACATTTTCTCTCATAGAAAATCTGCTTATTTATTTATAACTGTTTTCTATTTGGTTTATGTAGAAACTATCAGGATGATGAAAAGGATAGAAAAAAAGTAGTTTCTGAAGTGACTATGGATGATAAACGACTCAAGTTCAGGCAAATATGTGAATTCAGATAAAACAAACAATTCATAAAAAAGTTCATAAATTAAATTTCCAGGCAAATTAAAGGTTGATGGAGTCAACACATACAACAACATTACTGGGTGAATCAACATATGAAACGCAAAGCAGGGTGTAAACAGCATCAAACATGTAAAAAGTGTAAGGATTTGGTTTTTGTGTATGTTTCTAGATTATTGAATCTTTCCATTGACTGTCTCCAGCTGCTCCTTGTTCCCCCTGATTATTTTGCAGCTTAGTGCGTGCATTGTGTTGCTGAAGAATTATTTAAATGCTTTATCCTGGACATAAACATGCCGAAAATGAAAAGAAACAGAATTAAAAGGTAAAAGACGTTTATAAATCAATATCAATCTTTCCAAGTTGAGAAAAATCTTCTTACATCGTCTTAATTCTTTAAAGATGATGTTTCAGTTAAATTTGCTTGCTGTTTGCTAATTGTTAAATAGCAACACAACATCATTGTGCACTCCTGAGATCCAAACTGGGATAGGGTTAGGGTGTAAATCCAATGCATTATTATAATTAAAGTTATCTGGTGTATGATGTGAAAGAGAAGCCTGCAGGACTCACCCAGAGGAGATGCGACTGCCGAGCCAAACAGGATGAGCGAGCAGACCAGTGAAGTCATCTGTGATAACAAACAAATGGAGACACAGACCTGCATCCTACTGCAGAGCTGCATGAGAAGAAGAAGAAGAAGAAGAAGAAGAAGGAAAGCAACATGCAGCTTCATCCATGGTGCCAGTCTGTGATGTGCACATAAAAGTAAAGTGCATCTTCTTAAATATTTTCATGCAAACTGATGCATATCGAGTCCTGCATAGTGTTTTGTATTGTTCTGATAATAAGACTCAGCGCATGTCTTCAGGAAGCAGCTATATGTAACATTTGTCACTTTATCTCCTTAAATAAGAGAAACGTCTCTGAACAGACGTCTCGTTTTTGATCAGTTTCCAGCAAATGTATTCAGCAGATGAATTTAACATAATTCACTCCCCGCCTCTTGTTCTCTTGAGCCCTCCCTTGTCGCTTTGCTTCGTTCCTATTTAGGCTGTGAGTCTGTGTGGCCCACGGCGAGCTCAGCTTTGTCCTCTTTAGTCCCTTGAATGGGCACAGCCTCTTTATAGAGCTCACACGGTGGCCCTCCACTCAATGAAAGTGACATGAAAAGAGGCTGCGCAGCTTTGTACTGTGAAGATCAGTTATTGGCTCCTGCGAGGACAGCTACCCGTCTGATCGCGCGCGCTTTCATCGAAGGGTCTGATCCCTTTTAGTTTGAACCTGAGACAAATTTTTGGTTTTCCACTGATGAAGTTGCAAAAAAGTTCTACAGTTCAGGTTCTATTTGTGTTAATTAGTCTCCCTCCATTAGTTTCCCTGACTTCCTCCTGCCACGGCGGTTTTGTTTTACTTCTGTTTGTATTTTAATGCTTTGTGTTTTTATTTCAGTTCATATCAGAGTAGATGGGATTAAACACAAATGTATATTCTTACAGTATAATTTTCCCTCCATATTTGTGCTGGTCAGCCAAATAGAATAAACCAAAGTTTGTGATTGTAATGTTAAATATGTAAAAGTTTAAATACCTGTATGTTTTTTTTCTTTTATTAAATCATCAGAAACTCAAATTATTTGGCAAATCGGTGAACAAAACTGTTGTGTTATGTCGTGTTAAATGAACTAAAAGAAGTAAATGAGAAACAGTAGGAAGAGTAAGAATGATGCAGAATACGTGACGATTTGCTCCATTAACATCATAACATCAGGCTCTTCAAGTCGATTTTATCAATATACAAAAGATGATAACACAAATTTACAATTGTCTGTGTTTCAAAAAGTAAAAAATCAAAAATCAGTGTTTGTTTCTGCTGCTGCATGTTGTTTATTCAAACACAAAACCAGTTAATGTTGGAGTCGCTCCACATAGCATCAGTCTGAAACCTTTTCCACTGATAACAGAAATATGTTCAGGGAGCAAAACGGGAATCCTGTCCGGACTTGACCCGGTAAAAGAAAACATTTTCAGGACAGAACTGATGTTATTCTCGATAGGTAAGCTAAATGCATGAGTGAATTGCTCTGTGGGTTTTCTGCAGAGCCAGCGGCTGCTTGTTCTGACACAATGCTAAGAGCTTGTGGGTGTTTTTATTTGTTTGACTACGAAGCTCACAGCAGATCATTTACACTGTTTAGCATGTCATTAAAGACGTTTTTAGCCTTGAATGATTGGTACCTTGAATGTTTGTCACATTTCCTCCACATCACTCCAACAAATGCTTGTGTTATAACAAACCAGGTGAAAATAAATCTTTTTAACTCTGACATCCCTAAATAATATGGTTAATCTCTGTTATTAAAATACCTCTGCTGAGGAAAAACATTACCAAACAAACAAAAACACAGGAGAAATTCAGGAAAAAGTTTTGAAAATGATTAAATCATTGGCTAAAATTTTGCACTTTAAGCACAGAAATGTTCGATTCATCGTCTGAAAATAGAAAAATTCTGACACAAACTGCAAACCTAAAAAGACATGGCTGTCCAACTAAAGCCAAAACTCAACATGCAAAATATTAAGTTGTAAAAGCAAAAATAGCTACAGAAGCTGAAAGTGGACATTTTCAACAAATACTTTTTCTCCATGGTTTTCTCGAGATCACTAGATAATCATCAAGAAAAGCCATTTTCTTGATGATTGGTGTGTGTTAAACTCAGGTTTGGTGATGCTTCTGAAGGAAGGAATCAACTTTGTTTTTCAAGATTATTTCATTATTGAGAGAAAAAGTTGGGGAAAAAATAAATGCAGAAAATCTCAGATTTTGTAAATAGCAACGTACGTCACAAATGAAAAAGTATAAAAATGTAAACCTTTCGATTAGATATTTGATTCTTTTTAATCATGTGAACCTAAAAACTGATCTCATATGTTTAACAGTTTTGTAGTTTAAAGCAACTTTTTCTTATATTTGTTTTGATCAAAATCTCCAACACAATATTGCGTTAATAAACACTACATAGGTTCTAATTATTGATTAGAAATCAGGAGAGTCGAGTAATCTCTGTTAATCCGTCAATAATTGATGCTTGGAGTGTTTTCACTTAAATGTAGGTTAATGGAGGTTAAAGTCACAGTCTATCAATCCGTCTATGAGGGGAATGTGGAGCAGTTTCCAAAAATGAGATAATTTAAATTTAATAGAACTGAAGCTTCAGAAAAGACAATCTTAGTTAAAGGACGGCTTTCGTGGCTATTTTTCTTTCCTTTTCAAGAGTTCTGCCAATGTTTAGATTTTGAGATTCCCAAATTGGGTGACAATTGGAGTCACTATGCTGAAATGTTTACATTTCAACATTTACTATGTTTTGATGCTAAAATACAGGCAGAGCTGTCAGATCAGTAGCTTCTGGTTTTCTCACTCACATGGCTGCAGACAGCGTGCTACTACGGCCAGATGAAGTCCTTGCAAATGTAAATTGGCGGTCTGTTCAGCATAATCAAATGGAAATTAAAGTACAATTGTACCAATTTATAATCTATGCCGGGAGGGTTATTTTAATGAAGAACAGCAGACATGGTTGGTGAAATGTTACATCAGCAGCAACAATGGAAATATTGTTAAAAGTTTGCCGTTTATCGCAGAGATGTGAAGAAAATCATGGAAACAGCAACATAAATTTTTATCAATAGAGTCAATGAATGTCTGCTGAACCCGTCAAGTCAGAGGTTTCCCCGTGATTTTTGCACTTTTCATAAGAATTGATCATTTTATTTGGTGTAATATTTACTTTTTTATTTTTATATTAATAAAGCTACATAGTACAAGAAAATCTCTATTTCAAAAGTCGAACAAATCAACAAAAATCCAAAACAATACAAATACAAAACATTGGAGCTGCATTTAGTGCTGTCTACTGTCTTCTACTCTTTAAGTAAATTAAATTTAGCGAGTTTTAGATTTTGAACCTAAATGTGTGAGTTTGTGAAAGCTTAATTAATTTTGTCAAACCTTCAAGAGTTGAATTTAATTTTTAGGTTTTCACTTAAACACATGAAAAAGAAAAATGTCAGGAGTGGGAACTACTTCCTGAGAAAGAAACTCCAGATCAAAGATTATGTCTGATTGCAGGCTGATGGTACCATTTACCATGTATTGGGATTCAATCAGAACAGAAACGGTCAAAAGGGGGAATTGTGGGAATGCAAGTTTGACTTTAATGACTCTTAGTGTTGCGCTGCACTTACTTTTTAATGTACGGATTAGTCAATTGTAGTCAGATCAATAGTTTTGTAAGAGTTGTAAAAGTTCTTAGATGTTTCTAAGACAGATATATAAATCTATGAAATCAATATTTGAGCAAACAAGCTGATATTTTGCCAAAAAGTTTCTGTCTTCTTATTTTTAATGACTGAACTTACTCATGTGCTTTTTGTTTCTTTTTTAGTGGAAACTAAGCTAGAATTTTTTGCAAATCATTTCTTTGAGGCTCAAATTCTTATCTTTATTTAGTTGCGGTTACCACAGCAACTAGTGTTTCATCATTTTCTAATTTCTTAATTAACAGAAAAGTACAACAGGATTTACGCAATGGATCAATTGATGCAAATCGATTAGCAATTATAACATCTTAGGCGTTTGTGGCTGTTTGGTAGAAAAGGAAGTTATTTTTTACAGATCCAACCAGAAAAGTTTTCATCTGTAACATTTTCTGGATATATTTTCAAAAATACTTTCCAATAATTAGCATTTTTTTCACATTCAAGAAATGTGAAAAATTTATGATATGTTTTAGGCTGAAACATTTTATTAAAGCTACATCAGTAGTAACATTTAAACCCACCTCTAAATAGATGAAGTTTGACCTTTAACTTCTCATCTTCAACACAGAAACATCTTTGCTGAGGTTTTGAATTAATCAGTTCGCTGGACGATAAAATTTACCCAATTTTGTCTAAAGTCCATCTTATCTCACAACCTCATTCTCCAAATCTTTAATACAAACAACTGTAATTTTCTGGGATGAAATGCATGTTGATCGTCCATAATCTAGTTTACAGAAAGAACATTTGCTTCTTTCAAAGATGGCCAGCTAATGAAGTATTTAATCTTGTGGAGTCAAAACCTGCAAATCTCAAGTTAATTATTTCAGGCACCATTAACAGAACGTATCATTTCCACCTTGGGCAACAACATTATAAATTTTATGTTAACAATTTATAAACGGGTCTTCTGAATTATCCACAAACTAAAACGCAACATAATTATTTTGGAGGAAAAACTGTCCCTTTAAAACCAAACTCCCGGTAATTTGTGGCTTCCTGCCCGTGTGGACAATAAATACAGATTCCCCAGCTGAGCGCAGCAGAAAGAGTTTCTTTAAAATCATCCGGTCCTCTCCCAGACTGAGCGGTGCCGAGTTCTGTGTTTGAGAGGAAACGATAGAATAATCGTCCCGTCAGAGTTATTTACAGCCGCAGTGGCGTCTTATTGAAAGAGGCGGTAGATGCGAGGCAGACGGCCATCTTTGCTGGACAGCGCCGCCTGGATGTGTTCGTACGTCGGCAGCTCCGTCAGATCTCCCAGAGCCGCCACTGCAGGTTTACTCCGCAGCATCTTGGTAGTCACTCTCTTTATGTCGCTGGCTGTCACGCTGCCTGCAAATTCATTTAAATAGCAGAAATGAAGGAGTAAGGCTGGGCGATATGGACATTTCATCAAGATATTCTGAAATTGGCCTGGACTAACACAGCACTGTATTATATACAACCTGAAATGGAAATATTAGCCTCTTAACTCACTTATTGTTTTTCCATATTTGTTCAACAAAAAGCGGATGGTTTTTTTTTATAAAATGAAAATCCTTATAAGATGTTTTCACAATGAACGGTACGATAAACTCCGACCCATGGGAAGGAACATTTGTGTACATTTGCTAAAACAAAAATAAAAAACTCACTTATGAGGTCACAGAGCTCGTGAGGCAGCTTTCTCTTTCCTGTAGACAGAACCTGGCGCCCGACATCTTCAAAGATAACGGGCCGGGACTCCAGATTCATCATCAACATGGACTTCAGCTGAGTCTTGGCTCGCTCCAACTCCATCTGGATGAAAAGCGAAAGGCTTTGTTTTTCACTCACTGTCAAATGGAGGCCAGTTTGTCTGGATTCTTACCTCTCCTGCGCTGCCGCCCATCTGGATGAACTCTCTAGTTATAATTTCCACCATTTCCCGCACCTGGAGAGCAACATTCAGCAGCATTAAGCCCTCTGGTCAGTTGGGCTGAAACGATTAATCATGATTATTCGGTTACTAGAATAACCATTAACTAATTTAGTAACTAATTTGTCGTACAGACTGTAAAAAAGTTGACTGCTAAATGAACAACACTCAGAAGATATTAAGCCAAAACTGAACAAAAACTGCACCTGTCTGGGATCTGCGCTCGCATGGATGCAGAGCAGCCCGCTGTCCTCGTAGCTGTGATGGTAGGAAGTGGCGTTGTACATCCAGTGATGCCTGCAGAAGATAATTAGGTTAAATGAAACAAGAAAGCCGAGGTTGTTAGCCTGAGTGTTTGAGGTTCTCACCTGTTCAGAACGTTCAGGTACAAACGAGTGAACATGCCTTTCCCAGGCCCTCCTGCTGAGAAGGAGCCGCCTCCTCCCATCATCATGTTCAGCACAGCGAAAGGGATGAAATCCTCCTCCTGTGGAGGAAATTATTTTAGTCTCCATGAACCAGGAGACTGAGAGTCATCAATGTGCTGCGAACACCAACCAGGAAGGAGCAGCTCTCCAAGCCGATCATGATGTGGGTGAGTTCTGGGATCGGCGTCGGACCGAGACTCACGTCAGACATGTCCTTCTCCATCTGACAAATTAGAAAGGAAAGTCATCACCCACCACAAAATAAGAGATTCAAGGTGACCTATTAGGTATTCGAACAATATTTGTTACATTTTTGCACAAAATCATTCTTAGATTTTAGTGTCATGATTTACTTTAGAGCCTCTTGTCACTTTAAATCCCAATACGTTGCTGCTGGCCATGCCGCCCAACTCAAAATTAAGAAGTAAAGCTAAAAGAGAAATTGTTTTATAGAACAGGTCCCCTTTAAGTTGTCCATCTGGATGTTTACCTTAACGATGCCGCCTGTGTACTGCGCTACAGATAGATCCACATTGGCGGCTGAACTCGCCCCCCACACCGGCTTCACGTTCAGCAGATGCTTTCGGGCACAGTCGACGAGCTGCTCGTGCTCGATGCCCACGCCGGCCAGCACCATGCGCTCCGGGCAGTAGTAGTTACGCAGATAGCTGTGAAGAACCGCCTTGTCTATCTTGTCCACGTTCTCTGCAGGACAGAATCGAGGAAGGCCGACGGTGTTCCCACGATACGCAGCCTGGAAACAAACAAAGGTTAAATTAGTTTCCCTTTATTATGGGACGACAGCAGGAGTCTTACCAGGGTTCCTGCAGGTTCCACCAACTCAAATGAAGAGTTAGCCATTCTTCTATGCTAGCCACTCTTGCTAGGCAGGTTTAGCTAGCAAAAGTAGCTAGCTTTTTCAGCTTAAGCTAGCTAGAGCGGTTAGATGGGTGAAAAGGAAAAAAATAAAGAATGAATAATAAAGAAGAAAAGAAGAATGGTGGAATAAGAAGGAAAGACAAAAGGACAGAAAGATGAATTGATGCTAGAAAGTATGACTGGGAGGAAAGGAAGTATGACATGGTAGGAAGTATAGACAAAAAATATATTTTTATGCATATTTTATACATTCTCTAAATTATCCTACTCAACTGCATATTTCTTGTTTAAATCTGGGTTATTTTTAATGATTGTACATTATTTTTTTTCCTATGTTGTAAATTTGCCCTTATTGCACTGTATTTTATCATCGTTTATATTTTTTTATTTTTGTGTGAATTTCCATGCTGCCTAACCTAAATTAATTTGCTGCTGTGACAAAAAGGACATTTTCTATTCTTTTCTTTTAGAATTTAAACCACAAATTAAACAAAAAGCACTAAAATATTATTAACCTGATCAACCCACAGCTCTGTTGAAACTCCTGGTGGCCGTCCAGCTGAAACAGATCTATAAAGGTCACAGAGTTCTCACTCACAGCGTGGATCATCTCCGTCAGCAGCGGCTCGGGGTCTGGCCTCATGTTCAAATCTTCCAACTCAAAGCGAACGGCCATTCTGATCATCTCGATCTCTTCGTCTGCACAGAAACAAAAAACAAACCGTTTATTTAAAAGCAACGGTTCTCCTCTGTGGATAAAAACAAACGTACCGAGCAGGCGAGGCTGAAGAACGGCGTCAGATAGCAGACTGACCACAGTGTCCAGACCTTTGACCTCTGCAGACACGGCGTACATGCTAGTGTCTCTGAGTGACAAGATTGAAAATATTAAATATAATATAAAGTCAATCAATCAAGTTTTACTTGTATAGCACATTTCAGCAACAATCAGTTCAAAGTGATAAAAACACAAAAACCAAACATTTTAAAATTTAATTTATCCAAGTGTCGTCATTTACACATCAAAATCAAAACAGCTGGGTTTAAAGGAATTCAGTGTTTTGGCTGTTTCAAATAATCTTTTTTATTTGTAAAGATAATAAATTATATTTTTAGCCATTCAGGGTCATGGATAAGGATGGAAGCAGAAAGTCCAAGTGATTTTATCCATATTGCCTTCCTGGTATTTTATTTTACAGACTGTAGCTGATTTAAGTTGTGAACAGAAACAAAAGTGAGCAGAATTGAACCAAACTGGGGAGCGCGCCACCTCTCCAGGATCACGTAATTCACAAGAGTTTCGGCTGTTTTACAGTTTTCTGGGAGTTTGTTCCAGATTTGTGGAGCATAGAAGCTGCTTCTCCATGTTCGGTTCTGGAGACAAAAAAAACTGTGATGATGAGAGAGAACTCTGGGTAAATACCTCGATGTTTGGCAGTCACAAATGCCGCCGTGTTTTTCCAGTGTGAGAAGGATTTCATCTTTACTTCCATACTGAGCTGTGGACTAAACAAAACATTATTTAGCAGCTTGAGAACAATTTAACTTTTCTGCTTTGTTTTATTTTTGTTTACTTACAGAAAAGGCGAGTTTTTCTAAGAAGTGCCCAATTCCACTTGGATATTTTGCTTCATGTCTCGAGCCAGAATTTATTAAAACTAAAAATAAACAAGAAATGTCAGGAAAAAAAAACATTTATCAAACATACTCTAGCTTCATTTCCATTAATCAATCAAGTCTATTTGTGTACCACATTTTATTATCAAGGCAGATCAAAGTGCTTTACATCATAAAAACACTTTTAAAAAAAAATCATAAATACATCAAATTTGCTGGTGTATTTATGCATCAAATGCAACTCGAGACAGATGGCTTTTCAGTCTAGATTTAAACTAACTGTGTGTTTCAGCTGTTTTACAGTGTTCTGGAAGTTTATTCCAGATTTATGGTGCAATACAAATGTGCCCAAATTTGTCTTTAATGAGCTAATGTAAAAAAACAAACACAATTTCACAATTAAAATACAATCACATATGAATAAGCTCGATCATTGTAATGATTTATTTTGCCACGAAATTCATAATTCAGCAAAGAGACAAAGAGAGGAGGCGTCTTATTCAGGCGATGGAGCGACAAACCCTTTTACCTGGGAGGGGCCTAAATCTGAATGTCAAACATAGAGATTATTCTCCTCTGTGTAGCAGTGTTTCCATTAACCACAAAACAACGCTAATTAAGAAATTCACTGCAAAATTGACGACTACAGTTCCCCCAAAACGCTGTTTACTTATGCAACTTACTTCCAACCGTGCAGAATTGACCAAACTTGTTTTGAGAAGCAACTTTGAGGCCGTTTTCTAGAGTTGTGATCTTGGTCTCGTATTTTTCCTGACCGTCCACGGATGCGAACACTGGCTTTGGGATGCCAGGCAGCGGCGTCGAGAGGGAGATATTGGGATATCCTCCACCTGTGCTGTACTTTCTGTAGGCTGCAATTCCAAACCTTTAACAATAATAATGTAGAGGGAGTTAGAGATATTGGAAGGTCTAGAGTTTGCAGAGTGTCTTTAAAAAATAGCACCAGATGTACAAGTTTTTTTGTTTTTTTTGGGTTAATATAATTTGGAAAAAATAAATGGAAATAGTTTTAGAGTGTAAATATCTTGGGCAAAAACGCCTGAAGAAATTATAAACTGGAAGATGAGGGTGTTCCAGCTGGAACACCCTAATGACAGCAGAGAATCTAGTCTTATAAATGTTGCAAATATAAAGCCAATCGGTATTGTTACAGACTTAAAGACACTTGGAGTTGGTCATTGTTTAGTCAAACAAATTAGAAATCCAGAAGGAATGGTTCAATCTGGACATTGTTTAGTATAAACGCATGTAAACAATTCAGTTTGGAAGCTGATATATCTAAAATAGGAATCGGGACAAAAAAAGATCCCTATTCATGTTCATAAACCTTGCTAATGCTACTTGTCATATATTCTTCCAGATGTTAAACTCCAATTTCATCCTTTTCCAGACTATAAATGAACACTGGAAACGAAGAACATATGAAAGCACTGGGCTAACAATTTCTCCCATTCACTTCTGGGATGTTTTTCTGTTTCTTTGTCTATCTCTCTCCAGATAATAAAAAATAAAATGATTTATTGAGTGAGAACATCCAAACCAGAGGGCAGTTTCTGATTATCAAACTCAGGAACAAAACATTAAATAAAGATGCAGCTGTTGATAAATATAGTCTGATATCACATACAACTAATAGCTATCCTTATAAGCTTTAGAAATCACTGTAAAGTATTGACTCTACTGCTTTCTGACGCAAACAAACTGATGTAAGAGAAGGCTAACGCTCGATGCTAACTGCAGGCTAATCTTTAGAGCCAGGGCGGGCAGCCGTTTAAAATCTGCGCGTGACAGTGAAGCGCGTGCACCGCTGTGATTTTTACACCTCTTTGCCTAAATGCCCCACCTGTAAAGTGTCAACTGTGAGAATGTGTGGACCGGTTACCTCTGAGCCGAGACCAAGTCCTGCACCTCGACATGTGAGTCGCCATCCTGCTCGTCTTTGACCGGAAATCAACCCGGATCAAAATAGACATTTCCTCTACCACTTCCGGGGCAGACATGCCTCCTTTTTTTAACTGTTTAATGAACATTGTTCTGAGAACTTTGCTTAAATTCTAAAAATTTTAAATAAGGCGGAGTTTTTCAGTTTCTTATAAAATCAGTACTTTTTCGTCAAACAGTTTCGTTCACATTCCAATTTAGAAGATGGCGGTAATTCACACTTATGCTGCTTGTTAACAGCTAATATGGCGAAATTTAAGAAGAAGACACAGTTTAATGCCCAAATTTTGAAAACATTCTCTCATGATGTTCAGTTAACTTTATGCATTAAAGTTAAATTTAACTTTAATGCATAAAGTTAAAGTTTATACAAATGTATAAAAGAGACATCAAGTCACAAATCGGGGGCGGATTTAGCCTTCATTTACAATTTTTCAAACTTTGCAAATGAAGGCAAAATTAATCTTAATTTCTACACAACAAAATCATGTTTAGCAATATTTATATTTACTTAAGTAAAAGTAAAAAGTAACCATCCAAGAAATTAAGCAAGAGTAAAAAAAGTATTTTGTAAAAGGTGTACTCAAGTACTGAGTAATTGATCAAGTTAAGAATCGTTTAATATTTAGATATTATTTATCTAAATATTATATTTAGTTCAATTTAACTGGCTGCTACCAAACTCTGATTATAGTCAATTCAGTTGTTATTTATTTATTTATTTAGCTCTAAACTGTATCTTTTATAGCTTCATTATGCTTTAACCTCACATGACAATGACAGTGTAGCCCCGCTTAATCGTTGATACAATCAGCTCTCTGTATCACTAGTTTAGTCGTTTAGAACCAAAACAGAACAATTGATCATTTAAAGTGGGTTGGAATCATTTATTTAGCCATTAGTGAATTGATTCTGACTCAGAAACAGGAAAAAAAAGGCCAGTTGTTGTATAACTTCAACTCTTCCACACAACTTTGAAGCACTAAGAAGCTGCAGACGGAACCAGCAGGATTACATCAGAACCTGGTTGGCCAGCTGCCCGGCAGACATTTAGCTACCAATTGATCCAAAGATGCTGCCCATCTTACAAGTCACTGCAGTCGTGTGGTGGATATTTCTGCTTTCGCAGTGCAGCTCAGCATATGAGCTGCAGGACACCATCCACACTCTGAAAGAAGAGAACCTCCAACTGCAGCACCGCTTGGAAAACCTCACCCGAGCCCTCAGAGAGCTGAAGCATCTTCTGACAGAGACCTCCAAAGGTAGGAATGGAGCCATTGCAGGACTGGCACACATTTCCAAAAAGAAAACTTCTCAGTGGAGTTTATTTGTTTGTTTTTTTTGTTTTGTTTTTTTACCCAAAACAGCTTCTCAGCGGGAATTTGATCCTGCATATGTGCACGCCTGGAGGGAGTGGTCCCAACATGGTGAGAAGTAGAAATTAAGTCTTTCTGAAAACAATTTCATTTAAATTACATGTGAATGTGGTCAAAGCCACATAAAGACAGTTTCAAAGTCGGTCTTCTGTCACCTGAAGAACATCTACAGGATCAGAGGACAAATGTATCAGCAAGATCTAGAGAAACTCATTTATGCATTTATCTTTAGTCGCATTGATTGCTGCAACAGTATCTTCTCAGATCTGCCTTAAAAAAATCATTCCTCCAGCCGCAGCTGATCCAGAACGCTGCTGCTGAAGTTCTGACTAAAACAAGAAAAAGAGCGCACATAACACCAGCTCTAAAGTCCCTACACTGAGAGAATAGGCTTTAAAATACTGTTGTTAGTTTATCAATCACTGACCGGTTTAGCACCACAACACAATAAAGATCTCCTGTTGTTGCATCAACCTGCCAGACCTCTCAGGTCTTCGGGTTCTGGGGATACAGAACCAGAACCAGACATGGAGACGCAGCTTTCAGCTTCTATGCACCACAAATCTGGAGCAAACTGCAAAATAGCTGAAACACTGACTTCATTTAAATCAAAGTAGAAACCCAACCTTTTTAAAGTTGAACCGTAATAAATAAAACTTTTGCCAACATATTTTATGTATTTATGATTTTTTTATTGTTTGTTTTTCACTTTCTAAAGCACTTTGATCTGCCATGTTGCTGAAATGTGCTGCACAAATACACTAGATTTTTTTTATTTTTGATAAGTCCGCTATCTTTCAGGCATCAGCGCTGAGACTCACCAGATGTTGGAGCAGGCTTTGTGTTTAACTGAACTTCATGACGCTGCACATCCCCTCTTCAACTCTCCAGGCCTCCTCCTCTTCCTCACATCTCTCGTCTCTGTTCTTGCTGCACACTTTTGGTTTTAATTAACAAATATTCAGCTGTAAATCATCATAATGTAGAAATCCCAGATAATTCTGATACTACTTTTCAAAATTGTGAATTGTAAATGTATTGTCATAATAAAAGAAATTAGTTTATTAAAATTGTTTTTTTTTTTTATGTCATATTGCATCCAAATAAACAGAAATACACAGAATGTCTTCAGGATTATTATGTTTATATAACAAGTAATAATAAATCATTTTTGCATTCAACTTTAGTGTGATTTTGATGATTAAATCTGATGGGAAGATTGCTAGAAATAAGATGCTTTTCTTGTTTACGGAAAGAGAAGAAGAATACAATTCAAGGAAACAATGCAGATGTGGAAAAAAAGTAGATGCAACTTAAATTGATCTCTGATTTTACAGTTTATAGGGGTATGTTTAAGTAAAATGAACATTGTTCTTTTATTCCACTAACTACTGACAATATGTCTCCGAAATTAAAAGCAAAAAACGTAGTTTTCATCTGCAGAAAACAAGAAATGGTCCAAATAACAAAAATGATGCAGCGCTTTCAGACCTCAAATTAATGCAAAGAAAAAAGTTCATATTCATTTAGAAATAACAATACTAATGTTTTAGTTCAGGAAGATTTGGTGGAATAATCATGAGGTTATTATAAAATAAATGTATAAAACATTTCTTAAGAAAATATCACTTCCTCAGAAGCAAATGATATTTCATTATAACTAGTATAAATGTTTTATATAAAAAGACTGGTTTCTAACATTTTTACTTGCATTCATATATATGTATATATATATATTTTTAGAGTCACCATTTTAAATAGAAAATTTAAATAGTTTTTACTCATATTTCTGCATATTTCTGATTGTTCTGCTGACGCAATGACATCAGTGTGTGTCATCATAAAGCTGCATTCCTAAATTCTACAGTGTCAAACGTTACAGAACCAAGAAAACACATAGAAGATTCATTTCTGAACAACAGACTTAAAAGGTAAGATTTCAGGGATTGAAGGCTCATATTAATCATGGTATTCCTAACACAAAAAAATAGAAAACTTTTATTGTATTTGTCCAGACGAACGAATAACAATGAGTGAGCATAGGAACCCTATTTTTGAAGACTGGTTGGATGACCTTCGTAAGATCAGAAAAATGACCTTGGAAGAATTCAATGATCGTCTGAATACCCTTGAGGTCATATGTAGAGATCGACACATTGGAATAACGGTGAACAGACTGACTAGATCTGAGTATGACGAATTCCAGGCCTGTTTGGCTGAGTACATGCAGTACCTGGAAGGCCCTTCTGAAGAAAGAGCTACTGCAAATTGGCAAGTCACAGAATTGGTTAAAAGTGTAATCTGCTGTACAGGAAAATGGCTCTTCAGAACACTTCTGACAATGCACCAGAACGGCTCTCTGAGGTACTGGATCGATACCTGGTATTTTTAAATAAACAAGGGTCATGAAACGCTAAGGATGGAGCGCACCGCTCTGCAAAATACTGCCTGCTAATTTATTTTTTGGTAAATATTTGGGTAGAAAAGGTGTTAAATAGGTTCTTTTCACAGAATTTTAAATAAGTGAAGCAAAAATGTATTCAGACAGAAATCTATGGTCAATTTATAAACTGGAGGAAAATGAGACAGTTTGTTATGCTGATACTAATGTAATATTTTATAGTTGAAACATGTTTTTCCATTTCTTTCTGCTTTTTATAAAAAGAAAGAAATTAATTTAAACTTGACTTGTAGCTGTAATTAAAGCATTTGCTGCAGGTCTGATGAAGTGTCACTGATGATGTAACATTTATTATCTGAACATCACTGAAGGTAACCCCCCCATGCCCCCTCCCCCCAAAAAAAAACAAAAAAAAACCCAAAAACACCTGGATCAAATGTCCTGCAGTCCTGAATAAACAGAGGTAATTTATTGTTCTCTGATTTAAAAATAAATGCCTCCAATCTGAAAAATAAATACAAACATCAGCAAAACTTTGCAGCTATTAACAAAATGAAGCAAAAAATGTAATTTTTCATACATTTATTACCAGATATTCCACATTAGGTTACATAAAAAGTTGCAAATTAAGACGGGTCATGTTGACATGATACCAAGACCCACAGGCACTTTTTTTTTTTTAAATATGAGCAGAATGCTTTTTAAGCTCGGAATGCAGGTTCATAGCTGTGCTACCTACAGTACATTCAAAGTTTACAGTATTTATGGGATTAGATGAGAGGTAAGGCAAAAGTTAGTGTTTATGATAAGGACTTGATGGCCTAAATGATGGTAAACATTTCAACATAGTTTTGAGTTCCCTGAAGAAAAGTTAAAGTTCTTTATATAAATAAAAACATCAGATTTCCCTGAAATGGAAACAAATCGTACCTTCCTTATTCTTCTTCATGCTCTTTAAACTTTACTAACCTTGGTAGAAATGGTATGACCAAAAAAAAAAAGAAAAGAAAAAGCCAAACAGCTGCATTTTCACAATAGTTAGGCTCAGTGCACTGGAAATCACAAGGCATTTGATCGTTTAATCATAAAAATGCAACATCATGGTTAAAGACGCTAGCGAAACACAAATTAGGATGAATGAGGTCGAGTCAGTCGAAGCACGTGAGCGAAGAGAAACCCTCTCACTTTGAGTGTTTTGAGAAAAGAAGGCTGGATAAGTAAAGGCCAGACTGCTGATATCTGCAAACCTCGTATCCGTCTGACCTTATGGTCCTCGCACTCCGTCGTCCCAGCAGCAAAGACAACACTGGTTTTCGTTTTGGTCCATTTCCACGCATGGCACAGAGAGTTCATGGGAATGTTTAAGAGATGGCGCAGATGGTGCTGCTTTGGCTCGATATGGCCTCCCTCCTCTTCAGCTCTCTGGCCGTCATCCTCCGCTTGATGCCCTCCAAGTACAAACTCCGGTCAAACAGTCCTCCACACAGAGGAATACTGACCAACACACAAGCAAATGTAGTGAAGGGAAAATCAAATTACTTATTAGATTAAAATTACTTCCAGGATATTTCCACCAAAAAACACAGAAATTGTTAGCGTAATCTCAGAAATTTTCTGGAAAAAACTTCTGAGTTTGAAAAGGCAAAAAATTTCTGCAGGGTTTCCTCCAGTGTATTATAAGCCTGGTGGGCCACCAGGCTTTACTTCTGCCCCTACCAGGCTTAGTTTTGCTTATTTATTGAATTTTTTTTATGTTTGCCATTTGCTCCTGTGTTCAAATATTAATCTTACAATAACACATACCGTAATTATCAGGTGATATTTTAAAATTTCCTGTCAACTTTAAACATTTTTTTAACTCAAAAAGACGACAGCTGCTGGATGAATGACTGCTGAGCATCCAACCACTAGGCTTAGCAAGTTTGCTGGGGGAAAACCTTCTGAGCTCCAAAATACATAAATTAGCAAGAAAAACAAAGATTTTGAGATTCTCTGAAATTTTCTACAAAAAAACTTGAAAATTTCTGAGAACAAAATCAAAAAATTGTTGGAAATTCTTAAATTTCGGGATTCATTTCGGAAATTTTCTACAAAAAAAAATCAAAGAAATTTGGGTTTCAAAAGTTGGGCATTTTCTGAAAAAAACTCAAATTTTCTAGAAAAATAAATCGTTGAGCTCCACAAGAAAAAAAAAAAAAAGCCAGACAGGCCTTGGAAAATTTGACATTAATCTAAGACATTTTCCAGAAAAAATAAGATTTCTGAGTTGTAAAAGTCAAAAAAATGCCCAGACAAAGCTTTGGAAAATTTTAGATTAATCTTAGAAATTTTATAGAAAAACAAGGACATTTCTGAGCTCCAAAAGTAAAAAAATCTGCCATAAAATCTCTGAAATTTTGAGATTAATCTCAGAGCTTCTAGAAAAACAAGGATTTTCTTTGAAACAAAGAAACATCCAAGTAAAGTAATTTGCTCCATTTTATCCTCATTCAAGAACAGAATGTCTTGAATGTTTCCAGGTGACAGACAGTAAAAAGTCATTAATGGACTCACTTGTCTCTTCCCGGCCTGAGTTTGACCTGAAAGACGGCGATGACGGGTCGGTGGTCGGAGGTCTTTATGCTGGAGCAGCTGCTGTATTTCAGGACTTGTATGTCGTTGGCCTGCCTGCTCCTGAACACGACTCTGTCCTGAGAAAACAAGAGCGCTAAGCCACACAGAGACCTAGAGCAACGAGACGCTGGAAACAGCAGGCTGTCTTCTTACTGTGTAAGAGGGCGTTCTCTGCTTGGACGTGGTGTCGTAATTGTCACAGCCGATGTCGAATTTATATGTTGGGAAGAAGTGAACCGGTGCTTCTTGGAAACCTTTAAAGATGGAACCTGCACAGAGACGGACAACCAAATACCAGGGTGATACTGAGAAAAAATACAAAATAAAATTGAGATAAACTAGTAGGATGAAGTTGAAATAATATGAGAATAAAGTTATAATATCTTTAGATTGCAGTCATATTGTGAGGATAAAGTCATATTATAAAAGTTGCAAAAAAAACAGAATATTTCAAAAATAAAGTCAAAATAATGAGAATATGGTCGCAATATGAAATTAAAGTCACAATACTTTGAGGTTGAAATCATAATATTATGTAAGTAAAGTTAAAATACTATGAGAATAAAGTTATATTAATATGTGAATAAAGTCGTACAAGAATAAAGTTGTGAGATTATGAGAATACAGTCAATATTTTGAGAATAGAATCATATTAGAAGATCAAAGTTGTAATATTAGGACAATATTCTTAATAGTACGACTTTATTCTCATCATTTTATTATTTTATTTTCTTAGCATGGCTTTAATTGTCAGTCTTCTCACCAAGCAGCCATATTGGCCATCTTCAGCCTTCTTCATACGTACCGTCCTTCATTTGGTTTGACAGCTGGTCGTGCTCCAGCAGAGGACTCATATCGCCCCCTACTGTTCGCTTCATGATGGCTTCTACCTCCACCCGGTCTTTACCGAGCCGGAAATTGAAGTCCCCAAACCAGAAGACCTGATCGAACCTTGTGGTGACATCGGCTGCAAGTAAACAAAAATATTTCACGTGAAATAAAAAAGGTTTCTATTTAAAGTTCAGCGCATCCAAAGCAAAGACGAGATATCATGTATAAAGAGGGGGATATGTGAGGTATTAAAGAAGAAATTTAAGCAAGAGAAGAAGAGACACATATTTTAAGGAACAGAAATATGAAAATACAAAATAAACTAATCAAGGAAAAATAAGAAAAAAACCCCAAAAAACTAAATAAATGACTACATTAAAAAAATTTGAAGTTTTGGAAAAGTATTTTGTAATTCGAAAGAAACAGAATTGTTTTTTAATATTAATTAGTTTAAGGGGTTCAGTCAGAGATTTTAGTACTGGCAGAAAAGAGAAATATTAGTTTGCAAACTTTTATCTCTGAGTGAAAAAGTTTGTATATATATTTTATTCAATCAAGACAAGAATGTTCAAATGTTCAAGGAAGACATTTGTTGGCTTTGTAAAAAGACATCATTCATAACCACAGCTGTTGTTTTCATTTTTTCACATTTAAAGACACTTAACGTCTCACCTGGCGAGGAGCGGTAAGGGTTGGTGTCCGGAAGGCTTTTGGGCAGAGCTAAAGCTTCGATGATCTTGTTGTAATCGAGTATTCTCTCGTAAACTTTGGTATCTCCAGCTGAAGAAAAAACAAAGAAACAGAATCATCCAGAGACAAAGAGGAAACAAAAAAAATAACAAAACAGTTTAGTCTTAGTACGCCTTCTTCCCCATCTTCATCAGCAGACACAATGACTCACATGTGAAGTGGGACGTTATGAAGAGAAAGGAAGTTCCAAAAAAGGTAAAGGTGATGCCGACGGCTCCTTTCGTCTTGATCTGAGAGATGATTCTGGTCGTGACTGTGGCATGTTCCACCTCTGTTTTAATAAAACAATAAGAAAAGTCTGTGACTAAAAACCAAAATTAACAAAAAATATAATCAGAGCAGAAAATTTTCATGCAATTTGAAACAAGAATTTTAATTATTCTAAAGCAAAATAAGTATTTTCACTTGATATTGTGAGTGAAAATAATGTAGAAATTAGGCTCTTTAACTACGTGAGGGCAGGTTTTTTTCTTGCTTAGTGTGAAATAATTATTTGGTTTAAATTGCAGAATTAATTAAAACTCACAATTCAAGATTAATTAACTTAAAAAAAAACAATGTTTAGACAACTTGTCTGCTGTTGTTGAATTCATTTCATAAACTTTAATTTCTGAGTTAAAAACAAAACAATTTTCTTGTCGATTTAATTGCGTTTTCAAGGCAGCAGGTGGATTTTCATTTTCAAGTTAAACCACCTTCAAATGTTTTACAGTGTATTGCCCACCTTTAGTCTCTTGCATTTAGGACTTAAAGTCCCAACATAAATCTAGATTTCATCTGCTAATATTGATTCACCATGTAAATATAAGCAGCAGAGCAACTTTAGAGGACAGACCTGAACAGAACCACATGAGGTCTCTCCTGATAAACACGGTAAGGTAGAGAACGCCATGCGACGCCGTGTAAAGCATAACATAGTGAGGTCCCAGAGTTTCCTGAAGACAGGTCTCCCACTCCCTCCTGCAAGCAAACACATGCATACAAATTGATAATTAACTCAACATTAATTGTAAAAACTCTCTACCTGGACGTACCTGTCAGGGCAGCCTTCCTGAACCCCAATGACGTAGAAATCCTGTGCAAAGTCAGAGTCCGTCGGAAGGAGGAGATCGTTCAGGTTGGTTGGCAAGAACTGAAAGGTCAGACGTTTGGTTATGACCTGGAGGTTAAAGACAAGCTGTAAGGGTGTGTGATGCTTTCTCCTACCTTCTCTCCCTGCATGTTCCAGGTGACGACGTAAACACCGACTCGTCTGTCAGGGAAGTGGCGGTCCAACTCCTCGGCACCGAGCAAGGCACCGCTTCCCAGCATGCTCCCCTCCAGAAAACTCCTGAGAGAAAACAAGATCAGGATTGGTTTCTACATCACAGCTGATGTCGATCGTGAAAAAAAAACAACAAAACTATCTGCTGAAACTAAAAGTTTGGATTTTTTTTAATAGCTGCTGACAAGAGAAAAACTATCAAGACTTTAGTCTGTGACCCATTTTTGCCTTAATTTCAGTCAAAAATGAGGCCAAACATGCATCTTCTCTGATCCATGCTTGTCCCATAACACCACTCTTCCTGCTCAAGATGTTGGCAAATAATTCATTTGTAAAACCTGAAGTTGCAGTGAAACACAGCAGAAACGGAAAACAAGATTTTGGTATTTTCCAATTTTTTTTTCTTTGACATTTTTGAAAAACAACATAAAGATGCAAGAAGACATTTGTGTCAATGTATTAATTAAGCCTGTCGCAGTTAAGCGTTTGCTCGCATGATAAACTGAATTGACAATTTTGATTCCAATGATTAGTGTTTTTTGAAGGTAAATTTTTCTCTGAGAGACATTATAAACTATTTTATTTATAGTTTGATTGTAAATGGTTCTTAGTTATGTTTTATTATTGTGTCTGTTGGTCACATTTTATTTTGGATTTTTAAAATATCTTCCAGTTACAGTGGTAAGTATTATTTACAAAATTGAAGTCTGTTGGCCATTATCAATATATTAATCTATATTCTCTTTATTTCTAATCTGTACCCTTAGAACAGGATTCATACTCTTTTTCCACAATAAAATTCAAGCCTTTTCAAGGTAAGTTTTCAATCTTTTTGGGCACTGCACTTTGGAGATAAAAACAATGCAAATTAATTTAAAAAAGATAGTTTTAATTCACAATTATATGACTTTGCTTGTAGCTGTTACTAATAATATCTTGTAATAGTATTCTACATTCTACAGTGGGGACAAAATAACTTAAAATAAAATAAAATCTTATGTTTTGAAATGTGTCCATTCCTGAGCACCTTACTGGTCCAAAAACAAAACGCCAATTTAAAAAAAAGCATTCAATAATGCTGTTTAGAGTATAAAACAAAAGCCAAACTTTATTTAAAATACACAGATCAGTAATCATTAGGAATAAGAGACATCATTGGACTAAAACAATCCAAACAAATGATTAATTTAAGGTGAATTACTTTTCTGCTCAAATTAAATGCTAAAACACAAAATAAGTTACAAAATCTCTAAAAAAAGTTTTCTCGCTAAATTTTCTAGCATTTACAAATAGAAATAATTTTGGTAATTCTTTCTTCAGACAGCGAGAAAAAAATGTGTCTGTCTTTTTATTGAAAATATATTTTTTCAACTGAAAATGACGTTTTCCAACTTTCGGCTTTTGAACTTTATTACAAAATTGTGTTGTTTGAATATCAAGCACTTTCCAAACCTTCAAAAACATAATAATTTCAAGCATTTTGAAGGATTTTAAACATCCATATCAACGTTGCTAAAAGTCATAAGCATCTAATAACCTTGTTACACCAGGAAGAGTAAGCGACACAACAGACCCTTAATGCCAACCTGATGGTAATCTGAGCCCGGCATTTACACGCCGTCCTAAGTCCACTTTACCTGTTTCGAACGTCCTGGGGTCTGATGGGGCTTAGTACGCTGTAGATGGACTTCATGGAGTTTACTGAGGCGCTGTCCGACCCCATGTTCTCCAGAAGCCGGCTGTCGCTCAGGTTCCTGTGGAGTCTCTCACCACCCTTCTCTTTGACCAGCATGCCATAATCCAAACAATCCCTGTCAATCCTATTAGCTGCCCGTAAAGTGGCTGACGCAAAGTTCCTGTCCAGAGCGGGCAGCGGCCCTGTGGGCTGCATTGGAAACAGCCGCGCCTTCGTGGCTCTCCCCCGTTGGTCGTCCGGGTCACTCTGCTGCCTGTACGGCCGAGCTTCGTGCTGCGGCTGCCGGCTCTTCCGGTCCTGGAAGACCGGAGATCCCAGTGCGAATGCAGGCTGGGGTCTGGAATTGGAGTTCTGGTCATTTCTCTGAGATATTCGGTCATCTTTGAGAGAATCTGTGGAGGAACCTGTCTCTGCTCTGTCACTCAGACTCTCCTGGCTGCTTCTCAGTTTCCTGGTTCTCATGGTATCCTCCACAGACACACTTTTGCCAAACTTGGAGACTTTGGGTAATGATGGAGGACGAGGCAGATACACAGGGATCTCCCTGTCTGCCTGTTCTGCATCATTGTTCTTGTCGGTAGATTTCACATTAACTAAAGGAGTTTTGGGGATCTTGCTTTCTACGTCACCGAAGTCTCCTTTCCCAGGAACTTCACAGGGGAGGTTGAGACTACAGTCCTCTCCATTCTCAGTCATCCTTTCTTCATGTCTGAAACAAGCTGTGATGAGCGGGATAAAGCTTTTTCATTGCTATTAGAAGACCTGCAAAGAAACAGGAAGTATCTCAGTAAAATGTTAAATAAGTTGCCCAGAGGAGCTGCGGTGACAGAGAATAGGAAAGGTATTGTTGAAATACAGAAGATATGTGGAAGAAAAGTGAAATTAAACTTTATATCTACATGCATAATACTATTAAAAGCAGAACATTAACCTTACATCCCCCACCATGACCCACATGGCAGCATCTAAACAGAAATGCTATTTTTTCAGCAGACACAGGGAAGGAAATCAGGGAAAACTGGGAGAAAATTCAAAGCAATCCTCGATGTTAAGATTCAAACTAACAAACCTGAACATGTATCCACTGCTACGTCAGATGAGTTTAGATCAGGGATCTCCAGCTTAACAGCTGCTGTCCTGAAGTTTTTATATGTATCAATGTTAAATTTGGTGAACTATTTGTATTTTGAGATTCCATTTAAGTTTTGCGGTATTCTGTTATTTAGCAATCAAAAACGTTTTCTACATAAATCAAACGCTTCTGTTTCGTTTCGCACATCCCTAAGAACATAGATTGTTACTTTACAGATGACATGTGCAAGTTCCACACAAGCGAACTCTGATTTATGATTTGAAAACCAAACCTTTAAGTTTAGTATCGCTTTTTATTGTCCTTCCTGCGCAGAATATCTTTCAGATGTTGTTGTCATAGCTGACATCGCTGCACAATGTCACATTTAGCGGTTAAAAACTCAAATGTTTGACTCAATCACTGCTGCTAGCGAACAATGTTAGCCATCTTACGTCACCAAAAATAAAGTTATTTCTAACTTTAACATATTTTACCACTTTTGCGCGTTTTACTTTCTAACCAGAAAGTCTCACAACAAAAGCAACTGATTCATTTCCACTACTTTAAGGACACAGGGTAGCAATTCTGCTATGGTTAGCAATGCTAAATGCTAACTCATAGCAACAATATATTCTAGCTAGCTGAGCTAAATAGCGTTCCTGTTAAATCTTTTTCACCCGGATCAACATAAAATCTCCGCTTATTTGTGTTGCTTTATTTAACCAAATCGAAATCACGACAATGTAGTGTTACCTTCAGTGAACTGTCAACATCTGAGTAGCAATTTTAAAATTAGCTCTGCGACTTCCCTAGCAACGTTTAACAACACGGATTTTGTTGCCAAGAAGACAGAAGATAACTGGACGGAGATGCGTCACAGCGCCCCCTCAGTCAGAAAGCTATATTACCAGTGTTCCATTACTACCATAGTCGTTTTGAATTTTCTTAATGAAATACCAATATTTTACAGTCAAAGGTGATCAGAGTACACACAAGTTGTACTCTGGTAAGAGTAACACTACTTCAGCATATTTTCACTTAAGTAAAAGTAAAAATTAGCCATCCACAAAATCACTAAAGTAAGAGTAAAAACTATTTTGTAACTGATCAGGTCTGAGTTAAAACTTAAAAATTATGTTATCAGTCAGACAAAAAAAAAAAAAAAAAAGACGTATGTTCAATGTCAAATTATTTTAATATAAATATCTTACAAAACTAAAACTCACAACAGATAATGTTTTGCAGATCAAGATGCTGTGGTGATAGTATTTGCTCCTTGCCATTAATTACTCAAAGTAGATTAAAACCAAATAAAAAAAATCTGCTGCTTTTATTTCTACACATAGTATTTTAGTTTTCTTCTATCATTATAGAATTTCACTAAAATTGTATTTATTTTGTATAACACACTCACTGTACCACATTTGACATATTGTGTGGATTTTTGGAGCAACACATACCAAACTAATTTACAACCATTGTACGTAATATGAAAAAAAAAATCAATTTGAATACAACATAAAATGGGATATTGATAGCATACAAACCTGTTATTTTTTAAATCAAAGCACTGAATGTGCTATTTCAGTGCTTCTGAAAGCACTGAAAGTAATTTGAATTACTCAAATTCTTGGACCTTGTAACATTTAAAACTGTACAATTCATGTTTAAAATAAAAACAAACATTATACAAGGAATGTTTTGTGACAGAGAAGGAAGTTATAATTTAAAAACCAATGTATTAGAACATTTATCAGTGTGTAATGGACTAGATGATAGAAATATTAACCAGCTTAAAAAACCCCCTTAAAAAGGATCTTAATGGGAAATATGTTGCAAAGACCAAAATTTGTCTGATATTTGGAGATTTAAAGGTTTGTAAATTGATCTTGTATCTTCTGCTCTTTTCGAACAGATAATGTAAAACTGCATGTAATTGGGAATGATAATTTGTTTTAACTTTTATTTTCTGTAGTTTTTACTTTTTTTGTTGGTTTGAAGTAAATAAATAATTTTAAAAAATTGTATTGTGTTAGCAGTTTTCAATCTTTTCTTTCAAATTGTTTTTAATGGAATCACAAAAACTTTCCACACGCTTAGCAACATGCCAAAAGGACTGACTGCACAAAGCTCATTATGTCAGGGGAAACAAAAACGAGAACGCTGTTGATGCTGAGGTAGGTCACGGTGAATGGACAACGTCAAGGTGAGAGCGCCGATTGTTAACCCCGCCATCCTTTCTGTGACCCGCCGACACTTTTCACGAAAAACAGCCACTGAATGGATTTCTGAGCTGGCTGGCCCCCCGGGAATGTTGACGACCCTTTCCATGTTCTGTGTTTTTCTATGGCGTTGTTGCTGGCTCAGGGAATTTGAACAAAAAGGGGCAGTCTTTGGGTCAAGTATAAAAGGAAAGGGTTAAGCCAGGTAAGGCACAGTTTGGTGCAAGAGAAACAACAAAAGCAGCTCCCGCAGCAGCTAAAGCCCACTGACAACCAAAATGACCTCTTCTGGAATGAACATGATGAGCAGGGTGAGTCTGACATTCTTTAATTAGGTGTTTTGAGGAAAATTTATTTAAAAAAAAGGAAACAAAAGCAGCAGTTAATCACTATGTTCAACTTTGTATAAGCTTGAGATGCAAATATGCATCTTTTCAAAATATATATATTTTAAAAAGACATTTTTTTGTCTGTTTTCCAGGTTTTCATTTTGGTTTTGTTTCTAAATTTAATTTAGAGATGTTAACTATAAACTGCTTGTGCTTCAGAGTAAGGATAACTCATCATTGTAATATTTAGTTTTATCCAAACCTCCGTCTCAGCGCAGATTGCACCACTTTGACTATCCTGGCGTTTGCAAAGCTGCATTTTTGACCGCAGTATAAGACCATGTAACGTGCTGCTGTGAGCTAGTTAACTATGACAAGCCAATTTAACATAAAATCAGTTTCACCGCACTTACATTCCAGATATCTGATATTGGTTTATTGCAATAATTATTAGTAAATAAAGATATCTCTCACTATGTTTTTGACAAGACCAAATACCTATTTGAAATATCTTTATTACATCAATATAAATTATGTCAAATTTAACATCTACAATAAACAAGAAATTCTGACATATAAAAATGCAATTATGACCAGCAGTAATTAAAAATGAATTTCAACAACCAAAACGTAGAGGAAGCCCAAAAAGAGCTGCAACAAATGTTGATTTCAGGCCTAAAGATACAACTCGAGTTACCCAAAAACAAAACAAAAAATAAAGTTAAGTGGCAATTTTGGTATTTTAAGGATGAAAATGACAATAATTTGCATAAGTAACAAAAAATAATAAAATCAGGCATAAAAAATATTTCAATTAAAACTTATCAAACTTCATCAAAACACTGCAGGTGTTTGTGTCTGTTTATTGTGAGTTTTTGGTTAAAACATGTTTGTTTTTTATTCAGTGAAGTAGAGAATCCAGAAATTTTACTCATATGAAGCATTCACAGACTTTTTTAATGTCATAACACCTTTGCTTGCTTGTGGTATGAAATTCAGACTCAGGTCCCACATTAAGAAATTTAATACTCAAATAAAAAAAACATATAGATGCACATATTAAAAAAGAGAGTGTGTAAATTATTTTAATTAAATGTGGTAAATTAATACATTTATATAATTGATTAATTCTAAATATTTATAAAATAAGAAAGTAGTAAAAACACTAAATGTAACTGAGTAAATGTAGCTGATTCCTCTGGAGCTAACCAAAGTCTCTCCGCCTCAGATCGTCTTCTACGAGGACCGGAACTTCCAGGGTCGCTCCTATGAGTGCATGAGCGACTGCCCGGACATGTCGTCCTACCTGAGCAGGTGTCACTCCTGCCGGGTGGAGAGAGGCTGCTTCATGGTGTACGACCGCACCAACTACATGGGCAACCAGTACTTCATGAGGAGGGGCGAGTACGCCGACTACATGAGCATGATGGGCATGAGCGACGGCATCCGGTCCTGCCGCATGATCCCCATGGTAACCAATCACACACACTCACCGCCAGGGGCGTGGCTAGGTTTTTTTTAAGGGCACAAACTGTGAAAGGGTGGCGCACACTATTAGGACAATGCCAACAAAAAAAGATTACGAGAATAAAATTATAACGTTACTTTAATCTGTAAATATCATGACTTTATTCTCGTAATTTTCAGATTTTATTATATTACCTCAGGATACAGAAACTTAAGCATTCTAGGAAATAGTTCCCACCCCTGTCTTCCTATTATCTCAGTTTTTATATAATAATTTTGGAGGTTTAACCAAATTAATAAATAGTTCAAACAACTTACTGCTGTAAGTTTATCTTTCACAAAATCTAAAACTGGCTCCATTTAATTTACTTAAAGACTAGAAAATAGTAGACACAATTAAAGACGCAACTAAACGTTTCACAGCGTTGGTCCGGTGTTGTAATATTCTGAGCTGTAACCCTCTTTTTGTGTCGCGTCACAGTACAGAGGATCCTACAGGATGAGGATCTATGAGAGGGAGAACTTCGGGGGTCAGATGTACGAGATGATGGACGACTGCGACAGCATCATGGACCGCTACCGCATGTCCAACTGCATGTCCTGCAACGTAATGGACGGCCACTGGCTGATGTACGAGCAGCCCCACTTCAGAGGCAGGATGATGTACATGAGGCCCGGCGAGTACCGGAGCTTCAGCAACATGGGCTGGAGCGGGATGAGGTGGATGAGCATGAGGCGCATCACCGACTCCTACTACTAAACTCTCTTTGCACTGAATAAAGCTGTCAAAAAATGAACTCCTGCTGGGTGGAATCACTGCTTATTTCCAAATAGTTTTTTTTTTTTTCAAACTTATTGATGAAAGCAAAAGTTTGAGACGTTTAAAATATCAAATGTAACAAAAGAATCTATTTATGCGACACAAATTAGAAAAAAAGTGAAGTGAAGGAAATATAAATGAAATTTAAATGTCTAAAGTATCCAAAAATTACTCTCAAGTAAGAATAGCAATTTCTCAACTTGTATTTATTCAAGTAAAAGTAAAAAGTAACCGTCCAAGTAAAAACGTGTTTGGTTAAATTACTACTCAAATTACTGAATATATGATCTAAACACCAATCATTTAACATTTAAAAATTGCTCAGCAGAGTAAATAAAACACATATTGAATTTTTCATTTCAAATAGTAAATGGGCAAAAGGGATCCAGAAGATTACTTTAGCATAATCACAGGTAGAGTCTATTACTGTTCAAGCAAATACATTAAAACTCACATTCAAATTCATTCAGGTCAGTCAAATTCCTTCCAAATAAATGAACCATTTCCGGTTACATTCGTTACCTTAACCGGAATCATTTAAGTGAAGCTAGAAACAGCAAAATTTCAAGCCTGCACTGCATTACATGACCACTAGGGGGAGACCAATCAAAACTATTGCGAAAGGAATGAATCGTAAGTAGAAAATTCTTCTTTTATCACTTGATTTATTACCTCTTTGTCTTCAGACCTTATCGAAAGAGTTTTGTTTTAATATATTATCTATTGTTCATTGTTGAGCCAGTGAATAGTGGTCACATTGTAGAAAAACTGACAATAAAGTGCAAGTTTGCACAAGTCACCACCATGATTTAGGTGTTGTCAGCTTTAACAGCAGCTCATTCAGTTTGCATACAATGTGCAATTTAAAACAAACGACACTGAAAACAGTTTTAAAACCATTGTATCACATTATCATGCGTTTAGTCTTTATGCTCTTAAATTTGATTAATTAAAACAGTGAAATATGGTCTTCTGGTTGAGGAAACAATAACTTTACAGTTCTGACAGCATGTGGTTTCAATACTCTTCATTTGGGTGTTTCAGATTAAAAAAATCACAAATAGACGTCAAACACTTTAATACACAGCATAACCAGTTTCTATTGACTTATTGTTTGGTTTGTAACATTAGTCAGAGTTATCAGGAGTCAGACTTTCTAATAACATTTTCAAGCAGCCTATAGGAATAGTTTTATCTGTCAGACTTCAGACACTTTCAATCCATTTTAATATTATTTAAAAGTTCATTTATTTCAGTGGCTTCATCACAAAGCGAGACGCACAAATTAATTAAACAGAGACAGACGTTTTAACACCTTTATTTCTCATAATCATGATGATTTTCTGCTAACAGGTAATAAAATCACTACATAAATAATAATAACAATAACATGACAGCTATTTGATGGCCAGATTAGTTTCAGCTGAGGAGCTTTGCTGCTACTGTCTTCCTGGTACAATAAAGTGCCAAACACTGAGCAGGAAGAGGTTTAGTCTGAATCCAAAAGGAAATAAAACTGTTATGTCTGTAATGTTTGCATATAAACTTCCAGTTTACAGACTAAAGAGTATAATAGATTTCCAGTTGTCTCTGTTTTTAATTTGGCTTTAGTGCCACTCAGCTGTTGGAGGCATAAATATTAATGTTGAACCACCTGAGATTGTTTTTCTGCGCTTCCTTTAGTTGTGCTCGAAGTTAGAAGAAACAAAAGAAAAGTGCTGGAGTCAATGTGTAAACACTCTAAAACAATTATCCAACAGGAAATAAACTCACACAAAACACATAAAACTGGGTTTCTACACTTTTCCTACAGTAAGATTCAAGATGTTTTGTAACACTTCCAAGAACTTTTTAAACTTTTCCAGCAGCAAATTCTTGAAATAAAACAATAGAAATTAACTAAAGAAGACAATTTCAGTTCACTATTATATGATATCATGTATTACTGGTAATAATGTCCTGTGATGGTATTCTATCAGTGACAAAGTAAAGTAAAATATAGCAACATTTTATGTTTAAAAAATTCTCTCTCACTCCATATAGACCAAGAAGAAAACTAAATTTAAAACAACGGGAATAAAAATCCCCAATTTAGTTAACTTTCACTTAAAGAAACATAAAACCACCTTTACTTCAGTTACACGGATCAATCAGATCAATAGATGTTCAGAAAATCAATCAAATCCGTTGAAAGTAAATGCTGAAACACAATATAAATCACCACTTGACTTTCTTTTCGTCAGTTCTGCTAAAAGTTTTTTACAACTTTACTACAAATCTGTGTTGTCAATGACGTCGTACAGAAATCAAGCACTTTTCAAACCTTGAAAATACCTTATTCAAGTATTTTCAAGGATTTCAAGCACCTGTGTGAACCCTGTAAAAAGTCACGCAGTAATCATTCCACATTTTCTGGTAGCTAAATGCAATTCAAGGAAGTAGCTGGTAAGTCTGAGCTAAATATAAAATTTTCAAACTGAATATTTAGTTCAGAACTATATTTAGTTTGAAACTCTGACATTTATAAATGTAAATATGACTTTTAGAAATGAACACCAACATTTTTTTTTACCTATTTGACAAACTAAATAAACCAAATTTTGAAGTAAATTTTTTACAGTGGGACTTTACAAATGGTACATAAGAAATTACCCAGGATGTTCAGACATTGCTTCATTTTTTGAGAGCAGGACTTTACGTTGGTTACACAGATTCATCTCGAGGCTCAAACCATCCTTACAAGTTCTTCAAAGGAGCCTCTTAGTTTTGTAAAATGGATAGCATAAATCCCTTCATATCTCATATTGTTTCCATTCCTCAAAGGAGGATTTCACAAGCGCAACTTTCTAACATTCCTCCTCCATCTTTATTCTTCTTCCTTCTTCCTCCAGAGAGCAGCCAATCCAGCGGCCGAGCAGGGAATCGATGCCCCGATACCAGATTCAGCCTAATGAGGATCAGAAACATCTTAATAAAGACCCGTAATCCACCACTTAATCCCTCATTACAGAATCATCTGCATTTTCTGGTGGTGCTCCATAAACCGCTGCAATGATGGTGCATTCAGGCCCATTGTTCTGGCTGGCCTCATCTCTCACCCAGGGCTACGACTCCCTTTGTCTCCCCTTGGTGTCAGTTTTATTTGATCCGCTCTCATTAGACTTTTAGACTAGATGAGCAGAAGGGCCTGAAAATAGTGCTTTTGTGTGCACTTCTATGCTATCTCTTGTCTGAAATGGAAAACTAGACATATGTTTAATGAGGATGGGATGGACTGGGACCTGCCGTCCGACAGACAGATAGAGGAGCGCGTTGTGGAGAAGGTGCTGTGACCGATTACTGTTAAAGGACACACTTCCCAAGTAATGTCTAATTATGACTTATGAGAAATTACTCTGAAGTGGGACAGGAAGATTAATCTGGGCTGCAGAGAGATTCATAAACGTATCACAATAAAAGTTTTACTCAAGTTTAAAGGGAACCTATCGTGCAAAATTCACATTTTGTGCTTTGTGTTTCTAACAAAAGTCCAAACGCTTAAAAAAACGCCCAGTAAGTGGCAATAAGTTAGCAATACCAGTGGAGTTCCAACACATTTGGTCAGCTGGTTTTACCGCTGGATAATGGCTGCTGGAAAAGACAGAAAAGACTTTTCCTTCTTTCCTTCCTTCCTTCCTTCCTTCCTTCCTTCCTTCCTTCCTTCCTTCCTTCCTTCCTTCCTTCCTTCCTTCCTTCCTTCCTTCCTTCCTTCCTTCCTTCCTTCCTTCCTTCCTTCCTTCCTTCCTTCCTTCCTTCCTTCCTTCCTTCCTTCCTTCCTTCCTTCCTTTTCTAATCATTCTTCCTAGCCATCCGCCTGTCTTTCTATGGTCCTTTCTTTTTTTTCTTCTTTAATAATTTAATCCTATAAATCCATCATTTCAATATAATTTCTGCTGTGGCAGAATGACAGTTGTACACATGTATTGATGGTTTCTTTGTTCCAACTGGGATTATGGAGGAAACATTTATTTAAACGCTCAGCAGTAATAAGGCAGCTTGCTAGTTTTGAGGAATAGTTAACAAATAAGTTGCCAAAGAAAATGATCTCCATTCAGAATAACCACATGCAAACAGACAGACACTAACGAAGAGGGTTGAAACTGAATTATGTGAAGAGGGAGAGAAATCTCTTTTTCCTTTAGGTGAAGCGGAGAGATCCTTGATCCACAGGGTTGGATAATTAGCCCCATGAAGGTACGGAGAGGCTGGCTTTTATCCTGCACCAGCTCTGCTTCATCATTACTTGGTGTGCTAAGGTGAGTGGGAGGTGGAGGGGGATGAAACAAAACAAATAAAACTCATTAAAGGTGCCGGGGTGGATAAAAATCCCCCCTCTGCAGCGTGCTCAGGCGCTGCAGAAGCATCATTAGCTGTGGTGAAAGGAGCCATCGTTATTCTGCCTGGATATGAACACAGATCAAAGCCTGTGATAGTTCACCGTCTGTTAACCTGAGGCGGGATTCTCAAAATCACAGCTCTCTGTTTGGCAGTTTTTCCATTTTTCCTGCCTGGTTTTGGCCTGTGGAGTTGAAGAAAATCACTCTACACAGAAAGAGCAAATCTTCAGATTAAGAAATATTTTACTTTTCTTCTCTCCTATCGTTCACTTCTGTCAATATTCTGGCAGCAAAAAGTTCAGGTAACTTTTGAAGTTACAAATTAGATGAGGGATCATCCGAAAGGTAAAGCTAGCTACTACAAAATGACAAATATATTACTTTGTGGGGGAATTTTCTACCATTAATTGTAGACACTATAGATTTAAATACAGTCAGTGATATATTTAATCTAATTAACTGTCCATATGTTTGCAGACATTTTCATGTGCAAGTGTAAACGTTGAGTTGTGGGGAGCTGCTTGTTTGTATTTAAAGTGACAAAAGGCCCTAAAACAGCTCAAAATAAGCAGAACTGAGCAGAATAACACCTCATTATCTGAGAATGATTTTGTACAAAAACATTTAATGAGCATGATTTCTATAGACTATAGACCAGAACACCTTTCATATCTAAAGACCCCAACCTCCTGTATTATGTCCCTCACATTTGCACCAGTAAGTCATTGAGACTCATTCCAGCGATCCTGACAATCTGCTACGGCAAATAAGAGAAACGTGTTTCTTCTGATGACCTCTGTGGTCCCTGACAACTTGATCTCTTTGTGCAAATCAGTCCTGCTCAGAAAGGCTGTTTGCACTGTAGCAGAGGCAGGTGCAGCAGTTTTCTCCTCAGGGCGGATTAATGCGGTAACTGTTACCAAACAGAGAAACTGGGGAGGAACATGTGCCAACATATTTGCTCTTTGCTAATTGTAGTAATAATATCTCCAGCTAACAGACAGCAGACACACGTTGGAGGCCTCAGGCACTAATGGTGTAACACACTGAATGAAGAACTACTTCCCTGAAAAATGTTTTAAATTATTTCGGATGACCTTAAAGGTAATCTATTATGCATCCTTGAATAAGTCTGTAGGATATTCAAAATATGTTCATTACATTTTTTGCACAAAATAATTTTTAGTTAAAGAGATTTCAGTCTGCTTCTTTCAGAGTGAGATGTTTTAGGGCCTCCTGTCACTTTAGAGTCCAATGAGCTGCTTGTCACGCCCCCCACAACTCAATGCTTACACTCACACATGAAAAATGCTGCAACCAGATGGACCATCAAATAACCATACGTCGCTGAAAAGCAGAAGTAGAGCCTCCTGCACAACCAACAAGAATGCAGTAAGGGGTTTTTGGTTGGTAAGTCAGTAACAAAACACTTGTGTTTTCTCGCCACCATTGTAAAACCATCTGACTGAACATCTTTTAGCTTCACTTGGGTTGCTAGGTAACTAGTTGGGCATGGCTGGGGTAGCTGGGTAACAAATGTGACTTAACAATTGGGAGGTTTATGAAATGGCTCATTTTCCAGACACCAACAAACATCAACATATTTCCAAAAAAATGGCTGGATGGGTTTTTTAAAGTGCTTTGGCTGTTTTTGTAAACAGTTGAGACCCAACTGAAAGAATAGAAATGTACAAAAAGTGAATTTTGTGCGATAAAAGCGCAGTGTGGAATGTGAGTTATTGGGAATAATTTGTACCTTTTGACCTGTCAAAAGGTACCAGACGTTTCTACTACAGTCCCACCCAAATGCTAACTCTGGTTCCCAGTGGGTTCCAGAACCGTTTCCTCCGCTTGTCTCAGCCATTGCTGATTAGCTCTTCAGGAGGAATGTCAGCTCTGGCACTTTGTGTTTCCCTCTCTGTGTTTGTTCTCCGTCCGCATGTTTGTTTCAGCAGGGAGAATCAAACACTGCAGCCCACTGATGTCCCTCCACATGCCTGGGAAGTGGAGAGTGAATTTTGTAGTGATGGGGCAAAGCTGATACTATTGTGTGCCTCCCTTCCCCAACACAAGCACACATGAAGCACAGAGGTCAGGTGGTGACATCTGATGTGACCTTTCAGAGCCAATTGACTTACTGTGGTGCAGTAATGTAATAAAATCAGGTTTCAAAATGTAACAAAATCAGACTTCAGAAACAATCAGAATTGAGTGTTAAGGCCTGCAGGTTGAATATGTCCTTGATTTCCAAAAGGACAGGATAAGTAAATGGAAATTATCTTGTATGTTGTAAAGTTTTCTGCAAGTTATGTTTGTTTTCTAGTACTTTAGAAGTAAGTTCTGGTATTCAATCTGTAAGGTATAAAAAGGATCAATATAAATTCCTGGAAATTGACCTTTTAAGTTTTTAGAAGTTGTAAATTTAGTCCTTAGGTTTCAGGAAGGCAGTCTACCCTACCAACACAGTACCATTCTGTTTGATAACTTTCCTGCTAAAATACCAAAATGTAAAAATGTCTACAGTGTTTACAAACTAAATTATGGATTTTTTTGTTGTTTATTTATGTTAATTATCCTCTACTTGTGTTTTTATTTACTGTTTCATCTGATCTTGGTCTGTTTACCAACATCCTAACCTGAGTCAGCCATTACAAGGAATGTCTATAAAAATACATTTCTTTATAAAAATGACTATAAATAATTTTTTGTGTGTTACTTAAAACTTTTCTTAGAGATCTAACATGATGTAAATCCAAGTCACAAAGCTAAAATATTTCTAAAGAAAAAAAGTTTTCCATTTTGTTATCAAATTAAACCAGATGAAGATAAAATTAAACAATTTCTGGCTTTTTAAAATTGTTATTGTTTCTACAATCAATTGTCTCAAGTCTCCGTTTAACTCTACTAAGGATGACATGTTTGGTTTTAACTTTCTGCCCCTCATGCAGAATCAACAAAGTCCAAATTAAGGAACTGGTTTTATTTTCAAAAGATTAATCACCAATTGACAGATCTTCTTGATTTTCCTGTGGTAAGTGTCACTCGATCGGTGGCGCTTCAGAATGGTTCTGGGTGAAGCGTGGGGGAAAGGTGCCCAGGGTTCGGTGTGGAGATGGGGATTCCTGAGTCGAGTGCGATGCAGGTGGTGACAGAGAGCCGGAGGTCTGACGGAGAGGAGTGGAGAAGGGGGAACGGCGGAGCAGGCAGGCAGGCAGGTAACTTGCAGGTAAGATCCACAGAAAACAGTTGAACTGATCCCTCTTGGAAAATCCAGTGACAGCTTCAGTGGATTGACCTCTGACCTTTGCCACATTAGCCCCTGTTAGTTGAGAACAAACACTTTAAAGACCAGTAGGCTTGTTAACTGGACTTAAAAGTCAAAGTTAACCATTAATACCAGGACGTATCAATTTCAGTCTAATCTTCTTTGAATTCACCTTTTAAACTTTAAACTATAATTTTAACATTAAATGTGTTTTTCATGCATTTCAGTAATTGGGTACAAATAAACCTTAAAGTTGCCCTCTAGCCAGTGAAAACAGACCTTTGACTTTAAGGAGCTTGTTTAATTTCTTTGTGCAGCTGAACCGAGAAATTCACAGCAAAGCTTTTTGTCTGCAAACCAACTTTGTCTGCAGTCATGATGGGAAGAAATTTACGAGCCTCGACTGACCTTCAGTGACCTCTGACCTGGGTCCAGACCCTTTAATAAAACCAGCGGATACAATCCATGTGGGAATTTAAAATAAAGCCATTTAAAGTTATTTAATTAGATCCTCTGTGTGAGTAGAGAGTCCAAGAAGTGGAACTTTATTAGTGTAAACATTAATTGTTCATTTTAAGAGTTTGTGGGTATTATAAACTGATCTGGGATCTGGTATCTTCCCGCCGTAACACATTATAACATTACCAGTCTCGGGCATGGGTCTTGTTGTTGACACAGCTGCCTTGTGGGTGTAAACTAACATGGCCAGGATGCACCTCCCTGCTGCCCGGCCCACCAAAAAATAATACAGCAGCTGCAAGATAACTCCTAACTTTCTTTGACTTGTAAAGAAAAATCTCACACAATTTGTGTAGCTAAAGCTAAAGCTACACAAATACCGATAGGGTCTTTATTAGCCAACAACAATACGCTTCTCTTGCAGTAGTGCATCTACAAAATGCGCCAGCAGAAACTATGTTGTTGCTAATCTGTACCACTTTCTGGTTTTTATTAATTCTTAGCAAGCTTTAGCTGTTTTCATTTATGAAACCTCATAACAGAAATGATTATTAAGAAATTTTCCAGTTAAACATTTTTTTGGGTATCTTTAAACAAAACAATGCAAAAATAATGTAAACACTACCTGGATTTTTCAGCTTTTTTCAGCAGTAATTATGTACTTTTAATCATGTAGTTATGATATTTTACCTTCCAAAACAATACATTGTTCTATCTGAAATAATTTACAACTTCTGAATTATTTTTTTTTTGTCAGAATTTGTATAATTCATCAGGTTAGGTAATATTTAGGCCTGGATGTGACTAGCAAAATTAAACCAATCACAGGTTTAAGTGGGGAAAATATTTAAGTATAAGGTCAGTTTGGATGGTTTTATGTGACTTTTGTATTTTCTCAAGTTTTCAGATGTTACAAGATTTGGATGTCATGAAATATTTAGGTGTGACAAAAAGCAGAACAGAAAAAAATCAGTTGTGAAACAATCGAAAGGGAAAACAACAGAACCGTTTGAGGGGAAATGAAAGTAGTTTTCATGCAGCTCACTGTCTCGTAATTGTTTTAGTCATAGTGTATGGTTACTTACAGCATTTCTATAGATCAACATTTACTAATAAATGAATTTAAGAACTTTATGAATAGCCAAGCAGTCATGATCCAACACTTTTAGTGAAAATCAGTGCCTCTAAATAAAAGTCAGGATGTACCTTGCATGGCCAGAAGGAGGCAGTAGAGTAAATTACTCACTGTTTCTGATTTATTTATTTATTTATTTTTTCAAATTCTGAAGATTAGAAACAAACCTTGACGACTAAACTCAACCCTCCACTGCTTTATGATGCTGGCAGGATTTTTCTGTCACAGTTTCAGCGGTGATGATGAAGCATTGAGGAAGGCTCCCCACTGGGGAAAACTACCCTGTTTGACCCACTCACCTCCTGCTAAAGCTGCACTCATGCATTCAGCCTGGTGTGACTTTACCCAGAGACAATGGTGTCAGATAGTCGCTCCATGGGGACAAGTGCTCTGAGGTCTATATTTAACGCCGTTTGTGCTCCAGAGGAGTGCAGCGTTGTCTGTATTGTGATGTGGAGGTCAGAGGCTGGAGGATGAGAGAACATCCTCCCTGCAATGTGGAACAGGTGCTGCAGAAAGTGGTGTTCCCCCACAGGGGCCGAAGGGGGAAAAGCTCTGACGTCTAAAGTTCACATGATTGTAAAAATGTCCGTGTACGGAAGAGGATCAGTGCCACTGAGTTTTTTTCTCAGAATTCTGACTCTTTTTTTTCCCTCAGAATCAGATCGAGTATCTATCAGTATATTGTTTCTTAGCCATTAGCATTCAGCAGCGCGTACATGATAATGAGTGACAGCGTTAAGACCCTCCTCCTGGCTCTGATTGGTTGTTTTATTGCCAGTAACAGTGAATTTCTTTATAGGGTAAAAGGAAGAACACATATCTTTCACAGATCACTTGTCTCATAACCGACATGGTGACCGTTTTAGTAAATTCTTTATTCGTAATTCTGATTTTAAAAAAGTCTGAATCTTCAGGAAAAAGAAAATCAGTTTTCTGATACTAGTCAGAATTGTGAAAAAGTCAGAATTTTGAGAAAGAAAGTCAGAAAAACGTCAGAATTCTGAGATTAAAGCCAAAATAATCTGTTTTAATAGTAAATCTTTAAATAATTCAAAGCTATTTAAAAATAAGAAAAAAATTCTGATTTTACAGTCAAAATTCTCATTATAAAAAGTCAGAATTTTCATATTAATGTCACAATTCTGAGAACAATTCAGAATCAGTTTTTTTCTTTTTCTTTTTTTATCTTTTCTGGCTCTTATCTTCCTGGAGGCAACAGCTCTCCTGATCTCAAATGGTCCGTTTTACAGTAACCGTATCTTACAGGATCTGAGCTCATTTCCTGTTTGTTGTTCCCGACGCAATCAAGCTGCAAAACGCTCTGCGGTTGTTTCCCAAAAATCCAGGAAGCCATTTCCTAATTTGTTACGCTTCCATCACGTCTTTTTCCTCTGACTCCCGGTGACAACACAGGCTGGCTCTTATCAGTGTGGGACTTTAAACACGGTTATTTACAGACCGTCAGAGGCCTCGGAGGAAGACGCCCGCTGGCCTTCAGACCCTCAAACGGAGTCCCTCGGCGAAGCGTCGGAGGCCTCACTCTGGCTGCCATGTTTGATGGGTGTCGACAGCCACTTAACAAGACTTCAAAGAGGAATGTTGCAGATGTGTGACTGCTCTCAGGCTCCTAATCTGTTCAGAGGAGAGAGGGCATCCAGGCCGGATCTGTTTCATCCAGCCGCACAGAGGCAGGGCTTTTTTCCGAGAGTCCTGCTGTAATGCGGTGCATTAGCGAGATAAAGGCCTCTCCTCACAGCTGTCTCATGCTGACAGACTCTTGGAAAAACTGATCCCTTCCCTCTCCGCCGCCGTATCTCCTCTTCAGGTCTCTGCAGCCTCACACTTTCCTGAGCTCCGTCTTCACTTTTCCCCTGAAAACTCTTTAATCGCCCGACTCCTTGAGGTTTCGGGTTCATAACACAGTTCACCTCTCAGCAAAGCCTCAGCAATTTTTCAAGAGTTTCTCAGACATGAGAATGATCAAAGGTGTGAGTCTTCTTTATCTGTTTGCCACATTACGACTTATATTTAGGTTTGAAATAACAAAATAACTTTTTTGTTCCTTTATGCAAAAGTAGAGCTGCTACCCAACAAAATAAGAACTGATTACAAACGTTCATTGTTCAAAATACAGTCTCATATTAATATAATACATCATGTTACTGCAATAAATTGTCATAAATAGTTTTTATAGTTACACAATAGGACAATAAATACCAAAGCAGTTTTCAAAAATATTTACCTGTCACTTAAAACAGCATGACCCTTGCTTATATTTTGGATTGACAATGATTTATTTATTCATTTACTACTTTGCTTTATTATAATGTTGTCTATTTAGTAAGTCTTAAGAAATAAACGTGGCCTTATGTGCTTTCAGTTTAACTTTTTTGACCGTAATGGCAAAACGTAACTTTTCCCCAAAATATGATTGAAGTAGTTCTTCTTAAAAATACATAATTTAAAAAAAAATACTTTTGAAGTTTAATAGTGAAGAAACTTTCCATTAGCAGATTAAATATGTCATGTAGACATTTTTGTTTGTGTATTTAACAAATAAAACAAAATTTCATGTCAGAGTACTTTTAGGGAGAAATTATTGGTCAAATAGTGTCAGATGGGCTCATGGTATCACAACCAGTTGGAGAACATGGAGGAACATCCGACCGCATTACACAGCTTGGGCCTCAACCACCCAAGATGCTTTTTTTCTTGTCTAAATAATTTAAATCTTAAATAAATTTGACATGTTCTGCCCCATAAAATTGAAATGAAACCAGTAAAAGGGAGACACAGAAGTTAAAATTCAGCCTTCTTGTGTCTCAGACATTCAGTCCATTAAACCCGGTGACATCAAAAGCTGGCTGCAGCTTATGAGCAAACAGCTGTTTGGAAGCAAACGGTGACACAGATCCGTTTGTCCACCCTGGAGCTGTTGGCTCTGACACATATTAGCTCACTTCATTATTTACTGTCCTCATATGTTCAGGGATGTAAGAAGAATCATAAATCATGTCAAAATTGATAGATAAATAACAGATCAAGAGTTAAATATCTAAAATAACAAATCCCTTTGACAAATATATTTTAATGGGTTCAAACTTCTTTTTTTTTAACCTATTTTGCTTTGTTCAACAGGTTAGAATAGGTCTACTGGCTCTACAAAACGTCTTTCAACCATGAGCTCCTTTAAGAATGATTTGTTTTAGGGCCTCTTATCTCTTTAAATCCAAATAAGCCTCTCAACTCAAAAAATGGCTGCAAACAGATGCCCAATTGAACAACCGTACCTTTTTGAAAAGCAAAAGTACAGCCTCATTCACAACCAACAGGAATTCAGCAAGTGATTTCTGGATGGTAAAGTTCACAACAAAACACTTTTCTTTTTCAGCAGCCAGTAAAACCAAATGTGCTGGAATTCAGATTAGGTTGCTAGGTAACAGGGCTGGGCTTGGTTGACGTTGCTAGGTAACGCCGTCCCCCTGGAATCAGGAGAAAAACATTAATTTATTGCCAAAAGACACTGCTAGGTCTTTCATTTAAAAGACTTATTTTTAAAAGTACTTTAGACCCAAATGGAAGTACAAAACCGTTCAAAATGTGAATTAAACAAACAATTAACATTTTTCCACATGAAAAAGTCAAAGATAAGAATAAAAGAAAGCAAATTTTGTTTTTATGGCACAACTATGTGAAGTTCGTACTGTTCAAAATGCTTTACATCATATCTAATACTTATTTAATTTTGTTTTGATATGAGTAAAGTATTTTTGAATTAAAATAATATTAAAAAAAACATTATAAAAGGCAACAACAAATGAAAAAAGCAACTTGGAAAAAAAGAAACAATAGATTAAGACTTTGTGTCACTGCTGGGAAGTAAGCTATGAGTCTCTTTTATAGTAAAGAGCTTAAAGTGATGGATTAGAAACCATTTTGATCTAGTCTGACAAACTGGGACATGGAGGAGCGACATTTAGGCTGGAGAGGAAGAGAAGCAGAGATGAAGAGAAGGAGGCTGGCCCCTAGACTTCACATCTGCCACCACCGCACCCCAGGGGCCTCAGGGGCATGGGAACCATGCTCATCCACACCCCCAGTGCTCTTACTGGTCTCTGCACAGACCTGGGTCCCCACCACTCTCACTTGTTTCCGTGTGACACATTTCTGTCTTTGCTTCTTGTATTCGTCCTGCAAATCAGCAAAATTCTCCACGGGTCAGCCTTTCCCTCGGCTTATCTGTTTCTTATCAAATGTTTTCAAAGTCAGGGCTTTGACTTGGTCATGTAACCTTAGAAAACTAAAGTGCTACTTTTGAATTTCAGCTTACATTATACATCTGGATTCATTTTAGTTCTATATAATCTATGGATTTGTTGTGTAAAACCCAGCTAAGGGTTAAAAGCACAAACCAGAAGATAAGAGACAGAAAAAGATCTCACTCAAGACTGGACTTCAGGGAAAAAGTGTCACAAGGTTTCCCATTATTTCCACTCCTCCCAGTACCGCCTTCCCTGTTTGTGTCATGGAAAATGAAAATACTTTTTCTTTTTCTCTTGGGAAATAGCCAACTTTGACAAAACAGCAGTATTTGACTCCATGGGAATGAAAAGTTTAATTTTTCCAAGACTCCTTTTTTCTGACAGACAAGGACATGAGATTCAAAAACAGAAGTTGAAGCGTATTAGAGATTAGATTTAATATTTAATGTTTTTTTAATATAAAAATATAAGATCGTCATATTTAATGAGATAAACGTATGGTAAAAAGAAGCTTCTTATTTTAATGCTCAGCTAATTCTTAAAAAAACACAAAGTATGTTTGTATTTGAAATACTCCTCTAGTGATTCAGCTGTAGGATTTAAGTCATTTTCTGCTGAAAGACCCAATTATTGTTTTTTTTATTTTTAAATGCCAGAATATCATAAAGCACATTGGAACAACATTCCAAGTCCTTTAGTTCTCTTAGCCACAGCTGCATCACATTTCCGCTGATTAGCTCTTCTGAATCTTTGTGATTTTTCCACATCTGCCTTTGTATTAATGTTTTTTATTTCAGCATTTCATTATTAAAGCACTCTGTTTCAACCATATTTTACTGTGCATGCAGGTGTTTGAGCATTTTCTGTCTTTTTGGTGTTATTTTCCTGCACTTTTGATTTGCAAAGGAAGGACAGAAAGCATTTCCTCTCACTAGAGCAAACACAGTATCCTTCCAAAAAAAAAAAAACTGTATAAATGTTGGTTTTTATACACTGTGCCATTCATGATTATGTTCTTACTCGGTTACAGAGGGATTATAATGTTATTCTTGATTTATACTTATCCCCTACTAAACAAAATGAGCATTCATGCAGCATTGTTTCATTTTTTTCACAGTTTTGACAGTCAATGTTTCCACGCCACATTATCTCGCCTCCCGTTGCGTGCCCAAGTACTGCAGCCCTTAGATCCCTGCCAGCTGCTAACAATGCCACCCTGTGTGTGTAAAGACCTCTGTTACGGCTGTGGGCTTGCACACATGCATGCGCTGCAGCTGTTGGCAGCATGCACAGCCTGCAGTCAGTGACCACAAAACAGCAGCCAGCTGCTTGCATGGAAGCCACCTTCTTATGTTCGCAGCTAATTGCTGCAGTGGTCTGTGGCGATACTATTAGAGAAAAAACTCGCTCCGGAAATCACACTTTTGCCCAAAAAATAGTGGACGGTAACAATTTCCTTTTTATATATATCATTGTTCAAGCGCAAAACACAAAGGATGGAAAAGCAGCAATATATAATCAGGCAGAGAAAAGATAAGATGGAAGTGTTTTCAGATTATTCAGGAGAGCAGGATGAGATATTGACCCTTTTATAGTTTTCTTCTATAGGTGTATAATGTATGTACACCTATATTGGTGTAAAATGTTGATTTTCTTGCTCATAATTATTGTTAGAATATGAGATTTTAGGCTGATCAGTTCTGTCTACTTTGAGCTCCTTTCAGAATGAGCTGTTTTTGGGACACTTGCCACTTTAAATCAAAATAAGCTGCTGCTGCCCATGTCATGTTTACATCCACATATGAAAATGGTTGCAAACACTCGTACAAATTTATAGCTGCACATCTTTGAAAAGCAGAAGTGAAGCTTCCTGCACAGCCAACAATAATACAGCAAGTTGTTTCTCGATGTTAAGTCAATAACAAAGCACTCCAGCTGCCATTAGCGCATTCAGCAATAAAGCCAGCTGGCCAAATGTGCTGGAGCATAGTTTTTTCGGTAATGGGTTTGGCTTTACTGGAGTTGCTAGGTATAAAAACTATTTATTTGGGACTTATATTTCAGAGGTTTTTGAAACAGTTCATTTCCAGGGACAAAAAAGTTTTGACTTATTGCAAAAAAATAACATCTTTTTGGTTTTTCTGTTTTTACAAGCAGCAGAGACAAAACAGGAAAAAAATGTTGATTTTTGAAAATTAGTTTCCCTTTAATGAGCATCTTGTGTATCTTCAGTAAAGTGGCATATTACACTGTTTTCTGGCATAATCAACTGTATTACCTTCCTTTATATCAAGAATAGATTAAAAGACTGAATATTTTTGAATGAGGAAATAACATTATGGCATGATATACAGTTTTAAAAAGTTTGCATAATAGTCCCTCTTTAAAGAGGAAATCTGGTGTATGATGCTCCTAATGATGTAGACATGTCTGTATATTAGCTTTGACACTTAAAATCTGAGAATAAATACTCAACAATATATTTGAACCTGATTATAATTTGACAGCATGAGACAGGAAACTCTGCCACTGTCAGACAAGTACTATCCACAACAAAACAAACTCTGGCATGTGGAGAAATTCCTGTTTATCCCCCTGACAGCGTCTCAGACCTGCTCAGAGAAACTGGAGCATCTGTCAAGTATGTCTTATGCGTTTGATGTTAATTTGTTGTGAGTCCTGCAGGAAACAGGATACCTTTATGACACATCAGATGCTTCTTCCTGCCGGGCAGTGGAAGATGTCAGGGATTGCAGCTTTATGATGGGTGATGACCTTAGCATGTTCACACAGCAAATGACAACTAACAGCTCAGCTTCTGTTATTTACAAAGTTTCCATGGATGACGATAAGTTTGTCACTATTGCCACCATTAAAATGTTTAAACTGTTGTGATCTGTGGAGGTGGAGCTATAAATTTTACCCAAATGAGGAAGAAATCCAAATAAAATAAACTGCAGGTTGTTTTAAGACAGACCATCTGTGAAAATAATTAGCTCGTTTGCTTGCAGTGCTAACTAGAAACAACTAATCAGAGCCAGGAGGCGGGTCTTGGCGCTGTCAATCACCCAGCTTGACAGCTATCCATATTTATATTTATTTTCTTCAGGCTATCTTTGTCTGAGATTGAGTCCAGTGAGTCGGCCTACCAGAAGACACAGAAGTATCATGGAGTCCGTTACATTCCTGTCATGGCAGCCATTGCTGGCTTTCAGTCAGAGGCAGACGCATGCTGACAGATTAAGCCGGGTCTGAACTCAAACATTTCTGACATGACATAAATCACTGAGAACTCCCTCTGGAGAAGGTTTAGCAGCGTACAGTATATCCTGTCTATTCTACAGCGCTGAGCTACTGTTAAGGACAAGCCTGTCAGCCATGTTTTGAAGAAGATAAACATACAAGATTTGGCGCCTTGTTCGCCTAGTAGCAAGATTTTAATCATAAATAACCACTTTATTTTACTGCAGTGCTTATTGTTTGGTTATTTTGTATGAAGGTTAAATAGAAACTTCAGCATGATCAAGGGAATATTATTTGAATAAAGTATGTTATTGAAGACTACTCTTTACTCTGCCCTTATTTGCTATCAGAACCTTCTAGTTTAATTTGGAGTTTAATATTTTAAGGATGAATTATCATTCGGTGCTTTAACAATAATCACTTCCTGTTTGCATAGGTTAGCTCCCTGCGTTTGATGTCCTCTCCTGAGCTTACAACTTACCTCAAGCACTTCCTTTGTTCTGGGTCAGATCATCCTAAAATAAATGTTCGAGATTATTTCTAAATTTCCCTTCTTGCAACACCCTTTAAAGATATATAATCTTGTTATTTTTCCACTTAATTCACTTATAAAAAGAGAAATTATTTAGAAACATCAGAGAACATAAATTTTTTCTAGAAAAACTCATTTATTATATAAACTGTTATACTTTTAAAGGCAGCATTCTGTACACATGCCCAGTTGCTCTTTGCTTTCTGATTTATTGTTTCGTTCACATTTCTGCAGTGAAATCAACTTTGGCTTCCTCCTGAAAGGCACCAGACTCCAAGTAGGGAAAAAACTTTATACTTTCCGGAGATTTTTTTTTTTTTTACTCTTGAGCACAATCAGGCTTGAAATTCACCTTATCACTACAGGAACCATGACCTCAGTCAGGCCGCCGACACTCAAGGAGTTGGTCCAACAGTAACAAGCTGATATATATACAAACTTTAACCCATAACTCTAAGCCTATTGTTTCACTTCTCTTAATGTAAAATGCTAAGAAACAGTATGATTTTCATACCAAGAAAAAAAAGAAGCTTAAATTAAAAGGGAATCTATGGTGTAAAATTCACATTTTGCATGTTTTTTTTTTATCAGATATTATCTGTGTCTGAACAAACCAGGAACTTTTTGGTAAAAAGTTGTTTTTTTGGTGTCTGAAAATGAGCCATTTCAAAAACCATCTGATTGTTGAGTCACAATCAAAAGACACTGCCCTGTTACCCACCAACCCCAGCCATTACCTAGCAGGGCTTGCTAGCATTACCTACCAGCCATTACTGCACAATGGCTGCTGGAAGAGATGAGTGTTTTGTGTTTGACTTACTAATTGAAAACCACTTGCAGAATCTTTTGGGTTGTGCAGGAGGCTCCAATTGTACAGTTGTATAATTGTGCATATCTTTGCAGTCGTTACACGTGCGAGTGTAAAGGTGGAGTTGTGGAGCTGGGGGGTGTGGTGTGAAATTACTGTATTTTGCAAAACTGCTACAGTGCAAACACTTTTTTCGCATTACATGTGATCAGTAGCCAGATGTTAAAACTACTGGAAAAGACAAAAGCATTCATGTTTTTTAAGTAATGGAAAAACACAATTCTGAAGTTTTTTCGACATTAGCGGCGGAAAAGCAACTACAATCTTTCTGAAAAACGAGTGCATATTCCTCCCTTTTGTCCACACAAAGAGACTGGAGAAGCTATCGAGAAAATATACAATGTACTAAGACATAAGGAAGCAGAAACTGTAAAATAAAACTGCATGTCTTCATAACAGAAAGTGACAAGAAACATTTGTCGAAAACAAACCACTGTGTGTGATAGATGTTGAATAATCTGTGTGGAGCTGAGGCAGCTGGGAGACTGGCCACTGTTCAATCACTAATGAGCACCAGTGGCTGTGACCCAGTGTCCTTTGCTCATAAAAGTCCGAACCCCATCCTCTCCTCACTCCGGCCAGCTTTCAGCAATTAGCGAAGGGGCCGAACAGAGCTGCGATGAAAGGCGGGGAGCCTGTGTGGCTCTCGCCGCCGCCGGTTCGACTCTGTCAGATCCAGGCGCCTCGTTGTTCTTGACCGGAGCCGTCTGCGCACAGTGATAGCCTTTATTCTCAGCATACAGCAGACAACGACGGAGAAAATGACCAGTTCACCCCCATCAGGAGGTCATCTGCCCTGCAGAGGTCTGCACAGTTATCAAAGCCAGTGTGTGGTGAGAGGGGAGTGCAACAAACATTTCACTAAATGGGCATTTTTCAGACACCAAGGGTGGATAACGTGACGCTTGTTTATCTCTTGATCACTGTGAAACTATGACGGAGCATTAGGGTCATACTGGGAATTTAATAAAACTAAAATTACGAGAATAAAGTCATAATAATACACGAATAAAATAGTAATACAAGGAAGTTGTAATAATATTAGAATAAAGTCGTAATATTATGACCTAATCCTTATAATACGATCATAATACTATTTTATTGTCGTAATTATGAAAGCTCGTTTCCGCTATTCTGATAAAAAAAATAAATAAATAATATTATTATCTCATTGTAATGAGATAATGAGATATTTTTTTAATCAAATTTGCGGAAACGGGCTTCCATTTGTAATGATCTTTTTATTTATTTAATAATAAATACTCTGTCGTAGTAAATGTGCGAACCTAGCAAAACTTGCTAGGTTAGCAAAACCTGTTAACTTTATGTAGCTAGCAGAATATTCCTGAACATTATCACAAGACTGCAGATTATGCTCATTTTTTTAATGAGAAAAGAAAAACGCTGGAAAGATAATTAAACCCTTTAAAGCTTTCCATCTTCAGCTGAAATAAATATTTTTGTTCTGTTGCTAAACTGACACAAAATCAAAACATTTACACAGCTGAACTGTAATGAAATTCAGTTATGCAAAGTTACCCGGCGTTGGTCCAGTTTGAAGGATAATGTTCATGAAAATGATACCATCTGCTAGATTAGATCATCAACTGGTTTGTGTTGTAGCCAAAGGTGGATCATATCGACGCCCTGATTTTTATTTTTATTTTTACCCCCATTCAGAAGGGAAACAGTGCGTTGTCAAACAAAAATGAAAAGATGTGACTAGACTAATTAAAATCAAAACAAAGTGAAACTCAAGCCTTTTTCAGGTAGCAGAAAAAGTTTGTTTGAACACAAACAGCAATATTATTTTCTCATGCAGGGTTTTTCCCAAAACGACTCCAAAAAGAAAAAAAAAATGTTCCCACAAATCATGTGTACGGAGAGGTGGGAAGTTATGGGGGTTGGTGGGTAAACAATAGCGAAAACCCTCAGGCCTTTTTCCGTTATGCTGCAGGGATCACAAGCTGGGAAGAAACAAGATGGCAGGTGTCACCTCTGAGAGTACCTGGGCGGGAAGCAAGAAGCGTTAACGCCTGACCTGATGCTGGCAGTAAAATAAATTAAGCAGCGTCAGCATTCGCAAAACAACCGCAAACAGAGCAGGAATGTTGTGCTCAGCGGACGCAGTGTGGGAAACTGATGTCAGGCTAGATAAGAGCTGCTGAAGCTGCTGGAGGTGGGAATCTTACAGTTTCTGCTGAAGTTGGACTGTGAATCTATCTACCAAAAACATTGTGAGGTAGAAACACACAATGTCCTCAACAACATGTGTGCTTGTAAAGTTTCTTTTGATTGTTATTTTACAGCTACCCTTGGCTGAAAATAGATGACCATTTCCTTTCCGTTCAGCTCACGCCAGACATCTAATTTCCACCTTCTGCAGATGTTGATGGGAACTCAGACTCCCAGACACTGGAGGTCATCCATTTAATTAGAAGCTGGAGAGAGATGTCAGTCATGTTTATTTGTATTGTGCATTTCAGCAACATGGCAGTTCAAACATAAAACAAAATCATATAGTCAACAGTTGTGAAAATCAGTAGCCATCATCAAAATAATCAATAAATATCAGATCTGAGTCCATCGCTACACCCAGATTTTGGTTGTCTCTCTTGATCGTTCCTCTTTGGGAATAATTTCAGTTTTCTTTCTGTTCAGCTGGAGAAAGTTTTGGCAAACTTGTGATTTATTCTAATCATCTGTTCAATGCATGAACGGTAACTATGGTAACTGTACAATGGTTTGATGAATAAAACTTTCCACAGTTAAGCTAAAGTTTGTCAGCTCAGATTTTGAAGTTTATTAATGGACGTGTTCTGCAAATAAATTCATGGGGATCAAATAAAACAAAATATTTTCTTTTGCTAAACAAATTGTTTTACTAGGTTAGCAGGATCACTCACAAGCTAAATTTTGGGTTTATTTGTTTTACTATAAATGCCAGATATGTGAATATGAGGAACTGAATTATTTATTGTGTTAGAAAAGCTAGTTATGAGGATAAAGAGTCAGTTGTTTTAAGGATTTTAAATGTACTGCTATGCATCTTTTTAGCAGAATCTTTGATGACTTTTACACATTTTCCTTTTTAAATTGTGTTTCAAACTGGTAATTATGAGAAGATATAAAAAAGCGGAGGAGAGTTGTGTGATGATAAATGATAATACAGAATATCACATTGTGTTTCACTCCATTTTCTTACACATAGCAGCTCCTTTGAGGTTTCTGTTGACTGGAGGATCTTATTGTGTTTGGTTGTGATGAAGTTATGGTCTTTTGTTTGCTGTTGAAGTCACTGATGTTGTGAGACTGAGCCACATGTCACTGGGTCACTGCTGGTTTACAGACTTTAATCAGTGTGTGAAAGCGTCGGCTGGCAGCTGGTGGGACAAGAGCTGAGAGGACTGCGGCTGAATAATAGGCTTTATACTGAGATAGATTACGATTATCAGCTACTTGGTGCTACATGTGAGATAGATGGATGAGTAAATGGTTGCACAAACAGACAGATCTGATCTACATCGGAAATAAATGTCTGAGTTTGCCTATAACAAAATTAAAACAGAATCAGTGTTTGTCAATATTTTTCCAGTCCTAACTCTGTAGAAAAGCTGTGAGTTGAGCTAAAGATGAGGATAATCTTAAAAATATGGAAGTTCTATCCGGTGAAAAAACATTGCACAAATTGAAAAGAAGTGGTGCCAATAAACGTGGAGGCTGCCGTGAATTTTAAAGATCGATTGTAATGAGACAAATGAACTTTTTAAACCTGTGGAAACACAGACGGTGAGTGACGCAAACTCTCGTGTAAAGTCAGTGTTGGGAAAATGCTTAAAACTTCACAATGATTCATTGTTCTGTTGAAAAGTAATCACCATTTCAGAGCTATTAGCAGTCATAAGATGAAACACAACTCTTTTTTTCTGCTTAATACTCACACAGCAGTAGTTTAAGGATTAACACCACCTATTTACGTCTCCTGCTGGAAAATGCATTTCCCACCATTGTGAGGTGGTCTTGTTCATGAGAGCCTGGAGGTGAAATTCAGACTGATTACAATCTTTTTTTCTGTTTTTACTTTTGTTTTCACCTTCATGATAACTATGCGTGGAAGCTTCAAATGGTTGTTTTCTTTTTGAGAGCAGGATTATGTACACCATTAACAGCTAGCTGGTCTGTAATTTACAAAAGAAATTTGTCAAACCTCCAGCAGGTAAAAGGGGAAATTCTGAACAAACGTCAGCCATATCTTTGATCCTGTGGATGTATTTATGAGAACGCAAAAACAAGAAGCCAAGAGCCTTAATTGCAGAAAGCAAACACTGACTTCCTGAGGAGTGTGTACGTGCAGCGCAGTGAGGGATTCTGTCATTTATATAAGGATGAGCAGGACCTGTTTCTGCACGCTAATGCTGCTTATTATCAAATTATAGATTCTGAAAGATGATTAAAGTGGAAGGAATAATTCACTTCTTATTTGCTTTAGATCTGACAATAACAGGTTGAAACATCTTTGAGGGATTTTTTAATGAATGCAGGAAGTTCCTCTCTCGTCTTTAAGTAAACCTCCCAGGAATCAGACTTTTCACTGCATGATTTTAAAAGCTATCGTGAAAAGAGAAAGAAAACGAGACTAACACAATGATCACACAAACTTCTATTTCCTATTTTTAAAACCTGACTTTGAACACATCAAGAATTGTCCAAATTAAAAAATATGCAGTTTGTTAAGTTGCACAGTGAACAGCAAATTGGTGTTATTTCATAAGCTCAACATTTTTCAAAGTCATTTTTTTCACCAATTTACTCATTCTCACATCCAGCTTTTATTTTGATAATCCACTTCCGGTTATTGGCTCGTAAGTTAGCTTTGATTAATAACTGGCCAATGATGTTAAGTTAGAGCTGGATACTTAGCTTGCTAATTAAATAGTTAGTTTGAAACTCTGACATTTATGAACTTGATGGAAGTTTTTTTGTATTTTTTTTTTCTTTTTATAATAGACTAAATAACCCAAATTATTACTGTTCATACAGAAAAAAGGTAAAACACCATTTTAACTACATTTTTAAAACATATATTACTGTCAACACAAAAGTCATAAAAGTCACAGGTTGGGCAAGTCAAGGGTACATAGTACCAGAGGTGACCAATTTGAATTGAAGGAGACTCTTTGGGCCAGGCCTTCTCGTCCAACATTAATGTTTGACCACTGAAAATGATTGTGGGAAAAAATAAAATAAAATAGATCCCCTAAACATACTCCTAAATCTTATGGAAAGCCTTCCCAGAAGAGTTAATGCTGTTTCAGCTGCAAAGATCATTCCAATATAATTTTAAATCCAATGGATTATGAATCCATTGGATTCATAATCCAATGGATATGTCAGTCAGGCAAGTAAATGCTTTTAGAAATATAGTGTGTCGAGGGGAATATTTACTGATTTGCACTGAAGCTTGGATGCATCTTGGACGGGTTGACTCTGTGGCCCTGTGGGATTGTGGGTAAATATCTGAGGTTCAGTCATGGGGATGAAATGTCCCCTATCGAGATCATAAATTGATAGACATTTACCCAGTTCAAAGTTGATGCCTGGGCTGAGGGGTACTTTCTGTGTTTTCCTATTGCAAAACGTTTTAAGACAAACGTTTGCTGGAAAATAACTGGTTACATGAGACTTTGATGCTTTAAGAGTTTTATTACCCTGAGACTAAACGTCTTCTCAGGGTTAGAACAATATAACTGCAAGCCCCAGTAATCTGCGTGTCTATGCGCTGTTTGTTTGCGACACTAATCGCATAATTGCAGTTCAGGGATGAGAAGGAAGAGTGAGGATTAGGGCACCTTTGTATGTTGCTGTGAACAGTGTGGGAGCTCATGATCTGGTGCCACACAAAGAGAAAGGGAACCAGGTGGAGCTGGAATAAAAACCACCTGTGAGCTTCGGGAAAATGTACACATCCCTCTACAACAAATGACAATGACATTTCTTTTCTGATCGAGGTTTTTCTTTTTTTTTTCTTTTGTGGTAGAGTGCAATAAACTTTTCAAAATGACAATATCACAGCAACAGGCATGAGACAATATCCCCTTCATAAACACAATCCTCCAGTTCTTTGTGATTTTTAGAATAAAAGTGAAAAGATTAACTTTGTACAATTGGCAAAGACACTTAAGCTATTGTAAGACAGTTTAATAAAGCATAAGTTATTGATGGTTAAACAAACTGACATAGGTACATAACATGTTATATAATATTTTTGTAAATGGCCATGTTAAAATGTACAATGAATGTTTATTTTTCATAAAAATGGATATCCCTGTAATCAGATTAAATTTTACATGTTTAAATGTGTTTTCACATTTCTGTTTCTTTTGAAAATGATGCATTTGCACGCATGTGAATACCTGTTTCAAGCATCGACACACTTTTTTTAAGTTTGAAAGCACCACTTACTTCTTTGGTTTCGCCCTCCAATGAGCCAGAACATCTTGGAATGCTTTAAAACACTCAGCAACGTTTGTTCTTCTACTCACTTCCATCTGTTTTTTATTTGATAATGACAGCCTATTTTAGAAGTGTTTTCTTAGAAAATAGAAAACGAAAGTGACACATGCCTAGAAAACTACATGCGACCACACAAATATCTGGACACCTTCAAGTTTGAACAAAATGTGCAGCAACTCACTCAGGCAATTCAAAATTTTATGCTCAGATGATACCAATATTAAGCTATTTTGTTCAAAATGAACACAGACTTTGGTTTCAAGTAATCTGGGTGAGCTTTTCAAATTTAAACCACTGTACTAGTGGTGAAGCACGGCGGTGGTACTGTCATACTGAGGGTCGTCTCTCCCACTGATGCTGATGTGTTGAATACTAAATGGCGTAGTTCATTAAACCTGAACCGTGGGAGGAAGGTGGAGTACCCAGAGAAAACACACACACTCGCAGGGAGGCATGCAGAAAGATCCAGTGCCAGGATTCAAACCTTGATCAAACTCTACTCTTTCTGCCAAGACGAGAAATATACCAGAGAGTTTCAGTTCAAGTTGCAACTTTTTTAAATTCAATATTTACTGGTAAGAATGCAGTTATTGATTAATTGTTGAATGATGGTTTATTAGATTAAAATGAGTTCCAATCGATTAACTAATAACGCCACTGGCCACCCTTAAACAGAGCCGGGAAGTTGGTACAGAATTAAAGATGGCGGATTATTCAGAACGGGTAAATTGAAACACAGTCCGCTTTGGGGTGGACAATTCACTTCATGCTGTGCTGTTCTGAATATAAACACTCGACAAATAAAAAAATACTGATTCATTATGAAGGCGAAGGTGAGCTGACAGAAAAAACTATAATGCAGAAAAATGTGGAAAAAAAAACAAAACATGACGCTGATTGATTGTCGTGAGATAAAGCAAAGTTTTAACATGATCTAAAGCGCAACCACAAACAATACAACTGTACGAATATATATCAAATATATATCAACTGAGGTCACCTAGATCTTTGTTTTGTTTTGTTTTATATCTCTAAGTTAACTAATGTGATAAAACCCATTTTTTTTATTCAGTCAGTATTTAACCAAGTTATTGATTGTTAGTCATTTGGTAAGATTGATCAACTTCAGATTAACTGATAGTGTTTTAGATTTAGATTTTATGGTTAATATCCATTTTTCACAATAAACTGAAATGTTGGCATCCAATTGTAGTTTTTCAAATACATCTCACTGGCTGTGTATTAAAAATTAAACATGAGAAAATCAAACATCTACTTTTTTGTAGAATTTTCTCATTATGCTGATTTTCAGTGGTTAGCTTCTATCTTTCCAAATCGCTCTCCATGGTTCAAACTATCTTTATAGGCCGCAGAGGACTTTTTGTGACATTCTTACCGAACCCAGAGTAAAACTGCCTGTGGGATGCCAAAGTGGTAAAACCAGGAGGAATTTGTTTAATGTTGCCTATTCTTGTGTCTCCTTTCCAACTTTCTGCCTCCTCCCAACGCCAAAAATCTGATCAATTACACCCCTGACTTGGTTCAAAGATCTATACTCAGACCTCCAAGAAAAGCAGGTTTCTCACGTTCTACTTTTACTGCTTGTTTGCTCCATTTCCTCTGTCTGTTTAACGTCTCAAAAATGCATCCAGGACGAGGGCAGGGCTCTTTCAGAGTCATTAAAAGAAATGCGGGAAGTGCCAGGACTGGAGTGAAATGGACTGTGACTTGGGGAAAGTGACACACCTAACAGTAAAAGTTAGGTGGTGGTTACTATTCTGCAGGAAGTGATTCAGTGTTGGAGAATATGATGCTCTTTGGTGACTTCACCTTGCAAATGTTGGCATCCCTGAATGTGCTTTTTAAACTCTCAGATGTAACTCACTTTTATGTTCACAACCGAGATGAGGTCAATAGTAATCAAGACTGTATTTGTGCAGGTGTATTCAGAAAATTTTTAGCCAGACACAAAAATTACATGTGAATTATATCTGAGTTTTATATTTAACAAGAAGATCTATGATTAATAAGAAAAGAAAATTGTTTCAAACTTGGGAAAATGTCCTTTGGATCTCTGACACATGGCATGAATGCTGGGTGTGTATGAGTAAAACAGTCCTGGAAAGAGAGGAGAAGGAATAAAGCAGAGGAAAGTAAATTACATCAATATGGCAGAGGCAGAGCCAAAGGTAAAGCAGAATATTGGAGAGACTGGGTGTGAATGATGGAGGAAGCAGTGGAGGCAAAGTGGGATTATGCTCCCTTGGGAAAATCCACATAAGGGAAAGGCCACATACTTCTCAAACTCCCTCACACACTGCTGTTCTTTTCCTGAGTCACTGTACTAATGTTTGGGAAGCCAACATTTTAAGCAATACTTAATCCCCTTGGAAAGCCTTTTCATCCTAAAAACACAGCTTCTGATATTACTTTTTCCGTTAATCTACACGCTCCTCTTATAACGGGGTTTTTTCATAATGGCTGAGACTTTCCACAATGTAAACAGTGGGATGAATCCACAGAAG